>CM035144.1:62788294-64138919 GCA_020205605.1 Panax ginseng | reverse complement strand
CCTACTCCATCGAGGATTTCAAATGAGCCAATTAAATCGAGGGTTGAGATAACGCCTTCTTGAACCTTCTTCTTCACATTCATCAGATTCGGGTGTGTAGCTTGAGCGGCTTTAACTTTATCGATTAAAATCGATTCTACTCGTATATTCGCTATCTTTACGTGGGTCCCTAGAGTCTTTAACTCTATCTTCATTATTTGTAAGTTATACGAAATGGGTTTTTGTGTTAACAACATCGCACTCGTAAACGCATACAATCTTCTGCTCAACGTGTCAGCTACCACGTTCCCTCTTCCACGATGATATTGAATCATATGATCGTAATCTTCAACAGTTCAAGCCAACGTCTTTGGTGCATAATACGTTCGTTTTGGTTGAAGAAATATTTAAGGGTTTTAGAAATGGGTTTTGTAATGGGGTCAATACAAAATTCGATTTCACGCTCTGGGGGTAAGCTAAGAAGTCTTCAAGAATACGTCAGGAAATTTATTAACGATAGAAATATCATTTAAAAACTGTGACTCTCATCCAAGACTTGGATAGTACGTCACATTGATACCTATCAACTTGCCACTGTTATTCACAACGTCCCCTACGGAAAGTTCGGCTTCGGTGCATTCCACACAAGGAAGTCAACAACGAAAGGATCGGGGCTCTTTACTTATAGCTTGATATGATAATGATTGACTTTAGTGGTTTGGTTGCTTGAATTCGCATAACAGGTTGGTTAGGAATATGAAAGCTAACAACCTTACGAAAAGCATGATGAGTAGTTAATCAATCGATTCCTAAAATCACATCAAAGGCAAGTATTTTCAAAGAGATAAGATCGATAGGTAATGTGAAAGTATCGATTTGAATCAACAAGATTTATAAATAGTGGGTGTAATGAAGGTTTCTCCTAACGAAGTTTCAACCGATAAGTCAAAGTCTAATTTATCTTGAGTTAAATTTAAACATTGAGCGCAAGTAAGAGAGATAAAAGAATGGGTAGAACCGTTATCTAATAAGGCATAGACTTCACAAGAATTTATAATTAACTAACCCGTGCTAACGTCATTCGGTTTACTCGCTTTTTGAGAAGTCACGAAAAACGCTCTTCCTGAAACCACCGACTTTGTTTTGTCCGTATCCGCCTTTGGTGCTACCGTCCCAGCTAGACTTGACTTTGGTACACGATAAAATCAGGCTAGGTGACCTTCTTTTCCACAATTGTAACATGCTTTGGACTGCTGCGTATAGTTTGGACTGATGTGTGCCTCCCCTCTGCATTAGTAACATACGACCGACAGTCGTTCTCCTTCCTTAACAACATGTGCTGGTGCTGACGTCTTTCCATCGTTGTTGAACCTTCTCTTCTTGAAATTTCCACTCCTATTATCTTGGCCATGATTACCACTGAAGTGGTTACCATTCTTGGCATTATAATTTCCCCCACAATGGTTATCATTGTTCTGATGATCGTTGCCACCGGTACGATTATTATCGTGTTGTTGGT
This sequence comes from Panax ginseng, assembly GCA_020205605.1. NCBI lineage: Eukaryota > Viridiplantae > Streptophyta > Magnoliopsida > Apiales > Araliaceae > Panax > Panax ginseng. The sequence continues at coordinate 64,137,421 of CM035144.1, read as the reverse complement.
CGTTGCCTTTTGGTTGTCTTTGACTCATTATCGCTACTCCAATAATCGAGCCCTAGTCACAACATTTGAATATAAACAAAGTTTGTGAGAAATGAGGTATTGACGTATATCGGGTTTCAAACCTCTTAGAAACATTCACGTCATTCACTCCTCATTATCGACCAAATGGTATGTAAACCAGGATAAGTCCGCAAATTTAGCCTCGTATTGCGACACGGTCATATTGTTTTGCTCCAACTTGATAAACTCCACATCCTTCATGTGACGAATAATTTCAGGAAAGTACTTGTCATTGAACAACTTTTGGAACTTCTCCCAAGACATCTTGAGTCCGTCAGGCTGGGTACGTTTTACAGATTCCCACTAGTAATCTGCCTCTTCACGCAACATAAAGGTGGCAAAGGGAACCTTTTGCTCCTCGGAGCATCCCAAGACATCAAATATCTTGGTGATCTGCTTTAACCACGTCTCCGCCTTAAGTGGTTCTGGCTGTTCTAAAAACTCTGGTGGTCCCAGCTCCTTGAACTGCTTAGCGGTGACCACCCGAGAGTTACCAGTGTTTCCACCTGCATTTTGAACATGAGTCTCTCTCGCTTGATTTTGCATGAATTGGATAAAGCATCTTAACATCTCATCGTTCATCATCTGTTCGGTGTTGTTATTTACCTGAGGATTATTGTCTTCTTATTGCACATTATCTTGGATATTGATCGTTGGTGACTCAACGGTCTCATGTGCTTCATTGCTTATCTCAACATTTTCAGATGCCATTCTCAAACACTGTCACAAAATAAGGGTTAATTAACATATCACATATTATCCCTATACTCGATTTCACCAATTAAATACCAAATAAACTTAGGTAGGTCATATTAGCGAAGGAATTCCCCGTCTCTCCCATCCTAGTTCTTGTCTCACATCTCAGCCAGGGATCATATCCCTAAGCTTTGATACCAACTGTGACGCCCCTAAAACATGTATACATCACCCATCTTGAGTCGCCAAATACATGGTACAAAATCAAATACAAACTTAATTATACAACTGTCGTGTACAATACGACAAAACATAGCTGAGAGTTTAAACATGAATATTACCTTCTAGACAATATCCACTCTCAATGGAGTCCTCATTACAATTATTATCACACTATTTCATAGAATAGTGAGGACTACTAAAGCAACTTATCCTGGACCATCACTCCATTTCCCGACTCATCCCAGCTATATTCTTATTTCCTTAAGAGAACAATGAAAGAAAAGGGTGAGCTCAACTAGCCCAGTAAGAAATATTATGACTAAGATAATGCAGAATAAATTATCTTTAGCCTTCAATAGTATAACAACTGATAGAATACAATAAATAACAAGTTTTAGATCAACAACTGCAGCGGAAATATCTTCTATAATTTAAAAAGTTTTTCATCAAATTTATCGCTATGACTCATCCTAATAAATAAACCATATCATCGATTCTTCCCAGCACTATGGGCCAAGGATATTCATTAAATCATCAATGGTCATGACTATAACGAATAATCCCTGGTCATGATCATACCAAAAACTGTCCATCAATACACTACAGGCCACTGAGGACTTTCACCACATCATTCAAGACATTACTACCATGATTATACCAATAATCCTCGATCATAATCATACCAAGTCCATCTATGCACGTAAGCCAAAGATGACTTTCATCACAATATAAGCATAAGGATGATGACAATGACATAATAATTCAATAAAACAAGTTCAAGGATAAATTTTAAAGATTTATAATTTAATTTTTCCAGAAATCAATAACGTCCAATTTGTCAACAAGATACTGTTTTGTGGAGTAAAATTCAAGAATGCTCAGAAGAATATTTCCATGAAAAGATACTAGATGAATCGCAAATATCCAGGATATTCTACTAATTTCATGGAGTATAGAAGCCAAAACTTTAACCAACTGAGTATAATAGAATATATGAAACTACAAATTGATTTTTGCCCCGCCATGCGTTAATCCACGTAGACAGATAATTTCCACAATTTAATAAGGAATGAATACGAAGGATCATTCACCATGAATGCAGTAATCCACATAGATAGGTTATTCCAACAGAATAATAAAGAATGAAATAAAAGACAAATTCACCATGCATGCGGTAGTCCGCGTAGATAGGTTATTCCAACAGAATAATAAAGAATGGAATAGTAGAAGAATTCACCAGGCGTGCGAAATCCGCACAGACAGTTATTCCAACAGAATAATAAAGAATGGAATAACAGAAGAATTCACCAAGCATGCGTAATCCGTACAGACAGGTTATTCCAATAGAATAATAAAGAATGAAATAATGTAAGAATTCACCAAAGCGCGCGTAATCGCATGATGCATGTGTTATTCCAACACAATAATAAAGAATGGAATAACAGAAGAATTCACTAGGCGTGCATAATTTCACATAGACAGATTATTATAACAGAATAATAAAGAATGGAATAATAGAAGAATTCACCAGGCGTGCGTAATCCGCACAGACAGGTTATCCCAACAAAATAATAAAGAATGAAATAACAGAAGAATTCACCAGGCGTGCATAATCCACACAGATAGGTTATTCTAATAGAATAATAAAGAATGGAATAACAACCCTTACGAGTATTGAAAAAAAATAACTCTCTTCATGAATATGAAAGAAATAATACCCCTTACCTCAGAAGAAGACTGGATACTGGAGTAGTGAGGTAGAAGACTTCTCTTCTTCTTTTTCTCTATAATTTCTCTCTATAATAATTGCTCTATAGCTTTAGTGAATTGGTGACAAATGAAGGAAGAATAAGTTCTATTTATAGGAAAATATAGTTTCGATAATTGCATGTTTTGGGGCTCGAAATATTACAGTATAATATCTCCCTCTTTTTCTTCATTTTTAATTTTGTTCTGCAAGTTTTATCAAACTTGCACCACCTCCCCTAATAGTAAATCATGTGAATCAATAATAAATCATCTGACTCAATAGTTCTAAACATGTGAAAAAATTAATTATAGTATAGTACCTTTAACTATACCTCTATTTTTAATTTAGTCATGCAAGTATTATCAATCTTGCACCAACTCCCCTAATAGTAAATCATGTGAATCAATAGTACACAAATGTGAATACATAGTTATAAGCATGTGAATTAATTGCAATTAATTGCTCATTTATCCGGTTAATTACCCGATTGGTCAATATAACCTCCAGACATCAATTATTATCGAAATAAATGTCAGTTTTCACTAACACTAATAATTCTAACACAATGGAACTATCAATTTCATCTTTAATCAACACGAACTTATTCATCTTTCCAATAAGGATTTTTCCTTATTGGCGCGCAATTAGGTGACCAAACCTCTCCTTGACAGAACTTCTAGACATTATCAATATTGCAAATAATAATATGAATAACTTTACCATCTCAATTATCTATTTAATAATATAACATATTATGCAGATGATACTATGACAATAATTAAATCAATAATATGAGAGATATGATGCAACAATTACTGTAGCAATAATTGAGTATAACTGAGTGACTTCGTACGTAAGCATCAATAATCAATACCGTGTGCTACTATGCAACCACACGTACATCGTATTTTTTACAACCCAGTAGTTCAATGCTTTTAACGATAACACTTTCTCCATTTTTTTATAAAAAGATAATTCTGTCATTTTCTAACTACGACAATACTTCCGTTGTGGGGTCCACCAATGATTGTACCATCGTACAAATATTCCCTGACAAAAAGAATATTTCCCGACCAATCGAATATTATATAACAACTTGCTTACTTTGCAAAATTTATAAATATTACCCACAACTATTATATCAAATCCACACCCTAATATTCAAAAAAATATTTCGAGAAATTTAAATCTTTATTCATAAAATTTGGGGTCTCACAAGTAATCTGCCTCTCCGCGCAACATAAAGGTGGCAAATGGAACCTTTTGTTCTTTAGTGCATCCCAAGACATCAAATATCTTGGTAATATGTTTAATCCATGCCTTTGCCTTCAATGACTCTAGCTTTCCTAAAAACTATGACAGTCCCAACTCCTTGAATTGTTTAGCAGTGACCAGCCGTGAGTTACCATTATTTCCACTTGTATTTGGAACAGGAGTTTCTCTCGTCTGGTTTTGCATGAATTATATAAAGCTCCTAAACATCTCATCATTCATCATTTGGTTAGTGTTGTTGTTTACAGGAGGAGTATTGCCTTCCTGCTGCACATTATCCTGGTTGTTGATTGCCGGTGTCTCAACGGTCTCATGTGCTCCATTGCTCATCTTAAAATTTACAGATGTCATTCTCAAATACTTCCACAAAACAAAGGTTAACTAAAGAAATTGACATGCCACATAATATCCCTATATTCTGACCAACCAAATAAATAAGCTTAGGTAGGACACACTAGTGAAGGATTTACTAATCTCTCCCCTCATAGTTCCAATCCCAGATCTCCACCAGAGATCATATCCCTAAGCTCTGATACCAACTATGATGCCCCCAAAATAGGTCCACACAACCCATTATAAGTCACCAAATACATGGTACAGAAAATATCTACAAACTTCATTATTACAATTTTCGTGCGAAATACGACAACACATATACTATGAGTTTTAATACAAATATTGTCTTATAGACAATATCCAAACTCAAATAAAGTCCTCATTATAATAATTGATACACTGTTTTACAAAATAGTGAAAACTGCTATAACAACTATCTTGAACCATCACTTAACACCCTGGCTAGTTCCCGCTATATTTTCGCCTCCTGAGAAGAAAAATGGAACAAAAAGGAAAAGGATGAGCTCAACTAGCCCAGTAAAGAATATTATGACTAAGATAATGCAGAATAAATTATCCTTAGTCCCCAATAGGGAAAAATCTGATGGAATACAATAGACAACAATTTTTAGATCAACAATTGTAGCAGAAACAACAATCCATTAGAAGAGTTAAGTGGAGCATGATATCTACTATCTTCCATAATTTAAAAGTCCATCATTAATATTTTATCCCTGTAACATCAATCAATATTTATTTCCAATCAATGAGTTATCTATGCACTACGGGCCAAAGATAATCGTTTGTATCACCGGTGGTCATGATCATGCCAAACACCTATCCATCTTTGCGCCACGAGCCAAAGATATCAATCAACAGCTCATCTTTGCACTACGGGCCAAAGTTAACTTTTAACATAATTTAAGTCTTAGAATTATGATAATAAGAATAAATTAAATGAGACCATAACATGGATTCAATTTCAAGAATAAGGGTCACAACAGATAACTTGGACGAAGAAAGAAGATTTTTTTTTCGTGAATAATACCCGCACAAAGACTAAATGAATAGTATCGTATGTATGAACAAAGATCAGTATGAATAAAGGCCCATGAACAAGACTCACCAATGAAAATTTTTAAATTCAATAAAAAAGTTTAGACCAATATTCCTGTGAAATAATATTTGATGAAGCGAAATTGCTAATCATTTCAGGAATTATAAAAGCAATACTTACCATAGTAAGTTTTAAATTTAGGAATACGAGATGAAATAATATCGCTTACGTAATATGGAGTATTAAAGAAAATGATATTCCTTACGAATATGGAAGGAAATAATATCATTTATGAGTATTAAAAGAAAATAACCTCTTTTACGAAAAAATAATAATATCCTTTACCTTAAAAAAAATTGGAGACTGCACTAGTGTAATAACAGAATACTCTTCTTCTTTCTCTCTTATTCTCTCTATACTTTCTCTCTCTATAGCATTAGTGAATTTGTGAGAAATAATGAAGAAATGAGCTTCTATTTAAGGGTAAAATAGTCTTTTCGCCATAATTTATGACATCATCGCTTACATCATCGAACATAAGACATCATTGCTTATCTCATTATTCCGATGACATCATTACTTACTTCATCGTTCTGATGACATCATTGCTTACATTATAAAAATTCAAATTCGATTTGTTCTCTTCCACTCATTTTACTTTTATACCATGAATTTACTATAATAATGTTATCATTCAAATTATAAAAATCATACTATAATATAATCACATCATACTACTATAATGTAATATTATAATAATATATTTGAATGAATTATTTTATCGGAAAAGATAAAATACCAACTTTCAACAAATGTCACATGCTAAAAATTCCTCTGTTTATATCAAAATTTAAAGTAACAATTACTTACCAAATCATCAACTATTTACAATTCTTCAATAATTATTTCGAATTAATATTTTAGATTCACAATACTGATAACCAGGTCGTTCCCAAGAAATAGGGGGCTTTTTGATAAGGATTTCTCCTTACTGGCGCGCGATGATATGACCTAACCCCTTTCCTCGACAAAACTTTCTAGACATTATCAATAATGATATCCAATAATATTAATTCAATAATATAATTTACTGTGTCGTGACAATTATTGAATCAATAATGCAAAATACTATTCAATTATCATTGTAGCAATTATTGCACCAATAATATAAAAGACAGTGCAATTTTACTATATCAATTATTGAGTGACTTCTTACATAAGAATCAATAATTAGAAATACTGTGAAATACCGTGTGCCACTGTGTAACCATGCATATTACTGTACTTTTATCACCAGGTATTTCAACAGTTTTTAACGGTTAAAGTTTTACCGTTATTTTTATAAAAAGAGTATTTCTGTCGCTTTTTATATCTGACAATTATTCCGTTATGTGGTCCAACAATGATTGCGCCGTCGTACGGATATTCCCGATAAAAAAATATTCCCCGAAAAAAACAAATGTTCCCAGACAAAACAAATATTTTATAACCACTTGTTTACTTTATAAAATATGCACATTTCACCCATAACCACGCGGGTCAGTGACAGATCTAGGTCTGAACGAAAGAAATTCATGAATTCTTAGAGAACAGAACCCCTCCTTCTCTCTTATTCTTCCAATTCCTACAGATCGAAAACCCTCTCTTCCATTCGAACCCATCCTTTCGCCATTCAACCCATCCAAAACCCTCTTCCATTCATGAAGTCACTTATTATAGTAATGTAATGAAATCGTAAGGTAGATTCATGAAGTCGCCGGCATAGAACAGAATAAAGCCCCTTTGAAGCTAGGGTTTGCAAATCGTAAGGTCAGTGAGATTATCTCTCCTAAAATTTCTAATATCACCAAACTTTGATAGTTTTAAATAGAGTTTTTCTCAATATTTTTTTAATTAGAGTTGTTTATTGGATTGTGGCTGATAGCCTTGTATCTGTGTGTTTTTTTTTTTTTGCATTTTGGGTGTCTGCTATGAAGCAAGTTAATATACATATCAAATTTTTTTTTTAGACCAAATCATTTTGGAGTATTGTATATTTTTACAATTTTATCATATTTTTACAATTTTATCATATTCACAATTTTCATTATAGATTTTTCAACTAACATTTCGTTTTTAATTTCAGGAATATCACTATAACTTTCATTAACATGTTGGGCTTGTCTATTAGACTATGGTAGACTGCAATTATGATAACAGTAAGTAAGTTAAAGGGCATTTGTTATCACATTCGCTTATTTGCAAATTTGAGGTTCACTGGGATTGTCACTTGAAAAACCAAAAAAAATCCTTAAATCAATATTATTATAGGTTCTAGTTTCTTGAGCTGCAGACTTTGGCAGATATAATTGTGCATACATACTTTGCTAAACTGTGATGCCTTCTTTTATTTGCTTTTGTGTTTCCTGTTACTTAATCACTAAAGAATTCATTCATTCGTATATTCTTGCACATGCTCTTTTTGAAGACTGAGCATTATTTGTTTCCTCGATTCAGAGTGTTTATTTGAATGTGTTTTTCTCAAAGGGTCGCAGAGTACAAGATTCCAAAGGTGGTTTGAGCCTCAGATCAATGACAAAATCCAAAAGAATTGTTTCAGTTGTCGAGTATGTGAGTGCTATAATTTTCTCATAAGATTTATCCTGAATCAGAGTGTAATCCTCAGTTGCCAAGGATCATGTTCATCCTGAAGATAAAGCCATTACAGCAACACATCATGTATTTTTTATGTAACTTTGAGGATGTGATTTTGGATGTAATTTGATGAATTTGGATATTAGACTATGTATTTTGTTACTTTTGGATATTAGACTATGTATTTTGTTACTTTTGTATGACATTGCTTTGCTTGGAATGTACCAATATTTTTCTTTGTTTGGAATGTACCAATACATTGCTTTTATAATTATTAGGACATGTGAGCACCGGACTTCTCTTGTTCTGCCACAAGGATAAGCATCTCAAGGCGCTGGTCAATAAACTGATCTTCTATCTATAAATGACCACAAAACTCAGTCTATACAATGTGCATGTTGAGAACCCTTCTATTCTATTTTATTCTCTTCATTCCATATTATCCAAACATTAGTACAACTCTGATACATCTATACAATGTGCATGTGGGTTTACAGACAGGGTTTCTGTTTTCTTTTGAAAAACTGTTATCATCCATCTTAACCAAAATTTCAAGCTGACCTCTACACGAAATAACCAAACAAATTGCGGGGACAAGCTTCAACTTTTGGCTACCTGATTGAATTTGTATAAATAAAAAAAAAAGAATCACCAATGATTCACTAGCATGATGTAGACATTTCTAATAAGCAAACCATTGTACATTACAGTAGTAAGATGACAATTCATTAGATTACAAACAACAACTTTCATTACAAAGAAACTATAACTTGTAATTTCATTACATTAAACAATTTCATTACAACACAACTCGACTACATTACAAACAACAAAAACCACAACATGAAAACAAAAAGAAAAATCGAGTACACCATTTTTTTCTTCAGTCTTTCATTCTTCAATGTCATCTCCTCAATTTTTTCTACCAGCTCTTGATTTTTCTTTTCTACAATAGCTTTGTTGGTACTGCAATATTAATACAAACAAATTTCAATAGACAATACCCTTTGCAAGCATCTTTGTATACAGGTATCAATTACGAGAGTGTATGTCATAAGGCACATGGAATCCTTTCATCACTCATTTTTCTTATGCAAGGCAAGCCCTGCATCAGGATATCTAGATTTCTAAAGCCATTAATCATGCTATTATAAACAACTGAGTTAATCTATAACTCATTATATTCTCAACAATTTTACAGAGAAAACAAACTAATTTTTCATGTTTTAATCAAAATAACCTTATTGAGACATTTTTACAAACACCTAACATACATAGGTTAAAACCAATTTGATATGTATATTAACTTGCTTCATAGCAGTTAACTTGCTTCATAGCAGACACCCAAAATGAAAAAAAAACACAGATACAAGGTTATCAGCCATAATCCAATAAACAACTCAAATTAAAAAAAATATTTAGAAAAACTCTATTTAAAACTATCAAATTTTGGTGATATCAGAAATTTTAGGAGAGATAAAATGAAAACGGTTTCCAAACTACGTACCTTACGACTTCATTCTGTTCTATGTCCGGCAACCCCACTATTATACCTTAGTACTTCGCGAATGGAAGAGGGGGTTTTTAGATGGGTTCGAATGGCAGAAAGGGATTTCCCATGGGTTCTGTTCTCTAAGAATTGGAAGAGAAAGCGAGAAGGAGGGGTTCTGTAGGAATTGGAAGAATAAGAGAGAAGGAGGGGTTCTGTTCTCTAAAAATTCGCGAATTGGAAGACTAAGAGAGAAGGAAGGGTTCCGTTCTCTAAGAATTCACGAGTTTCTTTGGTTCGCACTGGATCTCATCCACTCGACCCTCGTGTCTTTTTTTTCATCAGTTTGCTTGTTAGTCCATTGTTTAAGTCCGCTCTCTCTAACCCCATCAGTATATATATATATATATATATATATATATATATATATATATATATATATATATATATATATATATATATATAATAAGTTTTTTTTTTTGAAAAATAAAATATATTATATTTTATTATGCATAGTGTTTGTATAGTAAAAATTAGAAAATTTCTACAGAATTTTTGGCATCCGTGATTTTCCCACTATGCGTCTGTTTCTAAATAGTGTCCTTCCATTCTCCTATAAATAGGATGCTTAGTTTAGAATTGAAAATCACACCTGAATCAGAGAATTCTTCTTCTATAATATTGAGCGTATTTCTTTTGAGTTTGAGGAAGCTTTGAGTGTAGAAAATAGTATAAATTTTCTTCAAGAATATCCCCGTCTTATCAGTCAGAAGTACTCTCTTTTAAGGTAAGAGATATGATTTTTGTTCAATATTCGTATGAAATAATATTTTCTTCCATACTCTGTTGTATATAAGTAATATTATTTCATTTCGTATTCTTAATTCTACACTCATGTTGATAAGTTTTGCTTCTATACTCTGTGAAATTAGTAGAATATCTTTGAAATTTGCGCTACATCTAGTATCTTTTCACAAAAATATTATTCTGAACATTCTTGATAAATTTTAATCTTTTCATGTCGGGGTACTATTCATGGGATACTATTTACTAGGGTACTATTCATGACAAAAATTGATTTCTTTTCCGTCCAAATCATTTTGATACAATATTATTCTTGAATTTTACTCCACAAAGCAGTATCATGTTGACAATTTGGACATTATTGAGTTCTGGATAAATTAGATTATAAATCTTCAAAAATTATCCTTGCTCTCATTTAATTGAATTCTTATATCATTGTTATCATCCTCGTGCTTATATTATGATGAAAGTCATCTTTGGCCTGTAGTTCATAGATGGACTGTTGATTGGTATGATTATGACCATGGATTATTCAGTATAATCATGACCTGTAATGTTACAAATGATGTGGTAAAGGTCTTCATTGGCCCGTAGTGCATTGATGGACATTTGTTGGCATGATCATGACCATTGGTGATAACACGAATATCCTTGGCCCGTAGTGCATGGATAATTCGTGGATGTGATACTAATGAATATTCTTGGCCCGTAGTGCATGGATAATTCAGTGATGTGGATTATTTATTGACTTGAGTCTCAGTGATAAAATTGATGAAAAACTTTTAAAATCATAGAAGATAGTAGATATCATGCTCTACTTGACTCTTCTAATAGATTGCTTGTTCCGCTGCAGTTAAACTTGTTGTTTATTTTATTCTATCAGTTTAACATTGTTGAAGGCTAACGATAGTTTATTCTTCATTATCTTAGTCATAATATTTCTTATTGGGCTAGTTGAGCTCACCCTTTTGCTTTCATTATTCTCTTCAGGAAATGAGAACGTAGCCGGGACTAGTCGGGGAATGGAGTGACGGTTCGAGATGGTGTCTGTAGTAGTCCTAAATATTTTATAAAATAGTGTGATAATAATTGTAATGAGGACTCCATTTGAGTTTTAATATTGTCTAGAAGACAATATTCGTGTTAAAACTTCCAGCTATGTTTTGTCGTATTTTACACGACAATTGTATAATTAAATTTGTATTTGAATTCTGTACCACGTATTTGGCGACTCAGAATGGGTGATGTATACCTATTTTGGGGGCGTCACAATTGTAACGCCCGAGAAAATCGGATTTATATGAGAATTAAATTTTTATTTGATTATGTGAATTAAATGAATTTAATTGATTATTTATGTGAGTAACCTATGCGAAGGTCGTTCTATGACCTAGAATGTGCGAATGTGGTTAGTATTCTGGCTAAGTGCTAGAATTAATTGTTTTGAATTTCCAAGAAAAAAATAAAAGTTTTTCGAGAAATTCCCGTAAAAATACTATTCATCCATTTCTGCTCGGGAATTAAGTTTGAAATTCTGAGAAACGCGTAATGATAGAATATGAAGACGAGATGGAATATTTAATAATATTTCATTTATGGCAAACGAATTTTCACTTGCGGACTTAAAACCTAAGGGTTGAGAAGAATGATTTTCGAAAAGGAAATGAGATTCATATAATGAATTACGATAATGATTATGCGTACGTTATACGAGTGTTATATTATTTAGTATACGAGTATAATATGAAGTTTTAATACAAAGTACAATACGATTATCGTACGAGTATTATACGAAGAGAATACATGACTGATACGTGTAGAATACGATTGGTGTTATGGACTTAGAGTTTAGGACTTAGTATAATCCAATTGGATTTGGATTATATCAAGCCTAAGTAATTGAGTAATTAAGCCCAATGAATTATGTGTTTAAGCCCAAGTCAAGGCCCAACGTTATGTTTAATTAAGCCCGATCCAAGAAATCGAACTGTGGATCGAACCGATGGGTTATCGAATGGGTAAAACCCATGGGGCAACCCATGGGGATGACCCATGGGCATTTGAGCCGGCCACTTGGTGGCCAAGTAAAGTGAACTACTTGATCACCAAGTATTTTACTTGGTGATGAAGTAGTGAATAGTAAGGAGGTGGGGAGAAAAGTTTGAATTGCCTATAAATAGAAGGCTTAAGTTGGTTATTTTTGGTTTTCCAAGAGATCATCCAACTTATATTGAGATAGAGAAAGAGATAGACATAAGCAATCATCTTACTTTGAAGAAAAACCTTAGAAGTTTTAGCAAGAACATAAAGATCGGAAAGGTAATATTCCATTAATGTTAGTTTCAATCCTTTTTGATTTCTTTGTTATAAAGAATCATAGAATGGTGGAGCATGCCTCTTATGGAGGAATAAGGATGGCTTGTAATATATAAAACCTTTATAAGTCATGTGTAAATAGAAATCGTAAGGGTTTACGTAAGTTTAAACCGAAGAAAATATTGATTGATGAACTTGATTGTTGATGGACAACTTGAACACCATCACTATTAAGATATGTGCATCTTTCTTGGTTAGGATGTAGTTATGAAATCAATGGAGTGTTCCATTTGATTTGGCATATAGAACACTAGTAACCAAGTTATGGAAAATTTTACGGAATTAGACGTTAAATGTCGAAAACGTAGGAATTCCAGATTGGTAGTCGAAGTCGTGAGACTTGGAAATGTTGGTTTTCAATGCCAACACGTGAGATAGGGTATTTAAGAGTTGTGGGATCAAAAATCGTTGGATTCCGACTTCAAATGAAGAAAACAAGTATTGAACGCTCGAAAGCATTTAACGAACGCTCGATAATGAACTTAGAAGTTAATTTTTAGTTAACGAATTCGGAATTGTAAAATTCTTATATGAACACGTAGAGTATGTAAAATGGGAGTTGTAGGCTTTTGAACAGACCAAATCGGACTTATAACGAAGAAGTTATGAAGCCGGGAAGTTCACTAAAAATTTTGTCTGTGAAATTTTTCTGGTACTGAGGTCTGGCGCCGCGGCCCCAGACATAGCTATAAGTGTCGCACCGCAGCGTCGTGCACAGTGTAATGAGCTACTGAAGAGTGGCGCCATAAAGCCATTCACAGGTATAGGTTTAGCGCCGTAGTGCCGAGACCGTGGCTTAGTATCGCTGAACCGGTGCCGCAGCCACCAAAGGTTAGGTATAGATTCCACGCCATGGTCTTAGGCGGTGGCATTTGTTAGACAAGTTAGGTTTGAACTCCAATGTTTCAAGACCAGTATAAGACAAGTTTATATACTTAATGAGCATACTAAAACTATTCCTATGTTACATATACTAGTGTATATGGTGATGAACTTAGGAATGGAAGCGAGTTGTTAGTATTATAACGAAGAACGCAAAGTGTTAATAAATAAAATGTGAACGGTAATCGACATTGGTACTTCACCAATGATGATTGAGTCCGATTAATAACATAAGATTGTTAACAAGCCGGGATGAAGGGTAGTAAATCGAATTGACTTTGTTAATGAAATAAAGTCAACTAAGACATAAAAGAGAAAGAAGTTGGTAGAAACAATGTGATTGATTGTTTGGTAGCTAATTATAGTGTGCTATGTGAATATATCATGTAGATTCTGTAAAGGCTGAGAACAGTCGAATAAATTATTTGAAGACGCTTGAAGGCAAGTTTTCTTAACGCTTGTCTAACCTTTGTGTTAGTCGAGTTTTCTGTGATTCATTGTACTGAGTTGCATGAATGATTTTAAAGAAAGGGTCAATGCCAGTTTTAACTTGGCTAGACTATTTGTAAGAGATAAATTGATTTATATACATATCTTTCTATATAAAAATGATAACGCTATCCTATGCTAAGTATTTGGTACGGATTTAAAGTTAAGTTTGTCTATGAATAAACAAAAGTATTTTTCATCGATTATTCGATGGGCACGCGAGTTTGCCAAAACTTAAACGTAAATACATTTAACAGATGAATGTTGATCAACATAGAGTACTATAGGCTGATTACCTAGAAGTGCTCATAAGTAATGCCGGATGTACAACCTTAGTGCTCTGATGTCCTTTTCAAGTATGAAAACATAAAGATACTGTTCATGGTCTTTCGACCGGTTCAGAATTCCTAAACTATTATATACTTTGGGAATTGAGATTATGAACTGTTGAGTATTAATGGTTCATAATACTTCATGACTATTTGTTTAGTTATGGAAGATTGTCATATAATTCACTAATGTGGTATTGATATTATTATTTGTTAGAGTTACTGAGCTTGTTATGCTCATTTCTTGCATGAATTATATGATTGCAGTTAAAGCTGAGCATACTGAGAATACTAAGAGAGATAAGGGCAAGGCTAAGATGGATTGTTAACCATCTTGTAATAGATTAGTTTGGTTGGATGTATTATATTTACGAACAACGAATGATGTAATCGGTTTATAAACCTGGGAAAGGATTTTATTATATTTGTAATAAGAAGATAGTGAATACATTTATTGTGTTGTGTTTTCAATGGAATGATTGTATAGTTATGAGTACCATGTAGCACCATATGTCTGGTTGGAAGATACCCGAATTTGGGGGCGTCACAACAGTTGGTATCAAAGCTTAGAGATATGATCCCTAGTTGAGCTGTGAGACTAGAACTAGGAGGGGAGAGATGGGTAAATCCTTTACTAGTTTTACCTACCTAAGTTTGTTTGTTATTTAATTGGTCAGTGAAAATATAGGGATAATTTGTGGCATGTCAATTAACCCTTGTT
This sequence comes from Panax ginseng, assembly GCA_020205605.1. Taxonomy (NCBI): domain Eukaryota; kingdom Viridiplantae; phylum Streptophyta; class Magnoliopsida; order Apiales; family Araliaceae; genus Panax; species Panax ginseng. Next base: position 64,122,304 of record CM035144.1, on the reverse strand, counting down.
TTGCGGCAGTGTTTGAAAATGGCATCTGAAATTATCGAGTTAAGAAATGGAACACATGAGACCGTTGAGTAACCGCTGGTCAATACCCAGGATAATGTGCATCAGGAAGGCAATAATCCTCACGTAAACAATAACACCAATCAAATGATGAATGATGGGATGTTCAGACGCTTTATGCAATTCATGAAACATCAGGCAAGAGAGACTCCTGTTCAAAATGCATGTGGAAACAATTGAAACTCTCGGATGATCATCGCTAAGTAGTTCAAGGAGATGGGACCACCGAAGTTTTTGGGAAAGCTAGAACCACTTAAGGCAGAGACGTGGATAAAGAAGATCACCAAGATATTTGATGTCTTGGGATGCTCTGAGGAGCAAAAGGTTCATTTTGTCACCTTCATGTTGTGAGGAGAGGCAGATTACTGGTAGGAATCTGTAAAGCGTGCTCAACCTGCCTCATTGAAGATGTCTTGGGAGAAGTTCCAAGAACTGTTCAACCAAAAGTACTTTCCCGAAAGTATTCGTCACATGAAGGAGGTGGGATTTATCAAGCTGGAACAAAACAATATGACTATGTCTTAGTATGAGGCTAAGTTTTTCGAGTTATCCCGGTTTGCATCCCATTTGGTTGATAATGAGGAGAGAATGACGCGAATGTTTTTGAGAGGTTTGAAACCCGAAATACATCAATACCTCATTTCTCACAAACTTTGCTTGTATTCAAGTGTTGTGAATAAGACTCAGTTCTTGGAGCGCTATAATGAATCAACCCAACCAAGGGAGAGCAGTCGACAAATTGATAATACCAGTGGTAGCAGTCATCGAAGCTGTGTTAGCAAACGTGGAGGGAATCAACATGCCAGAAATTATAACCACTTCGGTGGAAATCCTGGCCAAGATAGTAGAAGTGGAAATTTTAAGAAGACAAGGTTCAACAATGATGGAAAGATAGCAGCACCAACACCTGTTTTCAAGGAATGAGGACGACCACAGATCGTATTCTTCAAATGCGGAGGGGAGGGACACATCATCCCAAATTGCACGATGCAGTCCAAAGCTTATTATCATTACGAAAGAGAAGGTCACCTAGCCCGATTATGTCATGTAGTGAAGTCAAGTCCAGCTAGGATGGAGGAACCAAAGGTCGTCCTAGACAAGTCAAAACCAGTAGTTCCAGGGAGAGCGTTTGTCTTGACCTCCCAAAAAGTGAAGAATCCAAACGAAGTTATCACATATAAGCTAATAATAAACTCTTGCGAAGTCTATACCTTATTTGATACCGATTCAATCCATTCTATTATTTCTCCTACTTGCGCTCAACGTTTAAACTTAACTCCGAAGAAATTAGACTTTGACTTTTCTATTGAAACTCCGTTGGGAGAAACCTTCATTACATCCACCATTTATAAATCTGGTTTCATTCAAATCGGCGCCCTCATCTTACCTATCGATCTTATCTCTTTGAAAATACTTGAATTTGATGTGATTTTACGGATTGATTGGTTAACTACTCATCATGCTAAAATTGATTATTTTTGTAAGGTTGTTAGCTTTCATATTCCTAACCAACCTATTATGCAAATTCAAGCAACCAAACCACTAAAGTCAATCACTGTTATATCAAGTCATAAAGCTCTTCGTTTTTTAAAAAATGGATGTCAAGCTTTCTTAGCCCATGTCACAGATTTAAATAAAAATACATTAGATTTGAATGATATTTCTATTATTAATAAATTTCTTGACGTATTCCCTAAAGAACTTCCAGGCCTACCCCTAGAGCGTGAAATCAAATTTTTTATCGACCTTGAACCCGATATAAAACCCATTTCTAAAGCCCCATATTGAATGACTCTTATTGAACTTCAGGAGTTAAAGATGCAACTGTAGGAATTGTTAGACATCGGTTTCATTCGTCCTAGTACATCTCCTTGGGGGGCTCCTGTTTTATTCGTAAAGAAGAAAGATGGAAGTATGCGACTTTATATTGATTATCGGGAGTTGAATCATGTCTCCATCAAAAATAGGTACCCGTTACCTCGCATTGATGACATGTTTGACTAGTTGCAAGGCACCAAATTCTTTTCAAAGATCGATTTTCGTTCTGGATATCATCAGTTAAAGATTAAAACTAATGACATTCCAAAGACTACTTTCAGAACTTGGTACGGGTATTATAAATTCCTAGTCATGTCTTTTGGATTGACTAATGCGTCTGCTGCCTTCATGGATATGATGAACCGAGTATTCAAGGAATATTTGGATCATTTCGTGGTTGTCTTTATTGATGACATCCTCATTTACTCCAAAAGCTGTGAAGATCATGAGCAACACTTGAGGCTGATACTCCAAAATCTTTGTGTAAACAAGCTATATGCCAAGTTAAAGAAATGTCAGTTCTGGCTTGAGGATGTAGCATTCCTTGGGCGCGTGATATCAAATCACAAAATATCTGTTGACCTAGCGAAGATTGAAGCAATTCAAAGCTGGGAGCAACCTAAGTTAGTAACCGAAGTACGTAGCTTTCTAGGCTTAGCTGGTTATTATCGGAGATTCATTGAAGAATTTTCTCGAATCGCTACTCCATTAACTCAACTGACTCGAAAAGATATAAAATTCAAGAGGAGACTCATTTCAGCACCTATTCTGATAATACCATCTGGTTTGGAGGGATTTGTCATCTACAAAGATACTTCAGGTAGAGGGTTAGGATGCGTTTTCATGCAACATGGGAAAGTCATAGCCTATGACTCCCGAAAACTGAAAGAATATGAGAGAAATTATCCTACTCTTTATCTAGAGTTGGCAGCAGTTGTTTTTGCGTTAAAGATCTGGAGGCATTATCTATATGGGGAGAAGGTGGAGATCTATAAAGATTATAAAAGCCTCAAATATTTCTTCACCCAAAAGGAACTCAACATGCGACAACAAAGTTGGCTCGAGCTATTAAAAGATTACGATCATACCATTCAATACTGTTGATTATGTCACGTTCTAGCTAAAATGTTTTGATGATGACATGCTCATTAGTACTAAATTGTTTATTGTGAATTTCAGGATATTATTTCAAGAAGTGTTTGATGGATTATTCAAGAAGAATGAAGACGTTTTGCGTCCTAAGAAATATATGTAAGGTCATTGAAAATATTCAATTTTTCAATACAAGGCTCTAGGACATTTCATGGTGTGCATTAAAATATGAATTAATTATGCATGTCTAATATATGTTATTACTATCAAGAGAACTATTTTATTAGCATGCATGCATAAAAGTAATGTCCGAATTAATATGAATGATACGTTATATATGTCTTCGGAACTCTTAAGATAATTATCCTGGAAAAAGGTGCTTGTTAATTGATATTTAAATTTCTATGTGATTTACACTAAAAGCAATATGTATATCTTCTTTCCATTTGTTACGGAATGATTATATATATTTGTTAGAAAGGAAGTATGATATATGTGGCGGTGGTGGATCATGATTAAAAGTCTAAAAGCTGCATATATCTTGGTAATTGATAGTAATGATTATCTTGGGAAGATACATGTAGCCATTAATTACGGAACTAACATTCAATATATTTCTGATGGTTGGTTAATACAAAAATAGTATGGAAAAATAGAGGCTTATCACTTTGAAAGAGTCTAGCTAATTTCTGTTTTTGTCATCCGGAGATCTACTTGATTTTATCCAACGGGAATATTATTGGAACGTTTCTTATCTCTTTAATTTTGCTGGCAACATATATATGGCAACAGAACTTAATGAAGTAACGGTAACAATTTGGGCTATGAAAAGAAGTATTGATATCTATGAAATATACAACACTTACAACACTTGAATTAATTATTGCACTCACATACTTTGGAAACTATTTTTGGTGCAAATTTCAAGTTGCTGAGAAATTCAGAAATTTTTGTGAGCATAATATTGTTGATATCTTTTACTATTTCTACTTGATCATTGCATTCATTAGTTGAGCCTTGCATTGTTAAATTGCTTATTTGCTTTGATCATTAGACCTCTATTATTGTAATCTTAATTTGTTTTTTAGACTAAGTTGTAAGACCCCGAATTTTATGAAATAAAAGTATTCAATTTTTCTTATTATTCAGTAAATGGTTAAATTGATAGAAAGTAAAGTTAAGGGTGACATATGAATTTTTTTTTCAAAATAAGCAAGTGGTTATAAAATATTCATTATTATTTTGAATATTCTTTGGTCGTGGAATATTCTTGCACGTCGGGAATATTCGTATTTACTGACGCAAGTAGTCATTTGTGGGCTCAATAACGGAATAACTGTCGGATGAATAAAATGACAAGTTTGATTTTTTATAAATAACAACGTAGTTGTTACCGCTAACACTTGTTGGAATACCCGAAGGGTTAAAATACGATGAATACGTATGGTCGCACAAGAGAGACATTACGGTATTGCACAATATTGTTGAATTATTGATTCGTACGTAAGAAGGCACTACTCAATAATTGTTACAGTAATTACTGTTTAATATTTTATTAATTCAAAAATTGTTGCGTTGATATTTTATATTATTATTGTTTCAATAATTGTCACTGCACAGTATTTCCCATTATCAGATCAATAATTCATATTATTTGAATAATATTATTAGATAGCATTATTAGCAATGTGTAGAAAGTTCTGTCAAGGAGAGGTTTGGTCACCTAATTGCATGCCAATAAGGAGAAATCCTTATCGGAAAGTCCCCTCTTTCCTAGAAACCACTTGGTTGCCATAATTGTGATTCTGTAATATTATTTGTGAATAATTAATTATTGATTTATATGATAAGAAAATATTTATGTAATGCGAATATAAATGATGAATTTATTTATGTGGTTATAAATGAAGGAATTAATGTTGAGGTGTTTTATCAGTATTTTGTCGGATTGGAGGTATTAAAAGATCAAATCGGTGTTCTTAAAACTCTATTGCGTGAGTTATAATTTTTAATCCGACCGTTGTATCGTTGTGATTTTTGGATATGTTATACATATATAAGTTGAATATATATCCACAAATTTTGAACCCTTGAAAATTAACACATGATTTGTTATGAATTTTACAAGGTGTTGAAACGGTGTTGAAAATCATCCGTTTGTAGATTTCAGATATTTTTTGTCTGGAATTTGGAAAAACTTAAAGCTACGAAGTTGTAGAGAATTTGATTTCGTGTGGAATAGACATAAAATTCGTATTTTTCTGATAAACGAGCTATTTTCTATGAATTATTGAAGTTTCGGAAAATAAAATGATTTTTATTAAAATTGGGTGGGACCCACTTTCTGGTTGGTGTTGAATGCACATGGGCTGCTATATTTTTTCAAAAATGAGGGCTAGTTTTGTGGTGGCATGCGTAGAAGGTTGATAAATAAATAATATATTTTATTAATTTAGTTTCCTTTGACGTTCTAGCATTTTCCTATAAATAACTGCTTATGTTAGAATTGAAAATCACACCAGAAACAAGTTTTCTTTCTCTCTATATTGTCAAAAGTATTTTTGTGAGTATTTAGATACTTTGAGAGTTGCTATTCAATGCAAGGTTCCTTCAGCTTTTCATCCGATATTCCAGTCAGAAGTACTGATCTTTTGAGGTAAGGGATTTTTAAGGGTTATTATATTTTTTCAGTTTTGCACTTTTTTCGTACCTTCAAAAACTTTGGAAAAATTTTAAATGATAATTTGATGAGTTTTATTGATTGTGTCCAAAAATGGCGATTTTTGGATGTGTAGATTAGGAGTTATGGATTTTATGAGAAAAGACTATTTTAAAAGTAAACCTTTATAACTCCTTGTGGTTAACTCCAAAATAGATGAAATTTTTATTGGGAGTACATCTATATAATATCAAGATATACCTCAGAAATTTCGAATTTATTGATAAAAGTACAATTTATGATAAATGTCTAAATATTCGCGCTTTTGTCCATATAAAAAATAGGTAATGAATTTTAAAATTTCGAGAAAAATATATGTTCAATACGGGATTATATTATGCTAAATCTCGTAAAAGAAATATTTTTGGGACTCGATTTGGTATTTTCATGAAAATGAACTAGTTATGATTAAATGAATTAAATATGTTATGTGAAGTAACAAAATTGGAAAATAGGATTTTATGGCTTGGGAATCCTTTATAAGGTATATGCAGATTTTTGATGAGGGTTTTGGTTATTAGTGATAAAATTTTATGAGTTTGGCATTTTAGGATGATTAAATGCATTAATTAGTAAAGTGTAAACAATAAAAATAAATTGTTTATAAATTTAAGAAATGATTAAGATATTGTGGTAATATTAATAATATTAGATTATGAGATTTTAAAGTGATTTATAACATTTGGATTAAGGTGCTATAAATATTGATATGGATTTTATTGTGAAACTTTATATTTTGTGTTTGTCAGGTTACTATTCACGATAGGGTACTATTCATGACAAAAATTGGTTTCTTTCTCTGACCAAATTATCGTTGATTTATGAATCTTACTCTTAAGATTAAATCCATGTTTGGATCATATTATTTTTATTATCATATATAATATTTTTATATTCCTGGTGAAGAAATTTCTCTTTGACTTAAGTGTAAAGATGGGCAAATTATTGGTATGATCGTGACTATGGGTTCTCTTTTGCCAGTAGGGCAAAGTTGAATCGTTGACTGGTATGATCATGACCATTGAATTTGTAATTGAATATTTTTAGCTTAAGTGCAAAGGTGAATTGATCAACATGATTATAATTATGGTTTATATAAATTCTGAAATGATTGTATGTTTCTTTGAGATATGAATATCTTTGGCCTGTAGTGCAAAGATCAATTATTGATGAATATCTTTGGCCCGTAGTGCAAAGATGACCTGTTATTGAATATCTTTTATGCCAGAAGCAAAAGATGAACTGTTGTTGAATATCTTTGGCATGTAGTGCATAGATGACTGTTGTTGAATATCTTTGCCCAAGAGTAACAAAGATGAGTCATAATAATGATATCTTTGGACCGTAGTGCAAAGATGAATTTATTAGTATGATTATGAACAGGAACTGTGATTTGGTATAACCCTTATCTTTGATGTTTCAGGTAAAGACATGTGATGAAAATTATCTTCGTCCTGGATGAGAAAAGGAATTTGAAACCACAAATATGATTATGAGTTATTCATATGATTGTGGACAGGAACTGTTGATTGATGTTACAGGGATAAAACATTGTTGGTAGACTTTTAACATAGAGAAGATAATAGACATTATGGTCTATTTGACTCTTCTAATGGATTGCTCGTTCCGCTGCAACTATGGTTGAAAAGTTTTATCATCTACCATATGTTCTAAATCTCTGATTTATTACTGATGAAGGCTATTGATAATTTAATTATCTTTAGTCATGATATTCTTTACTGAGCTATTTGTGCTCACCCTTTTGCTTCACAATTCCTTTTAGGTAAAAAGAGTGTAGCTGGGTCGAGCGGGGATAACAGGGGAATAGAACAGTGGTCTATAACTATTGAGGTTTTTCCTAAATAGTATGGAAATAATTGTAATGAGGACCTAAGATGTGTGTGTCATATATTATACGTCACTTAATAATTGAATTTGGTGAACAACAATAGGGTGAGGCGAACCCAACGTTGGAAGGGTGTTTTGCCACTATCATACAAAATGTCTAATGACATACAAACTCGTGTTATCATAAGACAGGGTTGTGCGCATCCTCTTGCTGAGTATATCTAGGAGCACTACCTAAATGATCTTGGAGTTGGGTTGAAACATAATGTTCAATCGCAGACGGTGGAGATAGTTATTTGTCAAGATAAGACTCACAATTGGAAGGAACATGATAGTAATCTTCTCGTTTTTCTTTGGGGTCTATTGGATCAACCAATGATAATTCTCTGGACATATGATATCTATCATAACTTAGATTCATGGCCTCCTATGTACCAAGGTTTCCTTGAGCACTTCCCAAATATCTTAATTTCTAAAACAGTTTTAGACTGTACCTTTATGTAAGGTATCACTGTGAGGTGCAGTCTATAGTTGGGACATGATTCACAGTTGGTATGAAAACTCACAGTATATGTGTTGTATTTTGCATGACAATTGTAGTAATAAAGTTGTAGTTGTTTTCTGTACCATGTATTTGGCGACTCAAAATAGGTTGGATGGATTGGACCTATTTTGGGGGTGTTACATAAGTGTTGTCTAAGGAAATTTAATCCAGGTGGATTAAGGTTTGTTTACAAACAGGTTCAAGGAAGCATAGGTGCTTAAGGGGTGCATTGGTGCACAAGGAGCAAGATTGCTCAAGTGAATTATTGTAATTCAATTTTATAGAATCTGTATTGTAACAAGAGTTTTTTGAAAGAAAGAAAAGTGAGTCTCCAATACTAGTTGGTATTGGACGTGGAGTAGGCTATTATTATAGAGGGTAATAGCCGAACCACGTAAAAATCTTGGTGTTATTTGTATTACTTGATTTAACTTAATTCCACTCAAGTTAATTGATTTGCTAAACAAAATTTAATTATCTGTTTCATCGTGAGAATTTTTGTTATAATATTTTATTTAATTTACAAAAACACCAAGATATTTTCTTAAAGAAAAATTCAATTCGGTAGACCATATTCATTCAGTAAGCTGCATTCATCAACATAGTAGGCTACATTCAATAATTTGGTTAAAAGAATTTAAATTGGTCATAGTTTGTATCCACACTTATTCAACCCCCTTTCTAAGTGTGCCTTATCTGAATTTTATTTGGTATCAGAGCTTGGCTCTACTTACTTGGTCTTAAAGGTGACTTGTAGGGAAAGATTCTGACATGGCATAGTTCGGAAACAACAATCAAGAAGGTCAATAAACCAATAGACCTCCACTGCTGCATGGAACAGAAAACTACAACTTCTGGAAATTCCGAATGAGGATCTACCTTAAAAGAGATCCTTGGGAATGGTGGGTTGTGGAGAATGGACGAGTTATTCCAAGGAAAGACGACGGTACTCTAAAGACTTTTCTAGAGATGGATTCAACTAAAACCTTCATGGTCTCCTATGACTCAAGGGCGATGAATACTCTATTAAGCAGCATGGTGTAGTCCGAGATTGACAAAGTATCCTCATGCAACACAACTAAGGAAATTTGGGATACTCTAGTGGTGAGTCATGAAGGAACATCAAAAGTTCGAGAAGTTAAACTAAGTATGCTTATGCATGATTATGAGATGTTCAAACTTGAGAAAGATAAAACTATAAAGATGGTTCAAGCAAGGTTCCTTGTTCTTCTGAACTCTTTAAAGCTACTAGACAAATCTATTCCACAAAATGAGATTAATCGTAAGTTACTCCGGGCTATGCCCAAGAGGTTTGCATCTAAGATTACTACTCTTCAAGATTCCTCTACTATATCTACTATGGATACACTAACCCTTTTTGGTGAACTTGAGGAACGATGAGGAGGAAACTCCTCGTAGGAAGGTTTTAGCTCTTAATGCAGGAAATGAAGAAGAACTTGATGATGATTCTGATGAAGAGATAGCTATGATGTCACGGAGACTCAAAGGACTTCTACAAAGAAAGAATAAACGAAAGAATATCTTCAACTCAAATAAAGGCAAAGGAAAACAAACTGAAGAAACGTGTTTTGAATGTGGACGTCCAGGGCACTTCAAGAAGGACTGTTTTCAACTAAAGAATAAAGGAAAAACAGGCTTCAAGGATAATAAGAGAAACAAGGCACTGGTCACTTGGAGTGATGAAGAAGAATCTGAAGTTGAGGTTGACGCCAAGGATGAGATAGCTCAAGTATGCTTCATGGGAATAGAAGGTGAATCAAATGAGGTATCTATTTTTGAAATTATTTCTTTGAAACAAGAAAATGAGAAATTGAAAGAAAAGATTGCATATTTAAAAGACTTAGTTAACACATTAATGGGTGAAGTAGACTCTTTGATAGATGAAAAGAAAAATATTAAAAATGAATCTATATGTAAAGAAGAAAAGGTTTTGATTGCTAAAAATGATTTTCTTGAAAATTATAACAAAGTTCTTTTTAACAAAGTGACTTACTTGAACAATGAGGTTGAAAAATTGACAAATGAACTGAAAATGCGAGATGTATGTATTGATGCTTTTGGTAATGAATCCCAGTTTAAACCCATTCATACTAATGAACTTCAAAAGGAAGTAGATTCATTAAAAATATCTCTTGCTAGATTCGTTCAAGGAGAAAAAATCTAACTGTCATGTTAGGAAAGCAAAGGCCTAGTTTTGATAAACAAGGAATAGGTTACAATCCCACTCGTAAAATCGGTAATGTGAATATGCTTAAATCCAAGTCTCATTTCAAATTAAATTACTGTTCTCCTTTCACAACATGCAAAAACTGTGGTATTAAAGGTCACTTGGACATAAATTGCTTTAAGAAAAATAAGATTAAAAAATTATGGGTTAAAAAGGTTGATTTACTTGCAACTAACACTAAAGGACCAAAAAAGATGTGGGTACCAAAAGGATAAATTAATTTTTCTTGACAGGTATGCTTCAAGGCAAAGGTTCCATCTCAAAAATGGATTCTTGATAGTGGATGCTCTCGTCACATGACTGTGACAAATAAAAGTTTGTGGAACTAAAAATCAAGAAGAAAAATGGAACAGTCACATTCGGAGATAATCGAACCTGTGAGATTTTTGGAAAAGGTAAAATCGGTAATGAAAAGGTTAACATCGATAATGTTCATCTTGTTAACGGTCTTGAATTTAATCTTATTAGTATCAGTCAATTAATGGACAATGGTCACCAAGTCAGTTTTGATAAAGAAAAATGCATTATTTCTCATGGTACTGACAATGTTACTCTAGTTGCACAAAGAGAAGGAAATATATATACTATTGACTTTGAGAAATAGGATGAAGAATTATGTCTTGTATCCATGCAAGATGAGGCTAATCTGTGGCATAAGAGGATGGGACATGTTCACATGGATCTAATCAAGAAATTATCCTCAAAGAATCTTGTCAAAGGTTTGCCAAAGATAAAATATGATAAGAAGGGAATATGTGTTCCTTTCCAACTTGGAAAACAAGTAAGGACATCATTCAGTGCAAAGAATATGGTATCAACTTCTACTCCTTTACAATTACTTCATCTTGATTTATTTGGCCCAGAAAGGCATGCTAGTATAAATGGTAAATTTTATGCATTTGTCATAGTTGATGATTTTTATAGATATACATGGGTATTATTCTTAAGAACCAAAGATGAAGCATTTAAAGAGTTTGAGAAATTGATAAGAAATTTAGAGAATAAGTATAGTCTCTCAAACTTATGAAAATTAGAAGTGATCATGGTACCGAATTTAAAAAAGACTTTATTACATTTTGTGATCAAAATGGTATAAGCCATGAGTTTTCAGCTCCTAGAAATCCTCAACAAATTGGAGTAGTGGAAAGAAAGAATAAAACACATCAAGAAACAGCTAGAACACTTTTACAAGAAAGCAAGCTTCCAAAGAAATTTTGGGCCAAAGCTGTTAATACTTCATGTTATGTGTTAAATATAGTTCTTATTCGTCCTATTATTTTGAAAACTCCTTATGAGCTTTTGAATAATAAAATTCCTAATATAAGCTTTTTCAAAGTATTTGGGTCTAAATGTTATATATTAAATACTAGTGATAACTTGGGAAAATTTGATGCTAAGTCTTATGAAGGTATTTTTATTGGTTATTCACATAACAACAAGGCATATCGTGTATTTAATATTTATAAGTTATGTGTTGAAGAATCAATTCATATAAATTTCAATGAGACTAACAATGATCTTCCAAAAGAAAGAGAAGATGATGCAGGAAATTTAGAGATTTTCACAAATTTAACAAACCGAAGAGAACCATTCAGTAGACCGAATGGACAAACTCAACAGGCTGGATTGAACGATCCACATGAAAATGAACAAGAAGCAACACAAGATCTTAAAGAAAATTTTCCTCAACAAGAAGAGGTAATACACGATGTTCAAATGCCAAAGATAGCAAATTATCTCAAGGATCATCCACCGGAAAATATCATTGGAGATATAAACAAAAGAGTTACTACACGAAGAAACCTACAAAATCAATATGCGTTCTCTACATTTCTATCACAAGTTGAGCCAAAGAATGTTAAAGAAGCTATACTTGATGAAAATTGGATAATGGCAATGCAAGAGGAACTTCAACAATTTGAACGATGTCAAGTTTGGGAATTAATGTCTCCTCCTAAATATAGTTTTGTCATTGGAACAAAATGGGTGTTTAAAAATAAGCTTGATGAGCATGGAACAATCACTCGCAACAAAGCAAGGCTAGTGGCTCAAGGTTGCAATCAACAAGAAGGGATCGACTACGAAGAAACTTATGCTCCAGTTGCAAGACTAGAGGCTATTCGAATCTTGTTAGCATTTGCTTGTTATAAGAAATTCAAGCTTTATCAAATGGATGTAAAAAATGCGTTTCTTAGTGGATACATCAATGAAGAAGTCTATGTCAAACAGCCTCCTGGATTCGAATATGAGAAATATCAAAATCATGTTTTTAAGCTAAAGAAAGCTCTCTATGGTCTCAACCAAGCTCCAAGGGCTTGGTATGAGAGGTTGAGTAAGTATCTTATTTCAAGTGGTTTCACTAGAGGTAAAATAGATTCTACCTTATTTATTAAACATGAAAAACAAGAAATAATCATTGTTCAAATATATGTAGATGATATAATATTTGGTGCTACTAATGATTTTCTTTGTGAGTGGTTTTCAAAGTGTATGCATAAGGAATTTGATATGAGCTTAATGGGAGAGATAAATTATTTTTTGGGACTTCAAATCAAGCAAACAAAGGAAGGGATCTATATTCATCAAACCAAGTACACAAAAGAGTTACTCAAAAGATTCGGCTTTGAAGGAACCAACCCAAAGGCTACACCAATGAGTACATCAATAAAGCTCACTTCAGATGATAAAGGTATAGATGTAGAGGTAAGTAAATATCGAGGTATGATTGGCTCTTTATTATATTTAACTGCATCTAGACCTGATATAATGTATAGTGTATGTCTTTGTGCTCGATTTCAAGCACAACCCAAAGAATCCCACTTACAAGCAATTAAAAGAATTTTTAAATATTTAAGTGGTACTATAAATTTAGGGTTATTTTATCTAATAAATAATCATTTTGAACTAATGGGTTATTCAGATGTTGACTATGCAGGGTTTCAAATTGATAGAAAAAGTACAAGTGGTGCTTGTACATTTTTGGGACAAAGTCTTGTCTCGTGGCATAGTAAAAAGCAAACTTTGGTTGCTTTATCAACCACTAAGGGTGAATATTTAGCTGCAGGGAGTTGTTGCTCTCAAATATTATGGATGAAACAAACTCTATATGATTTTGACATAATCTGCAATAATGTGCCTATATATTGTGATAATTCTAGTGCTATTGACATATCAAAGAATCGTGTTTTTTCATTCACGTACAAAACATATAGAGGTAAGGCATCATTTTTTAAGGGATAATGTTTCAAAAGGGTTAGTTAAATTGGTTTTTATTCCTACCGAAAAACAATTAGCTGATATTTTTACTAAATCCTTGAGTGAGGAAAGATTTTGTATGCTAAGGATAGAACTTGGAATGTACATGGTATAATTATGATTTACGTGCTTAAAATTTTATGACATGCAGATTATATTTTATACATATATGTATCATTTATTTTCTGCATGATTTCTGATAAAATATATCTGTTAGACATTCCTTATCTGTTTAAATGATTTTCTAGATACACGGGTCAATTAAAAATCAATTTTTATCGCCAGATATCAATTAAGTAGGAAACGTAAAGACTTCTACCTTGAAACTCGGAACAGCAGCCGAACAGTCTTTTAAAATTGAAAAGACGCACGTCTTTCTGTGACAGACTCTTGATTAACTTCTATTTTGGTGTATCCTTATATCTTCAACTCTCTTCGTTACTCAGATCTTACACCTCCATCATTTACCTAAAACCTGTGTTTCACTTTCACAAATATATAACACCATGAAAACCAGGGCTAGCAATCGATCGTCTGGGAAATCAAACGAAGAAGGATCTTCGTTGAAGAACCTTATGGGAACAAAGATGAAATCCAAACGAGTACATAAGAAATCTTCTGTGCATGTGTTGTCTGATGCCACACTATTATCCGATGACTCGGATTCTAGTTTTTCTTTCTTAAAAGCTTCAGACATCAAACCATCCCACCGGGGCAAGTTGAAGCAGCCAGTGGATGATGAACAAAATTTTTCACAGCCTGAGTCTCCTTCAAATCTGGTAAATCCATTTTCATCTTCCTTTGATATGCACAAAAATTTCTTTAGAGGGCCTAGTTTTGAAACTCTTTTTAAAAACTCAATTGCTACAAAGCAATTTTTATATGAAAAATCTCTGGATCTATTTTATCTCAAACACTCTATTCTGGAAAAACTCTTCACTGATTGCAACATATCTCCTATGCTGTTTCCCCCTACTATTGCTTATCCTAGGTTAGTCCAACAATTTTACACTAATCTTGAATGCAATGGGGATTGTTTTACAACATTTGTTAAGGGTAAGTCATTATTTTTCACTAGTATTGATTTTGGTAGCTTCCTTGGTATTTCCTCTGCTGGACCTTGTCCTTTTACTCTTAAAGGTGCTGCTAATATCCCTTTTCATCCCTTGGAACAACTTCATATTGTTATGAATGATTATTCTCTTACATCTATGTTTCTTCCAAAAACTATGAATGTGTGTCCTACTGCATGTGTGTTACATAAGTTGGTTCGATATAATTTGTTTCCCCGACTCGGTTGTGGCGCAGATTTTACCTATCAAGATTTAGTGGTTGTGGCTATGATCCTTAAAGGAAAATCTTTCAATTTTTCTCAAATGATGTTATCTCATATGCAAAGTTGCATTCGTCAAACCAAGAAGTGTGTTCCTTATAGTAAGTTTTTAACAAAACTCTTCCAACATTTCAAAATATCTTTTGATGATGAAATTTCTATCACAAATCATGAGCGTATTGACACTGCCAATCTGACAAAGACTCATATTACTTTTTATGCTGGTAAGTTTGTTCGTTTTCTCCCTGATCCTCCTCCTACTTCTCCTACTCCCGACTCATCTTCATCCTCTTTGCCAAATTCTCATGGGTCTGACATTATGAATGTTTTAAATGAGATTCTACAAAATCAAAATTCTGTGAAAGCTGATTTGGTCGAAATAAGAAATCGACTTGTGATTCTTGAGAAAGGGAAACTACCGATGGCCGCTTTTGAAATTAATAAACTATATCATCGGGTTAAAGATGAATTTCTTGATCTTCAGGCGGGTTTTGAGATTCAGACACTGGCTATGGTTGAAGCACTTCAAAGGAAATTTAATCGAAACACATGTCAGTTAAGTCAAGAGGTATAGTTTATTAGTTATCAACTCGGGGAGCTTGCAGATTTTATGGAGACCAGGTTGAATCATGTGGGACAGCGGTTTCATGTTCCAACAAAGTATTCTCCAATCCCATAATGGCCAATGAACAATTGGATGGCTAAATACAAAGGTGATTTTCTGGATATGGAACTTCCTCCTGCAACCTTTATACCTCGACCACCTCGACTTGCAAACAATTACACTTTGGAAGAGCGTCTTCATCGCCTTCTTCATCGTCCTTACTTCACTACTCGTGCTGAATAGCAGGCTAATCTCGAGGATATTGATTGATTGTGGTCCTCTCTTTTTGCATGATGAAAAAGGGGGAGAATTTCTGAGAATTTCATATTTCATATTCTGTTTTTAATTTTTCAAAGACTATGGTTTCATTTGTTTTTTGGTAGGCATGATTGCCTGGATGTTAAGACTGATGGTGGTTGGTTTTGTTTTGCTGCATGATAAGACTGATGTTTTTATTATGATCAATGATTTATATTTGGTTTAGTATGATACTAACATATGCAGGTTCTACAAAATTTTCCAGAAATAAGTTATATACATGAATTTAGGGGGAGTTTCATTTATTTAAGTTGTCATCATCAAAAAGGGGGAGAATGTTGATTATGTCACGTTCTAGCCTAATGTTTTGATGATGACATGCTCATTAGTACTAAATTGTTTATTGTGAATTTTAGGAAATTGTTTCAAGAAGTGTTTGATGGATTATTCAAGAAGAATGAAGACATTTTGCGTCCTAAGAAAAATATGTAAGGTAATTGCAAATATTCAATTTTTCAATACAAGGCTCTAGGACATTTCATGGTGTGCATTAAAATATGAATTAGTTATGCATGTCTAATATATGTTATTACTATCAAGAGAACTATTTTATTAGCATGCATACATAAAACTACTGTCCGAATTAATATTAATGATACATTATATATGTCTTGGGAACTCTTAAGATAATTATCATGGAAAAAGGTGCTTGTTAATTGATATTTGAATTTCTATGTGATTTACACTAAAAGCAATATGTATATCTTCGTTCTATTTGTTACGGAATGATTATATATATTTGTTAGAAAGGAAGTATGATATATGTGGCGGTGGTGGATCATGATTAGAAGTCTAAAAGCTGCATATATCTTGGTAATTGATAGTAATTATTATCTTGGGAAGATACATGTTGCCATTAATTATGAAACTAACATTCAATATATTTCTGATGGTTGGTTAATACAAAAACAGTATGGAAAAATATAGGCTTGTCACTTTGAAAGAGTCTATGTAATTTCTGTTTTTGTCATCCGGAGATCTACTTGATTTTATCCAACGGGAATATTTTTGGAACATTTCTTATCTCTTTAATTCTGCTGGCAACGTATATATGGCACCGGAACTTAATGAAGTAACGGTAATAATTTGGGCTATAAAAAGAAGTACTTATATCTATGAAATATACAACACTTACAACACTTGAATTAATTATTGCACTCACATACTTTGGAAACTATTTTTGGTGTAAATTTCAAGTTGCTGAGAAATTCAGAAATTTTTGTGAGCATAATATTGGTGATATCTTTTACTATTTCTACTTGATCATTGCATTCATTAGTTGAGCCTTGCATTGTTAAATTGCTTATTTGCTTTGATCATTAGACCTCTATTATTGTAATCTTAATTTGTTTTTTAGACTAAGTGTTGTCTAAGGAAATTTAATCCAGGTGGATTAAGGTTTGTTTATAAACAGGTTCAAGGAAGCATAGGTGCTTAAGGGGTGCATTAGTGCACAAGGAGCAAGAGTGCTCAAGTGAATTATTGTAATTCAATTTTATAGAATCTGTATTGTAACAAGAGTTTTTTGAAAGAAAGAAAAGTGAGTCTCCAATACTAGTTGGTATTGGACGTGGAGTAGGCTATTATTATAGAGGGTAATAGTCGAACCACGTAAAAATCTTGGTGTTATTTGTATTACTTGATTTAACTTAATTCCACTCAAGTTAATTGATTTGCTAAACAAAATTTAATTATCTGTTTCATCGTGAGAATTTTTGTTATAATATTTTATTTAATTTACAAAAACACTAAGATATTTTCTTAAACAAAAATTTAATTCGGTAGACCATATTCATTCAGCAAGCTGCATTCATCAACATAGTAGGCTACATTCAATAATTTGGTTAAAAGAATTTAAATTGGTCATAGTTTGTATCCACACTTATTCACCCCCCCCCCCTTCTAAGTGTGCCTTATCTGAATTTCAAATACCATCCTTGAAAAATGAACGTGGTAGCTGACGTGTTCAGTAGAAGATCATATGCGGGTACGAGTGTGATATTGTCAACGTAAAGGCCCATTTTGTATGACTTACAAAGGATGGAGATAGAGTTAAAGACTCTAGGGACCCACATGTTGATGGCAAATATACGAGTAGAACCGACTTTAATCGATAAAGTTAAAGCTGCTCAAGCTACAGACCTAGAGCTAATGCGTATGAGGAAAAAAGTGCAAGAAAGTGCTATTCCAGAAGCAAGAATTTATGAAGAAGGAATACTTCGAGTCAACTCTAGACTTTGTGTTCCTAACGACTCTGATTTGAAGTATAAAATCATGATGGAGGCGTATAACAAACCGTTTGCAATCCATCCTAGGAGTAAAAAAATGTATCGTGATCTTCGACATACATTTTGGTGGAGAAATATGAAGAGAGAGATAGCGGAGTTTATCTCAATGTGTTTATCTTATCAACAAGTCAGGGCGGAGTATCAATTGCCAAAAGTTCTATTGCAACCACTTGAAATTACAGAATGGAAGTGGGAGCACATTACCATGGACTTCATTACTGGTCTTCCCAAGGTTTCTTAAGGTATAGATCTGATTTGGGTTATTGTTGATAGATTAACCAAGTCTGCTCATTTCATACCTATACGAGAAACTTATTCACTTGAACGTCTTGCTCGTATATACATAAATGAGATTGTAAGACTTTATGGTATGCTAGTATCCATTGTTTCTGATCGAGACCCGAGATTCACTTCATGATTTTAGGTTAGTTTGCAAGAAGCTATGAGCACGGATTTACAATTCAATTCGGCATATCATCCTCAAAAGTACGGGTAGTTGGAGAGGACTATTCAAACTCTTTAAGATCTATTAAGACTTTCTGTCCTAGACTTCAAAGGAAGTTGTGAAAAATTCTTTCCATTAGTGGAATTCTCTTACAACAACAGTTATCAAGCAAATATTGGCATGGCTCCATTGCGTTGTATGGACGCAAGTGTCATTCTGTAGTATGTTGGGATGTGATGGGTGAAGTAAAATTGTTGGACCGGAATTGGTACGCATGACTATGGAAAAGATTGAAATGATCCGGCAACGTATAAAGACGACACAATATCGATAAAAGAGTTAAGTTGATCTTCATCGAAAGGACGTGGAATTCAATGTTAGAGATCATGTGTTGTTACGTGTTGCTCCATGGAAAGGAGTTACGAGATTTGGAAAGAGATGAAATCTTAATCCTCGATTCACTGGCATATTTGAAATCCTCGATTGAGTAGGAACCTATAAACTCGTTTTACTGCCAAATATGTCTTGTGTTCATAACGTTTTTCACATATCTATGTTATGTAAATATGTGGAGGAACTGAACCACATTATTGAATTATAACCAGATGAGATAGCGAAAGATTTAACGTATGAAGAGATACATGTTAAAATCTTGGATAAGAAGGAACATATTCTATGCTCAAAGGTTATACCTTAAGTCAAAGTTTTGTGGAGAGACCACGATTTTGAGGAAATGACCTAGGAGTTAGAATCTGAAATGAAATCAAGGTATCCTCACGTCTTTGACATACCAGGTACGTACACCAATTTCAAGGATAAAATTTCATAAGAAGGGGAGGTTGTAAGACCTTAAATTTTATGAATAAAGATTAATTTTCTCTAAATATCATTTTGAATATTATGGTGTGAATTTGATATAATGTTATAGTTGTGGGTAATATTTACAAATTTTACAAAGTAAGCAAGTTGTCATAAAATATTCGATTGGTCGGGGAATATTCGTTTTAACAGGGAATATTTGTACGAAGGCACAATCATTGGTGGACCCCATAACAGAATTATTGTCGGAGTTAAAAAATGACATAAATATCTTTTTATAAAAAATAACGACGAAAGTTTTATCGTTAAACTGTTGAAATACCCGGTGGTAAAAGTACACTAATACGTATGGTTGCATAGTAGTACACAGTCTTGATTATTGATGCTTACGTGAGAAGTCACTCAGTTTTATTTAATTATTTCCACAATAATTGCTGCATAGTATCTCACGTTATTGATTCAATTATTGTCACAATATTTTATATTATTAAATCAATAATTGAGATGGCAAAGTTATTCATATTATTATTTGCATTATTGACGATGTCTAGAAAATTCTGTCGGGGAAAGGGGTTTGGTCACCTAATTGCGCGCCAATAGGGAAAAATCATTATCAGAAAGCCCCCTCTTTCTTGGGAATGATCTGGTTGTTAATATTTTGAGTTATAATATTAATGATGAATGTTATTAAAAATGTGTTTTGTGAAGCTAAGTGAATTAAGATAAATAGAGGGGATTTTTATGAAGTATTTGTTATAAATTTAGCTTATTATATGGACCCCACTTACCCATTTTTCAAAATAGTCGGGAGAAGTTATCTCAGTTTTGGTATATATATATATATATATATTATAATAAGTTTTGTTTTTTTATAAAAAATAGAATATATTATATTTTATTATGCATAGTATTTGCATAGTGTCTGCATAATATCTGCATAGTAAAAATCAAAAAAAATTTGCAAAATTTTCGGCGTCCGTGATTTTCCCACTGTGTGTCCATTTTTAAATAGTATCCTTCCATTCTCCTATAAATAGGATGCTTAGTTTAGAATTGAAAATCACACCAGAATCAGAGAATTCTTCTTTTATAATATTGAGCGTATTTCTTTTGAGTTTAAGGAAGCTTTGAGTGTAGAAAATAGTAAGTTTTCTTCAAGAATATCCCCGCCCTACCAGTCAGAAGTACTCTCTTTTTAAGGTACGAGATATTATTTTT
Organism: Panax ginseng; assembly: GCA_020205605.1. NCBI lineage: Eukaryota > Viridiplantae > Streptophyta > Magnoliopsida > Apiales > Araliaceae > Panax > Panax ginseng. The sequence goes on along the minus strand of CM035144.1, from coordinate 64,101,698 downwards.
GTTCTATATTCGTATGAAATAATATTTTCTTCCATACTCTGTAGTATGTAAGTAATATTATTTCGTTTCGTATTCTTAATTCTACACTCATGTTGATAAGTTTTGCTTCTATACTCCGTGAAATTAGTAGAATATCCTTGAAATTTGCGCTTCATCTAATATCTTTTCACAAAAATATTATTCTGAACATTCTTGATAAATTTTAATCTTTTCATGACAGGGTACTATTCATGGGGTACTATTTCTGAAGTACTACTCATGGGGTACTATTCACCCAAAATACTATTCATGACAAAAGTTGATTTCTTTTCCGTCCAAATCATTTTTGATACAATATTATTCTTGAATTTTACTCCACAAATAGTATCATGTTGACAATTTGGACATTGTTGAATTCTGGATAAATTAAATTATAAATCTTTAAAATTTATCCTTGGTTTCATTTAATTAAATTCTTATATCATTGTCATCATCTTCATGCTTATATTGTGATGAAAGTCATCTTTGGCCCGTAGTGCATAGATTGACTGTTGATTGGTATGATTATGACTAGGGATTATTCGGTATAATCATGACTTGTAATGTTACAAATGATGTGGTAAAAGTCCTCATTGGCCCGTAGTGCATTGATGGACAATTGTTGGCATGATCATAACCATTGGTGATAACATGAATATCCTTGGCCCGTAGTGCATGGATAATTCAGTGATGTGGATTATTTATTGAGCCGAGCCTCAGCGATAAAATTGATGACAAACTTTTTAAATCATAGAAGATAGTAGATATAATGCTCTACTTGACTCTTCTAATGGATTGCTTGTTCCGCTGCTGTTAAACTTGTTGTTTATTGTATTGTATCAGTTTAACACTGTTGAAGGCTAACGATAATTTATTTTGCATTATCTTAGTCATAATATATCTTACTGGACTCGTTGAGCTCACCCTTTTTCTTTCATTGTTCTCTTCATGAAATGAGAAAGTAGCCAGGACTAGTCGAGGAATGGAATAATGGTCCGAGATGGTGGCTGTAGTAGTCCTCAGTATTTTATAAAATAGTGTGATAATAATTGTAATGAGGACTCCATTTGAGTTTTGATATTGTCTAGAAGACAATATTCATGTTAAAACTCTCAGTTATGTTTTGTCGTATTTTATCTGACAATTGTAATTAAATTCGTATTTGAATTCTGTACCATGTATTTGTCGACTTAGAATGGGTGATGTATACCTATTTTGGGGGCGTCACATTTGCGTATTGTTATCAATACCAATGTGTTAAATTTATATGAACGAACATCTCAGGTGTTTATTAACGAACCGAGTAGCATTTCTTGATTGATCTTCGCTCAGGCAAGTTACTAAACCATATTTTTATTAATTGAGCAAGTCTTCTAACCTATATTGTTATTTATACAAGTTCTCAAACCCTGTGTATTTGTTAAACAAGATTCCTATCTTGAATTGATTTTGATATGTAATACCAAACCTAAACTTGAATTGCCAATTGTTGTAAAGTTATTGCATTAGCTTCAGCATAACTAAGAAATAAATTGTTTATTCATATGATATTATTTATTGAGCATAAACTGTTATGTCAAACCAAATTACTTTTGTAAGATATCCTATACTGAGTTGTGTGTCCCAAAAAGGGATATATGTTGGGTCAATTAAATATTGACACTTAGTGCATGTGGGCACTATTAGGATGAGATGCATACTCCTAGGATGTTGAATAGGCTGATCCCCTATCTCACATCAAATTTTTTTTTCTATGTCTTTGTGACTGACAGAAATAATAAAAAGTCCAAAATTGGTTGAAATAGAAATTCCAGAAATGGTAACAACAATCAGTTGAGTTTTCAACTGTTATTCTTCTTCAAATCATATATTGTTATAAATGTAAAACCTGCTGAGCATGTCATAGCTCACCCTTGCAAATTATTCCCTTCGCAATATTAGATGGTAACCCTGGCACATCTGGAGTAAATAAAGGGAAGCGTCCTTGCTTAGATTAGTTTATATTACTGTCTAGCTGAATGTATACTTTGTAATAAGAAATTCTTTATAAAGAATCATGTAATCGAACCTTAACATATGATATATATAACATCTTTTATTTTCGCAACCGAGTTTTCTTTACATATATAGATGTAATTAGAATTTTCAATCTAGTTTGAGATCCTTGGGAACTATTTATCTGAGTGAGGGTATTGACAACATGGATTGTTCATGTTGTTGTTGATACTCTAGATTTTAGATAGGTAGGTACTATCGATATGATAGTGTAATTCGCATGATATAGACTATACATCTGAGTGAGAGTATTGGTAATATGGATTGTTCATGTTATTATTGATACTCTGAATTTTGGATAGATAGATACTATTCGCAGATACACTTCATACATCCAAGTAAGGGTATCCAAACACAACAAAAGTTCTCTTGGGAATTGTTATCTGTTATGGGATATTGTGCATCATGGATCTATGGGAATTGCATCTTATTATACTTGTATAGTCACTCAATTAGATATAAGTATAGAATCGAATACCATGGGAGTATAGATTTAAATGTGTTATATACATTTACCAGTAGTAAGCACCATATCGGATACCGTGAGAGTATAGATTTTAAAATTAAAATTGTGCCTTGGGATACATTCAAAGAATTCTTCTTTGAAAATTATTTTTCCCAATCTCTGAAGGATCGTATGGAAATACGATTCCTGGAATTGAAACAAGGAGACCTGACTGTGTCTCAGTTTACGGCCAAGTTTAACGAACTATCCAAGTTTGCTCCCACCAAGTCAATACTGAACTTAGGAAGACTCGGAGGTATTAGGAAGGTTTGAAACCTCAGATAAGAAGTAAATTATCTATATTCCAATTAAAGACTTTTTTCGAAATACTTGAGAAAGCTTCCATAGCTGAGAGTGAAAATGAGAATCTCATTAAATTTCATCAAGAAAAGAAGAATCAAAATGAGAAGGGGAAATCTAAGACCAAACCCAGTTCAGGTTGGTTTAATAATAAAAGGAAATGGGATAATACTTTTTCTAACAACCTGGGGAAAAATGTAGGTAATAATAATAATAATAACTTTAATAATAATAAGAGGGAACCTTGTCCTACATGTGGGGGAAAACATAAAGGAGTATATTTTAAAAGTATAAATAAATGTTACAATTTTTGACAAATGGGACACTTCTCTTTACAGTGTCCTCTCCCTAATAAAAATAAATGTTTCAACTGTGGTTCATCGAAACATTTAGCAAGGAAGTGTACCAAACCTAGGAACAGGGAGGAAAGGGAAATAAAGTACTGGAGAATATCAATAGTGAGTCAACAGTAGCTGAAGTTGGAGCTCAGAATCGACCAACCGAGAGAACATTTAATATGTCGGTGGGGGATGCTGTTGCTTCACATGACATGGTGACAGGTATCATCCCTATCAACACTTTAAATGCATATGTGTTATTCAATTCTGGTGCTACTTGTTCCTTTGTGTCTAGTAGTTTTTCTAAAAACTTGAATATACCATGTGAAAATTTAGACAAACTGTTCTGTGTAGAAATTGCAAACGATGAAAAGATTCCCGTTAGGACTATATATAGAACTGTAGTGTGGAGATAAAGGAATACAATTTTTTGGTAAATCTTATTCCAATTTAGTTGGGAGAATTTGATGTAATATTAGGAATGGATTGGTTAGTTAACCATAACGTGATGATCGATTGTCATCAAAAACATATAAACCTATTGACTGCGTTGAAGTCAAAGGTAGTGTTCAATGGAGGTTGTTCATCTAAGCAATCTCGATGTCTGACCATAACTCAGGCAGAAAGGTTACTTAGAAAAGGTTGTTCAGCATATTTGGCCTATATAGTTGATACTCGACATGAAGGAGTAAAACTAGATCAAATACCTATAGTTAAGGAATTTCCCGATATATTCGTAGATGACTTACCAAGTCTACCTCCAGATAGGGAAATCGAGTTTGTCATTGATATTGCACTGGGAACGACACCAGTTTCTACGGCACCAAATAGAATGACACCTGTAGAACTAAAAGAGTTACTAGTACAACTACAAGAACTCTTAGATAAAAAGTACATACAACCTAATGTTTCACCTTGGGGAGCACCAATATTGTTTGTAAAGAAGAAGGATGGAACCATGAGGTTATGTATAAATTATAGAGAATTAAATAAATTAACCATTAAGAATAAATATTCTTTACCAAGAATTGATGTTTTGTTTAACCAATTAAAAAAATTAACCTTAGGACATGTTATCATTAGTTAAAGGTAAGAAAGGAAGATGTGCCGAAGACAGCGTTTAGGACATGCTATGGACATTATGAGTTTCTTGTAATGTCTTTTGGTTTGACAAATGCACTGACAACATTTATGAACTTGATGAATCGAGTGTTTAAACTATGCTTAGACAAATTTTTTGTAGTATTTATCGACGATATTCTGGTATACTTGAAAATAGGGGAAGAGCATGTTGAACACTTGAGAGTCGTTTTGGAGATATTATGAAAGGAACAACTTTATGCAAATTTTTTCAAGTGTGAATTCTGGTTAAAGAGAGTTCAATTTTTAGGTCATGTAATTGATAAAAATGGAATATCAGTAGATCCAACTAAGATCGAAACGGTTGTAAATTGGGAACAACCAACAACTCCAACAGAAGTAAGTAGTTTTCTTGGTTTAGCGGGTTATTATCAATGGTTCATAAAAGATTTTTCAAAAATAGTAACCCCACTAACTAATTTAACTCGAAAGACGGTGAAATACGTCTGGAAAGATAAATGTGAAGAGAGCTTCCAAAAGTTGAGGAAGCGACTGAGCATGACCCCAGTGTTATTCTTACCAGATGATACAAGAGGCCTTGTAGTATTTAGTGATGCGTCACACAGAGGTTTAAGGTGTGTGTTGATGCAACATGGGAAAGTGATTGCTTATGCATCACGACAACTCAAAGATTATGAGAAGAGGTATCCTACTCATGACCTAGAGTTAGCCGCGATAGTTTTTGCTCTAAAAATTTGGTGGCATTACTTGTACGGGGAGAAGTGCTAGATATATACAGATCACAAAAGTCTGAAATATATTTTTACACAAAAAGAGTTAAACTTAAGGTGGAGGAGATGGTTAGAACTGATAAAGGATTTTGATTGTGAAATCTTATATCATCCCTGTAAAGCCAATGTCGTAGCTGATGCGTTAGCTTTGGGTTGTTGCGTGCAATTTGGACTGATGTGTCCCTCATATCCGCATCTGTAGCATACGACCAGTGGTCATTCTCCTTCTTTCAAAATGAATGCTGGTGCTGGTGTCTTTCTATCATTGTTGAATCTCCTCTTTTTGAAATTTCCACTTCTATTATCTTGTCCAAGATTACCATCAAAGTGGTTACCATTTATGGCATGATGATTTTCTCCATGTTTATTATCACTGCTTCGATGATTGTTGCCACTGGTATGACTATTATCATTTTATCGGCTGCTATCGTTTGGTTAGGCTGACTCATTATCGCACTCCAATAACTCAGCCCAATTCACAACATCTGAATACAAGCAAAGTTTGTGAGAAATGAGGTATTGATGTATTTCGGGTTTCAAACCTCTCAGAAATATTCGCGTCATACGCTCCTCGTTATCTACCAAGTGGGAAGAAAACTAGGATAACTCTATAAATTTAGTCTCGTATTACGATACGGTCATATTATTTTGTTCCAGCTTGATGAATTCCACCTCCTTCATGTGACGAATACTTTCAGGAAAGTACTTATCGTTGAACAATTCTTGGAACTTCTCCCAAGACATCTTCAGTGCGAAGAAATGAGTTCGCTTTACAGATTCCCACCAGTAATCTGCCTCTTCTTGCAACATGAAGGTGGCAAAGGAGACCTTTTACTCCACTGAGTATCCCAAGATATCAAATATCTTGGTGATTTGCTTGAACCATGTCTCTGCCTTAAGTGGCTCTGGCTTTCCCAAAAACTTCGGTGGTCCCAGCTCCTTGAATTACTTAGCAGTGACCAGCCGTGAGTTGCCATTATTTCCACCTGTATTTTGAACAGGAGTCTCTCTCGCTTGTTGTTGCATGAATTGTAGAAAGCTCCTTAATATCCCGTCGTTCATCATTTGGTCGGTGTTGTTGTTTACATGAGGATTATTGCCTTCCTGATGCACATTATCCTAGTTATTGATCAGCGGTGACTCAACGGTCTCATGTGCTCCATTGTTTATCTAAACATTTTCATATGCCATTTTCAAACACTGTCACAGAACAAAGGTTAATTGACATGTCACATATTATCTATATATTCTGACCGACCATTTAAATAACAAATAAACTTAAGTAGGACACACTAGAGAATGATTTACTCATCTCTCCCCTCCTAGTTCTAGCCTCAGATATCCGTCAGGGATCATATCCCTAAGCTTTGATACCAACTGTGACGCCCCCAAAATAGGTATACACAACCCATTCTGAGTCGACAAATACATGGTACATAATTTAAATACAAACTTAATTTATACAATTATCAATTGTCGTGTAAAATATGACAAAACGTAAGCTGAGAGATTTAACACGAATATTGTCTCGTTGACAAAATCCAAACTCAAATGGAGTCCTCATTATAATTATTATCACACCATTTTATAAAATAGTGAGGACTACTATAGCCACCATCTTGGACCATCACTCCATTCCCCGACTAGTCCCAACTATATTCTCATTTTCTGAAGAGAACAATTAAAGAAAAGGGTGAGCTCAACTAGCCTAGTAAAAAATATTATGACTAAGATAATGTAGAATAAATTATCCTTAGCCTTCAACAGTGTAAAAATTGATTGAATACAATAGATAACAAGTTTAACTACAGCGAAATAAGTAATTCATTATAAGAGTCAAGTAGAGCATGATGTCTACTATCTTCTATGATTTAAAAGTTCATCATCAATATTTTATCTCTGTAACACATCTCAATAAATAATCCACATCACTGAATTATCCATGCACTACGGGTCAACGATATTCATTAGTATCACATCCACGAATTATCCATGCACTACGGGCCAAGGATATTCATTATTATCACCAGTGGTCATGATCATGCCAAACAACTGTCCATCACGGGCCAATGAGGACTTTCACCACATCATTTATCTGTAACATTAGTCCATCTTTGCACTACGGGACAAAGACGACTTTTACCACATCATAAGCATGAGAATGATGATAATGATATAAGAAATCAACCAAGTGGGATTAAGGATAAATATTAAAGATTTACAATTCAATTTATCCAAAGTTTAAGAATGTCCAAATTGTAAACATGATAACTACTTTGTGGAGTAAAATTCAAGAATAATATTAATGTATCAAAAATAATTTAGACAGAAAAGAAATTAATTTTTGTCGTGAATAGTTCCCCGGGTGAATAGTACCACATGAATAGTATCGTATGTATGAATAGTACCCCGTCATGAAAAGATTAAAATTTAACAAGAATGTTCAGAAAAATATTTCAGTGAAACAATACTAGATAAAGCGCAAATGTCAAAGATATTCTACTAATTTCAAGGAGTACATAAGCAATACTTATCAAAAAAAGTGTAGATTTACAAATATAAAATGAAATAATATTACTTACATACTACAGAGTATGGAAGAAAATATTATTTCTTACGAATATTGAACACAAATAATATACCTTACCTTAAAAGGAGAGTACTTCTGACTGGTATAGCGGGGATATTCTTGAAGAAAACTTGCACTATTTCCTACACTCAAAGTTTCCTTAAACTCAAAAGAAATACGCTTAATATTATAGAAGAAGAATTCTCTAATTCTGGCGTGGTTTTTATTTCTAAACTAAGCATCCTATTTATAGGAGAATGGCAGGGTACTATCTTAATTAGAAAATCACGGGTGAACAAATGTTTTTTCAAGGGCACAGAATTGATTTTTTTTTATTTTCACTATGCAGCAATATGCATATAACGCCAGAGAAATCAGATTTTTATGTAAATTAACTTTTACAAATAAGCTGTTTGAAGGTCGTTTTATGACCTAGAATGTACGGATGTGGTTAGGATTCAGGCTATGTGCTAGGATTAATTGTTTTGAATTTCCAAGATGAAAATAAAAGTTTTCTGAGAAATTTCCGTAAAAATACTATTCATCCATTTCTGCTCGGGAATTAATTTTGAATTTATGAGAAACGCGTAATGATAGAATACTAAGACGAGATGGAATATCTAATAATATTTTAGTTATGGCAAACGAAGTTTTTGCCTGCGAACTTAAAACCTAAGGGTTAGTAAAAGTGAGTTTCAAAAATGAAATGACTATGCATAATGAATATGGTTATTATACGCGAGGAATACGAGTATGATACTAGTTATTATACGAGTATAGTATGAAGATTAGTACGACGTATAATAGGAATATCAAAAGAATAGTATACGAAGAAAATACTAGAATTATACGAGTAGAATACGATTAGTTCTTAATAGACTCTTAGTAATTGGACTTTGTTAATTGCAATTGGACTTGGATTATGTCAAACCCAAGGTTATGTAAATCAAGCCCAAGATAGGTCCAATACGATTTAATTCTAAGCCCAAACCAAAAAACCAAACTGCGGATCGAACCGATGGATTACCACATGGGTAAAACCCATGGGGGAACCTATGTGGGACCCAAAGGGCCATGTGGGTTGGCCACTTAGTGCCTAAGTAAAGTGATTTACTTGGTGGCTAAGCCATGCATAGTAAGGAGGTGGACATGATGACCATTTTGCCCTCCATTTGGTTTTCTATATAAAGAAAGCTATGTTAGTTCATTTATTGTTTTACCAAACTTGAACCAATTTATTGAGAGAGAGAAAAGAGTACTATCAAGTAATCAAGAGCAATCCAAACCATAGTATTCAAGTTTTATTCAAGAATGCGAAGAACGTTAAGGTAATAATACGTAAACTTTAGTCTTCGATCCTTTTCTATTTATTTTTTGTAGAGAAGTATGAATTTGTGGAGCATGTCTCTTCTAGAGTAATAAGTATGGCTATTAGTGGATTAAAATATTGATAAGCCATGTATAAGTAAGAATCATAAGCGTTTAAGTGAGTTTAATCGAAGAAAACCATTAAGCGTTGATTTGGTTGTTGATGGACAAATTGAAAACCATCAAATATAAGTTATGTGCATATTGCTTAGTTAAGTTATAGATAATGAATCAATGCATTGGTTCCATTTGATTTGGCATATAAAACTCGAGTAACGAAGTTATGGCAAAATTTACAAGATTAGGCGCTAAACATTGAAATCGTAGAATTTCTGGATTGGTAGTCAAAATTCGACGTTTAACTCAAAAACCTTGGTTTTTGATGGCATAATGTAGAGAAACGTATTAAAGAGTCATGGACTCAAGAATGGTCGAATTCCGACTTAAAACGAAGAAATGAGTTATGAACGTTCACGAATGTTAAACGAACGCGTAATATAAAAGTTAAATAGTGAATTCCTTGTTAACGAATTTAAAAACTACTTTTATCCAGGTGAAGTCGAAGTACATGGAATGTGTAAGATAACGACTTTTGAACGAGCCAATTTCGACTTATAACGACCAAGTTAAGAGTTCGGAAAGAATTAAACTTGAAAATTTTAAAAAAAATTAAGGGCTCAGGGTCGGCGTCGCAGCGCCCCCCAAGCCTGTGAAACTCGCGCCGCATCACTGGGAAGGAGGATTGGCTACTGCTAATTCATGCCGCAACACCACTTGTATATAGGAAGTCTCGTGCTTGCAGATGCTTGAGAGACGAGGGTTTAGCCATCATAGTTGGCGCCAGTAAGCTAAATGTTGTACATGAGGAGGAAATAGCAGCCAAGAGAGGAAAAATGTCTGACTTAATTATTTTTGAACCTAATTTTTTACCTAACAACTATGGGGCATGTATATACCTTATATACATGATAAGACCATTCTTAAATCACATGTATCGTATTCAATTACTATGGTATTTAACCAAGGGTCGTTGAGTATTGGTTTAGAGACATGAGAACGTTAATAAGCCGTAAAGAGGAATAGTAATGTGAATTGAGTTTTATTAATAAAATAAATTTGATTATGTTATAAAAGAGAAAGAAGTTGGTAAAAACAATGTTATTAGATTGTTTGGTAGCTAATTGTAGTGTGCTATGTGAATATATCATGTAGAAACTGTAAAGGCCAAGATTGTTGAATTTTAATTGAAGACGCTTGAAGGCAAGTTTTCTTAACGCTTGTCTAACCTTCGTGTTAGCCAAGTTTCTGTGATTCATGTTATAAGATGCATGAATTGTTTTATGAAAGAGTCGATGCCAGTTTTAACTCGGTTAGACTAATCTTAAGAGTTTGTTTGATTTGTTTACAAGTCTTTCGATATAGTATTGTTAACGCTATCCTATGGCAATTGGTTGGTACGGATTCAAAGGTAAGTCTGAGTATGAATAAACAAAAGTATTTTACATCTATTATTCGATGGGCATGTTAGGTTGCTAAAACTTAAATGTAAATACGTTTAACGGATGAATGTTGATCAACATAGAATACTATAGGCTGATCATCAAGAACTGCTCATAAGATATATCAGACTTACGGACTTAGTGCCAGGTTGTCCTTTTTCATGAATGAAAACCAAAAGAGAATGTTCATGGTCTTTTGACCTACTCAGAACATGGTCTTTTGACCTACTCAGAATTCCTAAGTTACTGTATGTACTTTAGAATTATTTTATGAGAATGAAAAGTGCTATTTAATGTTTCATAGTACTTCATAGCTATTTGTTCAGTTATTGAAGAATAATCATATAATTCTCGATGTGGTACTTGAATTATATATTTCTAGACTTGCTGAGCTAGTTATGCTCACTTCTTGCTTGAATTATATGATTGCAGCTAAGGCCGAGTGAACTGAGGGTTCTAGTAAAGATAAAGGCAAGGCTAACATGGATAAGTAGAATATCCTGTAATAGACTAGTATATTTGTATGAATTATACTATGACGAACAAAGAATGTTTTTGGTTAATAGAACCTTGGAAAGGATTCATTACTATTGTAATAAGAAGGTAGTAAATATAATCATTTTGATATTTTTTCGATGGAATAAATGTATAGTAATGAGTATCGTGTAGAACCATATCTGTGGGTTGAAAGTACCCGTATTTTGGGGTGTCGCAGGTTGGTATCAAAGCATTAGGTTATAAAACATAAGGGGGAAGAACCTTAGGCTAATAAACTCGTTAGTAAATGAGAAATTAGAAGGAATTGAACTTGAGTAGAACGAGTTAATTAAGTATTGAGGATACTCAGTACCATAAGTTGTAAAAGATGGAAATTAACCCTTAATAAACTAAATGTGATTTGTTCTTATATTATTGTGTATTATGTATTAATCAATATGTTATGTGTTATTGTAGATGTCCATCGATAGCTTCATATATAGGGATATTCACGTGGTGAGTGAAGATTCAGTAAACCAGGTAGAGCCAGTACCAGTGCCAGTGGCAGGGGTACCAATGGTGAACCTAGAAGAGTCCGAGCCAGCGGAGGACTATTCAGAGGGGGATATGGAAAATTTGGGATCGATGTCATGTCTCGATATGGTGGTCGATGTAGATGAGGATATGGAGGTAGCATCGTTTAATACGGTAGTGCCTACACTAGAGCCAACACCTCCAGACGCAATGAGGGGATTGTATCTAGAAGTGCTTGACCGAAATGTGCAACTGCGCACTATTGTGCATAACCTGAGGGAGGAGGTTAGTGGCCTCCATGAAGCTAAGGAGTTTGCAGAGGCAAATTTGAGATAGATTATGATGAGAAGGGGCTCATGAAGGATAAGGTTATGGATTATAAGAATAAGGCCATTGAGCTTCGTAAGGAACTAGGTGAGAAGAACTAGAAAATAGCACGGATGTCTTACATCCATGAGAGTGCTCATAAAGATTTCAAGCTGAAAATTACTTGTTATTCGATTGAGTCAAGGAAAACTCGACATACCTTTAGTCGGGATATTGTGTCGATTCTTTCGAATCAGAAGCATGAGAATGCTGTTATGCAGTATTAGAAGTCTAGGGCTATAAATATACAGTGTAGTGACGTAAAACCCTCTTTTGTATAATTAAAGGGTAGTCTTTTTGTAAATCCCAATTTTTCTGAAATTCAATCGTAGGGATAGGAATGTAATAGCTTTGGCTATGGAATCAATCTGTAAATAGTTTGAATTATGAAGAAGTATATTAATATGATGAAGTTTTTATTAAATGTTCTTTGTTATTGTATGAGTTGTTGTTTGACGAATAATAACTAAGTAAGTAAATAGATAATAATGAAACTTTATTTATTTAATCAGAAAAAATGCCACGCAAGAAGAAGACGATGTAATCAGGAAGATGAATCCCTTAACGATAACCAAGGGGGTCAGAACAAACCTATGCAGGAGTTCATTAATTTATTAACGGCTACATTTAATCAAACTGGGGCTAGAGCACCCGCGATACCTAGGGTAACCAGAAGGACTACGTTTAATGAATTTAAGAGTGTAGGTCCGACGGAGTTCAAATGAACCACGGACCCAATAGAGGCCCAGACATGGGTAAAGGAAATTAAGAAGGCGTTTGTTATTACAAACATAAGAAAGGCGCAAAAGACTTCTTTTGCGACCTATATGATGAAAGGAGAAGCCAACTTCTGGTGGGAGGCTCACCATGTAACGTCCACAAATTTGAAACTCCTTATTAATTAAATATGTGATTTAATTTTAATGAGTTAGTTTTGTGAGATTATATAAACCTTAAATGGTTATGAGAATTTATGGAATGATTAAAGGGAGTCACTAATAGTTATTTAAATTAGTGGACTAAACCTAAGAGTTTTAATATCAAGAAATTGATAGGATTCTTAATTATTAAATATTTAATTTATTTGAATATAGTGGCGAGAGTTGAACATATTGATTTATGTCAAGTATGGATATATCACCATTGAAGAAGTTAAATTACCTCATATAGGACTTATGTGGTGATAGATATTTGAATTGGCTTGAAGCTAACCTATTTTGGCACTACCAGGGACCAAAAGTATTTACGCCTCCCAAAGAAGATAAAAATGGCGCAATTGCCAAAAGGTCCGTCCTGAGATAGTTAAGTTCTGCTATAGGAAATGAATTGGAACATTAGTGTAATGTGTGACATGCATATAATCATATAATAAGAATATATTCTAATGATATGAAGTATCAAGTAGTGCAATAAAATCATAAGTGATTGTTAAACAAAAATAAATGAATGTCTGTGTATTCCAAAAATTGGAAAAGAAGTTATGTGTGCACACTGGATATATAATATTAAATAATGTGTTTATGTGTTTAGTAAAATATAATTATGGAGATACCCGGTTAATATACCTAACTACATTATTTTACTGCGTGTATTTAATGTACATGGGTTATATAATGTGAGTACATAAATAAATCCCAAATTTCCTTTGTGTAGTAGTAGTAACACATTTATATTACATTATGGGAATTATAGTGTCCAAGCCAAGCCTTAAATAACTTGTTGCTGAGATTTCTCTATTGTCCCAAAATGAGTGTCACAAAGTACATGAATAGTGAACAAAAGCTAATTACGTATTCTTCAAGTGGCTAGTTTTAGGTGATCATTTGCTAGCCAATGGCTGGTGGTGGGTTGCTTAACCACTCCTTAGCAACCAATGTGTCTTTCCTTTGCACCATGAGCTCCAACATTAGGATAATGTGATTGTCCAGTTCATAGTTCCCTTATAAATACAAGCTCCAAATTCAGATTTTATATTGTTGATAAGTTGTTGATAGCCTAATTAGAGAGTCTAAGTTACTGAGCATTGTAGAAACATACTCAGAGGTTAGGAGGTTCAATCCAAGCTTAAGAAGGTATAAGTTCTAACTATGCTCTTGAAATCGGTCTTGTTTGATTAATTGAATTCATTTGTTAATTGATATGAACAAGCATGTTATAAGGTGTGTAAGAAGTTTTCTAATATGTATGAACATGTTAATATTGATTTGGAGCATGCTTGAATTGTTAGAAATCATGTTGGTAGTTACTCTGCAAAATAGAGTCACCTTATTGTCTCTGATGCAGGCATGGCGTAGCTGCGCCCTATTTGTACTAGGGTACAGTGTGAATACGCCCATGACCAAAAATCGCCTTCTCATCAAGACGGCGTAATCATACGCCCTATTTATACTAGGGTGCAGTAGCGATTCGCCCAGACCTCGAATCCAAAGGCACTTGATTAAGCAGAATATGCGAGGCTGGGTCGTGCCAACTTTGTAAGTCCACTTCATGCCTGGTATGCACAACTCTGCAATGACACGCTCCAAGTCTGTTTCCTGATGTGCTCCTGTGATCCAATGGCAGCCCCACTTAGTGGTGTTGCAGTGATTCTCAGGACGGTTCTGATGGCGGAAGGTCTGTATTCTATCTCGACACCATGAACCATAGAGGTATCGTTCATGGTGACTTTGGCATTGGCGTAAAATTCTCTGAATATGCTCATCGGAGTGGGCGTGGGAGATGCAGTCAGTCCACCCCAGCCTCGTTCCTGGATCATGGCACACAGCTGTCCATCCTGGCCTTCTAGTTTGAATCCTCTTTTCTTGATGAATGTTTTTGCTACGATTAAGTAGTACTCCTACTGGGCTTCCAAACATAAGAACTTGGTGTCGACAATGTCCTCCTCGTGACTGCCGGAGGAGGATGAGGAAGATAAAGATGGTCATGCTCTCTTCGGACCCATTTGCAGATAATTGATTCAGAATGCAGATGAACTTACTGAGAGAGAATGAGAATTTGTGAGTTGATAACCTTCACACTTGTTTCTGCCAACCCAATTGGGAACCCTAGCTTTATAGAGTGGATGAGAGCGTGGGTTGAGCTTGGGACGTGGAGAGAATCATGGAGATTTGATGGAAAGATATACGGCTTCAATCTGTAACTAATAGAGAGATAGAGATGTGAGTTATGGGGAGTGAGAGAGTTTTGCATCTGTTATTATCGCAAATGAGAGTCTAAATGGTCCACAACTCTATTTTAAAATATTCAGATCTGCATTGATTTGGTGTCATGCACCATGCATGAAGTGTGTATGTTAATGTAATGTGGTATGAGACTTCTGTAATATTTGTCGCTCGATTGACTTGACTTGCAGTGCGCGAGTTTGTATTGCATGGGCTGCGCGGCCGCGTGAGCCTGATATATGCAATGTTAACGTTCCACTCCACTCTAACTATCAGTGATGCTTTCCAATGATGGTTCTTGCATAGACATTAATGCACATTGTTAAGACATAACTTAGTGGCCTCATAGTGCTACCATCTTGCAAATATTCACACAACAGTTCTTGCTATGCACTTAAGCATGAAAATATAATAGCCTAGTAAGAAAAATGAATGACATAGAACTAATGAAAAGAATTCCAAATGAATAACTAAAAAAAAAATCAATGGGGGTAGAAATAATGGGTTGCCTCCCATCCAGCACTAAGTTATAGTCAATTAGCTTGACTATCTCTGAATATCACGTCATGTTAGGAACTGAGGTGCCTTCCTTGTTGTCCATCGCACCCCAAAATTTAGTGACTTCGGCCTTCAGCAACGGCTCTACCTTCAACTCTGAACTTTTGCCCGTTACACACCTCATCGGTTCATAATTCCTCAGTTTCTGTACCTCATCCTTTAGGTCCCGGTCCACCAAGTCAACCAAAAACATTCTTCTTCGTCTGTTGGGAACTTTATTGCCTTAAAGACATTGAACGTGACCTCCTGATCATGTACACGCATAGTGAGTTCCCCTTTTTACACATCTATCGAAGCCCTTCCTGTGGCTAAGAATGGTCTCCCCAGTATGATCGGTATACTCTTGTCCTCTTAGAAATCTAGGATGATAAAGTCAGCTGGAAAAATGAACTTGTCCACCTTAACCAGCACATCTTCAACAATTCCCCGTGGATATGTGATGGATCTGTCAGCTAGCTGTAGTGATATGTTCGTCGGCCTTGGAGCCGGCAGTCCTAACTGATTGAACACTGACAGGGGCATCAAGTTAATATTTGCCCCCAAATCACATAAACACTTACTAAAGTTCATCTTCCCAATTGTGCACGAAATTGTGAAGCTGCCCAGATTTTTTAACTTTGGAGGTAGTTTGCGTTGGAGCACTGCACTGCATTCCTCGGTCAAGGCTATCATTTCAAACTCATCTAATCCTCTCTTCCTTGACAATATACCTTTCATAAACTTTGCGTAGCTTGGCATTTGTTCCAATGCCTCGGCGAAAGGTATATTAATCTGTAGCTTTTTGAATACCTCCAAAAACTTGCTGAACTGTTTGTCTTCTTTCTGCTTAACTAACCTCTGCGGATATGGTACTTGAGGGTGAATTGGTTGTACCAAACTCTTGACCTTCTCTTCTGAATTTGCTTTATCTTTCTCATCCGGCTGAACCTTAGAATTTTCCAGATTTTCTTCCTCTTGACCACCTGCTCTTTCTCTCGTCTTGTGTATGCTATCCTTAGTACTATCAGTAGCGGTAACTTGCGATACTGTGAAATCTTTTCCTGATCTCAATGTGATCGCTTGACACTGCTCCTTCCTGTCTCTTCTAGGATTTGTCTCTGTGTTACTTGGCAATGAACCTTGGGGTCTATTATTAAGCATTCTTGCCATTTGCCCCATTTGAGTCTCCAAATTCTTAATAGCCACTGCTTGGCTTTTGATCATAACCTCAGTATTTTCCATGTATTTCAACATCATTTCCTCCATCTCTGATTTTTTTTCTGGCTATGGTGCAGCTGGAGTGTGATGTTGTTGTTGATGAGAGAATCCTGGTGGAAACGGTGGTTTTGGTGTAAACTGTGGCTGAGATGACTGTGACTGAAATTGATGATTCGGCTGAAACTGGTTCTACTGTTGTCCTTGATTGTTCGACCAACTAAAGTTCGAATGATTTCGGTTGTTGGGGTGGTATGTGTTCTAGAATTGACCTTGGTCTTTTCTATAGTTACTCACATATTGTACCGACTCTGAGCTGATAGCACATTGATCTGTGGAGTGTGACGCCACACAAATCTCACAAACGAAGGCAACCGTTTTCATTTTGTTTTCTGCCAAAGTATCTATCTTCTTAGCCATAGCTGTCATCTGTGCCGACAACTGTGTAATCGCATCTACCTCCAACACACCTGCAACCTTAGGCTGTGGCATCCGAGCCGTAGGATTTTGATAGTCATTTGCAGTCATAGTCTCGATAAGTGTATAGGCCTCATCATAGCTCTTTGCCCATAACGTCCCTCCTGCGGTTGCATCCACAATCGGTCTCGACTGCCATCCCAAACCATTATAGAAGGAGTTAATCACCATCCAATCTGGCATACCGTGAGGCGGACATTTCCTGAGCATCTCTTTGTATCGCTCACATGCCTCATATAAGGCTCGCCCTGTTGTTGCTCGAATTGAGAGATAGCCGTCTTCATCTTTGCAGTCTTAGCCATTGGAAAGAACTTAACTAAGAATTTCTATGCTAAATCCTCCCATGTAGTGATTGACCCTGACGGCAAAGAATGTAGCCAACTTCTAGCCTTATCTCTCAATGAAAATGGGAATAGCCGTAGTCTAATGGCATCCTCCGTTACACCATTGTATCTGAATGTATCACAAATCTCGATTAAGCTCAATAAGTGTTCATTCGGATCATCCGAAACAGCACCACCAAACTGAACCGAGTTTTGCACCATCTGAATAGTGCCCGGTTTAATCTCAAAGGTATTAACTGCTATTGCTGGTCTGACTATGCTCGATTGTAGTCCATTTATGTTTGGCATGGAGTACTCCCTTAGAGCCCGATGCTCTTCTTTTTGTTCAAGTCTTTGTTTTTCCGCCATTTTGGATGTTGTACTATCTAACTGAGCTTGAAAATTTCTCTGTACACTCGATTTCCAACCTCTTCCATTTATGTTATCTTGTGCTGGTGTTAGTTCTGAGTTGGATGATCGCTTGTGCATAAAAATCCACAAGTACCTGAAACAAAAAAAAAACGAAACAAAAATAGAAATAGGAAACGATCAGAATTGTCTAAGTCATACAATATAGCTTTAAACTAATAATAATTATTTAAATTCAACGCCTTTCCCCGACAATGGTGCCAAAAACTTGTTACCTCTTTTACAGTCCTAATAAAAGAGCTCTAACTCATGTAAGCATACATGCGTCAACAAGTAATACAGAGTAAGTAGAGTATCGATCCCACAGAGAAAGTTGTTAAATTTAAACTATTATGCATCAATTAACTCACTGTATTTATATGCTTAAACTAATAACTAGAATTGTTGAATTGAACTAATTGTACTAACAACTAAAAATAAGAATAATAATGGAATAAATATAAACTGGAAATAATGGGACCCTAACTTCATTTAATGTTTCATCTCATCGCCACTATCCTGAAAGAAGTGTTCACATATCATAGGAAAATAGCCAAGAGCACGAATAGAGTTATAACCATTTTTCAATGCACTATAACCTACTTACACATCATCCACAGATGATAGACTCTATGTAATCATCAACACAACAAAAATCACTATATGTCTATGTGAAATTGCAATTATATTGATTTTAAGCACAAGCTCTTACTCTAGCTCATACGGTGAAAAAGTATATGTATATCTGGTTCACAAAATACGCAAGCCATATATAACAACCCCATATTCGTATGTTATCATGATTACAATCCATACTTGCATGTTCATTGTCAATTCCAAACAAATACGGAGACGAATAGTGATCAGGCATTCATATATGTAAAACAATCACGATAGAATTCCCATATAATATTCAAAACAACCCTAGCATTTAAGCGTGCAACCAAACTACATATTACAATCCGTTAGAATCCTATAATGGAGTTTAGTTCATGTCTGAACCAAAAGCCATTATGGGATCAACGCTAAACATGATCAATAAGAAAACAATTAAAATATGAAAGATAGAATGATCAAACCCAATTGTTGAATAAAAACCAATGATCAACGATTAAATCCTCATAGAAATCCAGTAAACAATAATAAAAATCCACAATGACAGAGAATCCCAAGAAGAATTGGAGAAGTAGACGTTTTAGCTCCGTTCTATGTTGGAATCTCTCCCAAGGTGTAAACCCTAGTTATGATGTGTAAATTACGCTCAAAGTATCAATCCTCTTCTCTCACACTAGTCAGAATCGTTTTAAAAACCAATTACAACTCATTTAATTAAAATTAAAATAAAACAAAATCACAGCTTGAAGATCGCGCATGATCAAGGCTTCTTCTTGATATGTCTCGCATGCAAGCGTGAGACTTGCAGAAAGTTTGCCCTATTGAATCGAAGTTCTCCACAGAAAGCTCCCTGTGCTCTTCACGCCAGGCGCCACGCACCTTCATCCACAAGTTATGGTTATGGTTCTCACTGTGTGTCAGCACTTTCTACTACTTGCTCTTTCATGCTTGATCTTCTTCCATGCTTGGTCTCCATGCTTCATTGTACTCCATGCCATGCACATCACCGCTTGTGCCTCGCCTTTACGCATCCCTTAGCCTCGTGCCCTCTAATATCACAAAAATTAAGCTGATTCCTGCACTTATTCACAAAAAGGAGTTTTAAGTAAATGCAATGCAAAATAACATGAAATGCAACTAAAATGCAAAAAAATGTACTTGAGAAGGACACAATTCGCATGAATTGGTATTCAATAAGTAGGTAAAAATACCACTTATCAGTATTCATGAAGAGAGTTATTTTCTTTCAATACTCATAAGGTTGTTATTCCATTCTTTATTATTCTGTTGGAATAACCTGTCTACGCGGACTACCGTATGCATGGTGAATTTTTCTGTTATTCCATTCTTTATTATTCTGTTGGAATAACCTTTCTACACGGTCTATCGCATGCCTGGTGAATTCTTCTGTTATTCCATTCTTTATTATTCCGTTGGAATAACCTGTCTGTGCAGTCTATCGCATGCCTGGTGAATTATTCTGTTATTCCATTCTTTATTATTCTCATTAGAATAACTTTTTTTTACGTAATGGTCTATCGCATGCCCGTGAATTCTTCATTTATTCTATTCTTTATTCTTCTCGTTGGAATAACTCGTGCAAGCGGTCTATCGCATGCCTGGTGAATTCTTCTATTATTCCATTCTTTATTATACTGTTGGAATAACCTGTCTGTGTGGATTACCGCATGCATGGTGAATGATCCTTCATATTCATTCCTTATTAAATTGTGGAAATGATTCGCTCACGTGGATTACCGTACGGCAAAGCGGTAAAATCCATTTGTAGTTTCATATATTCTATTATACTCAGGTTGGTTAAAGTTTTGGCTTCTATACTCCATGAAATTAGTGGAATATCCTTGATATTTGCGCTTCATCCAGTATCTTTTCATGAAAATACTATTCTGAGCACTCTTGAATTTTAGTCCACAAAGAAGTATCATGTTGACAATTTGGACGTTATTGATTTCTGGATAAATTAAATTATAAATCTTTAAAATTTATCCTTGAACTTGTTTTATTGAATTATTATGTCATTGTCATCATCTTCATGCTTATATTGTGATGAAAGTCATCTTTGGCTTACGTGCATAGATGGACTTGGTATGATTATGTCCAGGATTATTCGGTATAATCACGCCAATCAGTAATGTAACGAATGATGTGGTAAAAGTCCTCATTGGCCTTTAGTTCATTGATGGATGCTTATTGGTATGATTATGACCGAGATTATTCTAAGATAATCATGACCATTGATGATTACATGAATATCCTTGGCCGTGATGCAAGGATGATTCGATTTTATTTATTAAGCTGATTCTCAGCGATAAAGTTGACGAAAAATATGAGACCCCGAATTTTTTTAAATGAAAGTATTCAATTTTCTTATAATTATTCTATTTAGTAAATGGTTAAATTGATAAAAGGTTACAGTTAAGGGTGATATGAGAATTTTTTTCAAAGTAAACAAGTTGTTATAAAATAATTGATGATAAATGTATAGTAATACGCTTGGTTGCATAGTAGCACACAGTATTGTACAGTATCTTTGATTATTGATGTTTATGCGAGAAGTCACTCAGTTTTATTCAATTATTGTCACAATATGTGTAAGACCCCTAATTTTATGAAATAAAAGTATTTAATTTTTCTTATAATTGTTATTCAGTAAATGGCTAAATTGATAAAAAGTTAAAGTTAAGGGTAATATATAAAAATTTTCAAAATACGCAAGTGGTTATAAAATACTCATTTTTGTCGGGGAATATTCGTTTGGTCGTGGAATATTCTTGCTGTCGGGTAATATTCGTACGACGGCGCAACCATTTGTGGGCCCCATAATGAATAATTGTCGGATGAAGAAAACAACAAGTTTGAGTTTTTATAAATAATGGCATAATTGTTACCGTTAACACTGTTGGAATACCTGGTGGTTAAAATACAGTAATACACGTGGTTACACAAAGAAAGCACACCAGATCGCATGATATTTTGAATTATTGATTCTTATGTAAGAAGACACTACTCAATAATTGTTACAGTAATTACTGTTCAATATTTTATGTTATTGATTCAATAATTGTTGCGTTGATATTTTAAGGGTTATTATGTTTTTCAGTTTCGTAATTTTTTTGGACCCTCAAAAATTCTTGAAAAATTTGAAATGATAATTTGATGAGTTTTCTTGATTGTGTCCGAAAATGGCGATTTTTGGATGTATAGATTAGGAGTTATGGATTTTATGAGAAAAGACTATTTTCAAAGTAAACCCTTATAACTCCCTGTGGTTAACTCTAAAATTGATGAAATTTTTATTGGGAGTACATCTATATAATATCAGTATACCCTATAAATTTCGGAATTTTTGGACAAAAGTACAATTTATGATAAATGTCTAAATATTCAGCAATTTTGGCCATATGAAAAATAGTAATGAATTTTAAAAATTCTGAGAAAAATATATGTTCAATACGGGATTATATTATGCTAAATCTCAGAAAAGAAATTTTTTTGGGACTGATTTGGTATTTTTCATGAAAATGAACTAGTTATGATTAAATGAATTAAATATGTTATGTGAAGTAACAAAATTGGAAAATAGGATTTTATGGCTTGGGAATCCTTTATAAGGTATAAGCAGATTTTTGATGAGGGTTTTGGTTATTGGTGATGAAATTTTATGAGTTTGGCATTTTAGGATGATGAAATGCATTAATTAGTAAAGTGTAAACAATTAAAATAAATTGTTTATAAGTTTACGAAATGATTAAAATATTGTGGTAATATTAATAATATTAGATTATGAGATTATTAAGTGATTTATAACATTTGGATTAAGGTGTTATAAAATCATTGATTTATGAATCTTACTCTTGAAATTAAATGCAGTTGTTGATCATATTATTTTTATATAACATTTTTATAATCCCGGTGATGAAATTTCTCTTTGACTTAAGTGTAAAGATGGGTAGATTATTGGTGTGGTCATGACTATGGGTTCTCTTTGGCCAGTAGTGCAAAGTTGAATCGTTGACTGGTATGATCATGACCATTGAATTTATAATTGAATATTTTTACTTAAGTGCAAAGGTGAATTGATCAACATGATTATAATTATGGTTTATATAAATTTTGAAATGATTATGTATTTCTTTATAATATGAATATCTTTGGCCTATAGTGCAAAGATGACCTGTTGTTGAATATCTTTGACCTGTAAGTGCAAAGATGACCTGTTGTTGAATATCTTTGGCCCGTAGTGCAAAGATGTCCTGTGGTTAAATATCTTTGGCCTATAGTGCAAAGATGAACTGTTGATAAATATCTTTGGCCCGTAGTGCAAAGATGAACTAATTAGTATGATTTATGAACAGGAACTGTGATTTTGTATAACCATGATCTTTAATATTTCAGGTAAAGACATGTGATGAAAATTATCTTTGTCTTGGAAGAGAAGAGGAAATTAGAACTACAATTATAATTATGAGTTATTCACATGACTGTGAACAGGATCTGTTGATTAATGTTACAGGGTTAAAACATTGTTGGTGGACTTTTAACTTGGGGAAGATAATAGACTTTATGGTCTATTTGACTCTTCTAATGGATTTCTCGTTCCGCTACAACTATGGTTGAAAAGTTTTATCATCTACCATATGTTCTAAATCTTTGATTTATTACTGATGAAGGCTATTAATAATTTAATTATCTTTAGTTATGATATTCTTTACTGGGCTATTTGTGTTCACCCTTTTGCTTCACAATTCCTTTTAGGTAATAGGAGTGTTGCCGGGTCGAGCGGGGATAAAAGGGGAATAGAACGATGGTCTATAGATGTTGAGGTTCTCCCTAAATAGTATGGAAATAATTTTATTGAGAACTTTAGATAAGTGTGTCGTATTGTATACGTCATTTGATATTTAATTTTGGTGAACCAAATAGGGTGAGGTGAACCCAACTTTGTAAGGGTGTTTTGCCACTATCATACAAGATGTCTAATGACATACAACTTCGTGTTACCATAAGAGAGGGTTGTGCACATCCACTTGCTGAGTATATCTATGAGCAATACCTATATGATCTTGGAGTTTGGTTGAAACATAATGTTCAATGGCAGACGGTGGAGATAGTAATATGTCAAGAGAAGACTCACCATTGGAAGGAACATGATAGTAATCTTCTCATTTTTCTTTGGGGTGTATTGGATCAACCAAAGATAATTCTCTGGACATATGATATCTATCATAACCTAAACGTATGGCCTCCCATGTACGAAGGTTTCCTTGAGCACTTCCCAAAGATTTTAATTTCTAAAACAGTTATTGACTGTACATTTATGTAATGTATCAATGTGAGGTGTTGTCCATAGTTGGGACATGAGTCACAGGTTGCATTAAAACTCACATTATATGTGCTGTTGTATTTTGAACGACAATTGTAGTAATAAAGTCGTAGTTGTTTTCTGTACCATGTATTTGGCGATTCAGAATAGGTTGGATGGATTAGATCTATTTTGGGGGCGTCACAATATGTTATATTATTAAATCAAAAATTGAGATGGCAAAGTTATTCATATAATTATTTGCAATATTGACAATGTCTAGAAGTTCTGTCAATGAGAGGTTTGGTCACCTAATTGCGCGCCAATAAGGAGAAATCCTTATCGAAAAGCCCCCTCTTTTTTAGGAACGACCTGGTTGTTAAATATTGCGAATTATAATAATAATGAATAAATGTTATTAAAAAATCGAATTTGAGTTCAGAGTTGAATTTGGAGACGCGGACATGATATTTGAGTCCGGAACGATGAAATTAGTAGAAATAGACTATAAACACAAAATTTTTTGGGGTTGACTTTTTGGTCAAAAAGTCAATAGTTGACTTTTTTGGTAAAAAGTCAAACTTCAAAATTTCAAAAATAAACTTTTTGATAAAAATAGTTCTATTGTGTTGAGATTATTAGTGTTAGTGGAAATCGACATTTATTTCGATATTAATTGACGTCTGGAAGTTATATTGACCAATCGGGTAATTAACCGGATAAATGAGCATTTAATTACTATTAATTCACATGATTATAACTATTTGTTCACATGTGTGTACTATTGATTCACATTCTTGTACTATTAGGGGAGGTGGTGCAAGATTGATAATACTTGCATGACTAAGTTAAAAATGGAGGTATAGATGGAAGTACTATACTATAATTCGTATTTTCACATGATTATAACTATTGATTCACATGATTGAACTATTGATTCACATTATTTACTATTAGGGGAGGTGGTGCAAGTTTGATAATACTTGCAGGACTAAATTAAAAATGAAAAAAAATTGGGAGGTATTATACTGTAATATTTCGAGCCCCAAAACGTGCAATTATTGAAACTATATTTTCCTATAAATAGAAGCTCATTCTTCCTTCATTTTTAACCAATTCACTAAAGCTGCAAAGCAATTATTATAGAGAGAAAGAAGAAGAAAAGTTTGCTACCTCACTATTCCAGTATCCAGTCTTCTTTTGAGGTAAGGGATATTATTATTATTATAGTAAGGGGTATTATTTCTTTCGTATTCATGAAGAGAGCTTCTGTTATTCCATTCTTTATTATTATGTTGGAATAAATTATCTATCCGAAGTACCGCATACATGGTGAAATTCTTCTATTATTCAATTCTTTATTATTCTATTGGAATATTCTGTCTGTACGGATTACGCTAGACCTGGTTCCATTCTTTATTATTCTGTTGGAATAACCTGTCTGTGCGGTCTATCGCATGCATGGTGAATTCTTCTGTTATTCTATTCTTTATTATTCTATTTGAATATCATGTCTGTGCGGATTATGCTAGACCTGGTTCCATTCTTTATTATTCTATTGGAATAACCTGTCTGTGCGGTCTATCGCATGCATGGTGAATTCTTCTGTTATTCCATTCTTTATTATTCTGTTAGAATATCCTGTCTGTGTGGATTACGCATGACCATGTTCCATTATTTATTATTCTGTTTAAATAACCTATCTGTGCGGCCTATCGCATGCATGGTGAATTATTATGTTATTCCATTCTTTATTATTCTGTTGGAATATACTATATGTACGGATTACGCATGACCTGGTTCCATTATTTATTATTCTATTGGAATGTCCTATTTGTGCATTTACGCATGACCTGGTTCCATTATTTATTATTATGTTGGAATAACCTGTCTGTGTAGTCTATCGCATGCCTGGTAAATTCTTTTGTCATTCCATTCTTTATTATACTCAGTTGGTTAAAGTTTTGGCTTCTATACTCCATGAAATTAGTGGAATATCCTTGATTTCGTTTGATTAATGCTTATATCATTGTCATCATCCTCATGCTTATATTATGATGAAAGTCATCTTTGGCTTACGTACAAAGATGGACTGTTGATTATTGGTTTTACAGTTGTATATCTTTGCCTTACGTGCAAAGATGGACTGTTGATTATTGGTTTTACAGTTGTATATCTTTGGCTTACATACAAAGATGGACTGCTGATAATTGGTTTTACAGTTGTATATCTTTGGCTTATGTGACAACAGGATGTTGTGGTCTAAAAGGTAAAGAAATTGGCTCTGGTGCGGCCACTTTCAAAGGATTGTCAGCTCCTTTGAGTTGAATTGGTTGTGTGGGAAATACTTTAACAGTCTCATCATCCACTTCAGATATAACTGCTACTGATCCCTTCCATTTGGTAGGATATGCATTCCCACCCTTGAGTTGCACAGTGTAATCATCGGCTATTTTCAGGACACCGCTATCAATAAGATTCTGAATGAGATGGCGAGTGCCCAAAGATTCTTCCGTACAGAATCATGTAGAATGTGAATGATATTGACACATTTCATTAGGATTGAAATGCCCTGAGCGGGGATTGATGGGAGGGAGAAGGAATGTAATTCTTCCTTCGTTGATTAACATTTGAAGTATTTCCTCCATAGATTAGCCCAAATAGGTGAATTCCCTCTGATTGGCAAAATCTTGATGGGCTTTAGCATTTGCTCGCTTTGCAACCTTATCCTCCATAGCTTCGCTTTCTGAAGGTGTTGATGAATCATTCACAACAAATGGAAGGAGATAGGCATGCTCCTGCTTGATTAATTGGCGTGTGACTTAATGCTGATGGGTCACCAGTTCTGCCAATTGCTCAATTTATTTGCAAAGAGCTTTCATTTTTCGTTCCATGGTAAACTGGAACTTTGCATAATCCCATTTGTCAACACCGTCTATGATGGGTTAGAATGATTCGTCATTAGAATTGGAACCTTGTACAGTGCTCCAATTGATCATGTTGACCTCTTCTTCTTTGTGTTGAGGAAGAGGGTTGTCTTGTACATGAGGTTGATCTGGTTTAGTGACCACGATCTTACCGTTGTCTAATAGATCTTGAATCTTATGTTTCAAGGCCCAACAATCTTGAGTATCATGTCTAGGTGCCCTGGTATGACAAGCACACTTTCGAGTAGCATTAAAACCCCTCCCATTAGGGTTGGCTGGTGGAAGAAGATGTGTAATTTTCTTCTGAGCAGTCAGAAGAGCAAGAATATTCTCTAGCGAATCCCCTAAGGGTGTGAACATTCGAGGTCGCTTTACTTCTCCACTTTTAAGAAATGAAGGGTTTGAAGATTGTGCTGGAAAAGGGGAGTAGTTTCTCCTCTGTATAGGCATGCTTTGATTACCTTTTTGTCCTTGTAATACTAAGCAAACATCCTCCTCTTTCTTTTTAGGAACCCTCCGGGGGTTGTTTCCATAAGATCCGGACTGGATGTGCTCAACAACGGCTTTAAGAGCGGCTAGGTCTTGAATTTTATCGGACTTCAATCCTATTTCAGCCATCTCGCCGTGTTTGGTCATTTTATAGAATGGTTTGCCAATACCAGCTAGAACTCTTTCATAGAAAGGACCTTCCTGTACATCTATGAAAGTCATGACCATTTCTGATTCTGTCATGGAAGAAATAACTTGAGCAGCAAGGCGCCTCCACCTTTGAGTGTACTCTCTAAATGACTCATTAGACTGTTTCTTGATCTTGGTAATTTGGTACCGGTCAGGAGACATCTGAGATTGAAAACTGTATTGAGTGAGGAAGGCGTGAGCCAGCTCTTCCCAGCTATGGATCTTAGAGTTGTCTAATTTGGTATACCATGAACGGGCTTCTCAAGTCAGACTTTTCTGAAACAGCTGCATTCTGAGCTTTTCATTTTCTGCGTAAGACCCAAGTTCTCCAATGAACACCTTTAAATGTGTATAAAGATCCCCTAATCCATCATATTTCTCAAAATCAGGGGTCTTGAATTTCTCTGGATATTGAACACCAGGGAATATGCAAAGGTCTGTATATGAAACATTGCCATGTGTTCCAATCCCTTTGAGAACGCGGATGGTTTCCTCCATTTGGAGGACCTTCTTCCTGATATCACTGGTGTCTGGATCTCCTTTGAGATGGGTGTTTTCAGAGTCTTTGTTGGTCGTATCCAACTGATGTTCTGGAATTGTTTTTTCTAGACCTTGAACTCTTCCTTGTGTAGAGGATTCTGTATGTGTAGGTATCTTCGTACCCTAAGTGGACTGGTGCAATTCTTTCAGTAGAACGGCCAAGTCTGTAATTTGTTTACTCAATCCGTCAAATTCTTCTCGGGAAACAACATTAGACTGGTCAGAAGAAGACATGATTGGCTTTAGGCCTATGGCCTTTTTGGCATGAAGGTTCCCAGATCATCGCAATCTACTTGACGGGAAGTTAATCCGGTCATTCAACTGGAGCGAATCTGAGTGGTGCCTTTCCTGAGCCTCGGGGAATTATTCTTCCCACGAGTCCAGTAATCAAACACCGACAGGATAGCCTCCTGGTGGAGGGACCACACAACATATATTCACATACAACGTGTCTCATCGTTTATGCAAAATGATGACATGTGCGAAGCACTAATATCACAGATAGATATTTAGCAAAGGCAAGACTTAAGATGCATTCGTACACATTCATCAGAAATGTAAATGCAACATTCACACACAAGCATATAACAATTTTGAAAAACTTGTAATGGCGGCTTAAGCCCTCTTACTGGAGTCCCCAGTAGAGTCGCCACCTATCGACGTCGGGATTTTGGAGTGTCCCTTTTCGTTACTTGTTCTTTGGTGTTCTCATGTTAATGTGAGATTTGTTTGAAAAAACAAGTGAAAAAGGTCCGACATGTATAATGTCGACGATTTGACTTTAAGAGTCGCCAGTTGGTGTATTTAACTGGTTGCACCAATGCAACCGGAAAAGGTTTGCACATTGACCCAGTGATTTGACACTGCTAAACAGGTCTGTGAAACCGAGATTCATTTTGGGTCCGGGGGCTTGATTATGAGGAGGGAAGGTGTTAGGCACCCCCCAACATCCGTGTTACCACGGTGACCGCCACTCTTCAAAGAAATTGTTATATAAATGTGTGTGTTTGTGTGTGTGTGTGTGGATCAATGTGCAATTATTTGAAAGTAGTGCGAGGCCTCGTTCGCACCTATATACAAAGGGTTTGAATTTATAGAAAAATTCAATTTTAACCACAATATAGCAATGACGTTTTGTAAAAAGTGGTTTTTCAAACTCTGTGCTCAATAGGAATTGAGACCTTTTCATACTTCCATTTTATTACAAAATGTTCGGCTTGTTTGCTTTTATTTTCGAGATGCGAAGCATTCTCGAGAAAATATTATACAAGAAGATCTTTTAACTCCTCATGGGCACGACATGTGACCATCCAAGGAAATTCGTATAATCAGAAAATAATAATGTACAGTCGCTACATTTGAAAAATGTCCATCATGGGAACCTAATCTAGATTCAGTAAGTTGAACCTGTGATCACATGATTCCTAGGCTCACATGATACTGCAATTTGTAGGGAAAGCAGTAAGTAGTTATATATATATTAAAAGTCAGAATATATATATATATATATATATATATATAAACATGATCAACCGCCACGTAAGTAAACTCCAAGCGGGACAAAATGTAAATAAAATTTGTAAAAGGCCAAAGTGAACTCTAGGCCCTTTGTAATGTAAATATATATATATATATATATATATATATATATAAAAGTAGTAAACGCACTAGATGTGAATCTGCACTCATCTGATATGTCCACATCAAGTATATATATATATATATATATATATATATATATATATATATATATATATATATATATATATATATATATATAAAAGTGATTAAACGACTAGATGTAAATCCAGCTCATCGATATATATAAACTGACAATATATATATATATATATATATATATATATAAAGCAATTAAACGCCCGCACTAAAGTTTAGGCTCAATCGAGGCATAACTCGATAATGTTAATCCATATATGAAATATATACATACATATAAGTATATATATACAGACAGAAATAAAAATCATGGACCGAAGTCCGGGCAAACACACTCACACGACTCTCAACGTGTATAACAGTGTGTGCTAATATGAGAAGAAGGCTTTATAGATTATAAAAAGGCTTACAGTGGGCTGCCAATGTAAACTTCTATGACTTTAAATGGATAAACACTTAGCTTTCGCCGGATAAAAGATAGCTATATGTGAGCTAAGTAGTGTTTAAAAATGAGAAAACACTCAAAAGATGTGTATGCAGAGTAAAATGGACAGCGCTTCCTCGCCTTTTTCCTTCTCTCCTCCTCCCAAATGGCTGACCCCAAGGCTTGTATATATAGACGGATGGCTGCAGGTACACCTGTGGAAGCCGCAGTTGTACCTGTGGCTAGTCGTGATGCATCCGAGCCTCGCGGGTCTCGTCGTCTCGTAGTACGTGCACTCATGCACTGTAATGTCTGCTCGAACTTGCAGAACTTCAATCAGAGCATCCAAACGAGGTATATCTGACTTTCTTCGGACCTCTTGTGTCGAGAGTTACGCAATGACAAGGATTAGAGGTTGTACGAAGTCAGGAAGAGGGGTATATGCCCATGGTCTTCAAGCTTCAAATTCTATCCAAAGTACTGTCACACGTAATAGTCACTCGGGATTGTCAATCCTCGGTTCTTGTGGGACATTGTTGGATGTATGTATGTATGAAGTGT
The DNA here is from genome assembly GCA_020205605.1 of Panax ginseng. Lineage (NCBI taxonomy): Eukaryota > Viridiplantae > Streptophyta > Magnoliopsida > Apiales > Araliaceae > Panax > Panax ginseng. Next base: position 64,070,932 of record CM035144.1, on the reverse strand, counting down.
TGAGACGACATGCCATTGTCGAAGGAACAAGATGACGTTTGACTCCTCGCCGGGGTTATCGCCGGTTTGAGTTAAAAGTAGACATTGCTCAGGGTTACAACTGAGATTGGACTACTTGTTGGTATGCTGCGATATCATCTTGTTTAGATGGTAAGATGACGTTGTGACTCCTCACCAAGGTTATCGCCGGTTTAAGCGGAAAGCAGACGTTGCTCAGGGTTACATCTGAGATTGGACTGCTGCTTGTTTGTATGTCTCACTGTCATCTGTGGATGTTCCTGTCTGCCCGTTGTTAACTCCGGGTCTGAGGTGTGTGTGCCTCGACATGATGTCTGGGGTTGAAGCTGATTGCATATGTTTGAAACAAGAATTTCTGGGGTTATCGCCAGAACTGCAATGGCATCTCTTGGGCCTATCACCAAGGATGGGGTTATTACTCCAAATGTTGTCTCTAGGATCGAACCGAAAGTCATGCGGTGTTATTGCCGAGACAGTAATCGTCTCTCCGGTGTTGTTCTTGCGTCTTTTGATCTGCATATCTCGGGGTTATCTCCGAGATTGGAAATGACATTCCTGGTGTGTGTTCCGGGGTTTGATATGATGTTCCCGGTATGTGTTCTGGGTTGGAACTGAAATTCCAGTAGTATCCGGAATGGATGTAAGCTGTCTTCCAGGGTTATCTCCAAAAGACAAATCTACCCTCCTACAATGTTAGTAATAGGAGCACAGAAAATTTTGAGTGTCTACAATGGAATAATAGAAGAATTTTACCATGTATGCAATACTTCGCATAAACAAGTTATTCCTACATAATAATAAGGATTGGAATAACAATAGCTCTCCTCATGAATACGAAAGAAATAATACCCCTTACCTTAGAATAAAGCTGGATACTAGAATAGAGAGGTAGCAGACTTCTCTTCTTCTTTTTCTCTATAATTTCTCTCTATAATAATTGCTCTATAGCTTTAGTGAATTGATGAGAAATGAAGAAAAAATGAGCTTCTATTTATAGAAAAATATAGTTTCGATAATTGCACGTTTTGGGGCTCGAAATATTATAGTACAATACCTTCAAATTTTCTTTCATTTTTAATTTAGTCCTGCAAGTATTATCAAACTTGCACCACCTCCCCTAATAGTAAATAATGTGAATCAATAGTTCAATCATGTGAATCAATAGTTATAATCATGTGAAAATACAAATTACAGTAAAGTACCTCCATCTATACCTCCATTTTTAACTTAGTTATGCAAGTATTATCAATCTTGCACCAACTCCCCTAAACTATTGATTAATGAGTATCTTTAGCTTATGTGTATAGATGAACTGTTTATTGGTATGATTATGACCAAGGATCATTCTGTATAATCATGACCCGTAATGTTATAGATGATGTGGTAAAAGTCCTCATTGGCCCGTAGTGCTTTGATGGACAGTTATTGGTATGATTATAACCAGGGATTATTCGGTATAATCATGACCATTGATGATTACATGAATATCCTCGGCGTAGTGGTGGGATGATTCGATGATGTGGATTATTTATTAAGTCGAGTCTCAAATGATAAAATATTGATTATACACTTTTAATTCGTAAAAGATAGTAGATATCATGCTCTACTTGACTCTTCTAAAATACAGTTGTATGTCTTTGACCTGTAGTGCAAATATGAATTGTTAATGAATATCTTTGGCCGTAGTGGAAAGATGAATTTATTACTATGATTATGAGCAGGAATTGTGATTTGGTTTAACCATGATTTTTGATGTTTCAGGTGAAGATAGGTGATGAAAATTATCTTTGTCCTGGGTACGAAGAAGAATTTAGAACCGCAATTATGATTATGAGTTATTCATATGATTGTGGAAAGAAACTGTTGATTGATGTTACAGGGATAAAACATTGTTGGTGGACTTTTAACATGGAGAAGATAATAGACCTTATAGTCTATTTGACTCTTCTAATGGATTGCTCATTCCGCTGCAACTATGGTTGAAAAGTTTTATCATCTACCATATGTTCTAAATCTCTTATTTATTATTGATGAAGGCTATTGATGATGTAAATTATCTTTAGTCATGATATTCTTTACTGGGCTAGTTGTGCTCACCCTTTTTGCTTCATAATTCCTTTCAGGTAATAAGAGTGTAGCTGGGTCGAGTGGGGATAACAGGGGAATAGAACGGTGGTCTATAGCTGTTGAGGTTCTCCCTAAATAGTATGGAAATAATTTTGTTGAGAACTTTAGATAAGTGTGTCGTATTGTATACGTCATTTGATATTTAATTTTTGTGAACCGAATAGGGTGAGGTGAACCCAACTTTGGAAGGGTGTTTTGCCACTATCATACAAGATGCCTTATGACATAAAACCTCGTGTTATCATAAGACATGGTTGTGCACATCCACTTGCTGAGTATATCTATGAGCACTATGTAGACACTCGAAATTTTCTGCATGCTTGTTACTAACATTACAGGAGGGCAGATTCGTCTTTTAGAGATAACCCTGGAAGACAGTTTACATCCATTCCGTATACTACCGGAAGGTCAGTTCCAACCTGGAACACAAATCATGAACATCAGCTCCAACCCATAACACAAACCGGGAACGTCATTCCAAACCCCATAACACACACCGGGAATGTCATTTCCAATCTCAGAGATAACCCCGAGGTATGCAGATCAAAAGACCGGCAACAACACCAAAGAGGACAACTCTGTCTCTTTGCGATAACACCGCCGACGCCGCCTCTAGCCCTGAACTAACATCGAGTAAGCGACTCCATCCTTGGTGATAGCCCCAAGGATGCTTTTTGCGCTTTAATGATAACTCCAAAATTGTTTGTTCCAAATACATGCGATAAACTTCAAGCTAAGACCACATGCCGAGGCACTCATACCCCAGACTCGGAGCTAAGAATGGGCAGACAGGCACACCCACAGATGACAGTGAGGCATACAAACAAGCAAATAATCTTAGATATAACCTCGAAAGCAACGCTCGCTTCCGCTTAAACCCCATGATAACCCCGTTGAGGAGTCAACACGTCATCTTACCATCTCAACAAGATGATATTGCGGCATACCAACAAGTAGTCCAATCTCAGATGTAACCCTAAGCAACGTCTACTTCCAACTCAAACCGGCGATAACCCCAGCGAGGAGTCAAACATCATCTTGTCTCTTCAACACCTGCGCGTCGTCTCAAACCTTCATACATACATACATCCAATAATGTCGCACAAGAACCGAGGAGTTACAATCCCGAGTGACTATTACGTGTGGCAGTACTTTGGATATAATTTGAAGCTTGAAGACCATGGGCATAGACCCTTCTTCCTGACTTCGTACAACCTCTAATCCATGTCATTGCGTAACTCTCGACACAAGCGGTCCGAAGAAGGTCAGATATACCTCGTTTGGATGCTCAGATTGAAGTTCTGCAAGTTCGAACGGACATTACAGTGCATGAGTGCATCGCGGCATGTACCAACCACAGTATTAATCATGGTCGCCATGAAATGTACCCGCTGCCATCCATCTATATATACAAGCCTTGGGGTCAGCCATTTGAGGGAGAGAGAGGGAGGAAAAGGCGAGGAAGCCCTGTCCATTTTACTTTGCATACACATCTTTTGAGTGTTTCCTCATATTTAAACACTTGTTAGCTCACATATAGCTATCTTTTATCCGGCGGGAGCTGAGTGTTTATCCATTTAAAATCATAGAAGTCTACATTGGCAGACCACTGTAAGCCTTCTCACATTATATAAAGCCTTCTTCTCATATGTGGCACACACTGTTGTACACGTTGAGAGTCGTGTGAGTTTGTTTGCCCAGACTTCGGTCCGTGGATTTCATTTCTATCTGTATATATATACTTATATATATGTATATATTTTATATATGGACTAACATTATCGAGTTATGCCTCGATTCAGCCTAGACTTCGATCTGGAGAGTTTATTGCTTTTATATATATACTTATATATATAATTGTTGTTAGACATATCTGATGAGCCTGGATTTTACATCTGGTGCATTTACTCGCTTTTATATATATATACTTATATATATAATCGTCGGACATATCCGATGAGCCTAGATTCACATCCAAAGGTATGCTTATCGCTATATATATATATATATATATATATATATATATATATATATATATATATATATATATATCGTGAAAGCAATTGAAATGGATAGGTCCATTGTGCAAACTTGCTTCCATAGCACCAATAATGCTTGGATAGTAATTTAAAAATCTGGCATCTCTAAGGCAGAGGTAGATTTTGTCTGACTCTTCCCGTAACTAATCAAGTCTTAAATGAATAGCGTCAGCAAGACGCCTTAATTCAGAATTAGAGTAGCTAGAAACATCAAGGTTCAAGCGGTGAAATAACCGATTTTGCAAACCGACATTTCAAATTGCTTTTAGAGACTGATTCTTCGAAGATGCAACGACGTATCAGTAGTGATCAGATTGGCGTTAATCGGAGGAGATAATAGAGGAGAAGGCGAAATTCTTTTTGAACTTGGCCAACAATTCTATCAACTCGAATTTATCCCACCATTTAATTGAAAAATGGCGAGAGACCAGGAAATAGGAGAAAGGAAAGTCCGAAATCCTAATTCCTATGGATGATGGAGGTCAAAAATCTGGTGACTTCTTGGGTAGTCAGTAATTATATATCGCCATTTCAAAATCCAAGGGATTTTGTATTTACTACAAAATATAAGGAAGACTGGAATTTCCTCATATTTAGAATGATAATTACTATGATGACAAAAATGCTCTAACGAGCAAGGAGAGTATTGGGGAAAATGTCGTGACTCAAACCATACCTTGTCCACCAAAGGATGAACCATTTGGGGAATTGACTTTTGAATTTGTGGTCGAACTGAAAGAACCACGAGTGACTATGATCTTCATTTTGATGAAGCATGATTTTGTGCCAAGCCTCAATATAATCATAATAGCAAAAAGAGCTAGTTTGATTAGAAAGAGACCTGAGATCTGATGGATGACTACTCCAATCTGATGAGTTAAGGACTTATTTAATATACAATGAATGATAAAGAAGTTTTGATTTATCATCATTGGCATAGATAGGTTTAATGAAAACTGACTCTGTTTCAAGAAGGATGTCTCTATAATATACGAGTGACTTGTATGGAGCTAAAGGAGTAAAATGCCATCCCGAAGGAAAATACTGGGCTGCTAATTGAATAGGGTCATTTTTGGGTTTCATTTTTAACTCAACATGGAATAAGTTTTGATCATAAATCTGATGATAATTAGACACTGGGTGACTAGGTTTTGATGAAGTAGCTGGGGTTTGACTAGCGAAAATATCAAATGGCTTTGGTTGACTAGCAAGAACTGAGGAGTAGGGCTTGGGGACTGTACCAAGCACCTAGAATTTATTATGTGTTTGGGTAACTGGGTGAGGAACAACGCCTTTTGGTTGATTAATGGTTGATTAATCGACCTGAAGCAAGCAGCCATGACTACGAGAAGATGAACCTCCTCGTACACTCATGCTGCTGTGATTGTACCTGTGTTAATAAATTCACGGGTGAGAAAATCTAGAACTGAGTTGTTACTACCTTTAATATATTCAATATCAAAATCAAAAATACTTAAAATTGCTTGCCATCTAGCGAATGAATGCTTAGAGGCGACGTTTTCAACGTCCTTTTCAAGAATAAATTTTGCTAACTTACAATCTATTCTAAGAATTTCTGATTTAATAAATCTCTCTAAAATTTTTTAATACATAAAACTAGAGATAAAATCTCTTTTTAATAGTCTTGTATTTTAAGCGTAGAGGATTCCATGCGCTTGAATGGAAACGAACAATCTGCTCATTAAAGTAGGAGTCAATTTTTGTTTGAGTATGCCACCAAACAAACGTCCGAGGCATCGGCCTCAACTATGTTGAATGTCAATCATTAGAGATGCCAAGGCAGGCAAAACCTTAACGTATTTTTAACTTGTTGACGACGTAGTATGAATGTCGGTCAAGGAGGAGGATTACTTTATGGCTACCGAAAAGAGAGGCTTACAAATCTTCCCGAGGTCCTTGTAAAAGCGGCCAATATAATTGAGCGAGCCAAGAAACCTCTCAGAGTGATTCTTGTCGGTAATCTTATCTCGGGAACCTATTTATGAATTGAATAGCTCACAATCAATTGCCCGCGTGAGTCCATGATAGAGGATTAAACCGAGAAATCTGACTTTAGTCAAAAACAGACTACACTTGGAAGGGGAAAGGACAAGACCATTGGTTTTAACTATTTTGAAGAATGAATTCAAGTGTTTAATATGTTCTTCAATAGTCTTGGAGAATACAAGGATATCATCGATGTATACAATAATAAAATGACTGAAGGGATTCGAAATATTATTAAGAATATTCTGAAATTCACTGGGTGCATTCTTAAGTCCAAATGACTTAACATTATATTCGTAGTGTCCGAATGGAGTGGTAAATGCAGTTTTGTATCTATCATCTGGGTGAATGGCAACTTGCCAGAATCCTGACTTGAGGTCAAATTTACTAAAGATTGTGGAGGCGCTTAACCTACCAAGGAGATCATCCTTGTTGGGCAAAGGGTACCTAATCCACTCTAAAGCTTTGTTTAATGGTTTATAATTAATGACTAAACGAGGGACACCTCGTTCTTTCTCAGCTTCATTATTAACATAGAAGGCTGGACAAGACCATGGTGACTTACTATGCCTAATTAGCCCTTTACTGAGAAGATCATTGATTTCAATTTTACATAACTCCATTTGTTCATGACTCATTTGAATAGGCCTAGCCTTAGTAGGAATTAAATGCTCTTTAAATTCTTTAGCATAGGGTAATCTAACTGTGTGCTTCTTCTTATGCCAAAAAGCATTGGGAGAATTAGAACATAAGTTATTTATTAAATAATCTTTTCATTCTTTTATTTTTTCTTGAACTTTGTTACTCTTAAGTTGGTCTTCAACTTGTTGATACCTAATTTCTTCTTTAAGAAAACTTAGGTGGGTAACTTTACAATTTAACAGATTTAATGATTTAGAAATTGATTCCTCTTGAATGAATTTTAAATCTCTTTCTTTTGGTTTAATTAAGAATTTAAATATAATTTTCTTTCCTAAATGTTCACAACTTAAACCTTTATTACTAGTGGTAAATGGATAAAACAAATATATGAATGGTAAACCTAAAATGATTTTGTCAGTAAGATTGCGAACTAAGACGAACGAAGTCTTGAAACACATGTTGTCCTGACAAATATGTACTTTAGGTAATTTGTACTTTATTTCTGTTTGACTACCGTTAGCTGAATTTAATTTTTCACTTGTTTTCTTATAATATCTAGTAGGGATAATACCTTCTTGAATACAATTCAAGTCTGCACCAGTATCTACTAGAGCCGGGAGTTGTACTGAGAAACTTTTATCAATGACTAAATTAATGGAAATATAGTAATATCTTTAATTCTTTTAAGAGAGAGACCATGAATAAAGAGATCAGAATCCTTGGCTCCAGATGATTCTGGATCCTCGTGACTTTCATCACTAGAAGAAGAATCATTAACTTGAAGATCTGATTTTTTATTGTCAATCTCTTTTCTTAAATTAGAAATATCTATCTTTAAATTAGAAATCTCCTTTTTAAGTTTATTAACCTCTTGATTTAATTCAGGAAGCGTAATTTCTTTAACTGGAGATTTGAATCTTTCAAGAGTCTTATTTAAACTGAATATGGGTTTTTCTTTGGCTCTAAGAACCTTGTCTGTGACTTTCTTATCTTTAGTTAATAAATCTTTTAATTGTTTCAGATATTGAGTTTTTAATTCTGGATCTGTAATTTTACTGATTAGATCTATTAATAAGGAGCTTTCTTCTTCATCTTTTGTAATTACACTAATTCTTTTACAACAATTTTTATTACAATTTTCTGTACATATAGTGACTTCATTTTCACTATCAGAATCTATGTTGGATGTGTTGTTACTAGAAGATTCTGGAATATCAGAAGCTTCTTCATTACTGCTACTACTCTTATTATCAATTCTCATCAATTCTAATAATCGTTTTCAGATCTTGGTTGAAATATTCAACTGAGCTAATTTTTTGTTTAACTCTACATTCACTTTTGTAATGACCTTTCGCCCACAATTGTGATGCTGATAATTTTACTTTTATCAAATGTTTTGATTTTTTATAAGATTTTTTCTTTGATGACTTAGGTTTATTATAATAATTATCTTGATTATTATTCTTATTTTTTCTTTGTGAGTATATCTCTTCTTACGACGTTTATGATTTTTATGTGGCTCAATATGTTTATCTTTATGCCTGTGCTTTCTTCTGGAGGGAGCCACCGGCGGTAAACCATACTGTTCACAAAATGTTCCTAACTCGTATTTGTCAGGACAACATGTGTTTCAAGACTTCTTCTAGTGATGAAAGTCACAAGGATCCAGAATCATCTAGAGCCAAGGATTCTGATCTCTTTATTCAAGGTCTCTCTCTTAAAAGAATTAATGATATTACTATTCAAAAATGGTATATTTCCATTAATTTAGTCATTGATAAAACTTTCTCAGTACAACTCCCGGCTCTAGTAGATACTGGTGCAGACTTGAATTGTATTCAAGAAGGTATTACCCCCACTAGATATTATAAGAAAACTAGTGAAAAATTAAATTCAGCTAACGGTAGTCAAATGGAAATAAAGTACAAATTACCTAAAGTACATATTTGTCAGGACAACATGTGTTTCAAGACTTCGTTTGTCTTAGTTCGCAATCTTACTGACAAAATCATTTTAGGTTTACCATTCATATATTTGCTTTATCCATTTACCACTAGTAATAAAGGTTTAAGTTGTGAACATTTAGGAAAGAAAATTATATTTAAATTCTTAATTAAACCAAAAGAAAGAGATTTAAAATTCATTCAAGAAGAATCAATTTCTAAATCATTAAATCTGTTAAATTGTAAAGTTACCCACCTAAGTTTTCTTAAAGAAGAAATTAGGTATCAACAAGTTGAAGACCAACTTAAGAGTAACAGAGTTCAAGAAAAAAATAAAAGAATTAAAAGATTATTTAATAAATAACTTATGTTCTGATTCTCCCAATGCTTTTTGGCATAGGAAGAAGCACACAGTTAGATTACCCTATGCTAAAGAATTTAAAGAGCATTTAATTCCTACTAAGGCTAGGCCTTATTCAAATGAGTCATGAACAAATGGAGTTATGTAAAATTGAAATCAATGATCTTCTCAAGAAAGGGCTAATTAGGCATAGTAAGTCACCATGGTCTTGTCCAAATTTCTTCACGTTAATAATGAAGTCGAGAAAGAGCGTGGTGTCCTCGCTAGTCATTAATTATAAATCATTAAACAAAGTTTTAGAGTGGATTAGGTACCTGTGCCCCAACAAGGATGATCTCCTTGGTAGGTTAAGCGTCTCCACAATCTTTAGTAAATTTGACCTCAAGTCGATTCTCGCAAGTTTCCATTCACCCGGATGATAGATACAAAAATCAAAGATTTACCACTCCATTCTTGACACTACGAATGGAATGTTCATCATTTGGACTTAAGAATGCACCCAAAGAATTTCGTAATATTTTTAATAATATTATGAATCCCTTCACTCATTTTATTATTGTATACATCGATGATAACCTTGTATTCTCCAAGACTATTGAAGAACATATTAAACACTTGAATTCATTCTTCAAAATAGTTAAAACCAATGGTCTTGTCCTTTCCCCTTCCAAGTGTAGTCTGTTTTTGACTAAAGTCAGATTTTGCGGTTTAATCCTCTATCATGGACTCACGCGGCCAATTGACAGAGCTATTCAATTCACCGAATTTCCTTAGAGATAAGATTATCGAAAAGTATCACCACATGAGGTTTCTTGGCTCGCTTCAATTATATTGGCCGCTTTTACAAGGACCTCGTGAAGATTTGTAAGCCTCTTTCAAATAACCATAAAGTATCTCTCCTCCTTGACCGACATTCATACTTCGTCATTCCAACAAGTTAAAAAATACGTTAAGGTTTTGCCTCGCCTTGGCATCTCTAATGATTCAAAGATTCAAAATAGTTGAAATCGATGCCTCTGACGTTGGTTTCTGGGTGGCATACTCAAACAAAATTGACTCCTACTTCTAATGAATGATTGTTCATTTCCATTTTAGCGCATGGAATCTCTAAGCACGCTTAAAATACAAAGATTATTAAAAAAAGAGATTTTATCTCTAGTTTTATGTATTAAAAATTTCGAGAGATTTATTAAATCGTAAATTTTAGTTAGAATAGATTGTAAGTCAAAGAAAATTTATTCTTGAAAAGGACGTTGAAAACGCCGCCTCTAAGCATTCATTCGCTAGATGGCAAGCAATTTTAAGTATTTTGATTTTGATATTGAATATATTAAAGGTAGTAACAACTCGGCCTCAGATTTTTCTCACCCGTGAATTTATTAACACAGTACAATCACAAAGCAGCATGAGTGTACGAGGAGGTTCATCTTCTCGTAGTCATGGCTACTTCTGCCCATTCCCATAATCAACCAAAAGGAACTGTTGTTCCTCACCCAGCTACTCCAAACACATAACAAATTCCAGTGTGTTGGTACACAATTCCCAAGCCCTACTCCTCGCCTTCTTGCTAGTCAACCAAAGCCATTTGATATTTTCGCTAGTCAAACCCCAGCTACTTCATCAAAACCTAGTCACCTAGTGTCTAATTATCATCAGATTTATGATCAACACTTATTCCATGTTGAGTTAAAAATGAAACCCAAAAATGACCCTATTCAATTAGCGACCAAAGATTTTCCTTCTGGAAGGCATTTTACTCCTTTAGCTCCATACAAGTCACTCAGATATTATAGAGACATCCTTCTTGAAATGCAGTCATTTTCATTAAACCTATCTACGCGCCAATGATGATAAATCAAAACTTCTTTATTATTCATCAGATATTAAACAAGTCCTTAACTCATCGATTGGAGTAGTCATCCATCGATCTCGTGTCTCTTTCTAATCAAACTAGCTCTTTTTGCTATTATGATTATATTGAGGCTTGGCACAAAATCATGCTTCATCAAAATGAAGATCATAGTCACTCGTGGTTCTTTTAGTTCGACCACAAATTCAAAAGTCAATTCCCCAAATGGTTCATCCTTTGGTGGACAAGGTATGGTTTGAGTCACGACATTTTCCCCAAACCTCTCCTTGCTCAGTTAGAGCATTTTTGTCATCATAGTAATTATCATTCTAAATATGAGTAAATTCCAGTCTTCCTTATATTTTGTAGTAAATACAAAATCCCTTGGATTTTGAAATGGCAGTATATAGTTACAGCTACCCAAGAAGTCACCGTTTTTCAGCCTCCATCATCCATAGGAATTAGGACTGCTCAGACTTTCCTTTCTCCTATTTCCCGTGTCTCTCATGGCTTTTCAATTAAATGGTGGGATAAATTCGGAGTTGATAGAATTGTTGGCCAAGTTCAAAAAGAATTTCCGCCTTCTCCTCTATTATCTCCTCCAGTTAACGCCAATACAGTCACTACGGCTTCTGTCGTTGCATCTTCCAGTAAATCAGTCTCTAAAACGGCTGAAATGTCAGTTGCAAAATTAGTTACTTCACCTGCTTCAGTCACTGATGTTTCTAGCTACTCTAATTCTGAATTAAGGCGTCTTGCTGACGCTATTCATTTAAGACTTGATCAGTTACGGGAAGAGTCAGACAAAGCTTCTTCTCAGTCCAGAGGAGATAACTCTAGTCAAGACCTTGAAGACGAAGGTGATTGTGACCCCTATGGCACGATTGCTCTTCAGGATGCTCAAGATCCATTTTCTTGAGTCCAGTAATAATCAATCAAAGTGTGGATGTGGCATCGTCCCCTCGCTCAATCACCAAGACTGACTGCCCGGCACCTCAACACTGCTCCAAAGAAACCTCGGTCACCCTCACCACCCGCTCCTAAGAAATTTCAATCACCGCCTTAAGAAAGATAGTCAAGAAGATCTTCTACTTTTTTCACCAAAGCAAATATTCAAATAAGCATCATTACCCACGACCACATTAGTCAAAAGAAGACGTCTGTTTTTCCACCGAAAGCAGATTCTTTTTCTTTTACTTTAGTAATATGTTTTTTTACTTGTACTTTTACCTTAGTAATATGTTTCTTACTTTTACTTTACCCTAGTTATTGTAATAGTATTTGTGTAACATTTCGTTTCCTTGTTTTATAAAAGGAAATCGAATTCATTCGGTTTAGGCAGACTTAGAAAGACTTAGAGATCCTTCTCTAATCAATCTTTAGCCTCAACCGCTGTTTAGCCTACTTAACCCCCCTTCATCTAATGTTCTTATTTCAGTAATCTTGTAAGTCATTATAATTATCCATTTTGTAAATAGATTGTATTATAATCAATAAAATTATTTTTATTTAGTAATTTAATTGTGTTTTGTATGCGCTCATGTTCTTCTCCTTCCGGTTCTCCTTTTGCCCCCATATGGTATCAGAGCCAAGTTGTTTGTTGTTGGTAACTGTATAGTTAGATCTCTTTAATCAAACTTCTCTTTACTCTTTCAAAATTATCTTCTTCATTAAAGTTCTGAAGTCACCTTACTTACCTGTAGTCCACCTAGTTCGTGTCTAACCTTTGTAAGTCTCCGTGGTGTGGGCGGTTTTCAAGGTTATAGAACATAGGTATGAGTCTACTTTGGGTAAACGGGGTATGCATGAAGAACCTTGAGTAAGATTTTATTTTTGAAACAATCAAGATGAGTAGGTTATTCAGGGTCTAGCTCTTCGATTAGTAATGTCGAATACCTGCCTCCTGCTTCCGCATATATAGTGAACCAAGAAGGACGTAATTATGAAAACATTAATCAAGTTTTAAACAACTGGAATATACCTAAGGTATCTCCAAAAGAGATTTATCAGTCAACATTTTCAGATAAATTTAAAAATAACTATAATGTCTAAACAGTTGAAAGAGAACATGAGAAATGACAGTAATAAACCATTTTGGAAAGAGAAATTCGTTAATGGTCTGCCGTCTTTATTTGCTCACAAAGTTAGAAAAGAATTAAGTAAAAACCTAGGATATATTGATTATGATAATTTAACTTATGGTGATATTATTAGTCATATCCAAAAAATTGGATTTAAAATGTGCATTGATTTTAAATTATCTAAACAAGCCAGAAAAGACAAAAATAAAGCTAAATACGATTTAGGAACATTTTGTGAAATAAGATGGTTTATCACGGGTGGCTCCCTCCAGAAGAAAGCACAGGCATAAAGATAAACATATTGAGCCACATAAAAATCATAAACGTCGTAAGAAGAGATATACTCACAGCAAAAATAAGAATAATAATCAAGATAATTATTATAATAAACCTAAGTCATCAAAGAAAAAATCTTATAAAAAATCAAAAACATTTGATAAAAGTAAAATTGTCTGTCACAATTGTGGGCAGAAAGGTCATTACAAAAGTGAATGTAGAGTTAAACAAAAATTAGCTCAGTTGAATATTTCAACTGAAGATACAGAACAGTTATTAGAATTGATGAGAATTGATAATAAGAGTAGTAGCAGTAATGAAGAAGCTTCTGATATTCCAGAATCTTCTAGTAACAACACATCCAACATAGATTCTGATAGTGAAAATGAAGTCACTATATGTACAGAAAATTGTAATAAAAACTGTTGTAAAAGAATTAGTGTAATTACAAAAGATGAAGAAGAAAGCTCCTTATTAATAGATCTAATTAGTAAAATTACGTATCCGTAATTAAAAACTCAATATCCTAAACAATTAAAAGATTTATTAACTAAAGATAAGAAAGTCACGCATAAGGTTCTCTAGAGCCAAAGAAAACCCATATTCGCTTTAAATAAGACTCTTGAAAGATTCAAATCTCCAGCTAAAGAAATTACGCTTCCTGAATTAAATCAAGAGGTTAATAAACTTAAAAAGGAGATTTCTAATTTAAAGATAGATATTTCTAATTTAAGAAAAGAGATTGACAATAAAAAATCGAACTTCAAGTTAATGATTCTTCTTCTAGTGATGAAAGTCACGAGGATCCGTAATCATCTCGGAGCCAAGGATTCGATCTCTTTATTCAAGGTCTCTCTCTTAAAAAGAATTAAAGATATTACTATATTTCCATTAATTTAGTCATTGATAAAACTTTCTCAAGACAACTCCCTACTCTAGTAGATATCAAAAGTGCATTTTGAATTGTATTCAAGAAGGTATTATCCCCACTAGATATTATAAGAAAACTAGTGAAAAATTAAATTCAAATTAACTCAGAGTCAAATGGAAATAAAGTACAAATTACCTAAAGTACATATTTGTCGTGACAAAGATGTGTTTCAAGACTTCGTTCGTCTTAGTTCGCAATCTTACTGACAAAATCATTTTAGGTTTACCATTCATATATTTGCTTTATCCATTTACCACTAGTAATAAAGGTTTAAGTTGTGAACATTTAGGAAAGAAAATTATATTTAAATTCTTAATTAAACCAAAAGAAAGAGATTTAAAATTCATTCAAGAGGAATCAATTTCTAAATCATTAAATCTGTTAAATTGTAAAGTTACCCACCTAAGTTTTCTTAAAGAAGAAATTAGGTATCAACAAGTTGAAGACCAACTTAAGAGTAACAGAGTTCAAGAAAAAAATAAAAGAATTAAAAGATTATTTAATAAATAACTTATGTTCTGATTCTCCCAATGTTTTTTGGCATAGGAAGAAACACACAGTTAGATTACCCTATGCTAAAGAATTTAAAGAGCATTTAATTCCTACTAAGGCTAGGCCTATTCAAATGAGTCATGAACAAATGGAGTTATGTAAAATTGAAATCAATGATCTTCTCAAGAAGGGCTAATTAGGCATAGTAAGTCACCATGGTCTTGTCCAAATTTTCTATGTTAATAATGAAGTTGAGAAAGAGCGAGGTGTCCTCGCTTAGTCATTAATTATAAACCATTAAACAAAGTTTTAGAGTGGATTAGGTACCTTTGCCCAACAAGGATGATCTCCTTGGTAGGTTAAGCGTCTCCACAATCTTTAGTAAATTTGACCTCAAGTCGATTCGCGCAAGTTGCCATTCACCTAGATGATAGATACAAATCGCATTTACCACTCCATTCGACACTACTGAATGGAATGTTCAAATCATTTGGACTTAAGAATGCACCCAAAGAATTTCGAATATTCTTAATAATATTTTTTGAATCCTTCATCATTTTATTATTGTATACATCGATGATATCCTTGTATTCTCCAAGACTATTGAAGAACATATTAAACACTTGAATTCATTCTTCAAAACAGCTTAAAACCAATGGTCTTGTCCTTTCCACTTCCAAGTGTAGTCTGCTTTTTTAACTAAAGTCGATTTCTCGCTTAATCCTCTATCATGGACTCACGCCACCAATTGATGAGCTATTCAATTCACGAATTTGCCCCCGATAAGATTATCGACAAGAATCACCATGAGGTTTCTTGGCTCGCTTCAATTATATTGGCCGCTTTTACAAGGACCTCGTGAAGATTTATAAGCCTCTCTTTCAAATACATAAAGTAATCCTCCTCCTTGACCGACATTCATACTTCGTCAGTCCAACAAGTTAAAAAATACGTTAAGGTTTTGCCCCGCCTTGGCATCTCTAATAATTCAAAGATTCAAAATAGTTGAAACCGATGTCTCTCGACGTTGGTTTCTGTGGGCATACTCAAACAAAAATTGACTCCTACTTAATGAATGTATTATTCGCTTTATTCTCAAGCGCATGGAATCCTACATGCTTAAAATACAAGATTATTAAAAAGAGATTTTATCTCTAGTTTTATGTATTAAAAATTTCGTAGAGATTTATTAAATCGTAAATTCTTAGTTAGAATAGATTGTAAGTCAAAGAAAATTTATTCTTGAAAAGGACGTTGAAAACGTCGCCTCTAAGCATTCATTCGCTAGATGGCAAGAAATTTTAAGTATTTTTGATTTTGATATTGAATATATTAAAGGTAGTAACAACTCAGTTCCAGATTTTCTCACCCGTGAATTTATTAACACAGGTACAATCACAGCAGCATGAGTGTACGAGGAGGTTCATCTTCTCGTAGTCATGGCCGCTCTGCCGGTCCAGTTAATCAACCAAAAGGAACTGTTGTTCCTCACCCAGTTACCCAAACACATAATAAATTCCAGGTGCTTGGTACAGTCCCCAAGCCCTACTCCTCAGTTCTTGCTAGTCAACCAAAGCCATTTGATATTTTCGCTAGTCAAACCCCAGCTACTTCATCAAAACCTAGTCACCTAGTGTCTAATTATCATCAGATTTATGATCAACACTTATTCCATGTTGAGTTAAAAATGAAACCCAAAAATGACCCTATTCAATTAGCAGCCCAGTATTTTCCTTCGGGAAGGCATTTTACTCCTTTAGCTCCATACAAGTCACTCGTATATTATAGAGACATCCTTCTTGAATCAGAGTCAGTTTTCATTAAACCTATCTACGCCAATGATGATAAATCAAAACTTCTTTATTATTCATTGTATATTAAACAAGTCCTTAACTCATCGATTGGAGTAGTCATCCATCGATCTCGTGTCTCTTTCTAATCAAACTAGCTCTTTTTTTATTATGATTATATTGAGGCTTAGCACAAAATCATGCTTCATCAAAATGAAGATCATAGTCACTGTGGTTCTTTTAGTTCACCACAAATTCAAAAGTCAATTCCCCAAATGGTTCATCCTTTGGTGGACAAGGTATGGTTTGAGTCACGACATTTTCCCCAAACCTCTCCTTGCTCAGTTAGAGCATTTTTGTCATCATAGTAATTATCATTCTAAATATGAGTAAATTCCAGTCTTCCTTATATTTTTTAGTAAATACAAAATCCCTTGGATTTTGAAATGGCAGTATATAGTTACAGCTACCCAAGAAGTCACCGTTTTTCAGCCTCCATCATCCATAGGAATTAGGACTGCTTAGACTTTCCTTTCTCCTATTTCCCGTGTCTCTCGCCGCTTTTCAATTAAATGGTGGGATAAATTCGAGTTGATAGAATTGTTGGCCAAGTTCAAAAGAATTTCCGCTTTCTCCTCTATTATCTCCTCCATTAACGCCAATACAAATACTACGGCTTCATCAATTGCATCTTCCAAAGAATCGCCTCTAAAACTACCGAAATGTCATTGCAAAATTAGTTACTTCACCGCTTCACCAATCGATATTTCTAGCTACTCTAATTTCAATTAATGCCTTTCTCGACGCTATTCATTTAAGACTTGATCGATTTTGGAAGAGTCGACAAAGCTTCTTCTCGCCTGTAGAGAGATAACTCTAGTCAAGACCTTGAAGACGAAGGTGATTGTGACCCCTATGGCACGATTGCTCTTCAGATGCTCAAGATCCATTTTCTTGAGTCCAAGAATAATCAATCAAAGTGTGGATGTGGCATCGTCCCTCGCTTAATCACCAAGACTGCCTCCCGGCAGCCTCAATCACCGCCTCCAAAGAAATTCTCGGCCTCAACACCGCTCTGGCAAACTCAATCACTGCCTTTAAAGATAGTAGTCGAAAGATCTTTTGCTTTTTTCACCAAAGCAAATCATTCAACAAGCATTTGGCCCTCAAACCCACATTAGTCAAAAGAAGACGCCTGCTTTTCCAATCAAAGCGATTCTTTTTCTTTTACTTTAGTAATATGTTTTTTTTACTTGTACTTTTGCCTTAGTAATATGTTTCTTACTTTTACTTTACCCCAGTTATTGTAATAGTATTTGTGTAATAGTTCGTTTCCTTGTTCTATAAAAGGAAATCGAATTCATTCGGTTTAGGCAGACTTAGAAAGACTCAGAGATCCTTCTCTGATCAATCTTTAGCCTCAACCACTGTTTAGCTTACTTAACCCCCCTTCATCTAATGTTCTTATTTCAGTAATCTTGTAAGTCATTATAATTATCCATTTTGTAAATAGATTGTATTATAATCAATAAAATTATTTTTATTTAGTAATTTAATTGTGTTTTGTATGCGCTCATGTTCTTCTCCTTCCGGTTCTCCTTCCGCCCCCATATGGTATCAGAGCCAAGTTGTTTGTTGTTGGTAACTGTATAGTCAGATCTCTTTAATCAAACTTCTCTTTACTCTTTCATAATTATCTTTTTCATCAAAGTTCTGAAGTCACCTTACTTACCTGTAGTCCACCTAGTTCGTGTTTAACCTTTGTAAGTCACCAGGGTGTGAGCAGTGTCGGGTTATAGAACATAGGTATGAGTCTACTTTGGGTAAACGGGGTATGCATGAATGAACCTTGAGTAAGATTTTATTTTTGAAATAATAAGATGAGTAGGTTATTCAGTCTAGCTCTTCGCTTAGTAATGTGTCGTACTTTGCCTCCCTGCTCCGCATATAGTGAACCAAGAAGGACGTAATTATGAAAACATTAATCAAGTTTTAAACAACTGGAATATACCTAAGGTATCTCCAAAAGAGATTTATCAGTCAACATTTTCAGATAAATTTAAAAATAACTATAATGTCAAAACAGTTGAAAGAGTTTTTGCAATCAACAAAGATTATGAAAATTGTAGTCTTTTATCACCAGAAGTTTTTAGAAAACATAGAAAAAAGGGTTAAAATTTTATACATATAGGTCTTGTTCAAGTTGCAGTTAAACCTCTTAATAGAAAAGGAATTAATTCATCAATCTACCTCTGCCTTAGAGATGCCAGATTTTTAAATTACTATCCAAGCATTATTGGTGCTATGGAAGCAAGTTTGCACAATGGACCTATCCATTTCAATTGCTTTCGTGATTTCACCCTGAGTCTCAGTGATCAAAACTTATTTAAAGCCTTATCATTAAATATTAAAACTGATTGAGAGATAACTCAAATGATTGAAGGATCTCAACCCATTTCTTTGATTTACATGATTTATTATAAGACAATGAAGTCAAATTTAAACGCTCATGCTCTTAATAAAAGCCCAAAAGATCAAAATGCTTTTAATTCAAAGTTCAACTAGTGATGCTAATATCCGGATCCCAAGAACAATTCTTTGGAAGGATATTAACTTACCTAATCAATGGACTTTACCAAATGAATTACCACAACAAATTTCATAGTTAACAATTTGTTGAATATTGAAAATATCCAACAGCTTTTCGATGGAACTGTTAAAATCGGCTTTTGAACGCATTTAGAACACCGCTTATTATTGAAGATATTTCTAGTTCTTCATCCTTCATTATCCACACTAGAAGAGATACCGAAGTCCTAAGTAATCCTCTAGTTAAGGATATCAAACTTAAAGGTATTCTTAATGAAAGGACAAGTTAGTCATCCCTGTTATACTCAGAATGATACCGTAGAAGATGAAGATTCTTCTTCCCCGACATCCTCTATTTATCCCACACAGTCTGATTTTAATGCCCCAATTCATAATTAATTAAGAGTCATTAAAAAGGATTTTGTGTTAGATTGGGATAACTTAGTTAAAGATTTTAATTCAAAATCTAATAAAGAAAAAAGACATCTATTCAGATCTAATCATCCAACTGAAAAGGAAAGAGATAAGATAGTAAATAGATGGAAAAGATTTATTAAAAATGAAGAAATTAACATTACTTTTTATGACTGGTACGAACAATATCAAAGTAAATGTAATGTTATTAGTAAAACCCAATGGATTAAAGAAGACAGATCCAAAGTGTCAGCCAGTCATCCCCCATTAGAAACAGTTCTAATTCCAATTAAAAACACTTCAGTTATTGCTAGTCCCTTCAAAATACCTGAGGGAACTAATAATAATAAAAAAATAATTGAACAATTAAACTTTAGTAATCAATATCTAGCAACGGTAGGAAAACAGCTAGATAGAATTGAAGAAAAATTTAAAGAAGGTATTATTAAAAAACCGATTCAAAGATCGAACAACCTTTACTAAATTTACCAGAGAAACAGAGATATAATTTAAGTTTGCCTAATAAAGATGACTTAATTAGTCCAATCTATTGAGAAATTATTTAAAAACTCAAAATGCAGAGCCCTATCCAAGTGGAACTATTGTCATTATTGATCGTAGAGTCTCGATGATAATAATGAAAGTTCTTCCACCACTCTTCTATTTCAACCTTAATGACCAATTAAATAAATTAACTCATAATAACACAAGTATTACTGTAAATTGGTATTCCGCACCAACTCCTCCCGATTTACAATTCAAGAGAGAAATCTAGATAAACAGCTTTTGTCCTCTAATAAAATTTATGAATGGAATATAGATGGATTTAGTGAACAAGAAATACTTAATAAACTTAATCATATGTCTATGGTAGCTAACAAACATCACTAAATTCAACACTTTGTCTCAACCAGATATTGTCGAAAGTTAATAGCTAGTGGATTCACCGGCATTCTTAGGTCTTGTGGGAAAAACATCTCACGTAAGACATTAGAATATCCATAATTCATGCTATTCAAAGAGATAAAGAAGGCAATCCCATCTTTGATGAAGATGTCGGTATTGGTCTTCCCGATGGAGTTAATACTTTAATATTTACCATAATTAAACATTTTGTTGGAACCCCCTAGCAATATTACAAAAAAAAATTCATGATCAATTATAATCTTACTTGTCCCACTCTAAGTGATTTTAGATGGTACAAAGATGTATTTACTTCTAGAGTTATGATGAGAAATGACAAGAATAAACCATTTTGGAAAGAGAAATTAGCTTAATGGTCTGCGCCGTTTTATTTGCTCACAAAGTTAGAGAAGAATTAAGTAAAAACCTAGGATATATTGATTATGATAATTTAACTTATGGTGATATTATTAGTCATATCCAAAAATTGGATTAAAATGTGCATTGATTTTAAATTAGCTAAACAAGCCGTAAAAAGACAAAAATAAAGCTAAATACGAGTTAGGAACATTTTGTGAACAGTATGGTTTACCGCTGGTGGCTCCCTCCAGAAGAAAGCACATGCATAAAGATAAACATATTGAGCCACATAAAAATCATAAACGCCGTAAGAAGAGATATACTCACAGCAAAAATAAGAATAATAATCAAGATAATTATTATAATAAACCTAAGTCATCAAAGAAAAAATCTTATAAAAAATCAAAAACATTTGATAAAAGTAAATTTGTCTGTCACAATTGTGGGCAGAAAAGTCATTACAAAAGTGAATGTAGAGTTAAACAAAAATTAGCTCAGTTGAATATTTCAACTGAAGATACAGAACAATTATTAGAATTGATGAGAATTGATAATAAGAGTAGTAGCAGTAATTAAGAAGCTTCTGATATTTCAGAATCTTCTAGTAACAACACATCCAACATAGATTCTGATAGTGAAAATGAAGTCACTATATATACAGAAAATTGTAATAAAAAAAGCTGCTGTAAAAGAATTAGTGTAATTACAAAAGATGAAGAAGAAAGCTCCTTATTAATAGATCTAATCAAGAAAATTACGATCCGTAATTAAAAACTCAATATCTGAAACAATTAAAAGATTTATTAACTAAAGATAAGAAAGTCACAGACAAGGTTCTTAGAGCCAAAGAAAAACCCATATTCAGTTTAAATAAGACTTTTGAAAGATTCAAATCTCCAGTTAAAGAAATTACGCTTCCTGAATTAAATCAAGAGGTTAATAAACTTAAAAAGGAGATTTCTAATTTAAAGATAGATATTTCTAATTTAAGAAAAGAGATTGACAATAAAAAATCAGATCTTCAAGTTAATGATTCTTCTTCTAGTGATGAAAGTCACGAGGATCCAGAATCATCTGGAGCCAAGGATTCTGATATCTTTATTCCAGGTCTCTCTCTTAAAAGAATTAAAGATATTACTATATTTCCATTAATTTAGTCATCGATAAAACAAGTTGAAGACCAACTTAAGAGTAACAAAGTTCAAGAAAAAATAAAAGAATGAAAAGATTATTTAATAAATAACTTATGTTCTGATTCTCCCAATGCTTTTTGGCATAGGAAGAAGCACACAGTTAGATTACCCTATGCTAAAGAATTTAAAGAGAATTTAATTCCTACTAAGGCTAGGCCTATTCAAATGAGTCATGAACAAATGGAGTTATGTAAAATTGAAATCAATGATCTTCTCAAGAAAGGGCTAATTAGGCATAGTAAGTCACCATGGTCTTGTCCAAATTTTCATGTTAATAATGAAGTTGAGAAAGAGCGAGGTGTCCCTCGCTTAGTCATTAATTATAAACCATTAAACAAAGTTTTAGAGTGGATTAGGTACCCTTTGCCCAACAAGGATGATCTCCTTGGTAGGTTAAGCGTCTCCACAATCTTTAGTAAATTTGACCTCAAGTCAGGATTCTGGCAAGTTGCCATTCACCCAGATGATAGATACAAAACTCCATTTACCACTCCATTCGGACACTACGAATGGAATGTTCAGTCATTTGGACTTAAGAATTCACCCAGTGAATTTCAGAATATTCTTAATAATATTATGAATCCCTTCAGTCATTTTATTATTGTATACATCGATGATAACCTTGTATTCTCCAAGACTATTGAAGAACATATTAAACACTTGAATTCATTCTTCAAAACAGTTAAAACCAATGGTCTTGTCCTTTCCACTTCCAAGTGTAGTCTGTTTTTGACTAAAGTCAGATTTCGCGGTTTAATCCTCTATCATGGACTCACGCTACCAATTGATGAGCTATTCAATTCGTAAATGGGTTCCCCGTATAAGATTACCGACAAGAATCACCATGAGGTTTCTTGGCTCGCTTCAATTATATTGGGCGCTTTACAAGGACCTCGGGAAGATTTGTAAGCCTCTCTTTCAGGTACATAAAAGTAATCCTCCTCCTTGACCGACATTCATACTTCGTCATTCAACAAGTTAAAAAATACGTTAAGGTTTTGCCCTGCCTTGGCATCTCTAATGATTCAACATTCAAAATAGTTGAAACTAATGCATTTGACGTTGGTTTCGGTGGCATACTCAAACAAAAATTGACTCCTACTTAAATGAATGAGATTGTTCGTTTCCATTTTGGCGCATGGAATCCTACACACGCTTAAAATACGAGATTATTAAAAAAGAGATTTTATCTCTAGTTTTATGTATTAAAAAATTTCGGAGAGATTTATTAAATCGTAAATTCTTAGTTAGAATAGATTGTAAGTCAAAGAAAATTTATTCTTGAAAAGGACGTTGAAAACGTCGCCTAAGCATTCATTCGCTAGATGGCAAGCAATTTTAAGTATTTGTGATTTTGATATTGAATATATTAAAGGTAGTAACAACTCGGTCTGCAGATTTTCTCACCGTGAATTTATTAACACAGTACAATCACAAAGAATATGAGTGTACGAGGAGGAGTTCATCTTCTTGTAGTCATGGCCGCTCTGCTTCAGCCATTCCAGCTTAATCAACCAATTAATCAACCAAAAGGAACTGTTGTTCCTCACCCGCTACTCAAACACATAATAAATTCCGTGTGTTGATACGGTCCCCAAGCCCTACTCCTCGCCTCTTGCTAGTCAACCAAAGCCATTTGATATTTTCGCTAGTCAAACCCCAGCTACTTCATCAAAACCTAGTCACCCAGTGTCTGATTATCATCAGATTTATGATCAACACTTATTCCATGTTGAGTTAAATATGAAGCCCAAATATGACCCTATTCAATTAGCAGCCCAGTATTTTCCTTCGGGATGGCATTTTACTCCTTTAGCTCCATACAAGTCACTCGTATATTATAGAGACATCCTTCTTGAAACAGAGTCAGTTTTCATTAAACCTATCTATGCCAATGATGATAAATCAAAACTTCGTTATCATTCATTGTATATTAAACAAGTCCTTAACTCATCAGATTGGAGTAGTCATCCATTAGATCTCAGGTCTCTTTCTAATCAAACTATCTCTTTTTGCTATTATGATTATATTGAGGCTTGGCACAAAATCATGCTTCATCAAAATGAAGATCATAGTCACTCGTGGTTCTTTTAGTTCGACCACAAATTCAAAAGTCAATTCCCCAAATGGTTCATCCTTTGGTGGACAAGGTATGGTTTGAGTCACGACATTTTCCCCAAACCTCTTCTTGCTCAGTTAGAGCATTTTTGTCATCATAGTAATTATCATTCTAAATATGAGTAAATTCCAGTCTTCCTTATATTTTGTAGTAAATACAAAATCCCTTGGATTTAGAAATGGCAGTATATAGTTACAGCTACCCAAGAAGTCACCGTTTTACAACCTCCATCATCCATAGGAATTAGGACTGCTCAGACTTTCCTTTCTCCTATTTCCCAGGTCTCTCGCCATTTTTCAATTAAATGGTGGGATAAATTCGGAGTTGATAGAATTGTTGGCCAAGTTCAAAAAGAATTTCCGCCTTCTCCTCTATTATCTCCTCCAGTTAACGCCAATACAATCCACTACTTACGCTTCGTCGTTGCATCTTCCAAATAAATCGGTCTAAAAGCTACCGAAATGTCATTGCAAAATCGCCATTTCACCGCTTGATCACCGATGTTTCTAGCTACTGTAATTCTGAATTAAGGCGTCTTGCTGACGCTATTCATTTAAGACTTGATCAGTTACGGGAAGAGTCAGACAAAGCTTCTTCTCAGTCCAGAGGAGATAACTCTAGTCAAGACCTTGAAGACGAAGGTGATTGTGACCCCTATGGCACGATTGCTCTTCAGGATGCTCAAGATCCATTTTCTTGAGTCCAGTAATAATCAATCAAAGTGTGGATGTGGCATCGTCCCTGCTTCATTCACCCAAGACTGCCTCCTTCCGGCAGACCTCGGTCACTGCTTTCTAGCAACCTCGGCCAACCTCGACACTGCCTCCTAAGAAATTTCAATCACCGCCCAGCAAAGATTGTCAAGACATCTTACGCTTTTTCACCAAAGCAAATCGATCAAGATCCGCCCCACGGCCACATTAGTCAAAAGAAGACGTCTGCTTTTCCACCGAAAGCATATTCTTTTTCTTTTACTTTAGTAATATGTTTTTTACTTGTACTTTTACCTTAGTAATATATATATATATATATATATATTTACATTTCTGTCAGGCCTGGAGTTTACTTCGTGGCCTTTTACAGCTTTATTTACATTTTCATCCTGCCTGGAGTTTACTTCGTGGCAGTTGATCGCTTTTACAGCTTTATTTACATTTTTGATCCCCCATGGAGTTGCTTCGTGGTGGTTGATCACGTCTTTATATAAATATTTACAGCTTTTATATATATAACTGCTTATTGCTTTCTATACAAATTGCGGTATCATGTGAGCCTAGGAATCATATGATCAGTATTCGATCTCATGAATCTAGATTCGATTCCCATGATGGACATTTTTAGTCGTAAGCGCTTTGTACATTATTTTACGTTGTCTCGAATTTCCTTGATGATCATTATCCCATGAGGAGTTCTAAGATCACAGATATTATTTTCTCCGAATGCTTTGCATCTCAAAATAAAAGCAAACAAATTCTAACATTTAATAATAAAGTGGAAGCATCAAAGGCCTTAATTACTATTGAGCACAAGGTTTGAAAAACCTCTTTTACAAAACGACATTGATATATCTTGTTTAAAGCTGAATTTTTCTATAAATTCAAACCCTATGTATATAGAGGTACGAACAGGTCTTCGCACTGACTACTTCCAAATAATTGCACATTGATCCACACACACACACACATTTATATAATTTCTTTCTTTGAAAAGTGGCGGTCACCGTGGTAACACGGATGTCGGGGGATGCCTAACACCTTCCCTCCGCATAATCAAGCCCCGGACCCAAAATGAATCTCGGTTTCACAGGACCCATCTAGCAGTGTCAAATCACTAGGTCAATGTGCAAACCTTTTTTGGTTGCGTTGGTGCAACCAGTTAAAAACACCAACTAGCGACTCTTAAAGTCAAATCGTCGACATTATACATGTCGGACCTTTTTAACTTATTTTTTCAAACAAATCTCACATTAACATGAGAACACCAAAGAACAAGTAACGAAAAGGGACACTCAAAAATCCCGACGTTGACAGGTGGTGACTCTACTAGGGACTCCATTAAGAGGGCTTAAGCCGCTATTACAAGTTTTTCAAAATTGTTATATGCTTGTGTGTGAATGTTGTATTTACATTTATGATGAATGTGTACAAATGCATCTTAATTACTGCACTGCTAAATATCTATCTGTGATATTAGTGCTTCGCACATGTCATCATTTTGCATAAACGGTGAGACATGTTGTATGTGAATGTATGTTGTGTGGTCCCTCCACCAGGAGGCTATCCTATCGATGTTTGATTACTGGACTCGTGGGAAGAATAATCCCGGGGCTCAGGAAAGGCACCACTCAGATTCGCTCCAGTTGAACGACCGGATTAACTTCCCGTCAAGTAGATTGCGATGATCTGGGAACCTTCATGCCAAAAAGCCGCGAGAGAAACCCTAAGATAGGTCAACCTCTGATAAACCAAACGCAGAGGGAAGTCTCTTCATACTTTCCATTTTCAATTACTTGTAAACGCATTTACTTGTAATTTTATTCCATGTTCATCAATATGTAATGGAAAATATGAAGAATATCTGTGCATGCATAACATGTTATCAATTAACAACCAGTTTTGCAGGACAAAATTCCTAAACGGACATGTTATGATAACATTTACATTACCCTAAGACTAAACTATGTAAGCCTTTTGTAGGGAAAGAATTGGGCCTGTTACCCGCTCAAAATCTAAAAAGGCCACGAGCTTACAGCCAATCATGTCTTCTTCTGACCAGTCTAATGCTGTTTCCCGAGAAGAATTTGACGGATTGAGTAAACAAATTACAGACTTTGCTGTTCTACTGAAAGAATTGCACCAGTCCACTCAGGGTACGAAGATACCTACACATACCCAATCCTCTACACAAGGAAGAGTTCAAGTTCTGGAAAAGACAATTCCAGAACCTCAGTTGGATACAACCAACAAAGACCCTGAAAACACCCATCTCAAAGGAGATCCAGACACCGATGATATCAGGATGAAGGTCCTTCAAATGGAGGAAACTATTCATGTTCTCAAAGGGATTGGAACACATGGAAGTGTTTCATATGCAGACCTTTGCATATTTCCTGGTGTTCATTATCCAGAGAAATTCAAGACCCCTAATTTTGAGAAATATGACAGATTAGGGGATCCTTATACACATTTAAAGGTGTTCATCGGAGAACTTGGGTCTTACGCAGAAAATGAAAAGCTCAGAATGCAGCTGTTTTAGAAAACTATGACTGGAGAAGCCCATTCATGGTATACCAGATTAGACAACTCAAAGATCCATAGTTGGGAAGAGTTGGCTCACGCCTTCCTCACTCAATACAGTTTTCAATCTCAGATGGCTCCTGACCGGTACCAAATTACCAAAGTCAAGAAATAGTCTAATGAGTCATTTAGAGAGAGCACGCTCAAAGTGGAGGCGCTTCTTTGCTCAAGTTATTCCTTCCATGACAGAATCAGAAATGGTCATGACTTTCATAGATGTACAGGAAGCTCATTTATATGAAAGAGTTCTAGCTTGTATTGGCAAACCATTCTCTGAAATGATCAAGCACGGAGAAATGGCTGAAATGGGATTGAAGTCCGGTAAAATTCAATACCTAGGCGCTCTTAAAGCCGTTGCTAAGCACATCCAGTCTGGATCTTATGGAAACAACCCCCGGAGAGTCCATAAAAATAAAGAGGAGGATGTTTCCTTGATACTACAAGGACAAAGAGGCAATCAAAGCATGCCTATGCAGAGGAGAAACTACTCCCATTTTCCAGCATAATCTTCAAACCCTCAAATGCCTAAAAGTAGAGAAGTAAAGCGACCTTGAACGTTCACACCCTTAGGGGACTCGCTCGAGAATATTCTTGCACTTCTGACTACTCAGAAGAAAATTACACATCTTCTTCCACCAGCCAACCCTAATGGGATGGGTTTTAATGCTACTCGGAAGTGTGCTTATCATGCCGGAGCACCTGGACGTGATACTCAAGATTGTTGGGCCTTGAAACACAAGATGCAAGATCTAATCGACAACGGTGAGATCATGGTCACAAAGCCAGATCAACCTCACGTACAAGACAACCCTCTTCCTCAACACAAAGAAGAAGAGGTCAACATGATCAGTTGGAGCATTGGACAAGGTTCCAATTCTAACGACAAATCATCCCAAACCATCAAAGACGGTGTTGACAAATGGGATTATGTAAAGTTCCAGTTTACCATGGAACGAAATGTGAAAGCTCTTTGCAAACAAATTGAGCAACTGGCAGAACTGGTGACCCACCATCATCAAGTCACACGCCAATTAATCAAGCAGGAGAATACCTATCTCATTCCTTTTGTTGTGAATGCCTCCTCACCACCTTTAGAAATCGAAGCTATGGAGGATAAGGTTGCGAATAGAGCAAATGATAAAGCCCGTCGGGATTTTGTCAATCAGAGGGAATTCACCAATTTGGGCCAATCTATGGAGGAGATACTACAGATGTTGATCAATGAAGGAAGAATTACCTTCCTTCTCCCTCCAATCAATCCCCGTTCAGGACGGTTCAATTCTGATGAAATGTGTCAATATCATTCACATTCTCGCGGTCACAGCACAGAAGAATGCTGGGCACTCCGCCATCTTATTCAAAATTTTATTGATAGTGGTGCCCTGTAAATAGCAGATGATTACACTGTACAACTCAAGGGTGGGAATGCACGTCCTACCAAATGGAACAGATCAATAGCAGTCATATCCGAAGTGGATGATGAGATTGTCAAAGTATTTCCCATACAACCAATTCAACTCAAAGGAGCTGACAATCCTTTGAAAGTGGCCGTACCAGAGCCAATTTCTTTATCTTACAGACCATAATATCCTATTGTTAGCTTACACAAAGATCCATGGAATTATGGAGAAGCTGAAGGATCCACATCTCATACTACTGCTATAGTGTTGAAGGAAAATCCATTGTATCTTCCTCAATGGGTTATTAAACCTACTTGCGAAGCAAAGGGGAAGTTGTCGATGGAGAAGATTGAAAAATTCCTCCGCACTATGGGCCACAATGAAGCCAAAGTGGTTTTAAGCTTGCGAGAAGATCCACACCAGATTTCAATACTGGATTTGGTTTTCTCTTCTGAGGATCATCGGAAGATTTTACTGAAGGTTTTGGAAGAAGCCTACTTGCCAAAATCAGTGAATGTGGAAAAATTTCAATATTTGGTTGATCACATTTTCAACAACAATGTGATATCCTTCACTGATGATGACATACCTCCCGAAGGGACCGGTCATTGCAAGCCATTGCATATTATAGTTTTGTCTTCCGGTTACATGCTAGCTAGAGTTTTGATAGATGGAGGCTCATCTCTAAATATCTGTCATTATACCACCTTGGTGAAGATGAATGTCAATCTCAGGCGGATCCGAAGCAGCCATACGGTTATCAGAGCTTTTAACGGATCCCGACGAAATGCCGTCGGAAAGATTGAGTTGCCAATTGATATTGGTCCAAATACATTCAATGTATCCTTCCACGTCCTCAAAATAGATTCAGGATACAACCTGCTATTGGGGAGATCATGGATACACATGGCTGGAGTCGTTCCCTTTATGCTACATCAACAACTCAAATACATTATCAACAACAGTCTAGTCACTGTCAACGCTGAGCCGGATGTCCTGAACAAGGAACTCTACCAATTATCAGCTTCAATTCAGAAGTTGAACCGGCCAGTTTCCATACTTTGGAAGTGAGTAACACGTAATACCATTCTATTGGAGCGCCACTTCCCATACCCAAGATTTCTGTCGAGGTTATGTCGGCTACTCAAGAAATGATGTCATTTGGTCATCAACTTGGAGAAGGGCTTGGTAAAAATAAGTAGGGTAGTAAGCACCCTATTCAAATGTCCAGTCAAATTGGAACAGCCGGGCTAGGATATTCTATCAGTTCCAGTCATAGGAATCCTCATAAGCACAAACAGGTTCCTCAAGCTTCTGTCGCATGGCGATTTTCTATACCTTTACCTCATGAGTTGATACAGTCTCCAGTAAATGTGTCAGCCCATGTTGTGGCTATGCTGTTTCTAAAGCCAGTACTAATCAAAGAAAAAGAGGTGCTGATTCCTGATCCCGAAGTGGAAGAAAAGGAACGGAAATGTAAACATGACCTTGCCTTGCTGATGGCAGGCATACGCGTCATTGTTCATGATGAACATACAAACAGATACACCCCAGACGATGATTGCCCAGATGTCATGGTTATCATTCAAGAAAAGGAGGACAATGACGATCCTTCCATCATTACAGTCCATCAGGACTTTGCCCTCGACAATTGGAGCAGCACTATTGGTCGACGAGGGTAAAATGGGCAGAAAATCCTCTCGCCTCAGTAGATAACTTTAATTGCTTGCTTTCCTTTACAATCTTAGTAATTATTTTATCAAGTACATGCTAACACTTTTGTATGATCGAACAGCTGCATATATTAAGTGAAAGTATCTTTTATTTCGTGACTCAATTTAGATGTGCATGTACTTTGCGATGAGGTGCCTTCTCCCACAAGGGTCAGAATTTTGATGCAAAGTTGGACTCAGACTTGATTGGACATTCAAGAGGACATTGAGACACCTCAGGAGATTAAGGAATGGGTCGCAGACAAACCCAAACCAAATCTTGATCAAACTACTTCTTTCAATCTTGGATCCTTAGACAACCCTAAGATTATCCAAATTGGTTCAGACCTTACCATAAATCAACGGAATGACATGGTTTCACTATTAACCCAATTCCAGGATGTGTTTGCATGGTCTCATGAAGACATGGTGGGTTTGTCCAGGGATATTGTTCTTCATCGCCTTCCCATCAAAGAGGGATTCAAGCCAGTTAGGCAAAAGCTCAGGCGAATGAAACCTGAGTGGAGTTTAAAGGTCAAAGAAGAAATTGTGAAACAATTTCAAGCTGGCATTATCATGGTGGCTACATATCCGGAGTGGATATCCAACATTGTTCCCGTGCCTAAACAAGGAGGGAAAGTTGTGAGTCTGCGTGGATTACCGGGATTTGAACAAAGCTTGCCTTCAAGATAGCTTTCCCATGCAATTTATCCACATTCTCATTGACAATACTGCTCAATACGACATGTACTCCTTTGCTGATTGCTCTGCGGGGTACCATCAAATTATGGTCGCTGAGGAAGATCGTGAGAAAATTGCTTTCATCACGCCTTGGGGAACCTTTTGCTATAGACGGTTGTCATTCGGCCTCATCAATGTCGGGGCAACCTATCAACAAGCTATGATGGCTCTTTTCCATGATTTAATGCATAAAGAGATAGAGATCTACGTGGATGACATCATTGTCAAATCCTGAAAGGAGGAGGACCACCTAGACCATCTCACAAAGTTATTCAATAGGTTGCATAAGTACAATTTGAAGTTGAATCCTGCCAAGTGCGCCTTTGGTGTTAAGTTAGGCAAGTTTCTAGGTTTCCTAGTTAGCCACAAAGGGATTGAACTGGATCCTACCAAAATCCAGGCCATCAAGGAAATGCCCATTCCTCAGACAGAGAAGGAAATACGGGGATTTTTGGGAAGAATCAACTTCATTAGCAAATTCATTTCTCAACTCACAGCAACCTGTGAGCCAATCTTCAAGTTGTTAAGGAAGAACTCCTCCATGAAATGGAATGATGAGTGTCAGAAAGCCTTCCTTACCATTAAAGAGCAACTGATTAATGCTCCTATTTTGGTACCTCCCAAGGATGATGTTCCCCTGTTCATATACCTGTCCATAAATGACAATGCCATGGACTGTATGCTAGGGCAAAAAGACAATAGAGGCCAAGAATGAGCTATCTATTACCTCAGCAAAAGATTCAGCATCAGTGAACACAAGTACACTCTAATTGAGAAGACTTGTTGTGCTTTAGCATGGGCTTCCATGAGGTTACAGCATTTCCTTCATGGTCACACAACCCATCTCATATCCCGAATGGATCCTCACAAGTATGTGTTCAGTAAGCCCATAATGAATTGTCGATTGTCCAGATGGCAGTTGATCCTACAACAATTTAACATCGTCTACGTGATGCAAAAATCATCTACTACGGCAAGGAATTGCGGATCAACCGCCGCCGCGACCGCGTAGGGACTACAAACCCTTGGAAACATACTTCCCCAATGAGGGGGTAATGATAATTCAGCTGCAACATCAGTACGATACATGCCGTGTGTGGAGAATGTATTTTGATGGAGCTGTTAATACAGAAGGCTCTAAAGCTGAAGCAGTTCTAATATCCGGTACAAGGGAGTAGTATCCCATCGTCGTCAAATTATAGTTTGTCAGCACCAACAACAAGGCTGAGTATGAAGGATGTATCATGGGGCTAAAACTTTCCCGTTCAATGGGCATCAGGCGGTTAACTGTCTTTGGGGATTCTGAATTGGTAATCAGACAATCCACGAGAATCTATCACACCAAAGAATTACATTTGCTGCCTTACCATCGGCAAGTTTTATAGATGGCTTTGGAGTTTGAAGAAATCTCCTTTCCACACATTCCTCGTAATATGAATGATTTTATAGATGCATTAGCAACGTTGGCCTCCTTAGTTTACATACCTGACAAGGAAAGTATGCCAAGCATCACGTTTACTCTGCAAAAAGCCCCAGTCTATGGGAATTACGTTGGAGAAGTATCGGATGAACTACCTCCCATCTATAATCCTTGGTATTAATGCATCAAGGAGTATCTACGAGATGGATCTACACCCGCTGAGGCGAGCCTAACTGAGAAGAGGCAGATTCATCGACTTGCTATGAAATTTTTCCTGAGCGGAGATGCTGGATTAGGTCTCCTCAGATGTCTGGATAAAGACCAAGCTCAAAGACTCGTGGATGAGATCCATGGTGGAGTATGTGGCCCTCACATGAGCGGACCCCTACTTGTTAAGAAGATCCTTATAATAGGGCATTATTGGCTTACACTCAAAGCTGACTGTGATGATCACGTCAAGAGGTGCTATCAATGCCAGATTCATGGGAATGCTATCCACGCCCCTCCAAGGGAACTCCACAATATGAGTTCGCCATGGCCCTTCTCAATGTGGGGAATTAACGTGATCGGGCATATCGAGCCCAAAGCCAGTAATGGACATCGATTCATATTCACCATGATCGACTACTTCACCAAATGGGTAGAAGCAGCATCCTTCCTCAGGATTACTAAAGAAGTCATCATTGTTTTCATCAGAAATAATGTTGTTTGTCGATATGGACAACCAGAGGTCATTGTGTCAGACAATGCTAAGAACCTCAACAACAAAATGATGGAGGAGTTATGCAGAAAATTCCACATCAAACACCTCAATTCCATCATCTATCGTCCAAAGATGAATGGTGCTGTTGAAGCGGCTAATAAAAACATCAAAAAGATCATGCAAAAAATGTCTACCAATCACAAAGGATGGCCTGACCTCTTGCCTCTAACTTTATTAGCCTACAAAACTTCCATGCGTGCTTCCACTGGGGCAACCCCCTACTCATTAGTCTATGGGATGGAAGCAGTGCTCCCCATAGAGGTGGAAATGGAATCCCTCAGAGTATTGATGGATGCTCAGTTAGATGAAGACCAATGGGTACAAGATAGGTATCACCAATTGTCTCTAATAGACGAAAGGCGATCCACGGTTATCTTCCATGGTCAGTTATATCAGCAAAGGATCACACGATCTTACAACAGAAAAGTACAACTATGGGAATTCAAACAACATGACTTGGTTTTGAAGAAGATCATTGACAACCAAGATCAATCTAAGGGAAAATTCTCTTTTAACTGGGAAGGCCCGTTTGTTTTTAAGGAGGTATTGACAGGAGGTGCTCTCAGATTGCAAGAAATGGATGACGATGAATTTCCACAGCTTATCAACTCGGACACCGTGAAACGGTACTATGTCTGAAGTTACCATCAAACAAACATCCTAGTTTTGATCATCAAATCACTAGTCATTTCGGTTTTGAACCCTTTCCTTTCTACATATTGTTCTGCCCCTCAGGGAAACATACACTTCAAACCAGCAACCTGGTATCACTTCATTTCAAACCTTCCATATAATTTTAGTTGTCCTGAAGACGGGATTTAACTTTTCATAATTTTGGTTATCCTGAAGACGGGATTCAACCTTCTACGCCTGCAGTTTATCCTGAAGACAGGGTTAAACTTTTCTACGCCTGCAGTTTATCCTGAAGACGGGATTAAACTTTTCTACGCGCTTGCAGTTTGTCCTGAAGACGGGATCAAACTTTTTACACACCTGTAGTTTGTCCCCATTATGGGATCAAACTTTCTTCCCCTAACAAGATAGCCTCGCATACGGGATTCACGCTTTTCTTGGTTGCAATTCATCCCGAGGGCGAACTACGCCGACCGATCTTCTCTTCAATAGAGTAATGTAGGCAATCATATGCTATATGGCCCTACCGCAATAAAAAAACAACCAAAACATTTCTACCCTTTCTCTACAAAACAAAAAACAACAAAACATCTCTACACCTATCCGCTTTCACATTCAAATAATTGAACCTCTTACACCAGTTTGAACTACGCAGACTTGATCTCCTCTTCAATAGGAGTACGTAGGCGACCATTCATAGTTCAAATCTAACCCCTACCGAATAAAACTTCTTGTCACACTGCAGTGCGACGGATCAACCTTCAATTCACCACATTTCACCCGGTTTGAGATCAAAGGGATGGAATTACCTAACCTCTTCTCACAAATAGAAGATTCGGTGACCATCTAAGCTGCGATCATGCCTCAAAGAGCAATACCAACCCATAAGAGATGGAATTAACTTGGCTTCTCACAAATAGAAGTACTGCCAACCATCTGTGGTGCGGTCAATCTCAGAAAGGAAGAAACTGCCCTCCTCTCTACTTTTCCATATAGATACCAGTCCCAAGACACCAAAGATGGTAGGGATATACAAAAATCAATGATCCATTCTGAGAGATCTTACGACGTCTCAATGTCCATCTATCAAAGATAAGTTCAAAATGCATCAAGATCACAAGGCCCTAAAGACACAGGCAAATATCAAGCAAGTATCAAGGCATAACTAAAAGGGAAGTGAATTAAAATATATTTCCCTACCATACATAATACTGTTTTATATATACATATGTGTTGTACATGAAAAAAATGGCTAAGCTAGTCTGTGCAGGAAAATAAAAAGTTATCTACAGATCTGTATACATGCGAACTATCAGATCTAACATAGCATCCCTCTCTGAAGACGGAGGTAACACTGCAAGCTCCTGCCCAAGGGCATCTACATGAGCTAGCAGATCAGAGGCTAACTGCATGGTGGCATAATGCTCATCAATGTAAGCACTCATGTTGGCAAGACCGATAGTCATCTGGGATCTTACTAAAGTATTGTCTGCAATGGTCACATCCCTAGCATATAAGGCAACATCTCGTTCCCCAATCAATGCATCCCTGACTGATATAGCCTCATCCCTCTCTAATAGAGTGGCGTCTCTCTCATCAAGAGCTATCAACATCGCGGCCCTAGCCTGATCTCTATCATAGGTCATAAGATGTAAGCTCTGCTCCAAATGTTGTGCTGAATACTGAGTAACAATGGCACTCGAGGTGGGAGAATCCATCACAAATGCTGGCAGCCCAGTAGTCAAATCATCGATGGGAATAATAGCCTCCTTTATAGGCTCCTCATCGTCAGACTCAATCCCCTGCACTGTGGATACTGCCGTAGCCGATGCAGTCTCTGTCTCTATCCATGCGGAATACTCTACAGAACAACCTGGATGACTGATAGAAAACTCAGACAGCTCTCACTGATCCTAACAGGCATACAACCTGGATCTGTCCTCCGCTGATAAACGGTGTGAAGCGAAGTGCTGACTCACTGCCCCCTCAAACGAATGAAAATCCTAAAACTGGTCAAACTGACTCATCATGGCCAGTGGGTGGTAGGTGATCATGCCCCTCAAACCAGCCAGAGGGAGATAATCCATGCCCGAAGCATGAGTAATGAAGCTGTAGGGTGAACTAAGCCCTGAACACTGCAATATAGCAAACGGGTCTCACGATCCTCGCTAGAAAAGTCGACCACGATCGCAAAGATCTCAGACACTCCATGAGTCGAAAGGAGTACAACATGGCTATATCATGGGTGAAACAAAACCCCTGCCATCTAATTGTGCCAATCGGTCTCAAGTGTGACATAAACCACACGTACAACATGACGGAGCTACCTGTTAACACTCCTGTCGAATAAGTGCAGCATTATGTAGCTGACCTCAGAGTCTCTGCAATGATCATTGGTACAATGGTATAACCCTCCCTGAGAGCTCTCACTGCCATAATGACGCCGATATCTAGCTCAATGCCATGAAGACGTTTGACAATACGCATAGAAGCAGTACATCTACTCTGGCTGAACACCAATGGTCCTCAGGTGTGGTGAAATCCCTGGAATGCCATGCATAGATATCCTCAGAGCCAAACCTGTCAAACAGGAAACGCTGGGATATCACGTGGCCGGATGTAATCTCGTCGTGGACCACCCTACGCCTCAATTCGGTGAGGATCATGAACTGTCTGCTCATGCCTCCAATAGCCATATGCACGCAAGGTTTGTCCAGCGGTAACATCGTCAACCGTGCATACTCCTCCAAAGTAGGAGTCAACTCCTGGGTCCCAAATCAAAAAACCTGCCTCTCCGATACCCAATGCTCGAGCATACCCTCTACAAATCCTGTGGGAACCTGAAACATCAACAAGGTCGTAGTATGCTGCAACAAATCATCTACGATCACCATGTCTGATGGTGATATACTATCATACCATGAGCGCATACCAGCTACCACCAAAAATGGTGGGGTATGATCAATACAACTAACTATCGAAGAAGACATCTTTACGAGCAGTGTCATAAGACCATCCAGGGATCAATGCTGAATATCTCTGGATATACATACATACATATGCATAACATAATAAATGCATGATACAAGATATGGTAATATGATATAAGGAATGGAAAACTGTACATACATTCCTAAGTATATCATCATCTAATACATCTCTGTACAGCTAAAATATAGGGAAATGGGGAGAAGCTATCTAGATACTAATAGAGGCCTATCAAAAGAGATAGCAAGAAATACATCAGAAAAAGTCAAGAGTGTCAATGTCTACATCATCAATACTGTCCACCTGGTGTAACTCCTCCTGAGTTACTGGATCTCTATCTACAAGGATGTCAGGCCGATACAAGGGAAGATCTGCACTGGCAAAGCCATATGGGTCACCTGAGGGGCCAGCGCCAGAGCTGGAAGGATCAAAAGTATCTACCTCTGAAGGATCTCTGCCCAGATGCCGAATGAAAATGTGATCGGTCCACCGCCGAAATCAATCATCAAACTGCGGTCACATGAGTCGGATCTCTGACACAGGCTAGCCAATCCATCATTATCACGGATCCTGGAACCATATCCCCCATAAACTATATGGCGCGGGTCTGAGCTCCAATGGTACAAGGGATCCACCAATGCTGGAAAAAGGTAAAACTATCAATCCCCATCAATGGGATGTCAATGACGGGTGACTGCGAAACATGCCAATAACGCCTTGCAGGAGGCAAGATCGGCATACGGATCTCTCCTGTAGTGCTCCTGATAGCACGCTCTCCTAAATAGAGCTCCCATCTTCCATCTGTGAAGAGAGGAATCCTGCGGGTGGAAATGATGTACTCTACTCCGGTCGGGTACCCATCCTTAAAACCAACTCCCAAATGCTCTTAAGAGTAGGGAATCCATATGATGACATCGGCTGTCAACAACTCCAACTGTAGGCGACAATAAGTGAAACCCTCAGCAACAGGGACCTCCGCCAGTATGGAATGATGCCATCTCCATCCTCGTGGATAGGTTTCTAAACCTAACATGCTCACAGGACGCAAATAGGGAAGCCTCTCATAGGCCTAAAACTGCCAACACAAAGGCAAACATCTGCTGTCAGTCAACACTCTTAAGTTGTACACAGGAAAAGATAAGAGAAATACTCACCAGCAGAAATGGGTAGAACACTAACCACGCCTCGGTCAAACCCTGCGATCGCATGCGCATTCCCCTAAGGAAATAGGCAAAGGTGTAGGAACCCCAAACATACTCTCATATACGGTCCACGTGTCGAGTGGCGCTGATCAAAGCAAAGGACACCGTAGAGGAATTATCTGCTATGAAGCAACCCCTAATAATCATCAGGAACAATCGCCGAAGAATGCGATCCCTAACTCTCACATCATCGGGTATGGGATCACTCAATAGCCCGCTCATAGCATCTACGCTCAAAGGACCCGTACAAATAGTCCTGCCTTTGACTATCCAATACCTACATTTTGGGAAAATTTTGCCATAGCCCCCTTTATAAATGGGACTATCCACATGCACATAGGCATGACTAGGTGGCCATTTAGTAGCACACCTGTACACAGTCATATACATCCTACATGCATTAATCACATCACAGTAAAAATCTGTAAGTGTAGACTAATTACCAGGATTATTTTACTTTTCTACCTTTACTCATTTGTCCTCAGATAAGATAAGAAATGACAGTAAAAGGTGTCAATTTGACTATTTCAAAAGTCAAATTTTTTCACATCATTATGTTTAGCATGATTTAATACTAACATTTGCTATGTTGAATATTTTTTATCAAGTCATGTCAGCATGCATATTCACTACTATGTGTCTAAATGCATTTTATGTGATAAGTCATTTTCCAACAGATAGAAATTGGAAAAAAATACATGCATACATTACCAGGACAGTGAAGAACGCTTGTACGGTGGTAGAATATGCAGAAAGTTGCCCAAACTCAGCAGATCTGAAGAAGAGCTCTCAGATTTCCTTCGCTGCGCAACATGAAAATGACTTATGAAAGCAACCATTTGCCTATACATTGGAACGGTTGGCCGCAGGCTCATCTGCGGCTCCTGCAAGTGTACCTGCGGCACTTCTACATGGGTCCCACACCTCCGGCTCGCTCCAGTTAGAGTTGCAAAGGAGGTTCATAAGCTGAAAAGGCCAAATCAGGAATAAAAATGCTACGGAATTGAGTGAAATAGCCGAAAATCCAGGTTTCTTGTCGTCTCAGTGGTATTCGCCCGAATGTAGGGTATACTATACCAATGAGCTCAGCTTTCACAGATCATACTCGGCAATACCCCACAAAGGTCCGATGCCATCATTTGCAGGGTCACAACCCTAAACATCCCCGACGGGGGTTACAACGCAAAACCACGAAATACTAAAAATCCCCGGCGGGGGTTACAACGTAAAACCATGAAATACTAAACATCCCCGGCGGGGGTTACAACGCAAAACCACGAAATACTAAACATCCCCAGTAGGGGTTACAATGCAAAACCATGAAATGTCAAACCTCCCCGGCAGGGGTCACAACGCATATCTTTTAAGCATCTACGTATCCCTGACGGGGGTTACAACGCAATGCAACCATTGATACACACATTAATGAAGGTCAAGCAACCTTGACATCATGTCAGCCGATGGCAAGTAAATCCATCGAAGCAACTCATCTACATATCCCCGGCGAGGGTTACAACGTAATGCTACTATTGACACATACATCAATGAAGGTTAAGCAGCCTTGACAAAGCACCCATCAGGGGTATATCCGGTGATACACACATCAACGAAGGTTGGGAAGCCCTGACATCAACAAAACTATTGGCAGTAACTCCGACAGAATGAGGGATTATGTTATACACATCCACAAATAGACGAGGCTTTATCCCCATAGATCTCTTACACACAAGAGGTACCTCTATGGAATATAAGCCAATGTCTAAGATTCAAGACTTTGGTGATAACCCCAACATCAACATCCTTGGAGACTTGGATCGCATGTCCAAGCCATCGCTGATTGTCATCCCAATAGGATTACCTGGTAATCATGCATCATACGTTTGCATCATGTTGCTACATATAGCATCATGTTTATCTTGCTTGCATTTCAAATGTCTAGGATTCTTTATCATATACATGCCTTGCATTGCATGAATATGATAAAGAGGGGCATCTGTAGACACTCAAAATTTTCTGCATGCCTGTTACTAACATTGCAAGAGGGCAGATTCTTCTTTCAGAGATAACCCTGGAAGACAGTTTACATCCATTTCGGATACTACCGGAAGTTCAGTTCTAACCTGGAACACAAACCGGAAACATCAGTTCCAACTCGGAACACAAACCAGGAATGTCATTCCAAACCCCGAAACACACACTGGGAATGTCAAATCCAATCTCGGAGATAACCCCGAGGTATGCAGATCAAAAGATCGGTAACAAAATAGGACAGGACAGTTCTATCTTGGCGATAACACCGCGATGCTCAGTTCCAGCCCCAAAACTAACACTGGGAGTAGCGACTCCATCCTTGGTGATAGCCCCAAGGGATGCTTTTGTAGTTCCGACGATAAATCTAGAATTGTTTGTTCCAAATACATGTGATCAGCTCCAAGCTCAGACCTCCTACCGAGGCACTCATACCTCAAACCCGGAGCTAACAACGGGCAGACATGTACACCCACAGATGACAGTGAGGCATACAAACAAGCAGTCAAATCTCAGATGTAACCCTGAGCAACGTCTACTTTCCGCTTAAACCGGTGATAACCCCGATGAGGAGTCAACACGTCATCTTACCGTCTCAACAAGATGATATCGCGGTATACTAACAAGTAGTCCAATCTCAGATGTAAACCTGAGCAACATCTACTTCCAACTCAAACCGGCGATAACCCTAGCGAAGAGTCAAACGTCATCTTGTCTCTTCAACACCTGCGCGTCGTCTCAAACCTTCATACATACATCCAGCAATGTCCCACAAGAACCAAGGAGTTATAATCTCGAGTGACTATTATGCGTGGCAGTACTTTGGATAGAATTTGAAGCTTGAAGACCATGGGCATAGACCCCTCTTCCTGACTTCGTACAACCTCTAATCCATGTCATTGCATAACTCTCAACACAAGCGGTCTGAAGAAGGTCAGATATACCTCGTTCGGATGCTCGGATTAAAGTTCTGCAAGTTCAAGCACACATTACAGTGCATGAGTGCACGTACTACGAGACGACGGAACCCACGAGGCTCGGATGCACCACGACCAGCCGCAGGTACAACTGCAGCTACCGCAGGTGTACCTGTGGCCATCCGTCTATATATACAAGCCTTGGGGTCAGCCATTTGAGGGAGAGAGAGGGAGAAAAAGGCGAGGAAGCCCTGTCCATTTTACTCTGCA
The DNA here is from genome assembly GCA_020205605.1 of Panax ginseng. Classification (NCBI taxonomy): domain Eukaryota; kingdom Viridiplantae; phylum Streptophyta; class Magnoliopsida; order Apiales; family Araliaceae; genus Panax; species Panax ginseng. The sequence continues at coordinate 64,029,428 of CM035144.1, read as the reverse complement.
TACACATCTTTTGAGTGTTTCCTCATCTTTAAACACTTGTTAGCTCACATATAGATATCTTTTATCTAGCGGGAGCTGAGTGTTTATCCATTTAAAGTCATAAAAGTCTATATTGGCAGCCCACTGTAAGCCTTCTCACATTATATAAAGCCTTCTTCTCATATTAGCACACACTATTTTACATGTTGAGAGTCGTGTGAGTGTGTTTGCCCGGACTTCTATCCGTGGTTTTCATTTCTGTCTGTATATATATACTTATATATATATATATATATTTTATATATGGACTAACATTATCGAGTGATGCCTCGATTGAGCCTAGACTTCGGTATGGAGCGTTTATTGCTTTTATATACATATCTGATGAGCCTGGATTTTACATCCGGTGCATTTACTCGCTTTTATATATAAATACTTATACATATAACTGTTGTCGGACATATCCGATGAGCCCACAGATTCACATCCAAATATGTTTCTTCGCTTTTATATATATATTTGTACATATATATATATATATATATATTTACATTTCTGTCAGGCCTGGAGTTTACTTCGTGGCCTTTTACAGTTTTATTTACATTTTTGTCCTACCTAGAGTTTACTTTGTGGCAGTTGATCACTTTTACAACTTTATTTACATTTCTTATCCCCCATGGAGTTGCTTCGTGGTGGTTGATCACGTCTGTATATATATATTTATAGCTTTTATATATATAACTGTTTATTGCTTTCTATATAAATTGTGGTATCATGTGAGCCTAGGAATCATGTGAATATACAGCAGTGCCGAACTCCTCATGGGCATGACAGCCATCCAAGGAAATTCATACACTGTAAAAAAATGTACAAGCTGCTTACAGTTGAAAAATGTCCATCATGTGAACCAAATCTAGATTCAGTAGACTGAATCTGTGATCTCGAAAATAAAAGCAAAGAAGCCGAACATTTAATAATAAAATGGAAGCATCAAAGGCCTCAATTACTATTGAGCACAGGGTTTGAAAAACCTCTTTTACAAAACGACATTGCTATATCTTGTTTAAAACTTAATTTTTTTATAAATTCAAACCCTATGTATATAGGTATGAACGAGGTACATCACTATTTACAAATAATTGCACATTGATCCACACACACACACACACACGCATTCATATAACAGTTTCTTTGAAAAGTGGTGGTCACCGTGATAACACGGATGTTAGGGTGTTCCTAACACCTTCCCTCCGCATAATCAAGCCCCTGGACCCAAAATGAATCTCGGTTTCACAAACCCGTCTAGCAGTGTCAAATCACTGGGTCAATGTGCAAACCTTTTTCAGTTGCGTTAGTGCAACTAGTTAAAAACACCAACTGGCGACTCTTAAAGTCAAATCGTCGACATTATACATGTCTGACCTTTTTCACTTGTTTTTTCAAACAAATCTCACATTAACATGAGAACACCAAAGAAAAAGTAACGAAAAGGGACACTCAAAAATCTTGACATCGACACACTACCTATATGATCTTGGAGTTTATTTGAAATATAATTTTCAATTGGAGAAAACGGAGATAATTATATGTCAAGAGAAGACTCACCGTTGGAAAGAAGATGATAGCAATCTTCTTATTTTTCTTTGGGGACTATTGGGTCAACCAAGGATAATTCTGTGGACATATGATATATATTATAACCTAGACGCATAGCCTCCCATGTACGAAGGTTTCTTTGAGCACTTCCCAAAGATTTTAATTTCTAAAACAGTTTTTGACTGTACTTTTATGTAAAGTACCATTATAAGGTTGTGGTCGAGGCACCGTGAGAGTTATATACATTTGTATTAAAACTCATAGTTTAACTGTGGTTGTATTCTGCACGACAGTTCAATAGTTGTATAAATGAAGTTTATATTTGATTTTTATAGTATAATATCTAGCGACTCAGATTGGGTCGTGTGGACCTATTTTGGGGGCGTCACAAAAAAACTTTTTAAATCATAGAAGATAGTAGATTTTATGCTCTACTTGACTCTTCTAATGGATTGCTTATTCCGTTGCAGTTATTGATCTTAAACTTGTTGTCTATCATATTCTATCAGTTGTTATACTGTTAAAGGCTAAGGATAATTTATTCTGTATTATCTTAGTCATAATATTTCTTACTGGGCTAGTTGAGCTCACCCTATTCTTTCATTGTTCTCTTCAGGAAATGAGAATATAGTTGGGACGAGTCGGGGAATGGAGTGATGGTCCAGGATAAGTGGTTGTTTTAGAAGTCCTCACTATTCTATAAAATAGTGTGATAATAAATGTAATGAGGACTCCATTGAGTTTGGATATTGTCTGGATGACAATATTCTTATTGAAACTCTTAGATTATGTTTTGTCGTATTTTACACGACTGTTGTATAATTAAGTTGTATTTGAATTTTGTACCATGTATTTGGCGACTCAAGATGGGTGATGTATACCTATTTTGGGGGCGTCACAAGTAGGGCAAAGATGAATTTTTGACTGGTATGATCATGATCATTGAATTTATAAACGATTATCTTTAGCTTAAGTGCAAAGGTGGACAAAGTAGCTAATAGACAACACTTAATAGACAACGTTTTTTATAAAAACGTTGTGGTATTTTTTCTTACAATGTTTTTAAAAAAAACGTTGTATATATATATGCAAAAATGTTATCTATGTAAAAGGACATTTTTTTTGTTTTAATTAGATAACGTTTTTTTTAAAAACGTTATCTATGAAGAAAAACACGGAGCATGAATTGAACTTAAAATTAAAACATACGTCTTTTTCTCTCTCCAAGGGCTCGTCAGTACGCAGAGAGCTTCGATTGGTTTCCTTCGAACTTGCAGATCGAGCTTCGGTTTCCTTCGTTCCTTCTCTCTTCTTCTTCTTCTCTCCTCGCTCTTTTCTCTTAGTTTTCTTTTCTGGTTATGTAGTGTTGATTGTGTTCGATCTGATTGGGTGTACCTTCTCTCTGAGGATGAAATCTAAAGATCTTTAATTGGGTGTTTGAAGATAAGCTGTTTTGTGCCTAGGGTTTCATCGTAAGTTCTTCATCTCTTTGGATTTGTTCTTGCATGTGTTTATTTTTATACCAATTAATAGTCTGCTTAGTATTTTCAACCCATTTACATTCTGCTTAGTGTTGATTCGTTAACATAGTTTTACTTTCATATTGGTAGCATAGGGGTGGCTGCGGTGGCAGCAGTGGTGGTTTCTCTGTCTCCTCCACTAAAAATTAGGTTTTAATTTCTCACTTGTTAATTTTCCCTAAAATTTAGGTTTTAATTAGAAATTGTAAAATATTTTTAGAGCTAATTTGGAGCTTCTAAGTGTTATTGAAGGCTAATTAAATCTAGAGGATTACATTAAGTGTTATTGACTGTATTTTTAGCTTTGAAGTTTAATATCGGGTTCTTTTCAAAAATGCCATAGGGTCTAATTTGTTGACTGTATTTGTCTGTAAATGTGGTTCTTCAATGAAGGTTTTCTTTTGGAATGCAGAATTGTAGATTTATGTGCTATTATAATAATCAGTTTTTGGTTTTCTAACTAGCAATATTTGCCTCTGTTTTCTCTTGTGTGGTTGATACTGATATCAAAGTGGACACAAATTCCAATGTAATTTGCATCTTATTCATTGGGTGAAATAGTAACATTTCTTTTATCTAGTTTAGCCAATTGATAATTAACTGAGTGCTTATTCAGTGTTTTATATTTAATGTTGGACTCTAGATGATATGTTTTGTTTTTTTTAACATGGATAAGTTATGGATGTGTGCTTATAGAAGGTCACGATAGTATGATCTAGGCATTAATGAATTCTTGAGGTTTGCGGTAGACAACGCGAGAAATGTGAATCTTGTTCATTGCCCTTGCGTAAAATGTGGAAACATTTTAAAATTTGGTGCCAGAATTATACGGGATCACTTGTATTTTAATGGGGTTGATACTAGTTATCACACTTGGATATGGCATGGAGAACCTAATATGTTAGATGCAGATGCAAATAAACCTTTTGTAGGCACTACTGAACAAGGCTATGTCTCTAAAACAATAGATATGGAAGATAATGGTTTTGGGGATTTCTCAAATGATCCGTGTGAGTTTCTTAATGTGATTGGGGATGGAGATGAACCCTTGTACCCTGGTTGTAAATTTAGTAAGTTAGGTGCACTTGTTAGACTCTACAATTTGAAAGCAAAGATTGGGTTGAGTGATGTTGGTTTCACAGAGCACTTGATTTTTCTGACTGAACTTCTTCTAGAAGGTAACCAATTACCTTGCTCCTTGTACGAGATAAAGAAGTGTTTACATGCCTTAGGAATGGATTATGAGAAAATACATGCTTGACCTAATCACTGCATCTTGTATAGAAAGGAATTTGACTGGGTAACTAATTGCCCAAAATATTCTCTCTCAAGGTGGAAGATGGATAAGAATGAGCATGTAAGAGAAGGGGTGCCTGCGCAGGTGTTGTGGTACTTTCCTCTTATCTCGAGGTTTAAACGTATGTTTAAATCTAGCAGGACAGCTAAGAGTTTAACTTGGCATGCTAATAATAAAATGAGCGATGGTCATATGCGTCATCCATCAGATTCACCATTTTGGAAGCTAGTGGATGATAAGTGGCCGGAGTTTGGTAAAGACCCTAGAAACCTTAGACTTGCTCTTTCAGCTGATGGGATCAATCCTCATGGTTCTCTTAGTAGTAGATACAGTAGTTGGCCTGTTATAATGATTATTTATAATCTTCCGCCTTGGTTATGTATGAAAAGAAAGTTCATGATGTTGACTTTGTTGATCTCGGGTCCTAAACAAGCCGGTAATGATATAGATATCTACTTGGAACCATTGATTGATGATTTGAAGTGTTTGTGGAAGGGGGTTCCAGGGTGTATGATGCATTTAGAGGAGAATAATTCATGCTCAAAGCCCAATTAATGTGGACTATTAATGACTTTCCTGCCTATGGGAACTTATCTAGATGTGTTGTAAAAGGTTATAAAGCATGTCCTATATGTGGCGATGATACACCTAGCCATAGGTTGACACATGGTAAAAAAGTTTGTTACATTGGCCACCGAAGATTCTTGCCTCAAGATCATTCATTTCGGAAGCAGCGAGTAACAAATAATGGAGAATAAGAATTTAGACCACCTCCTGTGTCACTAACAGGAGAGGAAGTATTTAGAAAGGTTGATGGTTTGACTCATGCTATTGATGACAAGGATAATAGACGTTGTTGGAAGAGGAAGACAATATTCTTTGAACTAGAGTATTGGAAGTTTCTTCATATTAGACATTGTCTTGATGTTATGCATATTGAGAAAAATGTATGCGATAGCATTATTGGTACATTTTGGAGATTCCTGGAAAAAAAGACGGGGTTGCAGCTTGATTAGACCTCTTAGAAATGGGGGTTAAGACTTATTTGTGACCAGATTTTGGGGGAAAAGGGACACGTTTGCCTCCAAGTACTTGGAATCTATCGAGGGCAGAGAAAAGAGTTGTATGTAATTCTTTGTATGGCATGAAAGTCCCAGAAGGTTACGCTTCTAATATCAAAAGTCTTGTATCATTGCAAGACCTAAAACTCTATGGGCTTAAGTCTCATGACTGTCATACCTTAATGCAACAATTGCTTCCTGTTGCCTTACGTTCGGTGATGGAAAGACCTGTGAGGTATGCAATAATCAGATTGTGTTTTTTCTTTAATGAGATATGCGACAAAGTCATCGACATTTCAAAACTAGATAAAATGCAAGCTGATGTAGTGGTAACCTTGTGTTTTCTTGAGAAGTATTTTCCACCATCATTCTTTGATATCATGATTCATGTCGTGGTACATCTTGTTAGAGAAGTTCGATTATGTGGGCCAGTTTACTTTAGATGGATGTATCCATTTGAAAGATTCATGAAAGTATTAAAAGGGTATGTACGTAATCGTAATCGGCCTGAAGGTTGCATGGCTGAATGTTATATTGGTGAAGAAGCTTCAGAGTTTTACGAGGAATATTTATCTGATGTTAGTACTATTGGGATCCCATCGAGGCGAAGAATGGGTCGTACACAACCCTTATCTGGTGCTACCGTAGAATCTACGAGGCGTGACATGTTAGACTAAGCACATCGTTGTGTATTAGAAAACACGGATGAAGTTGCACCATATATCAGGTAATTTAAACATTTTTCTATATAAGATAGAAGAATTTTGTCTTATAATTCAACGACTAAAATCTGATTGTCTTCTATTTCATGTAGTGAACATATGATACATCTGAAAGAAACTTATCCGAGATTCAAAAAAAGAACAAAGTGGCTACAAGATAAGTACAATCGCACATTCATTGATTGGTTTCGCAAAAGGATAAAATTGTGTTTATCTTTGTAATTGTTTGATGCTTGCTCTTGTTTGTTTCTTGATTTATATTATTTTGGATTCAGGTTTCACATGAACTTACCCAAGCATCCAATGACATAACGGAGACTTTGCGGTGGCTTTCAGATGGCTCATGTATGGAAGTACTAAAGTATAAAAGCTACATTGTCAATGGACTGTACTTTAACACCAAGTCACGTGATGATGTGCGAGCTGTTCAAAATAGTGGAGTGCACCTAGTGGCGAAGACAATGCAGCTTTCTAGTGCAAAGGATAAAAATCCTGTTGTGGGAGACATGAGTTTATATGGGGTCATTCAAGAAATATGGGAGCTAGATTATCATAAGTTTAGAGTACCTATGTTTAAGTGCGATTAGGTTGAGAACAATAATGGCATTAAAGTAGATGAACTTGGATTTACGTTGGCCAATCTTGGTAGGATAGGTTTTAGAAATGATCAATTTGTTATGGCTAACCTAGTCAAACAAGTCTTTTATGTTGAAGATCCTTTAGATTCTATGTGGTCAGTTGTATTATCAACCCCAAATAGGGATTATAATGATTGTGCCAGTGATGATTGTGACATTGTAATTGACCACGAACCCTTTACAAGGGGTATGCCTGCAGTTGAGACATTTGATGATGTTTTTCACGAGGAAAGCTCAAAATACATGAGAGCTAACTGTGAGGATATTTGGATTGATAAGGAATAGGAACTCTTGTGGCAATTAATAGAACTCAATGAAGTGAATGTTTAACTTCCAGCAGTTGTATTTATGAACTGAATTATTTTCCAACAGCTGTATTTCCAGCAGTTGTATTTATATTTTCCAGCAGTTGAAAATGTTAATTTTAGCAGTTTAAAATGTTACTTTTCCAGCAATTACGATGTGTTTAACTTCCAGCAATTTTTCGTTATGAACTAAATGTTTATTTTCTAGAAAGATGTTAGTTTTCACATGTATTTATATTTTCCAGCAATGTAAATTTTCTGCAGTTAATAATGTTACATTTTAGCAGTTTAAAATGTTACTTTTCTAGCAGTTATTAACTTGTTTGACTTCCAGCAGTTTTTCGTTATGAACTGAATGTTTATTTGCTAGCAAGATGTTACTTTTCACATGTATTTATATTTTCCAACAGTGTAAATTTTCTGCAGTTAATAATGTTACATTTTAGCAGTTTAAAATGTTATTTTTCTAGCAGTTATTAACTTGTTTGACTTCTAGTAGTTTTTCGTTATGAACTGAATGTTTATTTGCTAGCAAGATGTTACTTTTCACATGAATTTATATTTTCCAGCAGTGTAAATTTTCTACAATTAATAATGTTACATTTAGCAGTTTAAAATGTTACTTTTCCAGCAGTTATTAACTTGTTTGACTTCCAGCAATTTTTCGTTATGAACTGAATGTTTATTTGCTAGCAAGATGTTACTTTTCACATGTATTTATATTTTCCAGCAGTGTAAATTTCCTGCAGTTAATAATGTTACATTTTAGCAGTTTAAAATGTTACTTTTCTAGCGGTTATTAGCTTGTTTAACTTCCAACTGAGAGTTTCTAACTCAATGTTTATTTTGTGTAGAATAAAGAAGACAGTTATGTCATCCCTACTCAAGAAGAAAAAGTTATGTCATCCCCTCAAAAGAAGAAAGCTATTTCATCCCTTTAAAGAAGAAAGCTATTCAATCCCCTCAAAAGAAGAAAGCTAGTTCATCCCTTTCAACCAAGAAAGCTATTTCCTCCCTCAATAGAAGAAAGTTATTTCCTCCCTTCAACCAAGAAACCTATTTCGTCCCCCTCAATGTAAGAAAGCTAATTCTCTCCTTCAACCAAGAAAGCTATTTCCTCCCTCAAAAGAAGAAAGCTAGTTCAAAATATGCAAAGATCCAACTTGCAAGGGCTAGTCAGATGCAAAGAAGTCGCTTTAGAGACTCAAAATAGTCTCTTATCCGAAGTTGAGACAATCTCCAAAGATCAAGAAAAAGAAAACGAGGCATTAACACAATGCAGCGAATAGTGAAGGGAAAAGTTCAAGGCGTAAGAAAGGTTGTGGAGTATAATAAAAATTGGCAACCTCATGGGAAGACAACAAATGAAATGCAGTCTTACATTGGGGTATTAGCAGGCACGAAGGTCTGAATTGACATTAAAAAATGGAAAGCTGTGGAGTTAGATACAAAAAAGAAGATTTTGGAAGCTGTAGAGGTATGTGAAGTTGATTAAATTCCCCATGTAGTTTAATTTTTCTTCATTGTCACATGTATTGATATTTTTAATCGTGTGATCTGCTTGTGCGTAGATGGCATTTGTGATAGCTCCTCAAAGCAGGAAAATGGTTTTAAGATCAGAAGCATGTAAATGGCGAGAGTTCAAGTCTAGACTGACCAATACCTATGTTCAAGTCTATGTCTTACGTGACCCCCCTGAAGAATATTCTTTCATTGAACCTAATGCTTGGAGAGCCTTTGTAGCCCATAGGTTTACTGAAGAGTTTAGGGTACATTTTCCTCCATTTTAATTTAGGAAATAAATCACTACTTCTCAAATTACATAACCACTTTTCCCTTCATATTTTGCAGGCATTACATAAGTAGTATAATCATCGCTTGTCACGTAAAGGATATGTTGGATTAGAGGATGAACTGGTTAGTAAGAATTTTGTAAGATAATTATTGTTTGTTTATATGAAACAGCTGGAAAAAAAGGATTATTAAACGATTATTGTTTGTTTATATGAAACAGCTGCAAAAAATGGCGAAGGTGACATAGATCGAGCAACATTGTGGAGGAAAGGCCGGGAAGATAAGCATGGGAATATTCCAGATGAGAAGACAGCTGAGAAAGCAAAGGAAATAGTAAGAAAATCAATTGATGTTCTGAATTCTTTCTTTGTGGTTGTAATTTGATTTTATTGTTAATGTGAATTATTTGTTAATGCATTAGGATGAATTCAAGAAAAAAGTACATGAAGGTTCATTGACTGTGATCGGCAGCCATGATATTCTCACAATGGCATTGGGGACTTCAGAGCGTGCTGGACGAGTTAGAGGTGTGGGAGGTTATGTGACTCCAAGTTCCTACTTTCACCTACCAAGATGCCAAACCGAGTATGTGAGCAAGAGTATTAAACAAACTGTCCACAAACTTCTTGAAGAAGAGCGAGATAAGGGGCACCTTGTGGCAACAAAACTTGTAGCGGAGGAGCGAGATTTTTGGGTGCAAAAGATTATGCAAATAGAGGCAAAACTGGATGGAAAGTGTACGGCCCCAGGTGAAACAATTCCCCCAAGTTACTACTTGACTCCCACCACCCTTAACGGTGCACATTTTTCAGACAAAGCTAGTTGTTCTGCTGTTAAAAAACTAAAATTTGGATTGATGAGAAGGAGGATGTTGACAATGGTGAGAACAAAGACAATGATAACAAAAAGATGCCACCATTAAAGGTATATGTCATTGATTTCATTAATTTCATTAATGATTTCATTAAGATAACAACAAGTTTTACATATTATTGATTTCATTAATATATATTCTTGTGTTTGTATCTAGAAACATGGAAAATGCTTAAAGTTCGACAAGACAAGTTCTGAATCGAATAACCTGCGCCCAATGCCAAGCTCATTAAAGGTGTTGTGTGGATATGCCAAAAATACCCTCCAATTGAAGGGAAACACCATTAAAATTGTGATGGAGGAGGAGATTTTTGGGTTTGCTCGTCCAACCCATATTTTGTATGAAGACATTCTACAATTTGGTGCCATGTCAGAAATATCAGGCACTTGCATAGTGATGTACATGAGGTATAATTAAATAAATCTTATTTGGTACTGTGAAAGAAAACTGAGTTAACTGTTTTCAATTATTAGGTACTTATATGATGTGTTGAAGAAGATAAATATGTTAAGGATGATTACTTTTGTGGACCCTGCTCGGGTTGGTGCTAAAGGTTGTGGAAGTATTTCTCAAAAAATACGTTACATAGCATCTCAGTTTTCAAGAGCACATCCTGGCACGTATTTCCTAATACCTTACAACTCCGGGTTAGTACTTATTATATTTAGTTCGATCTAGAATGGTAAATTTCTTTACCTTTTTTTATTAAAACTCCTGGTTTAACTATAGTGATGTGTTTGTGGCTGATTTTTGTATAGATATCATTGGGTGCTGACCATTGTCAATCTGGACAATAATAATGTGTACTGCATGGATTCCCTCAAGTACCGTAGAATCGATGAGGAGTAGAAACAAGTTGTGAACACATCTATTATTTTAAATTACTTTGTTTTTAAAGTAGTTTAGTTGGAAAGTTTTACAATAAAATTTCTTCTAATAAATTGTCTCTGGAATTATGTGCATGATGTTATATGTGTCACCCTCTTGCTCATGCAGTGCCATTAAAGCTTACAATGGGCAAAGCAATAATCAAATACGAAAATCACCACAATGGAGAATCTTGGTGGTATGTGCATAAGATGTTTACTTATGGACATTTGTTATTTTTATTAATTTATCATGACATAATTACTAATTGTGTTTAGGGAACTCCTGTACAACCAACACACAAGGAGTGCGGGTATTTTGTGATGCGTTTTATGAAGGAGATAGTTGAGGATGGTAGTTTGGACTTTGTATCCAAGGTTAGTTATTTTTTGCAACTAAAAGTTTATTTTATTGTGTAAGGTTATGACTTGGAATATATCTTCTACGAAGATACTACTAGTTTTCTTAGTTTATCCCCTGACCCAATCTCAAGTTAATTAATAGTGTTATAAGTTCAAAGGAAAAAATAAAATAAAATGGAAGTCCATTAATCAAATCTCTATAGAGAGAGCGAGATATATTCATTTATTTATTTATAGAGAAACTTACACCTTCTTCTGATATTCTCTAACGTCAAGGGGGTTTGTTCCAGAAAAATTTCCTTATGTTTCACATTCTTTATTTTTTTGCTTCTTCTTTATTTACGAGTCATGTGATTTTCTGACATTCACTATGCTTAGGTTTTATGCTGTTAGATGTATCATTGATGCACAAATGTTAAAGGGTACATGCGTTCAGCGCATGTTTCCTACTTCGTCTTATTGGTTATATTGTTGTTTGCATGAGGTTGAAGGAGGATGAAAGATGCAGGTATTTAAGATTTACATGTATGCTTTTGCCCAACCCATATGCTATTGCTCGTGGAAGAATTTGTTGGGCTGGTTCTGTTTATTATGTTGGAACTTTGTCGGGTTTTCACCTTTCTTGCGAGCTTATTTTGATGATCTGTTGTACAATTCCTGATAATAACGAGGAATTAGGGATAGAACTGTACAGTTTTCAATTCAACGAATTCTCATGTTCCTTCTCTATTATATTCAAGGAGGTGGGAAGAATACAGTGTTTGGGTCCAGTAGCTGCTGGTGGTCTTGTATTGGTACATGGAAACATGGATACTAGTTATTCAGATTTTGGGTTGATCATGGTTTATTTTATTTTCCTTATTTATTTTCCAGTGTTGGAGATGATCCTTGCTGCTGGGTCCATAGCTGCTGGTACTTGTATTGGTACATTGTTGCATTTGTCTCTTTGGTTTTGATACCTTATAGCCTCTAATTTGCATTGACTTTTGATCATGTGATTTTGTTTTAGAGGAGAATTTGGCATGTGCAACAAAGGAGGGATATTGCAATATCCCAAGGCTATGTTTTGTGTGCAAAATGATGGATGAAATGAGGGATATTAGTTTGTTTTTTTTTCTAACTCTATGAAAGTTCATTAACTTTGTGGGTTCTTATTTAGCAGTTATCTTGCCAGTAGCAGAAGAAATTTGATTTTAGCAGTTTGTCTATATACTTCCGTATCTGAGCATTATACAAGTTATCGCTTGTATCTCGAGCATTATATCTCGAGCATTATACAAGTTAATTCAGATTTAGAATTATATTTGAGCATTATACAAGTTAACTGAGCATTATAACTGAGCATTATGAGTCCCCTAGTATATTTCCTTTCCCATGAGCAGCTACAAGTCGATGTTTTTATATGAAAATTGGAAATATATGATCATAAATCTAACTGACTGACTACTTTAGCTGTTTGTTTCAATGTATTTTAAGTAGGTGATTTCATTTTGATAATTCAGTATTATTATTATTATTATTATTATTATTATTATTATTATTATTATTATTATTATTATTATTATTATTAGCAAGAATTGGTTAGTGTAGTTATTAGCAATATAGCAAGATATAAGAGATATAGGTGTAACAAAGATATAGCAAGTATACTAAATTTGTTGTTCTTTTATTTCAAAGGGAATAAGGCATGTGGATTAACGTACACACAAGAACAAATTCACGGCACGGATGAGTGGGCAACGTACGTGAGCAGCTATATGTAGAGCCTCGAGTTAACGGTGAATATGTTAGATGAATGTACGTATTTTGGGAGAACTAGGCTTTTTTACACATGCTTAGGTAGTAGCTTAATTTTATGGATAGTTTGGTTTATTTTGTGGATGCATGTAATCAAATTCACAATTCAATATAGTAGTAATTTATATTGAAAAGTGGATTGAGATGCATATATGGATACATTTTGGTATATATTTCGTAGATGTAGTAATTTGAAACTGTAAACGAATGGTATTATTGGGATGTATTTTGAATGGTTAATTGATACATTTTGGCTATATATCATGGCATTAGCATATTGCAGGTGCATTGGTAATATAGGTGAACCACATCCTTTTTTTTCTTTTTTTTTTATCTACAACATTTAAAAAATGTTGTCTGGTATACTAAACGACAACATTTTTTATTTTTTTTATTCTGCAACTTTAAAAAATGTTGTCTTATATACTAAACAACAACATTTTTTTTCTACAACATTTAAAAAACGTTGTCTTATATACTAAACAACAACATTTATTTATTTTAATTCTACAACATTTAAAAAATGTTGTCTTATATACTAAACAACAACATTTTTAACCAAAAAACGTTGTGGAATCATACATTCTACAACGTTTTTAAGCATCTGCTAATTTTTTGAAAACAAATCTGCTTAACTACAACGTTTTAAAAACGGTGTGTAAGAGTGTCAAATAGACAGCACCCTTAACCACTACGTTTTTTTAACAGAAACCATAACGTTTTTTCTGCGTTGTCTATTTACTGTTTTGTAGTAGTGTGCAAAGATGAACTGTTTATCTTTGACCCGTAGTGCAAAGATGACCTGTTGTTGAATATCTTTGGCATGTGGTGCAAAGATGAATTGATGTTTCAAGTAAAGACAAATGATGAAAATTATCTTCATCCTGGATGAGAAGAGGAATTTAGAACTACAATTATGATTATGAGATATACACGTGATTGTGGACAGAAACTGTTGATTGATGTTACACGGATAAAACATTGTTGGTGGACTTTTAACATGGAGAAGATAATATACCTTATGGTCTATTTGACTCTTCTAATGGATTGTTCGTTCCGCTGTAACTATGGTTGAAAAGTTTTATCATCTACCATATGTTCTAAATCTCTGATTTATTACTAATGAAGGCTATTGATAATTTAATTATCTTTAGTCATGATATTCTTTACTGGCTAGTTGTGCTCACCCTTTTGTTTCACAATTCCTTTCAGGTAATAAGACTGTAGCTGGGTCGAGCGGGGGTAACAGAGGAATAGAACGGTGGTCTATAGCTATTGAGGTTCTCCCTAAACAGTATGAAAATAATTTTATTAAGAATTTGAGATAAGTGTGTCGTATTTTATACGTCATTTTAACCGTTCATTTTGGTGAACCGAATAGGGTGAGGTGAACCCAACTTTGGATGGGTGTTTTGCAACTATCATATAAGATGTCTAATGACAGACGACTTCATGTTATCATAAGACAGGGTTGTGCACATCCACTTGCTGATTATATCTACGAGCACTACCTATATAATCTTGGGGTTTGGTTGAAATATAATTCTCAATTGGAGACAATGGAGATAATTATATGTCAAGAGAAGACCCGCCATTGGAAAGAACATGATAGCAATCTTCTCATTTTTCTTTGGGGTCTATTGGGTCAACCAAGGATAATTCTCGAGTCATATGATATCTATTATAACTTAGATGCATGGCCTCCCATGTACGAAGGTTTCCTTGAGCATTTTCTAAATATTTTAATTTCTAAAACAGTTATTAACTGTTCCTTTATGTAATGTATCAATGTGAGGTGCTATCCAACTAAAGGGATGAGAGTCATAGTTGGTATTAAAACTCACAGTATATGTGTTATCATATTTTGCACGACAATTGTAATAATGAAGTTGTAGTTGTTTTTGGTACCATGTATTTGGCGACTCTGAATAGGTTGGGTGGATTGTACATATTTTGGGGGCATCACACCGCTGCTACAACTTATACAAAAGTTAAGAATATTACATTATACCCACATACTTATCATATACGCATCATAGAATCATACATATTCAAGTAATACTAATACTACTTATTTCTTACGCCTTCAATAAGGATCAATTGCTTAGTATTCTATATATTCCCATCATCCTCAATAATCCATTCACACCTAACTATACCAAGTTCGTCAAACTTACCACACATTATGAGTTTAAGAACTCACCACAAACATATGAGTTTAAGAACTCGAGCTTAACCATATATTCTCTAACTATGCTCTACCTATCTGATATACTACCGTTTCTGGATCTGATACCATAATTTCCACAATAACCAACTTATCAGGATTACTTTCAAAGTGAGCCTCTATTTTAGCTATTGGCTTTGATATTGGCTCGGTTATGGAGGTTGACTCCTTCTTTACGATCTGAGGGTATCCTAATCCTTTTCCACCTAGTATTTACACATAATTTATCCTAATTAGCAAATAATATATACACACAACAAATAATAGTTTTATTTAAGTTATCTTTTATTTCTGTTCGACAATGAATTTATTCAATTCATCTCCTTTTTAAACTCTATATGAGTTATTTGTATTTTCAATGTTTCCCTCTGTTCCAAGGTTATAGCCTAAGGTCTATCCCACCTAAGGTTTCTAACCCTAAAGCTCTGATACCATGATGTAACGCCCCCAAATTCAGGTACTTGAAACCCGAACTCAAAGGTTTTATTTACGATACCATTTCTATGAGCGAAAATAATACTAATAATAATAATAATAATATAAATACCAAACTTAATTTACATATATCGTAGTCTAATCCCCAGCTTCTCACCTTTTTTACTACATTACATTACATGATAATAATAAATATCATCCTTATCTTAATAAAACCAAACTATTACATAATATATAGCATAATACTCATTCAAGAAGTTTCCTTTTTCTTTGTTCTTAGCGAAGGCCTTACAAGTTGTTCACACTTAGTGAAAATATTTAAATTAAGCAAGGATGAGCATTTATGTTGCCCAAAGAAGTAATAGCAATAATAAATATTAGCTGAAAGGATTAAATGTTTTCTTTGAATGACACTTCTACAACGAATCAACAGTTGTGAAGTAAGCTGAACCAATAATAACAACATATCAATTCTATATCAAATTTTTGAAACTATGTACTGACTATAAATGAAGATCAGTCGACAGACTATGAACATTGTTTTTAATTTTCACTAAAGTTTAGCAGAACTTCATCCGCAAACCGTCATAACTTATGGGTGCGAGGGTGATCATCCCAATGTGCCCTGTATTGATCAATACTACATATAAGAATGATATTTTCGTTCAGCATATCCGCCTTAGGCGCATAAAAGTTTCCCAGATTCGGGATGTTGATACTTAGTCGGGAATCCGAACCAAAACAATTTGATTTGATACAATAAAGTACTATCATGTTCAACGATATTTCTAAATCTGTGTCTAGCTGGGTCAAATAGCTTAGACGGCTTTTAAGTCAATGTATACATACTAGAAACCAATAAGTATATACCAACATGCGATAAAATATAATGATTATCCAAGTGAGGTCACTTGTATAACCATGTTTAGAAATTAACAAACAGAATATATGTCATGATCAATAATAATAGAATTAAGGAACTTGTACAACAGATTATAATCTAATAACTTACTTATACAGAATCATTGCATAAATATATACAAAGGTTAATATATTTGAACAATGAAGAATAATATTTCAGATATTCGCTTACGCATGTCCATTGCATAAAGTAAATGGAAAGATAGGATACTTGCCTGGTCTGCTGCTTAAAGTTATGCAACTTAGTTTTATCTTTTATATCAAGACCTATCATTAATAAGATCATTTGTTCAATTAGAATGTGAATCCCGCAAAATAGGTATACATCACCTATTCTGAGTCGCCAAATACATGGTACAGAAAATAACTACAACTTTATTATTACAATTGTCGTGCAAAATACGACAACACATACTGTGAGTTTAAATACAAATATTGTCTTCTAGACAATATCCAAACCCAGATAAAGTCCTCATTACAGTTATTGACATACTATTTTACAAAATAGTGAGGACTTCTAAACAACTGTCTAGAACCATCATTCCACACCCCGACTACTTCCCGTTATGTTCTCGTTTCCTGAGAAGAAAAATGGAACGAAAAGGAAAAGGGTGAGCTCAACTAGCCCAGTAAAGAATATTATGACTAAGATAATATACAAAAATTATCCTTAGTCTTCAACAGGGAAAAATCTAATAGAATATAATAGACAACAAGTTTTAGATTAACAACTATAGCGGAAACAATAATTCATTAGAAGAGTTAAGTAGAGAATGAAATCTACTATCATCTATAATTTTAAAAGTCCATCATCAATATTTTATCCCTATAACATCAATCAATATACATCTTTGCACTACGGGCCAAAGATATTCATTTGTATCACCAGTTGGTTATGTTCATCTCAACACCTTTTCATCTTTGCACTATGGACCAAAGATATTCATCAGGTAATCATTCATCTTTGCACTACAGGCCAAAGATATTCATCAAGTATCACCATTAAGGACTGAGGATGATGAAAAACATTTTAGAGAACGAATCCAGTAAGATAGAAGGACAAATATTAGGGATTCGTATTTCGGTTTATCCAAATTCAATAATACTCCATAATAACCAAGTGTGAAGTGGAATTCAAAAATAAAGATCAAAACATGGATACAATCAAAGATAGTAACCATAAAAACATCTGGGACGAAAAAGAAAAAAATAATATCCCTTACCTCAAAGAAACAGTACTTCGAAATGGAATATCGGATATGATGCTGAATGAAACTTGTACTGAATAGCAACTCTCAAAGTATCTAAATACTCACAAAAATACGCTCGATAATATAGAGAGAGAAATCTTATGTTTCTGGTGTGATTTTCAATTCTAACCTAAGCACCTATTTATAGGAAAATGCTAGCACGCCGAAGCAGACTTGACCTACTACCTGATGGGTTTACCTGCTACTATTGCCACCCACCACATTTGAAATAAAATTTGAGCACATTTCTCACCAACCAAAAGTGGGGCCCACCAATTCTAGAATTTTCCAAAATATTTTATCATTTAAACAATAATCAGAAACTTTAATAATTTATAATAAATAGCCCTTTTATCAAAAAATTCGAATTATATGTCCATTCCATAGGAAATCAAATTCTCTACAACTTTGTAGCTTTAAGTTTTTCCAAATTCCAAACCGAAAATATTTAAAATCCACAAACGGATGATTTTCAATACCTCATAAAATTCATAACAAATCATACGTTAATTTTTAATGGTTCAAAATTTGTGGACATATACAAAACTTATATATGTATAACATATCCAAAAATCACAACGATCCAACGGTCGGATTAAAATTATAACTCACGCAATAGAGCTTTAAGAACACTGATTTGATTTTTAATACATCCATTCCGACAAAAATACTGATAAAACACCTAAACATTAATTCCTTCAATTATATCCACATAAAATAAATATTTCCTTATCATATAAATTAATAAATAATTATTCACAAATAATATTACAGAATCACAATAATGACAACTAGTAGTTCCTTGTGAAAAGAGGGGGCTTCGATAAGGATTTTTCCTCATCAACGTATGATTAGGTGACCAAACCTCTCCTTGATGTAAATTTCTAGACATTGCCAATAATGCTATCTAATAATATTATTCAAATAATATGAATTATTGATCCGATAATGGGAAATATCGTGCGCAAAGGACAATTATTAATACAACAATAATATAAAATATCAACGCAATAATTATTGAACCAATAAAATAAAATATTGAACAATAATTACAGTAATAATTATTGAGTAGTGCCTTCATACGTAAGAATCAATAATTCAAAAATATCAGCAATCTGTAAAGCACTTGTGCAAACGACATGTATTCATCGTATTTTAACCACTGTAATCCAACAAAGTGTTAATCGGTAATAATCACACCATTATTTATAAAAACTTAAACTTGTTGCTTTCTTCATCCGATTTACTACTCATTATGGGGCTCACAAATGGTCATGCGTCATGCCATACAAATATTTCTACGACAAAGAAGAATATTCCACGACCAAACGAATATTCCCTAATAAAATGAATATTTTATAACCACTTGCTTATTTTGCAAAATTTGCACATTTCACCCATAATCAAAACATTATATCAAATTAACACCTTATTATTCACAATAATAATTAGAAGAAATTCGATTTTATTTATAAAAAGTTGGGATCTTACAACCTCCCCTCCTTATGAAATTTCGTCCTCGAAATTGACGTACGTACCTGGTGTTTCAAAAAGATGAGGATACCTCGCTTTCATTTCTGATTCCAACTCCCAGGTCATTTCTGCAATAGCATGGTTCCTCTCCAAAACCTTAACTTGTGGTATAACCTTTATGCGTAAGACATCCTCTTTCCTATCCAAGATCTTGACAAGTACCTCCTCGTACGTTAAATCTTCGGCTATATCGTCTGGTTCTAACGCAATAATGTGGTTTGGGTTGTCCACATATTTACGTAACATCGATATGTGAAAAACGTTATGAACACGTGACATAGTTAGCGTTAAGGAGAGTCTATAGGCCACATTTCCTACTCGATCGAGGATTTCAAATAAATCGAAGGTTTGAGCTTTCTTTTCTTCATCGACTCTTGCTTCTAGAGTAACGCCTTCTTTCACCTTCTTCTTTATATTCATCAGCTCCGGTGTCCGTAGCTTGAGCAGCTTTAACTTTATCGATTAAAGTAGGTTCTACTCGTATGCTTGATATCATTATGTGGGTACTTGGAGCCTTTAACTCTATCTCCATCCTTTGTAAGTCGTACAAAATGGGTCTTTGTGTTAACAACATCGCACTCATACCCGCATACGATCTTCTACTCAACGCGTCAGCTACCATGTTCGCTTTTTCAAGATGGTATGGTCAGAATAGGTGCCGAAATGAGTCACCTCTTGAGCTCTCAAAAAATCTTCTCGCATTCCTTGTTCCATACGAATTTTTTATCTTTTCGAGTCAGCTAAGTTAATGGAGTAGCAATTCGAGAAAATCCTTCCACGAATCTCCGATAATAACCAGATAAGCCCAGAAAGTTACGTACTTTGGTCACCGACTTCGGTTGCTCTCAACTGTGATTCATATCCCAATCTTGGATAGCACATCACAATGGCGCCTATCAGTTTACCACCGCATGAATATGACGTATCCTACGGAGAGTCTGGCTTTGGTACATTCCACAAAGGAAGTCACCAGATAGAGGCTTTAGTACCAACTCTTGTACTTGGGTTTTTAACTCCTGAAGTTCAATAGGAGCCATTCGATATGAGATTTTAGAAATGGGTTTTGTATCGGGTTCAAAGTCGATACAAAATTCAATATCACGCTCTGGGGGTAGGCCAGGAAATTCTTCAGGAAATACGTCAGGAAATTCACTAACAACAGAAATATCATTCAAATCTGACGTATTTTTGTTTAAATCCATGAAATAGGCTAAGAAAGCTTAACATCCTTTTTTCAATAAACGAATGGCTTTATGGCTTCATATTAAAGTGTTTGCTTCAATGGTTTAGTTGCTTGAATTCACATAACAAGTTGGTTAGGAATATGAAAACTAACAACCTTACGAAAATAATTAATTTTGGCATGATGAGTAGTTAACCAATCAATCCCTAAAATCACGTCAAATGCAAGTATCTTTAAAGAGATAAGATCAACAGGTAATGTGATTTTGCCAACTTGGATCAAACAAAATTTATAAACAGTGGATATGATAAAAGTTTCTCCTAACGGAGTCTCCACAGATAAGTCAAAGTCTAATTTCTCCGGAGTCAAGTTTAAACGTTGAGCACAAGCAGGGGAGATAAAAGAATGGGTAGAACCGGTATCTAATAAGGTATAGATTTTGTAAGAATTTTTAATTAACTAACTCGTGATACCTTCGTTCGAGTTCCTCGCGCTTTGGGCAGTAACGACAATCGCTTTTCCAGAAACCGCCGACTTTGTTTTGTTTGTATCCGCCTTTGGTGCCACTCTCTCTGCTGCACTTGATTTCGCTACAGGACAAAATTGAGCTATATGGCCGTCTTTTCCACAATTAAAACACACCTTGGAAGGCTGTGAACAGTTTGGACTTATGTGTCCCTCCTCTCCGCATCTGTAACATCTAACTGGCGGTCGTTCTCCTCCCTAAGGATTTGTTACTGGTGATGGTGCTGCTGCTGATGTCTTTTCATTATTGTTAAATCTAATCTTTTTGAAATTTCCACTTGACACACTTCTCCTATTATCATGACCACGATTACCACCCGAGTGGTTACCGCTTTTTTCCGTATTTTTCCCTCCTCGCTGGTTATCATCGCGCTCGATGATAATTACTTGTCCTTGATGACCACAGTTGTGGTCCCTCGGTTGAACATACTCATTATCTCACTCTAATAATTGAGCCCTGTTGACAACACCTGAATACAGAGAAAATTTGTGAGAGATAAGGTATTGACGTATTTCGGGTTTTAAACCTCATAGAAACATTCGCGTCATTCGTTCCTCATTCTCCACCAAATGAGGTGCAAACCTGGATAACTCAACGAACTTCCTACTCGATCGAGGAATTCAAATAAATCAAAGTTTTGAGCTTTCTTTTCTTCATCGACTCTTACTTTTAGAATAACGCCTTCTTGCACCTTCTTCTTTGTACTCATTAGCTCTGGTGTCCGTAGTTTGAGCAGCTTTAACTTTATCGATTAAAGTAGGTTCTACTCGTATGTTTGATATCATCATGTTGGTAATTGGAGCCTTTAACACTATCTCCATCCTTTGTAAGTCGTACAAAATGTGTCTTTATGTTAACAACATCACACTCGTACCCGTATACGATCTTCTACTCAACGCGTCAGCTACCATGTTCGCTTTTCCAAGATGGTATGGTCAGAATAGGTGCCGAAATGAGTCGCCTCTTGAGCTCTCAAAAAATCTTCTCGCATTCCTCGTTCCATACGAATTTTGTATCTTTTCGAGTAAGCTAAGTTAACGGAGTAGCTATTTGAGAAAATCCTTCCACGAATCTCCGATAATAACCAGCTAAGCCCAGAAAGCTACGTACTTTGGTCACCGACTTCGGTTGCTCTCAACTGTGATTCATATCCCAATCTTTGATAGCACATCACAATGGCGCCTATCAGTTTACCACCACACAAATATGACGTCTCCTACGGAGAGTCTGGCTTTGGTGCATTCCAGAAAGGAAGTCACCAGATAGAGGCTTTAGTACCAACTCTTGTACTTGGGTTTTTAACTCCTGAAGTTCAATAGGAGCCATTCGATATGAGATTTTAGAAATGGGTTTTGTATCGGGTTCAAAGTCGATACAAAATTCAATATCACGCTCTGGGGGTAGGCCAGGAAATTCTTCAGGAAATACGTCAGGAAATTCACTAACAACAGAAATATCATTCAAATCTGACGTATTTTTGTTTAAATCCATGAAATAGGCTAAGAAAGCTTGACATCCGTTTTTCAATAAACGAATGGCTTTATAGCTTCATATGAAAGTGTTTGACTTCAATGGTTTGGTTGCTTGAATTCGCATAACAGGTTGGTTAGGAATATGAAAACTAACAACCTTACGAAAATAATTAATTTTGGCATGATGAGTAGTTAACCAATCAATCCCTAAAATCACGTCAAATGCAAGTATCTTTAAAGAGATAAGATCAACAGGTAATGTAATTTTGCCAACTTGGATCAAACAAAATTTATAAACAGTGGATATGATAAAAGTTTCTCCTAACGGAGTCTCCACAGATAAGTCAAAGTCTAATTTCTCTGGAGTCAAGTTTAAACGTTGAGCACAAGCAGGGGAGATAAAAGAATGGGTAGAACCGGTATCTAATAAGGTATAGATTTTGTAAGAATTTATAATTAACTAACTCGTGATACCTTCGTTCGAGTTCCTCGCGCTTTGGGCAGTAACGACAAGCGCTTTTCCAGAAACCGCCGACTTTGTTTTGTTTGTATCCGCCTTTGGTGCCACTGTCCCTGCTGGACTTGATTTTTCTACAGGACAAAATTGAGCTATATGGCCATCTTTTCCACAATTGAAATACACCTTGGAAGGCTGTGAACAGTTTGGACTTATGTGTCCCTCCTCTCCGCATCTGTAACATCTAACTGGCGGTTGTTCTCCTCCCCTAGGATTTGTTGCTGGTGCTAGTGTTGGTGCTGATGTCTTTTGATCATTGTTGAATCTCCTCTTTTTGAAATTTTCACTTGACTCACTTCTCCTATTATCATGATCACGATTACCACCTGATTGGTTACCGCTTTTGTCCGTATTTTTCCCTCTTCGCTGGTTATCATCGCTCCGATGACTGCTATCACCGGTATGACCCTGGTTGTGGTCCCTCGGTTGAACATACTCATTATCTCACTCTAATAATTGAGCCCTGTTGACAACAACTGAATACAGAGAAAATTTGTGAGAGATAAGGTATTGACATATTTCGGGTTTCAAACCTCGCAGAAACATTCGCGTCATTCGTTCCTCATTCTCCACCAAATGAGGTGCAAACCTGGATAACTCCATGAACTTCGCCTCATACTTGGACACTGTCATGTTGTTCTGTTCCAATCTAATAAACTCTACCTCCTTCATATGATGAATACTTTCAGGAAAGTACTTGTCATTGAACAATTTCTGAAATCTTTCCCAAAACATATTGAGTACGGCTGGCTGGGTACGCTTCACAGATTCCCACCAGTAATCTGCCTCACCACGGAACATAAAGGTGACGAATGGAACCTTTTGTTCTTCCGTACATCCCAAGACATCGAATATCTTGGCACTTTGTTTGACCCACGTTTCCGCCTTAATCGGATTCGGCTTTCCAAAGAATTATGGTGGTCCCAACTCCTTAAACTACTTGGCTGTGACAAACCACGCGTTATATCATTTCCATCTCAGATTTTGTACACGAGTCTCCTCACTTTGATTTTGCATAAACCGCAAAAAGCTTCTAAACATCGCATCATTCATCGTTTGCTCGGTGAGTGTTGTTTACAGGAGGAATATTGTCTTCCTGTTGCACGTTCTCCTGATTGGTAACTAAAGGTTTTTCCACAGTCTCATACACTCCATTGTTAACGTTCTCAGCTGCCATTCTTAAATACTACAATAAAACAAGGGTTAATTAAACAAATTAACATATCACATAATACCCTATATTATTACCGGCCAACAAATAAGCTTAGGTAGGACACACTAGTTAAGGATTTACTAATCTCTCCCCTCCTAGTTCTATTCCTCGATCTCCGCCATAGACCATATCCCTAAGCTCTGATACAAACTGTGACGCCCCCAAAATAGGTATACATCACCCATTCTGAGTCGCCAAATACATGGTACAGAAAACAACTACAACTTTATTATTACAATTGTCGTGCAAAATACGACAACACATACTGTGAGTTTAAATACAAATATTGTCTTCTAGACAAAATCCACACCCAGCTAAAGTCCTCATTACAAGTATTGACACACTATTTTACAAATAGTTAGGACTGCTAAACAACTGTCTAGAACCATCATTCCACACCCCGATTACTTCCCGTTATGTTCTCGCTTCCTGAGAAGAAAAATGGAACAAAAAGGAAAAGGGTGAGCTCAACTAGCCTAGTAAAGAATATTATGACTAAGATAATATACAACAAATTATCCTTAGTCTTCAACAGGGAAAAATCTGATAGAATATAATAGACAACAAGTTTTAGATCAACAACTGTAGCGGAAACAACAATTCATTTGAAGAGTTAAGTAGAGAATGAAATCTACTATCATCTATGAATTTAAAAGTCCATCATCAATATTTTATCCCTATAACATCAATCAATATACAACTTTGAACTACAGGCCAAAGATATTCATTTGTATCACCAGTTGGTCATGTCCATCTCAACACCTGTTCATCTTTGCACTACGAACCAAAGATATTCATCAGGTAATCATTCATCTTTGCACTATAGGCCAAAGATATTCATCAAGTATCACCATTAAGGACTGAGGATGATGAAAAATATTTTAGAGAACGAATCCAGTAAGATAGAAGGACAAATATTAGGGATTCGTATTTCGGTTTATCCAAATTCAATAATACTACATAATAACCAAGTGTGAAGTAGAATTCAAAAATAAAGATCAAAACAGGGATACAATCAAAGATAGTAACCATAAAAACATCTGGGACGAAAAAGAAAAAATTTCATTTTTTCGGTGAATAGTGTCGTATTTGTGAATAGTGTCGTATACGTAAATAGTAACCCTGACACAAAAAGGTAAAAATTCCACAATAAAATTCATAACAATATCTCAGCATAATGATATTGAAGAAAATAATATCATTTAAGAAGAAAATAACATCCATTACCTCAAAGAAATAGTACTTCGAAATGGAATATCGGATATGATGCTGAATGAAACTTGTACTGAATAGCAACTCTCAATTTATCAAAATACTCACAAAAATACGCTCGATAATATAGAGAGAGAAATCTTATGTTTCTAGTGTGATTTTCAATTCTAACCTAAGCACCTATTTATAGGAAAATGCTAGCACGCCGAAGCAGACTTGACCTACTACCTGATGGGTTTACCTGCTACTATTGCCACCCACCACATTAGAAATAAAATTTGAGCACATTTCTCACCAACCAAAAGTGGGGCCCACCAATTCTAGAATTTTCCAAAATGTTTTATAATTTAAAAAATAATCAGAAACTTTAATAATTCATAATAAATAGCTCTTTTATCAAAAAATACGAATTATATGTCCATTCCATAGGAAATCAAATTCTCTACAACTTTGTAGCTTTAAGTTTTTCCAAATTCCAAACCGAAAATATTTGAAATCCACAAACGGATGATTTTCAATACCTCATAAAATTCATAACAAATCATACGTTAATTTTTAATGGTTCAAAATTTATGGACATATACTAAACTTATATATGTATAACATATCCAAAAATCACAACGATCCAACGGTCGGATTAAAATTATAACTCACGCAATAGAGCTTTAAGAACACTGATTTGATTTTTAATACATCCATTCCGACAAAAATACTGATAAAACACATAAACATTAATTCCTTCAATTATATCCTCATAAATAAATATTTCCTTATCATATAAATCAATAAATAATTATTCACAAATAATATTACAAAATCACAATAATGACAACCAGCCGTTTTAGGAAGAGGGGCTTTACGATAAGGATTTTTCTCATCTTGTGGCCAAGAATTAGGTGACCAAACCTCTCATTGATGAACTTTCTAGACATTGCCAATAATACTATCTAATAATATTATTCAAATAATATGAATTATTGATCTGATAATGGGAAATACTGTGCAGTGACAATTATTAATACAACAATAATATAAAATATCAACGCAATAATTATTGAACCAATAAAATAAAATATTGAACAATAATTACTGTAACAATTATTGAGTAGTGCCTTCATACGTAAGAATCAATAATTCAAAAATACTGTGCAATACCGTGTGCTACTGTGCAACGACATGTATTACTGTATTTTAACCACCAGGTAATCCAACAGTGTTAACGGTAACAATCACGCCATTATTTATATAAACTCAAACTTGTCATTTTCTTAATCCGACAGTTATTCTGTTATGGGGCTCACAAATGGCTGTGCCATCATACGAATATTCCCCGACAGCAAGAATATTCCACGACCAAACGAATATTCCCTGACAAAATGAATATTTTATAACCACTTGCTTATTTTGCAAAATTTGCACATGTCACCCATAATCAAAACCTTATATCAAATTAACACCTTATTATTCACAATAATAATTAGAAGAAATTCGATTTTATTTATAAAAAGTTGGAATCTTACAACCTCCCCTCCTTATGAAATTTCTACCTCGAAATTTACATACGTACCTGGTGTTTCAAAAAGATGAGGATACCTCGCTTTCATTTTTGATTCCAACTCCCAGGTCATTTCTGTAATAGCATGGTTCCTCTCCAAAACCTTAACTTGTGGTATAACCTTTATGCGTAAGACATGCTCTTTCCTATCCAAGATCTTGACAAGTACCTCCTCGTACGTTAAATCTTCGGCTATCTCGTCTGGTTCTAACGCAATAATGTGGTTTGGGTCGTCCACATATTTACGTAACATCGATATGTGAAAAACGTTATGAACACGCGACATACTCCTACTCGATCGAGGATTTCAAATAAATCGAAGTTTTGAGCTTTCTTTTCTTCATCGACTCTTACTTCTAGAATAATGCCTTCTTGCACCTTCTTCTTTGTATTCATCAGCTCCGATGTCCGTAGTTTGAGCAGCTTTAATTTTATCGATTAAAGTAGGTTCTACTCGTATGTTTGATATCATCATGTTGGTACTTGGAGCCTTTAACTCTATCTCTATCCTTTGTAAGTCGTACAAAATGTGTCTTTGTGTTAACAACATCACACTCGTACCCGCATACGATCTTCTACTCAACGCGTCAGCTACCATGTTCGCTTTTCCAAGATGGTA
Source organism: Panax ginseng (assembly GCA_020205605.1). NCBI lineage: Eukaryota > Viridiplantae > Streptophyta > Magnoliopsida > Apiales > Araliaceae > Panax > Panax ginseng. The sequence goes on along the minus strand of CM035144.1, from coordinate 64,001,953 downwards.
TGGTCAGAATAGGTGCCGAAATGAGTCACCTCTTGAGCTCTCAAAAAATCTTCTCGCATTCCTCGTTCCATACGAATTTTGTATCTTTCTGAGTCAGCTAAGTTAACGGAGTAGCTATTTGAGAAAATCCTTCCACAAATCTCCGATAATAACCAGCTAAGCCCAGAAAGCTACGTACTTTGGTCACCGACTTCGGTTGCTCTCAACTGTGCTTCATATTCCAATCTTGGATAGCACATCACAATGGCGCCTATCAGTTTACCACCACACGAATATGACATCTCCTACGAGATGCGGCTTTGGTGCATTCGGAAAAAAGTCACCGGATAGAGGCTTTAGTACCAACTCTTGTACTTGGATTTTTAACTCCTCAAAGTTCAATAGGAGCCATTCGATATGAGATTTTAGAAATGGGTTTTGTATCGGGTTCAAAGTCGATACAAAATTCAATATTACGCTCTGGGGGTAGGCCAGGAAATTCTTCAGGAAATACGTCAGGAAATTCACTAACAACAGAAATATCATTCAAATCTGACGTATTTTTGTTTAAATCCATGAAATAGGCTAAGAAAGCTTGACATCCTTTTTTCAATAAACGAATGGCTTTATGGCTACATATGAAAGTGTTTGACTTCAATGGTTTAGTTGTTGAATTAAGCAACAAGTTGGTTAGGAATATGAAAACTAACAACCTTACGAAAATAATTAATTTTGGCATGATGAGTAGTTAACCAATCAATCCCTAAAATCATGTCAAATGCAAGTATCTTTAAAGAGATAAGATCAACAGGTAATGTGATTTTGCCAACTTGGATCAAACAAAATTTATAAACAGTGGATATGATAAAAGTTTCTCCTAACGGAGTCTCCACAGATAAGTCAAAGTCTAATTTCTCCGGAGTCAAGTTTAAACGTTGAGCACAAGCAGGGGAGATAAAAGAATGGGTAGAACCGGTATCTAATAAGGTATAGATTTTGTAAGAATTTATAATTAACTAACTCGTGATACCTTCGTTCGAGTTCCTCGCGCTTTGGGCAGTAACGACAAACGCCCTTCCAGAAACCGCCGACTTTGTTTTGTTTGTATCCGCCTTTGGTGCCACTGTCCCTGCTGGACTTGATTTTGCTACAGGACAAAATTGAGCTATATGGCCGTCTTTTCCACAATTGTAACACACCTTGGAAGGCTGTGAACAGTTTGGACATATGTGTCCCTCCTCTCCGCATTTGTAACATCTAACTGGCGGTTGTTCTCCTCCCCTAGGATTTGTTGCTGGTGCTAGTGTTGGTGCTGATGTCTTTCGATCATTGTTGAATCTCCTCTTTTTGAAATTTTCACTTGACTCACTCCTCCTATTATCATGATCACGATTACCACCCGAGTGATTACCGCTTTTGTCCGTATTTTTCCCTCTTCGCTGGTTATCATCGCTCCGATGACTACTATCACCGATATGACCCTGGTTGTGGTCCCTCGGTTGAACATACTCATTATCTCACTCTAATAATTGAGCTCTGTTGACAACAACTGAATACAGAGAAAATTTGTGAGAGATAAGGTATTGACATATTTCGGGTTTCAAACCTCGCAGAAACATCTGCGTCATTCGTTCCTCATTCTCCACCAAATGAGGTGCAAACCTGGATAACTCCACGAACTTCGCCTCATACTTGGACACTGTCATGTTGTTCTGTTCCAATCTAATAAACTCTACCTCCTTCATATGATGAATACTTTCAGGAAAGTACTTGTCATTGAACAATTTCTGAAATCTTTCCCAAAACATATTGAGTACGGCTGGCTGGGTACGCTTCACAGATTCCCACCAGTAATCTGCCTCACCACGGAACATAAAGGTGACGAATGGAACCTTTTGTTCTTCCGTACATCCCAAGACATCGAATATCTTGGCACTTTGTTTGACCCACGTTTCCGCCTTAATCGGATCCGGCTTTCCAAAGAATTATGGTGGTCCCAACTCCTTAAACTACTTGGCTGTGACAAACCACGCGTTGCTATCATTTCCATCTGTATTTTGTACACGAGTCTCCCTCGCCTGATTTTGCATAAACTGCAAAAAGCTTCTAAACATCGCATCATTCATCGTTTGCTCGGTAGTGTTTTTTACAGGAGGAATATTGTCTTCCTGTTGAACGTTCTCCTGATTGGTAACTAAAGGTGTTTCCACAGTCTCATACACTCCATTATTAACGTTCTCAGCTGCCATTCTTAAATACTACCATAAAATAAGGGTTAATTAAAAAAATTAACATATCACATAATACCCTATATTATTACCGGAAAACAAATAAGTTTAGGTAGGACACACTAGTTAAGGATTTACTCATCTCTCCCCTCCTAGTTCTATTCCTCGATCTCCGCCATAGACCATATCCCTAAGCTCTGATACCAACTGTGACGCCCCCAAAATAGGTATACATCACCCATTCTGAGTCGCCAAATACATGGTACAGAAAACAACTACAACTTTATTATTACAATTGTCGTGCAAAATACGACAACACATACTGTGAGTTTAAATACAAATATTGTCTTCTAGACAATATCCACACCCAGCTAAAGTCCTCATTAAAATTATTGACACAATATTTTACAAAATAGTTAGGACTGCTAAACAACTGTCTAGAACCATCATTCCACACCCCGACTACTTCCCGTTATGTTCTCGCTTCTTGAGAAGAAAAATGGAACAAAAAGGAAAAGGGTGAGCTAAATTAGCCCAGTAAAGAATATTATGACTAAGATAATATACAACAAATTATCCTTAGTCTTCAATAGGGAAAATCTGATAGAATATAATAGACAAAAAGTTTTAGATCAACAACTGCAGCAGAAACAACAATTCATTTGAAGAGTTAAGTAGAGAATGAAATCTACTATCATCTATGAATTTAAAAGTCCATCATCAATATTTTATCCCTATAACATCAATCAATATACAACTTTGCACTACGGGCCAAAGATATTCATTTGTATCACCAGTTGGTCATGTTCATCTCAACACCTGTTCATCTTTGCACTACGGACCAAAGATATTCATCAGGTAAACATTCATCTTTGTACTATAGGCCAAAGATATTCATCAAGTATCACCATTAAGGACTGAGGATGATGAAAAATATTTTAGAGAACGAATCCAGTAAGATAGAAGGACAAATATTAGGGATTCGTATTTCAGTTTATCCAAATTCAATAATACTACATAATAACCAAGTGTGAAGTAGAATTCAAAAATAAAGATCAAAACATGGATACAATCAAAGATAGTAACCATAAAAACATCTGGGACGAAAAAGAGAAAATTTCATTTTTCGGTGAATAGTGTCGTATTTGTGAATAATTATGTCGATATCGTGAATAATTATGTCGATATCGTAAATAGTAACTCCGACGCAAAAAGGTAAAAATTCCACAATAAAATTCATAACAATATCTCAGCATAATGATATTGAAGAAAATAATATCATTTAAGAAGAAAATAACATCCCTTACCTCAAAGAAATAGTACTTCGAAATGGAATATCGAATATGAGGCTGAATGAAACTTGTACTGAATAGCAACTCTCAATTTATCAAAATACTCACAAAAATACGCTCGATAATATAGAGAGAGAAATCTTATGTTTCTAGTGTGATTTTCAATTGTAACCTAAGCACCTATTTATAGGAAAATGCTAGCACGCCGAAGCAGACTTGACCTACTACCTGATGGGTTTACCTGCTACTATTGCCACCCACCACATTTGAAATAAAATTTGAGCACATTTCTCACCAACCAAAAGTGGGGCCCACCAATTCTAGAATTTTCCAAAATGTTTTATAATTTAAAAAATAATCAGAAACTTTAATAATTCATAATAAATAGCTCTTTTATCAAAAAATACGAATTATATGTCCATTCCATAGGAAATCAAATTCTCTACAACTTTGTAGCTTTAAGTTTTTCCAAATTCCAAACCGAAAATATTTGAAATCCACAAACGGATGATTTTCAATACCTCATAAAATTCATAATAAATCATACGTTAATTTTTAATGGTTCAAAATTTGTGGACATATACTAAACTTATATATGTATAACATATCCAAAAATCACAACGATCCAACGGTCGGATTAAAATTATAACTCACGCAATAGAGCTTTAAGAACACTGATTTGATTTTTAATACATCCATTCCGACAAAAATACTGATAAAACACCTAAACATTAATTCCTTCAATTATATCCACATAAAATAAATATTTCCTTATCATATAAATCAATAAATAATTATTCACAAATAATATTACAGAATCACAATAATGACAACCAGGCCGTTCCTATGAAAGAGGTGGCTTTCTGATAAGAATTTTTCCTTACTGGCGCGCAATTAGGTGACCAAACCTCTCCTTGACAGAACTTTCTAGACATTGCCAATAATGCTATCTAATAATATTATTCAAATAAAATGAATTATTGATCTGATAATGGGAAATACTGTGCAGTGACAATTATTAATACAACAATAATATAAAATATCAACGCAATAATTATTGAACCAATAAAATAAAATATTGAACAATAATTACTGTAACAATTATTGAGTAGTGCCTTCATACGTAAGAATCAATAATTCAAAAATCTTTGTCGCGTAATACCGTAAAGCTTCTTTGTGCAACCACACGTACATCGTATTTTAACCACCGAGTAATCCAACAAAGTTAATTCAGAATAATCACGCCATTATTTATAAAAACTCAAACTTGTCGCTTTTCTTCATCCGGCGCTTATTACATTATGGGGCTCATAAATGGTCATGTTGGCCATACCTAATATTCCCCCACAAAGCAAGAATATTCCACGACCAAACGAATATTCCCCGACAAAATGAATATTTTATAACCACTTGCTTATTTTGCAAAATTTGCACATTTCACCCATAATCAAAACATTATATCAAATTAACACCTTATTATTCACAATAATAATTAAAAGAAATTCGATTTTATTTATAAAAAGTTGGGATCTTACAACCTCCCCTACTTATGAAATTTCGTCCTCGAAATTGACGTACGTACCTGGTGTTTCAAAAAGATGAGGATACCTCATTTTCATTTCTGATTCCAACTCCCAGGTCATTTCTGCAATAGCATGGTTCCTCTCCAAAACCTTAACTTGTGGTATAACCTTTATGCGTAAGATATGCTCTTTCCTATCCAAGATCATGACAGGTACCTCCTCGTACGTTACATCTTCGGCTATCTCGTCTGGTTCTAACACAATAATGTGGTATGGGTCATCCGCATATTTACGTAACATCGATATGTGAAAAACGTTATGAACACGTGACATAGTTAGCGTTAAGGAGAGTCTATAGGCCACATTTCCTACTCGATCAAGGATTTCAAATAAATCGAAGGTTTGAGCTTTCTTTTCTTCATCGACTCTTACTTCTAGAGTAACGCCTTCTTGCACCTTCTTCTTTATATTCATCAGCTCCGGTGTCCGTAGCTTGAGCAGCTTTAACTTTATCGATTAAAGTAGGTTCTACTCGTATGCTTGATATCATTATGTGGGTACTTGGAGCCTTTAACTCTATCTCCATCCTTTGTAAGTCGTACAAAATGGGTCTTTGTGTTAACAACATCACACTCGTACCCGCATACGATCTTCTACTCAACGCGTCAGCTACCATGTTCGCTTTTCCAAGATGGTATGGTCAGAATAGGTGCCGAAATGAGTCGACTCTTGAGCTCTCAAAAAATCTTCTCGCATTCCTTGTTCCATACGAATTTTGTATCTTTTCGAGTCAGCTAAGTTAATGGAGTAGCAATTCGAGAAAATCCTTCCACGAATCTCCGATAATAACCAGCTAAGCCCAGAAAGTTACGTACTTTGGTCACCGACTTCGGTTGCTCTCAACTGTTATTCATATCCCAATCTTGGATAGCACATCACAATGGCGCCTATAAGTTTACCACCGCATGAATATGACGTATCCTACGGAGAGTCTGGCTTTGGTGCATTCCACAAAGGAAGTCACCAGATAGAGGCTTTAGTACCAACTCTTGTACTTGGATTTTTAACTCCTGAAGTTCAATAGGAGCCATTCGATATGAGATTTTAGAAATGGGTTTTGTATCGGGTTCAAAGTCGATACAAAATTCAATATCACGCTCTCGGGGTAGGCCAGGAAATTCTTCAGGAAATACGTCAGGAAATTCACTAACAACAGAAATATCATTCAAATCTGACGTATTTTTGTTTAAATCCATGAAATAGGCTAAGAAAGCTTGACATCCTTTTTTCAATAAACGAATGGCTTTATGGCTACATATGAAAGTGTTTGACTTCAATGGTTTAGTTGCTTGAATTCGCATAACAAGTTGGTTAGGAATATGAAAACTAACAACCTTACGAAAATAATTAATTTTGGCATGATGAGTAGTTAACCAATCAATCCCTAAAATCACGTCAAATGCAAGTATCTTTAAAGAGATAAGATCAACAGGTAATGTGATTTTGCCAACTTGGATCAAACAAAATTTATAAACAGTGGATATGATAAAAGTTTCTCCTAACGGAATCTCCACAGATAAGTCAAAGTCTAATTTCTCCGGAGTCAAGTTTAAACGTTGAGCACAAGCAGGGGAGATAAAAGAATGGGTAGAACCGGTATCTAATAAGGTATAGATTTTGTAAGAATTTTTAATTAACTAACTCGTGATACCTTCGTTTGAGTTCCTCGCGTTTTGGGCAGTAACGACAAGCGCTTTTCCAGAAACCGCCGACTTTGTTTTGTTTGTATCCGCCTTTGGTGCCACTGTCTCTGCTGCACTTGATTTCGCTACAGGACAAAATTGAGCTATATGGCCGTCTTTTCCACAATTGAAACACACCTTGGAAGGCTGTGAACATTTTGGACTTATGTGTCCTCCTCTCTCTTGTCTCTGAACATCTAACTGCGGTCGTTCTCCTCCCTAGGATTTATTCTTTGGTGTTGGTGCTGCTGCTGATGTCTTTCCATCATTGTTAAATCTAATCTTTTTGAAATTTCCACTTGACTCACTTCTCCTATTATCATGACCACGATTACCACCCGAGTGGTTACTGCTTTTATCCGTATTTTTCCCTCCTCGCTGGTTATCATCATTCCGATGATTTCTAGCACACCCAGATGACCTCGGTTGTGGTCCCTCAGTTGAACATACTCATTATCTCACTCTAATAATTGAGCCTTGTTGACAACACCTGAATACAGAGAAAATTTGTGAGAGATAAGGTATTGACGTATTTCGGGTTTTAAACCTCGTAGAAACATTCGCGTCATTCGTTCCTCATTCTCCACCAAATGAGGTGCAAACCTGGATAACTCCACGAACTTCGCCTCGTACTGGGACACCGTCATGTTCTTCTGTTCCAATCTAATAAACTCTACCTCCTTCATATGACGAATACTTTCAGGAAAGTACTTGTCATTGAATAATTTCTAAAATCTACCCCAAGACATATTGAGTGCGGTACATTTGAGGTACGCTTCACGATTCCCACGATGTCATCTCACCACGGAACATAAAGGTGGCGAATGGAACCTTTTGTTCTTCCGTACATCCCAAGACATCGAATATCTTGGTACTTTGCTTGACCCACGTTTCTGCCTTAATCGGATTTGACTTTCCAAAGAATTATGGTGATCCCAACCCCTTGAACTGCTTGGCTATGACAAACCGCGCGTTGCTATCATTTCCATCCGTATTTTGTACACGAGTCTCCCTCGTCTGATTTTGCATAAACTGCAAAAAGCTTCTAAACATCGCATCATTCATCGTGTGCTTGGTAGTGTTGTTTACAGGAGGAATATTGTCTTCCTGTTGCACGTTCTCCTGATTGGTAACTAAAGGTGTTTCCACAGTCTCATACACTCCATTGTTAACGTTCTCAGCTGCTATTCTTATATACTACCATAAAACAAGGGTTAATTAAACAAATTAACATATCACATAATACCCTATATTATTACCGGCCAACAAATAAGCTTAGGTAGGACACACTAGTTAAGGATTTACTCATCTCTCCCCTCCTAGTTCTATTCCTCGATCTCCGCCATAGACCATATCCCTAAGCTCTGATACCAACTGTGACGCCCCCAAAATAGGTATACATCACCCATTACAAGTGCCAAATACATGGTACAGAAAACAACTACAACTTTATTATTACAATTGTCATGCAAAATACGACAACACATACTGTGAGTTTAAATACAAATATTGTCTTCTAGACAATATCCACACCCAGCTAAAGTCCTCATTACAATTTTTGCCACACTATTTTACAAAATAGTGAAGAACGCTAAACAACTGTCTAGAACCATCATTCCACACCCCGACTACTTCCCGTTATGTTCTCGCTTCCTGAGAAGAAAAATGGAACAAAAAGGAAAAGGGTGAGCTCAACTAGCCTAGTAAAGAATATTATGACTAAGATAATATACAACAAATTATCCTTAGTCTTCAATAGGGAAAAATCTGATAGAATATAATAGACAACAAGTTTTAGATCAACAACTGCAACGAAAACAATAATTCATTTGAAGAGTTAAGTAGAGAATGAAATCTACTATCATCTATGAATTTAAAAGTCCATCATCAATATTTTATCCCTATAACATCAATCAATATACAAATTTGCACTACGGGCCAAAGATATTCATTTGTATCACCAGTTGGTCATGTTCATCTCAACACCTGTTCATCTTTGCACTACGGACCAAAGATATTCATCAGGTAATCATTCATCTTTGCACTACAGGCTAAAGATATTCATCAAGTATCACCATTAAGGACTGAGGATGATGAAATATATTTTAGAGAACGAATCCAGTAAAATAGAAGGACAAATATTAGGGATTCGTATTTCGGTTTATCCAAATTCAATAATACTACATAATAACCAAGTGTGAAGTAGAATTCAAAAATAAAGATCAAAACATGGATACAATCAAAGATAGTAACCATAAAAATATCTGGGACGAAAAAGAGAAAATTTCATTTTTCGGTGAATAGTGTCGTATTTGTGAATAGTGTCGTATACGTGAATAGTGTCGTATACGTAAATAGTAACCCTGACACAAAAAGGTAAAAATTCCACAATAAAATTCATAACAATATCTCAGCATAATGATATTGAAGAAAATAATATCATTTAAGAAGAAAATAATATCCCTTACCTCAAAGAAATAGTACTTCATAATGGAATATAGGATATGATGCTGAATCAAACTTGTACTGAATAGCAACTCTCAAAGTATCTAAATACTCACAAAAAGACGCTCGATAATATAGAGAGAGAAAGCTTATGTTTCTGGTGTGATTTTCAATTCTAACCTAAGCACCTATTTATAGGAAAATGCTAGCACGCCGAAGCAGACTTGACCTGCTACCTAATGGCTTTACATGCTACTATTTCCACCCACCACATTTGAAATAAAATTTGAACACATTTCTCACCAACCAAAAGTGGGGCCCACCAATTCTAGAATTTTTCAAAATATTTTATCATTTAAACAATAATCAGAAACTTTAATAATTCATAATAAATAGCCCTTTTATCAGAAAAATATGAATTATATGTCCATTCCATAGGAAATCGAATTGTCAACAACTTTGTAGCTTTATGTTTTTCCAAATTCCAAACCGAAAATATCCGAAATCCATAAACGGAGGATTTTCAATACCTCATAAAATTCATAACAAATCATATGTTAATTTTTAACGATTCAAAATTTGTGGACATATACTCAACTTATATATGTATAACATGTCCAAAAATCACAACGATCCAACGGTCGGATTAAAATTATAACTCACGCAATAGAGCTTTAAGAATACTGATTTGATTTTTAATACCTCCATTCCGACAAAAATACTGATAAAACACCTCAACATTAATTTCTTCAATTATATCCACATAAAATAAATATTTTCTTATCATATAAATCAATAAATAATTATTCATAAATAATATTGCAGAATCACAATAATGACAATCAGGCCGTTCCCAGGAAAGAGGGGGCTTTCCGATAAGGATTTCTCCTTACTAGCGCACAATTAGTTGACCAAACCTCTCCTTGACAGAACTTTCTAGACATTGCCAATAATGCTATCTAATAATATTATTCAAATAATATGAATTATTGATCTGATAGTGGGAAATACTGTGCAGTGACAATTATTGAAACAACAATAATATAAAATATTAACGCATCAATTATTGAACCAATAAAATAAAATATTGAACAATAATTACTGTAATAATTATTGAGTAGTGCCTTCATACGTAAGAATCAATAATTTAAAAATACTGTGCAATACCGTGTACTACTATGCAACCACACGCAATTATTTATAAAAACTCAAACTTGTCATTTTTTTCATCCGATGGTTATTCTCATTATATGGGCTCACAAATGGTTTATTGTGTATCATACGAATATTCCCAAAAGCAAAAAGAATATTCCACGACCAAACGAATATTCTCCGATAAAATGAATATTATATAACCACTTGCTTATTTTGCAAAATTTGCACATTTCACCCATAATCAAAACATTATAACAAATTAACACCTTATTATTCACAATAATAATTAGAAGAAATTCGATTTTATTTATAAAAAGTTGGGGTCTTACAAGAACAACATAACTTAACACATAATACTGCTATTTGCAGTCAACACATAACCTAATCACATTGTCACATAGTTATATCAGTCATTGGATCATAAACAAACACTAATACAGTCAAATTATCTAAGTCCATATCAATTTCTGAAATATTTTGGTGTACCGACGACTTTATTGGGTAATTATCGAGTCTGAACTCTATTCTGTATCCTTAATATTATTCTGGATAATTTAAATATCAGTCATATGATTCTTCATAGCCTTATAATAATTTTTAAATAATTATTATAATTTATCATGAATTTTCAAACACTGGAATCATTATAAAATAATTTAAATATCAAATAATTCTATTATCATTAATATTTAATTAATATTAAACTATTAATGAAACCATTGCCAAAATATTAAAGATATTTATAATAACTTAAAATATTTTTAAAGTATTAATATTACCCTTAAATGATTTTTAAAATAATTAAAATCATTTTTAAATAATTACCATTAATATTTAAATATTAATGTATTATTTATCAAAATATTAAAAGTCATTAAGTATAACTTAAAATATTTTTAATTCATTTATATCCTTTTAAATTAATAAAACTATTTTAAAACTTTTTATTTAATATAATTATTAAATAAATCCAATATCATTAAATATTAAATTATTAATGAAATTTACCTTTAAATATTGAAAGTTATATTTTATAACTTAAAATATTTTAAAACTCTTTATTTTTATTTAAAATGATTAAAATTATTTTTAAACTAATTTATTTAATATAAATATTAAATAAATATAATATCATTAATATTAAAATATTAATATTTTTCATAACAAAATATCAAAAGTTATATTTTATAACTTAAAATATTTTTATAACCTTTAAATCATTTTTATATGATTTTTAAATCATTTATTCTCTTTTTCTATAATTTATTTAATACATTTATTAAATGAATTAATTATCATTAATATTCATTAATTAATGAAATTCATCACAAAATATTAAAAGTTACATTTTATAACTCAAAAATATTTTTAAACACTTTATTCTTATTTAAAATAATTTTTATAACATTAAAATTATTTTTCTCTAATTTATTTAATACACTAATTAAATAAATTAAATATCATTAATATTTAAATAATTATAAGTATTAATGAAAAATGTCCCAAATAGTCAAAAGTTAATTTTTATAATTTAAAAAAAAATTTAAAACCATTTTTATAATTTTAGAATTTATTTTCTATTTTTAATCATTTTTCGGAAATTCAGAAAATAAAAAATAATAGAAACCGTCGCTATAGGCTATAGTGACACTTTTTGTTGCTGTTAGTGTTCTTGAGCTCAAGAACATTGACAGCCGACTTATCAAGGGTCAATGTTTGACCGCTTATAATTCTCAGTCCAAAGTGTTTCTGGGGTTTCTTATTCATCAATTTTGTAGTAGGTATGTATTACTACAAGTTTTAATCATCATCTCGATCAAACAACATTACAACAAAGAAATCTGGGCTCTCAAAATTCTTGTCGAGTAATCCACGGGTTTTCCGGATAACCCGAAAACCGAGCAAAGGACATGGTCACACTTTCAAGCTCACTAAATCAGGTGTTCTAGTCATTAGTAAAGTGTTATTATGGTTGAAGTATGTAGTACACATGACAAGGAACAAATGTTTATCAACAGATCAACTTAACAATAACAAGATCACAAGTTATGATTCGGTCAAAGGCTGTCAAAAAACTTGTTCATATAGTTTTTGGGTTTTCCAGAAACTCAATCCGTGACCGAGTGACCTAGTTTGACCGTCCATTAAATCCAACATACGTAATGTTTTAGTGATATAAAGGCATAAGCATGAAGTACAAACAACATAGTTCAACTTAGATGTAACAACAATAACAAACTAACAAACAGCTGAAAGATCTGAGGCTATGAACATGTTGCCAGGCTGTTCTAGGCACATTCTAGGTTTTCCAGATTTTAGAAAGTCATGGTCGGTCAACTCATATGCTTACAAGTATGCTTAAATGTTAATCATATGCTTACAAGTATGCTCAAGTCATAAGGTTACAAGTATGCTCAACTCATATGCTTACAAGTATGCTTAAATGTTAATCATATGCATGCTTACAAGTATGCTTAAATGTTAATCATATGCATGCTTACAAGTATGCTCAAGTCATATGGTTACAAGTATGCTCAAGTCATATGTTAACATTTATAATGTTGTTTGTAGTAGGTACCGTGGAATCATGGACCTCTATTCAGACCGTAGTTAGATGGAACAACGAAAGTCAAGTGCCCAGATAGGTGCTACAGCTGAATTTAGAGCTGGTTGCCAAGTGTTTTTGGAGTACGCGTATAGTCACCCGGAATGTATGAATGGTAAGTCGCAGATACGATGTCCATGTTTGAAGTGTAAGAATGTAAATTATATGGACAGAGACATTGTAAACTATCATTTACTTGTTTCCGGGTTCATAAAAAATTACGAAGAATGTTGGTGGGCACATGGGCAGAGAAGAGATGGTGGCATCATAGAAGTACATAATTTGGGTAGTAGTACTCATCGAATGAATGAAATGGTTCATGATATTGCAGGGCCAGATTTTGATTGGAACAAGGCAGAGATCAACCTATGAATTCTGATGCCAAAGACTTCTTTAAGTTGTTAGACGAGGGTAGCGAGCCATTGTGGCATGGTTGCACCAAACACAGTACATTGTCTGCAGTGGTGACATTACTTAACATCAAAGCTGATCACAATATGAGCCATGAGTGTTTTGAGTCGCTCTTGAAAGCCATTAAGAGTATGTTTCCTGACGGTGAGAAATTACCTGGTAACTATTAATTTTGTAAGAAAATGGTGAAGAAGTTGGATCTTGGATACCAAAGGATCGATGCATGTCCCAACGATTGCATGTTGTTTTATAAGGAAATTGAACAGATGACATGGTGCACGTTTTGCAGTCATGATCGGTTTAGGCCTAATAAAGTGGGTGTGACTACAAAAAAATCAAGTATACCGTTTAAGATTCTAAGGTATTTTCCAATAACACATCGGCTAAAAAGATTGTACATGTCTTCAAGAACAGCTAAACATATGAGTTGGCATGCGAAATCTCCAGCTAAAGATGTAGAACTAAATCATCCCGCAGATGGGTAGGCTTGGAAAGATTTCAACTTAGCACATCCTGAGTTTGCATTGGAACCTAGAAATGTAAGGCTTGGATTGTCCACCGATGGTTTCAATCCGTTTGGCCACTCAAATTATTCCAGACTACTCATGTCATGTTGGCTGTGATTGTTACTCTTTACAACTTGCCTCCTTGGATGTGTATGAAACAGCCATACTTGTTTCTTTCACTCGTGGTTCCTGGTCCTAAGAGTACTGGAAAGAACTTATATGTTTACTTGAGACCTCTTATAGACGAGTTGAAGGTATTATGGGAGGATGGAGTACAGACTTGGGATGTTGCAACGAAAACAAATTTCAACCTTAGGCGTGATTATGTGGACTATAAGTGACTTCCCAGCTTATGGTATGTTAGCTGGATCGAGTACACATGGGAAGTTGGCTTGTCCGTATTGAATGGAGCATACAAAGTCGTTTAATCTATCAAAAAGTCGAAAGCCTTGTTGGTTTGATCACATCGCTTGTTCTTCTTGGGTAGATCACCCGTTTCAAGAAATAGAGAACACTTGAGAAAGGGAAAGTAGACAATGATATATCTCGCACTGCAAGCTTTTTTCGGGAACGGTGATGCGAGATCGTGTGATGAGATTGCCGGTTATCCCATTTGGTAAGATTGATGCCACAAACATAATCAATGGGTTTGGTGAATCTCATAACTAGGTTCGAAGAAGCATCTTTTGGGAACTGCCTTATTGGTCTACAAATTTGATTCGTCATAATCTAGATGTGATGCATATTGAGAAGAATGTGTTTGAAAATGTGTTTAACACCATGATGAATGTTACGGGGAAGACAAAAGATAACGATATGGCACGTTTGGACATGAAAGATATTTGTAAGCGTCCTGGATTAGAACTTTATGAATCTCCTAATGGTAGGATTGTCAAATTGCATGCAAGGTACACATTGTCCAAAAAGCAAGTTGAAGATGTGTGCACATGGGTTAAGTCTCTGAAACTACCAGATGGATATGCGTCAAACATTGCAAGGTGTGTTACGGGTGGGAAATTGCAAGGGATGAAGAGTCATGACTGTCATGTTTTCATGGAGAGACTCATACCTATAGCATTTCGGGATCTACTTGATAAACCAATATGGGATGCTTTGACGGATCTTAGTCATTTCTTTAAAGGCTTATGTTCAAAATCATTAAATGAGAAGGACATGTCTATACTTGAGAAGAACATCATAGAGATCACGTGTAAACTGGAAAAAATATTCCCACCTGGTTTTTTTGACTCCATGGAGCATTTGCAAATCCATCTTCCCTATGAAGCTCGTGTTGGGGGTCCAGTTCAATATAGATGGATGTACCCTTTCGAGAGGGTGATGGGAAACCTTAATAGGAAGGTGAAGAATAGAGCTTATGTCGAGGGGTAGATATGTGAGGCATACAGTTTCGATGAGATATCTACGTTTGTCTCGCACTATTTTCCTGACGAAGTCTTGACAAAGGCCAATCGAGTATCGAGACATGATGATGATGGGGAATGTTGAACTAAATGGTCGGCTCTCTGTATTTGGTCTATCGGGCCGCGCTTATGGAAAAGGGAAGCGCATATTCCTCTCTGAGCAAGAGTTACATGCTGCACATACTTACATTCTTCTAAATTGCGAGGATATTAACGAATTTGTGAGGTACACATGTAAACTTGATAATTTATCTTTTAAGTTGAAAATTAATTATTCCAATATGTTAATGTTTATAACATGGTATAGATTATACGATGACGAGTTAAAAGTTAAGCATCCCGGCATAACTGATAAAGATATTCAAATCAATCGTGATAAAAAAAATTGCACTTTGGCTAAAAGACAAAGTAAGTTCAATTTCTTAAGCACGACATATATATATGTACTCCATGTTAACTATGACTTCATTTAATAAGATGGAGTTTTTGTAGGCTTTGACTGCGGGATAAACGATTTCGGCTAATGTACAAGTCCTAGCTATGGGACCAGACAGGGACCAAGTCAGCAGCAATGGTTACAAAATAAATGGTTGTGAATTTCATACAAAGGCATATGGGCGCGGTAAAAGAACAACGAACTCTGGAGTGTGTGTCCATGGAGATTGTTACAATGAGCTTGGCCGTGCCTTTTATGGGGAGTTGGAGGAAATCGTAGAGTTGTCGTACAAGGGCACGTATGGAGGTCATATTCACTTGTTCAAGTGCCGTTGGTTTGATTCAGAAAAAGGAATACGTGTTGACAGACATGGAATTGTCGATATTGACCTCCATAGGTCTACGTACTCCAACGAACCATTTGTTTTACCAACTCAAACAGTACAAGTATACTACACTCCTAGTCCTGTTAGGAAAAGGGATAGACTGCCTACAGATTGGCAAGTTGTAATTCATACTCCCGCACGTAGTCGTGTAGAAGTAGTTGATGGGGAGATTTACCAAGAGCAGATGCTTCATAGTCAAACTATAATAAATGTAGAGGACGACAATGAAGTAATCCAGTTAGATGGTGGAGATGAACCATATGAATTAGATCCTGAGTCAATACTTGTGTCAGATGACATTGATACTGAGGAGGAAGAGTTATTAACTGAATCTGACACTTAATCTGAAGCAGATAATGGTTATGAATCTGCAACACGTATACAAGATGATTCTAAATCAGACATTGACACTTGAATAAATGAAATGTATGTTTAGCATTACATGTTTTTATATCATTGTCATGTTTATGTACTAAACTATTTAAATGCAACTTTTATTTATTGTCATTTTATATTCATATATATACGTGTTTATATCACTGTCATGTTTATGTACTAAACTATTTAAATGTAACTTTTGTTTATTGTCATTTTATATTCATATATATACATGTGTATATCACTGTCATGTTTATTGTCATATATACATGTAATCAAATATGACTCATAATAACATCTTGAAATTTATAATATATACAGATGGCTTCTGAAGCAGCACAGAAAAAGCGCGACTTGGGTAGGGGGCCTAATCATGTGCCTAAGGCCCCTACTAATCCGGATGATTGGATTCTTATTCAGATTCGCCCTCCTCCGAATAGCACGTACGTCCCGCATATATAATTTATATATAAGCATTTAAGATTCTATTTATACAAGATATATAGAACTTAGATGTAAATTGCTTTAATATATCTACTTATCGTTGATGTAAATTGTTGTATATTATAGTGATTTTTCAAATAATAAGATCGTCAAGATCAACAAAACCATGAACATGAGTATGACATAAAACATAACTAGGAATTAAGTTTATCCATAATTCAATCCATAATTCATGTATATTTGTATATTGGTAATGTTTTGATTGGTATTATATTGGTAATGTATATGGGTCTAAATTTGTTACTGCTTTAATTTGCATTCAATCGTTATTGTTTTGGTCTTATTGTATTGAAAATTTGTATATTTCTCTTGGTTTGTGTCTTGGGTGCCTAAAATGTCCATATATGCATGTAAATGCGTGCATGTGGCTAGTCTATATTGTAGGGAGACTCACGATTTTTTTTAAGTATTATAAGTATAAGTTTGAAAAATGTTCATAAGTATTATAACTTAGATGTAAATTGCTTTAATATATCTACTTATCGTTGATGTAAATTGTTGTATATTATAGTGATTTTTCGATAATAAGATCGTCAAGTGCATATCACGGTTGTGTTTACGAATTGGCTTACACCGTGATTATTACATGGGCGAAACACACCTATCGCCCCACAAGGATGTTGTTTGAAATTTGAATTTCGTGGATGTTTTTTAATTATGATGATAATATAATATTCAAAGGATAATTGTTTAGTAATGTTATTATTGTTGTTTTATTTGCAAAAACGGTATAGATGGGAGGATTTGAGCTTCAAAGGATACGTGAGACATTATTACAGCAAGTAAATGCTGATCCACACCAAAGACAATTTGAACAAAGAAAGATAAAAAGCCCTTCACAATGTCGAGATGGACCATCCAGGCCAGGGAGAGGATTACATGCACGAGCATAGCCCCTGGTGGTGCACCCAGTCCATATAATATTGAGATGTGTGCCCAATGGAGAGTCGAGAGTCGGGTGAAAAGACGAAAAGACCGCCGCCACCAATGGATCCTCGGGTGTAATTCATTGAGAAAAGGCTAAAGGCACATACAAGGGCGGCGGATTTTCACAATTCAAACATATCAACGCTAGGTACGTGTTATTTACAAGTTTTAATATGTTTACAATCATGAATTGTAGAAAATGTCACATTTTTACTTAGTAATATTGTGCTATTTTTTGTATAGGAGTCTCAGTCTCAAGGTCAGCCTATCCATTAGCTGGATGTGTACGTGGCCACCCGTGATGGTCTGCCTGATGCTATCTAGATAGCGGTAATAAGTTTTAACAATTTGATACGGTTTATCAATGCTTACAGAATTTATTTTTAACTATTTAATCGTTAAATAATGACAGGATACTTATAAGTGTTTATTGAATTAGCGCTATCCTGAAGGCACTCCACGTCCGTCTATTGAGCAAGAGTTATGGGAGAGGGCGTCTGTTGTGAAAAAGAACTACATTAAAGGTCAAGGACAACGACGACGCCCATCCTTCAGTGGCTCAGGCTGCTCTTCTACCCAGTCTTCACAGTTATCGAGCCATCCAGCTGTTCATTCTCCGGCTGACTGTGTGAGAGCTATATGTCGAGATCAAGATCTTCTGAAGATACTGGGCGGGCATCTGGGGGCTCTGAGTCCTGAAGAGTTAGCTGAAGTAGTAGCGGCAGCAGCAGCAGGACAACATGGGGATGGCGACGAGGTATAAAATCAATTTGTTGTATGTATTGTCGTATTATATACCAGTATCAACATAGTTACTGTATTTGTAACTTGTTTTATTATTTTGTTAATTACAGGGTGATCAAGGAGGCTATGATGCTTGACGTACCTGCTTTAGATTAGTTTTGTAGTTATAGTATAAGCTTGTACTTGAATATTCATTCTTTGGATATTTTTATGTTATTTAAACAAGTTTTGAAATGTTATTATATTTATTCAAATCATATTGGTTTTTAAATGTTTATATACTAGTTTGGTGTATGTGTTGGTGGACGATGGATGTTTATATTGTTGTTTATGTTGTTTATCTTGTTGTGTATGTGTGTTGGGATAAAGCAGGTACAAAACAGGTATAGGTTTTTGGGAATTCTGCAAAACAGCAAAAATCTGGTTTTTATTTTTTTCCATATCATGCGGTCGCTGATAGTTATTAGCGACGACTAAACAATTGAGGGTATCAGCGATCGCTGCCACGTGGACCACGTCAGCTTTGTCACTGGACCATGCTGACTCAGCTTAGCGACCAGATTTATCATTTCGGTCGCTCATATCTTTCGCAGATATATCGGTCGCTAATAGTGGTCGTTGATGTGCATCCCAGCGACCAGATTTTATGCGATGACTATCAGAGACCGCATTCGGTCGCTGATAGTTATCTGCGATCGAGTGCGGTCGCTGATAGACCTTTTTCTTGTAGTGGTAAAGTGTTATTATGGTCGAAGTATGTAGTACACATGACAAGGAATAAATGTTTATCAACAGATCAACTTAACAATAACAAGATCACAAGTTATGATTCGGTCAAAGGCTGTCAGAAAACTTGTTCATACAGTTTCTGGGTTTTCCAGAAACTCAATCTGTGACCGAGTGACCTAGTTTGACCGTCTATTAAATCCAATATATGTAATGTTTTAGTGATATAAAGGCATAAGCATGAAGTACAAACAACATAGTTCAACTTAGATGTAACAACAATAACAAACTAACAAACAACTGAAAGATTCGAGGCTATGAACATGTTGTCAGACTGTTCTGGGCACATTCTGGGTTTTCCAAATTTTAGAAAGTCATGGTCGGTCAAATACCTTTGACCATTAATAACTTGAAATATAAACATGATCTACACATGATTCCAGTTCTAGATCAAAGATCTCATAACAGACTACAACCGCAAACTTTCAAAACACAAAAATCATTAACGAGCACTTACATATAAGGTCTGACATTCGTTGTCAGAAAACAAAAAAATATTTTCCAGATTTTGGAAAACATCAAATCCGAGCCTATAGATGTTATGGATATAACATCTATCAACCTAGATCATCAATATACACTATATACAACATGTTTAACACAAAAAACTAACATCTAATATGGCAACCAAGATCATATTCTAAATTAGGGTTTTATACCTCTCTTTACAAAATCTTGATTCTTAGCTTCTGATTTGATATAAGTGATAGTGGGGCTTGTTTTGTAACAGATCTAGCAAGGGAATTTCGGAGGTTTTAGAGAGAGATGGTCTTGGATGAGTGTGTTGAGAAAATGAGACTTGAATGTGACATTTTCTCTCTCTAATTCTCTATATATGAAGGATGCAATGAATTGGTTGCTATAATGGAGCTGATTGCTGGAGTTTTAGTACAAGAGTAGGTCAAGAGTTAGTCACCAACGAAAGTTATGGCCAAATCTACAAGTTATCTTCAATTATGCAAGAGGGTAATTTGGTCATTGGCCTTATGATTTTAATGGCAAACATGTAACTTGGCAAACCCTTAGGGTTTGACGCTTAGGGTTTAACCCTAAGGTTCTATAATTTGGTTTTCTAGAATTTGCATTTAGGGCTAAAAAAAATTAAAAATTAGTTTCTAAAAATGAACAATTAGGGTTTCTAAATTAGTTTAGGTTTCTAATTACATAAAACATAATAATTAGGTTTAGGTTTTATTAATTATAATTAAGATTGCTAATTTAGCAATTAGGGCTCCAATTTGACAATTAGGGCTTCTAACAATATAGGGTTTCCAAAAATTAATTAGGGTTTTCCTAAATAGGATTAAAATTTATAGTACTAATCATTAATCACATAACACAGTTACTAGACATATTTTAAAGTCTCATTTGACTTCAAAACTAGGGTTTATCAGTAATATTAGGATTTTGTCATGTTACATTAAAATTGTTCCACACGTTAACCTTACACACATAACATACATATTTATAGCACTGAAATATACTTAATATAATATTATTATTCTCATTCATTGCTCAAAATCCAGAATTAAGGTTTGTATTCCATATCTGATTTTATTTTTCATATACATACCATTATTAATTAAGTTATAATAATTAACTTAAGTAATCTAATATAAATTCATATAACAAAATAATTATTATAATAATTCTATAATCATTTCATATATTATTTAAATAAAATAATAATCATATTTTCATAGAAATAAATAATAAAAATATTTTTTACTACAAAATTAAGTATATAAAAATATAATTTATAATGGTCAATAATTCTAAGAAAATTATTTGAAATTATTCATGTAATAAATAAATTTTTATTTATCGCATAAATACATAAGCTTTACTTTGCACGTATTCCCACCTTTAAAATAAATAAAAAAAATTATATGCAAAATTTTTGATTTATTTATATAGAAAATCTTGGGTTATTACATTCACCCTCCCTTATAAAGATTCTGTCCCCAGAATCACCGTTTCAAAACTTATACATATAAGGGTACATAGTATACACAGTCATTGCAAGTAGATCTCGATCATAATTGATCGAATCGATCATTAACTATTCAGCATAAAGCTTGTCTATCTGCTTAAACAGAAATTTGATTTCTAATAGAACTCAAATTCCTCCTTCAAAGTTTCTTTATAAAATAATTTACTATATATATAAGAAAATCATATATAAGAAAATAAAATTTGTTCGAATAATACCGGGAGTTCCATCCCCGACTGCTACCGTATCTTGAGCTGTCATACTGAAGACTCTTGCGGTTGATTCTGTTCGTTTGTTTGTTGAAGTTGGTCCCGTTGTCGCCAGCGTCCCGCTACTTTTATCTGTAGTCATACTCCCTGCCTTCATTCTCCTTTTCGGACAGTCCTTCACCTTATGCTCCATTGATCCACATCTGAAACACCCACTGTTCATCCTAGGATTGGGGCAGTTGGGAGAGATATGTCCCTTCTGCCCACATTTATAACACACAAACTTACCTTTAAGACACTCTCCCGAGTGATTCTTTCCGTAATTCTCACACTGCATAACCTGTTTCTTTCCACCTCTTGGCCTATTTCCAGTATTCCTGAAATTGTCTCATTGCCTTTTTCCAGTCCTACCACCACTACTTCCTTCTCCGGCTCTAGCTTGATTTACCTCCCGCCAAAAATAGCTTGATTCTGCATAGCTTGAGCGAAAATATTTGCAAAATTCTACGTTGGATCTGGTTGTCCTCAAGCTTTATTGACATGTTCTTCTGTCCTTTGGTTTCATTTTCGTCTTGGTGGAATTATCTGATTAATTAAAATCATAATTTATCTTTCATCGACTTTGTGACGCCCCCAAAATAGGTATACATCACCCATTCTGAGTTGCCAAATATATGGTACAGAACTTAAATATAAAATTAAATATACAACATGAGCTGTGAGTTTTAATACAAATATTGTCTTCTAAATAGTATTCAAACTCAAAATAAGTCCTCATTACAATTATTATCACACTATTTCACATAATAGTGAGGACTACTAATGAAACCATCTGGACCGTCAATCCATTCCCCGACTAGTCCTAGATTTATTCTCATTTCCTGAAGAGAATAGTGAAAGAAAGGGTGAGCTCAACTAGCCCAGTAAGAAATATTATGACTAAGATAATGCAAAATAAATTATCCTTAGCCTTCAACAGTATAATAACTGATAGAATATAATAGACAACAAGTTTTAGATCAACAACTGCAGCGAAATAAGCAATCCATTAGAAAAGTCAAGTAGAGCATGATATCTATTATCTTCTATGATTTAAAAGGTTTTTCAACACTTTTATCGCTGAGACTCGGCTTAATAAATAAACCACATCATCGAATCATCCCTGCACTACAGGCCAAGGATATTCCTTAGTATCACGACCAGGAATTATCCATGCACTATGGACCAAGGATATTCGTGTTTTCATCAACGGTCATGATCATGCCATAAAACAATTCATCTTTGCACCCTTGGCCGAAGTGAACCCATGGTCATGATCATACCAAAAACTGTCCCTCAATGCACTACAGGCCAATGAGGACTTTTACCGCATCATTTGTAACATTACTGTCATGATAATACCGAATAATCCCTGGTCATAATCATACCAAGTCCATCTATGCACTACAGGCCAAAGATGACTTTCATAATAATATAAGCATGATGATGATGACAATGAGATAAGAATTCAATTAAAAGAAAGAAAAGAATAAATTTATAAAGATTTATAATTTAATTTATCCAGAATTCAATAACGTCCAAATTATCAACATGATACTGCTTTGTGGAGTAAAATTCAAGAATAATATTGTATCAAAAATGATTTGGACCGAAAAGAAATCAATTTTTGTCATAAATAGTATCCCAGATGAATAGTAATCGAGTGAATAGTACCCCGTGAATACTGAACAAAAATAATATCCCTTACAACTATTGAACGAAAATAATATTCCTTACGAATATTAAACGAATATAATATTCCTTACGAATATAATATTTCTTGCGAATATTGAACGATATAAAATTTCTTATGAATACAAAAAATAATATCGTAAGCGAATATGAAATAAATAAAACCCTTTACGAATATTGAACGAAAATAATATTCCTTACGAATATTGAACGAAAATAATATTCATACGAATATGAAAAATAATATCTCTTCAGAATATGAAATAAATAATACCACTTACCTCAAAAAGAAGAGTATTCCAACTAGTATAGCGGGGATATTCTTGAATAAAACTTTCACTATTTTCTACACTCAAAGCTTTCTAAAACTCGAAAGAAATACGCTCAGTATTATAGAAGAAGAATTATCTGATTCTTGTGTGATTTTCAATTCTAAATAAGCATCCTATTTATAGGAGAACGAAAAGGATATTATTCGAATGCACAGTGAAGGAAAAATCACAGGCGACGTTCGGCCGAATTTTTTGAAAAATTTTGATTTTACTATGCTGCACAATGCAATAAAATATTCTAATAAAATGAAAACTTTTAACTAAAATATAATATATATATATATATATATATATATATATATATATAACAAAAACTAATATAATTATATATATACTTTCCTTTCCTTTTACGTAACTCCCCCGCCCCCATTCCTATTTCAGATTCCAAAGTCACATGTGGGCCCCAAATGTGGCCCCACCTTTATTATATAAAAAAATACTAAATAATTTTCTACCGATTATTTTCAAAAATGGGTAAATAGGGGTCTATAAAATAAGAAAAATTTACAACAAATACTTCATACAAATCCCTTCAATATTTTTAACAAAATTTATTCATCATTATTATTATTCGTAATATTTAACAACCAGATCGTTCCCAAAAAAGAGGGGCTTTCCGATAAGAATTTCTCCCTATTGGCGCGCAATTAGGTGACCAAACCTCTCCTCGACAGAACTTTCTATACATCGTCAATATTGCAAATAATAATATGAATAACTATATCATCTCAATTATTGATTTAATAATATATAGAAATATTAACAATAATTGAATCAAATTACGTGAGATACTATGCAGCAATTACTGAAGCAATAATTGAACAAAACTAAGTGACTTCTCACGTAAGCATCAATAATCAATACCGTGTGCTACTATGCAACCACACATATTACTTTACTTTTATCACCGGGTATTTTAACAGTTAACGGTAAAACTTCCGCCGTTATTTTCATAAAAAGATATTTTTGTCGTTTTCTCAATCCGACAATAATTCCGTTGTGGGTTCCACCAATGATTGTGTCGTCGTACGAATATTCCTTGTTAAAACGAATATTCCTCGACCAATCGAATATAATATAACAAATTGCATACTTTGAAAAATTTATAAATACTACCCAGAACTATAACATTATATCAAATCCACACTATAATACTTAAAAAAAATATTTTGGGAAAATTAATATTTATTCACAGAATTTTGGGGTCTTACAATCTCCCCTCCTTATGAAATTTCGCCCTCGAAATTTATGCACGTACCTGGTATGCCGAACAGATGAGGATAACTCATCAGATTCTAACTCTTGAGGTATAACCTTTGAGCGAAGAATATATTTCTTATCCAAGATTTTAACAGCTATCTCCTCATACATTAAATCTCGTCCTGTTCTAATTTAATAATATGGTTTGGGACATTCACATATTTACGTAACATCGATACGTGAAAAATGTTATGAACATGCAACATATTTGGCGGTAAAACGAGTCCATAGGCCACAGTTCCTACTCGATCGAGGATTTGAAATAGACCAATAAAATCGAGGGTTGAGATTTCCTCTCTTCATCAACTCTTGCTTCTAGAATAATGCCTTCTTGAACCTTCTTCTTCACATTCATCAGTTCTGAGTCTATAGCTTGAGCATCTTTACTTTCTCGATTAAAGTCTGTTCAAATCGTATATTCGCTATCTTCACGTTGGTTCGTATATTCGCACTCGTAAATGCATACGATCTTCTACTCAATGTGTCAGCAACCACGTTCGCTTTTCTAGGATGGTATTGAATGGTATAGTCATAATCTTCAATAGCTCGAGTCGACGTCTTTGGCACATTATACGTTCATTTTGGGTGAAGAAATACTTGAGGGTTTTAGAAATGGGTTTTGTACTGTGGTCAATACAAAATTCGATTTCACGCTCTAGGGTAGGCTAGGAAGTCTTCAGGAATACATCAGGAAATTTATTAACAATAGAAATATCATTCAAAATTGTGACTCTCATCCCAAGACTTGGATAGCACGTCACATTGATACCTATCAACTGGTCATCGTTATTCACGGCATCCCCTACGGATAGTCTGGGTTCGGTGTATTCCAAGACTTGGAAGTCACCGGATAAAGGCTCGGGGCTCTTTACTTATAGCTTGATATGACAATTATTGACTTTAGTGGTTTGGTTACTTGAATTCTCATAATAGGTTGGTTAGGAATATGAAAACTAACAACCTTACAAAAATAATCAATTTTAGCATGATGAGTAGTTAACCAGTCGATTCCTAAAATCACATCAAAGGCAAGTATTTTCAAAGAGATAAGATCGACAAGTAACGTGAGGGTGCCAATTTGAATAAAATAAAATTTATAAACAGTGGATGTAACGAAGGTTTCTCCCAATGGAGTTTCAACAAATAAGTCAAAGTCTAATTTCTCTGGAGTTAAATTTAAACGTTGAGCACAAGTAGGTGAAATAAAAGAGTGGGTAGAACCGTTATCGAATAAGGTATAGACTTCGCAAGAGTTTATAATTAACTTACTCGTGATAACTTCATTCGGGTTCCTCAACAAACGCTCTCACTTTAACTACCAGCTTTGACTTGTCTGGGACATCCTTTAGCATCAATATCCCAGCTGGACTTGACTTCACTACACAACAAAATCGAGCTAGGTGACCTTCTCTTCCGTAATTTAAACACGCTTTGGGTTGATGCGTACAGTTTGGACGGATGTGTCCCTCCTGTCCGCATTTGAAACATACGACCGATGGTCATTCTTCTTCCTTTAAAATGAGTGCTGGTGCTGCTGTCTTTCCATCATTATTGAACCTTCTCTTCTTGAAATTTCCACTTCTATCATCTTAGCCATGATTACCACCGAAGTGGTTACAATTCTTCGCATGATAATTTCCCCCACGATGGTTATCGTTGTTCCGATGGTCGTTGCCACTGGTACGATTATTATCGTGTTGTTGGTCGTTGCCTTTTGGTTGTGCTGACTCATTATCGCGCTCCAATAAATGAGCCCTATTCACAACATCTGAATATAAACAAAGCTTGTGAGAAATGAGGTATTGACGTATATCGGGTTTCAAACCTCTTAGAAATATTCGCCTCATTCACTCCTTATTATCGACCAAATGGGATGCAAACCGGGATAACTCGATAAACTTAGCCTCGTACTGCGACACGATCATATTGTTTTACTCCAGCTTGATGAATTCCACCTCCTTCATGTGATGAATAGTTTCAAAAAAGTACTTGTCATTGAACAATTCTTGGAACTTCTCCCAAGACATCTTAATTGCATCAGGCTGGGTACATTTTCAGATTCCCACCAATGATCTGCTTCTTCACGCAATATAAAGGTGGCGAATGGAATCTTTTGCTCCTCTGAGCATTCCAAGATATCAAATATTTTGGTGATCTGCTTTATCCACGTGTTCGCCTTAAGTGGTTCTGGCTTTCCCAAAAACTCCGGCGGTCCCAACTCCTTAAACAGCTTAGCAGTGACCAGCCATGGGTTGCCATTATTTACACCAGCATTATGAATATAAGTCTCTCTCGTTTGGTGTTGCATGAATTGCATAAAGCCTCTAAACATCCCATCGTTCATCATCTGATCGGTGTTGTTGTTTACCTGAGGATTATTGTCTTCATGTTGCACATTATCCTGGGTATTGATCGTTGGTGACTCAACGGTCTCCTGTGCTCCATTGCTATTCTCAACATTCTCAGATGTCATTTTCAAATACTGCCACAAAACAAGGGTTAATTGACATGCAATATATTATCCCTATATTCTGACCGACCAAATAACTACCAAATAAACTTAGGTAGGTCATACTAGCGAAGGAATTACCTGACTCTCCCCTCCTAGTTCAAGTCTCACATCTCAGCCAGGGATCATATCCTTAAGCTTTGATACCAACTGTGATGCCTCCAAAATAGGTATATATCACCCATTCTGAGTCGCCAAATACATGGTACAAAACTTAAATACAAACTTAAATATACAACATGAGTTGTGAGTTTTAATACAAATATTGTCTTCTAAATAGTATTCAAACTCAAAATAAGTCCTCATTATAATTATTATCACACTATTTCACAGAATAGTGAGGACTACTAATGCAACCATCTGGACCGTCAATCCATTCCCCGACTAGTCCCAGCTATATTCTTATTTCCTGAAGAGAACAGTGAAAGAAAGGGTGAGCTTAACTAGCCCAGTAAGAAATATTATGACTAAGATAATGCAAAATAAATTATCCTTAGCCTTCAATAGTATAACAACTGATAGAATATAATAGACAACAAATTTTAGATCAACAACTACAACGGAATAAGCAATTCATTAGAAGAGTCAAGTAGAGCATGATATCTACTATCTTTTATAATTTAAAAGGTTTTTTAACACTTTTATCGCTGAGACTCAGCTTAATAAATAAACCACATCATCGAATCATCCCTGCACTATAGGCCAAGGATATTCATTAGTATCACGACCATGAATTATCCATGCACTATGGGCCAAGGATATTCATGTTTTCATCAACAGTCATGATCATGCCATAAAACAATTCATCTTTGCACCCTTGGCCGAAGAGAACCCATGGTCGTGATCATACCAAAAACTATCTCTCAATGCACTACGGGTCAATGAGGACTTTTACTGCATCATTTGTAACATTACGATCATGATTATATCGAATAATCCCTGGTCATAATCATACCAAGTCCATCTATGCACTACATACTAAAGATGACTTTCATAATAATATAAGCATGAGGATAATGACAATGATATAAGAATTCAATTAAAAGAAAGAAAAGGATAAATTTTTAAAGATTTATAATTTAATTTATCCAGAATTCAATAACGTCCAAATTATCAACATGATACTGCTTTGTGGAGTAAAATTCAAGAATAATATTGTATCAAAAAGGATTTGGACCGAAAAGAAATCAATTTTTGTCATGAATAGTACCCCGGATGAATAATAACCGAGTGAATAGTACCCCATGAATACTACTTTGGGAATAGTAACCCCGTGAATAGTACTCCGACATGAAAAAGTTAAAACTTATCAAGAATGCTCAGAATAATATTTCTATGAAAAGATACTGAATGAAGCGCAAATATCAAGGATATTCTACTAATTTCATGGAGTATAGAATCCAAAACTTTAACAAAATGAGTGTAGAATTCGAAATCTGAAACGAAATAATATTACTTACATACTACAGAGTATGGAAGAAAATATTATTTCATATGAATACTAAACAAAAATAATATCCCTTACAACTGTTGAACGAAAATAATATTCCTTACGAATATTAAACGAATATAATATTCCTTACGAATATTAAACGAATATAATATTTCTTGCGAATATTGAACGATATAAAATTTCTTACGAATACGAAAAATAATATCGTAAAGTTTAATATGAAATATATAATATCCTCATGCGAATATTGAATCTAAAAATAATATTCCTTACTTAATATTGAATCGAAAATAATATTCATATACGAATACGAAAAATAATATCTCTTCAGAATATGAAATAAATAATACCACTTACCTCAAAAAGAAGAGTATTCCAACTGGTATAGCGGGGATATTTTTGAAGAAAACTTTCACTGTTTTCTACACTCAAAGCTTTCTAAAACTCGAAAGAAATACACTCAATATTATAGAAGAAGAATTATCTGATTCTGGTGTGATTTTCAACTCTAAATAAGCATCCTATTTATAGGAGAATGGAAATGATACTATTTGAATGCACATTGAAGGAAAAATCAGGGGCGATATTCGGCCGAATTTTCTGAAAAATTTTGATTTTACTATGCTGCACTATGCAATAAAATATTCTAATAAAACAAAAACTTTTAAATAAAATATAATATATTTATATATATATATAAGGTTTATATATATATATATAAAACAAAAACTTATATAATTATATATATACTTTCCTTTCCTTTTACATAATTCCCCCTCCCCCCATTCCCATTTCAGATTCCAAAGTCACATGTGGGCCCCACATATGGCCCCACCTTTATTATATAAAAAAATACTGAATAATTTTCTACCGATTATTTTGAAAAATGAGTAAATGGGGGTCCATAAAATAAGCAAAATTTACAACAAATACTTCATAAAAATCCCTTCAATATTTTTAACAACATTTATTCATCATTATTATTATTCACAATATTTAACAACCAGATTATTCCTAGGAAAGTGGGGGCTTTCCGATAAGGATATCTCCCTATTGGCGCGCAATTAGGTGACCAAACCTCTCCTCGACAGAACTTTCTAGACATCGTCAATATTACAAATAATAATATGAATAACTGTATCATCTCAATTATTGATTTAATAATATATAGAAATATTGACAATAATTGAATCAAATTATGTGAGATACTATGCAGCAATTATTGTAGCAATAATTGAACAAAACTGAGTGACTTCTCACGTAAGCATCAATAATCAATACAATGTGCTACTATGCAACCACGCGTATTACTTTACTTTTATCAACGGGTATTTTAACAGTTAACGGTAAAACTTCCGTCGTTATTTTCATAAAAAGATATTTTTGTCATTTTCTCAATCTGACAATAATTCTATTGTGGGGTCCACCAATGACTGTGGCGTCGTACGAATATTCCCTATTAAAACAAATATTCCCCGACCAATCGAATATAATATAACAACTTGCATACTTTGCAAAATTTATAAATACTACCCACAACTATAACATTATATCAAATCCACACCATAATACTTAAAAAAAATATTTTGGAAAAATTAATCTTTATTCACAAAATTTTGGGGTCTTACAGACTTACCTTCTATGTATTAGGGTATACACATAACGCGAAATTTTCTACTCAAATAATCATATATTCAAAATATTAGATTTTGAAAACTTGGTTTACTGTATTAACCAGTGTTCAGATAAATAATTACTATCTTTATTCCAACTTATTTCATTAATCCAACATAGATTTATATCCATAGCACTTGACATACCATAGCACATACTGCTACAACTTATACAAAAGTTAAGAATATTACATTATACCCACATACCTTTCATATACGCATCATAGAATCATACATATTCAAGTAATACTAATACTACTTATTTCTTCTATAAGACCCTGACTTTTATGAAATAAAAGTCTAATTTAATTTATGATGATTATTTTAAAATTGTAAGATGTTAAATTGGTAAATGGTCAAATGAACAATTAAACGGATAAATGAAAAAATAAAAGAGGGGGATTAAATCTTCTAGAAGGGTGTCATGTGGGCGGCGGCTAAGAGGCTGATAATTAAGTAAGAAATGTGATGAAATTAGTTTCCTACATACTTCTAAACATTTTCCAAATTTCCTCACCAAACTTGTTTTGATTGGTCCTTTAATTCAAATGGGTCATGGATGTTGGTTGGATGATGAAGCCTAATAAGGCAAAATTAGCATTTTGCTCTTTATTTCCCACACTCCCTCCCGTAGCTAGGGGTGTTCATCGGTAAATAACCGGACCGAACCGGTCCGAACCGAATCGAACCGAATACCGATATTACTAAAAATTGGATACCGGTATAGGTTGAATCGGTATACCAGATCGACATTAAATGGCCTGCAATGCTGGATCGGGTCCGATTTTACCAAATTTTATACCGGATTTTCAACCCAAACTATTTTCAGCCCAAAAATTGGAATTTTAGCCCAAAAACTTTCACCCCAACCGAATTTTTAGCCCAAAAACTTTCAGCCCAAACTTAAATATTGACTTACTTGAATTGGCCCAATTGGAATTTATTGTTACATGGTAATCATTTTATAAGGAAAATCTCCTTAAAGTTTTACCAATTTAACCAATATGGGACTTGGAGACAAGTAAATAGTAAAGGCTTCACTTGGTAGTATTTTTATAAAGAAAACTTTCTTAAATTTTTATAATCTAATCAATGTGGGACTTGGAAATAAGTTATGTAAGATGGTGCCATATGTTCCCTTGTGTGATTTCCTTGGTATTCATTAGTGTGTGAATTTGATTTAATGAGAGTCTAAGTTGGTATTTACATTCCAATATTAAATTTACATCCCTATATTAAATAATGAATAATTTGATTATTTGTTATCTTGAATTCATTATTATATGTAATCATTTTATAAGGAAAATTTACTTAAAGTTTTATAAAGAAAACTTTCTTAAATGTTTATAATCTAATCAATGTGGGACTTAAATACAAGTAATGTAAGATGGTGCCATAACTCATAAGTTCCCTTATGTGATTTCCTAAATTTATTTACATCCCTATATTAAGTAATAATGTTTTAATTACTTGTAACCTTGAATTCATTATTACATGGTAATCAATTCTTGAATTCATTATTACGTGGTAATCAATTTATAAGAAATTGGTCTCATTATAGTGGATTTGATAAGGGTAAAGTTGCTATTTACATCCCAATATTAATAAGTAATCATGCTTTGATTACTTGTTATCTTGAATTCATTATTACATGGTAATCAATTTATAAGGAATATTTCCTTCAAGTTTTACCAATTTAGCCAATATGGGACTTGGAGACTTGCAGACAACAAAATAGGCAAATACTAAGGGCTTAACTTGGTAGTAATGTAGTATGACATCTCGTCTAATAAGTACCATATTTAATGACCACTATTGCATGTATGGAAGCCACACCAAATTTCAAAACATCCCACATTGTCTAGTATGCCATCTCTTGTCTTACCTCTATTCTATAAATAGAGGAGACTTTCAAGTTAATTTTACATGGTTAGACAAAAAAATATCCCACATTGTCTAATATGTCATCTCTTGTCTTACCACTATTCTATAAATAGAGGAGACTTTCAAGTTAATTTTACATGGTTAAACAAAAAAGTCTTAAAGAATTGGTGTTTCAAGTTATTTTTTAATATATGTCTTACCTCTATTCTATAAATAGAAGAGACTTTTAAGTTAATTTTACATGGTTAGACAAAAAAGTCTTAAAGAATTGGTCTTTTAAGTTATTTTTTAATATATTATTTAAATTACCGGTACAAGCGGTTCGGTTCGGTGTTTACCGACCAAGCCAAACACTCTACCGAAACCGGAATTGAAAATCCGGTACATATCGATTTTTTGTACCGGTATCGAACCAGTTCATATTTGCACCGAACCGACCGGTTCGAACCGGTTCGGTTTCCCTAAAAACAAAATAAACCGATCGGTTTGAACACCCCTACCCGTAGCAACAATTTGGGAAAAAGAAAAGAAAGAAAGAAGAAGGAAAGTGAAGAAGAAGCAGAGTTCAAGAAGGTAATGAATAAAACCATGATTAATCGTTTGATTTTTATGATAGAAGTTACGTTTTATGATGATGGTGTATTTATGTTGGAATGTGATAGATTAAACTTACAAAAATATGAATCAAAGGAAAGAAATTAAGAAATTAAAAGAAGAATAAAATCTGAAAATTTTAGAAAAATTAGTTTACTACTTGATTTTGTAAAATCCATAACTCTTTGTGTATAATGAGTTAAAAGATGAGCCATATATCAAAAAAAAGCCCAGGAAGTAAGCTAAAGGGAGAAATTTGAATCACCCCAAAATGCTTTGTAGATTTTTCGTGGTGATAGTTTGAGTGAAACTTGTCCGAAGGACTTATAGTCCGAAAATTCAGTTTTATTAAGCTATATTGCGTGAGTTATAATTTTTAATCCGACCGTTGGATCGTTGTAATTTTTGGATATGGTGTAGATATATAAGTTGAGTATATGTCCAAAAATATTGAACCTTTAAAGATTAACGAATGATTTGTTATGAATTTTGTGAGGTGGCTGGTTCAGAATTTTTAAAGCAAAAATTTTAGCAACAAACATTAAGTTTTAAAAATGTATAAATAACTTAATGATTTTAAATCCGATTTGGGTGATTTTTGATGCTAAATTGGATTATTTGAAGTCTAGTTTCTGTTAAAATTAATTAACTTAATAGTTAAGTTTTGGTTAATGGTGATAATACCATAACAGTGGACTGATGTTTTTATAATGAATTGTCATATATGGGTTTCTTTAGTTTTGTTATTCATTTATAAATGTTGGAGTATAATGCGATAAATAAAGACAACTTGAATGAATAATGAATTAGTAGTTGGTTTATATGTTATTCGAGGTGAATATGTTTTGGTGTTGACCTCGACTTGTAATATAATTTAAATAAGGTGTTGATTTAATAAATGTTTATATATTTAGATTGTTGTATTTTATCATCGCTTGAGGTGGTGGCTTAGTGGTGGGAAGCCGAACATAAGTCCCCATTACCATGGGTTCAAGTCTTGGTAAACTCTTCTATGCTCAAGTGGTCTCACGCCCTGAATTTATTCTAAAGTTGAGCCTTGGATTTATTCGGAGGAAAGTTGAGTTGTGCCGATGAATACACCACTGAGGCTCCAAAAATTTTGGTTATCATACACTTATTGCATGTAATTATTTAGTACGAATATTCGTTTGGTCGGGGAATATTCTTTTTATCGGGGAATATTCGTACGACGGCGCCGAATTAACAAATCATTGGTGGGCCTTATAAAAGAATAACTGTCAGATTGGGAAAGCGATAGAAATAACCTTTTTAAAAATTAGCGACAAAACTTTTACAGTTAACTATTGAAAAACCTATGATAAAGATACAGTAATACGCGTGATTCCACAGTAGTACACGGTATTCCTCAGTAGCACACGGTATTGTAAAGTGATTCATATTATTGATTCTTACGTAAGAAGTCACTATGTATTTCATTCAATAATTGTCACAGTAGTTATTGCACAGTGACTCATATTATTTGATATGATATAATTATACCAGTTGAAAGTATTGTGAGTCTATGTTAATAATTGTGAATAATTATTAAAAGATTGAAAATGTGTAATTAATTGATGAATAAAAGGTGTTGATTAAAGATAAGTATGATATACAGACGTTTGTTCAATTATTTTCTTTTTAAAAAAGTAAATTGGCAGGACTTTCCGACACTCTACTTTTTCTAAAGTAGTATGGACCACAAATCTATTATTGAACAAATGTTGTTAAAACGTGTACAAGTTGGTTTAATTTTCTCTGTGGAACCATAAATTCCACTACCATTATTATATACCTCATTTGATTATTTTGTCAAAGCAGGTGTGCTAGTTGTTTACTAAATTTTCAGTATAAATAGGTTGCCCGGTTGAGCAACTAAACACACACCATCACTACAGTAAAAATATAGAATTCTTTTACTACAATATTGTGAGTATTTCTATTGAGTGTAATATTACTCCAAGTGTAGATAAGGAATGCAAGCATTGTTTAAGTTGATCAAGTTCACAGAAAGCAGAATCAAGTCACATGCTAAGGTAAGGGATATCATTATTGTGGCAAGAGGGTATCATTTTTATGGTAAAAGGAATATCACTTTCTTTCATACTCCATGTTATGGTAAGATATTATTATTCGTTTATTCAGTTTATCAGTAAATGGTGAAAAGTCCTAAAAGGATTAGAATATCCTGAATAGTTTGTGATTCATCTATTATTATGTTATCAATTTGGACTCTGGATAATTAA
This sequence comes from Panax ginseng, assembly GCA_020205605.1. Lineage (NCBI taxonomy): Eukaryota > Viridiplantae > Streptophyta > Magnoliopsida > Apiales > Araliaceae > Panax > Panax ginseng. Next base: position 63,966,584 of record CM035144.1, on the reverse strand, counting down.
GTTGAAAATCACTAAGATCTATGTTATCTTATTATTCTGATGATTTATGTTTATTCATTATATATCAGTGTCATCATTCTCATGCTTATATTGTGTTGAAAGTCATCTATGGCCAGTAGTGCATAGATGGACTTGGTATGATTATGACCAGGGATTATTTGGTATAATCATGACCGTAATGTTACAAATGATGTGGTAAAAGTCATCTTTGGCCCGTAGTGCATAGATGGACTTGGTATGATTATGACCAGGGATTATTAGGTATAATCATGATCGTAATTGAAAACACGAATATCCTTGGCCCGTAGTGCATGGATAATTCGTGGTCGTGATACTATTAAGCTGAGTCTCAGCATTATTGGTTTTACAGTTGTATATCTTTGGCCTGTAGTGCAAAGATGGACTGTTGGTTATTGGTTTTACAGTTGTATATCTTTGGCATGTAGTGCAAATTTGGACGGTTGATTTACTTGATTATAAATATGAATTGTGATTCAATTATAATTTGTGGTGGTTCAGGTGAAGACAGGTGATGAGAGTTCTCTTTATCTTGGGTATAACAAAGAACTGTTGATTAGTATTACATGAATGAAATATTAACGATGGACCTTTAATCTAGAGGAGATAGTAGACATTATGTTCTACTTGACACTTCTAATGGATTGTTGATTTCGCTGCTATTATGGTTAAAAACTTTTATCTTCTACCATATGTTCTAAATATCTGAATTCTTTTTATAATTTAATTATCTTAAGTCATGATATTCTTTACTGGGCTATTTGTGCTCACCCTTTTACTTCACCACCCCTTTCAGGTAATAAAAGTGTAGCTGGGACTAGCAGAGAGAACATGGGTATAAAGTGGTGATACAAATTAGTCACAAGCCTAATCAAATTATGAAACGGTGTGGCATAATAATTGTATTGAGAACTTAAAATGTGTGTGACATGTTTTATACTTCATATGATATTTAATTTTGGTGAACTATAATAGGGTGAGGCGAATCAGAATTTGGAAACGTCAAAGGTGCACTCCATTAGAATGAGGAGAACATAAATCTTCTCGTGTCCCTTCGGGGACTTGATATATTCTGTCATTGCATTTTATATATGGCATTGTAATAATTTAAATATGAATATTGTCATATTATATATGTAACAATATTTGTATTGAAACTCATAGTATATATGAGTCAGTATATTTTGCACGATAATTGTATAAATGAAGTTGTAAGTAGTGTTAATTTTAGCGACCCAAGATGGGTGATGTATACCTATTTTGGGGGCATCACAGTTGGTATCTAAGCTTAGGGATATGATCCCTGGCTGAGATGTGACACTAGAACTAGGAGGGAAGAGACGGGTTATTCCTTCGCTAGTATGACCTACCTAAGTTTATTTGTTATTTAATTGGTCGGTCAGAATATAGGGATAATATGTGACATGTCAACTAACCCTTATTTTGAAATTGTATTCTGGAATGATATTTGAAATACAGGAAATGAGCAATGGATGAACCATAAGACAGAGGAAGTAGCCTGGGAGCTAGAATTTGAAATTCTTATTTCTTCGAAATTTCAGGTACGTACGTATTTTTCGAGTGCGAAATTTCATAAGGTGGGGTGATTGTAAGACCCCAACTTTTATGAAATAAAAGTCTAATTTAATTTATGATGATTATTTTAAAATTGTAAAATGTTAAATTGATAAATGGTCAAATGAACAATTAAACGGATAAATGAAAAAATAAAAGAGGGGGATTAAATCTTCTAGAAGGGTGTCATGTGGGCGGCGGCTAAGAGGCTGATAATTGAGTAAGAAATGTGATGAAATTAGTTTCCTACATGCTTCCAAACATTTTCCAAATTTCCTCACCAAACTTGTTTTGATTGGTCCTTTAATTCAAATGGGTCATGGATGTTGGTTGGGTGATGAAGCCTAATAAGGCAAAATCAGCATTTTACTCTTCATTTCCCACACTCCCTCCCATAGCAACAATTTGGGAAAAAGAAAAGAAAGAAAGAAGAAGGAAAGTGAAGAAGAAAAAGTGAAGAAGAGAAGTTCAAGAAGGTAATGAATAAAACCTTGATTAATCCTTTGATTTTTATGATAGAAGTTACGTTTTATGATGTTGGTGTATTTATGTTGGTATGTGATAAATTAAACTTACAAAAATATGAATCAAAGGAAAGAAATCAAGAAATTAAAAGAAGAACAAAATCTGAAAATTTTAGAAAAATTAGTTTACTACTTGATTTTGTAAAATCCATAACTCTTTGTGTATAATGAGTTAGAAGATGATCTATATATCAAAAGAAAGCCCTAGAAGTAAGACAAATGGAGAAATTGGAATCTCCCAAAAATTCTTTGTAGATTTTTCGTGGTGATAGTTTGAGTGAAACTTGTCCGAAGGACTTATAGTCCGAAAATTCAGTTTTATTAAGCTATATTGCGTGAGTTATAATTTTTAATCCGACCGTTGGATCGTTGTAATTTTTTGATATGTTGTACATATATAAGTTGAGTATACGTCCAAAACGTTTGAACCGTTAAAGATTAACGAATGATTTGTTATGAATTTTGTGAGGTGGCTGGTTCGGAATTTTTCAAGTAGAAATTTTAGCAACAAACATTAAGTTTTAAAAATGTATAACTTAATGATTTTAAAGCCGATTTGGGTGATTTTTGATGCTAAATTGGATTATTTGAAGTCTAGTTTCTGTTAAAATTAATTAACTTAATAGTTAAGTTTTGGTTAATGGTGATAATACCATAACAAAGGGGTGATGTTTTTAAAATGAATTGTCATATATGGGTTTCTTTAGTTTTGTTATTCATTTATAAATGTTGGAGTATAATGCGATAAATAAAGACAACTTGAATGAATAATGAATTATTAGTTGGTTTATATGTTATTCGAGGTGAATATGTTTTGGTGTTGACCTCGACTTTGTAATATAATTTAAATAAGGTGTTGATTTAATAAATGTTTATATATTTAGATTGTTATATTTTATCATCGCTTGAGGTGGTGGCTTAGTTGTGGGAAGCCGAACATAAGTCCCCATTACCATGGGTTCGAGTCTTGGTAAACTCTTCTATGCTCAAGTGGTCTCACGCCCTGAATTTATTCGGGGGTAAGTTGAGCCTTGGATTTATTCGGAGGAAAGTTGAGTTGTGCCGATGAAGACACCACTGAGGCTCCAAAAATTTTGGTTATCATACACTTATTTCATGTAATTATTTAGTACGAATATTCGTTTGGTCGGGGAATATTCTTTTTGTCGTGGAATATTAAGTAGATGACGGTAACAAATTAACAAATCATTGGTGGGCCTTATAAAAGAATAACTGTCAGATTGGGAAAGCGATAGAAATAACCTTTTTAAAAATTAGCGACAAAACTTTTACAGTTAACTATTGAAATACCTATGATAAAGATACAGTAATACGCGTGATTCTACAGTAGTACACGGTATTCCTTAGTAGCACACGGTATTGTAAAGTGATTCATATTATTGATTCTTACGTAAGAAGTCACCATGTATTTCATTCAATAATTGTCACAGTAGTTATTGCACAGTGACTCATATTATTTGATATGATATAATTATACCAGTTGAAAGTATTGTGAGTCTATGTTAATAATTGTGAATAATTATTAAAAGATTGAAAATGTGTAATTAATTGATGAATAAAAGGTGTTGATTAAAGATAAGTATGATATATACAGACGTTTGTTCAATTATTTTCTTTTTACAAAAGTAAATTGGCAGGACTTTCCGACACTCTACTTTTTCTAAAGTAGTATGGACCACAAATCTATTATTGAACAAATGTTGTTAAAACGTGTACAAGTTGGTTTAATTTTCTCTGTGGGACCATAAATTCCACTACCATTATTATATACCTCATTTGATTATTTTGTCAAAGCAGGTGTGCTAGTTGTTTACTAAATTTTCAGTATAAATAGGTTGCCCGGTTGAGCAACTAAACACACACCATCACTACAGTAAAAATATAGAATTCTTTTACTACAATATTGTGAGTATTTCTATTGAGTGTAATATTACTCCAAGTGTAGATAAGGAATGCAAGCATTGTTTAAGTTGATCAAGTTCACAGAAAGCAGAATCAAGTCACATGCTAAGGTAAGGGATATCATTATTGTGGCAAGAGGGTATCATTTTTATGGTAAAAGGAATATCACTTTCTTTCATACTCCATGTTATGGTAAGATATTATTATTCGTTTATTCAGTTTATCAGTAAATGGTGAAAAGTCCTAAAAGGATTAGAATATCCTGAATAGTTTGTGATTCATCTATTATTATGTTATCAATTTGGACTCTGGATAATTAAGTTGAAAATCACTAAGATCTATGTTATCTTATTATTCTGATGATTTATGTTTATTCATTATATATCAGTGTCATCATTCTCATGCTTATATTGTGTTGAAAGTCATCTATGGCCAGTAGTGCATAGATGGACTTGGTATGATTATGACCAGGGATTATTTGGTATAATCATGACCGTAATGTTACAAATGATGTGGTAAAAGTCATCTTTGGCCCGTAGTGCATAGATGGACTTGGTATGATTATGACCAGGGATTATTAGGTATAATCATGATCGTAATTGAAAACACGAATATCCTTGGCCCGTAGTGCATGGATAATTCGTGGTCGTGATACTATTGTCGAGTCTCAGCATTATTGGTTTTGCAGTTGTATATCTTTGGCCTGTAGTGCAAAGATGGACTGTTGGTTATTGGTTTTACAGTTGTATATCTTTGGCATGTAGTGCAAATTTGGACGGTTGATTTACTTGATTATAAATATGAATTGTGATTCAATTATAATCTGTGGTGGTTCAGGTGAAGACAGGTGATGAGAGTTCTCTTTATCTTGGGTATAACAAAGAACTGTTGATGAGTATTACATGAATGAAATATTAACGATGGACCTTTAATCTAGAGGAGATAGTAGACATTATGTTCTACTTGACACTTCTAATGGATTGTTGATTTCGCTGCTATTATGGTTAAAAACTTTTATCTTCTACCATATGTTCTAAATATCTGAATTCTTTTTATAATTTAATTATCTTAAGTCATGATATTCTTTACTGGGCTATTTGTGCTCACCCTTTTACTTCACCACCCCTTTCAGGTAATAAAAGTGTAGCTGGGACTAGCAGAGAGAACATGGGTATAAAGTGGTGATACAAATTAGTCACAAGCCTAATCAAATTATGAAACGGTGTGGCATAATAATTGTATTGAGAACTTAAAATGTGTGTGACATGTTTTATACTTCATATGATATTTAATTTTGGTGAACTATAATAGGGTGAGGCGAATCAGAATTTGGAAACGTCAAAGGTGCACTCCATTAGAATGAGGAGAACATAAATCTTCTCGTGTCCCTTCGGGGACTTGATATATTTGCTGCTGTACTTTATATGGCATTGTAATAATTTAAATATGAATATTGTCATATTATATATGTAACAATATTTGTATTGAAACTCATAGTATATGAGTCGTCATATTTTGCACGATAATTGTATAAATGAAGTTGTAAGTAGTGTTAATTTTAGCGACCCAAGATGGGTGATGTATACCTATTTTGGGGGCATCACAGTTGGTATCTAAGCTTAGGGATATGATCCCTGGCTGAGATGTGACACTAGAACTAGGAGGGAAGAGACGGGTTATTCCTTCGCTAGTATGACCTACCTAAGTTTATTTGTTATTTAATTGGTCGGTCAGAATATAGGGATAATATGTGACATGTCAACTAACCCTTATTTTGAAATTGTATTCTGGAATGATATTTGAAATACAGGAAATGAGCAATGGATGAACCATAAGACAGAGGAAGTAGCCTGGGAGCTAGAATTTGAAATTCTTATTTCTTCGAAATTTCGAATGCGTCGTCATTTATTTTTTCGAAAAGCGAAATTTCATAAGGTGGGGTGATTGTAAGACCCCAACTTTTATGAAATAAAAGTCTAATTTAATTTATGATGATTATTTTAAAATTGTAAAATGTTAAATTGATAAATGGTCAAATGAACAATTAAACGGATAAATGAAAAAAAAATAAAAGAGGGGATTAAATCTTCTAGAAGGGTGTCATGGCTGCGGCTAAGAGGTCGATAATTGAGTAAGAAATGTGATGAAATTAGTTTCCTACATGCTTCCAAACATTTTCCAAATTTCCTCACCAAACTTGTTTTGATTGGTCCTTTAATTCAAATGGGTCATGGATGTTGGTTGGGTGATGAAGCCTAATAAGGCAAAATCAGCATTTTACTCTTCATTTCCCACACTCCTCCCATAGCAACAATTTGGGAAAAAGAAAAGAAAGAAAGAAGAAGGAAAGTGAAGAAGAAAAAAAAGTGAAGAAGAGAAGTTCAAGAAGGTAATGAATAAAACCTTGATTAATCCTTTGATTTTTATGATAGAAGTTACGTTTTATGATGTTGGTGTATTTATGTTGGTATGTGATAAATTAAACTTACAAAATATGAATCAAAGGAAAGAAATCAAGAAATTAAAAGAAGAACAAAATCAAAATTTTAGAAAAATTAGTTTACTACTTGATTTTGTAAAATCCATAACTCTTTGTGTATAATGAGTTAGAAGATGATCTATATATCAAAAGAAAGCCCTAGAAGTAAGACAAATGGAGAAATTGGAATCTCCCAAAAATTCTTTGTAGATTTTTCGTGGTGATAGTTTGAGTGAAACTTGTCCAAGGACTTATAGTCCGAAAATTCAGTTTTATTAAGCTATATTATGTGAGTTATAATTTTTAATCCGACCGTTGGATCGTTGTAATTTTTTGATATGTTGTACATATATAAGTTGAGTATACGTCCAAAACGTTTGAACCGTTAAAGATTAACGAATGATTTGTTATGAATTTTGTGAGGTGGCTGGTTCGGAATTTTTCAAGTAGAAATTTTAGCAACAAACATTAAGTTTTAAAAATGTATAACTTAATGATTTTAAAGCCGATTTGGGTGATTTTTGATGCTAAATTGGATTATTTGAAGTCTAGTTTCTGTTAAAATTAATTAACTTAATAGTTAAGTTTTGGTTAATGGTGATAATACCATAACAGTGGACTGATGTTTTTAAAATGAATTGTCATATATGGGTTTCTTTAGTTTTGTTATTCATTTATAAATGTTGGAGTATAATGCGATAAATAAAGACAACTTGAATGAATAATGAATTATTAGTTGGTTTATATGTTATTCGAGGTGAATATGTTTTGGTGTTGACCTCGACTTGTAATATAATTTAAATAAGGTGTTGATTTAATAAATGTTTATATATTTAGATTGTTATATTTTATCATCGCTTGAGGTGGTGGCTTAGTGGTGGGAAGCCGAACATAAGTCCCCATTACCATGGGTTCGAGTCTTGGTAAACTCTTCTATGCTCAAGTGGTCTCACGCCCTGAATTTATTCGGGGGTAAGTTGAGCCTTGGATTTATTCGGAGGAAAGTTGAGTTGTGCCGATGAAGACACCACTGAGGCTCCAAATATTTTGGTTATCATACACTTATTTCATGTAATTATTTAGTACGAATATTCGTTTGGTCGGGGAATATTCTTTTTGTCAGGGAATATTCGTAGGACAGCGCCGAATTAACAAATCATTGGTGGGCCTTATAAAAGAATAACTGTCAGATTGGGAAAGCGATAGAAATAACCTTTTTAAAAATTAGCGACAAAACTTTTACAGTTAACTATTGAAATACCTATGATAAAGATCTGATGTCTGGCGTGATTCTACAAAGAGTACCAGATATTCCTCAAGAAAGCAATACGGTATTGTAAAGTGATTCATATTATTGATTCTTACGTAAGAAGTCACCATGTATTTCATTCAATAATTGTCACGATGAGTTATTGCACAGTGACTCATATTATTTGATATGATATAATTATACCAGTTGAAAGTATTGTGAGTCTATGTTAATAATTGTGAATAATTATTAAAAGATTGAAAATGTGTAATTAATTGATGAATAAAAGGTGTTGATTAAAGATAAGTATGATATATACAGACGTTTGTTCAATTATTTTCTTTTTACAAAAGTAAATTGGCAGGACTTTCCGACACTCTACTTTTTCTAAAGTAGTATGGACCACAAATCTATTATTGAACAAATGTTGTTAAAACGTGTACAAGTTGGTTTAATTTTCTCTGTGGGACCATAAATTCCACTACCATTATTATATACCTCATTTGATTATTTTGTCAAAGCGGGTGTGTGCTAGTTGTTTACTAAATTTTCGAGATAAATAGGTTGCCTTATTGAGCAACTAAACACACACCATCACTACAGTAAAAATATAGAATTCTTTTACTACAATATTGTGAGTATTTCTATTGAGTGTAATATTACTCCAAGTGTAGATAAGGAATGCAAGCATTGTTTAAGTTGATCAAGTTCACGAAGCGTAATCAAGTCACATGCTAAGGTAAGGGATATCATTATTGTGGCAAGAGGGTATCATTTTTATGGTAAAAGGAATATCACTTTCTTTCATACTCCATGTTATGGTAAGATATTATTATTCGTTTATTCAGGTTTATCAAGAAATGGTGAAAAGTCCTAAAAGGATTAGAATATCCCGAATAGTTTGTGATTCATCTATTATTATGTTATCAATTTGGACTCGGATAATTAAGTTGAAAATCACTAAGATCTATGTTATCTTATTATTACGATGATTTATGTTTATTCATTATATATCGGTGTCATCATTCTCATGCTTATATTGTGTTGAAAGTCATCTATGGCCGAAGTGCATAGATGGACTTGGTATGATTATGACCAGGATTATTTGGTATAATCATGGTAGTAATGTTACAAATGATGTGGTAAAAGTCATCTTTGGCCCGTAGTGCATAGATGGACTTGGTAAGATTATGACCGTGGATTATTAGGTATAATCATGATAGAATTGAAAACACGAATATCCTTGGCCCGTAGTGCATGGATAATTAGTGGTCGTGATACTATTAAGTCGAGTCTCAAAGATTATTGGTTTTGATTTGTATATCTTTGGCCTGTAGTGCAAAGATGGACTGTTGGTTATTGGTTTTACAGTTGTATATCTTTGGCATGTAGTGTAAATTTGGACGGTTGATTTACTTGATTATAAATATGAATTGTGATTCAATTATAATCTGTGGTGGTTCAGGTGAAGACAGGTGATGGGAGTTCTCTTTGTCTTGGGTATAACAAAGAACTGTTGATGAGTATTACATGAATGAAATATGAACGATGGACCTTTAATCTAGAGAAGATAGTAGACATTATGTTCTACTTGACACTTCTAATGGATTGTTGATTCTGCTGCTTTTATGGTTGAAAACTTTTATCTTCTACCATATGTTCTAAATATCGGAATTCTTTTGAAAATTTAATTATCTTAAGTCATGATATTTTTTACTGGGCTATTTGTGCTCACCCTTTTACTTCACCACCCCTTTCAGGTAATAAAAGTGTAGCTGGGACTGGCAGAGAGAATATGGGTATAAAGTGGTGATACAAATTAGTCACAAGTCTAATCAAATTATGAAACGGTGTGGCATAATAATTGTACTGAGAACTAAAAATATGTGTGACATGTTTTATACTTCATTTGATATTTAATTTTGGTGAACTATAATAGGGTGAGGCGAATCAAAATTTGGAAACGTCAAAGGTGCACTCCATTAAAATGAGGAGAACAAAAATCTTCTCGTGTTCCTTCGGGGACTTGATATATTTGCTGCTGTACTTTATATGGCATTGTAATAATTTAAATATGAATATTGTCGTATTATATACGTAACAATATTTGAATTAAAACTCACAGTATATGAGTCGTCGTATTTTGTACGATAATTGTATAAATGAAGTTGTAAGTAGTGTTATTTTTGGCGACCCAAGATGGGTGATGTATACCTATTTTGGGGGCATCACATCTTACTCCGTCACTAAGGATCAATTTCTTAGTATTCTATATATTTCCATCATCCTCAATAATCCATTCACACCTAACTATACCAAGTTCGCCAAACCTACCACACATTATAAGTTTAAGAACTCACCACAAACATATGAGTTTAAGAACTCAAGCTTAACCGTATATTCTCTAACTATGCTCTACCTATCTACTATACTACCGTTTCTGGATCCGATACCACAATTTCCACAATAACCAACTTATCAGGATTGCTTTCAAAGTGAGCCTCTATTTTAGCTATTGGCTTTGATATTGGCTCGGTTATGGAGGTTGACTCCTTCTTTACGATCTGAGGGTATCATAATCCTTTTCCACCTAGCATTTACACATAATTTATCCTAATTAGCAAATAATATACACACACAACAAATAATAGTTTTATTTAAGTTATCTTTTATTTTTGTTTGACGATGAATTTATTCAATTCATCTCCTTTTTAAACTTTATATGAGTTATTTTTATTTTCAATGTTTCCCTCTGTTCTAAGGTTATAGCCTAAGGTCTATCCCACCTAAGGTTTCTAACCCTAAAGCTCTGATACCATGATGTAACGCCCCCAAATTCAGGTACTTGAAACCCGAACTTAGTGCTTTACGATACCATTTCTATGAGCGGAAATTGTGACGCCCTCAAAAATAGGTATTTATCACCCATCTTGAGTCGCCAGATACATGGTACATAAATTCAAATACAACTTAATTATACAACCGTCGTGCAAAATACGATGACATATATACTATGAGTTTCAATACAAATATTGTAACGTATATAATACGACAATATTCATACTCAAATTAATACATGCCATATAAAGTACAGCAACAAATATTTCAAGTCTCCAAAGGGACACTAGAAGATTTCTGTTCTCTTCATTTTACTGCGGTACACTTTTAACGCTTTCGGGGTTGAGTTCTCATCACCATATTGTTGTTCACCAAAATCAATTATTAAGTGACGTATAAAATATGACACACACATCTTAGGTCCTCAATACAATTATATATTGCATGTCATGCCATAGTGAGGACTACTAATGCTATCATCTGGACTGTCACTCCGTTTCCCGACTAGTCCCGGCTACGTTCTAATTTCCTGAAGAGAACAGCGAAAGAAAGGGTGAGCTCAACTAGCCCAGTAAGAAATATTATGACTAAGATAATGCAGAATAAATTATCATTAGCCTTCAACAATGTTAAACTAAAAAAATACAATAGACATCAAGTTTAACTGTAGCGGAATAAGCAATCTATTAGAAGAGTCAAGAAGACCATGATATCTACTATCTTCTATGATTTAAAATATTTTCATCAATTTTTATCGCTGAGACTCAACTTAATAAATAAACCACATCATCGAGTCATCCTTGCTTTACGGGCCAAGGATATTCATTAAATTATCAATGGTCATGACTATACCGAATAATCCCTGGTCATAATCATACCAAAAACTGTTCGTCAATACACTACAGGCCACTGAGGACTTTTACCACATCATTTATAACATTACAGGTCATGATTATACCGAATAATCCCTGGTCATAATCATACCAATTCCATCTATGAACGTAAGCCAAAGATGACTTTCATCACAATATAAGCATGAGGATGATGACAATGACATAATAATTCAATAAAACAAGTTCAAGAATAAATTTTAAAGATTTATAAGTTAATTTATCCTGAACTCAATAATGTCCAAATTGTCAACATGATACTGCTTTGTGGAGTAAAACTCAAGAATGCTCAGAAGAATATTTCTATGAAAAGATACGGGATGAAGTGCAAATATCAAAGATATTCCACTAATTTCATGGAGTATAGAAGCCAAAATTTTAACCAAATGAGTATCATAGAATATATGAAACTGCAATGGATTTTCCCCTGCCATGCGGTAATCCACGTAGACAGATCATTTCCACAATTTAATAAGAAATGAATATGAAGGGTCATTCACCATGTATGTGGTAATCCACATAGACAGGTTATTCCAACAGAATATTAAAGAATGGAATAACAGAAGGATTCACCATGCGTGCAATAGACTGCACAGATAGGTTATTCCCAATAGAATAATAAAGAATGGAATCAGTCATGCGTAAACGCACAGACATGATATTTTGACGAGAATAATAAAGAATCGGAACCCGTGTCAAAGTAAATTACATGCCGGCTGCGGATATTCCAACGTAATAATAAAGAATGGAATAACAACGAAATTACCATGCATGCGATGAGACCGCATGCAAGTTATTCCAACAAAGATAATAATTAATGGAACTGGTCAAAGTAATACGCAGCATGGATATTCAACGTAATGATAAAGAATGGAATAATGAAAGAATTTCACCATGTATGTGGTATCAGATAAACGGAGTTATTCCAACATAATAATAAGGAATGGAATAACAGAAGAATTTCACCATGTATGCGGTACTTCGCATATACAGGTTATTCCAACAGAATAACAAGGAATGGAATAACAATAGCTCTCTTCATGACTACGAAAGAAATAATACCACATAACTTAGAAGAACTAGATATTGGAAAAGTGAGGTTGCAGAATACTTTTCTTCTTTCTCTTTATAGTTTCTCTCTCTATAGTTTCAGTGAATTCGTAACAAATAATGAATGAATGAATGAGCTTCTATTTATAGGAGAATGGACTGAATAGTAACTAATTCATGAACGGTCTAGATTGATTTACTTTTAAACGGATGGTCCATAATGATTTACTATGCAGTATTAATAAATTATTCTAATAAAACAAAATCTTTTAAATAAAATATAATATATTCTACTTATAATCTAATAAAACGAATAACTTTATAAAAGTATTCATTTTTATATTAAAAGATTTTATGCTATGCAAACACTATCACGAGCACTATGCATAATAAAATATAATATATTCTAATTATTGTCTAATAAAACAAATAACTTTATAAAAGTATTACATTTTATATAAAAAGATTTTACTATGCAAAAACACTATGCATAATAGAATATAATATATTCTATTTATAGTCTAATAAAACGAATAACTTTATAAAAGTATTCATTTTTTATATATAAAAAGCTTTTCTGCTTTTATTACATTAATAATACTAATAAAACAAAACTTCATCATCATTATTATAATTCACACTATTAATCGACCAGGTCGTTCCCAGGAAAGAGGGGGCTTTCCAATAAGGATTTTTCTCTATTGGCAATTAGGTGACCAAACCTCTCATTGGCAGAACTTCTAGACATCGTTAATATTGCAAATAATAATATTAATAACTCAGTCATCTCAATTATTGATTTAATAATATATAAAATATCAACAATAATTGAATCAATTAACGTGAGATATTATGCAACAATTCTCAAGCAATAATTGAACAAAAGCGAGTGACTTCTCACGTAAACATCAATAATCAATACTGGTGTGCTACTATGCAACCACGCCAGACATCTTTACTTTTAGTACCGAGTAGTTTAACAGTATTAACGGTAAAACTTCCGCCGTTATTTTCATAAAAATATTTTTATCAATTTCTCAATCCGACAATAATTCTATTGTGGGGTCCACCAATGATTGTGTCATCGTACAAATATTCCCTATTAAAACGAATATTCCTTAACCAATCAAATATTATATAACAATTTTCATACTTTGCAAAATTTATAAATACTACCCACAACTATAACATTATCTCAATTTCACACCATAATATTCAAAAAAATATTTCGAGAAAATTAAATATTTATTCGTAAAATTTGGAATTTTACAGAAATAATACTAATACTAATAATAATAACAGTAATATAAATTCCAAACTTAATTTACATATATCAGAGTCTAATCCCCAGTTTCTCAACCTTTACTACATTACATTACATGATAATAATAAATATCATCCTTATCTTAATAAAACTAAACTATTACATAATATATAGCATAATACTCATTCAGCAACTTTTTCTTTTCCTTTGTTCTTAGCAGAGCCTTCTGGTTGTTCACACTTAGCTGAAAACATTTAAATTAAGCAAGGATGAGCATTTGAGTGCCCAACAAGTAATAACAACAATAAATATTACCTGAAAGGATTAACTGTTTTCTTTGAATGACACTTCTGCAACGAATCAACAGTTGTAAAGTAAGTTGAACCAATAATAACAACATATCAATTCTATATCAAATTTTTGATACTACGTACTAACTATAAATGAAGATCAGTCGACATACTACGAACATTATTTTTAATTTTCACTAAGGTTTAGCAGAACTTCATCCGCAAACTGGCATAACTTACGAGCGCGAGAGTGATCATCCTAATGTGCCCTGTATTGATCAATACTACATACAAGAATGATATTTTCGTTCAGCGTATCCGCCTTAGGTGCATAAAATTTTCCCAGATTCGGGATGTTCATACTTAGTCGGGAATCCGAACCAAAATAATTTGATTGGATACAATAAAGTACTATCATATTCAACGATATTTCTAAATCTGTGTCTAGCTGGGTCAAATAGCTTAGACGGCTTTTAAGTCAATGTATACATACTAGAAACCAATAAGTATGTACCAACATGTGATAAAATATAATGAATATCCAAGTGAGGTCACTTGTATAACCATGTTTAAAAATTAACGAACAAAATATATATCTCGATCAATAATAACAGAATTAAGGAACTTGTACAACAGATTATAATCTAATAACTTACTTATACAAAATCATTGCATAAGTATATACAAAGGTTAATATATTTGAACAATGAAGAATAATATTTCAGATATTTACTTACGCATGTCCATTGCATAAAGTAAATGCAAAGATAGGATACTTGCCTATTCTGTTCCTTACAGTTATGCAACTTAGTTTTATCTTTTATATCAAGACCTATCATTAATAAGATCATTTGTTCGATTAGAACAACATAACTTAACACATAATACTGCTATTTGCAGTCAACACATAACCTAATCACATTATCACATAGTTATATCAGTCATTGGATCACAAACAAACACTAATACAATCAAATTATCTAAGTCCAGATCAATTTCTGAAACATTTCGGTGTACCGACGACTTTATTGGGTAATTATCGAGTCTAAACTCTATCCTGTATACTTCATATTATTCTGGATAATTTAAATATCAGTCATATGATTTTTCATAGCCTTATAATAATTTTTAAATAATTATTATAATTTATCATGAATTTTCAAACACTGGAATCATTATAAAATGATTTAAATATCAAATAATTCTATTATCATTAATATTTAATTAATATTAAACTATTAATAAAATTATTGCCAAAATATTAAAGTTATTTATAATAACTTCAAATATTTTAAAGTATTAATATTACCTTAAATAATTTTTAAAATAATTAAAATTATTTTTAAATAATTACCATTAATATTTTAATATTAATGTATTATTTATCAAAATATTAAAAGTTATTAAGTATAACTTAAAATATTTTTAATTCATTTATATCCTTTTAAATGATTTTAAATTAATAAAACCATTTTAAAACTTTTTATTTAATATAATTATTAAATAAATCAAATATCATTTAATATTAAATTATTAATGAAATTTTTCTTTAAATATTGAAAGTTATATTTTATAACTTAAAATATTTTTAAACTCTTTATTTTATTTAAAATGATTAGAATTATTTTAAAACTAATTTATTTAATATTAATATTAAATAAATATAATATCATTAATATTAAAATATTAATATTTTTCATGACAAAATATCAAAAGTTATATTTTATAACTTCAAATATTTTATAACCTTTAAATCATTTTTATATGATTTTTAAATCATTAATTCTATTTTTCTATAATTTATTTAATATAATTATTAAATGAATTAAATATCATTAATATTAATTAATTAATGAAATTCATCACAAAATATTAAAAGTTACATTTTATAACTCAAAAATATTTTTAAACACTTTATTCTTATTTAAAATAATTTTTATAACATTTAAATTATTTTTCTCTAATTTATTTAATACACTAATTAAATAAATTAAATATCATTAATATTCAAATAATTATAAGTATTAATGAAAAATGTACCAAATAGTTAAAAGTTAATTTTATAATTTAAAATAATTTTTAAAACCATTTTTATAATTTTTAGAATTTATTTTCTATTTTTAATCATTTTTCAGAAATTCAAAAAATAAAAATAATAGAAACCGTCGCTATAGGCTATAGCGACACTTTCTATCGTTGTTGGTGTTCTTGAGCTCAAGAACACTAACAGTCAGTTTAGCAAGGGTCAACGTTTGACCGCTTATAATTCTCAGTCCAAAGTATTTCTGGGCTTTCTTATGCATCAATTTTGTAGTAGATATGTATTACTACAAGTTTTAATCATCATCTCGATCAAACAACATTACAACAAAGAAATCTGGGCTCTCAAAATTCTTGTCAGGCAGCTCCTGGGTTTTCTAGATAACCCAGAAACCTAGGCAATGACATGGTCACACTTTCAAGCTCACTAAATCAGGTGTTCTAGTCATTAGTAAAGTTTTATTATGGTCAAAGTATGTAGTACACATGACAAGGAACAAATGTTTATCAACGGATCAGCTTAACAATAACAAGAAAACAAGTTATGATTCGGTCAAAGGCTGTCAGAAAACTTGTTCATACAGTTTCTGGGTTTTCCAGAAACTCAATCCGTGACCGAGTGACCTAGATTGACCGTCCATTAAATCCAACATACGTAATGTTTTAGTGATATAAAGGCATAAGCATGAAGTACAAACAACATAGTTCAACTTAGATGTAACAACAATAACAAACTAACAAACAACTGAAAGATCCAAGGCTATGAACATGTTGTCAGGCTGTTCTGGGCACATTCTGGGTTTTCCAGATTTTAGAAAGTCATGGTCGGTCAAAGACCTTTGACCATTAATAACTTGAAATATAAACATGATCTACACATGATTCCAGTTCCAGATCAAAGATCTCATAACAGACTACAACTGTGATGCCCCCAAAACAGGTATACATCACCCATCTTGAGTCGCCAAATATATGGTACAAAATACAAATAAAAACTTAATTATACATCTGTCGTGTACAATACGACAAAACATATGCTGTGAGTTTTAATACAAATATTGTCATCTAGATAATATCCACACTCAATGGTGTCCTCATTACGATTATTATCACACTATTCCATAGAATAGTGAGGACTACTAAAGCCACTTATACTGGATTATCACCCCATTCCCCGACTCGTCCCAGCTATATTCTCATTTCCTGAAGAGAACAATGAAAGAAAGGGTGAGCTCAACTAGCCCAGTAATAAATATTATGACTAAGATAATGCAGAATAAATTATCCTTAGCCTTTAACAGTATAACAACTGATAGAATACAATAGGCAACAAATTTTAGATCAACAACTGCAGCGGAAATAAGCAATCCATTAGAAGAGTCAAGTAGAGTATAAAATCTACTATCTTCTATGATTTAAAAAGTTTTTCATCAACTTTATCGCTGAGACTCAGCTTAATAAATAAAATCAAATCATCCATGCACCACGGCCAAGGATATTCATGTAATCATCAATGGTCGTGAGTATACCGAATAATCTCTGGTCATAATCCTACCAATAACTGTCCATCAATGAACTACAGGCCAGTGAAGACTTTTATCACATCATTCGTCACATTACGGTCATGATTATACCGAATAATCCTTGGTCATAATCATACCAAGTCCGTCTATGCACGTAAGCCAAAGATGACTTTAATCACAATATAAGCATGAGGATGATGACAATGACATAATAATTCAATAAAATAAGTTCAAGGATAAATTTTAAATATTTATAATTTAATTTATCCATAAATCAATAACGTCCAAATTGTCAACATGATACTGCTTTGTGGAGTAAAATTCAAGAATAATATTCATGTACCAAAAATAATTTGGACAGAAAAGAAATATATTTTTTGGGTGAATAGTACCCCATGAATAGTACCCCGACACGAAAAGTGCCTCAAATACCCGAGTGAATAATACTAGAGTGAATAGTAATCGGGTGAATAGTAACCCATGAATAATAACTCATGAATAGTACTCTGGCACGAAAATTACCCCGAATACCCGAGTGAATAATACCAGAGTGAATAGTAACTGGGTGAATAGTAACTCGTAAAAAAATACCAAAGAAAATGATATTCCATGACGAGTACTAAAGAAATAATATCTCATACGAGTATAATAGAATATACGAAACTGCAAATGGATTTTTACCCGCCATGCAGTAATCCACGTAGACAGATCATTTCCACAATTTAATAAAGAATGAATACGAAAGGTCATTCACCATGCATGCGGTAATCCACATAGACAAAGTTATTCCAATGTAATAATAAAGAATGGAATAACGAAAAAATTCACCGAGCATGCGATAGACCGCACGCATAAAGTTATTCCCAATGTAATAATAAAGAATGGAACTAGGTCAATGCGTAATCCGCACAGATGTAATATTCCAATGTAATAATAAAGAATAGAACTGTGTCATGCGTAATCCGCATGCAGATAGGATATTCCAACGTAATAATAAAGAATAGAACTGTGTCATGCGTAATCCGCATGCATATATTCCAAATGAATAATAAAGAATGGAATAACAACAGAATTCACCAGGCATGTGATAGACCACACAGACAGGTTATTCCAACAGAATAATAAGAAAATGGAATAACAGAAGAATTTCACCATGTATGCGGTACTTCTCATAGACAGGTTATTCCAACATAATAATAAAGAATGGAATAACAACCCTTACGAGTATTGAAAGAAAATAACTCTCTTCATGAATACGAAAGAATAATACCCCTTACATTTGAAGAAACAGGATAGTGGAATAGTGAGGTAGCAGACTTCTCTTCTTCTTTTCTCTATAATTTCTCTCTATAATAATTGCTCTTGTGAGACTTAGTGAATTGATGAGAAATGAAGGAAGAATGAGCTTCTATTTATAGAAAAATATAGTTTCAATAATTGCACATTTTGGGGCTCGAAATATTACAGTATAATACCTTCCTCTTTTTCTTCATTTTTAATTTAGTCCTGCAAGTATTATCAAACTTGCACCACCTCCCCTAATAGTAAATCATGTGAATTAATAGTTCATTCATATGACTCAATATTATAATCATGTGAAAAAAACTAATTTCAGTATAATACCTTCAACTATACCTCCATTTTTAATTTAGTCATGCAAGTATTATCAATCTTGCACCAACTCCCCTAATAGTAAATCATATAAATCAATAGTACACACATGTGAACACATAGTTATAAGCATGTGAATTAATAGTAATTAATTGCTCATTTATCCGGTTAATTACCCGATTGGTCAATATAACCTCCAGACATCAATTATTATCGACATAAATGTCAATTTTCACTAACACTAATAATTTCAACACAATGGAACTATTAATTTCATCTTTAATCAACATGAACTTATTCATCATTAATATTATAATTCACGTTATTTAACAACCAGGTCGTTCCCAAGAAAGAAGGGGCTTTCCGATAAGGATTTCTCCATACTGGCGCGCAATTAGGTGACCAAACCTCTCATTGACAAAACTTATAGACATTGTCAATATTGCAAATGATAATATGAATAACTTTACCGTCTCAATTGTTGATTTAATAATATAACATATTATACAGATGATACTATGATAATAATTGAATCAATAATATGAGAGATATGATGCATCAATTACTGTAGCAATAATTGAGTATAACTGAGTGACTTCTTACGTAAGTATCAATAATCAATACCGTGTGCTACTATGCAACCACACGTATTACTGTACTTTTACTACCGGGTAGTTCAACAATTTTAACGGTAACACTTCCGCCGTTATTTTTATAAAAAGATAATTCTCGCATTTTCTTATTACGACAATACTTCCGTTGTGGGGTCCACCAATGATTGTGCCATCGTACGGATATTCCCCAAAAAGAATATTCCCCAACCAATCAAATATTTTATAACAACTTGCTTACTTTGCAAAATTTTTCACATAACACCCTTAACTTTAACCTTTTATCAATTTAACCATTTACGAAATAAAATAATAATTATAAGAAAATTGAATACTTTCATTTCATAAAATTCGGGGTCTTACAACAACTGCAAACTTTCAAAACACAAAAATCATTAACGAGCACTGAGATATAAGGTCTGACATTCGTTGTCAGAAAACAAAAAAATATTTTCCAGATTTTGGAAAACATCAAATCTGAGCCTATAGATGTTATGGATCTAACATCTATCAACCTAGATCATCAATATACACTACATATAACATGTTTAACACAAAAAAACTAACATCTAACATGGCAACCAAGATCAGATTCTAAATTAGGGTTTTATACCTCTCTTTACAAAATCTTGATTCTTAGCTTCTGATCTGATATAAGTGATAGTGGGGCTTGTTTTGTGACAGATCTAGCAAGGGAATTTCGGAGGTTTTAGAGAGAGATGGTCTTAGATGAGTGTGTTGAGAAAATGAGACTTGAATGTGACATTTTCTCTCTCTAATTCTCTATATATGAAGGATGTAATGAATTGGCTGCTATAATGGAGCTGATTACTGAAGTTTTAGTACAAGAGTAGGTCAAGAGTTAGTCACAAACTAAAGTTATGGCCAAATCTACAAGTTATCTTCAATTATGCAAGAGGGTAATTTGGTCATTGGCCTTATGATTTTAATGGCAAACATGTAACTTGGCAAACCCTTAGGGTTTGACCCATAGGGTTTAACCCGAAGGTTCTATTATTTGGTTTTCTAGAATTTGCATTTAGGGCTAAAAAAAATGCAAAAAAATAGTTTCTAAAAATGAACAATTAGGGTTTCTAATTACATAAAACATGATAATTAGGTTTAGGTTTTACTAATTATAATTAAGATTGGTAATTTAGCAATTAGGGCTCCAACTTGACAATTAGGGTTACTAATTTTAGAAATTAGGGCTTCTAACAATATAGGGTTTCCAAAAAATAATTAGGGTTTTCCTAAATAGGATTAAAATTTATAGTACTAATCATTAATCACATAACATAGATACTAGACATATTTTAAAGTCTCATTTGACTTCAAAACTAGGGTTTATCAGTAATATTAGGGTTTTGTCATGTTGCATTAAAACTGTTCCACACATTAACCTTACACATAATATAAATATTTATAGCACTGAAATATACTTAATATAATATTATTATTCTTATTCATTGCTCAAAATCCAGAATTAAGGTTTGGATTCCATATCTGATTTATCTTTCATATACATACCATTATTAATTAAGTTATAATAATTAACTTAATTAATCTGAAATAAATTCATATAAAAAAATAATTATTATAATAATTCTATAATCATTTCATATATTATTTAAATAAAATAATAATTATATTTTCATAGACATAAATAATAAAAATATTTTTACTACAAAATTAAGTATATAAAATATAATTTATAATGGTCAATAATTCTAAGAAAATTATTTGAGATTATTCATGTAATAAATAAATTTTATTTATCACATAAATACATAAGCTTTACTTTTCACGTATTCCCACCTTTATAATAAATAAATAATTTATACGCAAAATTTCTGATTTATTTATATAGAAAATCATGGGTTATTACAATAGTATCTTGTATATACTGAATTATGTTTTGACATATTCCTTAATACTCTTGAGTATGTCGTAGGGTATGCTCGAATATAATAAAGTATATATAGAGATAGGTGAATGATCAATAAAAGATCTACCACTTCTAGTAAAGGGAGAGAATGTCCTATGCGAATCGATGAATGACAACTCAGAAATCTTATGCATATGATTAAATAAATAAGACTTGTCAATAATTTCATGTCTTATGTTTAATCGGGACATTGTATGGTAGAAAGATTAAATTGTACGGTAATTATTTATGGAACAGGTTCTTTGTATTCTTTTTGATAATCTTTGTGATTAACGTTGAATTCATATTATCCGGATAGTCATGATACATTATTTATAAGGTGTCACTCATGATGTAGAATAAATATTATTTATTTATATTTAAATTAAAGGAGTTTAATTCATTATAAATTATATTAGAATAGTTCTAATTTATTTATTCTACTACTGACTTAATATTGAACCTAGAGGGTCACACCACAAAAAGGAGAAATATGATCTTAGAAGTGATTGACTTAATAATAATAATAATAATAATAATAATAATAAAAAAAAAAAAAAAAAAAAAAAATTAAGTGTATTTAATTTATTAGTGGAATAAATTAAATTACTTAATATTTATAATTAAGTAATTGGAGAAATACTAATATTATAAATTAATAAGATTAGTCATCTTATTATTATTATTATTATTATTATTATTATTATTATTATTATTATTATTATTATTATTATTATTATTATTATTATTATTATTATTATTATTATTATTATTATTATTATTATTATTATTATTATTATTATTATAATTGTTAAATTGAATAAATAATAATAATATGGTATTGTTAAATTGACTAAATAATAATAATAAGATATATCTTTATCCTTCCTCAATTAATGAGTTTACATAAGGCTACACAATGGATTGCTAAAAAATTTTAAATTATTATTTTGCATGCTTCTGCTGCTATTTCAATTCGATTGTATGCTTTGATTCGTTTTTAGAAATCCTACAAGAATTTCCATACTAAATTAGTCCCCGATTTTCAAAACAGTCTAATACCACCATACAAACAAACCACAATCACATATACACAATTTCCTAAAGAGCTTAACCAATTCACATAACAGAGAATATATTACCACTGGATTGACAAATAACTTGCTCTAGGTTCTCCTCTAATCAACACCTTACTTAGAAGCTCCTCCAATTCAGCTTGATATCTCAGTTCTATAACTTGTAGAGTTCTAGCTTAACAATTTGGTTGGCAAATTTGGATACTAAGAAACTGAGCTTGGTTATGCCATGAAGGGATGATCGAAGAGGAATGAAGAAAATGGGACTACTACTTATATAAAGTATCTTTTTTGCTCACTACTAAATATCCTTGGCCTTTACGAATAATTTTTTCTCTACACATAATGCTTGCACACAACTCTTCATTCTTGTAAAATACACATAAAAGCTTTGCTGGGTTATTTTCTTAGAGGTTACATGTATAAGATACATACATACATATACAACATATATCCTATGTATTATATTATA
This sequence comes from Panax ginseng, assembly GCA_020205605.1. Classification (NCBI taxonomy): domain Eukaryota; kingdom Viridiplantae; phylum Streptophyta; class Magnoliopsida; order Apiales; family Araliaceae; genus Panax; species Panax ginseng. Next base: position 63,943,224 of record CM035144.1, on the reverse strand, counting down.
ATACATAATACATATAGTACATGTATTATATATTACATACTTAATATTCAATACATATGTTTTATATATGACATACATTATACCTATTAATGTACTATCAATACATTTTAGATATACATAATACTTTATGAAAGTAATATGCACTGTAGACACTCAAAATTTTGCATTCTTGTTACTAACCCTGCATGAGAGAATCGTCTTCCAGAGATAACCCTGGAAGTCAACTCAGTTTCAATCCCGGAGATAACCCCAGAAGATCCAGTTTTTAATCTCGGATATAACCCCGAGAGACTCAGTTTTAATCCCGAAGACAACCCCGGGATACTCAGTTCCAACCTCGGAGACGACCTCGAGGGATCCAGTTCAAGTTCCAGAGATAACCCCGGAAAAGTCAGTTCCAAACTCGAAAACAACCTCGAGATACTCAGCTCAACCTCGGAGATAACTTCGGGAGGTCAAGCACACCTCAAAGATAACCCTAAGGATATTCAGCGTCAACAACATCCCAATCTCAGAGATAACCCTGAGCAACGACTGCTACATCTGCATAAAAGCCGGATATAACCCTGCTGGGGGGCAAAATCATCATTTTGCCACCTCAATACTACATTCACGTCGTCTCAACACATTTCAATCCACACTGCATACAAGGTGTCCCACAAGAACCATAGCTTAAATCCCAAGTGACTACTACACAAGACAACACACCAGATAGAATTTGAAGACTTGGAGATCTAGTTATGGACCCATCTTCCCAGCTTCGTAAAACCTCTAATCCCATGTCATTGTGTAGCTCTCAACAACAGCTTTTTGAAAAGGTACAACACGCCTTTATCGGAAGCCCATATTGAAAGTTATGAAAGTTCAAGCGGACAACGCGTAACCCAAGTGCACGTACTTTGAGACGACGAGACTCATAGAGCCCGGGGAAACCCAGGCAGCCACAGGTAGACCCGCGGCTGCCGCGGGTTGACTCGCAGCTCCTTGGTTTATAAATATGAGCTCTTGGCAGCTTATTTGAAAAATAAAGAGAAAAGGAGAGAAAACTCTGTCCATTTCAGTTTGTAAACCTTGCTAGAGTGCTCTAAACTGAGTGATTCTTCTTTCTAAACACTTGTAAGCTTGTGTTTTGCTAAATACTGAAATTTAACCGGTGGAAATTGAGTTTTCAGGCTTCAAAAGCTATTTGAAGTCTTCTTAGCAGCCCATTGTAAGATTTTTTAGATTTTTAAGCTTTTCACTACTTCTATATACATATATCTACTAACGCTGAGAGTCGCGTTGTGTGGGTATGCCCGGACCGTCGATCTGTGGCTTTTTATTGCTTATATATATATATTTATATTTCAGTCAGGCATAGAGTTTACTTCGTGGCCATTTACCGCTTTTATATATATATATATATGTATATATATATACTTATATATATTTACTACTTTTATTTAAATATCTGCTTTTATTGCTTTCATAATGTAGATATTTAATTGTTCAACCTGCGGGCTAGATTTGCCTCAATCTGGCTACTTCTAACTTTAACCAGTTCATAGTGACTAAACTGGAACCGTTGAAGCTGGAATGGTTTAGATTTACTCAAATCTAGTTCTTTTTCTAGTTTTTGTAAATATTACCTTTTCATGTGAGCCTAGGAATCATGTGATCACAGATTCTTACCGCTTTTATATAAATATCTGCTTTAATTGCTTTCATAATGTAGATGTTTAATCGTTCCGCCTGCGGGCTAGATTTGCCTCAATCTGGCTACTTCTAACTTTAAGTGGTTCATAGTGACTAAATTGGATACATTGACACTTTGCTATATAACCAGGGCTTCAGTCCGTGCTCGAATCGCCTAGCCTTTCTCTCGTCAGTATGCACTTGATATGTGGCAAACCTAGCTAACTCATTGAATCTTGTTGCATAATCTAATACGGACATGTTCCCCTATTTTAGCTCTAGAAATTGGACCTCCATTTGGTTCTGCGAGCTGGTCGAAAAATACATCTCGAAGAACATCTCCTTGAACCTCTCCCAAGTAATCACACCTTCTCCTCCCCAGACCTTATTTGCTTGCCACCAATAACTGGATTCGGATTTTAGCATAAATGTTGCGTAGGCAGTTTTCTGGTCCTCTCTGACTCTGGCAACGTCAAAAACTTTCTCTATCTCCATAACCCAGGTTTGAGCTTCTATCGGGTTCATGGACCCTTTAAACTCTGGCGGTCCCACCGCCTTGAAATCCTTGAACGTTGTATTTGGTGGAGCTTGAGGTTGATTGTTAATTGCTCCAGCCAGTAAATTCACCAACTGCTGAACGGGGTCAGCATTGGTGTTGTTGTTGTTATTCGTTGACCCTTCTTGGGCTGGTCGACGATTTGGTCATCTTCTTGGCGGCATATTTCTGTTAAGAATATACGCTTATTAGGTCTTTATTCAATCCCTTAAATATTTAAGGCTTAACTAAAACATTTAAACATAATCACTTAACACATTATATCAATAAACTCTGATATTTTATTCAAATCAGAAGTTTTAACATCATACGATAGCATCACTGCTATTTACATCATCTATCCTGAGATAAAGAATCTACAGTATTTAAAACATCAAAATATTCATCTGTTTATAAACACATCGAAATTTACATTTTAACTAACACAGATATTCACATAATTCATAATATTCCTATCAGGACCTATTAAGACGTCGAATAGCTTCTCTGCGCTCTTCTTCCATGATACGAAACATCGTCCTTCGATCCAGCATGTACGAGGGTAAGTCCTCGAACCGAATTAAACAGTACATAACACGATCCTAAGCTTTTTTCATCGTAGTGTTGAATGCACAATCCATTTCCACCATCTTAACCTTCTTTGCTTGTACCTCTTCCTCAGCTGCATCTGCTCGCTGAGAAGCCTTCTCATAAGAATCTTCTTCTCTGGTTCATTTGGTGGATTCCTCTTTTAGTTCATTCTTCAACTCCTCTATTTCCTCTGACTTCTGCTCGATTTGGCCCTTCTCATGAACCAAATCCCACTCTACGTTTCCCAAACGTGTGTGAAGAGTCACAACCTCCCTATCCCTCTGCTCGATGGTAAGCTGTTGAATAATTGTCCTCTCCTTCAGCTCCTGAATAGTATCTCGTAACTCTATGTTATAGTCAAAAAGCTCGTCGTACATCTCGGCATTGATAGAGTTCGGTGGGAACTCATCTTTTTCCTATTCTTCCTCAAGATCCTCCTCTGGATCAGACTCGGGCTCATGCTCCTGACCAACAACAGTAATCAATGGAGATGGCTCTCTCTGTACTAACTGCTCCCGGATGACATGAATGTCTCGGGGCTTCTCCTCTGTAGGTACTCGGGGTTCCTCCTCCCCAGCTCGACTAGATCCTCTAATATCTGACATCCTCACAACACAGTTTTATGTTTTAGTTACTAATCGAAACTTGCGAGCACATAAGTTTATCACATAAGCACAAAGTCTTTTATTATCTTCAATGAATTAAGGAATTCATTTCTTAGAACTCGATAAGAGTTTACCACCACTATGTTCTCGATCTCCTATAAGGCTACTACCTAAGGTTGTTCCCCCACCTAAGGTTTATTTGAAATGAGATGTTGCAGAATGTGTTGCCAAGTGTCTGACATGTCAGAAAGTGAAAGCAGAACATCAGAGGGCGAGTGGGTTGCTACAACCTTTAGAGATCCCAGAATGGAAATGGGAACATATTACGATGGATTTCGTGGTTGGCCTACCGATAACTCAGAAAGGCTATGACGCAGTATGGGTTATTGTTGACCGATTGACGAAATCCACACACTTCCTTCCGATCAAAATCAAATTCAACTTAGATTAGTTGGTAAGGTTATATGTGAAAGAGGTTGTTTTGAGGCATGGAGTTCGGATGTCAATTGTCTTAGATAGGGATCCACGCTTTACATCGAACTTCTGGAAGAGACTACAGGAGTGCATGGGGACGCAATTGAGAATGAGTACGGCATATCACCCTCAGACAGATGGGCAGAGTGAAAGAACGATTCAGATATTGGAGGATATGTTGATATCATGCATCATGGATTTTAAGGGAAATTAGGATGATCACTTACCGCTTGTAGAATTTAGTTACAATAACAGTTACCATGCTAGTATTGGCATGCCACCTTATGAAGCGTTGTACGACAGAAAGTGCAGAACTCCACTTTATTGGGATGAAGTTAGCGAGAGATAGTTACTAGGACTAGAACTGGTACAACAAATAGCAGAGATAGTCAAAGTAATACAGGAAAGACTAGTAGTAGCTCAGGATAGGCAGAAGAAATACGCCGATCCACACCGTAAGAAAGTTGAGTTTGAATCGGGTAGCTTGGTATTTTTGAAGTCTCTCCCTGGAAGGGAAAGATCAGATTTGGTAAGAAGAGAAAATTGAGCCCGAGGTTCACTAGACTCTTTGAAGTTTTGCGAAGAATTGGTGAAGTTGCCTATGAAGTAGCCTTACCTCTGACCTTAGAACATATCCATAATATTTTCCATGTTTTTTGTTTTACGACCCTACAAACTCAATTGTAAACACGTGATTGAATATGAACCCCTGCATTTTGAGAAATACTTAACCTATGAAGAAGTTCCTGTTCAGATTGTTGACAGGAAAGAGCAAGTTCTCAGAAATAAAATAATATCTTATGTTAAGGTAATTTGGAGGAACCACAAAGCTGAAGAAGCTACGTGGGAACTCGAAGAGCATATGATGAAGAATTATCCTCATTTATTTGCTTAATTTGTGTGTAAGCGATTCTGGGGACAGAATCTTTGTAAGAGGGGGAGAATGTAACGGGACGAATTGATTGGGTCATGATTCTGGGGAAAAAATTCTTTTAAGGGGGGAAAGATGTGACAAACGAGATTTTTGTAATTTAATTTTAATATTTATTAAATTAAATAAATATTTTTCGATGATTTAATTATTAGGTTAAATAATTAATTGATGAGTTTGTGGTAGATTAATTTATTATATATGTTACATTGATTAAATTAATGTGGAGAATTTTATTATTCAAAAGTATGTATTTAATTGAGCATATTTGATTAAATGAATTATTTAATAAGCATAATATTATTCTAATTAATTTAATAGTTAATTAGAGATTCAATAATTTACATAATTAATAAATGAGAATTTAATTATGTGACTATGTGATTTAATGTGAAATTATTATATTTAATTGAATTAAATAAGATATTTGATTAGTTTCTTAATTGGGTGTGACATTATTAAACTATATAATAAATAAGTTAATTAAAATAAATTAAAAAGATATTATTAAGCTAGCCAAACATGGCCTTAAAGGGAGATGGCCAGTTAACCCACTAAGGGATTAATCGACCACGACCATCCCAGTTGTCAGTGTGCGCGAGTTATATCAGTCTTATATTTTTTCATTTACGCATTTTATTTCTGAGACCTAAGTCTGAGAAAACAGAGAGAGCTTAGAGAGAAATTGGGAGAAAGTGTGAATTGAAGAAGAAAAATAGAAGAGTTTTATCATCTTTGAATCATATACGCAAACTAGCAGGGTAATTCCTTAACCTATACTTTTAATTTACGTACTTAGAAACTTTTCATGAAAATTGGCTTTTAGTTTTCTGCAATTGATTTTTCATGGTTAATTGTTAAATTTATGATGTTATATATGTGTATTAACATGTATAGTTCCATTATATATGATCTATATGTGTTTTAGAATAATTAATCCATGAAATCATGTTCAAATTGGAGTTTTATAGTTTTATAGAGAAAATATATGAATATGGCTTATAAGTACAAAAACTTATGTTTTAATTGCATATTAATCAGTAAATTGATGAATGATTACGTTTATACATGTAAAAACGAAAAGAACGAAACTTAAACAGACTGATGTGGTCGAAAAATGAGTTTGCAGTAGTTGATTTCGTTAATAATGTTAAAAATGGAATTTTTCATAAGAACGGTGAAATTATGTGATTTGATTCAAGTGATTATATGAATTAAGTTGTTGAAATCATGTTAGAAAGGTTGGGTAATGATCATAAATGAATTATAGCATATGGGTATGCTTAAATTAATGTATGGACAAGGAAATTGGAAGTTATGTGTGAGACCCCAAATTTTATTAATAAAGATTTAAATTTCTCGAAATATTTTTTTTAATATTATGGTGTGAATTTGATATAATGTTATAGTTGTGGGTAGCATTTATAAATTTTGCAAAGTATGCAAGTTGTTGTATAATATTCGATTGGTCGGGGAATATTCTTTTTGTCGGGGAATAAACGTACGACGGTACAATCAATTGTGGACCCCACAACAAAATTATTGTCGGATTATGAAAACGACAAAAGTATTTTTATGAAAAAAACGGCGGAAGTTTTACCGTTAAAACTGTTGAACTTCTCGGTAGTAAAAGTACAGTAATACGCGTGATTGCATAGTAGCACACGGTATTGATTATTGATGCTTACGTGAGAAAATACTCAGTTTTGTTCAATTATTGCTACAGTAATTGTTGCATAGTATCTCACATTATTTGATTCAATTATTTTCGATATTTTATATATTATTAAATCAATAATTGAGATAACAAAGTTATTAATATTATTATTTGCAATATTAACGATGTCTAGAAGTTCTGCCAAGGAGAGGTTTGGTTAACTAATTGCGCGCCAATAGAGAGAAATCCTTATTGGAAAGCCCCCTCTTTCCTGGGAACAACCTGGTCGATTAATATTGTGAATTATAATAAAGGTGATAAGTTTTATTTTATTATTATTATAAATGTAATAAAACAGAAAACTTTTTATAAAACAGAATACTTTTATAAAGTTATTTGTTTTATTAGACTATAAATAGAATATATAATAATCTATTATGCATAGTGTTTATATAGTAAAAAAATTTTTATATAAAAAATAGAATATTTTATAAAGTTATTCGTTTTATTAGACTATAAATAGAATATATAATATTCTATTATGCATAGTGTTTGCATATAAGGCTCTGCGTAGTGTTTGCATAGTAAAATCTTTTTATATAAAAATGTAATACTTTTATAAAGTTATTCGTTTTATTAGATTATAAATAGAATATATTATATTTTATTTAAAAGATTTTATTTTATTAGAATATTTTATTAATATGGACCGTCCGTTTAAAAGTAAATCAATCTGGACCGTTCATGAATTAGTTACTATTTAGTCCATTCTCCTATAAATAGAAGCTCATTCCTTCATTATTTTTTACGAATTCACATAAACTATAGAGAGAGAAACTATAGAGAGAAAGAAGAAAAGTATTCTGCTACTTCACTACTCCTATATCCAGTTTCTTCTAAGGTAAGGGGTATTATTTCTTTTGTATTCATGAAGAAAACTTCTGTTATTCCATTCTTTATTATTCTGTTGGAATAACCTATATATGCGGACTACCCTATACTTGGTGAAATTCTTCTGTTATTCCATTCTTTATTATTCTGTTGGAATAACATGTATACGCAGACAACCCTATACTTGGTGAAATTCTTTTGTTATTCCATTCTTTATTATTATGTTGGAATAACATGTCTATGTGAAGTACCGCATACATGGTGAAATTCTTCTGTTATTCCATTCTTTATTATTATGTTGGAATAACCTGTATATACGAAGTACCGCATACATGGTGAAATTCTTTTGTTATTCCATTTTTTATTATTCTGTTGGAATATCATGTATGTATAGCTTCTGTGATGACCGTTCCATTATTTATTAGTCTGTTGGAATATCCCATGCTGCATGCTTACGCATGACCGGTTCCATTATTTATTATTCTATTGGAATATCCTATCTGTGCGTTTACGCATGACCTGGTTCCATTATTTATTATTCTATTGGAATATCATATTTGTGCTTTACGCATGACCTGGTTCCATTATTTATCATTTTGTTGAAATATCCTGTCTGTGCTTTACGCATGACCTGGTTCCATTATTTATCATTCTGTTGGAACATCCTCGTCATCATGCTTTTACGCATGACCTCGGTTCCATTATTTATTATTCTATTGGAATAACTCCGTCATGCATTTGGCCTATCGCATGCCGCGGTGATTTTTTTTTTTTATTCCATTCTTTATTATACTCGGTTGGTTAAAGTTTTGGCTTTTATACTCCATGAAATTAGTGGAATATCTTTGATATTTTCGCTTCATCCAGTATCTTTTCATGAAAATATTCTTCTGAGCATTCTTGAATTTTACTCCACAATGCAGTATCATGTTGACAATTTGGACATTATTAGTTCCTGGATAAATTTATTCTTGAACTTGTTTTATTGAATTCTTATATCATTGTCATCATTCTCATGTTTATATTATGTTGAAAGTCATCTGTGGCCTGTAGTGCATAGATGGACTTGGTATGATTATGACCAGGGATTATTCGGTATAATCATGACCATAATGTTACAAATGATGTGGTAAAAGTCCTCATTGGCCCGTAGTGCATTGATGGACAGTTGTTGGCATGATCATGACCATTGATGAATACACAAATATCCTTGGCCCGTAATTCATGGATAATTTGTGGTTGCGATACTAATGAATATCATTGGCCATAGTGCAGGGATGATGTGGTTTATTTATTAAGCTGAGTCTCAGCAATAAAAGTGATAAAAACCCTTTTAAATCATAGAAGATAGTAGATTGTATTCTCTACTTGACTCTTTTAATGGATTACTTATTCCGCTGTAGTTAAACTTAATGTTTGTTATATTGTATCTGTTTAACACTGTTGAAGGCTAACGATAATTTATTCTGCATTATCTTAGTCATAATATTTCTTCATCGCTAGTTGAGCTCACCCTTTTACTTTCATTTTCTCTTCTTGAAATGAGAACGTAGCGAGGACTACTAGTCGGGGAATGGAGTGACTATCCGTATGATAGCATTAGTAGTCCTCACTATTCTATGAAATAGTGTGTTAATAAATGTATTGAGGACTTATTTTGAGTTTGAATACTGTCTAGAAGATAATATTTGTATTAAAACTCACAGCTCATGTGGTATATTTAAGATTGTATTTGTATTATGTACCATGTATTTGGCGACTCAGAATAGGTGATGTATACCTATTTTGGGGGCGTCATAGTTGGTATCAAAGCTTAAGGATATGATCCCTGGCTGAGATGTGAGATAAGAACTAGGAGGGGAGAGACGGAGAATTCCTTCGCTAGTATGACCTACCTAAGTTTATTTGGTATTTAATTGGTCGGTCAGGATAATATGTGATATGTCAATTAACCCTTGTTTTGTGACAGTGTTAAATTTGCCGAGTTATCCCGGTTTGCATCCCATTTGGTCGATAATGAGGAGCGAATGACGCAAATATTTCTAAGAGGTTTGAAACCCGATATACGTAAATACCTCATTTCTCACAAACTCTGTTTATATTCAGATGTTGTGAATAGGGCTCAGTTATTGGAGTGCGATAATGAGTCAGCACAACCAAAAGGCAACGACCAACAACACGATAATAATCTTACCGGTGGCAACGGCCATCAGAAAACCGATAACCGTCGTGGAGGAAATTATCATGGCAAGAATGGTAACCACTTCGGTGGTAATCATGGCCAAGATAATAGAAGTGGAAAATTCAAGAAGAGAAGATTTAACGATGATGGGAAGACGTCGGTAGCAGCAACAAATTCTAATGGAGGAGAACGACCGCCAGTTAGATGCTATAGATGCGGAGAGGAGGGACACATAAGTCCAAACTGTACGCAGCAATCCAAAGCGTGTTTTAATTGCGGAAGAGAAGGTCACCTAGCTTGATTTTATCGTGAAGTGAAGTCCAGTCCAGCTGGGATAATGAAGCCAAAGGATGTCTCAGACAAGTCAAAGTCGGTAGTTTAAGTGAGAGCGTTTGTCGAGGAACCCGAACAAAGTTATCAAGGGTAAGTTAATCATAAACGCTTACGAAGTCTATACCTTATTCGATACCGGTTCTACCTATTCTTTTATCTCTCTTGCTTGCGTTTAACGTTTAAATTTGACTCCGGAGAGATTAGACTTTGACTTATTGGTTGAAACTCGGTTAAGAGAAACCTTCGTTACCTCCACTATTTATAAGTCTTGTTTGATTCAAATCGACACTTTCACATTACCTGTCGATCTTATCTCTTTGAAAATACTTGCCTTTGATGTGATTTTAAGAATCGATTGGTTAACTACTCATCAAGATTTTCGTAAGGTTGTTAGCCTTCATATTCCTAACCAACCTATTATGCGAATTCAAGTAACCAAACCACTGAAGTTATTCATTGTTAAATCAAGCCATAAGTAAAGAGCCCCGAGCCTTTCGCTGGTAACTTCCTTGTGTGGAATGCACCGAAGCCGAACTTTCTGTAGGGGACGCTGTGAATGACGGTAGCAAGTTGATAAGTATCAATGTGACGTGTTATCCAAATCTTGGATGAGGGTCACAGTTTTGAATGATATTTCTATTGTTAATAAATTTCCTGACGTATTCTTGAAGACTTCTTAGCCTACTCCTAGAGCGTGAAATCGAATTTTTTATTTACCCCAGTACAAAACCCATTTCTAAAACCCTTAAATATTTCTTCAACCAAAACGAATGTATAATGCGCCAAAGACATTGGCTCGAGCTGTTGAAGATTACGACTATACCATTCAATATCATTATGGAAGAGTGAACGTGGTAGCTAACGCATTGAGTAATAGATCGTATGCGTTTACGAGTGCGATGTTGTTAACACAAAAACCCATTTCGTATAACTTACAAATGATAAAGATAGAGTTAAAGACTCTAGAGACCCACGTCAAGATAGCGAATATACGAGTAGAATCGACTTTAATCAATAAAGTTAAAGCAGTTCAAGCTACATACTCAGAGCTGATGAATGTGAAGAAGAAGGTTCAAGAGGGCGTTATTCTAGAAGCAAGAATCAATGAAAAGAGGAAATCTCAACCCTCGATTTAATTGGCCCATTTGAAATTCTCGATTAAGTAGGAACTGTGGCCTATAGACTCGCTTTACCGCCAAGTATGTCGCGTGTTCATAACATTTTTCACGCATCGATGTTAGGTAAATATGTGGATGACCCGAACCACATTATTGAATTAGAACTAGACGAGATAGCAGAAGATTTAACGTATGATGAGATACGTGTTAAAATCTTGGATAAGGAGGATTATATTCGACACTCAAATGTTATACCTCAAGATGTGAATCTGAAATGAAGTCAAGGTATCCTCATCTGTTCGGCATACCAGGTACGTACATAAATTTTGAGGGCGAAATTTCATAAGGAGGGGAGATTGTGAGACCCCAAATTTTATGAATAAAGATTTAAATTTCTCGAAATATTTTTTTTAATATTATGCTGTAGATTTGATATAATGTTATAGTTGTGGGTAGTATTTATAAATTTTGCAAAGTATACAAGTTGTTGTATAATATTCGATTGGTCGGGGAAAATTCTTTTTATCGGAGAATATCTGTACGACAGTACAATCATTGGTGAACCCCACAACGGAATTATTGTCGGATTGAGAAAACGAAAAAAGTATTTTTATGAAAATAACAGCGGAAGTATTACCGTTAAAACTGTTGAACTACTCGGTAGTAAAAGTAATCAGTAATATCTGGCGTGGTTGCATAAGAGCACACCAGATTGATTATTGATGCTTACGTGAGAAGTCACTCGCTTTTTGTTCAATTATTGCTACAAAGAATTGTTGTATAGTATCTCACGTTATTTGATTCAATTATTGTCGATATTTTATATATTATTAAATCAATAATTGAGATAACAAAGTTATTAATATTATTATTTGCAATATTAACGATGTCTAGAAGTTCTGCCAAGGAGAGGTTTGGTCACCTAATTGCGCGCTAATAGAGAGAAATTCTTATTGGAAAGCCCCCTCTTTCCTGGGAACAACCTAGTCGATTAATATTGTGAATTAAAATAAAGGTGATAAGTTTTATTTTATTATTATTATAAATGTAATAAAACAAAAAAACTTTTATATAAAATGTAAATACTTTTATAAAGTTATTCGTTTTATTAGACTATAAATAGAATATATAATATTCTATTATGCATAGTGTTTGCGATAGTGTCTCGTGATAGTGTTTGCATAGTAAATTTTTTTATATAAAATGTAGAATACTTTTATAAAGTTATTCGTTTTATTAGACTATAAATAGAATATATAATATTCTATTATGCATAGTGTTTGCATAGTGCTCTGCAGATAGTGTTTGCATAGTAAAATCTTTTTATATAAAAATGTAATACTTTTATAAAGTTATTCGTTTTATTAGATTATAAATAGAATATATTATATTTTATTCAAAAGATTTTGTTTTATTAGAATATTTTATTAATACTGCATGGTAAATTAATATGGACCGTCTGCTTAAAAAAGTAAATCAATCTAGACCGCTCATGAATTAGTTACTATTCAAATTTATTCTCCTATAAATAGAAGTTCATTCCTTCATTATTTCTTACGAATTCACTGAAACTCTAGAGAGAGAAAACTATAGAGAGAAAGAAGAAAAGTATTCTGCTACTTCACTACTCCTATATCCAGTTTCTTCTAAGGTAAGGGGTATTATTTCTTTTGTATTCATAAAGAGAACTTCTGTTATTCTATTCTTTATTATTCTGTTGGAATAACCTGTATATGCGGACTACCCTATACTTGGTGAAATTCTTCTGTTATTCCATTCTTTATTATTATGTTGGAATAACCTGTCTATGCGAAGTACCGCATACATGGTGAAATTCTTCTGTTATTCCATTCTTTATTATTCTGTTGGAATAACCTGTATACGCGGACTACCCTATACTTGGTGAAATTCTTCTGTTATTCCATTCTTTATTATTATGTTGGAATAACTTGTCTATGCGAAGTACCGCATACATGGTGAAATTCTTTTGTTATTCCATTTTTTATTATTCTGTTGGAATATCCTGTCTGTGCGTTTACGCATGACCTGGTTCCATTATTTATTATTCTGTTGGAATATTCTGTCTGTGCGTTTACGCATGACCTGGTTCCATTATTTATTATTCTGTTGGAATATCATGTCTGTGCTTTACGCATGATCTGGTTCCATTATTTATCATTCTGTTGAAACATCCTGTGTGTGCTTTACGCATGACCTGGTTCCATTATTTATCATTCTGTTGGAACATCCTATCTATGCTTTACGCATGACCTGGTTCCATTATTTATTATTCTATTGGAACATCCTGTCTGTGCTTTACGCATGACCTGGTTCCATTACATATTATTCTTTTGGAATAACTTGTCTATGCGATCTATCGCATGCCTGGTGATTTCTTTTGTTATTCCATTCTTTATTATACTCAGTTGGTTAAAGTTTTGGCTTTTATACTCCATGAAATTAGTGGAATATCTTTGATATTTGCGCTTCATCCAGTATCTTTTCATGAAAATATTCTTCTGAGCATTCTTGAATTTTACTCCACAAAGCAGTATCATGTTGACAATTTGGACGTTATTGGTTCCTGGATAAATTTATTCTTGAACCTGTTTTATTGAATTCTTATATCATTGTCATCATTCTCATGTTTATATTATGTTGAAAGTCATATGTGTCCCGTAGTGCATAAATGGACTTGGTATGATTATGACCAGGGATTATTCGGTATAATCATGACCGTAATGTTACAAATGATGTGGTAAAAGTCCTCATTGGCCCGTAGTACATTGATGGACAGTTGTTGGCATGATCATGATCATTGATGAATACACAAATATCCTTGGCCCGTAGTGCATGGATAATTTGTGGTTGTGATACTAATGAATATCCTTGGCCATAGTGCAGGGATGATGTGGTTTATTTATTAAGCTGAGTTTCAGCAATAAAAGTAATGAAAAACCCTTTTAAATTATAGAAGATAGTAGATTGTATTCTCTACTTGACTCTTTTAATTGATTGCTTATTCCGCTGCAGTTAAACTTGATGTTTGTTATATTGTATCAGTTTAACATTGTTGAAGGCTAACGATAATTTATTCTGCATTATCTTAGTCATAATATTTCTTACTGGGCTAGTTGATCTCACCCTTTTACTTTCATTGTTCTCTTCAGGAAATGAGAACGTAGCAGGGACTAGTCAGGGAATGGAGTGACGGTCCAGATGATAGCATTATTAGTCTTCACTATTCTATGAAATAGTGTGTTAATAAATGTATTGAGGACTTATTTTGATTTTGAATACTGTCTAGAAGACAATATTTGTATTAAAACTTACAGCTCATGTTGTATATTTAAGATTGTATTTGTATTCTGTACCATGTATTTGGCAACTCAGAATAGGTGATGTATACCTATTTTGGGGGCGTCACATTATGGCTCTGTTCTATGTTCTTCACAGAATGTATAGTTGAAATTGTGAGAGATTTTATGGAATAAAATAAATATTTAATGGAAATTATTATTAAAATATTTATCAAATAAAATAAATATTTTAGTTGAAATATTTATGGAATAAAATAAATATTTTATGAAAATTATTATTAAAATATTTATCAAATAAAATAAATATTTTAGTTGAAATATTTATGGAATAAAATAAATATTCGATGGAATCTATTATGAAATAATTTATTCGAATGTAATAATAGTAAGGGAATGAAAATATTCTAATTTAATTAAGTAATTAAATTAGAAGGGTAATGATTTGTTAAATAAAGTGGAGTTTATATTAAATAATTAAGTGAAAATGTAACTAATGAATGTCGTGAATACATATGGTATGTGTGTAGGATTTGTGGTGAACGGAAGTTGTAATCATTTAGCCTACGCACGAGCCAAGTTTCTAAACCTTGTTTCTTTACATAAAACAAGTTCATTATTCTATGTTGTTTATTATTGTTCAAGTCAAGATTTCATATTAGATGTTATCATTCTTTAAAAGCATAATTCCTGTTCAACAATACTTATTCGATTGTATACATCTTGAACTTTATTATTCAAATTGAATATCAATTATTGTTGAACCTTGTAAAACTAGCGAACCCTTATTGATTCGACTAGTCCATACTTGATGAACGTTCTAAATTTGAGAACCATTGTTGAGCTGATCCAAACCAAACTTCCTTTGGTGCGGACTCTAATGTCAAACTGAGATGAACAACCTTGTTATAGGGGATTAATTACGCTTTAGCGTTAAGATACTGTGCACAGTATGGTACTAAGGGTTGATCCCCTTAAGTACAAGAAGAAGTGTCTATAGTCTTATGATTGTTACAGGTTTCAAGTATAAACACTTGACAACCTAGAACATAGTTCAAGGTCTTATGACCCTCAGAAGTTCTTTTGATTCTTGTTATTCATTCTTGATTCAAAAGCCGAGTTTTCTTGTTACAGAAGTTTTTGATTCACTCGCATGTTATTATTTTATTGTTGTATTATTATACTTGTGGGAAATCGTGCTCACTCTTGCGTAATAATAACATTGCAGTTAAGAACGAAAGGTCCGACGAGCCTTCTACTAGCAAAGGCAAGGGCAAAGCTAATAAGAGATGAAGACTTGTTATTTAATTTTAAGAATTTATTGTCAAGACTTGATGTTGTTTAAGACTTATTATTTGTTTATGTTTCCGCACAGATGTTTAAGGTTAGTTTGACTTGGGATTGTATTTATTATTCAGATGTTGTAACCCCATAAGGGGAGGTTTTATTTCTATATATTGCATGGTTTGCATTTATTATGGGTAGATAGATAGATGATATTTGTACAGTGAACACCAAATCTCGTGGAATTGAAGTACCCGAATTTGGGGGTGTCACAAATTCCTCTAGTGATAGTAGTACAAGTGATCCTTAGATTTGATATCATCGTAGTATCTTGTGTATGATAAGTTATACTTTGACATATCCCTTAAGACTCTTAGGGTATATCAAAGGGTATGCTTGGATATAATAAGTTGTGCATGGAGATATTGAATGATTAATAAAGAATTTACCGCTTCTAATAATAAAAGAGAATGTCCTATATGATTCCAGTAATGACAACTCAGTAATGCTTGGCCAAGATGAAATGAAATTAGAAAGGAGTTTCTAATTTGCATTATCAGAGTTTGTGCATTTGAGAATTGAAATACATATAATTAAATTTAATAAGACTTGATAGTAATTTTATGTCATATATTTAATTGGGACATTGTATGGTAGAATGATTGAATTGTATGGTAACTAGTAACTCAAAGGTTCTTTTATTATTAATGTCGAAATCTATATTATCTGAAAAAGTTGTTGATATCTAAGGGGGGCTTATCCTTATTGTAGAATAAATATTATTTATTTAAACAAAATAAATAGTTTAATTTATTTATTTAAATAAGATTAGAATTGTTCTAATTAATTTATTCACAACCGGTTTAATATGGAGAACCTAAAGGGTTACACCATAAAAGGAAAATATTTATTTAATAAGTAAATAGCATAATCGTAATAATAATTAAGTGTATTTAATTTAATCTATATTTATAGAATAAATTAAATAGCTTAATATTTATTATTTAATATTTTATAAATATTAAATATAACATAATAAGAGGAGTCTTATTTTATTATTATTATTATTAGTTTAATTCCTAAAGGAGTTTGAGACTTAATTAATAAAAGTATTCTCATTTATTCCTAATTGGATAAGGATCATAATTAATTAAAGGAGTTTAATTAATTAAAACAAAACCCTATTCCTAAATTGTTTAGGATGGTTGCCTACATCTATAAATAAGAAGGTCTAATTATTGATTAGGGTTATACTAACAATTCAAAGAGTTGGGAGAGTACACATATTCTATAAAGATAGAATTATGGTTTTTTCACACACTCATCTTCTTGAATAACTGTTCTTCCTTGGTGGATCACCTCTAGAGACCAAATGCTTGGGTGGCTAATGTTGATCAAAGGAAGGAATCTACCTCATCGAATTCGAGGAGAGCACGAAGGACTAGAAGTTGAACTCGTACCTGAGAAAACTAGATTCTACAAGGGTATGAATTCAATTCTCCTTCTTCTTTGTTTTGATTGATAATTAAGCACAAAGCATGATCATGATGAAAGTAGTATGCACACAAACCAATCATATTTGATATGATAAAGCATATACTTTGTAACAATCTTATTCATTTATTAATAAAAGAATTATAGAATTATAGATATTTAATTTATCTACATGGTGTTGTTGTTTTAATATGAGATAAACACATAGTTTTGAGCAATGCTTTTAAAATCATGATGATAATCACGCTAATGAGATCTAAATTCTTAGATAGCTCACAAACTAAAATTGGTACATATGTTACTTGCTCATTGGATGAGCATGATCAATCTCATGATTATTTGTGTGGAGACACTAAATCAAGTATGTAGGTATTTATTAGAGAATAAGTTCACTGAACGTGGCTCGCTAAGGAATACCTAATGCAGTTTTAGTTGCATGTCAATAGGAATTCCTCTTGTGATAATGGTAAAAGTGATCCTTAGACTTGAAATGATCATCATAGTATCTTGCGTATAAGAAGTTATACTTTGACATATCCTTAAGACCCTTAAGTATATCTAATGGTATGTTTGGGTGTAATAAGTTATATATGGAGATAATGAATGATCAATAATGAATCTATCGCTTCTAGTAACAGGAATGAATGTCCTATGTGATTCGATAAATGACAGCATAGTAATCCTTGGTCAAGGTGAAATGAAATTAGAAAGGAGTTTCTAATTTGTATTATTATGAGTTGTTCATTTGAGAATCGAAATACATATAATTAAATAAAATAAGACTTGATAGTAAATACATGTCTTATATTTAATTGGGACATTGTATGGTGGTAGGATTGAATTGTACGATAACTATTAACTCAAAGAATCTTTTATGATTAAAGTTGAAATCTATATTATCTAGAAAGTCGTTCATCGCTAAGGAGGCTTACCCTTATTGTAGAATAAATGTTATTTATTTAAATAAATTATATAGTTTAATTTATTTATTTGAATAAGATTAGAATTGTTTTAATTGATTTATTCACAACCGGTTTAATATGAAGAACCTAAAGGGTCACACAATGAAAGGAAAATATTTATTTAAGAAGTAAATATAAATTAATAAGAGGAGTCTTATTAGTATTATTAGTTAAATTTCTAGAGGAGTTTGGGAATTAATTAATATCAGTACTCTCATTTATTCCTAATAAGATTATGAGACTAATTAATTAAAAGAGTTTAATTAATAATTCCTAATAAGATTAGGAAGTCCAATTAATTAAAGGAGTTTAATTAATTAAAACCAACCCATAATCCTAAATTGTTTAGGAAGGTTTCCTACATATATAAATAAGGTCTTGTTATAGATTAGGGTTACACTAACAATTCCAAGAGTTGGGAGAGTGCGTATATTATATAGATATAGAATTACAGTTTAGTCATAAACCCATCTTCTTGAATAACTGTTATTCCTTGGTTGATCACTTCTAAACGCCAAATGCTTGGGTGGCTAACGTTGATCAAAGGAAGGAATCTAAATTGGCGAATTCAAGGAGAGCATGAAGGACTAGGAGTTAAACTCATACCTGATAAAGCATAATTCTTCAAGTGTATGAATCTTAGTCTTCTTCTTCTTCGTTTACATTGATAATTAAGCACAAATCATGATCATGGTGATAATTTGTATAAAAAAATTTAAAACGCATTCTATTGTGCTTCCGCTACATTTTATGTGATTTGATTGCATGATCGCGCTATATACAAATCTAACAGTGGTATCAGAGTCTAACTTTGTGCTAATTATTAATTTTATGATTCCATGTATGAATTGATATGCGGTTGGATTGAAATTTATGGGCAATAATTTTTTTTTTCTAGTTCTGCTACGCGGCGCGGCTGCGCAACTTCCCATTTCATTCCGGGTGTGGCCGTGTCTATCCCCTAGAAATTGGTTCTAGCCTTGTAGCGAGGCCACGCCGTGTAACAGCTCATTTTGGGCGCGGCTGCGCCACTTGCCAAAATCTGATTTTTTTTTTCAATTAACATAAATGGTTTATTTAATTGATAAAAGTTTAAAATATAAGAGTTTATTTTATCTGAAATATGAATTTAAATTGTTAAAATTAAAGGAGTTTAATTTGGATTTGGTTTTTAATTAAAATAAAAGTGTGTATTTTGTTTTCAAACTCAATATTAGCAAACTTTTTTCCCATTAAATTGATATTGATGCATATATGTAATGGATTTATTATTCATGTAATGAATATTATTTATTAATGCATATGGTTATATTTATGATAATAAATGGGATTGATTATGGACTATTGACCAATGTGATTGGATTTTATTTTAGTTGGATGCATGAATGTATGGATTTTGTTAAATAGGGCATGCAGACCTCGTCTTCTCTAATTTTTATTAATGTAAATTCTTTCTCCCTCCTATGTACTTCCTCTTGCCTGCTGATCAAAGTTTCTATTTATTGTAAATAGTTTTGTACTAGGAATAGTTAGAATTAATTTTTGAAGAATTGGAGACAAAGGAGTAAGGAGCGCTTGAAGACCCGTTTGTAATGGAGTCCTAGTTTAAATGTAATAGTTATATTTAGATTTCAGTTCTTGCATCCTTTGTTTGACCTTTTGGTTCACTTGGTGGCTCTAGTGAACAAAACTATAATAAAGTTCATAATCAATCCGGGTAGAATATAGTATTCTATATTGCATGCTCAAACTATATATATATACATATGTGTGTGTGTGCGCGTGCGCGCGCATGCATGCGCGCTAAACAAGATGAGACAAATAATGACAAATGTAAGACCCCAACTTTTATGAATAAAGATGAATTTTTTTATAAATATCATTTTTGAATATTAAGGTGTGAATTTGTTATAATATTATAGTTGTGGGTAATATTTATAAATTTTGCAAAGTAAGCAAGTTGTTATATAATATTCGATTGGTCGGGGAATATTCATTTTAAAATGGAATATTCGTACGATGGCACAATCATTGGTGGACCCCACAACGTAATTATTATCGGAATGAGAAAACGCATGAAAATATCTCTACAGAAGTTTTACCAAGAATTTGCTTGAAATACCCGTGTTAAAAGTAAATGCGATACGCTGGCATTGGTTGCATAGTAGACGCAGCAAGATTGATTATTGATGCTTACGTGAGAAGTTACTCAGTTTTATTCAATTATTGCTATAGTAATTACTGCATAGTATCTCACGTTATTTGATTCAATTATTGTCAATATTTTATATTATTAAATCAATAATTGAGATGACAAATTATTCATATTATTATATGCATAATTAACAATGTCTAGAAAGTTTTGTCGAGGAAAGGGGTTTGGTCACCTAATTATGCGCCAATAGGGAGAAATCCTTATTGGAAAGCCCCCTCTTTCCTCGGAACGATCTGGTTGTTAATATTGCGAGTTGTAATAATATGAATAAAGGTTGTTAAAAATATTGAGGAGATTTTTTGAAGTAGTTATTGTAAATTTTGCTTATTATTTGGACCCCCATTTACCCATTTTTTAAACATAATCGGTAGAAAGTTATTCAGTATATATATAATGGGACCCACCTGTGATGGTGAAATGTTGGTGGGAGGGGAACACGTGGGGCCCACGTTGGAAGAAAAAGAATGGGGGGGGTGAATCCTACAAAATTTGTCATGGAGGGAGATGTTTTTTTTTCAAAGCAAAGATGTGCTTATATATATATATATATATATATATATATATATATATATATATATATATATATATATTTGTTTTACTTGATATTTGTAATTCGATTATTGCGTATAACATCCGTGACTGCTAAAATTTCATCCGTGAAATTATCACTCAGTGCACCCATCGTCAAATAGTACCCTTTCCATTCTCCTATAAATAAGATGCTTAGTTAGAATTGAAAATCACACCAGAATCAGAGAATTCTTCTTCTATAATATTGAGCGTATTTCTTTCGAGTTTTAGGAAGTTTTGAGTATAGAAAATAGTGAAAGTTTTTTTCAAGAATATCCCCGCTATACCAGTTGGAATAATCTTCTTTTCAAGGTAAGAGATATTATTTTTGTTCAGTATTCATAAGAAATAATATTTTCTTCCATACTTTGTAGTATGTAAGTAATATTATTTCGTTTCAGATTTCGAATTCTATACTCGTTTTGTTAAATTTTTGGCTTCTATACTCCATGAAATTAGTAGAATATCCTTGATATTTGCACTTCATCCAGTATCTTTTCATGAAAATCTTATTCTAAGCATTCTTGATAAATTTTAACTTTTTCATGCCGGAATACTATCCACGGGTTACTATTCACGAAGTACTATTCACTCGAGTACTATTCACCTAGGGTACTATTCATGATAAAAATTGATTCGTTTTCGGTCCAAATTATTTTTGATACAATAATATTCTTGAATTTTACTCTGCAAAGCAGTATCCATGTTGACAATTTGGACATTATTGAATTTTGGATAAATTAAGTTATAAATCTTTCAAAATATATCATTTGCTTTCTTGTAATTAAATTCTTATATCATTGTCATCATCCTCATGTTTATATTATGATGAAAGTCATATGTGGCCCGTAGTGCATAGATGGACTTGGTATGATTATGACCAGGGATTATTCGGTATAATCATGACCGTAATGTTACAAATGATGTGGTAAAAGTCCTCATTGGCCCGTAGTGCATTGATGGACAGCTGTTGGCATGATCATGACCATTGATGAAAACACGAATATCCTTGGCCCGTAGTGCATGGATAATTTGTGGTCGTTATACTAATGAATATCCTTTGCAGTAGTGCAGGGATGATTCGATGATGTGGATTATTTATTAAGTTGAGTCTCAGCGATAAAACTGTTGATAAACTTTTTAAATCATAGAAGATAGTAGATTTCATGTTCTACTTGACTCTTCTAATGGATTGCTTGTTCCGCTGCAGTTAAACTTGATGCCTATTGTATTTTATCAGTTTAACACTATTCAAAGCTAACGATAATTTATTTTGCATTATTTTAGACATAATATTTCTTACTGGGCTAGTTGAGCTCACCCTCTACTTTTATTGTTCTCTTCAGGAAATGAGAATATAGCTGGGACTAGTCGGGGAACGGAGTGACGGTCCAGATGTTTGCATTAGTAGTCCTCACTATTCTATGAAATAGTGTGATAATAAATGTATTGAGGACTTATTTTGAGTTTGAATACTGTCTAGAAGACATTATTTGTATTAAAACTCACAGCTCATGTTGTATATTTAAGTTTGTAATTGTATTTTGTACCATGTATTCGGCGACTCAGAATGGGTGATGTATACCTGTTTTGGGGGCATCACAGTTGGTATCAAAGCTTAGGGATATGATCCCTGGCTGATATGTGAGACTAGAACTCGGAGGGGAGAGACGGGTAATTCCTTCGCTAGTGTGACCTACCAAAGTTTATTTGTTATTTAATTGGTCAGTTAGAATATATGGATAATATGTGGTGTGCTAATTAACCCTTGTTTTGTGGCAGTATTTGAAAATGACATCCAAGAATGTTGAGAATAGCAATGGAGCACAGGAGACCGTTGAGTCATCACAGATCAATACCCAGGATAATGTGAAACAGGAAGACAATAATCCTCAAGTAAACAACAACACCGATCAAATGATGAACAATGGGATGTTTAGAGGCTTTATGCAATTCATGCAACAAAGAAGTAGAGCGGATCCCGCTCATAATGCGGTGGAAACACCGCAACTCTCGGGGCCATCATCGCTAAGCGATTCAAGGAGCCGACCACCACCGAGTTTTTAGGAGAGGCAAAACCACTTAAGGCGGAGACATGGATAAAGAAGATCACCAAGATATTTGATGTCTTGGGATGCTCCGAGGAGCAAAAGGTTCCCTTTGCCACCTTCATGTTGCGAGGAGAGGCAGATTACTGGTGGGAATCTGTAAAGCGTACCCATCCTGCCGCACTCAAAATGTCTTGGGAGAAGTTCCAAGAAATTTTCAACGACAAGTACTTTCCCAAAAGTATTCGTCACATAAAAGATGTAGAGTTCATCAAGCTGGAGCAAAATAATATGACCGTGTCACAGTACAAAGCCAAGTTTGCCGAGTTATCCCGGTTTGCGTCCCACTTAGTTGATAACGAGGAGAGAATGATGCAGATGATCCTAAGAGGTTTGAAACCCGAGATACGTCAATACCTTATCTTTCACAAATTGTGTTTGTATTCAAATGTTGTAAATAGGGCTCAGTTATTGGAGCGCGATAATGAGTTAACCCAACCAAGAGAGAGCAGCCGACAAGTCGATAATACCAGTGGAAGCAGTCATCATAGTGGTGACAACAAACGTGGAGGGAATCAATATGCTAAAAATGGTAACCACTTCGGCGGTAATCATGGCCAAGACAATAAAAGTGGACATTTCAAGAAGAGGAGATTCAACAATGATGGAAAGACATCAGCACCAGCACCCGTTGTTAAGGAAGGAGAACGACCACCTATCATATGCTTCAAATGTGGAGGGGGGGGGACATATCAGTCCAAACTGTGCGCAGCAGTCCAAAACGTGTTACAATTGTGGAAGAGAAGGTCACCTAGCTCGATTTTGTCGTTCAGGGAAGCCAAGTCCAGCTGGGATGGAAGCACCAAAGGCCGTTCTAGAAAAGTCAAAACCAGTAGTTCAAGGGAGAGATTTTGTTGTGACCTCCCAGAAAGCAAGGAACCCGAACGAGGTCTTCACGGGTAAGCTTATCATAAACTCTAGTGAAGTCTATACCTTATTTTATACCGATTCTACCCATTCTTTTATTTCTCCTACTTGCGCTCAACGTTTAAATTTAACTCTGGAGAAATTAGACTTTGACTTATCTGTCGAAACTCCGTTAGGAGAAACCTTCATTACTTCCACTGTTTATAAGTCTTGATTGGTTCAAATTGGTACCCTCACATTACCTATCGATCTTATTTCCTTGAAAATACTTGCGTTTGACGTAATTCTAGGGATTGATTGGTTAACTACTCATTATACAAAAATTGATTATTTTCGTAAGGTTGTTAACTTTCATATTCCTAACCAACCTATTATGCGAATTCAAGCAACCAAACCACTAAAGTCAATCACTGTCATATCAAGCCATAAAGTTATTCGTTTATTGAAAAATGGATGTCAAGCTTTCTTAGCCCATGTCACAGATTTAAACAAAAATACGTCAGATTTGAATGATATTTCTATTGTTAATAAATTTCCTGACGTATTCCCTGAAGAACTTCTTAGCCTACCCCCAGAGCGTGAAATTGAATTTTGTATCGACCTTGAACCCGGTACAAAACCTATTTCCAAAGCCACATATCAAATGGCTCCTATTGAACTTCAGGAGTTAAAGACCAAACTGCAGGAATTGTTAGACATCGGTTTTATTCGTCCTAGTACGTCTCCTTGGGGTGCTCCTATTCTATTCGTGAAGAAGAAAGATGGGAATATGCGACTTTGTATTGATTATCAGGAGTTGAACCATGTCACTATCAAAAATAGATCCCGTTGCCTCGCATTGATGACCTGTTTGTCCAGTTACAAGGCACCAAATTATTTTCAAAGATTGATCTTCGTTCTGGATATCACCAATTAAAGATTAAAACCGATGACATTCCAAAGACGGCTTTCAGAACTCGGTACGAGCATTACGAATTCCTAGTCATGTATTTTGGATTGACTAATGCTCCTGCTGCCTTTATGGATATGATGAACCGAGTATTCAAGGAATATTTGGATCATTTTGTTGTCGTCTTTATTGATGACATCCTCATTTACTCCAAAAGCCATGAAGATCATGAGCAACACTTGAGGCTGATACTCCAAAAGCTTCGTGAAAATAAGCTATATGCCAAGTTGAAGAATTGCGAGTTCTGGCTTGAGGAAGTAGCATTCCTTGGGCACGTGATATCAAATCACGGAATATCTATTGACTCGGCAAAGATTGAAGCAATTCAAAGATGGGAGAAACCTAAATCAGTGACCGAAGTACGTAGCTTTCTCAGCTTAGCTGGTTATTATCGGAGATTCGTAGAAGGGTTTTCTCGAATCGTTACTCCATTAACTCAGCTGACTTGGAAAGATATAAAATTCAGTTGGAGTGAGGAATGTGAGAAGATTTTTCAAGAAATCAAGAGGAGACTCATTTCAGCACCTGTTCTGACAATACCATCTGGTTCAGAGGGATTTGTCATCTACAGTGATGCTTCGGGAAAAGGGTTAGGATGTGTTTTCATGCAACATGGGAAAGTCATAACCTATGCGTCATGACAACTCAAAGAATATGAGAGGAATTATCCTACTCGTGATCTAGAGTTGGCAGCAGTCATTTTTGAACTAAAGATCTGAAGGCATTACCTGTGTGGAGAAAAGGTGGAGATATATACGGATCATAAAAGCCTCAAATATTTCTTCACTCAAAAGGAACTCAACATGCGACAACGACGTTGGCTCGAACTGTTGAAAGATTACGATCATACCATTCAATACCATCCTGGAAAAGCGAACGTAGTAGCTGACGCATTGAGTAGAAGATCATATGCGGGTATGAGTGCGATATTGTCAACGCAAAGGCCCATTTTGTATGACTTACAAAGGATGGAGATAGAGTTAAACACTCCAGGGACCCATGTGGTGATGGCGAATATACGAGTAGAGCCGATATTAATCGATAAATTTAAAGCTGCTCAAGTTAAAGACCTGGAGCTGATGCGTATGAGGAAGAAAGTGCAAGAAGGTGTTATCCTGGAAGCAAGAATCGATAAAGAAGGAATACTATGAGTCAACTCTAGACTTTGTGTTCTTAACGACACTGATTTAAAGTATAAAATCATGATGGAGGCGCACAACACACCGTTTGCAATCCATCCTTGGAGTACCAAAATGTATCGTGATCTTCGACATACATTTTGGTGGAGCAATATGAAGAGAGAGATCACGGAGTTTAACTTATCAACGTGTCAAAGCGGAGCATCAAGTGCCAAAAGGTCCATTGCAACCACTTGAAATTCCAAAATGGAACTGGGAGCACATTACCATAGATTTTGTTACTGGTCTTCCCAAGGTTTCTTAAGGCATAGATGCAATTTGGGTCATTGTTGATAGATTGACCAAGTCGGCTCATTTCTTACCTATACGAGAAACTTATACACTTGAACGTCTTGTTCGTATGTACATAAACGAGATTGTAAGATTGCATGGTATGCTAGTATCCATAGTTTCTGATCGAGACCCAAGCTTCACTTCAAGATTTTGGGTTAGTTTACAAAAAGCTATAGGCACGGATTTACGATTTAGTTCGGCATATCATCCTCAAATGGACGGACAGTCGGAGAGGACTATTCAAACTCTTGAGGATCTATTAAGACTTTGTGTCCTTGACTTCAAAGGAAGTTGAGACAAGTTCTTACCATTGGTGGAATTTTCTTACAACAATAGTTATCAAGCAAGTATTGACATAGCTCCATTTGAGGCGTTGTATGGAAGAAAGTGTCATTCTCCAGTATGTTGGGATGAGGTGGGTGAAGCAACATTGTTGGGACCGAAATCGGTACGCATGACTATAGAAAAGATTCAAACGATCCGACAATGTATAAAAACCTCACAAGATCGACAAAAGAGTTATGTTGATCTTCATTGAAAGGACGTGGAATTCAATATTGGAGATCATGTGTGTAGACACTCAAAATTTTCTACACACCTGTTACTAACATTGAAGGAGGGCAAATTTGTCTTTCGGAGATAACCCTGGAAGATAGCTCACATCCATTCTGGAAACTACTGGAAGTTCAGTCTCAACCCCGGAACACACCCCGGGAGTATCATTTCCAACCTCAGAGATAACCCCGAGTTTTGTCCTTAGCGATAACCTCCAAAAATGCTTGTTTCAAATGCATGCTATCAGCTTCAATCTCAAACCTCCTGCTGAGGCACTCATACCTCAGACCCAGAGCTAACACCGGGCAGACATGCACATTTACAGATGACATCGCATCATTCAAACACTTGCAGCAGTCCAATCTCAGATGTAACCCTGAGCAACGTCTACTTTCAACTCAAACCGGAGATAACCCCGGTGAGGAGTCAAATGTCATCTTACCACCTCAACACCTATGCGTCATCTCAAAACTTCATACATGCAAACATACAATAATTTCCTACAAGAACGAAGGAGTTCCAATCCCGAGTGACTATTACGCGTGGCAGCACATCGGATAGAATTTGAATCTTGAAGACTATGGGCATGGTCCCCTCTTCCTAACTTCGTACAACCTCTAATCCCATGTTATTGCGTAACTCTCGACACAAGCGGTCCAAAGAAGGTCTTATATACCTCGTTCGGATGCTCGGATTGAAGTTCTGCAAGTTCGAGCAAACATTACAGTTACACGCAGTGAATGTACTTGAGACAGACGGAACTTCATGGAGCAGGGTACCCCGGCATTGCGAGTGCATCTCATGGTCGCCAGCAGTACACTGCTGCTCTCCCTCTATAAATAGAGGGCTTGGGGTGGCCATTTTGAAAAAAAGAGAGGCGAGGAAGCCCTGTCCAATTTGCTCTGTACACACCCCATATTGAGTGTTTCCTCATTTTAAACATCTGTTAGCTCACATATAGTTATATTTTTATCCATGGAGTCTTTGAGTGTTTATCCATATAGAGTCATAGAAGCTGCATTGGCGCACCAACGTAAGCCTTCTCACTCTCTATAAAGCCTTTCTCTTCATCTTTGCACACATTATTCTACACATTGAAATTAGAGTCGTTGTATGCGTTTTCCGGACTTGATCATCGTAGTTTTCATTACATACATATATATATATATATATATATATATATATATATATATATATATATATATATATTTTTTATATGGACTAACATTATCGAGTTATGCCTCGATTGAGCTGAACTTATGTCCGGGCGTTTACTTATATATATATATATATATATATATATATATATATATATATATATATATATATATATATGTTATTATACATATCTCGATGAACTGGATTTTACATCCTGAGTGTTTACTTATATATATATATATATATATATATATATATATATATATATATATATATATATATTATTGTTATCGGACATATCCGATGAGCACAGATTTTATATTCGGTGCATTTACCGCTTATATATATATATTTACATTTCGTCATCCCTTTGGAGTTTACTTACGTGGCGGTTGGCCGCATTTCTTGCTTTATTTACTTTTCTCGATACCCCATGGAGTTGCTTCATGGTGGTTGATCATGTCCATATATATATATATATATATATATATATATATATATATATATATATATATATATATATATATATATATATATTTACCGCTTTTATATATTTACATTTCGATCCCCCATGGAGTTGCTTCGTGGTGGTTGATCATGTTTGTATATATATATTTACTGACTTTATATATATAATCGCTATCGCTTTTCATATAAGCTGTGGCATCATGTGAGCCTAGGAATCATGTGATCACTGATTCAACTCTTGAATCTAGATTCGGTTCCGTGATGGACATTTTTCAAATTGTATGTGACTTGTACATTATTCTGATGTTTGAATTTCCTTGGATGGTTGTCATGCCCATAACGAGTTTGGCACTATTGTATATTATTTCTCGAGGATGCTTCACATCTCAAAAATAAAAGCAAACAAGCCGAACATTTTAATAATAAAATGGAGGTATGAAAAGGTCTCAATTACTATTGAGCACAGGGTTTGAGAAACCTCTTTTTTATAAAACTTCACTGCTTTATTCTGTTTAAAATTGAATTTTTCTATAAATTCAAACCCTTTGTATATAGATGCGAACGAGGCCTCGCACTACTTCCAAATAATTGCACATTGATCCACACACACACACACACACACATTCATATAACAGTTTCTTGAAAAGTTACGGTCACCGTGGCAACACGGATGTCGGGGGGTGCCTAATACCTTCCCTTCACATAATCAAGTCCCTGAACCCAAATGAATCTCGGTTTCACAGACCCGTTTAGCAGTGTCACATCACTAGGTCAATGTGCAAACCTTTTCGGTTGCATTTGTGCAACCAGTTAAAAACACCAACTGGCGACTCTTAAAGTCAAATCGTCGACATTACACATGGCGAACCTTTTTCACTTGATTTTTCAAACAAATCTCACATAACATGAGAACACCAAACAACAAGTAACGAAAAGGGACAAATAAAAATCCCGACGTCGACAGGTGGTGACTCTGCTAGGGACTCCAGTAAGAGGGCTTAAGCCGCTATTACAAGCTTTTCAAAACTGTTATATGCTTGTGTGTGAATGTTGCATTTACATTTATAATGAATGTGTACGAATGCATTTTACTTACTGCACTATACTATATCTATCTGTGATATTAGTGCTTCGCACATTTCATCATTTTCATAAACGGTGAGACACGTTGTATGTGAATGTATGTTGTGTGGTTCCTCTATCAGGAGGCTATCCTATCGGTGTTTGATTATTGGACTCGTAGGAAGAATAATTCCAACGAGGCTCAGGAAAGGCACCACCCAGATTCGCTCCAGTTGAAAGACCGGATTAACTTCCCGTCAAGTAGATTGCGATGATCTGGGGACCTTCATATCAAAAAGCCGCGAGAGTAACCCTAAGATAGGTCAACCTCTAACAAACCAAACGCGGAGGAAAGTTTCTTCATGCTTTCCATTTTCAATTACTTGTAAAAGCATTTACTTGTAATTTTATTCCATGTTCATCTTTATGTAATGGAAAATTTGAAGAATATTTTGTGCATACATGTTATCAAATAACACCCATTTTTGTAGGACAATATTCCTAAAATGGGCGCATTATAAATATTATTTACATTATCCCTAAGACTAAACTACATAAGTCTTTTGTAGGGAAATCATTGGGCCTGTTACCCGCTGAAAATCCAAAAAGGCCACGAGCCTACAGCCAATCATGTCTTCTTCTGACCAGGCTAATCCTGTTTCTCATGAAGAATTTGACGGATTAAGTTAACAAATTACAGATTTTGGTGTCTTGCTTAAAGAATTGCATCAGTCTACTCAAGGCTTAAAGATGCCTCCACATACAGAACCTTCTACACGAGGAGGAACACAAGGTTTGGATAAAACAAATCCAGAACCTCAGTTGGATACGACCAACAAAGACCATGAAAACACCCATCTCAAAGGAGATCCAGACACCGGTGACATCAGGAAGAAGGTCCTTCAAATGGAGGAAACTATCCGTGCTCTCAAAGGGATTGGAACACGTGGAAGTGTTTCATATGCTGACCTTTGCATATTCCCTGGTGTTCATTATCCAGAGACATTCAAAACCCTTGATTTTGAAAAGTATGACGGATTAGGGGATCCTTACACACATTTAAAAGTGATCATTGGAGAACTTGGATCTTATGCGGAAAATGAGAAGCTCAGAATGCAGCTGTTTCAGAAGAGTCTGACTAGAGAAGCCCGTTCATGGTATACGAGATTAGATAACTCAAAGATCCATAGCTGGGAAGAGCTAGGTCACGCCTTCCTCACTCAATACATTTTTCAATCTCAGATGGCTCCTGACCGGTACCAAATTACCAAGGTCAAGAAACAGTCTAATGAGTCATTCAGAGAGTATTCTCAAAGGTGGAGGCGCCTTGCTGCTCAAGTTATTCCTTCCATGATGGAATTAGAAATGATCATGACTTTCATAGATGTACAGGAAGCTCCTTTCTATGAGAGAGTCTTAGCTGGTATTGGCAAACCATTTTCTGAAATGATCAAACACGGAGAGATGGCTGAGATGGGATTGAAGTCCGATAAAATTCAAGACCTAGCTACTCTTAAGGCAGTTGCTGAGCACATCCAGTCCAGATCTTATAGAAACAACCCCCGGAGGGTCCATAAAAAGAAAGAGGAGGATGTTTCCTTGATACTACAAGGTCAAAAAGGCAATTAGAACATGCCTATACAAAGGAGAAACTACTCCCCTTTCCAGCATAATCTTCAAACCCTCCATTGCCTAAAGGTGGAGATGCAAAGCGCCCTCGGACGTTCACACCCTTAGGGGACTCGCTCGAGAATATTCCTGCTCTTCTGACTACTCAGAAGAAAATCACACGTCTTCTTCCACCGGCCAACCCTAATGGGAGGGGTTTTAATGTTACTCGCAAGTGTGCTTATCATGCCGGATCACCTGGACATGATACTCAAGATTATTGGGCCTTGAAACACAAGATCCAAGATTTAATAAACAGCGGTGAGATCGTGGTCACCAAACCAGATCAACCTCATGTGCAAGACAACCCTATTCCTCAACATAAAGAAGAAGAGGTCAACATGATTAGTTGGAGCACTGGACAGAGTTCCAGTTTTAATGTTGAATCATCCCAAACCCTCAAAGACGGTGTTGATAGATGGGATTACGCAAAGTTCCAATTTACCATGGAACGAAAGATGAAAGCTCTTAGCAAGAAAATTGAGCAATTGGCAGAACTGGTGACCCACCAGCATCAAGTGACATGCCAATTAATCAGCCAGAAGAATGCATATCTCCTTCCTTTCGTTATGAATGCTCCATCATCACCTTCAGGAAGCGAAGCTATGGAGGATAAGGTTGCGAAGAGAGCAAATGCTAAAGCCCATCGGGACTTTGCCAATCAGAGGG
The DNA here is from genome assembly GCA_020205605.1 of Panax ginseng. Lineage (NCBI taxonomy): Eukaryota > Viridiplantae > Streptophyta > Magnoliopsida > Apiales > Araliaceae > Panax > Panax ginseng. The sequence goes on along the minus strand of CM035144.1, from coordinate 63,911,415 downwards.
AATTTACCTATCTGGGCCAATCTATGGAGGAAATATTTCAAATGTTGATCAATGAAAGAAGAATTACCTCCCTTCTGCCTCTAATCAATCCCCACTCAAGACAGTTCAACTCCGATGGGGTATGTCAATATCATTCACATTCTCGCGGTCACAACATAGAAGAATGTTGGGCACTCCGCCATTTCATTCAGAATCTTATTGATAGCGGTGTCCTACAGATGGCAGATGATGACACTGTGCTACTCGAGAGTGGGAACACATGTCCTACCAAATGGAAGGGATCAATAGCAGTTATATCTGAAGTGGATGATGAGACTATCAAAGCATTTCCCATACAAGTAACTCAACTCAAAGGAGCTGACAATCCTTTGAAAGTGGCCGCATCAGAGCCAATTTCTTTACCCTTCAGACCACAATATCATGTTGTTAGCTTACACAAGGTTCCATGGAATTATGGAGAAGCTGAAGGATCCACGTCTCATACTACTGCTACAGTGTCGAAGGAAAATCCAATGTATCTTCCTCAGCGGGTTATGAAGCCTTCTTTCAAAGCAAAGGGGAAGATGCCTGTTCAGGAGCATTTTACCGACCTTTACGTGGGCCGACAGCCTAACATTGAAAGTGGTACGTGAGCCCACCGGGCTGAAGCCCATGGATGAGCTGATGGTGTTCGGGTTCGGCATCCGAGTCCTTTGGGCCGGAGCCTTACCTTGGTGTAGGATGTTCGGGGTCGGGTCCTCGAGTCCTTTGGGCCGAGACCCAGACCAGATGAGGGAGTTCGGTTGGGTTGGGCCTGTGCAGTGGGACTTCCTGCGCATAGAGCCTAGAGACCTAATTATGGTTGAATAAGGTAACTCCAAAGGTAGTGATTGGATTGGATTCCACTTGCACCTTTTAAGAAGATTGTGTTGGACCCAAGTTATGGTAACTACCATGACTAGGAGTCCTAATCCGACTCGGAGAAGGATTCTAAAGGTGGTGAGCACTATAAATACAAGGCCAAGGTTACAATTAACAGGTAATACCTACTTTTGAGCACTAAACACTTAGCCTCCATTGTTAAACCTTGTGAACGGCCTGTACTTATTCTCACACCGGAGCTATCCCCCGGTGGCACAAGCCGTCAAGCTTCTGTGTGATCTGTTATTGTGCAGGTTCTAGCGCGTTGATTCTGTGATTGGACGCGCCGGCAAAACTTGGCGTTAACATTGGCGCTAGAAGGAGGGCTTAGTGCTTAATCAATTACAACTGATTTTTTCCGGTAAGAGGCCATGTAGAGCAGGGAGAACAACGCTTCTAACCAAGAAAAAGAAAAACCACACCAAACCACCCAGGTGAGAGGGTCGGTCAAAGACAGATTGGGTTCTAGAATCCATGGTGATCAGGAGGAACCAGCCGCTTCCCTTTGGCGAAGACTCTTCCATGATAGTCAGCATACCCCCAACCATGCTAGTCGTGCGGATGAGAATCGTTCTCGGGCGCTAGAGGTACATGGGAAGGACCGAAGGGAGAACAGCCGAGATCAAAGGGAGTTTTTCTTGCTGAAGAAGATGCAACAGAACCGAGATGCCATGCTGGCCCTATATCTTTAGTAGGAGGAGCTAGAACAACAGATGGCGCAGATGGCTGGGGAGCAGAAGGCCTCCTCAAAGAGGAGTAGGCATCAGAGCCAATCCTGGTCACCCCAATGGGGAGAAGTTGTAAATGAAAAGAGCAGGCACCGCAGTAGGTCTCGGGAAGGCTGAAGTAGAATGAGGAGCCGTTCGCCAGATCGAAGATCGGACCGTCCGGGCAGATCGGGATAAAGGAGGAGGGACGCGACCCCTGAATACGGGAGGGACAGGCCCCGATCGTCCCCTCGTAAGGAGGAGTCTGACCCCCTCGCCCGAAGGGTGGCAGAATTGGAAAAGTTATTGGCGGCGAAGAGTGCACTGGGAACACCTTCGGCTTGCGTAGGGTCGCCCTTCTCGCCGGAAATCAATCAGGTGACCGCCGACCCCAAAAAGAAGATGCCCTCGATGGAGATCTATGATGGGCTGGGGGATCTATATGACTACGCGGACGGGTATGATAGACTGATGACATACTACGGGCATTCGGATGCTGCCAAGTGTTATACGTTCGCAAACACTCTGAAGAAGAGCGCCCAAGAATGGATGGGGACCTTGGCGGTGGGGTCAATTAATTCGTGGAATGATCTTCGGGAGAAGTTTCATGCCCACTTCAAAAGCAACAAGAGGAGAGGAAAGATTACAGCTTCACTCATGTAGGTTCAACAAAAATCAAAAGAAAGTCTGGGATAATACGTCAAGAGGTTCCGAGAGGCTGTGGGATCGGTAGCAGAGTTAAACTCCCCACAAGCCTTGGGCTTCTTCACGACTGGCTTGGACATCGAGAAGTCGAAGAAGTTGATGAAGGATCTAGTGATCAACCCTCCAGCAGATTTGATAAAAGCCTTCCATCGAGCTGAGGGTCACATAGCAATAGAGGAGGCTATGGGTAATTTTAGACCGCATTCCCAGACATATGAGAAGTCCAAGGATCGGGATAAGTAAAACTTTCAACGGTTGGATAATCAGGGGAAATCTGACAATTATGATAAGAAAAACTACAATGGGGGAGGTTTAGGCAGTGGACGACCACCTTTCTCGAATAAGAATGTCAACAAAGTCTACACCGCACTCAACACTGACCGGGGTAAAATATTGGAAGAGATGCGTAACAAACCTTTCTTCGAGCCAAGCCGCCCGATCCCAAAGCCTGGAAAGAGAGGACGGGACAAATACTGTGCATACCATTAATGTCGGGGGCATACGATGGAGATGTGTAACGACTTGAAAGACTTGATAGAGAAGAATGTCTAGAATGGGAAACTGGTGCAGTATGTGGTCGGTCGGGAAGGTTTCGAGGCACCCCGGGAAGATAACAGGGAGCTAACTCAGGAAACACAGCCGCAACCGCACCCACAAGCCCGAGGGTGATTGATGTAATTTCGGGCGAGTCGGTAGGGCGTGTAACCAGAAGGAAGAGGAGTGGGCACCTCGAGGCGGTATTATCAGTAGCAAATTCCTCACCCCGAAAGGATAGAGTCTACTCGGGAGTCTCTATCTCCTTCTCGGATGAAGATTACCCTACCGATCACATCGAACCACATGACGGGGCGTTGGTGATAACGGCACAGGTCGGGCCAGTGGATATGAAAAGGATGATGATCGACAAGGATCCTCGGTCGACATACTGTACATGCACGCCTATCAGAGGATGGACTTGGAAGGAAAGAAGATGGAGTTGGGAGGAGAGGGTCCATTATATGGGTTTAGCGGGGACCCAATGCATGTGTCAAGAACGATAGAGCTTCCGTCGAGTTCGATCTGACACCCGTGAAAGAAAATCATGGCTAAATTTTTCATGAATGCAATTGGATTCGGCCTATAATGCTATTCTGGGAAGGCCGACCCTAGCAGCCCTACAAGCAGTAACATCCATTCCACACTTCAAGATCAAATTTCCAACACCGAACGAAATTGGGGAGGTAAAAGGCGACCTTGATATTTCTCGAAGGTGTTATCGGAACACTCTGATCTCCTCAAGGGTTGGGGTTAGCAAACAAAAATAGACGATGGCCATCGAGATAGAGCCATTCACCGAGAGTAGTACCGAACTGATGGCACTGCCGGCAGAAGAGACCGAAGATGTTGAGTTGATACTGGGGAACACAGAAAAATTGATCAAGATTGGGGCAAGATTGACAGAACCACTACGGACAGGCCTGGTAGACTTGCTTCGGGTGTATGCCGATATCTTTGCTTGGGAGCCTAGCGACATGCAGGGGTAAGTGAATCGGTAGCGCTACATAGGTTGCATACGACCCGAAGAGAAAACCAATGATACAGAAAAGAAGGATTTTCACCCCGGAAAGGCAGAGGATCATAGATGAAGAGATCGCTAAACTGATGGAGGCAAGATTTATTTTAGAGATCGATTACCCCGAATGGCTGGTAAATGTGGTATTGGTTCAGAAGCAAAATGGGAAGTGGAGGTTATGCATCGACTACACAGATCTTAATAAGGCATGCCTGATAAGTGGGTTTTACACCTACTTATTGAATACCAATTCACGCGAATTATGACCATCTCAAGTACATTTTAGTGTGTTTTTAGTTTCATTTCATGTTATTTAGCATTACATTTACTTAAAACTCCTTTTGGTGAAAAAGTACAGGAAACGACCTAATTTGGTGGTATTAGAGGACACGAGGCTAATGGACGCATGAAGCGAGGCACAAGTTGGGAGATGCGTGGCATGAGGATCAAGTGGAGCAGAAGACTAAGCATGGATGGACAAAGGAAGGAGCAATGTAATGATCGGTTGTAGCAATGAACCGAAATTCAAAGTTGCGAAGCCGTATGGCGCGCGGCAGACAAGCTTGGGGGACGCTTGGCCACACGAACACCCATTTGGACAACATGACACCTTTGCAAGTCGCGGCTTGCGCCGAGGATTACACTGGAGGGGCGCGCGATGCCTAAAGCTGCTGATTTGTTTTATTTTAATTTTTAATTAAAAGGGTTGTAATTGATTAAAAATGATATCTGACTGGTGTCAGACGTATCTTTGATTACTTTTCATGTATTTTCATAATAGGAACTAGGGTTTACACGTTGAGGGAGATTCCAACGTAGAGAAAAGCTTAAACGCCGACTTCTCCAATTCTTCTTAGGATTTTCAATCATTGTGGATTATCATTATTATTTTGCTGGAATATTATGAGGATTTGAACGTTATCATTGGAATATAATCAGCAATTGGGTTTGATCATTTCTATCCCTTCTTTCTCGATTGTGTGCTTATTATCCATGTTTAGCTTTGATCCCATAATGGCTTTTAGTTTAGTCATAAACTAAACTCCATTATGGGATTCTAACAAATTTTAATACATAGTTTGGTTGCATGCTTGATTGCTGGGACTGTTTTACATATCATATGGAAACTCAATTATAATTGTTTTGCATGTATGAATGCTTGATCACCATTCGTTTTAGTACTTGTATGGAATTGACAATGAACATTCAAGTATGGATTGTAATCATGATAGCATACGTATATTGGGTTGTTTTATATGGCTTGTGTATTTCGTGAACCAGATAGACATATACTGTTTCACTGTATGAGTTAAAATAAGGGCTTGTGCTTAAATTCAGTATGATTGCAATTTCACATAGACATATAGTGATTTTGGTTATATTGATGATTACATGGAGTCTATCGTTTGTGGATGCTATGTAAGTAGGTCATAGTACATTGAAAAATGGCTATGACTCTATTAGTGTTCTTGGCTACTTTCCTATGATATGTGAGCAATTCTTGCATGATAGTGGTAATTAGATGAAGTATTAAATGAAGTTAGGATCCCATTATTTCCAGACTTGGTTTATTCCATTATTACCCTTGTTTTAGTGGTTATATGCACTTAGAGTAATTCACCAATATAGTCATTAGTTTAAGCAAATAAATATAGTGATTTAATTGATGCATAGTAGTTTAACTTTGACAACTTTTTCTGTGGGATCGATACTCTACTTACTCTGTATTACTTGTTGACACATGTATGCTTGCATGAGTTTGAGCTCTTTTATTAGAACTGAAAAAGAGGCAACAAGTTTTTGGCGCCGTTGCCGGGGAAAGGTGTTTAATTTAAATAAGTATCATCAGTTTCAAGCTATATTGTATGACTTAGATATATCTATTCTTATGTCATTTCTATTTTTGGTTTTGTTTTTAGTTTCAGGTACTTGTAGATTTTTATGCACACGCGATCATCCAACTCAGAATTAACACCAGCACAGGATAACATTAACGAAAAAGGTTGGAAAGCAAGTGTGTGGAGAAATTTGCAAGCTCAGTTAGAGAGTACTACAGTTAGTATGGCAGAAGAACAGAAAATTGAGCAAAGAGAAGAGCACCGGGCTCTAAGGGACTATTCCATGCCAAATATAAATGGACTACAGTCTAGCATAGTCAAACCGGCGATAGCAGCCAATACTTTTGAGATTAAACCGGGCACTATTCAAATGGTACAGAATTCGCTTCAGTTTGGGGGTGCTGCTACAGATGATCTGAATGAACACGTATTGAGCTTTATTGAGATTTGTGATACATTCAGATACAATGGTGTGACGGAGGATGCTATTAGACTGAGGCTATTCCCATTCTCATTGAGGGATAAGGCGAGAAGTTTGCTACATTATTTTTCGTCAGGGTCAATCACTACATGGGAGGACTTAGCACAAAAATTCTTAGCCAAGTTCTTCCTAATGGCTAAGACTGCAAAGATGAGGACAGCTATATGTCAGTTTGAGCAACAACAGGGCGAGTCCTTATATGAAGCATGGGAGAGATATAAAGAGATGTTGAGGATGTGTCCGAATCACAGTATGCCGGATTGGATGGTAATCAATACGTTTTATAATGGATTGGGATGGCAATCGAGACCTATTGTAGATGTAGCTGCAGGAGGGGCATTATGGGAATAAAGTTATGACGAGGCCTATACCCTTATTGAGACTATGACAGCTAATGATTTTCAGAATCCTACATCTCGGATGCCACAGCCCAAGGTTGCAGGTGTGTTGGAGGTAGATGTTATTACTCAGTTGTCGGCACAGATGGCAGCTATGGCAAAGAAGATAGACACAATAGCAGAGAGCAAAGTGAAAATAGTTGCCTTCATTTGTGAGTTTGTGCGGGGTCACACTCCACGGATCAATGTGCCATCAGCTCAGAGTCTATACAGTATGCGAGCAATTACAGAAAAGACCAAGGTCAGTTTCAGAACACATACCACCCCAACAACCAAAACCATCCAAACTTCAGTTGGTCTAATAACCAAGGAATAAGCGAGAATCGGTTCGGTAGAATCAACATTTTCATCCACAATAGGCTCAAACCACGATTTACGTCCAAAACCACCATTTCCACCGGGATTTTCTCAGCAACAACATCACACTCCAGCTCCACCTCAGCAAGAAAATAAATCAGAAATGGAGGAGATGATGTTGAAATACATGGCAAACACGGAGGTAATGATCAAAAGCCAAGCAGTGGCTATCAAGAATCTGAAGACTCAAATGGGGCAAATGGCGAGCATGCTCAACAACAGGCCCCAGGGTTCATTGCCAAGTAATACAGAGACAAATCCAAGAAGAGACGGGAAGGAACAGTGTCAAGTGATCACATTAGGATCTGTGAAAACATTGCGAGACAACAAAGTAGTCGCGCATGCCCTTTGATTACACTAAGGAGGTCGGCAGCGGCCGCCTGAAGCAGAAGCGGTGAATCTTTGAGGAAGAAAGTCTGGAAAAATCTGAAGTTTAGCAGGAAGAGAAATATAAAACAGGTTCAGAGGAAAAGATCAAGAGTTCAGTGTCACCAATTCACCCTCAAGTACCGTATCTGCAGAGATTAAATAAGCAGAGGGAAGACAAATAATTCAGTAAGTTCTTGGAGGTATTCAAAAAGCTATAGATCAATATACCTTTCGCCGAGGCATTGGAACAAATGTCAAGCTATGCAAAGTTAATGAAGGGTGTATTGTCAAGGAAGAGAAGACTAGATGAGTTTGAGATAGTGGCCTTGACAGAGGAATGCAGTGCAGTGCTTCAGCGTACTACCTCCAAAGCTGAAAGATCTGGGCAGTTTCATAGTTCCAAGCACGATCGAAAAGATAAACTTCAAAAAGTGTCTATGTGTTCTTGGGGTAAGTATTAATCTGATGCCCTTGTCAGTGTTTAATCAATTGGGATTGCTGGCTCCAAGGCCGACAAACATTTCTTTGCAGCTAGCTGACATATCCATCACGTATCCACGGGGAATTATTGAAGATGTATTGGTAAAAGTGGATAAATTTATCTTTCCGGCTGACTTTTTCATTTTAGATTATGAGGAAGACAAAATTATATCGATCATACTAGGGAGACCATTCTTAGCCACAGGAAGGACTTTGATAGATGTGAAAAAAGGGGAACTCACTATGCGTGTACATGATCAAGAGGTTACCTTTAATGTCTTCAAAGCCATGAAGTTCCCAGCAGATGAAGAGGACTGTTTCCTAGTTGATTGGGTGAATCGGGTTCTAAATGATGAAGTATAGAGTCTAGTGGATTATGAACCTTTGAGGAATATCATTGATGAGAACTCAGATTTGGAAGACAATGAATTCGACGAATTTGTGCAATATCTGGATACCACTCCACAATTTAGGAAATTCAGACCACCTGCCGAGCCATTGACAAAAGTTGGGGAAGCCTCAGTAAAGTTAAAGCCATCTCTTGAGACACCTCCAGAGCTGGAGTTAAAACCACTTCCAGAACATCTCAGGTACGTATTTTTAGGTTCAGATTCGAAATTACCTGTGATTATTGCTTCTGCACTAACATCTTTTCAGGAAGAAAAACTGCTACGACTGTTTCGAGAGTTCAAATCAGCTATTGGATGGACCATAGCAGATATCAAAGGGATCAGCCCTTCGTATTGCATGCACAAGATCCTGATGGAAGATGGTAGTAAGCCGTCAGTTGAGCAACAAAGAAGGCTTAATCCGATAATGAAAGAAGTGGTCAAGAAAGAGGTACTGAAATGGTTAGATGCAGGAATAATTTATCCGATCTCAGACAGCTCATGGGTGATCCCAAGATGCAGTGTGTTAGAAAAGGGTGGCATGACAGTCGTGACTAATGAGAATAATGAGTTAATTCCAACACGAATAGTAACAGGGTGGAGAGTCTGCATGGATTACCGCAAGCTCAACAAAGCTACAAGGAAAGATCATTTTCCACTCCCATTCATTGATCAAATATTGGATAGATTAGCAAGTCATGAGTATTATTGCCTTCTGGACGGATATTCAGGCTACAATCAAATTATGATCGCTCCAGAAAACCAAGAAAAGACTACCTTCACATGCCCATACGGCACGTTTGCTTTCAGGAGGATGTCTTTCGGGTTGTGCAATGCTTCAGCCACCTTTCAGAGATGCATGATGGCTATATTTTCAAACATGGTGGAGCAGAATGTGGAGGTATTTATGGATGACTTCTCAGTCTTCGGGGACTCATTTGACTTATGCCTTGAGAATCTGGTCATGGTTTTGAAGAGATGTGTTGAAACTAATTTAGTGCTGAACTAGGAAAAATGCCATTTCATGGTCCAAGAAAGAATCATATTGGGACACAAGGTTTCGAATAAGGGACTTGAGGTGGATAGGGTGAAGCTGGAGACTATTGAGAACTTGCCACCACCTACTTCAATAAAAGGTGTTCGTAGTTTTCTGGGACATGCAGGTTTCTACCGCAGATTCATCAAGGATTTCTCCAAAATAACTAAACCACTATGCAACCTATTGGAGAAGGATGCACAGTTTAGTTTTGATGAAGCCTGTGTGTCAGATTTTTGAGCACTTAAAGAGAAAACTAACTTGACACAGGTGATTCTTTGCACATTGGGCTTTGCCATTTGAGTTGATGTGTGATGCCGATGAATTATGCGCGAGAAATTTTTTGAAGCGTGGAAGGAAAAGATGTTTCATGTGATCTATTATGCCAGCAAGACCCTCACGGATGCACAGTTGAACTACACCACTACAGAGAAAGAGTTATTGGCAATGGTATATGCCTTTGATAAATTTCGAGCATATCTGATTGGCACAAAGCTGATAGTGTATACGGATAACGCGGCAATTCGACATTTAATGGCAAAGAATGATGCAAAACCCCGGTTGATCAGATGGATTTTATTATTGCAGGAATTTGATTTGGAAATCAAGGACAGAAAGGGGACTGAAAACCAAGTGGCGGACCACTTATCTCGACTAGAGAATCCGGAAAGGGAAGTAAATGACAAAGTCATGATTAACGAATCCTTTCCAGATGAGCAGTTATTTGTTGTGAAAAGGGAAGTGCCATGGTTCGCAGACTACGCGAATTATCTGGTAAGTAAGATGGTACCTTCTGAGTTGGTGGGTTATCAAAAGAAGAAATTTATGCACGATGTCAAATGTTATATATGGGATGAGCCTTACTTGTTTAAACAGTGTTCTGATCAAGTGATAAGAAGGTGTATTCCATATAGCGAGACCGAGGGGATTTTGCAGGAGTGTCATTCTACTATGTATGGAGGTCACTATGGTGGTGAAAGAATAGCGGCCAAAGTACTACAAGCAGGATTCTACTAGCCGACAATTTTTAAGGATGCATACAGTTTTGTCCAGCGGTGTGATAGATGTCAGCGAGTGGGAAACATCTCCAAAAGAAATGAAATGCCTTTGAATACGATCCTCGAGGTAGAAATTTTTGATGTGTGGGGGATTAATTTCATGGGGCCCTTCGTTTCTTCCTACGGAAATCTCTACATCTTACTCGCAGTGGATTATGTCTCGAAATGGGTAGAAGTGGCATCTCTTCTGACAAATGATGCCAAGGTCGTCCTCAGATTTTTACACAAAAGCATCTTCACAAGGTTTGGAATTCCAAGAGCTATCATCAGTGATGAAGGCAGTCATTTCTGCAACAGGCAGTTTACAGCTTTCTTGGCTAAGTATGGGGTGTACCATCGCATTGCTACAGCTTCTCACCCGCAAACGAATGGCCAAGCTGAAGTGTCGAATCGAGAAGTCAAGAGAATCCTAGAAAAAGTTGTGAATCCCATACGGAAAGACTGGTCGTTAAAGTTGGATGATGTAGTATGGGCTTATAGAACTGCATACAAAACTCCATTGGACATGTCACCTTTTCAACTCGTGTATGGAAAAGCCTGTCACCTTCCTATGGAGCTAGAGCATAAGGCATATTAGGCAATACGAAAGCTCAATTTTGATTTGAAAGCTGTAGGGGAGAAACGTCTACTCCAACTCAATGAGTTGGATGAATTTAGATTACAGGCATATAAGAACTCGAAGTTGTACAAAGAGAAGGTGAAGAAATGGCATGACCGAAAGATCATGGATAGGACATTTGAACCGGGACAAAGAGTTTTGCTTTATAACTCCAGACTTAAACTTTTTCCCGGAAAGCTGAAATCAAGATGGTCAGGACCATTTATAGTGAAAATTATCTTTTTGCATGGTGTAATTGAAGTATATGATCAGTTTCTGGACAAGCCTTTTAAGGTGAATCGACAGAGATTGAAGCATTACTTTGGTGGCGAGGTGGACAGACAGAAAGTCACCTCCATTCTTTCGTCGGCATGAGCCTCAGAGACAGTCAAGCTAATTGACTATAACTTATCGCTTGATGGGAGGCAACCCATTATCTCTATCATTATTTTCTTTTTATTTATTCAGTAGGGTATTTAGCTAGTTCATCTTTATTTCATTCTTAATAGATTGCTATGTTGAGCATAAGTGAGTGTGTAATAGAGTCTGTAGTGGACAGTGTTTTAGTATTGTAAAGATTCTACTGGTTCATTCATGCTTATTCCAGAGATCACACATTGATATGGGTACATGGTGTGATGTAGGTATCGTCATGTGAAATCTCACTGATAAGCGGTTTTGAGTCAACTCAAGATGCGAGGAAGTAGGGTGCATACGCGGCGGCAGAATGACTATCTGACTCAAAACCGCACGGTAGCAGGCTACACATCTCAGACCAAGAATGCCACTTGCGCGCCCGCGCCTGAAAACCATTACAAGGTCGGGCGTTGAAAATTTTTAAAATTTTAAAAAAAACTAAGTCGTTGTCTATTTGGCCTCTCACATGACATAATAGAAGTGTATTCTTCTGTTCTCCTATAATCATAAGACTTCTCAGCTCTCATCAAAGTTCATACCCATACCTCTATCCACTGGCATAAATCTCGGGTTTCTGCGTGGGTTGTGCAAAAATGAGTTTGGGGGTACTCTCATCTGCAGCAGAGCATCTATATTATATACCTATCATCTGCACAACCCAAAAAGAGTACGTTCAATCTCCATCTCTTCATCATCAGAATCATCCTCCAGTAACCTAGACGAGGACGTCATGGACCACAGGAAATTTATCAGTTTGGAAGCCCAGCAGGAATATTATCGCATCGTGGCTAAATCGTTTATGAAGGAACGGGGATTTAAACCTGAGAAGAAAGACGGCCAACTATGGAATATGATACAAGAAAGAGGCTGGGTTTGCCTAGCTACCACTCCTATGCCTATTCCCATGGGGGTTATTCGAGAGTTCTACGCGAATGCTAAGGCAATGACAGGAGGAATAACGCTGGTTTGAGGAGTACAAGTGGATTTTTTTCCCCCAGCCATCAGAGCAGTGTTTGGGATGACTGACACACCACCAACTGGGTCTGCTAATTGAGTCTCAGGTGCACATTTGATGACGAACTTGGACTTAGTGATTTCTGAATTATGCATTCCGGGCACCAAACGGAATTATAAGGCAGGGACGACCGAGCCAAAATCTTTTCCAACGTCTGCCTTGAATCGATATGCCAAAGCACGGAATCTGTTTATCTATGCCAAATTAATTCCGTCAGCTCACCAGCATGAAATAACCACTGAGCGGGCTATCATTTTATGGGGCATTATCAAAGGCAAGTACATTAACGTCAGCCACCTAATTCATCAGAACATGCTGCATTATTTGCATGCATTTGTGGCAGCCATGCTTTGTACCCAACAAGGAGTCCCGTGGAATAATGAGCAGCTGCAGAACCCGAGCCACGATATGACTCATGCTACTATTGCCAAATTTTAGGACTGGACGAGTGGTGAACCGCATCCACGAGGATTAGGTTTTATTATCCAGCCCACTTTTCTTAAGCCATCATAGCAGCCCCCTCAGACAGGTGAGGCAGGCCCGTCCACGAACGCACATGCTGCCCATGGTGATCGCCAGCTCCGAAGGTTGGAGCAAAAAGTCGATGCCATGTATGATAATTTCAGAGCGTTTGTGATGGGACTCATGAGGGCCTTGGCCGAGGCTTTTTCACAGCGAGAAACAATGCTCGAGTGGCCTCAATTTGGGACAGCAGTGCCATATCCACCACCAAATTCACCACCCGAGGAGGGTGGTACAACCGATCATTAGGGGAGTTTTCTGTACCCTTTACCTTCATTCAATGGGGCATTGAATATTCTAAGTTTGGGGGTATTGGAGTAGTAGTATAGTTGCATATAGATTCATTTAGTTTTTGCATGTTTAGTTTTAATTTTGCAGGTTTATGTGTTAGATAAAATTTTGCAGAAAATTTTTTATTTTTACTTATTATTGCTTGTGCTAGTATGTTTTAGTTTGCATGTCTCACAAAGTTTAGCTTTATGGAAATTTTATCTAGCCAATGATGATAGTGAATTTTGAAAGATTCTTGAGTATTGTGGATAACATGAGCTGAGATTTAATGTTTTACACGATGAAATTCATATTGATGTTTAAATGCTTTCGGTTTGCACGAATGTGTTCATAATCACTTGTAGGTATAAGAAGTATGTGTTGCATTGCTCGATAGAAAATGTAGTTTTAAAAAGAGAAATATGTGGAAAGTGATCTTAAACTATATGAAACATTGATATTCAAACTTTGGAAAAACATGGGTATGCTATGTATAAAAAAAAAGAAAAAAGAAAAATCAAATAGCATTAACGTGGCTAGTCTTATTTCGGGTCCCTGGCTACTTGAGTAAGTACGCCTGAGGGGATTGTCTCTATACCTAGCGCCCTAAGGTCTTTCATGGTCTGGGAGTCATTGGTTGAAAGCTCGCTAAGGGGTAGCAGTGTTGCCTAACGGAATAAGACATTGCACAATCATGTGAAAAAAAAAGAAAAGAAAAGAAAAATAGCAATAAACACCGCGGGAAAGAGCGAAAATCACCCTCGTGAGTAGTAATAAAGCAGTTTAGCCCATTGTTGAACCTTAGTTTGTGTTGATATGTTGAAACAGTTTGTGGTGCATGAGTATACATGAGTCTTTATTTAGACTATAATTTTCTGTTTTGAGCAATGTAACATGTGTATTCTTTGCTTAAGTCAAGTTTTGGTGAACACACCACACACACAGCATTTCTATAGCATATATGAATTATCTGAGTGTATGATATTATGCCTATAGTTTGGTTTAAAATGGTAATCTTGAATCTGGATACTTCACTAAGGCAATGTGAACTGAAATTGTGTTAGAGCTGGAACTATATGAGACTAGTTTGCAACATAGCTTAGTTGCATAATAATGTAGCTGCATTTTCATTGTTCATTAGAATGCATTGCTTGAGGGCAAGCAACAGTTCAAGTTTGGGGGTATTTGATAAGTGGGTTTTATACCTACTTATTGAATACCAATTCACGCGAATTATGCCCATCTCAAGTACATTTTAGTGTGTTTTTAGTTGCATTTCATGTTATTTTGCATTGCATTTACTTAAAACTCCTTTTGGTGAAAAAGTGTAGGAAACGGCCTAATTTGGTGGTATTAGAGGGCACGAGGCTAATGGACGCATGAAGCGAGGCACAAGCTGGGAGATGCGTGGCATGAGGATCAAGTGGAGCAGAAGACTAAGCATGGATGGACAAAGGAAGGAGCAACAGAACAGATCAGTTGCAGCAGCAGAACCAGAATTCAAAGTTGCAGAAGCCGTATGGCGCGGCAGGACAAGCTTGGGGACGCGCGCCCACGCGAGCACCCGGCTGGACAACATGACACACTGCAAGTCGCGCGCCCGCACAAGGATTACACTGGAGGGGCGCGCGGTCGCGCGCGATGCCTAAAGCTGCTGATTTGTTTTATTTTAATTTTTAATTAAAAGGGTTGTAATTAATTAAACACAATATCTGACTGGTGTCAGACGTATCTTTGATTACTTTTCACGTATTTCATAGTAGGAACTAGGGTTTACACGTTGAGGGAGATTCCAACGTAGAGAAAAGCTTAAACGTCGACATCTCCAATTCTTCTTGGGATTTTCTATCATTGTGGATTATCATTATTATTTTGCTGGAATTATATGAGGATTTGAGAGTTATCATTGGAATATAATCAGCAATTGGGTTTGATCGTTTCTATCCCTTCTTTCTCGATTGTGTGCTTATTATCCATGTTTAGCTTTGATCCCATAATGGCTTTTGGTTTAGTCATGAACTAAACTCCATTATGGGATTCTAACGGATTTTAATATGTAGTTTGGTTGAATGCTTGATTGTTGGGGCTATTTTACATATCATATGGAAACTCTATTATGATTGTTTTGTATGTATGAATGCTTGATCACCATTCGTTTCAGTACTTGTATGGAATTGACAATGAACATGCAAGTATGGATTGTAATCATGATAGCATACGTATATGGGGCTGTTTTATATTGCTTGTGTATTTCGTGAATAAGATAGACATATACTATTTCACCATATGAGTTAAAATAAGGGCTTGTGCTTAAATTCAGTATGATTGCAATTTCATATAGACATATAGTGATTTTGGTTATATTGATGATTACATGGAGTCTATCATTTATGGATGCTATGTAAGTAGGTCATAGTACATTTAAAAAGGGCTATGACTCTATTAGTGCTCTTGGCTACTTTCGTGTGATATGTGAGCAATTCTTGCATGATAGTGGTAATTAGATGAAGTATTAAATGAAGTTAGGATCCCATTATTTCCAGACTTGGTTTATTCCATTATTACCCTTGTTTTAGTGGTTATATGAAATTAGAGTAATTCACCAATATAGTCATTAGTTTAAGCATATAAATATAGTGATTTAATTGATGCATAGTAGTTTAACTTTGACAACTTTCTCTGTGGGATTGATATTATACTTACTCTGTATTACTTGTTGATACATGTATGCTTGCATGAGTTAGAGCTCTTTTATTAGAACTGAAAGAAGTATTGGCGACCATCTGTGGTGCAGTCAATCTCAGAGAGGAAAAAGCCACCCTCCTCTCCACATTTCCATACAGATACCAGTCCTAAGACACCAAAGATGGTAGGGATACATAGAAATCAATGATCTGTTCTGAGATATCTTGCGATGTCTCAATGTCCATCTATCAAGGATAAGTTCAGAATGCATCAAGATCACAAGTCCTGAAGAAATAGGCAAATATCAAGCAAGTATCAAGGCACAACTGAAAGGGAAGTGAATCAAAATATATTTCCCTGCCATACATAATACTGTTTAATATATACATATGTGTTGTACATGACTGTTGACTTATGTCACACTCCATGTTTTGATGATGACTCGATTATTTCTCTAATCAATGCTATATTATTTCAGGGAAAGATATGGAACTTCAGAAAACGTCAAGGAAGAAATCACAAAGCCAAGACATCCTTGGAGAAAGAAAAGCCAATTTGAGTCCTAGGAATATATGTAAGATCTTAGCATTTATTGCTTTCCAAAATAAGGCTCTAGGACATATGCATTACATAATAGCATTCTCATGCTTAATGCCACCTGCTAATTCACGAGCACTAATATACACGGGTCGGCATCTCTTACCATATCATAAGAAATTAATCTTGATACTTTTGGTAATCTGGAATAAGATATCGATTTTTAGAAAATATCATACCAGCTTGACATATCTTAAATCATGCGAACTATCTAAAGAAACAAGTTGATTGAATAGCAGTAATTATGCCCCATAATCTTGCCTCATAGTTCTAGAAATCTAGTTTGGCTTAATCAACGATCCAAGATTTGTGGACACCCCCAATAGATATAAAAGGTAAGCATATATCATGACATTATAGATACTACTCTTAAAACACGCTGCACACATCATGCTCATAAATTAAGCATCTTAATCTAGGAAATTAATTAAGGTAACGTGTCAAGTGCGTGTATCAACAGATTCTGCAGAGATCATGGGTCATGATTTAAGAAATCCAATTGGTCAATTCTAACGGTCCAATGTATGCTTAGTAATATGGAAACATGCCAGCAAGTATTTATGGTAATCCTAGAAGTTGACTTCCGTCTTTTTAGAAATTGGACCGTGGAAATCTGCAAATAGAAATCATTTAGCCGAAAGTTACTGATAGCATGATATCTCAGAATCTCTGTGATGGAAAAACAAATTAAGTATATCATGATTCACGAAGGACATCAAGATTCATGCAAAATGTTAGCAACGAAAATATTTGGGAGTCGTCTATATAAACTGAGCTCATTAACAAATACACACACGAAAAACATACACAAAAGAATATAGCATACAAGTTACGAAATTGTTTTTCATCGATTGCATTAAGAACGAGGTTGCTGCTTCAAAAATATTCTGGTAATATCCATTTTGCATATCACTTCATACTAAAGCCTTAAGTTGGTGAGTAATATATTGCTTGATCATTAGACCTCTAGTGTGTATCTTTCATTTCCTATCTTAGTCAATATTACATATAAAATTGTCTTGAATTGATAACTAATTACAGTCAAGTTCAATGGAAGCATAGGTGCTTAAGTGTGCATAGGTGCATAGGGAACAAAGGTGTTCATCTTATATTGGAACTTGTATTGTAATTGAAGAAGTTTAATAAAAGTGAGTCTCCAATACTAGTCGGTATTGGACGTGGACTAGACTACTATTCTAGAGGGTAGTAGTTAAACCACGTAAAAATTTCGGTGTTGGTGTGATTGCTTTCTGTGATTCTACATTAAATTTACATTCAGCTACCTGCATCAGTAAAACTTGGTTAACTAAATAATATTCTGATTTGGTAATCCAGCTTGCTGCATTAGAAATAAAAGTTGGACATAGTTTGTGCCTACACTTATTCAACCCCCTCTTCTAAGTGTATCTATTTAAATTTCAATGACAAAATGGCTAAGCTAGTCTATGCAGGAAAATTCAAAGCTATCTACGGATCTGTATGTATGCGGACTATTAGATCTAACATGGCATCCCTCTCTGACGAAGGAGGTAAAGCTGTAAGCTCCTGCCTAATGGTATCTACACGAGCTAGCAAATCAGAGGCTAACTGCATGGTGGCGTGATGCTCATCGATGTATGCATTCATATCGGCAAGGATGTCAGTCGTATGGGATCTCACTGAAGTACTATCTGTAATGGCCACATCCCTAGCAGATAGGGCAGCATCCCGCTCCATAATCAATGCATCCCTGGCTGATCTAGCCTCATCCCTCTCTAACAGAGCGGCATCTCTCCTATCAAGAGCTATCAACATCGAGGCCCTAGCCTGATCTCTCTCATAGGTCATCAGATGTAGGCTCTGCTCCAAATACTGTGCTGAATACTGAATAACAGTGGCACTCGGGGTGGGATAATCCATCACAAATGCTGGCAACCCAGCCGTCAAATACCCATCGGTGGGAATATCAGCCTCCTCCATAAGCTCCTCATCGTCGGAATCAATACCCTGCACTATGAATACTACCATAGTCGATATAGTCTCTTTCTCCATCTACACTGAATACTCTGCCGAATAACCCAGATGACTGACAGAAAACTCAGCCAGCTCTCACTGATCCCAACAGGCATACAACCTAGATCTATCATCTGCTAATAAACGGTGTGAAGCGAAGCACTGACTCACTGCCCCCTCAAATGGATGGAAATCCTAAAACTGGTCAAACTGACACATCACGGCCAGTGGGTGGCAGGTGAGCATCCCTTTCAAACCATCTAGAGGAAGATAATACATGCCCAGAGCATGAGTAATGAAGTTATAGGGTGAACTAAGCTCTGAACACGGTAATATAGCAAACGGATCTCCGATCCCTGCCAGGAAAGCTTACCAAGATGTAGCATCTGTACACTCGGCAGGCTGAAAGGAGTATGACATGGCTATATCATGGGTGAAGCAATACCCATGTCGTCTGAATTTGCCCATCGGTCTCAAGTGTGACATAAACCACACGTACAACATTATCGAGCTACCTATAAACACTCCTGCTGGATAAGTGCAGTAGAATGTAGTTGAACTCAGAGTCTCTGCAATGATCATCGGTATGATGGTATGACCCTCCCTGAGAGCTCTCACTGCCATAATGACGCCGATGTCCAACTCATCCATGTATCGTGGCATATAGACGTATGACAGTATGCACAATAGCAATACATCCAATCTGGCTGAACGCCAATGATCCTCCGGTGTGGTGAAATCCCCGGAATACCGTGCATAGCTATCCTTAGAGCCAAATCTGCCAAACAAAAAATGTTGGGATATCACGTGGCCAGATGTAATCTTATCTTGTATCACCCCGCGCCTCAATCCGGAGAGGGTCATGAATTGTCTACTCATGTCTCTGATCGCCATGTGCACGTAAGATCTGTCCAACGACAGCTTTGTCAATCGTGCATACTCCTCCAGAGTAGGAGTCAACTCCTGGGTCCTGAATTGAAAAACCTACCTCTCCGATACCCAGTGCTCTAGAATACCCTCCACGAATCTTGTGGGAACCTGAAACATCAATAGGGTCATAGTATACTGCAACAAATGATCTACAGTCACCTTGTTTGATGGTGACATATTATCGTACCACGAAGAAGACATCTGTATGGGCCGTGTCATAAGACCATCCAGGGGTCAATGCTGAATATCTCTGGGCATACATACATATGCATAACATAATAATATGCATGATATAATAGATGGCAATATGATATAGGGAATGAAAAATTGCACATACATTCATAAGTATATCATCATCTAATACATCTCTGTACAGCTAAAATACAGGGAAATGGGGCGAAGCTACCCAACAACTGACAAAGGCCTATCAAAAGATATAGCGAGAATGGGACAAAGCTACCTAATGTCTAACATAGGCCTATCAAAAGAGATAACGAGAAATATACATCAGAAGAAGTCAATGGTATTGATGTCTACATCATCAATCCTGTCCACCTGATGTAACTCCTCCTAAGTCACTGGATCTCTATCTACAGGGATGTCAGGCCTATACAAGGGAGGATCTGCACCGGTAAAGCCATATGGGTCAACTGAGGGGCCAGCGCCAGAGCTGGAAGGATCAAAAGTGTCTGCCTCTGAAGGATCTCTGCCTAAATGTCAGATAAAGAAGTGTACCCAGTCCAACTGCCGGGTCAAACTGTCAATCTATGTCACATGAGTCGGATCTCTGATACAGGCTACCCAATCCATCATCATCACGGATCCTGGAACCATATCCCCCATAAACTATGTGGCACGGGTCTGAGCTCCAATGTTATGAGGGAACCACCAATGCTGGAACATCTCCTGAGTGCAGGGACCCTCTAACAATGTGAAACTGTCAACCCCCAATGCAAACCTCTCCTGTACTGCTCTTCATAGCACGCTCTCCTAAATAGAGCTCCCATCCTCCATCTATGAAGAGAGGAATCCTGCGGGTGGAAATAATGTACTCTACTCCTATGTGGGTCCCACACCTCCGGCTCACTCCAGTTAGAGTTGCAAAGGAGGTCTCACAAGCTGAAAAGGCCAAATCAGGAATAAAAATGCTACACGATTGAGCGGAATAGCCTGGAATCCTGGTTTTCATGAGTCAGAATTTGGCTCCCTACGTCTTTCATTGGTATTCGCCTGAATGCAGGGTATACTATGCCGATGAGCTCAGCTTTCACAAATTATGCTCGGCAATACCTCACAAAGGTCTGATGCCATCGGTCACGAGTCACAAATTTCTAACAACAAGCATCCCCATGAGGTTACAACGCCAAAGTCACGAATTAACGAAGCATCCCCGGCCGGGGTTACAATGTCGAAGTCACGAACTAATGAAGCATCCTCGGCGGGGGTTACAATGCCAAAGTTACGAACTAACGATGTGTAGACACTCGAAATTTTTTGCACGCCTATTACTAACATTGCAGGAGGGCAGATTCATCTTTCAGAGATAACCCTGGAAGACAACTTACATCCATTCCGGATACTACTGGAGGTTCAAGTCCAAAACTCGGGACACACACCGGGAACATCATTTCCAAACCCGGAACACACACCGGAAGGATCATTTCCAACCTTGGAGATAACCCCGAGTTTCGTCCTTGGCGATAACCCCAAGGAGTGTTGTTGTAGTTCCGGCGATAACTCCAGAAATGCTTATTTCAAATACATACTATCAGCTTCAAGCTCAAACCTCCCACCGAGGCACTCATACCTCAGACTCGAAACTAACACCGGGCAGACAGGTTCTCCCACAGATGACCTTATGGCATTCAAACACTTGCAGTAGTCCAATCTCTGATGTAACCCTGAGCAACGTCTACTTTCAGCTCAAACCGGCGATAACCCCGGTGAGGAGTCAGACATCATCTTACCGCCTCAACGTTCTCTCTCACAAGATGATATCGCGGTATACCAACAAGTAGTCCAATCTCAGATGTAACCCTGAGCAACGTCTACTTTCAACTCAAACTGGCGATAACCCCGGCAAAGAGTCAAACGTCATCTTTCCCCCTTCAACACCTGCGCGTCGTCCCAACACTTCATACATACATACATCCAACAATGTCCCACAAGAATCGAGGAGTTACAATCCCGAGTGACTATTACGCGTGGCAGTACCTTGGATAGAATTTGAAGCTTGAAGATCATGGGCATGGACCCCTCTTCCTGACTTCATACAACCTCTAATCCATGTCATTGCGTAACTCTCGACACAAGCGGTCTGAAGAAGGTCACATATACCTCGTTCGGATGCTCGGATTGAAGTTCTGCAAGTTCGATCGAACATTACAGTGTACAAGTGCACATACTTCGAGACGATGGGACCCGCGAGGCCAGGATGCACCATGATCATCCCGGTAGGTATAATCATGCTGCCAAGTAGGTACTGCTGCCATCGATCTATAAATATAGACCTTGGGCCAACCATTTTGGGAGAGGAAAGAAAGAGAAAATGCGAGGAAGCTGTGACGCCCCCAAATTCAGGTACTTGAAACCCGAATTCAGTGCTTCACGATACCATTTCTTTAAGCAGAATAATAATAATAATGTCATAAATATCAAACTTAATTTACATATCAGAGTTTTCTAAATCCCAGGTACGCGACCTTAAAACATTTCATTACATGATAGATAATAAATAACATCATCTTATTTAAGTCTAGCTATTACATAAGATAACACAAACTTATTACGACGACTTTCCTTTCCCTTTATTCTGGCGAGCCCTAAAATTTGGTCATACTTAATCGAAAACATTTAATTTAAGCAAGGATGAGCATTTGAGTGCCCAGCAAATAATAACAATTATAAATATTAGCTGGAAGGATTAAATGTTTTCTTTGTACTACCCTTCTACAACAAATCAATGGTTGTGAAGTAATATGAACCGATAATAATATCATAACAATTCTCTATCAAAATTTTGAAACTACGTACTGACTATAAATAGGGTTAAGGTGACATACTATGAACATTATTCTCAATTTTCGAATAGGTTTAGCAGAACTTCATCTCGCAAATCAATCATAACTTACTGAACACGGGTGGTAATCAATGTTTGTACCTGTATTGATCAATACTACATGCAAGAACGATATTATTGTTCACTCTCTCATCTTAGGCGCATAAAAGTTTTCCCATATTCGGGATGTTCATACTTAGTCTGGAATCCGAACCAAAGCAATTTGATTGAATACAAAAAGGTTTTATCATATTCAACAATTTTTTTCTAAATCTGTGTCTAGCTGGTCGAATAGCTTAGACGACTCTTACTTCATGTATACATACTGGTATCAATAGGGGTGTGTGTGTGTGTATGTGTGTATATATATATATATATATATATATATATATATATATATATATATATATATCAACATGTGATTAAATACAATGACTATCCAAGTGGGGACACTTGTATAACCATGTTTAAAAATTAACGAACATAATATATATCTGAATTACCATATACTAACATGTTGATAAGCAATGATCGGATATAGAATATATCACAATAGTGTTAATAATATAGCATAATAATAATATAATTCTGAAACTCCTTACTCATGTCCATTGCATAAAGAAAATGCAAAGGAAAGGATACTTGCTCAATAATAAATGGAGTAAGTATAGGAAACTTGCCTGGTCTGCTGCTTACACAACTTAGTTCTATCCTTAATCCAACAACCTATTATTTATAAGATTGTTCTATTGATTTGAATAACATATCATAACACATCATACTATTATTTACAGTTAATACATAACCAAATCACATTGTCGCATAGTTATATCAGTCATTAAGACACAAATAAACACTTATACAGTCAAACTATATAGGTTTGAATCAAATTCGGTAGCATTTTGGTGTACCGACGGCTCTATCGGGTAATTTGCGAGTCTAAAATTCTAATCTATATCTCAAACATTATTCTGGATAATTAAATATCAATCATAGGACTTATAATAATTTATAATTACGTATTATAATTTATAATAATTTTTCAAACTCTAGAATCATTATTAAATGATTTAAATATTAAACAATTCTATTATCATTAATATTTAAATAATATTAAAGTATTAATGCAATCCTTACCAAAATATCAAAGTTATTTTATAATAACTTAAAATACTTTTAAAGTACTATTATTACCTTGAAATGATTTTTAAAACATTTAAAATCATTTTTAAACAATTGCTATTAATATTAAAATATTAAGGTATTATTCACTAAAATATTAAAAGTTATTTATAATAACTTAAAATATTATTAAACCACTTATATCCTTTTTAAATGATTTGTAAATCAAGAAAATCATTTTAATCTATTTATTTAATATTATTATTAAATAAATCTAATATCATTAATATTAAATAATTAATGAAATTTATCTTAAAATATCAAAAGTAATATTTTATAACTTAGAATATCTTTAAACTCATTTTCATTTAAAATGATTTTTATAATACTAAAATCATTTTTAAACTAATTTATTTAATATAATTATTAAATAAATCTAATATCATTAATATTAAATAATTAATAAAATTCATATTAAAATATTGAAAGTTACATTTTATAACTTAAAATATTATTAAATACCTTATTATCATTTAAAATGATTTTTAATACAATAAAATCATTTTTAATTAATTTATTTAATGCATTTATTAAATAAATTAAATATTAATAATATTCAAATAATTACTAATATTTATGGAAAATATGTCAAATTATTAAAAGTTAATTTTTATAACTTAAAAATAATTTTTAAAACTGATTTATAATTTTTAGAATTTATTTACTATTTTTAAATGATTTTTAGAAATTAATATAATTAAAAATTAATAAGTCTGTCGCTATAGCCTTTAGCGATAGTAAGTGTCGCCTTAGGTGTTCTTGAGGCTTAAGAACATTCAAACTCAGTTTCAAGTGACCTACTTTGACAATGAATAATTTACTAAGTATTGTGTTTCTAGGCTAGCTATTGATCAGATCTTGTAGTGTTAGTGTAAAACTACAAGTATCCATCAAGTTCTGGGTCAAATTACAACATACCAGTAAGCTATAAAGACTCAAACTAACTGTCAGACATGTTCTGGGTTTTCTAGGTTACCCAGAAACCCAGACAGTCTCAAGTGGTCTCCTTGTGGCTCATTTAATCAATGGTTCTGGCTACTGTTAATGTGTTATAATGGGTCAGGGTTGTAGTTCTCCTGTCATAGTACATATATCATTCATCAGGTCAGTAAAACAACATCAGATTCATAAGATATCACACGGCCAAACCTTGTCAGAGACAACGTTCATCAGTTTTTTGGGTTACCCAGAAAACTGAGTTCGTTCTCGTCCAGGCTAGTTTGACCATCGATTAATTTCATTCTATTTGTTATCTAAGTGATATAAAGGCACAGATCTAAAGCCCACATAGCAGGTTATAACATAAGCACAAAGACATCATCAAAACACATAAAACCTGACAGTTATAAATCTTTGAAATTCTTGTCAGACCCGGATAATGAGTTTCTGGGTTACCCAGAAACTCTTTGGTCATGCTTGGTCAACGAGGTTTGACCCTTAATAACACGAAATCTACACATGATTTAAGCATGGTTTCAAGTCCAGATCAAATTACTCCTAGCATACTACATGTTCAAACATTTAAACAACAAAAATGATAACCACAGAAAGATCTATGTGGTCTGACATTCGGTTGTTAGACCACTTTTGAAAATTTCCCAGATTTTGTAAAAACTTAAATTTGAGCATATAAATGTTATGGATTCACTAAATACCAAGCTAGATCATTAATTTACACATCATACAACATATCTAAACATTCTAACATCTAATCCAACATAGCATATAAGATCAAATTTCTAAGTTGGTTTTTATACCTCTATAAACCAAATCTTGATCTTCTGCTCCGGATCTGATCTTGATGTTCTGGGGACTCACTAAGGGACTGAAATCCTAACTATTTTCGTGGGTTTAGAGAGAGAGAAGCTTGGTGGTGTATGTGTGAGCAATTGGGACAAAATTATGAACTTTCCTCTCTCTCAATCTATATATAACTTGATGAAATTGTTAGGGTTGATCATGCTTATTGATTAAAGTCTATTACTAGACCACATGGCTATGTTGAGTTGGTTTACCAACTAAAGTTATGACAACCTATACAAGTTATCTATTAAATAATGTAAGAAGGGCAATTTGGTCATTTGGCTTTTACTTTTAGTGGCAAAGTTGACAATTCATTGTAACCCTTAGGGTTTGACCCTTAGGGTTATCTAAGCTCTAAATCTAGAATTGTGTATTAGGGGAAAAATGGGAATCTTAGTTTCTAAAATGGTGAATTAGGGTTCCTTAATTAAATTAAGTTCCCTAATCACTTTAGGCTTGCAAAATAGGCTTTGTAAAATTCTAATTACCATTAAGCTTGCTAAATTAGTAATTAGGGTTTATAACTTAGCAATTAGGGTCTTGATCTAGTAATTAGGGTTTCTAAATACTAATTAGGGTTTACCTAATTAACATTAATCATAACAATAATCATTAATTACATAACACATAACTTAACAAACATTACTGTCATATTTGACTCTGTACTATAGTTACCAGTAATGCTAGGATTTTGTACTGTTTTACTATAACAGCTCCGCACATTAACATTACACACATATAAGACATGTTTACATTACTGAAATATAAATAATATTATATTCTTATTCTTATTCCTTATTCAAAATCCAGACTTAGGGTTTTGAATTTATATCTGACATAACCTTCATAGATACCATTATTAATTAAGTTAAAATAATTAACTTAATTAATATAATAAATACATATCATAAAATCCATATCATATATACAATAATCATATTTTCATAGAAAATAAATAATAAATATCTTATTACAAGATTAATTTTATTATAAAAAATATAATCTACTATGATCAACAATTCTAAAAAGAATTTAGTTACATCTAATAAATAATTTTATTTATCAGATATATACATATACCTTACTTTGCACATATTCCCACCTATATATATATAAAAAAAAAATTATTCTCAAAATTTCTTATTGAAAATATTGGGTTATTACAGAAGCCTTGTCCAATTTACTCTGTATACACCCATATTGAGTGTTTCCTTAGTATAAACACCTGTTAGCTCACATATAGCTACACTTTTATCCGGCGAGAGCTGAGTGTTTATCCACATAGAGTCAAAGAAGTCTACTTTGGCAGCCCACTGTAAGCCTTCTTATATTCTATAAAGCCTTCTTTCCATATTAGCACACACTATTATACACATTGAGAGTCGTGTAGTGTGTGTTTGCCCGGACTTCGGTCCGTGGTTTTCATCTCTGTCTATATATATATATACTTATATATATGTATATATTTTGTATATGGACTAACATTATCGAGTTATGCCTCGATTGAGCCTAAACTTATGTCTGGAGCGTTTATTTGCTTTTGTATATATATACTTATATATATAAATTGTGGTCGAACTACATGCGATGAGCCTGAACTTATGTGCTGGAGCGTTTCTACTTATATATATATATATATATATATATATATATATATATATATATATATATATATATATATATATATATTTATTTCGTCTCTGCACAGAGTTTACTTACGTGGCGCTTGATTGATTACTACGACTTTATTTACATTTCGTCCCACACAGGTTTACTTACGTGGTGGTTGATCATGTCCATATATATATATTTATCGCTTTTATATATTTACATTTCCGATCCCCCATGGAGTTGCTTTCGTGGTGGTTGATCATGTCTCGTATATATATATTTACAACTTTTATATATATAACTGCTTCTGCTTTCCATACAAACTATGATATCATGTGAGCCTAGGAATCATGTGATCACAGATTCACCCATTGAATCTAGATTCGGTTCAAGTGATGGATGTTTTTTCAATTTATGGCGGCTTGTACATTACTTACGATGTCCGAATTTCCTTGGATGGTTGTCATGCCCATGAGGAGTTCTAAGATCTTGTATATTATTTTCTCAAGATGCTTCGTATCTCAAAAATAAAAGTAAACAAATTTAACATTTAATAATAAAATGGAAGTATCAAAGGCCTCAATTACTATTGAGCACGAGGTGGTTTGAAAAACCTCTTTTACAAAACTTCATTACTATATCCTGTTTAAAAATCTGAATTTTCATAAATTCAAACCCTATGTATATAGGTGCGAGCAGGTACAATTACTACTTCCAAATAATTGCACATTGATCCACACACACACACACACACACATTCATATAATAGTCTTTGAAAAGTGGCGGTCATCAGTAACAACACGGATCTCGAAGGGTGCCTAACACCTTCCCTCCGTATAATCAAGCCCCCGACCTAAATAAATCTCGGTTTCACAGACCATTTAGCGTTGTCACATCACTGGGTCAATGTGCAAACCTTTTTGGTTGCGTTGGTACAACCAGTTAAAAACACCAACTGGCGACTCTTAAACTCAAATCGTCGACATTATACATGTCGGACCTTTTTCACTTGTTTTTTCAAACAAATCTCACATTAACATGAGAACACCAAAGAACAAGTAACGAAAAGGGACACTAAAAATCCCGACGTCCACAGGTGGCGACTCTGCTGGGGACTCCAGTAAGAGGGCTTAAGCCGTTATTACAAGCTTTTCAAAACTATTATATTCTTTGTGTGTGAATATTGCATTTACATTTATAATGAATGTGTACGAATGCATTTTTACTTACTGCACTATACTATATCTATCTGCGATATTAGTGCTTCGCACATGTCATCATTTTGCATAAACGGTGAGACACGTTGTATGTGAATGTATGTTGTGTGGTTCCTCCATCAGGAGGCTATCCTGTCGGTGTTTGATTACTGGACTCGTAGGAAGAATAATACCAATGGGGCTTAGGAAAGGCACCAACCAGATTCGCTCCAGTTGAAAGACCGGATTAACTTCCCGTCAAGTAGATTGCGATGATCTGGGAACCTTCATGCCAAAAAGCCGTAAGAGAAACCATAAGATAGGTCAACCTCTGATAAACCAAACGCGGAGGAAAGTCTCTTCATGCTTTCCATTTTCAATTACTTGTAAAATCATTTACTTGTAATTTTATTCCATGTTCATCTTTATGTAATGGAAAATATGAAGATTATCTGTGCATACATGTTATCAATTAACACCCGTTTTTGCAGGACCATATTCCTAAAACGAACATGTTATGATAACATTTACATTAACCTAAGACTAAACTACATAAGTCTTTTGTAGGGAAATCATTGGGCCTGTTACCCGCTCAAAATCCAAAAAAGCCACGAGCCTACAGCCAATCATGTCTTCGTATGACCAGTCTAATCCTGTTTCTCGAGAAGAATTTGGCGGATTAAGTCAGCAAATCACAAATTTAGTTATTCTGCTTAAAGAATTGCATCAGTCCACTCAGGGTACAAAAATCCCTCCACATGCAGAATCTTCTACACAAGGTCTAGATAAAACAAATCTAGAACCTCTGTTGGATACGACCAACAAAGACCCTGACAACACCCATCTCAAAGGAGATCCAGACACTGGTGATATCAGGAAGAAAGTAATCCAAATGGAGAAAACTATCCGTGTTCTCAAAGGGATTAGAACACATGGAAGTGTATCATATGCTGACCTTTGTATCTTCCTTGGTGTTCATTATCTAGAGAAATTCAAAACCCCTGATTTTGAAAAGTATGATGGATTAGGGGGATCCTTATACATATTTGAAAGTGTTCATTGGAGAACTTGGGTCTTACGCAGAAAATGAAAAGCTCAGAATGCAGCTATTTCAGAAAAGTCTGACTGGAGAAACCCGTTCATGGTATACTAGATTAGACAACTCAAAGATCCATAGTCAAAGAGTCGGCTCACGCCTTCCTCACTCAATACAGTTTTCAATCTCAGATGGCTCCTGACCGGTACCAAATTACCAAGGTCAAGAAACAGTTTAATGAGTCTTTCAGAGAGTATGCTCAAAGGTGGAGGCGCCTTGCTGCTCAAGTTATTCCTTCCATGACGGAATCAGAAATGGTCATGACATTCATAGATGTACAGGAAGCTCTTTTCTATGAGAGAGTCTTAGCTGGTATTGGTAAACCATTCTCTGAAATGATCAAACACGGAGAGATGGCTGAAATGGGATTGAAGTCTGGTAAAATTCAAGACCTAGCCGCTCTTAAAGCTGTTGCTGAGCACATTCAGTCTGGATCTTATGGAAACAACCCCCGGAGGGTCCTTAAAAAGAAAGAGGAGGATGTTTCCTTGATACTACAAGGTCAAAAAGGCAATCAAAGCGTGCCTCTGTAGAGGAGAAACTACTCCCTGTTTCAAGCACAATCTTCAAACCCTCCATTGCCTAAAGGTGGAGAAGTAAAGCGTCCTCGAACGTTCACACCCTTAGGGGACTCGCTCGAGAATATTCTTGCTCTTTTGACTACTCAGAAGAAAATTACACATCTTCTTCAGCCAGCCAACCCTAATGGGAGGGGTTTTAATGCTACTCGGAAATGTGCTTATCATGCTGGAGCA
The DNA here is from genome assembly GCA_020205605.1 of Panax ginseng. Classification (NCBI taxonomy): domain Eukaryota; kingdom Viridiplantae; phylum Streptophyta; class Magnoliopsida; order Apiales; family Araliaceae; genus Panax; species Panax ginseng. The sequence continues at coordinate 63,881,418 of CM035144.1, read as the reverse complement.
CCTGGACATGATACTCTAGATTGTTGGGCCTTGAAACACAAGATTCAAGATTTAGTAGACAACGATGAGATCATGGTCACCAAACCAGATCAACCTCACGTGCAAGACAACCCTCTTCCTCAACACAAAGAAGAAGAGGTCAATATGATCAGTTGGAGCACTGGACAGAGTTCCAATTCTAATGGTGAATCATCCCAAACCCTCAGAGACGGTGTTGATAGATGGGATTATGCAAAGTTCCAGTTCACTATAGAATGAAAAATAAAAGCTCTTTGCAAACAAATTAAGCAATTAGCAAAACTGGTGACCCACCAGCATCAAGAAACGCACCAATTAATCAGGCAGGAGCATGCCTATCTCCTTCCTTTTGTTATGAATGCTCCATCACCATCTTCAGAAAGCAAAGCTATGAAGGATAAGGTTGCAAAGAGAGCTAATGCTAAAGCCCGTCGGGATTTTGTTAATCAAAGGGAATTTACCTATCTTGGCCAATCTATGGAGGAGATATTGCAAATATTGATCAATGAAGGAATAATTACCTTCCTTCTGCCTCCAATCAATCCCTGCTCAAGACGGTTCAATTCTGATGAAGTGTGTCAATATCATTCACATTCTCGCGGTCACAGCACAGAAGAATACTGGGCACTCCGCCATCTCATTCAGAATCTTATTGATAGCGGTGTTCTACAAATAGCAGATGATTACATTGTGCAACTCAAGGACGGGAATGCATGTCCTACCAAATGGAAGGGATCAGTAGCAGTTATATCCGAAGTGGATGATGAGACTGTCAAAGTATTTCTCATACAACCAATTCAACTCAAAGGAGCTGACAATCCTTTGAAAATGGCCGCACTAGAGCCAATTTCTTTACCTTTCAGACCACAACATCCTGTTGTCAGCTTACACAAAGTTCCATGGAATTATGGAGAAGTTGAAGGATACATGTCTCATACTACTGCTACAGTGTCGAGGGAAAATCCATTGTATCTTCCTCAACGGGTTATGAAACCTACTTGCGAAGCAAAGGGGAAGATTCCCATGGAAAAGATTGAAAAATTACTCCACACTATGGGCCACAATGAAGCCAAAGTGGTCTTAAGCTTGCGAGAAGTTCCACACCAGATATCTATACTGGACTTGGTTTTCTCTTCCAAGGATCATCGGAAGATTTTACTGAAGGTTTTGGAAGAAGCCTACTTGCCAAAATTAGTGGATGTGGAAAATTTTCAACGTCTGGTTGATCACATTTTCAACAAAAATGTGATATCCTTCACTGATGACGATATACCACCCGAAGGGACCGGTCATTGCAAGCCATTGCACATTGTAGTTTTGTCTTTCGGGTACATGCTAGTTGGAGTTTTGATAGATGGAGGCTCATCTCTAAATATATGTCCTTATGCCACCTTAGTGAAGATGAATGTCAATCTCAAGCAGATCCAAAGCAGCCATACGGTTATCAGAGCTTTTGATGGATCCCGACGAAATGCCGTCGAAAAGATTGAGTTGCCTATTGAGATTGGTCCAAATACATTCAATGTATCCTTCCACGTCCTCAAGGTAGATTCAGGATAAAACCTGCTATTAGGGAGACCATGGATACACATGGCTGGAGTCGTTCCCTCTATGCTACATCAACAGCTTAAATACATTATCAACAACAGTCTAGTCACTGTCAACGCTAAGCCGGAATGTCCTGAACAAGGAATTCTACCAATCATCAGCTTCAATTCAGAAGTTGAACCAGCCAGTTTTCATACTCTAGAAGTGAGTACCACGCAATACCATTCTATTGGAGCGCCACTTCCCATACCCAAGATTTCTGCCGAGGTTATGTTGGCCACTCAAGAAATGATGTCATTGGGTTATCAACTTGGACAAGGGCTTGGTAAAGATAAGCAGGGTATTAAGCACCCTATCCAAGTGTCCAGCCAAATTGGAACAGCCAGACTAGGCTATTCTGCCAGTTCCAGTCACAGGAATCCTCATAAGCACAAGCAGGTTCCTCAAACTTTCACTGCACGGTGATTTTCTATACCTTTACCCCATGAGCTAATACAGTCTCCCGTAAAGGTGCCATCCCATGTTTTGGCCATGCTGTTTCCTAAACCAGTGCCAATCAAAGGTATAGAGGTATACGCGTCATTGTTCATGATGAACATACAAACAGATACACCCCAGATGATGATTGCCCAGATGTCATGGTTATCATTCAAGAGAAGGAGGACACTGACGATCCTTCCATCACTGCAATCCATCAGGACTTTGCCCTCGACAATTGGAGCAGCACTCCATGCATTGGCCGACGAGGGTAAAATGGGCAAAATAATCCCTCTGCCCTGTAGATAACTTTAATTGCTTGCTTTCCTTTACAGTACTAGAAGTTATTTTATCAAGTACATGCTAACACTTTTGTATGATCGAACAGTTGCATATATTAAGTGAAAGCATATTTTGTTTTAGGACTCTGAATTTAGATGTGCATGTACTTGCTGATGAGGTGCCTTCTCTCCACAAGGGTTGTAACTTTGATGCAAAGTTGGACTCAGACTTGATGGACATCCAAGAGGACATTGAGACACCTCAGGAGATTAAGGAATGGGTCACAGACAAACCCAAACCCAATCTTGATCAAACCACTTCTTTCAATCTTGGAACCTTAGACAACCCTAAGCTTATCCAAATTGGTTCAGACCTTACCATAAATCAACGGAATGACATGGTTGCACTATTAACCCAATTCTAGGATTTGTTTGCATGGTCTCATGAAGACGTGGTGGGTTTGTCCACTTACATTGTTCTTCATCGCCTTCCCATTAAAGAAGGATTCAAGCCAGTTAGGCAAAAACTCAGGCGATTGAAACCTGAGTGGAGTTTAAAAGTTAAAGAAGAAATTGTGAAACAATTTTAAGCTGGCATCATCATGGTGTCTACATATCCGAAGTGGATATCCAACATTGTTCCTGTGCCTAAACCAGGAGGAAAGGTCCGAGTCTGCGTGGATTACCGGGATTTGAACAAAGCTTGCCTTAAAGATAGCTTTCCCGTGCCATTTATCCACATTCTTATTGACAATCTTTGCTCAATACTGCATGTACTCCTTTCTTTGATTGCTTTGGGGTACCATCAAATTATGGTCGCTGAGGAGGACCGTGAGAAAATTTCTTTCATCACGCCTTGGGGAACCTTTTGCTACAGACGGTTGTCATTCGGCCTCATCAATGTCGGGGCAACCTATCAGCGAGCTATGATGGCTCTTTTCCATGATTTAATGCACAAAGAGATAGAGATCTACGTGGATGACAAAGATCACAAATCCGTAAAGGAGGATGACCACTTAGACCATCTCGTAAAACTTTTCAACAGTTGCGTAAAGTACAACTTGAAGTTGAATCCAGCCAAGTGCGCCTTTGGTGTTAAGTCAGGCAAGTTGCTAGGTTTCCTAGTCAGCCACAAAGGGATTGAACTGGATCCTACCAAAATCCAGGCCATCAAGGAAATGCCCATTCCTCAGACAGAGAAGGAAATACGGGGATTTTTGAGAAGAATCAACTTCATTAGCAAGTTCATTTCTCAACTCACAGCAGCCTGTGAGCCAATCTTCAAACTGTTAAGGAAGAGCTCCTCCATGAAATAGAATGATGAGTGTCAGAAAGCCTTCCTTACCATTAAAGAGTAGCTGATTAACGCTCCTATTTTGGTACCTCCCAAGGATGATGATCCCCTGTTCATGTACCTGTCCATAAATGACAATGCCATGGGCTGTATGCTGGGGCAAAAAGATGATAGAGGCCAAGAACGAGCTATCTATTACCTCAGCAAAAGATTCAGCATCAGTGAACACAAGTACATTCTGATTGAGAAGACTTGTTGTGCTTTAGCATGGGCTTCCATGAGGTTACAACATTACCTCCATGGTCGCACAACCCATCTCATATCCTACGTGGATCCTCTCAAGTATGTGTTCAGTAAGTCCATATTGAATTGTCGACTGTCCAGATGGCAGTTGATCCTACAGAAATTTAACATCGTCTACGTGACGGAAAAGTCTATCAAAGGTCAAGGAATTACGGATCAACTGGCCGCCGCACCTGCAGGGGACTACAAACCTTTGGAAACATACTTCCCCAATGAAGGGGTAATGACAGTTCAGCAACAACATTAGTACGATACATGCCGAACGTGGAAAATGTATTTTGATGGAGCTGTTAACGCAGAAGGCTCTGGAGCTTGAGCAGTTCTAATATCCGTCTGGGGGAGCGAGATCCGTCGCCAAAATTGCGCTTTATCGGCACCAACAACACAGTTGAGTATGAAGGTTGTATCATGGGGATAAAACTTGCCCGTTTAATGGGCGTCAGGCGTTTAACTGTCTTTGGGGATTCTGAATTGATAATCAGAAAATCCACAGGAATCTATCAAACCAAAGAATTACATTTACTGCCTTACCATCGGCAAGCTCTACAGATGGCTTTGGAGTTCGAAGAAATCTCCTTCCTACACATTCCTCGCAATAGGAATGATTTTGCGGATGCATTAGCAACGTTGGCCTCCTTGATTCATATACCTAACATGGAAAACATGCCAAGCATCACCTTTCCTATGCAAAAAGCCCCAGTCTATGGGATCTATGTTGGAGAAGTATCGTATGAACTACCTCCCATCCACAACCCTTGGTATCAGCACATCAAGGAGTATCTACGAGATGGATCTACACCCGTTGAGGCGAGACTAAATGAGAAGAGGCGGATTCATTGACTTACTATGAAATTCTACCTGAGCGGAGATGCACTCTACAAAAGAAATGCAGGATTAGGTCTCCTCAGATGTCTGGATAAAGACCAAGCTCAGAGACTCATGGATGAGATACATGGTGGAGTCTGTGGCCCTCACATGAGCGGACCCCTACTTGTTAAGAAGATCCTTAGAATAGGGCATTATTGGCTTACACTCAAAGCTGACTGTGATGATCACGTTAAGAGGTGATATCAATGTCAGATTCATGGGAATGCTATCCACGCCCCTCCAAGGGAACTCCACAATATGAGTTCGCCATGGCCCTTCTCAATGTGGGGAATGGACGTGATCGGGCCCATTGAGGCCAAAGCCATTAATGGACATCGATTCATATTCACCATGACCGACTACTTCACCAAATGGGTAGAAGCAGCATCCTTCCCCAGGGTTACTAAAGAAGTCATCATTGCTTTCATCAGAAATAATGTCGTCTGTCGATATGGACAACCAGAGGTCATTGTGTTAGACAATGCTAAGAACCTCAACAACAAAATGATGGAGGAGTTATGTAGAAAATTCCACATCAAACACCTTAACTCCATCATCTACCGTCCAAAGATGAATGGTGCTGTTGAAGTGGCTAATAAAAACATCAAAAAGATCATGCAGAAAATGTCTGCCAATCACAAAGGATGGCCTGACCTATTGCCTTTGACTTTATTAGCCTACAGAACTTCTATGCGTACTTCCACTGGGGCAACCCCCTACTCATTAGCTTATGGGATGGAAGCATTGCTCCCCATAGAGGTGGAAATGGAATCCCTCCGAGAGTCGATGGATGCTCAGTTGGATGAAGACCAGTGGGTACAAGACAGGTATCACCAATTGTCTCTAATAGACGAAAGGCGAACCGCAACTATCTTCCATGATCAGTTATATCAGCAAAGGATCGCACGATCCAACAACAAAAAAGTCCAACTACGGTAGTTCAAACAACATGACTTGGTTTTGAAGAAGATCATTGACAACCAAGATCATTCTAAGGGAAAATTCGCTCCTAACTGGGAAGGCCCATTTGTTGTCAAGGAGGTATTGACAGGAGGTGCTCTCAAATTGCAGGAAATGGATGGCGATGAATTTCCACAGCTTATCATCTCGGACACCGTGAAACGGTACTATGTCTGAGGTTACCATCAAACAAACATCCTGGTGTTGATCATCAAATCACCAGTCATTCCGATTTTGAACCCTATCCTTTTTACAAACTCTTCTGCCCCTCAGGGAAACATACACTTCAAACCAGCAGCCTGGTTTCACTTCATTTCAAACCTTTCATACAATTTTGGTTATCCTGAAGACAGGATTGAACCTTTCACACTTGCAGTTTATCCTGAAGACGGGATTAAACTTTTTTACGCTTGTAGTTTGTCCTGAAGACGGGATCAAACCTTTTCCACACCTACAGTTTATCCCCATTATGGGATCAAACTTTCTTCTCCCCGCAGTATAGCCTGCATATGGGATTTACACTTCTCTTTGGCTACGATTCAGTCACGAGGGCTTAACTACGTCGACTTGATCTCCCCGATACCCGGGTGCGTGAGCAACCATATTCTATATGGCCCGGTCACAATAAAAAAAAATAACAAAAACATTTCTACCCTTTCTTCACAAAAATAACAAAAACATTTCTACACCTATCTGCCTTTCGCATTCAGCGTTGAACCTCTTACACCAGGTTTGAATTACGCAGAATTGATCTCCTCTTCAATAAGAGTACGTAGGCAGCCATTCATTATTCCGTCTAACCCCTACCAGAACAAAATACTTGTCACACGGTACTAGGATCAACCTTCAATTCACCACATTTCATCGGTTTCAGATCAAATGGATGGAATTACCCAACCTCTTCTCATAAATAGAAGATTCAGTGACCATCTAAGCTGCGATCGTGCCTCAAAAAGCAATACCAACCCATAAGAGATGGAATTAACTAGGCTTCTCACAAATAGAAGTACTGGCGACCATCTGTGGTGCGGTAAATCTTAGAGAGGAAAAACCACCCTCCTCTCCACTTTTCCATACAGATACCAGTCCCAAGGCACCAAAGATGGTAGGGATATACAGAAATCAATGATCCATTCTGAGAGATCTTGCAACGTCTCAATGTCCACCTATCAAGGATAAGTTCAGAATGCATCAAGATCATAAGGCCCTAAAGAAACAGGCAAATATCAAGCACGTATCAAGGCATAACTAAAAGGGAAGTGAATCAAAATATATTTCCCTTCCATACATAATACTGTTTGATATATACATCTGTGATGTACATGAAAAAATGGCTAAGCTAGTTTGTGCAGGAAAATACAAAGATATCTATAGATCTGTGTGTATACAGACTATCAGATCTAACATGGCATCCCTCTCTGAAGACGGAGGTAGTACTGCAAGCTCCTGCCCAAGGGTATCTACACAAGCTAGCAGATCAGAGGCTAACTGCATGGTGGCATAATGGTCATCAATGTAAGCGCTCATGTCGATAAGACTGACAGTCATCTGGGATCTCACTGAAGTACTGTCTATAATGGCCACATCCCTAGCAGATAAGGCGGCATCCCGCTCCACAATCAATGCATCCCTGGCTGATCTAGCCTCATCCCTCTCTAACAGAGCGGCGCCTCTCCCATCAAGAGCTGTCAACATCGCGGCCCTAGCCTGATCTCTATCAGATGTAAGCTCTGCTCCAAATTCTGTGCCGAATACTGAGTAACAGTGGCACTCGGGGTGGGAGAATCCATCATAAATGCTGGCGCCCAGTAGCCAAATCATCAGTGGGAATGTCAGCCTCCTCTATAGGCTCCTCATCATCGGAATCAGTCCCCTACACTGTGGATACTACCGTAGTCAATACAGTCTCTGTCTCCATCCATGCGGAATACTCTGCAGAACAACCCGGATGACTGACAGAAAACTCACCACTCTCCGATCCCAACAGCATACAACTGAATCATCCTCTGTTGATAAGCGATTGTGAAGCGAAGCCCGACTCACCGCCCCTCATAAGGGTGAAAATCTGAATCGGTCAAATGGCCGACACATCACGGCTAGTGGATGATAAGTAATCATACCCTCAATCCAACCAGGAGGAGATAATCCATGCCCTAGCATGAGTAATGAAGTCAGTAGGGTGAACTAAGCCTGAACAACACGGCAATATGGCAAATGGATCCCTAATCCTCGCCAGAGAGCTAACCACGATGCAGCATTTGTAAACTCTGCAGGCTGAAAGGAGTACAACATGGCTATATCATGGGTGAAACAAAACCCCTGTCGTCTAAGTGTGCCAATCGGTCTCAAGTGTGACATAAACCACACATCTGGCGATGATAGAGAGCTACACCAGAACACTCTCTGCCGGATAAGTGCAACAATATGTAGTTGACCTCAGAGTCTCTGCAATGATCATCGGTACAATGGTATGACCCTCCCTGAGAGCTCTCACTGCCATAATGACGCCGATATCCAGCTCATCTATATACCGTGGCATAAAGACGTATGACAATATGCATAAAAGCAGTACATCCACTCTGGTTGAACGCCAATGATCCTCCGGTATGGTGAAATCCCCGAAATGCCATGCATAACTATTCTCAGAGCCAAATCTATCAAATAGAAAATGCTGGGATATCACGTGGCCAGATGTAATCTCGTCCTGTACCACTCTACGTCTCAATCCGGTGAGGGTCATGAACTGTCTGCTCATGTCTCCGATAGCCATATGCACGCAAGGTCTTTCCAACGGCAGCATCGTCAACCGTACATACTCCTCCAAAGTAGGAGTCAACACTTGGGTCCCAAATCGGAAAACCTGCCTCTCCGATACCCAATGCTCTAGAATACCCTCTACAAATCCTGTGGGAACCTGAAACATCAACAGGGTTATAGTATGCTATAGAAAATCATCTACGATCACCATGTCTGATGGTGATATACTATCATACCATGAGCGCATACCAGATACCACCAAAAATGGTGGGGTATGATCAATACGGCTAACTGTCGAAGAAGACATATGTACAGGTCGTGTCATAAGACCATCCAGGGGTCAATGCTAAATATCTCTGGACATACATACATATGCATAACATAATAACATGCATGATACAATAGATGGCAATATGATATAGGTAATGGAAAAATGTGCATACATTCCTAAGTATATCATCATCTAATACATCTCTATACAGCTAAAATACAGGGAAATGGGGCGAAACTACCCAACATCTAACAGAGGCCTATCAAAAGATATAGCGAGAATGGGGCGAAGCTACCCAGCAGCTAACAGAGGCCTATCAAAAGAAATAACGAGAAATATACATCAAAAAAAGTCAATGGTGTTGATGTCTACATCATCGATACTGTCCACCTAATGTAACTCCTCTTGAGTTACTGGATCTCTATCTACAGGGGATGTCAGTACCGATACAAGGAGGATCTCAGATCGGCAAAGCCATATATGGTCACTGAGGGGCCAGCCTTGAGCTGGAAGGATCAAAAGTATCTACCTCTCGAAGGATCTTTGTCCAAATGCCAATGAAAAGATGTGTCCGGTTCACCGCCGTCAATCATCAATCAATGTGTCACATGAGTCGGATCTACGACACAAAGCTAGTAATCCATCATCATCACAGATCCTGGAACCATATCCCCCATAAACTGTATGGTGCGGGTCTGAGCTCCAATAGTACGAGGGATCCACAAATGCTGGAACATCTCCTGAGACTAAGGGCCCACTGATAATGTAAAACCGTCAATCCCCATCAATGGGATGTCAATAACGGGTGACTACGAAATAGGCAAATAACGCCTGGCAGGAGGCAAGATCGGCATGTGAATCTCTCCTGTAGTGCTCCTAATAGCACGCTCTCCTAAATAGAGCTCCCATCCTCCATCTGTAAAGAGTGGAATCCTGCGGGTGGAAATGACGTACTCTACTCCAGTCGGGTACCCATCCTCAAATCCAACTCCCAAATGTTCGCCAGAGTAGGGAATCCATATGATGACATCAGCTGTCAACAACTCCAGCTGTAGGCGACAATGAGTGAAACCTTCAGCAACAGGGACCTCCGCTAGTATGGAATGATGACATCTCCGTCCTCGTTGATAGGTGTCTAAACCTAGCCCACTCATAGGACGCAAACAAGGAAGCCTCTAATAGGCCCGAAACTGCCAACACAAAGGCAACATTTGCTGTTAGTCAACACTCTTAACCTATACACGGGAAAAGACAAGAGAAACACTCACCAGCACAAATGGGTAGAATCCTAACCACGCCTCGGTCAAGCCCTATGATCGCATGTGCATTCCCCTGAGGAAGTAGGCAAAGGTATAGGAACCCCAATCATACTCTCCCATACGGTCCATGTATTGAGTGGTGCTGATCAAAGCGAAGGACACCGTAGAGGAATTATCTGTTATGAAGAAGCCCCTAATGATCATCAGGAACAATCGCCGAAGAATGCGATCCCTGACTCTCACATCATCGGGTATGGGCTCACTCAACAGCCCACTCATAGCATCTACGCTCAAAGGACATGTACGAATAGTCCTGCCCTTGAACGCCTCCGCCGAAACTCCCAACAAGGATCTGACGGCAGTAGGGGTAATATCCGTCGTGCAAGGCACTGGATCCCCTCCAAACTCCATACCTGTGATAAACCGTCAATCCATCGGCGTCATCATCACCTCACGCGGTCAAAAGAATGGAGTAATCGAAGTGCGGTGAAACCACCGCTCAGACAATGCCCTGAGGTAACCCCAGAGACAGCGACGGGGAATAATGGAGAAGAACATCCCAAATCCTCAGCCATGTACTATCGCTCTGTAGTCATTATGCAAAGCCTAATACATAGAGTGGATGCTAAACCAGTTCCCTCAAGGCTGTGTGAAGCCGGGAACCTACATCAAATATAGATCAACATCAGAATCCTTGACTCCTCATCAATAAGAAACAAGGAAGATTAAAGATCTAACTTCATACCTCGTTTGCATGCAGGTATACTGAAGGATGCCTACTCAAGTCACCTAGAAGATCTGGGTTCGTCACTTGAATACCTGGCAATTCCCTACGGGGAACATGTACAGCAGGAGCAAGAACCTCGATCGGTACATCCTCCTCCTCGTCCTCGAGATTAGGCACTTCAACCCGAATAGGACGTATCACCGCCTCCACCAAACGATTTAGGTCAGTCGGGCGACTGCCAAGGTTGAGGCTCTTTCGAATCCTCCTCCGTGACACCTTGTTGTCCTCACGGAACTACTCGGCTGATCCGAATCCATAATATCTGGACAATAAATCTCCAAATCACCTCAGAAAGGGTGTGATAAATTCTTACCTGGAGCTTTTCAAAATGCATTTTATGATTACATGCATGCATACATTGTTTTAACATACGTCTACAGTAGAGTTAAAAAATACATGACTATCCAATACCTACATTTTAGAAAATTTTGCCATAGCCCCCTTTGTAAATGGGACTATCCACATGCACATAGGCATGACTAGGTGGCCATTTAGTAGCACACCTGTACATAGTTATATACACCCTACATGCATTATCATCACAGTAAAAAATCCGTAAGTGTAGTCTAATTACCAGGATTGTTTTTCTTTTTCTACCTTTACTCATTTATCCTCAGATAGGATAAGAAATGACAGTAAAAGGTGCCAATTTGACTGTTTTAAAAGTCAAATTTTTTCACATCATTATGTTTAGCATAGTTTAATACTAACATTTGCTATGTTGAATATTTTTTATCAAGTCATATCAGCATGCATATTCACTACTATGTGTATAAATGCATTTCATGTGATAAGTCATTTTCCAACGGATATATATTGGAAAAAAAATACATGCGTGTGTTACCAAGACAAATGAAGAACGCTTATACGGTGGTAGAATATGCGAAAGTTGCCTTAACTCAAAGAGATCCGAAGAAGAGCTCTCGATTTCCTTCAGCGGTAATAACTTGAAAATGACTTATGAAAGCAACCTTTGGGCTTTACATAGCCATGGTTGGTGGTCACAGAGCCCACTGCAAGGGTCGCTATGGTATACTTGCGGCACTACTACGTGGGTCCCACACCTCCAGCTCGCTCCAATTAGAGTTGCAAAGGAGGTCTTACAAGCTGAAAAGGCCAAATCAGGAATAAAAATGCTACGCGATTGAGCGGAATAGCCTGAAATCCTGGTTTCGTACGGGTTAAAATTGAATTCCTGCCATTTCATTGGTATTTGCCTGAATGCAGGGTATACTATACCGATGAGCTCAGCTTTTACAGATCATGCTTGGAAATACCTCACAAAGGTTCGATGTCATCATTGCAGGGTCACAACCTTAAACCTCTCCGGCGGGGGTTACAACGCCAAGCTACGAGATGCTAAACCTCCTCGGCGGGGGTTACAACGCCGAAGTTATCAAACAATTTAGTATCCCCGGCGGGGGTCACAACGCACATCTGTCAAGCATCCAAGTATCCCCGGTGGGGGTCACAATGCACATCTTTCAATCATCCAAGTATTCCCCAGCGGGGGTTACAACGCAATGCAACCATTGATACACACATCAATGAGGGTCAAGCAACCTTGACGTCATGTTAGCCGATGGCAAGTAAACCCATCGAAGCAACCTTCCCCGGTGGGGGTTTACAACGCGATGCGACCATTGACACATACATCAATGAAGGTCAAGCAACCTTGACAATGCACCCAACAGGGATCTATCCGGTGATACACACATCAACGAAGGTCGTGCAACCACACGACGGCTGACGATGCATCGGGCAAGAATTCCATACATAATGAGGGAATATGTTATACACATCCTCAAATAGACAAAGCTTTATCCCCATAGATCTCTTATACACAAGAGGTACCTCTATGAAATATAAGCCAGTGTCTAGGATTCAAGACTTTGGTGATAGCCCCAACATCAACATCCTTCAAGACTTGGATCGCATATCCAAGCCATCAATGATTGTCATCCCAACAGGATTACCTGACAATCATGCATCATGAATTTGCATCATGTTGCTGCATATAGCATCATGTTTACATTACTTGCATTTCAAGTGTCTAGGATTCTTTATCCTATCCATGCCTTGCATTGCATGAATATGATAAAGAGGGGCATCTATAGACACTCGAAATTTTCTGCACGCCTATTACTAACATTGCAGGAGGGCAGATTCGCCTTTCGGAGATAACCCTGGAAGACAGCTTACATCCATTCTGGATACTACCAGAGGTTCAAATCAAAACCCGGGACACACACCGGGAACATCATTTCCAAACCCGGAACACACACCAGAAAGATCATTTCCAACCTCGGAGATAACCCCGAGTTTCGTCCTTAGCGATAACCCCAAGGAGTGTTGTTGCAGTTCCGGCGATAACTCCGGAAATGCTTATTTCAAATACATGCTATCAGCTTCAAGCTCAAACTTCCCGCCGAGGCACTCATACCTTAGACCCGGAGCTAACACCGGGCAGACAAGTTCTGCCACAGATGACCTTGCGGCATTCAAACACTTGTAGTAGTCCAATCTCAGATTTAACCCTGAGCAACGTCTACTTTTAGCTCAAACCGGCGATAACCCCGGTGAAGAGTCAGACGTCATCTTATCGCCTCAACGTTCTCTCTCATAAGATGATATCACGGCATACCAACAAGTAGTCCAATCTCAGATTTAACCTTGAGCAATGTCTACTGAGCAATGTCTGGAGGTTATATTGCCCCCTTCAACACATGCGCGTCATCTCAACACTTCATACATACATACATCCAACAATGTACCACAAGAACCGAGGAGTTACAATCCTGAGTGACTATTACGCGTGGCAGTACCTTGGATAGAATTTGAAGCTTGAAGACCATTGGCATGGACCTCTCTTCCTGACTTCGTACAAACTCTAATCCATGCCATTGCATAACTCTCGACACAAGCGATTTGAAGAAGGTCACATATACCTCGTTCGGATGCTCGGATTGAAGTTCTGCAAGTTCGAGCGGATATTACAGTGCATAAGTGCACGTACTTCGAGACGACGGGACCCGTGAGGCCCGGATGTACCACGATCAGCCGCAGTATGACCATGGGCTGTGCCGTAAATATACTGCGACCATCGATCTATAAATATAGACCTTGGGCCACCATTTTGGGGAGAGGAAAGAGAGAAAAGCGAGGAAGCCTGTCCAATTTACTCAGATACACCCATATTGAGTGTTTCCTCAAGATAAACACTGTTAGCTCACATATAGCTACACTTTTATCCAAATGGGAGCTGAGTGTTTATCCACATAGAGTCAAAGAAGTCTACTTTGGCAGCCCACTATAAGCCTTCTTATATTCTATAAAGCCTTCTTTCCATATTAGCACACACTGTTATACACATTGAGAGTCGTGTAGTGTGCGTTTGTCTGGACTTCGGTCCGTGGTTTTCATTTCTGTCTATATATATATATATATATACTTATATATATGTATATATTTTGTATATGGACTAACATTATCGAGTTATGTCTCGATTGAGCCTAGACTTATGTCTGGAGCGTTTATTTGCTTTTGTATATATATATACTTATATATATAAATTATGGTCAGACTCTGTCTGATGAGCTTAGACTTATGTCTGGAGCATCTCTCTGCTTTTATACATATATATACTTTTATATATAATTGTTGTCAGACATATCTCGATGAGCGTGGATTTTATATCTCATGAAGATTTACCTACTTTTATATATATATATATATATATATATATATATATATATATATATATATATATATAATTGTTGTCGATATATCCGATGAGCCCTGGATTTACATTCTATATGCTTTATTGCTTTTTTATATATATATATATATATATATATATATATATATATATATATATATATATATATATATATATATATATATATATATTTTTACATTCGTATGCAGAGTTTACTTCATGGAAGTTGATCACTTTTACAGACTTTATTTATATTTCGTCTCGCTCGAGTTTACTTACATGGCGCTTGATCGCTTCTGACTTTATTTACATTTTGTCCCACAGGAGTTTACTTAGTGGTGGTTGATCATGTCCACATATATATATTTATCGCTCTTATATATTTACATTTCAGATCCCCGATGGAGTTGCTTCGTGGTGGTTGATGATGTCTGTATATATATATTTACAACTTTTATATATATAATTGCTTACTGCTTTCCATACAAACTGCAGTATCATGTGAGCCTAGAAATCATGTGATCACAGATTCATCCCATTGAATCTAGATTCAGTTCCCATGATGGACGTTTTTTTTAGTCATGGCGACTTGTACATTATTCTGATGTCTCAATTTCCTTGGATGGTTGTCATGCCCATGAGGAGTTCTAAGATCTTCAGATATATATATTTTCTCAAAGATGCTTCGCATCTCAAAAATAAAAGCAAACAAGCCGAACATTTAATAATAAAATGGAAGTATCAAAGGTCTTAATTACTATTAAGCACAGGGTTTGAAAAACCTCTTTTTACAAAACTTCATTGCTATATCATGTTTAAAACTGAATTTTTCATAAATTCAAACCCTATGTATATAGGTACGAACGAGGTACAGCACTACTTCCAAATAATTTCACATTGATCCACACACACACACACACACAAATTCATATAATAGTATCTTTGAAAAGTGGTGGTAACCGTGGCAACACGGATGTCGGGGGGTGCCTAACACCTTCCCTCCGCATAATCAAGCCCCCGGACCTAAATGAATCTCGGTTTCACAGACCCGTTTAGCAGTGTTACATCACTGGGTCAATGTGCAAACCTTTTCATTTGCGTTGGTGCAACCAGTTAAAAACACCAACTAGCGACTCTTAAAGTAAAATCGTCGACATTATACATGTCGGACCTTTTTCACTTGTTTTTTCAAACAAATCTCACATTAACATGAGAACACCAAAGAACAAGTAACGAAAAAAGACACTAAAAATCCCGACGTCGACACGATGCATCCCCGGCGGGGGTCACAACACAAGACTTTTAAGCATCCACGTATCCCCGGTGGGGGTCACAACGCGATGCAACCATTGACACACACATCAATGAAGGTTAAGCAGCCTTAACAATACACCCAGCAGGGATCTATTCGGTGATACACACATAAGCGAAGGTCAGGCAGCCCTGACAATACAGACTGTTGGTAGTAATTCCGACAGGATGATGGGATATGTTATACACATCCTTAAACAGACAAAACTTTATCCCCACAGATCTCTTGTACACAAGAGGCACCTCTATGGAATAGAAGTCTATGTCTAGGATTCAAGACTTTGGCGATAGCCCCAACGTCAACATCCTTGAAGACTTGGATCGCATGTCCAAGACATTACTGATTGTCATCCCAGCTGGATTAACAGGGAACCAAAAATCATTTTCATCATGCATCATACATTTGCATCATGTTGCTGCACATAGCATCATGTTTATCTTGTTGCATTTCAAGTGTCTAGGATTCTTTATCCTATCCATGCCTTTCATTGCATGAATATGATAAAGAGGGGCATCTGTAGACACTCAAAATTTTCTGCACACCTGTTACTAACATTGCAGGGAGGCGATTCGCCTTTCGAGAGATAACCCCGGAAGACGGCTCACATCCATCTCGGATACTACCTAAGTTCAGTCTCAACCGGAACACACCCCGGGAGTATCATTTCCAACCTCGGAGATAACCCCGAGTTTCGTCCTTGGCGATAACCCCAAGGAATGTTGTTGTAGTTCCGGCGATAACTCCAGAAATTTATAGATCACATCCATTCTGGATACTACAGGCACATTTATAGATGACATCGCAGCATTCAAACACTTGTAGTAGTCTAATCGCAGATGTAACCCTGAGCAACGTCTGCTTTCAACTCAAACCAGAGATAACCCCAGTGAGGAGTCAAATGTCATCTTGCCACCTCAACATCTATGCGTCGTCTCAATGCTTCATACATACATACATACAACAATGTCCTACAAGAACCAAGGAGTTCCAATCCTGAGTGACTATTACGCTTAGCAGCACACCGGATAGAATTTGAAGCTTGAAGACTATGGGCATGGTCCCCTCTTCCTGACTTTGTACAACCTCTAATCCCAAGTCATTGTGTAACTCACGACACAAACGGTCTGAAGAAGGTCTTATATACCTCGTTCGGATGCTCGGATTGAAGTTCTGCAAGTTCGAGCGAACATTACAGTGCACGAGTGCACGTACTTTGAGATGATGGAACCCGCAGAGCCTGGGACACCCCGGGCAGCCACAGGTGCATCTGCGGCTGCCGCAGGTACACCTGCGGCTCCCCCTCTATAAATAGAGGGCTTGGGGTGGCCATTTTAAAAAAAAAAAAAGGCGAGGAAGCCCTGTCCAATTTACTCTGTACACACCCCATATTGAATGTTTCCTCATTTTAAACATCTATTAGCTCACATATAGCTATATTTTTATCCGACGGGAGCTGAGTGTTTATCCATATAGAGTCATAGAAGCCTGCATTGGCAGCCCACTATAAGCCTTCTCACACTCTATAAAGCCTTTCTCTTCATCTTTGCACACACTATTCTACACATTGAGAGTCGTGTTGTGTGCGTTTGCCCGGACTTTGGTCCGTGGTTTTTATTTCTGTCTGTATATATATACTTATATATATATATATATTTTATATGGACTAACATTATCGAGTTATGCCTCGATTAAGCCTAGACTTATGTCAGGAGCGTTTACTTGCTTTTATATATATATAACTATCGTCAGACATATCTGATGAGTCTGGATTTTACATCCGGATTGTTTACCTGCTTTTATATATATATATATATATATTTACATTTCTGTCAGGCCTGGAGTTTACTTCGAGGCCTTTTACTGCTTTATTTACATTTAGTCCCGCTTGGAGTTTACTTCGTATGGCGGTTGATACGCATTCTTCGCTTTATTTACTTTTCTCGATCCCCATGGAGTTGCTTCGTGGTGGTTGATCATGTCCATATACATATATATATATATATATATATATATATATATATATATATATATATATATATATATATAGCTTTTATATATTTACATTTCTCGATCCCCATGGAGTTGCTTACGTGGTGGTTGATCATGTCTATATATATATATTCTGACTTTTATATATATAATCGCTTATTGCTTTTCATATAAACTGTGGCATCATGTGAGCCTAGGAATCATGTGATCACAGATTCAGGCTACTAAATCTAGATTCAGTTCCCGTGATGGACATTTTTCAGCTGTAAGCAGCATATACATTATTTACAGTGTTTGAATTTCCTTGGATGGCTGTCATGCCCATAAGAAGTTCAGCACTGCTGTATATTATTTTCTCGAGGATGCTTCGCATCTCAAAAATAAAAGCAAACAAGCCGAATATTTTAATAATAAAATAGAGGTATGAAAAGGTCTCAATTACTATTGAGCACAGGGTTTGAAAAACCTCTTTTTTACAAAACTTTGTTGCTATATCCTGTTTAAAATTGAATATTTCTATAAATTCAAACCCTTTGTATATAGGTGCGAACAAGGCCTCGCACTACTTCCAAATAATTGTACATTGATCCACACACACACACACACACACATTCATATAACAGTTTCTTGAAAAGTGGCGGTCACCGTGGCAACACGGATGTCGGGGGGTGCCTAACACCTTCCATCCGCATAATCAAGTCCCCGAACCCAAATGAATCTCGATTTCACAGACCCGTTTAGCAGTGTCACATCACTGGGTCAATGTGCAAACCTTTTCAGTTGCGTTGGTGCAACCAGTTAAAAACACCAACTGGCGACTCTTAAAGTTAAATCGTCGACATTACACATGTCGGACCTTTTTCACTTGTTTTTTCAAACAAATCTCACATAACATGAGAACACCAAAGAACAAGTAACGAAAAGGGACAAATAAAAATCCCGACGTCGACAATATGTTGTTACGTGTTGCTCCATGGAAAGGAGTTACGAGATTTGGAAAGAGAGGAAAGCTCAATCCTCGATTCATTGGCCCATTTTTAATCCTCGGTCGAGTAGGAGTTGTGGCCTATAGACTCGCCTTACCGCCAAGTATGTCTCGTGTTCATAACATTTTTCACATATCTATGTTACGTAAATATGTGAAAGACCCGAACCACATTATTGAATTAGAACCAGACGAGATAGCGGAAGATTTAACGTATGAAGAGGTACCTGTTAAAATCTTGGATAAGAAGGAACATATTCTACACTCCAAGGTTATACCTCAAGTCAAAGTTTTGTGGAGAAACCACGATGTTAAGGAAATAACCTGGGAGTTAGAATCTAAAATGAAATCAAGGCATCCTCACCTCTTCGTCATACCAGGTATGTACCCTAATTTCGAGGGAAAAATTTCATAAGAAGGGAAGGTTGTAAGACCCCAACTTTTATGAATAAAGATGAATTTTTTTTATAAATATCATTTTTGAATATTAAGGTGTGAATTTGTTATAATATTATAGGTGTGGGTAATATTTATAAATTTTGCAAAGTAAGCAAGTTGTTATATAATATTCGATTGGTCGGGGAATATTCGTTTTAACAGGGAATATTCGTACGACGGCACAATCATTGGTGGACCCCACAACGTAATTATTGTCAGAATGAAAAAATGGTAGAAATATTTTTTTATAAAAATAATGGCGGAAGTTTTACCATTAACTGTTGAAATACTCGGTGTTAAAAGTACAGTAATACGCGTGGTTGCATAGTAGCACATGGTATTGATTATTGATGCTTACGTGAGAAGTTACTCAATTTTATTCAATTATTGCTACAGTAATTGTTGCATAGTATCTCACGTTATTTGATTCAATTATTGTCAATATTTTATATTATTAAATCAATAATTGAGAAAACGAATTATTCGTATTATTATATGCATAATTAACAATGTCTAAAAAGTTCTGTCGAGGAAAGGGGTTTGGTCACCTAATTGTGCGCCAATAGGGAGATATCCTTATTGGAAAGCCCCCTCTTTCCTAGGAACGATCTGGTTGTTAATATTGCGAGTTATAATAATATGAATAAAGGTTGTTAAAAATATTGAGGAGATTTTTTGAAGTAGTTATTGTAAATTTTGCTTATTATTTGGACCCCCATTTACCCACTTTTTTAAAATAATCGGTAGAAAGTTATTCAGTATATATATATATATATACATATATATTTATAATGGGACCCACCTGTGATGGTGAAATGTTGGTGGGAGGGGAACACGTGGGGCCCACGTTGGAAGAAAAAAAAATGGGGGAATCCTACAAAATTTGTCACAGAGGGAGATGTTTTTTTTCAAAGCACCCTGTGCTATATATATATATATATATATATATATATATATATATATATATATATATATATATTATATTTTTGTTTTACTTGATATTTGTAATTCGATTATTGCATATAACATCCGTGACTGCTAAAATTTCATCCCTGAAATTATCATTCAGTGCACCCGTCATCAAACAGTACCCTTCCATTCTCCTATAAATAGGATGCTTAGTTAGAATTGAAAATCACACCAGAATCAGAGAATTTTTTTTTCTATAATATTGAGCGTATTTCTTTCGAGTTTTAGGAAGCTTTGAGTATAGAAATAGTGAAAGTTTTCTTCAAGAATATCCCCGCTATACCAGTTGGAATACTCTTTTTTTCAAGGTAAGGGATTTTATTTTTGTTCAGTATTCGTAAGAAATAATATTTTCTTCCATACTCTGTAGTATGTAAGTAATATTATTTTGTTTCATATTTCGAATTCTATACTCATTTTGTTAATGTTTTAGCTTCTATACTCCATGAAATTAGTAGAATATCCTTGATATTTGCGCTTCATCCAGTATCTTTTCATAGAAATATTATTCTGAGCATTCTTGATAAATTTTAACTTTTTCATGCCGGAGTACTATCCACGGGTTACTATTCATGAAGTACTATTCACGGGGTACTATTTACTCGAGTACTATTCACCCGGGGTACTATTCATGATAAAAATTGATTCGTTTATGGTCCAAATTATTTTTGATACATTATTATTCTTGAATTTTACTCCACAAAGCAGTATCATGTTGACAATTTGGACATTATTGAATTCTGGATAAATTAAATTATAAATCTTTAAAATTTTATCCTTTGCTTTCTTGTAATTGAATTCTTATATCATTGTCATCATCCTCATGTTTATATTATGATGAAAGTCATTTGTGGCCCGTAGTGCATAGATGGACTTGGTATGATTATGACCAGGGATTATTTGGTATAATCATGACTGTAATATTACAAATGATGTGGTAAAATTCATCATTGGCCCATAGTGCATTGATGGATAGTTGTTGGCATGATCATGACCATTGATGAAAACACGAATATCCTTGGCCCATAGTGCATGGATAATTTGTGGTCGTTATACTAATGAATATCCTTGGCCGTAGTGCAAGGATGATTCGATGATGTGGATTATTTATTAAGCTGATTCTCAGCGATAAAACTGTTGATAAACTTTCTAAATCATAGAAGATAGTAGATTTCATGTTCTACTTGACTCTTCTAATGGATTGCTTGTTCTGCTACAGTTAAACTTGATGTCTATTGTATTTTATCAGTTTAACATTGTTGAAGGCTAACGATAATTTATTTTGAATTATCTTAGTCATAATATTTCTTACTGGGCTAGTTGAGCTCACCATTTGCTTTCGTTGTTCTCTTCAGGAAATGAGAATATAGCTAGGACTAGTCGGGGAACGTAGTGACGGTCCAGATGTTTGAATTAGTAGTCCTCACTATTCTGTGAAATAGTATGATAATAAAGGTATTGAGGACTTATTTTGAGTTTGAATACTGTCTAGAAGACATTATTTGTATTAAAACTCACAGCTCATGTTGTATATTTAAGTTTGTATTTGTATTCTGTACCATGTATTTGGCGACTCAGAATGGGTGATTTATACCTATTTTGGGGGCGTCACAACAAACCCCTTAAAGTATTTATATTAAGTCCTAAGCGTTCAAAGGTATTTGGAATATCGAACGTCGCCTTCTAGGACGATAAAACTATAGAGTATCAGTTAATCATATAAGTTTGTTGTGTCGCACAAGACTTATTTTAATTTTTTGAGATGTTGTTTTATCACATTTAATGCTTATAAATAGATTGAACGATTCTATCTTGTTGTGTAGCACAAGGACAATATTTTTCTTTTGAATATATGGAAGTGCTAGGTTGGACTTGGTGATTATGATTCGGATGTGTCGCACTTGATCATAATAATCTAATAGGCAAAATAAAAGGAGTTACATGTTGATGTAATTGACAATAGTTGTCTACCTATTTATTTATATATAGTTTCTTGTGTCACACAAGGCTATATACATTTGAAATCAGATCCTTAGTGAATCCGGATAGATTGGTACATACGTTGCTTACTCATTTAATGAGGATGATTGATCTCATAATCATTTGTGTGGAGACACTAAAGCAAGTATATAGGTGCTTATTAGAGAATAAATATACTGAATGTGGCTCACTAAGGAATACCTAATGGAGTTTTAATCTTCTATCAATAGGAATTCCTTTAGTGATACTAGTATAAGTGATCCTTAGACTTGAGATCATCATAGTATCTTGTGTATGATAAGTTATACTTTGACATGTCCCTTAAGACACTTAGGGTAAATCAAAGGGTATGCTTAGGTATAATAAGTTGTGCATGGAGATAATGAATGATCAATAAAGAATCTACTGCTTCTAATAAAAGAAGAGTATGTCCTATATAATTCCAATAATGAAAACTCTGTAATCCTTGGCCAAAGTGGAATAAAATTAAAAAGGAGTTTCTAATTTGCATTATCAGAGTTTATGTATTTGAGAATCGAAATACATATAATTAAATTTAATAAGACTTAACAGTAATTCTATGTAATACCCCATCTTTTATGAATAAAAATGAATTTTCCTATAAATATCATTTTTGAATAATATTGGTGTGGATTTGTTATAATATTATAGTTGTGGGTAATATTTATAAATTTTGCAAAGTAAACAAGTTGTTATATAATATTCGATTGGTCGAGGAATATTCGTTTTAACAGGGAATATTTGTACGACGGCACAATTATTAGTGAACCCCACAACGTAATTATTGTCGGAATGAGAAAACGACAGAAATATCTTTTTATGAAAATAACGGCGGAAGTTTTACCGTTAACTATTGAAATACCGGTGATAAAGTACGATGTCTGGCGTGGTTGCATAGTAGCACACCAGATTGATTATTGATCTTACGTGAGAAGTCACTCTCGGTTGTAAACAATTATTGCTACAATGAGTTCTTTGCATAATATCTCTCATATTATTGATTCAATTATTGTCAAGATTATCATCGCATAATATTTTATATTATTAAATCAATAATTGAAACGACAAAGTTATTCATATTATTATTTGCAATATTGACGATGTCTAAAAAGTTCTGTCGAGGAGAGGTTTGGTCACCTAATTGCGCGCCAATAGGGAGAAATCCTTATCGGAAAGCCCCCTCTTTCCTGGGAACGATCTGGTTGTTAATATTGCGAGTTATAATAATGATGAATAAATTGAAGGGATTTTATGAAATATTTGTTGTAAGTTTTGCTTATTATATGGACCCCCATTTACCCATTTTTTTCCAAATAATCACTAGAAAGTTATTCGGTGTGTATATATATATATATATATATATATATATATAATAGGTGGGGGCCACTGTGGGGCCCATGTGTTGTTAAATTGAATTTTGTATCGACCTTGAACCCGGTACAAAACCCATTTCCAAAGCCCCATATCGAATGGCTCATATTGAACTTCAAGAGTTAAAAACTCAACTACAGGAATTGTTAGATATCGGTTTCATTCATCCTAGTACATCTCCTTGGGGTGCTCATGTTCTATTCATAAAGAAGAAAGATGGGAGTATGCGAATTTGTATTGATTATCGGGAATTGAATCATGTCACCATTAAAAATAGGTACCCATTGCCATGTATTGATGACCTGTTTGACCAGTTGCAAGGCGCCAAATTCTTTTCAAAGATCGATCTTCGTTCTGGATATCATCAGTTAAAGATTAAAACCGATGAAATTCCAAAGACGACTTTCAGAACTCGGCACGGGCATTACGAATTCCTATTCATGTCTTTTGGATTGACTAATGCTCCTAGTACCTTCATGGATATGATGAACCAAGTATTCAAGGAATATTTGGATCATTTTGTGGTTTTCTTTATTGATGGCATTCTCATATATTCCAAAAGCCGTGAAGATCATGAGCAACACTTAAGGCTGATACTCCAAAAGCTTCGTGAAAATAAGCTATATGCCAAGTTGAAGAAATGCGAGTTCTGCCTTAGGGAAGTAGCATTCCTTGGGCACATGATATCAAATCACGGAATATCTGTTGACCCAGCGAAGATTGAACCAATTCAAAGCTGGGAGCAACCTAAGTTAATAACCGAAGTACGTAGCTTTCTGGGCTTAGCTGGCTATTATCGGAGATTCGTGGAAGGATTTTCTCGAATCGCTACTCCATTAACTCAGCTGACTCAAAAAGATACAAAATTTGGTTGCAGTGAGAAATGTGAGAAGAGTTTTCAAGAATTCAAGAGGAGACTCATTTCAGCACCTGTTCTGATAATACCATCTGGCTCGGAGGGATTTGTCATCTAAAGTGATGCTTCAGGCAAAGTTTTAGGATGTGTTCTCATGCAACATGGGAAATTCATAGCCTATGACTCACGATAACTCAAAGAATATGAGAGGAATTATCCTACTCATTATCTAAAGTTGGCAGCAGTCATTTTTGGACTAAAGATCTGGAGGCATTACCTATATGGAGAAAAGGTAGAGATCTATACGGATCATAAAAGCCTCAAATATTTCTTCACTCAAAAAGAACTCAACATGGGACAACGACGTTGGAACGAGCTGTTGAAAGATTACGATCATACCATTCAATACCATCCTGGAAAAGCGAACGTAGTAGCTAACGCATTGAGTAGAAGATCATATGCGGGTACGAGTGCGATATTGTCAATGCGAAGGCCCATTTTGTATGACTTACAAAGCATAGAGATAGAGTTAAAAACTCCAGGGACCCATGTGATGATGGCGAATATACGAGTAGAACCGACTTTAATCGATAAAGTTAAAGCTGCTCAAGTTAAAGACCTGGAGCTGATGCGTATGAGGAAGAAAGTGCAAGAAGGTGCTATCCCGGAAGCAAGAATCGATAAAGAAGGAATACTATGAGTCAACTCTAGACTTTTTGTTCCTAACGACCTTGATTTAAAGTATAAAATCATGTTGGAGGCGCACAACACACCATTTGCAATCCATCCTGGGAGTACCAAAATGTATCGTGATCTTCGACATACATTTTGGTGGAGAAATATGAAGAGAGAAATCGCGGAGTTTATCTCAAGGTGTTTAACTTGTCAACTTGTCAAGATGTAGCATCAAGTGCCAAAAGGTCCATTGCAACCACTTAAAATTCCACAATGGAAGTGGGAGCACATTACCATGGATTTCGTTACAGGTCTTCCCAAGGTTTCTAAAGGCATAGATGCAATTTGGGTCATTGTTGATATATTGACCAAGTCGGCTCATTTCTTACCTATACGAGAAACTTATACACTTGAACGTCTTGCTCGTATATACATAAACGAGATTGTAAGACTGCATGGTATGCCAGTATCCATAGTTTCTGATCGAGACCCAAGATTCACTTCACGATTTTGGGTTAGTTTGTAAAAATCTATGGGCACGGATTTCCGATTCAGTTCGGCATATCATCCTGAGACGGACGGGCAGTCGGAAAGGACTATTCAAACTCTGGAGGATCTATTAAGACTCTGTGTCCTTGACTTCAAGGGAAGTTCGGACAAGTTCTTACCATTGGTGGAGTTTTCCTACAACAATAGTTATCAAGCAAGTATTGGCATGGCTCCATTCGAGGCATTGTATGGACGCAAGTGTCGTTCTCCAGTATGCAGGGATGAGGTGGGTGAAGCAACATTGTTGGGACCGGAGTTGGTGCATATGACTACGGAAAAGATTCAAACGATCCGACAACGTATAAAAACCTCACAAGATCGACAAAAGTGTTATGCTGATCTTCATTGAAAGGACGTGGAATTCAATATTGGAGATCATGTGTTGTTACGTGTTGCTCCATGGAAAGGAGTTACGAGATTTGGAAAGAAAGGAAAGCTCAATCCTCATATTATTGATTCAATTATTGTCACAGTATCATCTGCATAATATTTTATATTATTAAATCAATAATTAAGACGACAAAGTTATTCATATTATTATTTGCAATATTGACGATGTCTAGAAAGTTCTGTCGAGGAGAGGTTTGATCACCTAATTGCGCGCCAATAAGGAGAAATCTTTATCAAAAAGCCCCCACTTTCCTGGGAACGATCTGGTTGTTAATATTGTGAGTTATAATAATGATGAATAAATTGAAGGGATTTTATAAAATATTTGTTTTAAGTTTTGCTTATTATATAGACCCCCATTTACCCATTTTTTCAAAATAATCGGTAGAAAGTTATTCGATATAAATATATATATATATATATATATATATATAATAGGTGGGGGCCACTATGGGGCCCATGTGTTGTTGAATATTTTTTTGGGGGGGGAATCTGATGAAAATGGACACGGGAGGTGTTTGTTTTCAAAACAAACATGTGTTAATATATATATATATATATATATAATAAGTTTTGTTTTTTATGAAAAATAGAATATATTATATTTAATTGAATATTATATTAATAAGTTGAAATAAGGGACATCTGAAAATTTTTTCTTTTCCCCGTGATGCGTTCGTCCAAAAATCCTACAGTTGGTCCGTGATAATTTTCCAAATAATATCCTTTCTATTCTCCTATAAATAGGATGCTTAATTAGAATTGAAAGTCACACCGGAATCAAAGAATTCTGCTTCTATAATATTGAGCGTATTTCTTTCGAGTTTTAGAAAGCTTTGAGCGTAGAAAATAGTTAAAGTTTTCTTCAAGAGTATCCCCGTTATACCAATTGGAATACTCTTCTTTTCAAGGTAAGGATGTTATTTTTGTTCAGTATTCATATGAAATAATATTTTCTTCCATACTCTTTAGTATGTAAGTAATATTATTTCGTTTCAGATTTCGGATTCTATACTCATTTTGTTAAAGTTTTGGCTTCTATACTTCATGAAATTAGTAGAATATCCTTAAAATTTGCGTTTCATTCTGTATCTTTTCATGGAAATATTATTCTGAGTATTCTTCATAAATTTTAACTTTTTCATGCCGGAGTACTATCCATGGGTTACTATTCATGAAGTACTACTATTCACTCGAGTACTATTCACCCGGGGTAGTATTCATGATAAAAATTGATTCGTTTTCGGTCCAAATTATTTTTGATACAATATTATTCTTGAATTTTACCCCACAAAGCAGTATCATGTTGACAATTTGGACATTATTGAATTCTGGATAAATTAAATTATAAATCTTTAAAAATTTATCCTTTGTTTTCTTGTACTTGAATTCTTATATCATTGTCATCATCCTCATGTTTATATTATGATGAAAGTCATCTGTGGCCCGTAGTGCATAGATGGACTTGGTATGATTATGACCAGGGATTATTCGGTATAATCATGACCGTAATGTTACAAATAATGTGGTAAAAGTCCTCATTGGCTCATAGTGTATTGATGGACAGTTGTTGGCATGATCATGACCATTGATGAAAACACGAATATCCTTGGCCCGTAGTGCATGGATAATTTGTGGTCGTGATACTAATGAATATCCTTGGCCGCAGTACAAGGGTGATTCGATGATGTGGATTATTTATTGTTTGAGTCTCAAATGATAAAATTGATGATAAATTCTTTTAAATCATAGAAGATAGTAGATATCATGCTCTACATGACTCTTCTAATGGATTGCTTGTTCCACTGCAGTTAAACTTGATGTCTATTGTATTTTATTAGTTTAACATTGTTGAAGGCTAACGATAATTTATTCTGCATTATCTTAGTCATAATATTTCTTACTGGGCTAGTTGAGCTCACCCCTTACTTTCATTGTTCTCTTGAAATGAGAATATAAATTTGGGACTAGTCGGGAAGCGGAGTGATGGTCCAGATGTTTGCATTAGTAGTCCTCATTATTCTGTGAAATAGTGTTATAATAAATGTATTGAGGACTTATTTTGAGTTTGAATAATGTCTAGAAGACAATATTTGTATTAAAACTCACAGCTCATGTTGTATATTTAAGTTTGTATTTGTATTTTATACCATGTATTTGGCGACTCAGAATGGGTGATGTATACCTATTTTGGGGGCGTCACAGTTGGTATCAAAGCTTAGGGATATGATCCCTGGCTGAGATGTGAGACTAGAACTAGGAGGGGAGAGACATGTAATTCTTTCGCTAGTATGACCTACCTAAGTTTATTTATTATTTAATTGGTCGGTCAGAATATAGGGATAATATGTGGCATGTCAATTAACCCTTGTTTTGTGGCAGTATTTGAAAATGACATCTGAGAATGTTGAGAATAGCAATGGAGCACATGAGACCATTGAATCACCAACGATTAATAACCAGGAAAATGTGCTTCAGGAAGGCAACAATCCTCATGCAAACAACAACACCGACCAAATGATGAATGACGGAATATTTAGGGGCTTTCTGCAATTCATGCAACATCAGGCGAGAGAGACTCCTATCCAAAATGCAGGTGGAAACACTGGCAACTCTCGGACGGTCACCGCTAAGCAGTTCAAGGAGTTGGGACCACCGAAGTTTTTGGGAGAGCCAAAACCACTTAAGGCGGAGACGTGGATAAAGTAGATCACCAAGATATTTGATGTCTTGGGATGTTCTGAGGAGCAAAAGGTTCCCTTTGCCACCTTCATGTTGTGAGGAGAGGCAGATTACTGGTGGGAATCTGTAAAGCGTACCCAGCCTGCCGCACTCAAAATGTCTTGGGAGAAGTTCCAAGAACTGTTCAACGACAAGTACTTTCCCGAAAGTATTAGTCACATAAAAGAGGTAGAGTTCATCAAGCTGGAGCAAAACAATATGACCGTGTCACAGTACGAAGCCAAGTTTGTCGAGTTATCCCGGTTTGCGTCCCACTTAGTTGATAACGAGGAAAGAATGACGTGGATGTTTCTAAGAGGTTTTAAACCCGAGATACGTCAATATCTTATCTCTCACAAACTGTGTTTGTATTCAGATGTTGTAAATAGGGCTCAATTATTGGAGCACAATAATGAGTCAACCAAACCAAGAGAGAGCAGCCGACAAGTTGATAATACCAGTGGTAGCAGTCATCGAAGCGGTGACAACAAACGTGGAGGGAATCAACATGCCAGAAATGGTAACCACTTTGGTGGTAATCATGGCCAAGACAATAAAAGTGGACATTTTAAGAAGAGGAGATTCAACAATGATGGAAAGACATCAGCACCAGCACCCATTGTTAAGGAAGGAGAACGACCACCTATCATATGCTTCAAATACGGAGGGGAGGGACATATCAGTCTAAACTGTGCACAACAGTCCAAAACGTGTTACAATTGTGGAAGAGAAGGTCACCTAGCTCGATTTTGTCATTCAGGGAAGCCAAGTCTAGTTGGGATGGAGGCACCAAAGGTTGTTCCAGAAAAGTCAAAACCAGTAGTTCAAGGGAGAGCGTTTGTCGTAACCTCCCAGAAAGTAAGGAGCCCGAACGAGGTTATCATGGGTAAGCTAATCATAAACTCTAGCGAAGTCTATACCTTATTTGATACCGGTTCTACCCATTCTTTTATTTCTCCTACTTGCGCTCAACGTTTAAATTTGACTCCGGAGAAATTAAACTTTGACTTATCTGTTAAAACTCTGTTGGGAGAAACCTTCATTACATCCACTATTTAAAAGTCTTGTTTGGTTCAAATCGATAACCTTACATTACATGTCGATCTTATTTCATTGAAAATACTTGCATTTGACGTAATTTTAGGGATTGATTGGTTAACTACTCATCATGCAAAAATTGATTATTTTCGTAAGGTTGTTAGCTTTCATATTCCTAACCAACCTATTATGTGAATTCAAGCAACCAACTAATTAAAATCAATCATTGTCATCTCAAGCCATAAAGCTATTCGTTTATTGAAAAACGGATGTCAAGCTTTCTTAACTCATGTCACGGATTTAAAAAAAAATACGTCAGTTTTGAATGATATTTCTATTGTTAATAAATTTTCTGACGTATTCCCTGAAGAACTTTCTGGCCTACCCCCAGAGCATGAAATTGAATTTTGTATCGACCTTGAACCCGGTACAAAACCCATTTCCAAAGCCCCATATCGAATGGCTCCTATTGAACTTCAGGAGTTAAAAACTCAACTACAGGAATTGTTAGATATCAGTTTTATTCATCCTAGTACATCTCCTTGGGGTGCTCATGTTCTATTTATAAAGAATAATGATGGGAGTATGCGACTTTGTATTGATTATCGGGAATTGAATCATGTCACCATTAAAAATAAGAATCCATTGCCACATATAGATGACCTGTTTGACCAGTTGCAAGGCGCCAAATTCTTTTCATAGATCAATCTTCGTTTCGGTTATCATTAGTTAAAGATTAAAACTGATGACATTCCAAAGACGGCTTTCAAAACTCAGTACGTGCATTACGAATTCCTATTCATGTCTTTTGGATTAACTAATGCTCCTGCTGCCTTCATGGATATGATGAATCGAGTATTCAAGGAATATTTGGTTCATTTTGTGGTTTTCTTTATTGATGACATTCTCATATATTCCAAAAGTCGTGAAGATCATGATCAACACTTGAGGCTGATACTCCAAAAGCTTCATGAAAATAAGTTATATGCCAAGTTAAAGAAATGTGAGTTCTGGCTTGAGGAAGTAGCATTCCTTGGGCACGTGATATCAAATCACAGAATATTTGTTGACCAAGCGAAGATTGAACCAATTCAAAGCTGGGAGCAACCTAAGTCAGTAACCGAAGTACGTAGCTTTCTGGGCTTAACTGGTTATTATCGGAGATTCGTGGAAGGATTTTCTCGAATCGCTACTCTATTAACTCAGCTGACTCGAAAAGATACAAAATTTGGTTGCAGTGAGAAATGTGAGAAGACTTTTCAAGAATTCAAGAGGAGACTCATTTCAGCACCTGTTCTGATAATACCATCTGGCTCGGAGGGATTTGTCATCTAAAGTGATGCTTCAGGCAAAGTTTTAGGATGTGTTCTCATGCAACATGGGAAAGTCATAGCCTATGACTCACGATAACTCAAAGAATATGAGAGGAATTATCCTACTCATTATCTAAAGTTGGCAGCAGTCATTTTTGCACTAAAGATCTGGAGGCATTACCTATATGGAGAAAAGGTAGAGATCTATACGGATCATAAAAGCCTCAAATATTTCTTCACTCAAAAGGAACTCAACATGGGGCAACGACGTTGGAATGAGCTGTTGAAAGATTACGATCATACCATTCAATACCATCTTGGAAAAGCGAACGTAGTAGCTGACGCATTGAGTAGAAGATCATATGCGGGTACGATGCAAAGGCCCATTTTGTATGACTTACAAAGCATGGAGATAGAGTTAAAAACTCTAGGGACCCATGTGATGATGGCGAATATACGAGTAGAACCGACTTTAATCGATAAAGTTAAAGCTGCTCAAGTTAAAGACCTGGAGCTGATGCGTATGAGGAAGAAAGTACAAGAAGGTGCTATCTTTGAAGCAAGAATCGATGAAGACGGAATACTACGAGTCAACTCTAGACTTTGTGTTCCTAAAGACCCTGATTTTGAGTATAAAATCATGATGGAGGTGCACAACACACCGTTTACAATCCACCATGGGAGTACCAAAATGTATCGTGATCTTTGACATACATTTTTGTGGAGCAATATGAAGAGAGAGATCGCGGAGTTTATCTCAAGGTGTTTAACTTATCAACGTGTCAAAGCGGAGCATCAAGTGCCAAAAGGTCCATTGCAACCACTTAAAATTCCACAATGGAAGTGGGAGCACATTACTATGGATTTCGTTACTGGTCTCCCCAAGGTTTCTCAAGGCATAGATGCAATTTGGGTCATTGTTAATATATTGACCAAGTCGGCTCATTTCTTACCTATACGAGAAACTTATACACTTGAACGTCTTTCTTGTATATACATAAACGAGATTGTAAGACTGCATGGTATGCCAGTATCCATAGTTTCTGATAGAGACCCAAGATTCCCTTCATGATTTTGGGTTAGTTTACAAAAAATTATGGGCACGGATTTGTGATTTAGTTCGGCATATCATCCTCAGACGGACGGGCAGCCGGAGAGGACTATTCAAACTCTGGAGGATCTATTAAGACTCTGTGTCCTTAACTTAAAGGGAAGTTCGGAAAAGTTCTTACCATTGGTGGAGTTTTCCTACAACAATAGTTATCAAGCAAGTATTGGCATGGCTCCATTCGAGGCGTTGTATGGATGCAAGTGTCGTTCTCCAGTATGCTGGGATGAGGTGGGTGAAGCAACGTTGTTGGGACCGGAGTTGGTACGTATGACTACGGAAAAGATTCAAACGATCCGACAACGTATAAAAACCTCACAAGATTGACAAAAGAGTTATGTTGATCTTCATCGAAAGGACGTGGAATTCAATATTGGAGATCATGTGTTGTTACGTGTTGCTCCATGCAAAGGAGTTACGAGATTTGGAAAGAGAGGAAAGCTCAATCCTCGATTCATTGACCCATTTTTAATCCTCAATCGAGTAGGAACTGTGGCCTATAGACTCGCCTTACCGCCAAGTATGTTTCGTGTTCATGACGTTTTTCACATATCTATGTTACGTAAATATGTGAAACACCTGAACCACATTATTAAATTAGAACCAGACGAGATAGTGGAAGATTTAGCGTATGAAGAGTTACCTGTTAAAATCTTGGATAAGGAAGAGCATATTCTACGCTCCAAGGTTATACCTCAAGTCAAAGTTTTGTGGAGAAACCACGATGTTGAGGAAATGACCTAGGAGTTAGAATCTGAAATGAAATCAAGGTATCCTCACCTCTTCGTCATACCAGGTATGTACCCTAATTTCGAGGGCAAAATTTATAAGAAGGGGAGGTTGTAATACCCAACTTTTATGAATAAAAATGAATTTTCCTATAAATATCATTTTTGAATAATATTGGTGTGGATTTGTTATAATATTATAGTTGTGGGTAATATTTATAAATTTTGCAAAGTAAACAAGTTGTTATATAATATTCGATTAGTCGGGGAATATTCGTTTTAATGGGGAATATTCGTACGACGGTACAATCATTGGTGGACACCACAACGTAATTATTGTCGAAATGAGAAAAACGATGTAAATATCTTTTATGAAAATAACGGCGGAAGTATTACCGTTAAGCTGTTGAAATACCCTATGATAAAAGTACGAGATGTCTGCGTGGTTGCATAGTAGCACACTACGGTATTGATTATTGATGCCTACGTGAGAAGTCACTCGGTTATATTCAATTATTGCTACAATGAGTTCTTTGTATAATATCTCTCATATTATTGATTCAATTATTGTCACAGTATCATCTGCATAATATTTTATAATATTAAATCAATAATTGAGATTTACACAAAGTTATTCATATTATTATTTGCAATATTGACGATGTCTAAAAAGTTACATCGAGGAGAGGTTTGGTCACCTAATTGCGGCATAATAAGGAGAAATCCTTATCGAAATCCCTCTTTCCTGGGAACGATCTGGTTGTTAATATTGCGAGTTATAATAATGATGAATAAATTGAAGGGATTTTATGAAATATTTGTTGTAAGTTTTGATTATTATATGGACCCCCATTCACCCATTTTTTTAAAATAATCGGTAGAAAGTTATTCAGTATGTATATATATATATATATAATAATAGGTGGGGGCCACTGTGGGGCCCATGTGTTGTTGAATTTTTTTTTAGGGGGGGAATCATTGAAAATGGACACGGGATGTTTTTGTTTTCAAAACAAACATGTGTTAATATATATATATATATATATATATATATATATATATATATATATATATATATATATATTATAATAAGTTTTATTTTTTATGAAAAATAGAATATATTATATTTTATTAAATATTATATTAATAAGTTAAAATAAGGGACGTCTGAAAAATTTTTCTTTTCCCCGTGATGCGTTCGTCCAAAAATCCTACTGTTGGTCCGTGATAATTTTCTAAATAGTATCCTTTCTATTCTCCTCTAAATAGGAAGCTTAGTTAGAATTGAAAATCACACCAGAATCAGAGAATTCTTCTTCTATAATATTGAGCATATTTCTTTCGAGTTTTAGAAAGCTTTGAGCATAGAAAATAGTGAAAGTTTTCTGCAAGAATATCCCCACTATACCAGTTGGAATACTCTTCTTTTCAAGGTAAGGGATGTTATTTTTGTTCAGTATTCATATGAAATAATATTTTCTTCCATACTCTTTAGTATGTAAGTAATATTATTTCGTTTCAGATTTCGGATTCTATACTCATTTTGTTAAAGTTTTGGCTTCTATACTCCATGAAATTAGTAGAATATTCTTAAAATTTGCGTTTCATCCAGTATCTTTTCATGGAAATATTATTCTAAGCATTCTTGATAAATTTTAACTTTTTCATGTCGGAGTACTATCCACGGGTTACAATTCACGAAGTACTATTCACTCGAGTCTATTCCCCGGGGTACTATTCATGATAAAAATTGATTCGTTTTTGGTCCAAATTATTTTTGATACAATATTATTCTTGAATTTTACTACACAAAGCAGTATCATGTTGACAATTTGGACATTATTGAATTCTGGATAAATTAAATTATAAATATTTAAAAAATTATCCTTTGTTTTCTTGTACTTGAATTCTTATATCATTGTCATCATCCTCATGTTTATATTATGATGAAAGTCATCTGTGGCCCGTGGTGCATAGATGGACTTGGTATGATTATGACCAGGGATTATTCGGTATAATCATGACCGTAATGTTACAAATGATGTGGTAAAAGTCCTCATTGGCCCGTAGTGCATTGATGAATAGTTGTTGGCATGATCATGACCATTGATGAAAACACGAATATCCTTGGCCCGTAGTGCATGGATAATTTGTGGTTGTGATACTAATAAATATCATTGACCGTAGTGCAGGGGTGATTCGATGATGTGGACTATTTATTAAGCTGAGTCTCAGCGATAAAATTGATGATAAATTCTTTTAAATCATAGAAGATAGTAGATATCATGATCTACATGACTCTTCTAATGGATTGCTTGTTCCGTTGCAGTTAAACTTGATGTCTATTGTATTTTATCAGTTTAACATTGTTGAAGGCTAACGATAATTTATTCTGCATTATCTTAGTCATAATATTTCTTACTGGGCTAGTTGAGCTCACCCCTTGCTTTCATTATTCTCTTCAGGAAATGAGAATATAGCTGGGACTAGTCGGGGAACGGAGTGATGGTCCAGATGTTTGCATTAGTAGTCCTCATTATTCTGTGAAATAGTGTTATAATAAATGTATTGAGGACTTATTTTGAGTTTGAATACTTTCTAGAAGACAATATTTGTATTAAAACTCACAGCTCATGTTGTATATTTAAGTTTGTATTTGTATTCTGTACCATGTATTTGGAGACTCAGAATGGGTGATGTATACCTATTTTGGGGGCGTCACATTCTATGTTTTATATTTATTTGGGACATTGCATGGTGGAAGGATTGAATTGTACGATAACTATTAACTCAAAGGTTCTTTTATGATTAATATTGAAATCTATATTATCTGGAAGTGAATTGTTAAATCCACAACACTTTTTGTTATTTTTACAACAAAAGTGTCGTTGTCGTTGTATAGAAACGGTAAAAATCGTTGCTATAGGATCTATAGAAATACTTTTGTTGTGAAAAAAATATTTTCTGTTGTGGATTTAACAATTTTCTATCTGGAGAGTCGTTAATCTCTAAGGGGAGGCTTATCCTTATTGTAGAATAAATGTTATTTATTTAAATGAATTAAATAGTTTAATTTATTTATTTAAATAAGATTAGAATTGTTCTAATTTATTTATTTACAATCGGTTTAATATGGAGAACCTAAAGGGTTACACCATAAAAGGGAAATATTTATTTAAAAAGTAAATAGCATAATCGTAATAATTAGTTAAGTGTATTTAATTTAATCTATGGTGATAGAATAAATTAAATAGCTTAATATTATTATTTAATATTTTGGAAATATTAAATATAAATTAATAGGAGATGTCTTATTATTATTACTACTATTGTTATTATTAGTTTAATTTTTAAAGGATTTAAGAATTAATTAATAAAAGTACTCTCATTTATTCCTAATTGGATTAGGAGCATAATTAATCAAAGGAGTTTAATTAATTAAAACAAAAACTCATTCCTAAAATGTTTAGGAGGGTTGCCTACATCTATAAATAAGATCTTATTATGGATTAGGGTTACAATAACAATTCTAAGAGTTGTGAGAGTACACATATTCTATAGAGATATAATTAGGGTTTAGCCATACACCCATCTTCTTGAATAATTATTCTTCCTTTGTGGATCACGTCTAGAGGTCAAACGCTTGTGTGACTAACGTTGATCAAAGAAAGGAATCTAACCCAACGAATTCGAGGAGAGCACGAAGGACTTGGAGTTGAACTCGTACCTGAGGAAACTTGATTCTACAAGGGTATGAATCTGATTCTCCTTCTTCTTTGTTTAGATTGATAAATAAGCACAAAGCATGATCATGGTGATGGTTTGTATGAAAAACTTTAAAACTCATTTTATTGCGCTTCCACTACGTTTGTGAGATTATATTGCATGATCGCGCTGAAAGTAGTATGCACACAAGCCAATCATATTTGATATGATAAAGCATATACTTTTTAACAATATTATTCATTTATTAATAAAAGAATTATAGAATTAAAGGCATTTAATTTATCTACATGGTGATGTTATTTTAATATGTGATAAACCCATAGTTTTGAGCAATGCTTTTAAAATCATGATGATCATCATGCATGCTAACGAGATCTAAATTCCTAGATAGCTCATAAACTAAAATTGTTCCCAATCGTTAGATTACTAAAAAGGGGATTAACGATTTCGGATAGATTGGTACATATGTTGCTTGCTCATTGGATGAGGATGATCGATCTTGTAGACACTCAAAATTTTTGCATTCCTGTTGCGAACCTTGCAAGAGGACAAAACCGTCTTCCAGAGATAACCCTGGAAGTCAAAACAGCTCAATCCCAAAGACAACCCCGGGATACTCAATTTTCCATCTCAGAGACAACCCCGAGATACTCAGTTCCAGTACTGGAGACTACCCCGGGAGTTTCAGTTCCAACCTCGGAGATAACCCCGAGGAATACAGTTGCAGTTCCGGAGATAACCCCGGAAAAGTCAGTTCCAACCCCCAGAAGTCAGCTTCAACCTCAGAGATAAACCCGAGGCGCTCAGTTCCAACCCGGGAGATAACCCAGGGAGGTCAGGCACACCTCAAAGACAACCCTGAGGACATTCAGCACCTATAGCAGCCCAATCTCAGAGATAACCCTGAGAAATGACTGCTAAGAACTCAATAGTTTTAAAAAATCATAATCTCAAATTAAACTAGTCCTCAAATATTATTACACCAAATAATATACTACTAAGATCTCTTTATCACCATATTAACCTCTAAGTCACATATTCTACAGTTTGGATAAGCAAACTACAAATATTTAAGATCTCTAAAAATCAATTGAATTTCATCAGTTACTATATAATCAATTAATCACTACTTCTCTTAGTGCAAACCTTAACCCAACAAATTTCAAGATCTCATCTTACTATCACAAAGAAACCTCATATAAAATAATTTCAATATCCTACTAGAAAATAGCCGCAAAATTGATTTTTTTTTAACTCCAAATGATTAATCTAATTACCTCAAATATCAATGACTCAAATTTATAAAAGATCATCTATAATTTTAAAGTTATCACACTATCCCACCGATATATATACCTCAAATTATCCACAAACTTAATAAAAACACATAACTTAAATCAAATCAAATCCTTAATTCTAAGATCATAATAAATTGTCACCAAAAATAACTAACAAATAATTTTCCAAAATCAAATACTCGTTGATACAAATACTCACATCATAATCACATCTCATATAAGATCACTTCTTATCTATACAAAGTATAACTTTATTCACCTCAATGATTAAATCACAATTCTTAACTAATATCATTACTCAATCACCTTAATAAATTATTCCACTTTCCTCAAATCAACTACAAATAGAAAAGAAATCGACAGTTAGTCAAAATAGAGACCAACCAAACAATTAACAAAATTGAATCAAACTCCTACGTCTACCCAATGGTTTACCCACAACTCACAGGTCAAACCTAAATAAGTTTTCTACAAGAAAGAACCTAAGCTCTGATACCATCTCTGTAACACTCCCTTCCCGAAAAGGAAAGGGAGGTCACGTGCAAAGCACAACAAACCTCAAAATAAGAAAACAGAGCACTAATAACCTCAAAATATTAATAGTGGTGATCCATTAATAGTGTACTAAATACAATTCTCCAAATAGAGTCAAAATAATCAAAAATTTAAAATTCGAAACAACCTAGATGGTCAAAGACAACTCTCTCATCACACTAGCCCTGAATCACCCCTGCAAACCTGTCGGAAGAAAAACACAGCATGAGCCAATTGCCTAGTACGGATACAGATATACAAAAGGTATACAACTAATATACGAAAACAACTAAGACAAAATACTGAACAAAGCCTCAAGTGTAAATACTGACGAAAATATAATCTCCAAAGATCTGAATGAAATATATCTGAATCAACAGAATTGACGAAACCAATGATTTAATAAAGAAATAACGAATCAAATAACTAACTCAATGAATTGAATCAATGAAAACAAACAAAACTAATACAATAAAATAATAGGCTAAAACAAATGGCTGGGGTTATTTCATACTGAGTGAGCTCAAAAATATACCTTGCCACACAGGCAAATCAAACTAATGCCACACAGGCAAATCAAATGATGCCATACAGGCAACCAAAATAATGCCACACAGGCAAATCACACATTGGATCGCGAATCCAAATGTATGCAAATCGGATAGTGTGTTTGGCACAACATCACCAATCCGCAGAACAGAAAACTAGGGTTAACCCATACGCCTCCCACAACAAAACACCAAATGGCCCACTTCCTCCGGAGCCCAAACAGAGACGCCGTGGACTAATCACACCACCACGGAGAGTGTCATGCCTCTCGTGCCAAGACGACATGCCTGTGGTACCCCCACAGGTGGTTATAGCTCAAGTATACCCTACGGTATATTCTAACAAAATACCATGTCACAACACATGCGACATAATACCAACAAAAAGGGTTCTATATGTACATGTTGAACTAAATCAAATTATAGTCACAAGGTTTCAAAAAGAAGGTAGCAACATGTACCGCTCTACAATTATCAAAATAAATATTATACATGATATCCTGATTCAAAGAGTACAAGTATGAGTCCAATGTGTTAACTCCAAAATGAAACAAATATATCAATTTCACAAGAAATAATTATGTGAAATAATAACAGAAATTCGAAACGAGGAACAAAACGAACAATTCAAATTTAACAAAAGTATCGCTGAAAGAGTACGGAATCCGTACCTGATACTTTCAAACCATTTATAGCACATTCCACAAAATCTTACCCTCAAATGCCAACGATATCAAATACGAAACGTTATTCGTAACCTAAACATATTCACCTCAAATTAAAAACAATCCAAACTAATAATTCCAAAATAATTCATAATCTATTTAATATGCCTTTAATCACCGCCTTTTATCAATTATTAATACTCCAAAATTTATATTCCAAAAATAACTCTTTAAATTCCCTCCGTCCGATCTAATAAAAAGTAATAATAATACAATTATAAGTTACTTACTAATTATAATTTATATTAATATGAAATTAATTTCTCCAATTACATTAATTTACAATATAAACCCGAATTAAATTATAAATAATCCTTTAATCATCATTTTTTTAAAAGATCTTAATTAATAGAATGTATATATAATATTATTATATACTAAAATAAAAACAATAACTTCATGATTGCAGACCTTTTCTCAATTAATAATTGTTAGCTTATTCAATGAACTCTCTTTATATACATATATATAAATAAATCTAATGCCCTCATTTCCAAGACAAGGCCAACTAAAACAAAAATAAAAAAATACCCACACATGCTTTCAATATTATACACGTATATAATCCATCCTATGGCCAAATCAATCAAGTGTATGTACCATCAATAACAGTAAAATTTATTCCATTAAAACATTACTAATTTCGTGCAAATATGAAGTTGTTAACACCCAGATATATAAATGGATAGATAGATAGATAGATATACGAATATATTAACACTAATTGTTATACTCCAGATAGACTTACAGGTATGATAAAAAAAATTCAATTACTTATCATAGGTCTTGATAGTTCCGCCTCCTTGCGCCGTTCCTCTCCACAATTCTTATCAGACGTGATGAAATATAAGTAGGTTTTAGATATTTATTTATTAACCTATCTTATTAACTCTCCTAATTTTAATAGGATTTATTATTACCCACATTTAATTAAATTAAACCCAATTAATTTTAAGGCCCAAATTGTACTAAATTAATTTACCCATCACTTATTAATATTTGTTAGCCCACATAAATTAAATAACTAGTTTGACCCAAACTTAAGAAAAGCCCAATTAAAATATAGATTTAAATATTATTTATTTATTATTATTTTTTATTTTATTTTTATTTTTTTACCGGGTATTACATATACGCCTCAATCGGATGCCCGGATTAAAAGTTATGAAGGTTCAAGCGGATAACGCGTTGCATGCATGCACGTACTTCGAGAGGGCAAGACCCACGGACCCCGAGGCACCCCGGGTAGCCGCAGGTACACCTGCGGCTCCCCTCTCTATAAATAGAGGGCTTGGGGTGGCCATTTTAAGAAGAGAAAAGGCGAGGAAGCCCTGCCCATTTTGCTTTGTACACACTTTAAATTGAGTGATTTCTCTTTTCAAACACCTATGAGCTTGTGTTTTGCTATATTTTACCGGTGGAAACCGAGTATTCATTCATTTAAGCCTATCTGGAGTGTTCTTGGCAGCCCACTTAAGACATCTAAGATTTTTTAAGTTTTTTTCTCACTTCCATCCTCACATACTTATTCACGTTGAGAGTCGTGTTGTGTGTATATGTCCTGATCATTGATCCACGGCTTTTATTGCTTTTATATACTATATATATATTATTATCGAGTTATGCCGATTAAGCCCGGATAAACACATCCAGTGCGTTCTTTGCTAATATATATATATATATATATATATATATATATATATATATATATATATATATATATATATATATATCATTTATAGTTTTTATACATAACGCATCATCATGTGAGCCTAAGAATCATGTGATCACAGATTCGGTTCTCGAATCTAGATTCGATTCTCCGTGATGGACATTTTCAATTTGATCCAACATGTAAATTATTCACGGTGTTTGAATTTCCTTAGATGGCTTTTATGCCCACCAGGAGTTCTGCACTGTTATGTATTTTATTTTCTCGAAGATGTTTTGCATCTCAAAAATAATAAAAGCAACCAAGCCGAACACATAATAAAATGGAAGTATCAAAGGCCTCAATTACTATTGAGCACAAGGCTTTGAAAAACCTGTTTTACAAAACATCACTATTATATCTCGTTAAAATTGAACTACAAAATTCAAACCCTTTGTATATAGATGCAATTGAGGCATAGCACTACTTCCAGATAATTGCACACTGACCTATACACACACACACATTCAGATAAAAGTTTAAATTGAAAAGTGGTGGTAACCGTGTCACCACAGAAGTCGGGGGTGCCTAACAACTTCCCTCCACTTAATCAAGCCCCCGGACCCTAACGAATCTTGGTTTCACAGACCAGTTAAGGAGTGTCACATCACTAGGTCATTGTGTAAACCTTTTTCAGTTGAGTTGGTGCAACTATTTAAAAATACCAACTGGCGACTCTTACAGTCCAATCGTCGACATATACATGTCAAACCTTTTCAAATTTGTTTTTTCAAATAAATCTCACCTAACATGAGAACACCAAAAGATAAGAATAGAAAGGGACAAATAAAAATCCTGATGTCGACAGGTGGCGACTCTGCTAAGAACACCAGTAAGAGGGCTTAAGCCGCTATTAAAGCTTTTCAAAACTTATTATCTGCTTTTGTGTTGATGTTGTATTTACATTTAAATGAATGTGTACGAATGCATTTACTTATTAAACTTAATGCTTCGCACTATATCTGCCTGTGATAATAATGCTTCTCACATGTCATCATTTCCATACAGTGAGACGCGATGTATGTGAATGTATGTTGTGTGGTCCCTCCACCAGGAGGCTCCTGTCGGTGTTTGATTACTAGACTCGTAGGGAGACTAATTCCAATGAGGCTCAGGAAAGGCACCACCCATATTCGCTCTAGTTGAAAGACCGGATTAACTTCTCGTCGAGTAAATTGCGATGATCCGGGAACCTTCATGCCAAAAAGCCGTGAGAGTAGCCTAAGATAGGTCAGTCTCTAATAAACCAAACACGAAGGGAAGTCTCTTCATACCTTTCCATTTCAATTACTTGTAATTTTATTTCCATGTCAATCTCAATGTAATGGAAAGTATAAAGGAATATGTGTACATGCATTCCCTTTTATATCAAAACATGTCATGCTATTCTGTCATTAAAACAACTGACATCCATTTTGCAGGATAATACTCCTAAAAATGGACACATCACATAGCATGTAACATTTCCACATTTCTCTAAGAATAAACTACATAAGTCTTTTTGTAGGGAGACAATTGGTCTTGTTACCCGTTCAAAGTCCAAAAAGACATTAAGCCTACAGCCAAGCATGGCTACATCTGGCCAGTCTAATCATACTCATGTCTCTCACGAGGAGTTCTAAGGGTTAAGCAATCAAATTACAGAGTTGGCTGTTCTGCTCAAAGAACTACACAAATCAACTCAGGGTCCACAAATACCCATAGATACAGAATCCTCTGCACATGGAAGAACCCAGTGTCCGGACAAAGAAGTTCTAACACCTGAGTCTCAGTCTGATAAAACCAACAAAACCATTGAAATCACCCATCTTAAAGAAGATCAAGACACCGGTGATATTAGGAAGAAAGTTCTACAATTTGAAGAGACCATTCGGTCCATCAAAGGGATTGGAGCACACGAGAGTGTTTCATATTCAGACCTTTGCATCTTTCCTGGGGTTCATTATCCAAAGAAATTCAAGACTCCCAATTTTGAGAAGTATGATGGATTGGGAGATCCTTAAACACATTTAAAGGTATTCATTGGAGAACTCGGATCTTATGACGAGGATGAAAAGCTCAAAATGCAGTTGTTTTAGAAAAGTCTGACTGGAGAAGCCAGAGCATGGTACACCAGATTAGACAACTCCAAAATTCACAACTAGGAGAAGCTAGCCCATGCTTTCCTCAATCAATACAATTTCCAAACTCAGATGGCTCCCGACCGGTATTAAATTACCAAGGTCAAGAAGCAAGTCAATGAGTCTTTTAAAGAGTATGCCCAAAGATGGAGGCATCTGGCTACTCAAGTTATTCCATTTATGACTGTGTCTGAAAT
Source organism: Panax ginseng (assembly GCA_020205605.1). Classification (NCBI taxonomy): domain Eukaryota; kingdom Viridiplantae; phylum Streptophyta; class Magnoliopsida; order Apiales; family Araliaceae; genus Panax; species Panax ginseng. The sequence continues at coordinate 63,837,576 of CM035144.1, read as the reverse complement.
GGTGATGACCTTCCTAGACATTCAAGAAGCTCCCTTTTATGAGAGGGTCTTAGCTGGCATAGGCAAGTCATTCTCTGAAAGATCAAACACGGAGAAATGGCTGAGATGGGATTGAAATCAGGGAAGATTCAAGACCTTGTCGCTCTAAAAGTTGTAGCTGAGCACATCCAGTCTAGAAGTTATGGAAACAACCCCCGGAAGGTCCATAAGAAGAAAGAGGAGGATGTTTACTTTATACTACAAGGACAAAAAGTCAATCAAAACATGCCTATTCATAAGAGAAATTATTCCCCTTTCCAATCATAGTCTTCAAACCCTCCATTCCCAAAAAGTGGAGAAATCAGACGTACTCGAGTGTTCACACCCTTAGGGGACTCACTCAAAAATATTCTCAAACTTTTGACATCTTAGAAGAAAATTACCCATCTTCTTCCACCAGCCAACCCGAGTGGAAAGGGTTTCAATACAAGCAAGACATGTGCTTACCATACTGGAGCTCTAGGCCATGACACTCAGGATTCTTGGGCCCTTAAGCATAAGATCCAGGATATAATTGACAATGGGGAGATCGTGGTGACTAAACTTGACCAACCTCATGTGCAAGACAACCCTCTCCCTCAACACAAGGAATAGGAGGTTAACATGATTAACTGGAGCAGTGGACAGAGCTCGATCGTTATTATGAATATCAGCGATATCGGTCGCTATTATGAATATCAGCGACCGGATATGCGGTCGCTGATATTATTAGTCGCTGTTAGGCTTTTTTCTTGTAGTGGCTCCCATTATGGTGGTGGATCCTCCCAAACCAGCAAGGATAGTGCTGACAAATGGGATTATGCACAGTTTCAGTTTATAATGGAACGGGACCTATTGGTGAACAAGTCAATCAATTGGAAAAACTGGTGGTTCATCAGCATCAAGTCACACGTCAATTATTCAGTCAGGAGCATGCTAGCCACCTTCCTCTTATTACAAGTACTCTACCACTTACTCCAGAAAGTGAAACACTGGATGATAAGATTACAAACAGAGCAAAAGCTAAAACCCGTCAGGACTTCGCCAACAAAAGGGAATTCACCTATTTAGGCCAATCGATGGAAAAAATATTGCAAATGCTGATTAATGAGGGAAAAATCACAACACTGCTACCTCCAATCAATCCACGCTCAGGACGGTTTAATGCTAATGAAGTATGTCAATACCACTCCCACTATCGCGGTCACTGAACTGAAGAATGTTGGGCACTCCGCCATCTTATTTACAACCTGATTGATAGCGGTGTCTTACATATGGCAGACAATGACGTTGTATTACTTGAAAGTGGGGACACATTTCCTACAAGATAGAAGGAAGTCATAGCAGTTATATCCTTTGAGGGAGACTTGGCTGCCACACCACTTATAATACAACCAATTCAGCTCAAAGGTGTTGAAAATCCTTTAAAAGTGACTGCACCAAAGCCAATCATATTGCCGTTTAGGCCACAGTATCATGTCGTCAGTCTACAAAAAGTGTCATGGAATTATAGAGAGGCTGAAGGATCTACATCTAATACAATTGATGCAGTGATGAAAGAAAATCCATTGTATCTTCCTCAACGGGTGATGAAGCCTATCATCAAATCTAAGGGGAAAGTTCCCATGGAGAAGATTGAAGAATTCCTCCGTACTATGGTACACAATGAAGCCAAGGTGGTTTTAAGCTTGAAAGAATCTCCATAATAGATTTCTATTCTGGACTTAGTTTTCTCTTCATAGGATCACCGAAAGGTCTTACTGAGAGTTTTAGAAGAAGCCCACTTGCCAAAATCAGTGGATGTTAAAAAGTTTGGTTGGTTGATTTCATCTTCAACAGTAATGTGATATCCTTCACCGATGATGACATACCTCCCGAAGGGACGAGTCATTGCAAACTGTTGTACATATCGATTGTGTCTTCTGGATATATGGTAGGAGGAGTTCTGATAGATGGAGGATAATCCTTAAACATCTGCCCCAACACCACCTTGGAGAAAATGAATATCAATCTCAACAGGATCCGAAGAAGCCATACAATTATCCAAGCTTTTGATGGATCCCAACGAAATGCTGTCGGAGAGATTGAACTATCTGTGGAGATTGGTCCGCATACATTCTGCATATCCTTTCATGTGCTCAAGATATCTACAGGATACAACCTACTTTTGGGAACACCGTGGATTCATATGGCTGGAGCCATCCCGTCCACCCTTCATCAGCAGCTCAAATACATCATTAACAATAGCCTGGTCACTGTTAATGCTGAGCCAGAATGTCCTATACAAAGTGACATACCACTCATCAGTTTCAATGCAGAAGTTGAGCATGTCAGCTTCCAAGTCCTTGAGGTGAGAAACACTCACTATTAACCCATTGGGGCGCCACCTCTGATACCCAGAGTTTCTGTCGAGGTAATGTCGGCAAGTAAAGAGATGATATCCTTGGGATTTCAGTCTGGACAAGGGTTAGGAAAGGATCATCAGGGCATCAAGTGCACAATTCAAGTTCCCAGTCAAACAAGGACAGCTGGACTAGGCTATTCTTCTGGGTCCAGTCACAGGAACCCTCACAAGCACAAGCTGGTTCCTTCATCTTCAAGGAGATTGCCTAAACCTACAAAAGTTGAGCCTGTAAAGCCTTCATTAAAGGTTCCTGCCCATGTGGTGGCTATGTTATTTCCTAAGCCGATAACGGTCAAAGGGAAAGAAGTCCTGATTCTAGACCCCAAGGCGGAAGAAAGGGATCGGAGACGTAAACAAGACATAGCAAGATAGTTATCAAATATGTGCATCCTAGTCCATATGGAGGGTATGAACAAAGACATCCCGGATGATGATTGTCTAGACATCATGGTCATCATTCAGGAGAAGGAGGATGACAACAGCCCATTCATCATTGTTGTCCACCAGGACTTCATCCTTGGCAATTGGAGCAGCACTCCTTGCATTTGTCGACAAGGGGGTAAAAGGGCGTAAATTCCCTCCGCGCCTTACAGATAATCATAATCGATTACTTTTGTTTATCAGTAAGATTAGCGAGTTGTTTTTGTCATTTCATGCTAACACTTTGTATGATTGAACAGTTTCATATATTAAGTGAAAGCATTTTGTTTTAGGACTCTAAAGTTAGATGTGCCTAAACTTGCTAATAAGGTGCCTATTCTTCACAAGGACTGTAACTTTGATGTAAAGTTGGACTCGGACTTGATGGAGATTGAACAAGAGGACTATGAGATACCTCAGGAGATCAAAGAATGGGTCGAAGATAAGCCCAAGCCAAATCTTGATCAAACCACCTCTTTTAACCTCAGAACCTCAGAAAACCCCAAATAAATCCATATTGGTACGGACCTTACTCCAAACCAAAGGAATGACATGGTTACTCTATTGACCCAATTCCAGGATGTATTTGCATGGTCTCATAAAGACATGGTCGGTTTGTCCACTGACATTGTCATTCATCGCCTCCCCATCAAAGTGGGATTCAAACTAGTCAGGCAGAAGCTTAGGCGATTAAAACCTGAGTGGAGTTTAAAAGTTATAGAAGAAATTGTGAAGCAATTTCAAGCCGACATCATCATGGTGTCAACATAACCTGAATGGCTATCTAACATAGTCCCTGTGCCTAAACCTGGAGGAAAGGTGCGAGTTTGCGTGGATTACAGGGATCTAAATAAAGCTTATCTCAAAGATAGCTTTCCCATGCCATTCATCCACATACTCATTGACAACATAGCTCAATATGACATGTACTCCTTTGCTGATTATTTTGCGGGGTACCATCAAATCATGGTTGTTGAAGAGGATCGTGAGAAAACTGCATTCATCACTCCTTGAGGAACCTTTTGCTACAGACGATTGTCATTCGGCCTCATCAATGTCGGAGCTACCTATCAGCGAGCCATGATGTCTCTTTTCCATGATCTAATGCACAAAGAGATAGAAATCTATGTGGATGACATCATTGTCAAATCCCGAAGGGAGGAGGACCACCTAGATCATCTAAAAAAGTTCTTCAATAGGTTGCGTAAGTACAACTTAAAGTTGAACCCGGCCAAGTGCGCCTTTGGTGTTAAATCAGGCAAGTTGCTACAATTCCTAGTCAGCCACAAAGGGATTGAGCTGGATCCTACAAAAATCCAGGCCATTACAGAAATGCCCATACCTCTGATAGAGAAGGAAATACGGGGATTTTGGGAAGAATCAACTTCATCAGTCGATTCATCTCCCAACTCACAGAAACCTGTGAGCCTATCTTCAAGTTGTTAAGGAAGAACTCCTCCATGAAATGAAACGATGAGTGTCAGAAAGCCTTCCTTACAATCAAAGAGCAGCTAGTTAAAGCTCCTATTTTGGTACCTCCCAGGGATGATGTTCCCCTGTTCATGTACCTTTCAATCAATGACAACGCCATGGGCTGCATGCTAGGACAGGAAGATGATAGAGGTCAAAAATGAGCTATCTATTACCTCAGAAAAAGATTCAGCAGCAGTGAACACAAGTACATTCTGATTGAGAAACTTGTTATGCTTTAGCATAGGCTTCTATGAGATTACAGCATTATCTCCATGGTCACACAACCCATCTCATATCTCGTGTGGATCCTCTCAAGTACGTGTTCAGCAAACCCATGTTGAATTGCCAACTGTCCAAATGATAGTTGATCCTATAGCAATTCGACATTGTCTACATGACTTAAAAGTCCATCAAAGGTCAAGGAATTGCGGATCAACTAGCCGCCGCACCTTCAGCGAATTTCAAACCCTTGGAAACCTACTTCCCCAATGAAGGGGTAATGGCAGTTCAGCAACACCGTCAGGACGATACACACCAATCATGGAAGATGTATTTTGATGGAGCTGTAAATATGGAAGGTTCTGGGGCTGGAGCAGTTCTAGTATCCATTACAGGGAAACAACATCCTATCGCCGTCAAATAGCAGTTTTCCAGCACCAACAACACAGCTGAGTATAAAGGTTGTATCATGGGGTTAAAACTTGCCCAATCAATGGGCATCAGATAGTTAACTGTCTTTGGAGATTTTGAATTGGTAATCAAATAAACCACTGGGATCTATTAAGCCAAAGAGCTACATTTGCTGATCGGCAGGTTATACAGATGGCTTCAGAGTTTGAAGAAATATCCTTCCTCCACATTCCTCAAAATAGGAATGACTTTGTGGATACGCTAGCAACTTTGACCTCCTTGATTAACATACTTGACAAGGAAGACATGTCAAACATCACATTTACCCTGCAAAAGGCTCAAGCCTATGGGAATTACATTGGAGAAGTATTGGATGAGCTACCTCCCATCCAATACCCTTGGTATCAACATATCAAAGAATATCTGTGAGATGGATCTACACCCGCTGAGGCGAGTCAGGCTGAAAGAAAGCGGATTCATCGAATGGCTATGAAATTCTACCTGAGCGGAGACGCACTCTACAAAAGAGATGCAGGACTTGGTCTCCTCAGATGTCTGAACAAAGACCAAGCTCAAAGACTCATGGATGAAATCCATGGTGGAGTATGTGGCCCACACATGAGCGGCCCTCTACTTGTCAAGAAAATCCTAAGAACAGGGCATTACAGGCTCTCTCTCAAGGCTGACTATGATGATTACGTCCAGAGATGTTACCAATGCCAAATTCATGGGAATGCTATCCACGTCCCTCCAAGGGAGCTCCAAAATATGAGTTCGCCCTAGCCCTTCTCAATGTGGGGAATGGACGTGATCGGGCCCATCAAGCCCAAAGCCAGTAATGGGCATCGGTTTATCTTCACCATTATCGACTACTTCACCAAGTGGGTAGAAGCAGCCTCTTCCCCCAAGGTTAATAAAGAAGTTATCATTGGTTTCATCAGAAACAATGTCATTTGTCAATATGGACAACCAGAGGTGATTGTGTTAGACAATGCCAAAAACCTCAACAATCAAACGATGGAGGAGTTATGCAGTAAATTCCACATCAAACATCTCAACTCCGTCATCTATCGTCCAAAAATGAATGATGTTATTGAAGCGGCTAATAAAAATATCAAAAAGATCATCCAAAAGATGTCCGCCAATCACAAAGGATGGCCTCACTTGTTACCTCTAACTCTATTAGCTTATAGAACGTCAATGCGCACTTCCACTGGGGCAACCCCCTACTCATTAACCTATGGCATGGAAGCAGTGCTCCCCATAGAGGTGGAAATGGAATCCCTCAGAGTGTAGATAGACGCTCAGCTGGATGAAGACCAATGGTTACAAGATAGGTACCATCAATTGTCTCTAATAGATGAAAGGCGGGCCGCTGCTATCTTCCATGGTCAGTTATATCAATAAAGGATCACTAGATCCTACAATAAGAAAGTCCATCTATGGCAGTTCAAACAACATGACTTGGTCTTGAAGAAGGTTCTTGACAACCAAGATCAATCCAAAGGAAAATTCACCCCAAACTAGAAAGGCCCATTTGTTGTCAAGGAGATATTGACAGAAGGAGCTCTCAGATTACAGGAGATAGATGGCGATGAATTTTCGCAACTCATTAACTTGGACACCATGAAACAGTACTATGTATGAAGTTACCATCAAGCAAGCATCCTGATTTTGGATCACCAGATCCCAAGTCAATTCAGGTTTTCTAAATCTCTCATTACATACAACCTTTTCTTCACATTCGTTTCCCCAATCAGGGACAAACATATCTTCCAACCAGCAGCCTGGTTTTGGATCATCAGATCCTTCACTCAACGCAGGTTTTCAAAACCTTTCACACTTTCAGTTTTGTCCCACCAAAGATAAAACTTTTCACACCTTCAGTTTGTCCCACTAGGGATCGAACTTTTCATCTGCAGTCTGTCCTGTACATGGGGCGAACTACGCAGACCTGATCTCCTCAATACACGGGAGTACATAGGCAACCATTTTTATGGTCCGGTCTCACCACAGAAAAAAATAAAACAAAAAAAATCTCTACACCCACTTTACCTCATACAACTTTGAACCTTTTCACGCTAGGTTCGAACTACGCAGACCTGATCTCCCCTTCTCAATGGGAGTACATAGGCAGCCATTCATGGTTCGATCTTACCCCTACCAAAACACAAAAAAACTTATCAAACGGTACTGGGATCAGCCTTCAATTCACCACACTTCATCGGCTTAGACCAAAGGGATGGAACTAACTGGTCTCCCCACACCAATGGGAGAATCGGCGACCATCTAAGCTGCGGTTGGGTCCTCAAAGAGAAGAACCAATCCATAAAAGATGGAACTACCTGGGCTCCCCTATACAAAGGAGTACCGGCGACCATCTGTAGTGCGGTCAACCTCAGAGAGGAAAGCCACACTCCTCTCAATAACCACATACAGAAATCAATCCCAAGACACCAAAAAGGGTAGGTAATACACACAGATCAACGATTTATTCTGAAAGATCCTGAGACATCTCAATGTTCATCCATCAAGGGGGAGTTCAGAATACATCAAGATCACAAGCCTTGGAGAAACAGGCAAATATCAAGCAAGTAACAAGGCCTAACTAAAAGGGAAGTGAATCAAAATATATTTCTCTGTCATATATAATATTGTTTGATATATACAATGTGTACTATACATGACAAAAATGGCTAAGCTAGTATGTGCAGGAAAATACAAGCTCATCTACAAGTCAGTGTATATGCGCTCTATCAAATCCAACATGGCATCCCTCTCAGAAGAAGGGGGTAATGCTATGAGCTCCTGCCCAAGGGTATCTACACGAGCCAACAAATCCATAGCCAACTGCATGGTGACACTATGCTCATCAATAAACGTGCTCATCTCTGCAATGATATCAGTAGTATAAGACCTCAATGCAGTACTATCTGTAATAGCGGCATCTTGGGCAGATATAGCGCCATCCCGCTCAACAACCACTACATCTCTGGATGATCTAGCCTCATCACGCTCAGCAACGGTGGTGTCTCGATGAGCTAAGGCATCATCTCTCTCCACTAGAGCAGCATCTCTCCCAGCAAGAGCTATCAACATCAAGGCCCTAGCCTGATCTCTCTCAAATGTTATCAGATGAAGACTCTGCTCTAAATATTCTTCCGAGTGCGGGGTCACAGTAGTAGTCATACTGGGAGAATCAACAAGAGCTACTGTTAACCCAGCAAATAGCTCCTCCTCAGTGGGAGAATCAGTGTCCTCCATGGGCTCCCCATTGTCAGAATCAATCCCCAGCTATGTGGATACAACCACAGCCGATGTAGTCTCTGCCTCCATCCATGCAGAATACTCTGTAGAACGGCACGGATGGCTAACGGAAAACTCAGCCCTCTCACGCTGAGTCTAACAGGCATAAACCCTGGATCTATCCTCTGTTAACCTAATGATCCATCAAAAGGATGAACATCCTGAAACTAGTCAAACTATGCCATCACAGCCAATGGGTGATACGTGGTCATGCCCCTCAAACCAGCCAGAGGGAGATAATCCATGAAAGGTGCATGAGTAATGAAGTTGTAGGGGGAACTAAGCCCTGAACACAGCAAAATGTTAAATGGATCCTCGATCCCTGCTAAGAACACCGACCAAGATGCAGCGTCTGTACACTCCGCTAGCTGAAAGGAATAAGACACGGCTATCTCATGGGAAAAACAGTACCCATGGCGTTGGAAGGTGCCAATCGGTCTCAAGTGTGACATGAACCACACATACACACTACAAAAAAATGGTAATTTTGCAACAAACAGTTTTCGTTGCTAAATGTGCAAAATTTCATTGCCAAATGTCATACAACAATTTTTCAGTCGTTGGACATTTCATTGCTCAATGAACGTTGCTAATTTTCTAGCAACAAATTTTTTTCCCGTTGCAGAAAGTAATATATTTCGCAACGAAATGTTATTTTCGTGTAAAATCATAAATCATTTAGCAACGAAATATTTTGTAGCAAATTTATTAAGAAATTGTTACTGAAAAACAATATTCGTTGCAAAATACACGCTTAATTGGCAACGAAAAGAATCTTTTTATTTGCCAACGAAGATAAAATTCATTGCAGTTGATACACATTTGCCAACGAAGTTTGCCATTACTGAACAATATAGAAATTGTTGCCTTAATTGATTTTCGTTGTTAATTGTGTACTTTTTGGTAACAATGTTTGTTGCTAAATGTACAAAATAAACCGGTCATATATTAATTTGCAACGAATTTTTCTGTTGCCATTTGTTTTGTTATGGATAATTACGATCAATTAGCAACAATACTATTCGAAACTGATTGTTTTTCGAGAGCAACGAAAGTTGTCAATTAACGACACTATACGTTGTCTTTTGCTTTTTCTATGCAACAAAAGTTATGATTTGCAACAATATAAATGTTGCATTTTCTTTTGTTTATAACAATATAAAATAAAACATAAAAAATATTATATACATCATTTAAAATCATTCACATTACAATATAATAGTTGGATAATTCATCCTTAAAATATGATGATCATTATTATACCAAACTACTAAACTAATAACTTTTACGTTCATTATTACAATACAATAGTTCATTTATATGTAGAAGACATCTGATTACTTGAAGCCACTTGAACTTGAACATTGTCTTCGGTTGTAGATTCAGTAGCACCTGCTCCTCGCATATCAAAAAGTTCAACTTTCTTATTTCCAAAGCTACACATATCTGAAGTGCAACCATGGACAGAAAAATTATTTGAATGCATATAAACCTAAAAGATGAGGAAAATAGATATATTTTAAAAAATAATGCACTACCACATAATATTCTTATGTTTGTAGAAAATAAATAGAATAAAAAAATAAACCTAAACAATCAATTTTTGGTTGATAATTTTATTTATATACGACTTTGGTGAAGACAAACCAGCTTAACCTCAGACTCCACATCGATATCTTTGCCACACTATAACTGTTACCAATTGAACTTTTCAAATAAAGTTTGGGAACTTTTTTAGTAATTTTATTTAAGATAATATATAAATGTAGCACAAGCACACATGTCAAGTACTGACTTACTCTACCATATGTAGTAGATTAAATAAAGATGAATTTATGTTGAGAAACAAACAAACTTCTGAAAATTTATTATAGACTGCAAAAAATTAAAAACTATTGTAAATAAATAAAGTTACCTTGTATTGTCATGATTAGGGTAATTATCTACATATGAAAGATCCCCGACAAACAACACATTTTTTTCATTCGTTGGATTTAGTTCATAATGATTAAGTGTCTGATTCGAATCATAACTCCGACCAAGATCTCCTACAAACCAAGCATTGAAGAAAACAAAAATAAATAAATAAATAAAAACACCGGTGGAGGTGAAGAGAGAGGGAGTGAGATAAAAAATAAATAAATAACAACCCACCAGAACTAGATTTGCTGCAACAGAGTTCAGTTACTGTGTTTGATTTAATGAAATTTTTATAACAAAAAGGCATGTAAGATATTGCACCAAATTATTTATTTAATAGATTCTTAAGCAGCTCCTAATGTATCAAACTTGAAAAATATGGTAGCTAAGTTCAGTAACACTCTTGACTACATATATAACAAGAAAACATCGACAGTAATTTTTTATTATTAAATCGTACAGGGATATCTAGTATATAAATATAATTTTATTATTAAATTTCATAATGACCAAATACCAAAACAGAATGTCCACAGGCTTCAAGTTCATGACTGAATAGCTTTTTGAGTAATTGTCATGGCGATCTAAAGAAGTTCAAATATACTGAGACTAACCTTTTGGATTATAACGATTCTCCTTGTGCTTGCCACATTCAACAACGTATACCACATCATCTATTGTTATACTAGTCTCTGCAATATTTGTCGCTATTATAACCTGGGAGAGGTAAACATTGGAAAGGAAATAGAAATATCATCAGCAAGTTACCTAACAGTCCAAAGAAATATTTTAAATTGTTTACAAATCTTCTACATAATTCCAAATAGAAAAATTATTTTTTTACTGATCCTAATTACAAGTATTAATTTTTAAGTTCTCTTTCTCAAGTTATCTACCTCCTTGTTTACCGTATTTTGCAAGACTATAAAAAGTTAACATCAAAGCTCAGTTGTCTTCTTTACATATATATTACTCTTTCCCATCATCTTTCCCATGACTACTCCAGGACCCTGGATATGATCAATACAAGCTTCATAAAGCTGAATAACAGAGATCAAAAAATTGATTTCAAATATAATCATGTTTATATAACAAATTCTTTTAGTGGTAGAAATCCACTGAAAGGTTCTCACGTTTCTTGGAACGTGCAAGTCCGAGACATATCACCTCAGGGGAGTGACTTCAACTGGGTTCTCCATCAAACCTGTGCTGACACATCATGCGCATGTATGCACCATTCATTTACAAGCGCTTCTGGGACCCTCCTTTTCTCTTGCTTTAGGTGAATTACAGGTGCTTAATGCAATATACTGGTCTTAGTTATATCAGTTATTGAAAACTTTAAGGTCACGTTTGCCACATAGAACCGGGGTAGAATTGTGCTTTAATTGTGCTTTAAAATTGCAGGGATCTTTTCAATTCCATTTCGAAGTCGTATTAAAAAATAACTGAATTCAGAATTGTTCCTCTATTTCTACTGCCATCACCTAGTTATGATACCAAATTAATACTCTTGAGAGGCTTTAATGTTGAATATACATCAATAATATAATCAAGGCATAAAATACCAACAGCTAAAAGAGGAAAGCTTTACCTTAAGGATGTTATCAGGAGGCCTCAGAAAAACCTTTTTTTGATCAGCAGATGCTATAGATGAATGCAGAGGAAGAAGCCATTCGGCAGACAGTCCACCAAATCGGTAAGAAACAGCCAGTTTATCAAGTAACATATGAATTTCTAACACTCCCTGTTAAGGAATATATGCAGTTGTAGTTATCTGTAGAGTAGTTAACACAAGAATTTTTTCTTTCTTTCACATAGATTTACAACTATGTTGAAAATACGTAGAAGAGCATTCATCAATTAACTTACTGGTAAAAACATCAATATAGCACCCTCAGGATAAGTTTCATCAATGTGACATACCATGTCTTCAAGTAGATCATTATCAATAACATCTTCATTCAATATTTTCTGTCCAGAAAGTACAAACTGGTTAATAAGTCTCTAGCATAAATGAATTCACAACTATGATATCAGCACAAGAGTAAATCTTGAAGACATTTACCAAATTCTGTCAAGTTTGCTCACTGTATGTTTGATAATTAGTTGCTTCATAATAGGGATATATACAGTCCTCGTAAAGCAAGGACTCGTCACCCCATCCAGATAACACAAGATTCTTCTTTCCTCTGTGGTTGGTAACAGGAGCACCTTGAAGCCATTAAATTGCCAGAATTCATTATTCAGCAGAATGCAGCAAAAGCAAGATAAAAACTTTATTAATGATGTTACATCGCAACTGCGTTTTCCCTTTTGAGATTCATCTAAACATTTAAAAAACTCTAGCAATTAGTCTAATTAAAGTTTCTTCTTATTTGGTACTTCTTTATTAAGTCCAGTTGTCCAAGGTAGTACACTACATTCACATTTATTCAATTCAACTCTTTGAAAGGCATAAATAAAAAAGCTTGGAATTCGCCAACAGGACAGAAGATTATTGAACAAATATCAAAACTTTATTCATTAACCCTTCTTTAGAATGCTAATATAGGAAGAGTAATTTACCAATGAGGCCAAAAGTATATGGGACATCAGGTCCAACTATAGGAGTGAGGAACCAGAAAGTTAATTAGTATTAATGCTTGATCACATTCATCATTTTTGAGAGAAATCCTCATAATTCCAAACATATTTCATACCAATAAGCTCAAAAGTCGAAACTATCCATATTAAAATGAACCATGAATATAAGGAAATCACAGGAAAGCCAGAACATCCAAAATAACATAAATTTACCTTCAAATTATTAATGGTGCAATGATGGATGTACCGAGAAGTATAATTGTAGTATTTATAGGTTGTAACCTTGTCCTGTGCCTTTTTGCTGTGATTGATGTATGCACTCCAATAAAGGACTGTGTTAGAACCAGGTTCATCCATAGTAACCCATGACACTATCATTGCCTTCCCTACATGATCTTCTTGTGTTATATGAACCTTCAAAAATCAAAACAAAACCTACAAAAAATATAATAAAATGAAACAAGTTGGGGGGAATGAAGAGAAATCAAATTGTGGCCAAGAAACATGATAATAGAGGATTAGAGAGAATTGATGAAGCTAAGAAGTCGGTGTTTCTTAATGAAATGTTTACCAACATAAACAGGTGATAAAATATTAAAGCTTTTTTTGATGATGTAGAGATCTCGACTTGGGTTTGTTTTAACTGCAGTCCATTACTTAGCAACTAGGCATGTTATAAGAAAAAGTCAATGTCACTATTTCATTCTCTGTAAAAAGCTTTTGTCTCAAGAACACTTACACTTCTCCTAAGAATGGAATGAATAACTAAAATATCCAATTCATTAAACTCAGTAGAATATACAGATAATAAGTACATGCTAACAAGGTAAAGTGGAGAGTTTTTCATATAAAAGTCACAAGAAACACTGACATGAGAGCGTCTAAGTGATGAAAGATCTAGTAGACTTCTAGAGACATCATTTCTATCTATTCTTTTTTCTTCAAATAGATTGTAAGTTACTAAGTTCTTGAACCATGTACACTAGATCACCAGCTAAATCCTCTACAACTTACAAGACTGCCGCAAGGGTTTGCTTAGAAGCAGACATCCTTGAACAATGTACATAAGCTCAATGATTGAGCTATCTTGTAACAAAAGTGATCAGAACTTTGGAATACAAATACATAACTAAGAAAATAGCAGCACCGCAAGTAATAGTGGAGAAAGGGAAAGCAAGAATTTAGGCTTGAGTGGCACACACATTTTCATTATTGGATTACTTCAACCATTAAGATATACTTTTAACAAAAAACACATTAAGTTGTAACTGGATTGCCTCCAGCACTTAGAGCACTACGCACAGAAGTATAATTTTCGTTTCTGACCCCCCCAAAATAGCCCAGTAAGGGCATCAAGTAGGCCCAAGCCATGCACTCATAATGTAGATGTAGGAGGAGCAGGAAGGTGGAAATAACTATACATCATTAACCTATAACTCGTCAATCCCACACCAATTAGCAAAAGAAATTCACCCAAAGAGAAACAGAAGTGAAGGGGAGTTTGATTTCCTATAACTTCAGTTGCAAACAGTTGAGCTTTGGAACAACTGAAGTTTTCATCGAAAAAAAGTTCTTCCAAGAAGCAGAATTCAATATTCCACTAGAGTTGCTAATAGCAATGGAAGCGAATAGCAGTTACATACTTACATAGTGTTGCCTAATAACCAACCCATATCCATTATTCTATTCTCCTTCCCATATTACACCTCTTTCTTTTCAACAAGTATATAATTCAATAAAAGAGCATCAAAAGGGGATATAATCTCAGGACCACAACCACCATGAACAACAACACAACCAAAAAGAAAAATTCTAAAGCAAAAAAGTTGAACTCCGGTATGAGATCAGAAAAAGATTATCGTACCTGTGAAAGATTCGCTCGGCCAAAAATACAAAAGATTCAAAACAAAGATCTAATATGATCAATATGCTCTTTCTCCTCAAAATATATACTACTCTCTCCATAGATCCCACCACGAACAATGGAGAACCCCCAAAGCAAAGCCAAAAAAAGAGAGAAGAAAACCCATCTGACATCCCAAATTCTCTATTAAAGTTGACATGTTGTCCACCTTTCCTACAGGAAACAAAATGGCTCTTCCTAACATTACCAGTCAAATCAAGAACAATAATATGCAGCTACTTCCAACAGTATTCTCGGTGATTGATTAACATTGGAAAAATAGGGCCAAGCACTCCACACTCATCATATACAACTTTAAAGAACATATTATAAAGGTAAGTATTTATGACAAATTAAAACTGGAATGAACAATAATCAATTCCTTTTTAAGAGTAATTTACATCATAGCCTCAATCATTCAGGTTCAACGAAGCCCTCTTTCCGGAAAAAGTTACTCCCCATCCCATTCCAGATTCCATACAAAGCATTCCAAAATTTTGAAATTAATTTAAACATCATCCTTTATAACAAAGCCTCCTAAAATCTCCGGAGATCATTTTGCAACATTTCTTTCAACAAGAGCCAAGGGCCCAAATAAATTACAAGGTAGAAGCCAGAACCCAGAAACTACAGCCTAAAGTCTTAAACTTAGATTGATAGCTTAAAAAAAACAATCCCAAATGTTTAAACAATAAATTTCACAACAGCAAGTAACAACCAAGTAAACTATTCAGATTCAGGTACGAATAATAACAGGTTATACATCGAAACCCTAATTGCCATGAACTTTAATTACTGAAAATGTAAAACCTTTAGCCCAAATAAACACCATAAACATGCTACAGTACACTAGAACTACCCACAAAATGAAAATCCGAACGGTAATTGAGATTATAAGCAAAAAAAATATACCTGAAATAAAAATCTAACAAGCAAGAGAAGCTTTAAAGGCAACTGAAGCAATCAACAAGCTAATCCGACCTCTTCTCCTCTACCTCCTTTTCACCGCCACTTTCTCCCTCCTCGTTCTCCTCCGTCTGCCGCTCCATCAATTTTTGGGTTGGAGACAAAAGTATATATTAGTATATTAGGAGAAAGAATAGACAAGGGTCAGATCTAGAGTATTTTTTTATAATTGTCTAAATTATATTTAATTTTCTTAATTATATTTATTTTGTTTAAATTTTCTTGGAATAGATTCTTCTATTAACCAAATTAATTAATTTAAGAATATTTTTTATAAAAAAACCTTATTTTAAAAAAATAATTAGTTTTTTTAAAAAAGATTTTATTTTTAAACAAATATTTTTTTAAAAATAAAAACTTCAACAACGGTCGTTGGGAGTAAAAGCTCTCATATCTAATTTAGGAAAAACTACTGAACGTCATTTGAAATGGCTTTGAATTTTTGGAAAAAAAAAATTGTGCTAAAAATCAGAAAGACAAGCAACGCCACTTTAAAAAATATTTTTTTAAAAAAGGAATTTTAAAAAAAATTATCTTAATTCTTTTTAAAACGATTTTATTTTTTTAAAGAAATTTGAAAAAAATAAAAATGTGATCTAATGCCAAACTAACCGGCATTGTAACTTTTTTAAAAAGTTTTTATAAAGTAAATTTATAAAAAAGAAGAGTAAGATGTAACATCACTTTAACTGACATTGGAATCTCTCTTCTTCTTTTTTTTCCTTGATCTCTTGTACTTTTTTTACAAACATCAACATTTTTTTATGTTTATTTTCTGTCATCGGCGTTGAAAATGAAGGAGTATATAAGACTTCAGCTATAAAAAAATAAAAATAAAAATTCTAACGCCAATTAAAGTGACGTTGCATCTTACTCTTCTTTTTTATAAATTTATTTTTTTAAAAAAATTTAATAAAATAGGGATAAAATTGATATTACATTAATATGGATCAAACTAACTTATTAGGAATGAATTATAACTCATTTTTAAATAACTTTATTCTATTTTAGTTCATAAAATATAATAAATTTTTCTTCATCTTTTATGTTTTCTCTTAAAACTGATAACTCTTCTTTATGTTTTAGTTTATGATAACTCTTCTTTATGTTTTAGTTTATGATAGCTAGGGGTATATCATTACTATTCTTCTTTTTATGTTTTATTTTTGGACTTAAAAATATATTCATGATTTAAATTACTCCCTCCGTCTAAGAATAAAAGTTCTTATTATTTTATGTACTCTCAAGTTAAATATTTACTTATATTAAATAATCTATTTTTTTACAATTAATTGTGTGTAATATCCTTAGTATTAAATGTCATATTTTTATTATTTATAAATATTTATATAATATCACTAGTCATGTATAGAAAAATATGCAATTAGATGAGAATTTAAATATGAATAATTTTATCATTTGATATTTTTTTTAAAATTCACATAAAATCAATTGTCACTTTCATTCTCGGAGTGAGGGAGTACTTGTAAGAATATCCTACTTCTACCTAGAAATAGAAAACATTGAGAAGCATAGATATAATAATCAGGTTTGATGAGGTTATGTTTATTTGAGTTGGAGGCCACGAACTAACATGCTTGACAATCGGTTGTCACGAGTACTATTTCAACAACCATAATTTATACCGTTGATCGCAACATTGGATGGCACAGATTGAAATGGATTTCTCCCTGCCGCTACAGGCTGTAGCGACATGAGAAATTACTCATTTGCCACTCATTTGCTCATGTGTTACACTGTCTACCGCTACAAGTTATGGCGGTAGTTTAGTTAACTAATAAATTAGAATGGCTTAGTGGTAACTTAATGGCCCAATAACCCATAGGTCTTAGGTTTGAAACCTAGCTAAGATATTTTTGCTTCTTATGTTATATTTTTTGTGTATTAGATAAATTTTATTACCATATATATATATATATATATATTCATAATTATTTTATATATATTTAGTTTAATGTGGAGATTTAAGATGGGTATATATATATATATATATATATATATATATATATATATATATATATATATATATATATATATATATATATAAGACCCCAACTTTTATATAAATAAAATTGAATTTCCTTTAATTATTATTTTGAATAACAATGTGTTAATTTGATATAATGCTTTGGTTATTGGTGAAATGTGCAAATATTACAAAATAAGCAAATGGTTATAAAATATTCATTTTTATCGGAGAATATTCATTTGGTCGTGGAATATTCTTGTTGTTTGGAATATTATTTACGGCAGGCAAGCATCCATTTATGGGCCCCATAATGAAAAAAACTAGTCGGGATGAAGAAAACGACATGTTTGAGTTTTTATAATAACGATACCGCTAACATTGTTGGAATACACGGTGATTAAAATACGATGTCTGGCGCTGGTTTGCACAAAGATGTACCTACCAGATTGCATGATTGATTTTTAGATTATTGATTCTTACGTAAAAGCCACTACTCAATAATTATTACGAATTATTGTTCAATATTTTATTTTATTGATTCAATAATTGCTACGTTGATATTTTATATTATTTGTTGTTTCAATAATTATCAATGCACAATATTTCCCATTATCAGATTAATAATTCATATTATTAGAATAATATTATTAGATAGCATTACTGGTAATGTCTAAGGAAGTTCTATCTAGAAAAGGGGTTTGGTCACCTAATTACGCTCTAGTGAGGAGAAATCCTTATCGGAAAACCCCCTTCTTTCTTGGGAACGACATGGTTGTCATAATTGTAACTCTGTAATATTATTTATGAATAATTAATTATTAATTTATCTGATAAGAAAATATTTATTTTATGTGGATATAAATGAAGGAATTAATGCTGAGGTGTTTTATCATTATTTTGTCGGAATGAAGGTATTAAAAATCAAATGAAAAACAAAATTTAGAAATTTTCAGAAAAATTAGTTTATTACTTGATTTTGTAAAATCCATAACTCTTTGTGTATAATGAGTTAGGAGATGAGCCATATATCAAAAGAAAGCCCTGGAAGTAAGCTAAACGCATAAATTTGAATCACCCTAAATTTTTTTGTGGATTTTTCGTGGTGACTGTTTGAGTAAAACTGGTACGAGGGACTCATAGTTCGAAAAAAATCAGTGCTCTTAAGCTCTATTGCGTGAGTTATAATTTTTAATTCAACCGTTGGATTGTTGTGATTTTTGAATATGTTATACATATATAAGTTGAGTATATATCTACAAAGTTTGAACCGTTAAAAATTAACGTATGATTTTTTATAAATTTTAAGAGGTGACTGATTTAGAAATTGTTGTAGTAGAAATTTCGGTAAGCCTTTCTCTCTATCTTAAAGGCGGAATTTGGAAAAACTTTCTTTTACAAAGTTGTAGAGAATTTAATTTCCTATGGAATGGATATAAAATTCGTATTTTTATGATAAAAGGGCTATTTATTATGAATTATTGAAGTTTCAGAAATAAATATTTTTATTAAAAATATGGGTGGGACCCACTTTTGGTTGGTGTGGAAAATTTTGATTTTGGTGGGGCCCACTTGTGGTGGCTGATTTCTGGTCAAGGAAGTGAGTGGGAGAAAATTTTAATAAAATATTATTTTATTAATTTAGTCTACTTTGGCGTTCTAGCATTTTCCTATAAAATAGAGTGCTTAGTTAGAATTGAAAATCACACCAGAAACATAAGTTTTCTCTCTCTATATTATCGAGCGTATTTTGTGAGTATTTAGATACTTTGAGAGTTGCTATTCAGTGCAAGTTTCCTACAGCCTTATTGTGACGCCCCCAAAACAGGTATACATCACCCATCTTGAGTCGCCAAATACATGGTACAGAATACAAATACAAACTTAATTATACAAACGTCGTGTAATATATGACAAAACATATGCTATGAGTTTTAATACAAATATTGGCATCTAGACAATATCCACACTCAATGGAGTCCTCATTACATTTATTATCACACTATTTAATGAATAGTGAGGACTACTAATGCTTATCCTCCGGACCGTCACTCCGCTTTCCCACTAGTCCCAAATATATTCTCATTTCTCAAATAGAACGATTGAAAGAAAGGGTGAGCTCAACTAGCCCAAGAAGAAATATTATGACTAAGATAATGCGAAATAAATTATCATTAGTCTTCAACAATGTTAAACCGATAAAATACAATAGACATCAAGTTTAATCATAAATGAATAAGCAATCCATTAGAAGAGTCAAGTAGAGCATGATATCTACTATCTTCTATGTTTTAAAATGTTTTCATCAATTTTTATCACGAGACTCGACAATAAATAAACCACATCATCAAATCATCCTCGCACTACGGGCCAAGGATATTCATTAAACCATCAATGGTCATGACTATACCGAATAATCCCTGGTCATAATCATACCATAAATTGTCCATCAATGCACTACAGACCACTGAGGACTTTTACCACATCATTTATAACATTACGGTCATGATTATACCGAATGATCCCTGGTCATAATCATACCAAGTCCATCTATGCACGTAAGCCAAAGATGACTTTCATCACAATATAAGCATGAGGATGATGACAATAATATAAGCATTAATCAAACGAAAACAAATCAAATGAAATCAAGGATAAATATTAAAGACTTTAAATTTATCCAAATATTATCAATCACTTAATAAACTCATAATCTAATATTATTAATATTATAATAATATTTTAATCACTTCTTAAATTTATAAATAATTTATTTCAATTGTTTACACTTTACCAAATAATGCATTTTAATCATTCAAAAATGCCATACTCATAAGATTTCATCACCAATGATCAAATCCCTCATCAAAAATTTGCATATACCCTATATAGGATTCCCAAGTCATAAAATCCTATTTTTCAAATTTGTTACTTCACATAACATATTTAATTCATTTACTCATAACTAGTTCATTTTCATGAAAAAAACCAAATCAGTCCCAAAATATTTCTTTTCTGGGATTTAGCAGAATATAGTCCCATATTGAACATATATTTTTCTCAGAATTTTTAAAATTCATTTACTATTTTTCATATGGCCAAAATTGCCGAATATTTAGACATTTATCATAAATTGTACTTTTGTCCAAAAATTCCGAAATTTACAGGGTATACTCTTGTTATATACATGTACTCCCAATAAAAATTTCACCAATTTTGGAGTTAACCACAAGGAGTTATAAGGGTTTACTTTTAAAATAGTCTTTTCCCATAAAATCCATAACTCTTAATCTATACATCCAAAAATCGCCATCTTTGGACACAATATAGAAAACTCATCAAATTATCATTTTAAATTTTTCTAGAATTTTTGAGGGTCAGAAAAATTACGAAACTGCAAATGGATTTTCATCCGCCATGCGGTAATCCACGTAGACAGATCATTTCTACGATTTAATAAGGAATGAATACAAAGGATCATTCACCATGCATACGGTAATCCACATAGACAGGTTATTCCAACGAGAATAATAAAGAATGGAATAACGAAAGAATTCACCATGTATGCGATAGACCCTGAGACGAGATAGGTTATTCCCAAAATAAAAATAATAAAGAATGGAATCAATTCATATTAAAGCGGAAATCATAGCAGAGCGAGGATATTCAAATGAATAATAAAGAATGGAATAACAACGAGAATTCACCGAGCATGCGATAGACCGCACGATGAGGTTATTCCAACAGAATAATAAAAATGTAACCGGTGTCATGCGTAATCCACATGCAGGCAGATATTTCAACGAGAATAATAAAGAATAACGAAACCACCATCATGCGTAATCCGCACAGACAGGATATTCCAACAAATAATAAAAAAAATGGAATAATAGAAGAATTTCACCATGTATGCGGTACTTCGCATAGACAGGTTATTCCAACATAATAATAAGGAATGGAATAACAATAGCTCTCTTCATGAATACGAAAGAAATAATACCCCTTACCTTAGAAGAAACTGGATATTGGAATAGTGAGGTAGCAGACTTCTCTTCTTCTTTCTCTCTATAATTTCTCTCTATAATAATTGCTCTAAAGCTTTAGTGAATTGGTGAGAAATGAAGGAAGAATGAGCTTCTATTTATAGGAAAATATAGTTTCGATAATTGCACGTTTTGGGGCTCGAAATATTACAGTATAATACCTTCAACATTTCTTTCATTTTTAATTTAGTCCTGCAAGTATTATCAAACTTGCACCATCTCCCCTAGTAGTAAATAATGTGAATCAATAGTTCAATCATGTGAATCAATAGTTATAATCATGTGAAAATACGAATTATAGTATAGTACCTCTATCCATACCTCTATTTTTAACTTAGTCATGCAAGTATTATCAATCTTGCACCAACTCCCCTAATAGTAAATGAATGTGAATCAATAGTACACACATGTGAAAAAATAGTTATAATCATGTGAATTAATAGCAATTAATTGCTCATTTATTCGATTAATTACCCGATTGATCAATATAACCTCCAGACATCAATTATTATCGAAATAAATGTCGATTTCCACTAACACAAACAATCGCAACACAATGGAAATATTTTTCTCAAAAATTTTATTTTTGAAATTTCAAAGTTTGACTTTTTTCGAAAAAGTCAACTGTTGACTTTTTTCGAAAAAGTCAACTGTTGACTTTTTTGACCAAAAAGTTAACCCTAGCAAATTTTGTATTTATAGTCTATTTCTACTAATTTCATCGCTCCAGACTCAAATATCACGTCCGCGTCTCCAAATTCAACTCTGAACTCAACTTTGATTTTTAATAACATTTATCATTAATATTATAACTCACAATATTTAACAACCAGGTCGTTCCCAGGAAAGAGGGGGCTTTCCAATATGGATTTCTCCCTATTGGCACGCAATTAGGTGACCAAACCTCTCCTTGACAGAACTTCTAGACATTGTAAATATTGCAATTTAATAATATGAATAACTTTGTCGTCTCAATTATTGATTTAATAATATATCATATTATGCGAGATGATCTTTGTGACAATAATCGAATCAATAATATGAGAAATATGATGCAACATTCTTTGTAGCAATAATTGAGTATAAGCGAGTGACTTCTCACGTAAGCATCAATAATCAATACCATGTACTTCTATGCAACCACCACCAGCGTATTCTTACTTTTTTACTACCGGTAGTTCAATAGTTTTAACGGTAACACTTTCGCCATTATTTTTATAAAAATGATAATTACGTCATTTTCTAACTATGACAATACTTACTTATTATGGGGTCCACCAATGATTGTGCTTGCGTCGTGCGAATATTCCCAAACAAAAAGAATATTCCCAACCAAACGAATATTTTATAACAACTTGCATACTTTGCAAAATTTATAAATATTACCCACAACTATAACATTATATCAAATCCACACCATAATATTCAAAAAAATATTTTAGAAAATTTAAATCTTTATTCATAAAATTTGGGGTCTCACAATCTCCCCTCCTTATAAAATTTATCTCCTCGAAATTTACGTATGCGTACTAGTATGTCAAGAGGTGAGGAACCTTGACTTCATTTGATTCTAACTCTTGAGGTATAACCTTTGAGTGTCGAACAGGATCCTTCTTATCCAAGATTTTAACATGTATCTCCTCATACATTAAATCTTCTGCTATCTCGTCTAGTTCCAATTCAATAATGTGGTTCGGGTCGTCTACATATTTACGTAACATCGATACGTGAAAAACGTTATGAACACACGACATACTTGGTGGTAAAATGAGTCTATAGGCCACAGTTCCTACTCGATCGAGGATTTCAAATGGGCCAATTAAATCGAGGGTTGAGATAACACCTTCTTGAACCTTCTTCTTCACATTCATCAGATTCGGGTGTGTAGCTTGAGCGGCTTTAACTTTATCGATTAAAGTCGATTTTACTCGTATATTCGTTATCTTCACGTGGGTCCCTAGAGTCTTTAACTCTATCTTCATCATTTGTAAGTTATACGAAATGGGTTTTTGTGTTAACAACATCGCACTCAAATAGCATATATGATCTTCTACTTTCAACGCGCGTTAGCTACCACGTTTGCTCTTCCAAGATGATATTGAGTGGTATAGTCGTAATCTTCAACAGCTCGAGCCAACGTCTTCGGCGCATAATACATTCGTTCTAGGTGAAGAAATATTTAAGGGTTTTAGAAATGGATTTTGTACTGAGGTCAATACAAAATTCGATTTCACACTCTAGGGGTAGGCTAGGAAGTTCTTTAAGAATACGTCAGGAAATTTATTAACGATGGGAAAAAAAACTGTGACTCTCATCCAGGACTTGGATAGCATGTCACATTGATACCTATCAACTTGCCACCGTTATTCACGACGTCCCCTACGGATATTCTGGCTTCGGTGTATTCCAAGACTTGGAAGTCACCAGCGAAAGGCTCGGGGCTCTTTACTTATGGATTGATATGACAATGATTGACTTCAGTGGTTTGGTTGTTTGAATTCACATAACAGGTTGGTTAGGAATATAAAAGCTAACAACCTTACGAAAAGCATGATGAGTACTTAAACAATTGATTCCTAAAATCACATCAAAGGCAAGTATTTTCAAAGAGATAGGATTGACAGGTAACGTGAAAGTGTCGATTTGAATCAAACAAGATTTATAAATAGTGGAAGTAATGAAGGTTTCTCCCAATGGATTTTCAACAGATAAATCAAAGTCTAATTTCTCCAGAGTCAAATTTAAACATTGAGCGTAAGTAGGAGAAATAAAAGAGTGGGTAGAATTGGTATCGAATAAGGTATAGACTTCATGAAAATTTATAATTAACTAACCCATTGATAACTTCATTTGGGTTCCTCACTTGTTGGGAAGTCATGACAACCGCTCTCCTTGAACTACCCGGCTTTGACTTGTCTGGGGCAGCATTTGGTGTCATCACTACCGTTGAAATTGAATTTTTATAGGGCATATTCCACCTCAACTTGCTTCATCGAACTCCTGTTTCATGATCTGAATCATTAATCTTGATCCATATAAAATTGAGGTTGACCGCAATGTACTGGATAATTCAAGACTTCGATGTTGGGTTCTCTCAATTCTTTGTCCAAAAGAAAATACATATCATCTATTTTAGCCTTCTTAGATCGGACATCTCTTTCCACAATATCAACTCGTCATGCAGCTTCTACCCATGTATCACTCATTCTCACTCGTTCAGTTGTTTCTTCTTTCACTTCGATTCGACTTTATCATCTTATACTACGCTAAAGAGTGCTTTTATTCAAGCATCACATATCGGGTAACACAGGCTTAAATTATTGCATCCTTTTGCTCCACGACCGTCTGCCGTTCTTCAGCCTGTTCTTCTAACTCATGAATACAATTTTGCAATTCTAAATTTTGATCATAAAATTCTTCTAACAAATTCTCCTCAGGTTCCTCTTCTTCCTCACTCTCAACTGCTACCTCTGCGACTATCTAAGATTGCAACTATCAATTCTTCACTCACCACATGGATATCTCTAATTCCTTCTTTGCCTGTCATCACATTATCCTGGTTGGTGATTAGAGGTGTTTCTACGATCTCATTCACTCCATTGTTAACATTTTCAGCTGCCATTCTCAAATACTGCCACAAAATAAGGGTTAATTGACATGTCACATATTATCCCTATACCCTGAACTACCAATTAAATACCAAATTAACTTAGGTAGGTCATACTAGCGAAGAAATTCCCTGTCTCTCCCCTCCTAGTTCTTGTCTCACATCTCAGCCAGGGATTATATCCCTAAGCTTTGATACCAACTGTGACGCCCCCAAAACAGGTATACATCACCCATCTTGAGTTGCCAAATATATGGTACAAAATATAAATATAAACTTAATTATACAAACGTCGTGTAATATATGACAAAACATATGCTATGAGTTTTAATACAAATATTGTCATCTAGACAATATCCACACTCAATGGAGTCCTCATTACATTTATTATCATACTATTTAATAGAATAGTGAGGACTACTAATGCTATCATCTTGACCGTCACTCCGTTCCCCGACTCGTCCCAACTATATTCTCCTTTCCTGAAGAGAACAGTGAAAGAAAGGGTGAGCTCAACTAGCCCAGTAAGAAATATTATGACTAAGATAATGCAGAATAAATTATCATTAGTCTTCAACAATGTTAAACTGATAAAATACAATAGACATCAAGTTTAACTGCAGTGGAATAAGCAATCCATTAGAAGAGTCAAGTAGAGCATGATATCTACTATCTTCTATGTTTTAAAATGTTTTCATCAATTTTTATCGGCGAGACTCGACAATAAATAAACCACATCATCAAATCATCCCACCACTACTTCTGGCGAAGGATATTCATTAAATCATCAATGGTCATGACTATCTTTGAATAATCCACGGTCATAATCATACCAAAAATTGTCCATCAATGCACTACAGGCCACTGAGGACTTTTACCACATCATTTATAACATTACAGGTCATGATTATACCGAATGATCCCTGGTCATAATCATACCAAGTCCATCTATGCACGTAAGCCAAAGATGACTTTCATCACAATATAAGCATGAGGATGATGACAATAATATAAGCATTAATCAAGCGAAAAAATAAGGATAAATATTAAAGACTTTAAATTTATCCAAATATTATCAATCACTTAATAAACTCATAATCTAATATTATTAATATTATAACAATATTTTAATCACTTCTTAAACTTATAAATAATTTATTTCAATTGTTTACACTTTACCAAATAATGCATTTAATCATTCAAAAATGCCATACTCATAAGATTTCATCACCAATGATCAAATCCTCATCAAAAATCTGCATATACCTTATATAGGATTTCCAAGCCATAAAATCCTATTTTTCAATTTTGTTACTTCACATAACATATTTAATTCATTTACTCATAACTAGTTCATTTTCATAAAAATACCAAATCGGTCCCAAAAATATTTCTTTTTACGGGATTTAGCGAATATAGTCCCATATTGAACATATATTTTCTAGAAAAATTTTTAAAATTCATTTACTATTTTTTATATGGCCAAAAGCTAGAATATTTAGACATTTATCATAAATTGTACTTTTGTCCAAAAATTCCAAAATTTACAGGTATACTCTGTTATATACATGTATGTACTCCCAATAAAAATTTCACCAATTTTGGAGTTAACCACAAAGAGTTATAAGGGTTTACTTTTAAAATAGTCTTTTCCCATAAAATCCATAACTCTTAATCTATACATCCAAAAATCGCCATTTTTTGGACACAATCTAGAAAACTCATCAAATTATCATTTTAAATTTTTCCAAAATTTTGAGGGTCGGAAAAATTACGAAACGCAAATGGATTTTCACCCGCCATGCGGTAATCCACGTAGACAGATCATTTCCACAATTTAATAAAGAATGAATACAAAAGATCATTCACCATGCATGCGGTAATCCACATAGACAGGTTATTCCAACAGAATAATAAAGAATGGAATAACAGAAGAATTCATCATGCATGTGATAGACCGCACAGACAGGTTATTCCCAACAGAATAATAAAGAATGGAACCAGGTCATGCGTAATCCGCATACAGACGATGATATTCCAAATAAGAATAATAAAGAATGAAATAACAACAAGATATTCACCGGGCATAAAGAATAGAACCGGTATCGCATGCCACCGAGACATGTCATTCCAATGAATAATAATAAAGAATGGAACCGGTCATGCGTAATTCGCACACAGACGGGATATTCCAATAAAATAATAAAGAATGGAATAACAACCAGAATTCATCGAGCGTAATCCATACATGCAGACGGGATATTCCAACAGAATAATAAAGAATGGAATAATAGAAGAATTTCACCATGTATGCGGTACTTCGCATAGACAGGTTATTCCAACATAATAATAAGGAATGTAATAACAATAGCTCTCTTCATGAATACTGAAAAAATAATACCCCTACCTTAGAAGAAACCGGATATTGGAATAGTGAGGTAGCAGACTTTCTCTTCTTCTTTCTCTATAATTTCTCTCTATAATAATTGCTCTAAAGCTTTAGTGAATTGGTGAGAAATGAAGGAAGAATGAGCTTCTATTTATAGGAAAATATAGTTTCGATAATTGCACGTTTTGGGGTTCGAAAAATTACAGTACAATACCTCCAACTTTTCTTTTATTTTTAATTTAGTCTTGCAAGTATTATCAAACTTGCACCACCTCCCCTAATAGTAAATAATGTGAATCAATAGTTCAATCATGTGAATCAATAGTTATAATCATGTAAAAATACGAATTACAGTATAGTACCTCCATCTATACCTCCATTTTTAACTTAGTCATGCAAGTATTATCAATCTTGCACCACCTTCCCTAATAGTATCAGAATATGAATCAATAGTACACACATATGAACAAATAGTTATAATCATGTGAATTAATAGCAATTAATTGCTTATTTATCCGGTGAATTACCCGATTAATCAATATAACCTCTAGACATCAATTATTATCGAAATAAATGTCAATTTCCACTAACACTAATAATTCCAACACAATGGAACTATCAATTTTATCTTTAATCAACACGAACTTATTCATCATTAATATTATAATTCACAATACTTAACAATTAGGTCGTTCCCAGGAAAGAGGGGGCTTTCTGATAAGGATTTCTCCTTATTGGTGCGCAATTAGGTGACCAAACCTCTCATTGACAGAACTTCTAGACATTGTCAATATTATAAATAATAATATGAATAACTTTATCGTCTCAATTATTGATTTAATAATATAAAATCTTATACAGATGATACTGTGACAATAATTGAATCAAAAATATGAGAGATATGATGCATCAATTTGTGACGCCCCCAAAATAGGTATACATCACCCATTTTGAGTCGTCAATAACATGGTACAGAAACAACTACAACTTTATTAATACAACATGAAAACTGTGAGTTTAAATACAAATATTGTCGTCTAGACAATATTCACACCCAAATAAGTCCTCATTACAATTATTGGTACATTATTTTACAAAAATGGTGAGGACTACTAAAACAACTTTCTAGATACATCATTCCACACCCCGACTATAACTCGCTACATTCTCGCCTCCTGAGAAGAAAAATGGAACAAAAAGAAAAGGGTTGAGCTCAACTAGCCCAGTAAAGAATATTATGACCAAGATAATATAGAACAAATTATCGTTAGTCTTCAACAGGGAAAAATCTGATAAAATACAATAGACAACAAGTTTCAGATCAATATTCGCAGCGAAAATAATAATTCATAGAAGAGTTACGTTGGAAATGAAATCTACTATTATCTATGAATTTAAAAGTCCATCATCAATATTTTATCCTTGTAACATCAATCAATATACATCTTGAATCAAATATTCATCTTTGCACTACAGGCCAAAGATATTCATCAGTTGGTCATGTTCATCTCAACACCTGTTCATCTTTGCACTACGGGCCAAAGATATTCATAAGAAAATCAACCATCTTTGCACTACAAGTCAAAGATATCCAGTAATATCATCATTTAGGACTGAGGATGATGAAAAATATTTTAAAAAAAACGAATCTAGTGAAACAAAAGAACAAATACTAAGGATTCGTACTTTAAACAATCCGATTCAAAAATACTTCATAAATACTCATAGTTAAGTAAAATTCAAGAATGATCAAAACATGAATACAATCAAATCTAGTATCCATAATTGATATTTTGGACAAAAAACGAAAATTTAATTTTCCTGTGAATAGTGCTGTATACATGAATAGTAACCCCGACACTAAAAGACAAGAATTTTACAAGAAAAATCTTACCAATAATCTGGTATAATGATATTAGAAGAAATAATATCATTTTAAAAAAATAATATCCCTTACCTTGAAAAGACTGTACTTCTAGCTAAAATACCGGATATAGTGCTGAAGGGAACTTGCACCGTATAGCAACACTCAAAGTATCAAAATACTCACAAGAATACGCTCGATAATATAAAGAGAGAAAGGGAGAGAAAACTTTAGTTTCTGGTGTGATTTTCAATTCTAACCTAAGCACCCTATTTATAGGAAATTGCTTAGAACACCAAAGCAGAAAATTTAATAAATATTAATATTATTTTTTCACAACTTCCTACGCACACTAATTGAGCCAAACATCAGCCACACATGTAGCCCACCTCCCAAAAAATGTTTTTCTCACATAAATCATTTAAAACTCCAAAAAATCAAAATCAATTAATCTGAAACTTAAATAATTCACAATAAATAGCTCTTTTATCAAAAAAATTCAAACCTCATGTCCTTTTCATAGGAAATTTCATTCTCTACAACTTTGCAGAAGAAAATTTTTCCAAATTCCAAACAAAAATTGATCGAAATCCATAAACGGGCGATTTTACAGGCTATAATCAAATTTCTGTAAAGAAATGGGGTCCACAAACATGAAAAACATGTTTTAAATATTTATTACAACAAAAATATTCTTCCTCCTTATTTATTCATATATCCCACATTCATTGTAAAAATATCACCATTATTATATTATTAAAATATAATAATATATTTAAATAAATTATTTTATCGAAAAAAGATAAAATATCAATTTTCAACAATTGTCACATTAAAAATTTTCTCCATCTATATCCACATAAAATGAATATTTTTCTTATCATATAAATCAATAATTAATTATTCACAAATAATATTACAATTACAATCTTGACAACCGACATAGCCTCTAGGAAGAGGGGTTTTCCAATAAGGATTTCTCCTTACTGACGCGTAATTAGGTGACCAAACCTCTCCTTAGATAGAAATTTCTAGACATTGCCAATAATGTTATCTAATAATATTATTCAAATAATATGAATTATTGATCTGATAATGAAAATACTGTGTAGTGACAATTATTGAAACAAAAATAATATAAAATATCAATGTAGCAATTATTGAATCAATAAAATAAAATTTTGAACAAGAACTCTCACTGTAACAATTATTGAGTAATGCCTTCCTACGTAAGAATCAATAATTGGTGCAATCTGCAGTGTCTTCTTGTGTTTTAACCAAAAGTATTTTAATAGTATTAATTGGTAACAACTACTACAGTTATTTATAAACAACTTATACTTGTCATTTTCTTCATCCAATCGCTTTTTACGTTATGGGGCCCACACAAGGTCACTTGGCGTCGCATTTAACATTCCCCAGCGGTAGAAGAATATTCCACGACCAAACGAATATTCTCCGATAAAAATGAATATTTTATAACCACTTGCATATTTGAAATATTTAAGATTTTACCCATAACTAACCACATTAATCAAATCAACCCTTACTATTTCAAAATAATAAATAGAGGAAATTTGATTTTATTTAATAATAAGTTGGGGTCTTACAACCTCCCCTCCTTATGAAATTTCGTCCTCGAAATTGACGTACGTACCTGGTGTTTTGAAAAGGTGAGGATACCTCGCTTTCATTTCCGTTTCCAACTCCCAGGTCATTTCCTCTATAGCATGGTTCCTCCACAAAATTTTGACTTGTGGTATGACCTTTGTGCGTAGGACATGCTCTTTTCTATCCAAGATCTTGACAGGTACCTCTTCGTATGTTAAGTCTTCGGCTATCTCGTCTGGTTTTAACTCAATAACATGGTTCGGGTCTTTCACATATTTACGTAGCACAGATATATGAAAAACTTTATGAACACGAGACATACTTGGAGGTAATGCGAGTCTATATGCCACATTTCCTACTCGGTTAAGAATCTGAAATGGACTAATAAATCGTGGATTGAGCTTTCGTCTCTTCCCAAATCTTGTAATTCTCTTCCATGGAGAAACACACAATAATACATGATCCCCAATACTAAATTCCACGTCCTTTCGATGAAGATCCGCATAACTCTTTTGTCGATCCTGTGCCATTTGTATACGTTATTGAATTATTTGGATCTTTTCCGTAGTCATACGTACCAACTCGGGTCCCAACAATGTTGCTTCACCCACCTCATCCCAACATATTGGAGAGCGACACTTTCGTCCATACAATGCTTTGAATGGAGCCACACCTATACTTGCCTGATAACTGTTGTTGTAGGAGAATTCCACCAATGGCAAATACTTATCCCAACTCCCTTTGAAATCTAGGACACAGAGTCTTAATAGATCTTCAAGAGTTTGAATAGTCCTCTCTGATTGTGCATCCGTTTGAGGATGGTATGCCGAACTGAATCGTAAATCCGTGCCCATAGCTTTTTGCAAGCTAACCCAAAATCGTGAAGTGAATCTTGGGTCACGATTCGAAACTATGGATACTGGCATGCTATGCAATCTCACAATCTCATTTACATACATATGAGCAAGACGTTCAAGGGAATAAGTCTCCCATATCGGCAAGAAATGAGTAGACTTGGTTAATCTATCAACAATAACCAAAATAACATTTATGCCTTGAGAAACCGTGGGAAGACCCATAACGAAATCCATGGTAATGTGTTCCCACTTCCATTTCGGAATCTCAAGTGGTTGCATTGGACCCTTAGGCACTTGATGCTCCGCCTTTACACGTTGACAAGTTAAACACCTCGATTCTCGCTTCTGAAATAGCACCTTCTTGTACTTTCTTCTTCATACGCATCAGCTCCGGGTCGGTGGCTTGAGCAACTTTAACTTCATCAATTAAAGTTGGTTCTATGCGTATACTTGACATCATCGCACTCGTTCCTGCATATGATCTTCTACTCAATGCGTCATCTACCACGTTTGCTTTTCCAGGATGGTATTGAATAGTGTGGTCATAATTTTTCAATAGCTCGAGCCAACGTCGTTGCCGCATGTTGAGTTCCTTTTGGGTGAAGAAATATTTGAGGCTTTTATGGTCTGAATATATCTCCACTTTCTCTCTATATAGATAGTGTCTCCAGATCTTTAGCGCGAAAATGACTGCTGCCAACTCTAGATCATGAGTAGGATAATTCCTCTCATATTCTTTAAGTTGTCGCGAGGCATATGCTATGACTTTCCTATGTTGCATGAGAACACACCCTAACCCTTTGCCTGAAGCATCGATGTAGATAACAAATCCATCCGAACCAGATGGTATTGTCAGAACAGGTGCCGAAATAAGTCTCCTCTTAAGCTCTTGGAAACTCTTCTCGCATTCCTCGCTCCATATGAATTTTGTATCCTTCCGAGTTAGCTGAGTTAAAGGAGTAGCGATTCGAGAAAATCCTTCCACGAATCTCCGATAATAACCAGCTAAGCCCAGAAAGCTACGTACTTGATCACCGACTTCGGTTGCTCCCAACTTTGTATTGCTTCAATCTTCGCCGGGTCGACAGATACTCCATGTTTTGACACCACGTGCCCAAGGAATGCTACTTCCTTAAGCCAGAACTCGCATTTCTTCAACTTAGCATAAAGCTTGTTTTCACGAAGTCTTTGGAGTACCAGCTTTAAATGGTGCTCATGATCTTCACGGCTTTTGGAATATATGAGAATGTCATCAATAAAGACAACAACGAACTGATCCAAATAAACCTTGAATACTCGGTTCATCATATCCATGAAAGCCGCAGGAGCATTAGTCAATCCAAAAGACATGACTAAGAATTCATAATGCCCGTACTGAGTTCTGAAGGCAGTCTTTGGAATATCCTTAGTTTTAATCTTCAGTTGATGATATCCAAAACGAAGATCGATCTTTGAAAAGAATTGTGCTCCTTGCAACTGGTCAAACAGGTCATCAATACGAGGTAGCGGATACCTATTCTTGATAGTGACATGGTTTAATTCTCGATAGTTAATACAAAGTCGCATACTTTCGTCTTTCTTCTTTACAAATAAAACAGGAGCACCCCAAGGAGATGTACTAGGGCCAGATGAAACCGATGTCCAACAACTCACGTAGTTGGACCTTTAACTCTGAAGTTCAATAGGAGCCATTCGATATGGGGTTTTAGAAATGGGCTTTGTACCAGTTTCAAGATCAATAAAGAATTCAACTTCACGTTACGGGGTAGGCCGGAAGTTCTTCAGAAAACACGTCGGAAATTTACTAACAAAGAAAATATTATTCAAATCGGCGTGTCTTTATTCAAATCCATAACACGGGCTAAGAAAGCTTGACATCCGTTTTTCAATAAACGAATAGCTTTATGACTAGATATGACAGTGATTGATTTTAATGGTTTAGTTGCTTGAATTCGTACAACAGGTTGGTTAGGAATATGAAAACTAACAACCTTACGAAAACAATCAATTTTGGCATGATGAGTATTTAACCAATCAATCCCTAAAATCACATCAAAAGCAAGTATCTTTAAAGAGATAAGGTCAACAGGTAATATGATGGTGCCAACTTGGATCAAACAAGATTTATAAACAGTGGATGTGATGAAAGTTTCTCATAACGGAGTCTCCACAGATAAATCAAAGTCTAATTTCTCCGGAGTTAAGTTTAAACATTGAGCACAAGCAGGAGAGATAAATGAATGGGTAGCACCGGTATCAAGTAAGGTATAAACTTCGCAAGAATTTATGATTAGTTTACCCGTGATCACCTCGTTTGGGTTCCTCGCATTTTGACCAGTCACGACAAATACTCTTCCAGGAACCGTTGACTTCGACTTTTCTCGGGATGACCTTGTGAGTCACCATCCCATTGGACTTGGTTTCGCTTTCTGCGTACAATCTCGAGCGATATGTCCTTCCTTTCCACAATTATAACATACCTTGAACTGTTAGGGGCGATTTGGGGTGATATGTCCCTCTTTCCGCATTTTATAGCATACGACCGGTGGTCGTTCTCTCTCCACTAGAACCGATTCTTTCTTTGTCGCCGACGCGTCTTCATATGGTCGTTGTTGAATCTCCTTTTTAAAATCTCCTCCCAACTCGCTTCTTTTATTCTCATGGCCATGATTACCACCAGAATGGTTACCGCCTTTGTCCGTATTCTTCTTTCTCCTCTGGTTATCGTTGTTTTGATGACTACTGTCACCAGTATGATCCTGGTTATGGTCCCTTGGTTGAACGTACTCGTTATCTCACTATAACAATTGAGCCCTGTTGACAACATCTAAATAGAGAGAAAATTTATGAGAAATGAGATACTGACGTATGCCGGGTTTCAAACCTCTCAGAAACATCCGCGTCATATGTTCCTCATTCTCCACCAAATGAGGTGCAAACCTGGATAACTCTGCAAACTTTGCCTCGTATTGGGACACTGTCATGTTATTTTGTTCCAGTCTAATGAACTCCACTTCCTTCATATGATGAATACTTTCAGGAAAGTACTTGTCATTGAAAAGTTTCTAAAACGTCTTCCAAGACATGCTGAGTGCGGCTGGATGGGTACGCTTCACATATTCCCACCAGTAATCTGCCTCATTACGGAACATAAAGGTGGCGAATGGAACCTTCTGTTCCTCCGTGCATCCCAAGACATCGAATATCTTGGTGATTTGTTTGACCCATGTTTCTGCCTTAATCGGATCTGGCTTTCCCCAGAATTCTGGTGGTCCCAACTCTTTGAACTGCTTGGCTATGACAAACCATGCGTTGTTATCATTTCCACCTGTATTTTGTGCACGAGTCTCCCTCGTCTGATTTTGCATGAACTACAAAAAGCTTCTAAACATCCCGTCGTTCATCATCTGCTCAGTGGTGTTGTTCACAGGATGAACATTGCCAGCCTGTTGCACGTTCTCCTCGTTGGTGAGTAAAGGTGTCTCCACGGTCTCATTTACTCCACTGTTAACATTCTCAATCGACATTCTCAAATACTGCCATAAAACAAGGGTTAATTAAAGAAATCAACATATCACATAATATACCTATATACTGACCAACTAACAAATAAGCTTAGGTAGGACACACTAGCGAAGGATTTACTCGTCTCTCCCCTCCTAGTTATATTCCCCGATCTCCACCAGAGATCATATCCCTAAGCTTCGGATATTAATCATGGCGCCCCAAAATAGGTATACATCACCCATTTTGAGTCGTCAATAACATGGTACAGAAACAACTATAACTTTATTAATACAACATGAAAACTATGAGTTTAAATACAAATATTGTCGTCTAGACAATATTCACACCCAAATAAGTTCTCATTACAATTATTGGTACATTATTTTACAAAAATGGTGAGGATTACTAAAATAACTTTCTAGAATCATCATTCCACACCCCGACTATAACTCGCTACATTCTCACCTCCCGAGAAGAAAAATGGAACAAAAAGAAAAAGGGTGAGCTCAACTAGCCCAGTAAAGAATATTATGACCAAGATAATATAGAACAAATTATCGTTAGTCTTCAACTGGGAAAAATCTGATAAAATACAATAGACAACAAGTTTCAGATCAATATTCGCAGCGGAAATAATAATTCATAGAAGAGTTACGTAGAGAATGAAATCTACTATTATCTATGAATTTAAAAGTCCATCATCAATATTTTATCCCTGTAACATCAATCAATATACATCTTGAATCAAATATTCATCTTTGCACTACAGGCCAAAGATATTCATCGATTAGTCATATTTATCTCAACACTGCTCATCTTTTGCACTCACGGCCAAAGATATTCATAAGAAAATCAACCATCTTTGCACTACAAAAGCCAAAGATATCCGAAGAATATCATCATTTAGGACCGAGGATGATGAAAAATATTTTAAAGAAAACGAATCCAGTGAAACAAAAGAACAAATACTAAGGATTCGTACTTTCAACAATCCGAGTTCAAAAATACTCATATTGAAGTAAAATTCAAGAATGATCAAAACATGGATACAATCAAAGCTAGTATCCATAGTAAATATTTTGGACAAAAAACGAAAATTTAATTTTCCTGTGAATAGTGCCGTATTCATGAATAGTATCGTATACGTGAATAGTGCCATGTACGTGAATAGTAACCCCGACACTAAAAGACAAGAATTTTACAAGAAAAATCTTACCAATAATTTGGTATAATGATATTAGAAAAAATAATATCATTTAAAAAAAATAATATCCCTTACCTTGAAAAGACTGTACTTCTAGTTGAAATACCGGATATAGTCTTGGAAGGAACTTTGCAAGCATAGCAACACTCAAAATATCAAAATACTCACAAGAATACGCTCGATAATATAGAGAGAGAAAGGGAGAGAAAACTTCAGTTTCTGGTGTGATTTTCAATTCTAACCTAAGCACCCTATTTATAGGAAATTGCTTAGAACACCAAAGGCAGAAAATTTAATAAATATTAATATTATTTTTCCACAACTTCCTACGCACACTAATTGAGCCAAACATCAGCCACACATGTAGCCCACCTCTCAAAAAACGTTTTTCTCACATAAATCATTTAAAACTCCAAAAAAATCAAAATCAATTAATCCAAAACATCAATAATTCACAATAAATAGCTCTTTTATCAAATAAATTCAAATCTCATGTCCTTTCCATAGGAAATTTCATTCTCTATAACTTTGCAGAAGAAAGTTTTTCCAAATTCCAAACAAAAATTGACCGAAATCCACAAACGGACGATTTAACAGGCTATAATCAAATTTCAATCAAGAAATGGGGTCCACAAACATGAAAAACATGTTTTAAATATTCATTGCAACAAAAATTCTCTTCCTCCTCATTTATTCATATATCCCACATTCATTGTAAAAATATCACCATTATTATATTATTAAAATATAATAATATATTTAAATGAATTATTTTATCGAAAAAGATAAAATATCAATTTTCAACAATTGTCACATTAAAAATTTTCTCCATCTATATCCACATAAAATGAATATATTTTTTATCATATAAATTAATAATTAATTATTCACAAATAATATTATAGAATCACAATACTGACAACCATGCAGTTCCCAGGAAAGAGGGGCCAATAAGAATTTTTCCTTCTTGGTAGCAAGCAATTAGGTGACCAAACCTCTCCTTAGAATGTAACTTTCTAGACATTGCCAATAATGTTATCTAATAATATTATTCAAATAATATGAATTATTGATCTGATAATGAAAATACTGTGTAGTGACAATTATTGAAACAACAATAATATAAAATATCAATGTAGCAATTATTGAATCAATAAAATAAAATATTGAACAGTAAATACTGTAACAATTATTGAGTAATGCCTTCCTACGTAAGAATCAATAATTGGTGCAATACCGTGTGCTACTGTGTTTTAACCATCGAGTATTTTAACAGTATTAACGGTAACAACTACGCCGTTATTTATAAACAACTTATACTTGTCGTTTTCTTCATCCAATCGCTTTTCGTTATGGGGCCCATATATAAGGTCGCTTGCCGTCATTTAACATTCCCCGAAGCGGTAAAAAATATTCCACGACCAAACGAATATTCTCCGATAAAAATGAATATTTTATAACCACTTGCATATTTGAAATATTTGCGCATTTTACCCATAACTAACCACATTAATCAAATCAACCCTTACTATTTCAAAATAATAAATAGAGGAAATTTGATTTTATTTAATAATAAGTTGGGGTCTTACAATCTCCCCTCCTTATGAAATTTCGTCCTTGAAATTGACGTACGTACCTGGTGTTTCGAAAAGGTGAGGATAACTCGCTTTCATTTTCGTTTCCAACTCCCAGGTCATTTCCTCTATAGCATGGTTCCTCCATAAAACTTTGACTTGTGGTATGACCTTTGTGCGTAGGACATGCTCTTTCCTATCCAAGATCTTGACAGGTACCTCTTCGTACGTTAAGTCTTTGGCTATCTCGTCCGGTTCTAACTCAATAACGTGGTTCGGGTCTTTCACATATTTACGTAGCATAGATATATGAAAAACATTATGAACACGAGACATACTTGGAGGTAATGCGAGTCTATATGCCACATTTCCTACTCGGTCAAAAATCTGAAATGGACTAATAAATCGTGGATTGAGCTTTCGTCTCTTCCCAAATCTTGTAACTCCCTTCCATGGAGCAACACGTAACAATACATGATCCCCAATACTAAATTCCACGTCCTTTCGATGAAGATCCACATAACTCTTTTGTCGATCCTGTGCCATTTGTATACGTTGTCGAATCATTTGGATCTTTTCCGTAGTCATACGTACCAACTCTGTGACAACCCCAAATCCAGGTACTTGAAACCCGAACTCGGTTCTCCACGATACCATTTCTTTAAGCTGAATAATACTAAATAATAATACATTCGAACTTAATTTACATACATCAAAGTTTACTTCCCAGTCGTGACCTTCAAATACATTCCTTATAATACTTGAATAGATACCAATACAACTATAACCATTAACTCATGATACACACTTATTCGATCACTTTCCTTTTCCTTTGTTCGTGCTCTGAGCCTTGAAAGTTGCTCATACATAATCGAAAACATTTAATTTAAGCAAGGATGAGCATTTGAGTGCCCAAAGTAAGTAATAGCAATTATATATATAAGTTTGAAAGAATATAAGTATTCTCTTTACATAACACTTCTACAACGAATCGAAAGTTGTGAAGTAATCATCTTGATAAAAATTCACATAACAAATCTCTTCCAAATTATTTAAATTTGGCTCGCTCTACCATGAATAGGGTTTAAGAATCATACTATGAACATTCTTTTCATTTTCGAAAAGGTTTGGCGAAATCCATCCATGAAACCGCTTTCTAAATTTTACGGTACGCGGAGGGTGATCGACCTCGTTGTACCTGTATTGATCAATACTACATAACTTGAACGAAATTCATCGCTTCACTCTATCCGCCTTGCAAAAAAATCTTCCCATATAGGGATGTTCATACATGCACAGTTCCAAACCCAGAAGGTTTTAATCTTGCTCAACAATAATATGTAATTCAACATATATATACGGGTAATTGACAAAGTGTATCAACATGTGAATAAATGCCATGATTATCCAAGTGGGGACACTTGTATAACCATTTAGAAATCAACTTAACGAATATATATATCCGAGCTAACATGTTGATAATCAAAGCGTACATATTCGCATGCAGAATAAAATAATTACGAAACTTCTTACTCATGTCCATTGCATAAAGAAAATGCAAAGGTAAGATACTTGCACCGATTCAACATTACAAATCTCAACTTAGGTTTTATCTCTTTATCACAACCTATCAATAATCGGATCATTCGTTCGATTAGAACAATATATCTTAACACATAATAATCATTTATTACGATTGACATAGTCTAATCACATAATCACAAAGATCATACTTTTAGTTCTATTCTATACTTGAAATATTTTTATACATTTTTCAAATATCTCATCCATGCTCTTACAAATAGTCTTTTCTTTCTTGTATAAGGTCTAACATTTGTCGCGTCGTCAAATTTTTACTTTATCAAAAATCTTGAGTCTAAGACTTTTATTCTATACCTCAACATCTCAGAATATCGGACATCTTATTTTAATCATTTTTGCAATTTCGAAAATTGAAAAATTTAAAATAATTCAAATCATCACTAAAGGGCCTATAGTGATATAAGCATTATTATAGGTGTTCTTCTTCAAATTCGAACTTCATAATCGGTTCTCAAGTCGACTAGTTTGGCCATTTATAACTTTCAAATATCTAATCATAATTAAATGATTTAAACATAAAACAATTCCATCATCATTAATAGTTTAATTAATACTAAACTATTAATGAAACCATCTACTAAAATATAAAAGTTATTTATAATAACTCAAACTATTTTTAAAACATTTATATTACCCAAATAATTACCATTAATATTTAAATATTAATGTACTATTTATCCAAATATTAAAAGTCATTAATTATAACTTAAAATATTTTTAAATCCTTAATATCCTCTTTAAATGGTTTTTAAATAAGTAAAACTATTTTTAAACTATTTATTTAATATTAATCATTAAATAAACTAAATATCATTAATATTATCTTAATATCATTAATATTTAATTATTAATGAAATTATCATTTAAATATTAAAAGTTATATTTTATAACTTAAAATATTTTTAAATACCTTATTTTCATTTAAAATGATTTTTATAATATTAAAATCATTTTTAAACTAAATTATTTAATATAATCATTAAATAACTTTAATATCATTAATAATTATTAATTAATAAAATTCATCACAAAATATTAAAAGTCATCACAAATAACTCATTTACATAATCAATTCCAAGCCAAAATAAACATAGTAAACTAACTAGTTTATTAACAACACTAACTAAACTTCAAAAATTCAAACTTTAACTAACAATTAAAAATAATAACATTACAAAAATTAAATAAGAAACATACCCGGAAATACGAATTCCACAGACTGAATACGCACTTCCACGCCAAAATTTAACTAAGGAGATCTTTATAAAAAGTTCTCCCACAACAAAGCCTTTCTCAAAAATTGGAGGCCTTATTGTTGGTGAATGAAACAAAGGCCAAGCCCTTCTATTTATAGGTTTAGAAAATGGTGAAGTTCTCAATTTAGTCGATGTGGGACTTGGTTTATACTAATTTTTCAATAGCTCACTTTGCGATTTTCTAACGCATTGCTCATAACTCCGATTAATCTAATTTTTGGATATGTTATACATGGTATGTAAGAATATTTTTAAAAAATACGAATTACCCAATTCGGGTTCATTAGGTAGCCCAAACAGTGCGTCAAAAGTGGACGTTCATAACAGTTTTTAATCTCTTTTCAGCTTTACCCTCTTCCGCTAAAACAGTCATAACTCTTTCATTTTAAAACGTTTTTGAGCCATTCTTGAGCCCACGCGAAGCTAACTTCTGGGGCTACAACTTTTATTCTTTGACCATTTCCAAATTCCGAACACATCAGCCCAGAAATTCCGTTCAAATGGACTGCACCGCACTTGTTGGGAAGTTTTGACACTACTATTTTGAAATGTCATAACTCTCTCCTCCGATATCGGATTTAGTCCGTTTCGGAGTCTATGGAAAGCTTATT
The DNA here is from genome assembly GCA_020205605.1 of Panax ginseng. NCBI lineage: Eukaryota > Viridiplantae > Streptophyta > Magnoliopsida > Apiales > Araliaceae > Panax > Panax ginseng. The sequence continues at coordinate 63,795,838 of CM035144.1, read as the reverse complement.
CGGTGTAATATAACATACCAAAAGCCCAGAAGGTTTTGAAAACATTAACTGATCGAAATAAAGTGTCCCGAATAGCACATCCATTCTACGACTTTCGGTTTTGACACATTTCCTTCCAATCACCGTAATTCCCTCATCCGAGGTCGGAATGAGGTCATTCCAAAGCCTATGGCTTCCTAACTCAATGCACTACAACATATCAAAAGTCCAGACCTTTTAAAGCACAAAAGTGGACGAGAATGCCCCCATTACAGATGCCCAAAAAGCAGTTTATCATGATCGATTCAACCATGTTTGACCATCTATAACTTCTAATCTATACATGATATGGACTTGATTCTTTTTGCAGATTAAAGACCACATATCAGGCTAAACATAACAACTTTTGAAGAACAAAACTCATGATCGAGCACTTTGATGTTATGGGTCTTTGATTTATCAACCCATATCATCAATTAACATTCTATTACACAACTTTAAACAATCAATTGTATCAAATAACATCGAATCAAAGGATTTTTAGGTTTAGTGTTCTTATACCCTTTTTGCCAAAAATTCTTGATTCTTGCTTCTGATTTGTTATGGGTGATGGTTGGGCTTTGTTTAAGAGTGTATGGGCAATCTTGTACAAGGCAATTAAATGTAATATTTCATCACTAGATTTAATTCTTATAATTTACCAATTAACTTCTATCCTTTGGTAAATTAAAACACTTATACAATAACATCGAAATTAAACCCGGAATTAAAATTAGGGTTTCTAATTGACCATTAGTGGTTCTTTAATTATCTGGTATATTACTAACAACACGATTAATTCACAGTTTCTAATTTCAACCTAGGTTAGGGTTATAATAATTAGGGTTTGTCCTAATTATCGATGTACAACGATAGAATTAGGGTTTCTTCTAATTACCGATATTCTTATTCACGATAACTTCATATACATATCAATACTACTCGATATATTCCATAACCGAGTTTTAATAATTAGGGTTTCACAAACCCGACGGTAATATGCTTTATGACCTAATTGGTACCGTCATTGCTTCAATATTATATGTCACGCACATACCAACATAATTATGGAACCATAAAATTATTATATAAATAATATAATATTATTATTCTCATCTCTTGATCACAATCCCAATCCGTGGTTTGGATCTCATATACGACTTATTCTTCGTACACATCATCAATAATCAAGTTAAAATAATTAACTTAAATATTACGAACAATTCATATAATAAAATATTTATTATATAAATCTAATTATCACTTCATATATTATTTCCAATCATGTTTTCATGGAAAATAATTAATAAAAATATTTCTACTACTGAAATTTATTACCATATAATTTGTGGTAATTAATAATTCCAAAATTATTTCTAATTTTTCAAGTAATAAATGTATTCGCATTTATCGCTCACTTTACTTGACACTTTAGTCTCGTCATTAAAAAAAAAAAATTTATACATAAAATTTCTTATTTATTTTATATAGAAAATCTCGGGTTATTACATTCACCTCCTTATAAGGATTCCGTCCCCTAATCACCGCTTTAAAACCTCATATGTAGAAGGGTACATAGCATATAATCATTGTACGTAGATCTCGATCATACTTGATCGAACTGATCTTTAATTATTCATCATAACACTTGTCTATCCGATTAAGCGAAATATAAGATATATAAAGTATTCAAATTACCACCTGGAGTTCTGTTTCCAACTGCCACCGTATCCTGGACCGTCATGTTGTAAACCCTCGGAGTTGCTTTCGTTGGGTTACTGGTTGAGTTTGGTCCTGAAATTGCTAACGTCCCACTGCTTCTCCCCGTGGTTATGTTCCCTGCTTCCATTCCCCTCTGTGGATAGTTCCTCACCTTATGCTCAGTCGATCCACATATGAAGCATCCACTGATCATCCTTGAGTTGGGGCAGTTGGGAGAGATATGACCCTCTTGCCCGCACTTGTAGCATACAAACTTGCCCTTCAGACACTCGCCAAAGTGATTCTTCCCAGATTCTTGCCTTTTTTACTCGCTTCTTTATACCAACCTTGCTTTACTTGCATTTTCTCGGAAAAATTCCTCATTCTTTTCTCACCCCTATTCCCACTACTACTTTCTATCTTTATTGTTCCTTCCGACTTGCTTTTATTCTTCTTCTCCTCTTATGGTAGAGGCTCATGGCCTCACTTCCTGTTCAAAGAATGATAGCCTTCTCCATAAGTCTTTGCAAAAGTATTGATTTGCAGATCGACACCTTATTAGAGAGCCGTGGTTTTAAGCCCACTCAAATCTCCTTGCCTTCCTAGCCTCCATATCCACTTGATGTGGAGCAAACCTAGCCAACTCATTAAATTTTACGGCATACTCAAGATGATCATGTTATCCTGCTTTAACTCCGTGAATCTCACCTCCATTCTAGATCGCATACTAACAGAGAGATAGTTTTTGAAAATAAATCCTTAAACCTATCCCAAGTAATTTCTTCTTTTCCCGCCTGAGTCTTATTTGCCTCCCACCAAAAGTTAGCTTCCCTTTCATCATATAAGTGGCAAAAGCGGTCTTTTGCCCTCATCTACTTTAGCGATTACTGAACGCCTTCTCTATCTCATTCACCCAAGTCCGGCTTCTATAGGTCAGCTGATCCTCTGAATTCTGGTGGTCCTACTGACTTTGAAGTCTTTGAATTTTGCCAAGCGATTGTCTGGTTGGTTCCCTGCAGCTGGTATTCCCTGATGCATAGCCTGAGCTACCATGTTTGCAAAATTTTGCATCGATTCTCGGTTGTCGTTCTCCAAAGATTAGTAGATTCTTCTACACTTTGGTTTCGAAGTTTGACGTCTTGGTGGCATTATCTCGGTTAAATAAAACCATAAATTATACCCTTACATTTTAAACCTTATTGCATAAGATTAATGTATTAAACTTCGTTTCATTTCTCAAACTTAGATTCACATTCATTTATCGAATATTTACACAAACACATCCTGCTTTTAATCAACAAATATCCCTTTGTGACTACGAAAAGTCTGGATTTAAAATCTTGACCAACATAAAAGTTGAAAATAGTTCATTACTTATCACACACATTACATAAACACAACATAACCCATACTACTTATTTACCAAACCTTTTCTCTCTGACATTCATTCGCTCGATGTCCTTCCATTCCACAATTAAAACATCCACCTTGCTTATAGTTGGGGCAACGGGGGAGAGTATGTCCCTCACGGCCACAAATATAACATATCTTTTTCCCTTTCTTCTTATCGGTTTTCCTAAAGTCGATCTTCTACCTTTCTTTTCCCTTACCTCTCTTGAGTTGCACACGAGGTGTCTTTGCTTGAGGCTCCCATCCGGTTAATTCGGATTTTGAGCTTATCCTGCTTCTTCCATTGTTGCTAGCAATGCTTGACGCAATGGATATTAAGAAACATCTCAATCTCCCACACCTTTTTTCCAAATAGAAACCTTGTTCTCCGGATCCTCAGATCTCCGTTGATGCTTGAACGGCTTCAACTTTAGTGTCCGAATCACTATCTCGTCAAATCCACCATTTCGGATCTCGATGCTACGTTTTCCACTATAGCCACCTCGTCTGATTTGGGTTCCTGGTGAGCTTCTATTTCAGCTGTTGGCCTTGATATTAGCTCGGGGGTATAGATCTGATCCTTCTTATTCCACATATCTTTCTCACCAGACATCTACATACATAAGTTACCCTGATTAACATATAGTATATATACACAGCAATCAAGAGTTCTATATATCTTATTTTGATTGATGATAAATTTATTCAATTCTCATCAACACCTATCTCTGCCGAAAGGCAGCTCCATCCACTCTGCATCGAATCGCATGAAGGTGATGACTAAAGCCTGGTCTAAGGTATGTATCTGGTGTCTTTGGCTTCTATTTCAACCTTCAACTGTCTTATCTGAATATCTCCCTCTGCTCCAACCTCCCTCATAACTCTGGCTTAACGCTTATCTCGTGCTTTTACAACATTCACACATATCATCACATGCTACCCAATACACCTCTCACAAGAGTAAAAGTTTTCAAATTGTCTTTGAGGGTCATATAGACCATGAACACATAGTTTTAATGGTATTCATACTTAAAAACATTACAGTATGTTTACAATCACAAAGAAGGTAAACTACCATTAATAGTACTTTTAGTGATTAGCCTATTGTACCCTACGCCATGCATAACGATTAATCATGCCTAGCGAATATTTACGCTATTAGATTGGATTATTTTATTCAAACAACATCGTTTACCTCGGTCTTATCATAGGATTCCGCACCAAAACAATTTGGTTGGAAATTTCTTTCAATGAACACTTAGAGTTTTCATAAACATTAGTCTAGTTGATTCAAATAGCATAGACTCATATCAATAATTCAATTCAATCAATTATTTAGATGTAGCCAAACCCCATTGGCAAATTAAACTTTTTGAAAACATTTTCAGAATGACGCCATGATGCCGCATCTTTGTATTAACAATCCGTTGAGGATGCTTAGTCATTGTATGACTTTGTCATAACACATCATACAATAGTGGAACGACGAGTTCAGTCAAATTCACACTAAGTATTCCTCAGATTTACAACTCCATCACATTTTTATCATCTCTCACTGAAAGTTACATGGTACATGAGTGATAATTAAAAATAATTTTGATATTTCAAATCATTTGCGTCTAGCCGAATTAAGTAGCATAGACCGTACTTTAAACCATTTCAAAAATGATTACGAGTCTACATTTTTGTTTTCAAAAGCACATAGTGCGTATTTAGCTTGATGTCAAAAATTTTGAAGATTAGCATAGCTAGGAGTTTAGGAAAACCTAACACCTTCACTAAAAATCATTTACTTAACAATCTATCTGTTCCTGTAATCCATAACACTCCATTCACACAAAACTATACCCAGCCATCAAACCACACTTATGAGTTCATAAATTGCCACAATCATATGAGTTTAAGAACTTATCCTAGTCGGACCTTTGGCGTCCCATTCACCGAGGGTTCATAAACATTTCATATAATTATGAGTCAAGAATGTCTCATAGGTATGAGTTTTAAGAACTCGAACTTAATCTTATATTCTCTATTCTATGACCTATCTACCTGTTATACACCGAGAATGGAGTCATCCTCTTAATGTGCATATAACAAATAGCGCGACACAGACATTTCAATGATTATCAGTGCCAGAAACTAAGTGGTTTTTACACCAAGTACAATTCAAATTCCCATACGAAGAATCATACAACTCGGTTGCCGCATGAGTCCTCAATTGAATCCCCATCTAACACTAACCCCATTCTCCATACTGAATTTATTCGTATTTATAATTCTCTTACGGATCTGTACTAATTGATAAGTACAATTCATACACGTTAATCTTGTCAGAACTTTCCAATCATCGAGTTGATTCCTTTTGGTCATTATAGCCTTATCGGATCACGGGGTGATCTCATCGTATATATTACGATTTAGTTCTATATCTTGATCGCTTTTATTTTACGATCTCTCATAATCGCACTTTCGGTCTTTTAGACTCAATCTATTCCCCACTACCGTTTAACTTTATAATCGAGTTAGGGAACTCAGTGTCTTTACACTCATGAGATTCATCTTTGAATCTTATCGACCAACTAACTCTAGATGAGTTAATACTTATCCTAATCATTGCGGTTATTAGTCTCGTATTTCTACCTAAGCTTCATAACCAATGACTTTGATACCAACTCTGTGGCGACCCCAAATCCGGTACTTGAAACCCGAACTTCGGTTCTCCACGATACCATTTCTTTAAGTTTGAATAATACTAAATAATAATACATTCGAACTTAATTTACATACATCAAAGTTTACTTCCCAGTGCACGTGACCTTCAAATACATTCCTTATAATACTTGAATAGATACCAATACAACTATAACCATTAACTCATGATACACTTATTCGATCGCCTTTCCTTTTCCTTTGTTCGTTACTCGAGCCTTGTGTTGCTCATACATAACCGAAAACATTTAATTTAAGCAAGGATGAGCATTTGAGTGCCCAAAGAAGTAATAGCAATTATATATATAAGTTTGAAGAATATAAGTATTCTCTTTACATAACACTTCTACAACGAATCGAAAGTTGTGAAGTAATCATCTTGATAAAAATTCACATAACAAATCTCTTCCAAATTATTTAAATTTGGCTCGGCTCTACCATGAATAGGGTTTAAGAATCATACTATGAACATTCTTTTATTTTCGAAAAGGTTTGGCGAAATCCATCCATGAAACCGCTTCTAGCTTACTAGCACGCGAGGGTGATCGACCTCGTTGTACCTCAGATGATCAATACTACATAACTTGAACGAAATTCATCGCTTCACTCTATCCGCCTTGCATGCAAAAAAATCTACCCATATAGGGATGTTCATACATGCACGGTTCCAAACCCAAGGTTTTAATCTTGCTCAACAATAATATGTAATTCAACATATATATACGGGTAATTGACAAAGGTGTATCAACATGTGAATAAATGCTATGATTATCCAAGTGGGGACACTTGTATAACCATTTAGAAATCAACTTAACGTAATATATATATCGAGCTAACATGTTGATAATCAAAGCGTATATAATGCATGCAGAATAAAATAATTAAAACTTCTTACTCATGTCCATTGCATAAAGAAAATGCAAAGGTAAGATACTTTTGATTCAACATTACAAATCTCAACTTAGGTTTTATCTCTTTATCACAACCTATCAATAATCGGATCATTCGTTCGATTAGAACAATATATCTTAACACATAATACTGTCTATTACAGTCAGACATAGTCTTATCACATAAATCACAGTGATCATACTTTTAGTTCCTATTCTATACTTGAAATATTTTTATACATTTTTCAAATATCTCATCCATGCTCTTACAGTAGTCTTTTCTTTCTTGTATAAGGTCTAACATTTGTCGTCGTACCGACAGCTTTATCGGGTAAATACTGAGTCTAAGACTTTTATTCTATACCTCAACATCTGTAAATATCAGACATCTTATTTTTAATCATTTTTGCAATTTCCAGAAATTGAAAAATTTAAAATAATTCAAATCTGTCACTAAAAAGGGCCTATAGTGATATAATCATTACTATAGGTGTTCTTCTTCAAATTCGTAACTTCATAATCGGTTCTCAAGTCACTAGTTTGGTAGAATTTATAACTTTCAAATATCGGAATCATAATTAAATGATTTAAACATAAAACAATTCCATCATCATTAATAGTTTAATTAATACTAAACTATTAATGAAACCATTACTAAAATATAAAAGTTATTTATAATAACTCAAACTATATTTAAAACATTTATATTACCCAAATAATTACCATTAATATTTAAATATTAATGTACTATTTATCCAAATATTAAAAGTCATTAATTATAACTTAAAATATTTTTAAATCCTTAATATCCTCTTTAAATGGTTTTAAAATAAGTAAAACTATTTTTAAACTATTTATTTAATATTAATCATTAAATAAACTAAATATCATTAATATTATCTTAATATCATTAATATTTAATTATTAATGAAATTATCATTTAAATATTAAAAGTTATATTTTATAACTTAAAATATTTTAAATACCTTATTTTCATTTAAAATGATTTTTATAAAATTAAAATCATTTTTAAACTAAATTATTTAATATAATCATTAAATAACTTTAATATCATTAATAATTATTAATTAATAAAATTCATCACAAAATATTAAAAGTCATCACAAATAACTCATTTACATAATCAATTCCAAGCCAAAATAAACATAGTAAACTAACTAGTTTATTAACAACACTAACTAAACTTCAAAAATTCAAACTTTAACTAACAATTAAAAATAATAACATTACAAAATTAAATAAGAAACATACCCGGAAATACGAATTCCACAGACTGAATACGCACTTCCACGCCAAAATTTAACTAAGGAGATCTTTATAAAAAGTTCTCCCACAACAAAGCCTTTCTCAAAAATTGGAGGCCTTATTGTTGGTGAATGAAACAAAGGCCAAGCCCTTCTATTTATAGGTTTAGAAAATGGTGAAGTTCTCAATTTAGTCGATGTGGGACTTGGTTTATACTAATTTTTCAATAGCTCACTTTGCGATTTTCTAACGCATTGCTCATAACTCCGATTAATCTGATTTTTGGATATGTTATACATGGTATGTAAGACTATTTTTAAAAATACGAATTACCCAATTCGGGTTCATTAGGTAGCCCAAACAGTGCGTCAAAAGTGGACGTTCATAACAGTTTTTAATCTCTTTTCAGCTTTACCCTCTTCCGCTAAAACAGCCATAACTCTTTCATTTTAAAACATTTTTGAGCCATTCTTGAGCCCACGCGAAGCTGACTTTTGGGGCTACAACTTTTATTCTTTGACCATTTCCAAATTCCGAACACATCAGCCCAGAAATTCCGTTCAAATGGACTGCACCGCACTTGTTGGGAAGTTTTGACACTACTATTTTGAAATGTCATAACTCTCTCCTCCGATATCGGATTTAGTCCGTTTCGGAGTCTATGGAAAGCTTATTCGGTGTACTATAACATACCAAAAGCCCAGAAGGTTTTGAAAATATTAACTGATCGAAACAGTGTCCCGAATAGCACATCCCATCACCGACTTTCGGTTTGACACATTTCCTTCCAATCACCGTAATTTCCCTCATCCGAGGTCGGAATGAGGTCATTCCAAAGCCTATGGCTTCCTAACTCAGTGCACTAAAATATATCAAAAGTCCAGACCTTTTAAAGCACAAAAGTGGAAGAGAATGCCCCATTACTGCATCGCCCAAAAATAGTTTATCATGATCGATTCAACCATGTTTGACCATCTATAACTTCTAATCTATACATGATATGGACTTGATTCTTTTTGCAGATTAAAGACCACATATCGAAGCTACACATAACAACTTTTGAAGAACAAAACTCATGATCGAGCAAAGAGTTATGGCCTCGACATTTGGTGAACAAATAACGTAATTCGGTTTTTCCAACTTGCTTAAATCTTCAAATTGTGCACTTTGATGTTATGGGTCTTTGATTTATCAACCCATATCATCAATTAACATTCTATTACACAACTTTAAACAATCAATTGTATCAAATAACATCGAATCAAAGGATTTTTAGGTTTAGTGTTCTTATACCCTTTTGCCAAAAATTCTTGATTCTTGCTTACGATTTGTTATGGGTGATGGTTGGGCTTTGTTTAAGAGTGTATGGGCAATCTTGTACAAGGCAATTAAATGTAATATTTCATCACTAGATTTAATTCTTATAATTTACCAATTAACTTCTATCCTTTGGTAAATTAAAACACTTATACAATAACATCGAAATTAAACCCAGTAATTAAAATTAGGGTTTCTAATTGACCATTAGTGGTTCTTTAATTATCTCGTATGTTACTAACACGGTCAAGTTACGGTTTCTAATTTCAACCTGTTAGGGTTATAATAATTAGGGTTTGTCCTAATTATCGATGTACAACGATAATTAGGGTTTCTTCTAATTACCGATATTCTTATTCACAAAGAACTTCATATACACAAATACTACTCGTATATATTCCATAACCGAGTTTAATAATTAGGGTTTCACAAACGCGGTAATATGCTATGACCTAATTGACCGTCATTGCTCAATATTATATGTCCACATACCCCAACATAATTATGGAATCAGAAAAATTATTATATAAATAATATAATATTATTATTCTCATCTCTTGATCACAATCCCAATCCAGGTTTGGATCTCATGTCCGACTTATTCTTCGTACACATCATCAATAATCAAGTTAAAATAATTAACTTAAATATTCTGAACAATTCATATAATAAAATATTTATTATATAAATCTAATTATCACTTCATATATTATTTCCAATCATGTTTTCATGGAAAATAATTAATAAAAATATTTCTACTACGTAAATTTATTACCATATAATTTGTGGTAATTAATAATTCCAAAATTATTTCTAATTTTTCAAGTAATAAATGTATTCGCATTTATCGTTCACTTTACTTGACACTTAGTCTCGTCATTAAAAAAAAAATTTATACGCAAAATTTCTTATTTATTTTATATAGAAAATCTCGGGTTATTACAAACTCGGGTCCCAAAAATGTTGCTTCACCCACCTCATCCCAACATATTGGAGAGAGACACTTTCGTCCATACAATGCTTCGAATGGAGCCACACCTATACTTGCCTGATAACTATTGTTGTAGGAGAATTCCACCAATGGCAAATACTTATCCCAACTCCCTTTGAAATCTAGGACACAGAATCTTAATAGATCTTCAAGAGTTTGAATAGTCCTCTCTGATTGTCCATCCGTTTGAGGATGGTATGCCAAACTGAATTGTAAATTCGTGCCCATAGCTTTTTGCAAGCTAACCCAAAATCGTGAAGTGAATCTTGGGTCACGATTCAAAACTATGGATACTGGCATGCCATGCAATCTCACAATCTCATTTACATACATATGAGCAAGACGTTCAAGGGAATAAGTCTCCCGTATCGGCAAGAAATGAGCAGACTTGGTTAATCTATCAACAATAACCCAAATAGCATTTATGCCTTGAGAAACCGTGGGAAGAACCGTAACGAAATCCATGGTAATGTGTTCCCACTTCCATTTTAGAATCTCAAGTGGTTGCAATGGAACCTTAGGCACTTGATGCTCCGCCTTTACACGTTGACAAGTTAAACACCTTGAGATAAACTTCGCGATCTCTCTCTTCATATTGTTCCACCAAAATGTATATCGAAGATCACGATACATTTTGGTACTTCCAGGATGGATTACAAATGGTGTATTGTGTGCCTTCATCATGATCTTGTTCTTTAAATCAGAATCGTTAGGAACACAAAGTCTGGAGTGGACTCGAAGTATTCCTTCTTCATCGATTCTCGCTTCCGGAATAGCACCTTCTTGTACTTTCTTCTTCATACGCATCAGCTTCGGGTCGGTGGCTTGAGCAACTTTAATTTCATCGATTAAAGTTGGTTCTATGCGTATACTTGACATCATCGCACTCGTTCCTGCATATGATCTTCTACTCAACGCGTCATCTACCACGTTTGCTTTTCCAGGATGGTATTGAATTGTGTGGTCATAATCTTTCAACAGCTCGAGCCAACGTCGTTGCCGCATGTTGAGTTCCTTTTGGGTGAAGTGTTGAGACTTTTATGGTCCGAATATATCTCCACTTTCTCTCCATATAGATAGTGTCTCCAGATCTTTAGCGCAAAAACGACTACTGCCAACTCTAGATCATGAGTAGGATAATTCCTCTCATATTCTTTAAGTTGTCGCGAGGCATATGCTATGACTTTCCCATATTGCATGAGAACACACCCTAACCCTTTGCCCGAAGCATCGCTGTATATAACAAATCCATCCGAACCAGATGGTATTGTTAGAAAAGGTGCCGAACTAAGTCTCCTCTTAAGCTCTTGGAAACTCTTCTCGCATTCCTCGCTCCATATGAATTTTGTATCCTTCCGAGTTAGCTGAGTTAAAGGAGTAGCGATTCGAGAAAATCCTTCCACGAATCTCCTCCGATAATAACCAAATTAAGCCCGAAAGCTACGTGCTTGATCACCGACTTCGGTTGCTCCCAACTTTGTATTGCTTCAATCTTCGTCGGGTTGACAGATACTCCATGTTTTGACACCACGTGCCCAAGGAATGCTACTTCCTCAAGCCAAAACTCACATTTCTTCAACTTATCATAAAGCTTGTTTTCACGAAGTCTTTGGAGTACCAGCTTCAAATGGTGCTCATGATCTTCACGGCTTTTGGAATATATGAGAATGTCATCAATAAAGACAACAACGAACTGATCCAAATAATCCTTGAATACTCGGTTCATCATATCCATGAAAGCCGCAGGAGCATTAGTCAATCCAAAAGACATGACTAAGAATTCATAATGCCCGTACCGAGTTCTGAAGGCAGTCTTTGGAATATGCCACCACGCGTATTACTATACTTTTACCACCGATTATTTTATGACAACTTGCTTAGTTTGAAAAAAATTTCACATATCACCCTTAACTTTAACCTTTTATCAATTTAACCATTTACTAAATAGAATAATTATAAGAAAATTGAATACTTTCATTTCATAAAATTCGGGGTCTCACAATCAGAGAAGTTTCTCATGCTATATTCAAAAGCTAATCGCTTTGAATCTGATCCTAGGCACAAACATTATTCTAAACTTAGTTTAGTAGTAAGTCACTTGTAAATACAGATGAGCTCACACGTTGGAAATATTGTGTACAGGTTAATGTGTTTATACACCTGAAGCTACTCAGATTGATCCATGTTCTTAAATGCCATAACAATAAGACCAATCCTTGCCTACGGCCAATCTTGTAGTCTGAAGACCAGACAAGGAAGCTCAAGAGGCATCAATAGCAAAGTGTCAAGCATCCACCAGTCCGAATGATGAAAAGGCTATATATGCTAAGAAGTACTTATTCAGAGGAGAAATAAGAATTTCTCAAATATGTATTTGGCTACCCAACTGCTGGATGTGAACCTCGAGGTTCAAGGTTATCAAAGAACTACGGACGCCGAGATTTTCTTAGCCTACATCTTCAAGACTATGACTGATTGAACGAAGGACAATTGGAGCAACAAGCTGTCAGAAATGAATGAAAAATATGCACATCAATGCCTAACCACATTATATCAAGATAAATGACTGACAAGAAATTGACAATGGAAAGGTACGGTTCCTCATTAATATAAATGTGTACATCATGTTGCATCACCTTATGCACTATAACAGTATTCTATCAAGAGACCATACTCTACCTAAAAAGGGGAAGAGAGAAAGTACACTGAGGATGAAAACTCAAATGCTTACAAACTTTTTCTCCATCCAAGTTTTAGGTTGAAGATAACACCTTGAAAGAAATCTGAAATAGGTCATAAGCACATCAAGGTTTAATTAATTTTAAGTGGAGAAATCGTTGCTGATGGGTTAGTATATATGTACAAACCTATGTTTAAAGTTTTTGATAACACATAGAGTATGATCAGTTCTACAAGAGTATCTTGAAGATTCGTAGAAACTGATCACCTCTATAAATCAACCAGATACAAATAAGTGTTAGAGTTGATTCTCACTCTATGAACATTTAAACTTTGTGAACATAACCAAGCAAATGATAAAACATCAAAGAAAAAGAGTGTCTTGTTAAAATGATTAATCTTATTCACACTCATCATCATGCATCTTAAAATGTAATATCTAAATTGGATACATGCATGAATAAGATCGGTGGTGATCAATATGATGAAAATTCAAACATATGAGGAACATGGATTTTAAAGGCTAACCTGGCAGGACCCATTTAACCATGGGTACCAAAAATAGAAATTTATCTAACCTGCAGGTACTTGGTTTATCTGACCACACTAAGGAATGCTGAAGAAGAAGACTTCAGTTAAGAGTATTCAAACAACAGAAGGCTTAAAACATTTCAGAAATGTTTTTGACAAAATCCTTATTTGTCAAAGCCTGTCCTTGAAGATCGTTGAGCTAACATGAATGAAGCTCACATGATTGTTGATCTCTATATAGAAGCAGACCATTCACCCTAAGATAAAAAGGGTCTTATATGCTCAATCATCCAAAGCATATCAGCTGAGAAGAACCCTCAAGGAACTCATCATAGAAGCAGAACTTCGCAAGCACGAACTGTCAAAAGAAGACTACGTTCGTAGTACTGTCAAATGATCGTAGAGTGAACAGTCCTAAAGATATCCATTTCTATGATGCAAGAAGATTTAATTGATAATGATGACTTCAGTTAGAAAGAGATATGCAAGGCTTCCTTCTGATGCACCTGAAGAAGAAGAACTCAAACCTCTATGAGAAGACAATATCAACCATGGGGGAACAATGATCTATTAAGGAACAACAACACTAAAAGTATCAGAAATACACTATGAAGCAATATACCAGTTACAAAGTCCCAAAACTTTGTGGCTGATGAACCAAATGAAGATCCATAGTCAGTAGGAACGTCTCAAAAGATACTACTGATAACCTTGTCAACCACCCAACTCAAAATCGTGGAGCGCCTACGATCAAACATCTGATCGTAGTGTAAGAGCATGAGGACACCACGATTACAGCCAAATGTCTAAAGTTGGCAGAGGAACTCCCAAGCAGAAAAGGTCAAATGAGAGATTAGTGCAAATCACTTCTAAAGTTTTTCATCTAGAAAGCGCCTCAGGGACAAACCTAACCCTTAGTTCACTCTAAGAGGTTGGCCTTTCCTGAGCTACCTTAACCCAGAAGGAATGCCTAGTCAAGTTCATCTCAAGGACCAGGTCAGACAACGATCGCAGAGTAGATTCTAAAGTGAACTCGATGATCGTAGTACAACCTCAACGATCGTAGAATAGTCTCGACAATCGTAGTCTTCCCAAAGGATATACTAGCTCATGAGGAGCTCAGAAGAACTAGACACTTGCCTAACTATTTAGATTATGTGGAGATAAGTTCGAATACAGTGTGAAAAGATGCTCGACAAACTCACCTCAGAATTCCAGTGCTTAAACTATCTCGGTGTGTACATCAATGGTTAAGCCATTCAACTTCAAGGTGAAAATTAGTGTCAAATCATCTACTGAAGCATCTCTCAGAATACGATCGTTGAGTCGACAAAGAAAATTGTAGAGTCCATAGCTACCTCACTAAGCTACTCTACGTACTGAAAAGGTCAAACGGTCAATCCACGTCAGTAATGCCTATTTTCTTAAAAGAAATATCAAACTAAAAAGTTTATGGGGAGTTATAGTTTCTTACTGGGAATCGTGCAACCAATGACTGGATGACACATCACAACCTATGCAGAGTCAGAAGGAACTATCATAAAGACAAATTCAAAATCTTCATACAGTTACCAGAAGCTATCGAACCTCTCTCCCTCCCTTTTTTAAACTTTAAAATCCTCTTCAAAGCCTGAATCCATTAAACATCTAGATTCGCCCAAATCGCATTCAACAATCTCTCATAGAAGGTCTGAAACAAAAACCTATACATCTCAAACTCTCAAAATGGAAGAATGACGTGTTATAACCGGAATCCAACTCGGCTTCAAGAAGTTCGAAAGATCAAAAAAGAAGTTTAAGGATATACTTGAGCTTGTAAAGAATGCTGGGTTTTATGAATGCTTGGAAGCTAACACTCCAGTCTATACCGAGCTAGTGAAGCAATTCTATTCCAATACAATAATAGGTTTTGGGTTTCTGTCCACAAAGGTCAAAGGAGCAAGTCTGAAGATAAGGGCATCAGACTTCAACCAATGTCTAGGGTTTCCGAACCAAGGTCTGATAAACCTCGATGAGGTTGACATTGAAGAAGGCAAGAGGTTAATGCGTTACAAGAGAAATGTAAATCTGAAGGATATGAAGAAGAAGGAGTTTCCTGAAGAGTTTGAATTTCTGGCTGAAATTACAGGAAAATACATATTGTACAAGGACACCGCACATGATACTGTCAGTGATTTATAACTAAGAGTCATGACTACAATTTTCATAAAGCAACAGATAAACTTCAGAGCTCTTCTAATTGATTGGTTGACCAAATGGTTGAAAAAGGTAGAGATGAAGAAGTCTATAGATAAACCACTCATAAATGTTTTTCATAGAAGACTCTTGAGCATTGTGTTGAAGAAGAAATTAGGAAGCAAGATCAAAGATGATGAAGGATAACCACTAAACATCCATAAAGTCATGTCTCCATAGCTGTTTGTAAACTGGAAGAAAAATCCCAAGGAAAACAAGAGGCTTATGACAACTAGGAGCAGCAGCAAAGTCTCTGCAAAGAAGAGGAAGGCACAAGAGGTGGAAAGCTATCAATTTGATGACTCTGTAACAGTAGTAGCCACACCAGCAAAGAAGAAGTCCAAGGGTGTGAAGAAAACAAAGGCTCCACCAAGAAGTCTCTCCACTAACAGCAAGGAAGTAGGAGAATAAAAGGTCTCAACTGCAGAAACCCCAAAGAGAAGGAGTAACAGATTACTCCAAGGGCCATCTAAAAAGAAATCAAAGGTGATAAAGAAGTCAGCTCCAGTTCCCAAAGAAAGTCTATTTTCTAAGAATGAGAGCGTAGAGTTAGAAGATAAGAAGGGAAATGAAAGTCTCAAGATTGAGTCCCCAAAGAGAAAGTCTGGAAATAAAGAAGAATGTACAAGTCCTATGGCTAGTCCTCAGAGCATCCAATCTGATGATGAAGAAATGTTGCAAGCTGCATCTCCTACTGAAAATGCTCCAACAAGTTCACATGATGGCTGCAAAGACGTTGAGTCTGAAGAAGAAGGACCTGCCCCTACTGATGGTAAATATCAAGGAAGCTTATCTGATGATTCAGAGGCTTCACATTCTGAAGAAGAAGAAAAGTCTGTCTCTCCTATAGCTGAACCTCCAAGGAGAAGAATGAGCAACAGACTTTTTGCTAAATCTATCTCAAAGAAGCAAGGTGAACACTCTACTGCAATCATTGAAGTCATTGATGATGAGCCTGACTCTAAGGGATAAGATGTTGAAGAAGGCACTAATGATGAAAACCAGCATGAAGAATTCTCTGATGAATCAGATGAAAGGAGTCAGCATGATTCAAGCTCAGAAGGTGAAGAAATGGAGAATGATGATACAATGAAGGAACAAATTGACGAGTCCGATGAGGGAAATCTACAAAGGTCTAACTCTAGTTCAGAATAGAGAGAAGATGAAAGAAACTCCAGTTCTACAGAAGAAGAACCAGAAGATTTTCACATTCTCCATCCTGTAAATCACAGGAAAAATATTGTAGTCGAAATTGACGAATCACTGGATGTGCTCCCTGGCAGATGGATCAATCATGGGAATGAAAGGCTAAATGTGGTAATGATGAATGCAGAAAATGCGCTCAACAATCGTAAAGCTATGAAGCTAGACACCTCAACTATAATATATAAGCCTGAAGTTAAAAATCATGCAATAAGATGGTTTCACTCTCATATGCCATGGGTAAAAGCATCTTTCACTGAAGACAACAGCTATCTCATATAGGTCTTCTCTCACCTTCCCAACGTAGAGCTGGTGGCATATAACTTCCCAAGAGTAAAGAAGTTTGCAACTCAGATGATAAAGGACCAGTCTCACTACAAATTTTACCGACATGCTGGCAACCACTACATTCCCTATGATAGTAGAGTGGGTTCTGATGGCAGAAGGATCATGGCCAAGGAGATGATCGTAGAGTCTCATAACTCTACCACTGAAGATGATCAAGTTCAGGCTGAGAAGCTTCCCTCCGCCCAAGAACAGTTGTCTGATATTCCTTCATCCTCCAACAATGATTGGCAGTCAACGATTTATCATATTCTCACTACTTTCAAAAAACTGTCCGAAGATGAAAATCGTAGAGTCGACTCTGATGCTCAACAAGAGTCTACCCAACCAAATGACCAAACTCCTACGGAGTAGGAGTTACTGAAGAATTCTGATGAGTTGGTTGAGAAGATATCCCTCATCACTAAAGAGGCAAAGATATTAACAGAAGCAGGAGATAATGCGGTTCCAGACAGACTCCAAGCCACTATATCTGATATATCTCTCAAAATCAAAGAGAGAGATCAAATCTATCTGAAGACTATAAATGGATAGAAGGCAGAAGCTCTACGAGCACAAAAGGCTAATGAAAAGCAAATCCAAGCCCTCTCTGACAAGATTGACAATCTGAATCAGTCTTTCTCTCTACAACTTAAGCTGAGCCAACAAGAACTCAAGATTGAGGTTGGTAACTCATCTTACCTGATGGAGCAACTTATGTCCAACATGGAGCAGCTTTCACAAGTGATTAATGACCAAAAGGGGGAGAAAAAGAGGCATAGAAAGAGGCATTCAAGGAAGAGCAAGGAGAGCAGAAGAAAAGACAACAAGAAGGCCAAGAGAAAGGCAAAGAAGAAGACAGCAGCTGCAGAAGCAAAATCATCATCTGAGGGGGAGCCAGAGGATGATGATCCTATGAATAGAGAGTTTGAGGGGGAGCCAAATAAAGAAGAAGATCATGAGTCTGAGGGGGAGCAGAGAAAAGAAATGAATTTACCATCCCAAGGGGAGCAGGAGCAAAAAGATCAAGCAGATAAGTAGTTGATCAACAGACATCCTGGAAGACACACATAGAGCCAAAGAGGTACATCTCTAACTAGTTAGGTATGTTTTGGATCCAAGATGTAAAGTGTCATAGCTTATATAATTTCACATTATTATCAATGACATTCATGATTATTTGCTTTAGAAATACAGTTGCTCACTGTATATAAGATTCATTCATATCATGCATATGCACTAATTTTTGTCAAAATCAAATAGGGGGAGATTGTTAGGAATAAGCATGTGAATGATATTCCTATTTATGTATGATTTGATTATGATATAAATGAATGAATTTGCAAGTATGCTTGCATTAAGAAAAGCTGTAAAGTCCTTTGATAGATAATAGGAAGATATGTACAAGGACTTAAAATGAATTGATCAAATAATTTAGGTTGATCCTACATAAGCAAAATAGCTTTGTAAAGTCCTTAAAAAGAAATGATGTACAAGGACTATAAATGTAGAAAGATCAAGCTTGTTAGGTTGATCTTATTTTGTAATAGATAGGCTAGTCTAATCGTCGAGCACTACACAAGAAATCGTAGTCTGCCAGGAGAGTCAAGGAAAACTCAAAAGCTATCAAGGCAGAATCGTAGTTTGCAAGATAGTAGATCTCAGAGTTCGTAGACTGCCAGGAGAGACGAGGAAGGATTATAGTGTGTCAAGGAGAACTTCCTCGGAGTCGTAGTCTGCTGAGGAAGTCATGTTCAGAATTGTAGAGACAGCCTGTCTAAGAGCCGAACGAGCATCTGCTAAAGCCAAGTCAAGAATCGTAGATCACACTCAGAGTCGTAGAGTCTACTGATCAAATAAGAGGAAGAGATCGTAGTCAAACCAGATCAGATGAAGACAACATGCTTAAGGACAGAGACCGTAGAGTGTCGATATCTAATCTCGGAGTCGTAGTGTCTGCACAACCAAAGCTAAATCATAGAGTGTAGAACTAAGGCTTCAACAAAGTTGCTCACAATGCCAAGACAGAATCGTAGAGTAAACATGATTCTAAAAAAATGAGCACTCCCAGAATATCAAAAGGATGAAGCCTCTGGTCAGAGCTGCAAAGATATATTTCACCTGAAGGGAACCAGAGTACACTCAACGAATGGCTAGCAAGCTAACAGAAGATCTAAGCACAAACCTAATCAGCATCCAGATTTAGTTGTAAATCCATTCAAGATGAAGTCTTCTATAAGTAGATCAAAAGAAGACTTCAGTAAAAGTGACTGACTAAGGAAAAGACAGCAAGTGCAGTTGCTGTCAAATGAACAAAAGACAACGATCTTGGGGTCAACCAGGATCGTAGTGTTTTCCAAGTAAAGAAGGAACTGATGAAGTGTACACAGAGATACTGGTCGGCTTCTGAAGAACAAGGCTAAAGTGATTAAGCATGGGTCAGTCCATTGATGATAAGTGAACGGGAGATCACAAGGAGAAAGCGAGCTGGGCATGCCACAAATCTGAGGTGTCTTGCTATTCAGAAGAGACTAGAACAAGGAGTCAAGCTATCAGTTCCTGAGATTAGTTAAGGCAAACAAAAGTATTGAAGCACTACACAAATGAAAAAAGAAGTGTTCTACATTGAAGATCCAATGAACACTCTTCATGATCGTAGTGTTGTCTCAACTAGTCAATGAGCAACATTCAACAAGACACTACGATCAGGTCAAAGAACATCTGCATCAGAATCGTAGAGTTTGGTCATCTGAAGATTGAAGCATTGGTAACGGTTCAATATGAAGACTGATATTCGAACATTGCTAGTTGAGAGCATCGATGCAAATCCTAATCTTCTAATCGAGAAGTAAGAAAGGAGAAATAAAGAAGACTACATGCCCGAGGCATCAAAGTGACATCTCTGATGGGGTAGGTGAAACAGTAGACTGTAGTGTCAAAAAGATGAAAAATGGGATGTCATGTCACATCTGTAGTCTGCACCAAATAACTCAAGATCTGCGAAGCAATTCAAATAACTTTCAACGGCTATATCCCAACGGGAAGATTGGGAAGGAGTATAAATAAGCCAGAGCTTCAAGGATCAAGAGTTGCTGAAGTTGCAGAATAGTTAAGTTGATGGAATGCTATTGTTGACTCTACGAGTTCCACCAGAGCTAAACAGAACAAGTCTTAGTGACAGTGAGACTACAAAAGTGGAAGTGAAGCATCCTTGAAGAAGGATTTGAACAGACTAAAGCTTCACTCAACAAAGATGAGAATGCCACTGAAGATGGCAGCGAAACTGAGAGCTGAGAAGGCCAAGAAGATATCATTCAGAAAAGTGACAGAGCACAAAGAAGATCCAGAAAGACACTCTATAAATCACCATGAACCAAAAGCTAAAAAAGAACAGATGTAGAATCATGTCTGCAAAACATTTAAGAAGGGTTCAGGGATTGCTAAGTGCCAAACGAAGTCTACCAAAAGTTCAGAGACTTAGCAAACCCAGATGGTGATGGTGCACAGCTGACATCAGATGAAGATGAGCAGAAAAGAATGAAGATCAGCTGCACCCAAGGAGAAGTGGTCCAGACTCTACGCAGAATGCAAAGAGGACCACACCAAGCTGCAACAAGTAGCCAGGGCCTGAGGGGTCCTTGTCCGGAGGGACTAAATAAAGTTCCAAGCCTACTGGCCTTGAATGATTCTTAGTGATTCAGGGTGCTGCCCTTCTTTAGTGAAAATCCTACGAGTTAAAGTAGAAGAGTGGATTAGGAGCTTGAGTCTCTGAACCACTTAAAATCCCTTGTGTCTTTTACATTCTGTCATTTATATTATGTACTTAACTGCTATGTATGTATTAACTACTTACCACTTAACTAATTCTAAGAACAATGTATGTATGATTGAATATATCAATGAAGGAGATCTTTTACTTATTCTGCTGTGCTTGAAAAGATTCTTATGTTTATCATATGCTAATTCCTTAGCAATACAAAATAAATGAGAAAAGTATTTGAAATTAAAAAAAATCTATTCAACCCCCCCTTCTAGATCTATTGTGTGCCTACTGGGAACTAACATAGTGCATCAATAATTGTAATATGGACTTTATCTGAGTGTGGATATTGTCTAGAAGACAATATTTGAATTTAAACTCACAGTTTATGTGTTATCGTATTTTGCGTGACAATTGTATTAATGAAGTTGTAGTTATTTCTGTACCATGTATTTGGCGACTCAGAATGGGTGGTGTATACCTATTTTGGGGGCGTCACAGTAGATATATATATATATATATATATATTTATTTATTTAAAAATTTATCTCTAAAGATTCATATAAATATTTATAAACAAATATTCATATAAATTTATCTTTAAAATTTATAAACAAATATTTATTTATAAATTTATAAATATTTCATCTAAATTTTAGATATGAATATTTTTATAAATATTTATATGAATATTTAGAGATAAATTTATAAATATTTATATGAATATTTGTTACATATATATTTATATATTAAAATATTCATAGTTACTTTATATATATTTAGTTTAATGTTGAGATTTGTTTAGTATTTTATTTAGTTTGACAAGAAATTTTGAAAAGAATATGTATATATATGTAGTAAAATTTATCTAATACATAAAAAATATTGTACATGAAGCATGAATTTTTTTTAATAATGACTTATAAGTCAAAAAAAAGTTAAAATTTAAGTTATTGTCAAACACTAAATAATAACAAATGACTTATAACTTAGTTTGACCAACTTATAAGTCATTGCCAAACACTCTCTAATTCAAGATATAAAGAGAAATTAATATTTGATTATAAAAAAATTTACAAGTCAAGAAAAAGGAGAATTTGAAAAAGGGGAGTTAAAAAAGAACTTACACACCGTTGGTGCAACTTAATTGGTCTATGCCGGAACCATTGACGGGACTTGATCGGTGTAGTTTGGTCGATTTTTGGTGCAATTTTGGGAGCGATTTCGATTCCTTACCCGTACCTTGTAAAAAACTATATATGTAAAATAACGAGTTACAAGAAAAATTCATATAAATTATTTTAGAAATTAATTATATTTTTTTCAAAATTATAAGTGTGCGAATATGATCATTATAAACTAAATCTAATTAACTACAAACTTTAATTTTTGTAAATTAGAAAATATATCTATTATGTGCTCAATTATAATTTCAAAAATTATAACTCTAAAAAAAAAAATTGGGCATTTATTTTGAGACGGACGGAGTGAAACATTTCACTGTATAAAATTATGTCCAAATAAATAAAAAAATTTGAATGAAAAATGATGCGTTTTTGGGGGAAAAAAAGAGGCATGCTTATTGGATTTGTCTTAATTTTGGGCAACAATTTACTAGTCGTTGCAAAAAAAATGTATTAAATACGCAACGAAAAAAATTGTTGCCAATGAATGTGGCCTATATTAGGCAACAAAATATAGCAACAAAAAAGTTTTCATTGTCAACGATGAGGAGAAATCTCATCGGCAACAAGAAAGAAAATAGGCGGTGTGTGTTTTTTCCCGCCAACGATTTGGCAACAAATTTTTGCAACGACTTATGAATTTCGTTACAAAAAATGAAAGCCTTTCATAAACTGCAACGAATGACAAATTTTATAGCTGAATATGCATTTTTGGCAACGACTCTATAAGTCGTCGAAAAATTATTGTCAAATGTCTATTTTTTTGAAGTGACAACAAGACTGAGCTGCCTGTAAATACCCCTGCAGAATGGGTGTGGCAATACGTGACTGACCTCAATATCTCTGCCACAATCATCGGTATGATGGTATGTCCCTCCCTAAGAGCCCGCACTGCCATAACTACACTGATGTCTAAATGATCCATATACAGTGGTATGTATAGATAAGCCACTACACACATCATGAGTATATCTACTCTAGCAACACGTCACTGATCCTCCGACGTGGTGAAATCCCCAGAGTGCTGTGCATAACTGTCCAATGAGCCAAATCTGTCTATCAAAAAATGCAGGGACACTACATACCCGGAAGTGATCTCATCCTGGGCTACTCTACACCTAAACCAGGTGAGGGTCATAAACTGTCGGCTCATATCGTCGATAGCCATCCGAGCGCAAGGCCTGTCCAGTGGCAAAGTCGTTAACCACTCATACTCCTCTAAAGTAGGAGTCAACTCATGGGTCTCAAACTGGAACACCTACCTGTTCGGTACCTAATGCTCCAGCATACCCTCTATAAAACCCACAGGAACCTGGAACATCAGGAGGGTCATAGAGTGCTACAACAACTGATCTACAGTCACCCAATCTGGAGGTGACAAACTATTGTACCATGATCTCAAACATGAAGCTACCAATACTGGTGGGGTATGATCAATGCGGATAACTATCGAGAAAGACATCTGTGTGGGTCGTATCATAAGACCATCCAGGGGTCAATGCTGAACATCTCTGGACATACATATACATGACATAATATATGCATGATAAACAATAGATGTTAATATGATGTAGGGAATGGAAAAAAGTATACATACATTCCTAAGTACATCATCATCGAATACATCATCTCTGTATACAGTTGGAAAATATAGGAAAATGGGGCACAGTCGCCCAACAACTAACAAAGGCCTATCAAAAGATATAACGAGAATGGGGCACAACCACCCAATATCTAACAGAAGACTATCAAAACATATAGCGAGAAATACATCAGAAGAAGTCAATGGTGTTGATGTCTACATCATCTATCCTGTCCATCTGATGTAACTCCTCCTGAGTCACTGGATCTCTGCCAAGAGGGATGTCAGGCCTATACAATGGAGGATCTGCGCCGGTAAAACCATATGGGTTACCCGAAGGGCCAGGCCCTGAGCTGGAAGGATCAAAAGTGTTCGCCTAGGAAGGATCTCTGCCCAAATGCCGGATGAAAAAATATGCCCGGTCCAACTGTCGGGTCAAGCTGTCAATCTGTGTCAAATGAGTAGGCTCTTAGACGCTGGCCATCCAATCCATCATCATCACGGATCCAGGAACCATATCCTCCATGAATTGAGTGGCATGGATCTGGGCTCCGATGGTACGAGGGGACCACCAACGATAGAATACCTCCTGAGTGAACGGACCCTCTGACAAAGTAAAGTCGCCAACTCCCATTAACAAGATATCACTGATAGGCGACTGCGATACAGGCCAATAATGCCTGACATGAGGATAGATCGGTACACGAATCTCTCTTGTGGTGCTCCTAATAACACGCTCTCCCAAATAAAGCTCCCATCCTCCATCTATGAAAAAAGGAAATATCATATACTCGACACCATTCGGGAACCCATCCTTAAAACCAACTGTCAAATGGTCCCCAAATAGGGAACCCAAGTGATGACATCAGCTATTAATAACTCCAACTATAGGCGACAATGGGTGAAACCCTCAGTTACAGAAACCTCTGGCAACGTGGAGTGATACCATTGTCTTCCCCATGGATAGGTATCTGGACCTAACATGCTAATGGGACGCAGACATGAGAGCCTCTCATAGGCCCAAAACTGCCAATACAAGAGCAAACATCTGCGGCCAGTCAACACTCTTAACCTGTAAATGGGAAATCAAAAGAGAAATACTCACCAGCAGAAATAGGTAAAATCCTAGCTAAGCCTCTGTCAATCTCTGTGAATGCATGCACATTCTCCTGAGGAAATAGGCAAAGGTATAGGAGCCCCAGTCATACTCTCCAATGTGGTCCACCTCTCGGGTGGGCTGACCAAAGCGAGTGACATCGTGGAAGAGTTATTCTCTATGGAAACAACTCCAAAGGATGATCAGGAATAATCGCCGAAGAATGCGATCCCTGACTCTTACATCAGCGGGTATGGGCTCACTCAATGCCCCACTCATAGCATCTACACTCAAACGGCCAGCACAGACTGTCCTGCCTTTGAGCGCCTCAGCCGGGACTCCTAGCAAGGATTTAAAGACAGTCGGGGTAATGTTCACCACACAAGGCACTGACGCCCCTCCAAACTCCATACCGGTGATAAATCGCTAATCCATCGGCGTCATCATCACCTCACAGTCCAGCAAATGGAGAGACTAAGTCTGGTGAAACTAGCGCTTAGACAATTCCCTAAGGTAACCCCAGGGACAACGACGGGGGAGGATGGAAAAGAACGCCTTAAAACCCCAACCATGCACAATCTCTCGATAATCTGGATGATGAGTCTGATATAGAGAGTGTATGCTGAACCAGTTCCCTTGAGGCTGCGTAAAGCCAAGAACCTGTGCCACAAATACAAATCAACATTAGAATCCTTTCTCTTCATCAATAGGAAAAAGGAAGATCAAACCCAGCTTTTACCTCATTCGCCTACAAGTAGACCAAGGGGTGGCGACTCAAATCATCCAGAAGCTCTGGAATCATCATATTAATGTCTGGAAGATCCCTACGGAGATCATGAGCAGCAGGAGCGGGAGCCGTAACTGGCCTGTACATCCTCCTCCTCGTCCTTAACATCCGGTACCTCAACCCGGATAGATTTAATCATCGCTTCCACCAATCGACGAGGTCAATTCCGAATCGCATTTAGATTGAGGCACATCAGAAGCCCTCATTCTTACACCTGAAGTGGTCCTACGGGAACTACTCGGCTGATTCGGATCCATATATGTGGACACAAGTCTCCAAATCACCTCAAAAATGGTGGTAAATTCTAACCTAGAGCTTTTCAAATGCATTTTATGACTATAAGCATGCATTACTTTAATATACGTCTATAATAGAGTTAAACATGCATGTCTACCCAATGCCTAGGCTCATGGAAATTTTTTACCAGAGTCTCCTTTGTAAAAAGGACTATCCACATGCATGTAGGTATGACTAGGTGGCCATTCAGTAGCACACCAACCCACAGTCATAAACATCTTATATGCATAAAAATGTCAAAGTCATAATCCATAAGGGTAACCTAATTACCAAGATTACTTTGCTTTACAACCTTTGCTCATTTGTCCTCAAATAGGATAAGAAATAGCAGAAGAAAGGTGTCAATTTGACTATTTCAAAAGATAAATTTTTTCACATCATTATGTTCAGCATGGTTAAATACTAACATTTACTATGTTGAATATTTTTTATCAAGTCATATGAGCATGCATATTCATTACTATGTGTTTAGAAGCATTTCATGTGATAACTCATTTTCCAACGGACAAAAACTGGAAAAGAGGGCATGCATATGTTACCAGGATAGTGTAGAACACTTGTACGATGACAGATTTGGTAGAACGCAACCCGAACTCAGCAAATCTGAAGAAGAACTCTCAGATTCTCTGTGTGGCGCAACTTGAAAATAACTTGTGAAGAAAGGGAAATGACCAACAAATACACCCATAGATGGACGTAGGTGTACCTATGGCTGTCCTAGGTGGGTCCTACCCCTCCAGCTCGGTCCAATTTGAGTTGCAAAGAAGGTCTCACAAGCTGAAAAAGTCAAATCAGGAGAAAAGATGCTACGCGATTGAGCGAAAAAGCCTGAAATCCTGATTTTCAGAGACCAAACTACGGGTATACATATCACTCATTGGTATTCGCCCAGACACAGGGTTTATAACACCGATGATCACAGTTATGGCAAACTACACTCGATAATACCTCACAAAGGTCCGATGCCGTTAGTTCGGGGTCGTAACTCCAAAAAAAACCTATCCCTAGCGGATACTTCATACAACCTCAATCGTTGAAGCACATTTCAGCGAAGGTCAAGCAACCTTAACGTTATTCAGCCGTTGGTAATAAAATCTAGCGAAGCATCAGAGGTGGTCCGATGATCTCATTCGTTGATGCACATGTCAACGAAGGTCAAACAACCTTGACATCATCAGTCGTTGGCAATTAAACCCAGCGAAGCATCGGAGATGGTCCGACGATGGACAGGCGACAACACAGACTGTTGACATTAACTCCGACAGAACACTAAAAGGACCTGGGGATACAAACCAGAGAAAACTATCCTCATTGAGGAGGACCGATGATGGAATATGTTATACAAATCTTCATCAAACAGAGCACAAATCCCCACAAGTCTCTCGTACATGAGAGATACAACCTTAGTGGGAAATCTGTACCAAGGATTAAGGATTTTGGTGATAACCCCAATGTCAACATCCTGGAAGTTCCTGAGAGCTTTGGAGTAGACATCCAAGTAGTTCGTTAGGGTTATCAGTGATAGCTCCAGTCCCCATCAAAAGTTATGGGAACAAATAGACATCACATCCTGTTGGAAAATGATCCAACAAACCACATTCATCATACATTTGCATCATGCTGCATTACATTGCATCATGATTATCCTATCACATTTCAAGTGTCTAGTGTTCTTTATCATATCCATGCCATTACATTGCATGAATATGATAAAGAGGGGCATCTGTAGACACTCGAAATTTTTGCATTCCTATTGCTAACCTTGCAGGAGGGCAAAACCGTCTTCCAGAGATAACCCTAGAAGTCAAATAAGCTCAGTCTCGGAGATAACACCGGGATACTCAGCTTTCCATCTCGGAGATAACCCTGAGATACTAAGTTCCAGTCTTGGAGATGACGCCGGGAGTTTCAGTTCCAACTCGGAGATAACCCCAAGGAATGCAGTTGCATTTCTGGAGATAACCCCGGAAAAGTCCGTTCTAACCCCTAGAAGTTAGCTTCAACCTCGGAGATAACCCCGAGACGCTCAGTTCCAACCCCAAAGATAACTCCAGGAGGTCAGGCACACCTCAGAGATAACCCTAAGGACATTCAGTACCTATAGCAGCCCAATCTCAGAGATAACCCTGAGCAACGACTGCTAAATCAGTCCAAAGCCAGAGATAACCTGGTGAGGGAAAAATTATCATTTTGCCACCTCAATCCCATATTCACTCTGTATCAACAACATTTTAACCCACATTCTACACTGAAGTATCCTACATGAACCATAGCACAAATCCCGAGTGACTACTATACAAGACAATACACCGGATAGAATTTGAAAGCTTGAAGATCTATTCATGGACCCATGTTCCCGGGTTTGTACAACCTCTTATCCCATGTCATTGTGTAGCTCTCGACAATAGCATTCCGAAAAGGTATTATACGCCTCAATCGGATGCCTGGATTAAAAGTTATGAAGGTTAAAGCGGACAACGCGTTGCATACGTGCACGTACTTCGAGATGGTGGGGCCCACGGAGCTTGGAACACCTTGGGTAGTCGCAGGTGTACCTGTGACTACCGCAGGTACACCTACAGCTCCCCCCCTCTATAAATAGAGGGCTTGGGGTGGCCATTTTAAGAAGAGAAAAGATGAGGAAGCCCTGTCCATTTTGCTTTGTACACACTTTAAACTGAGTGCTTTCTCTTTCCAAACACTTGTGAGCTTGTGTTTTGTTATATTTTACCGATGGAAACCAAGTTTTCATTCATTTAAAGCTATCTGAAGTCTTTTTGGCAGCCCACTATAAGACATCTCAGATTTCTTAAGTCCTTTTCTCACTTCCATCCACACATACTTCTTCACATTGAGACTCATGTTGTGTGCGTATGCCCGGATCATTGATTCGTAGCTTTTATTACTTATATATATATTATCGAGTTATGTCGATTGAGCTTGGATAGACACACCTGGTGCGTTTATAGCTTATATATATATATATATATATATATATACACTACTCTCGAATTCGACTCGATTAAGCCTAGATAGACACATCTAGTGCGTTTACTGCTTATATATATATTTACATTCTGTTAAGCCTAGAGATCAGCTCGTGTCCATTTACCGCTTATATATATATATATATACCTTTCCTGTCCTTCCCGGAGGTTGCTTCGTGGCAGTTGATTGTTCATATATATATATATATATATATATATATATATATAAAACTGTTTACAGCTTTTATATATACTGTATCATCATGTGAGCCTAAGAATCATGTGATCACAGATTCAGTTCCTGAATCTAGATTCGGTTCCCGTGATGAACATTTTCAGCTGCATCCAGCTTGTAAATTATTCATGGTGTTTGAATTTGCTTTGATGGCTTTCATGCCCACAAGGAGTTCGGCACTGCTATGTATTTTATTTTCTCAAAGATGCTTTGCATCTTAAAAATAATAAAAGCAACCAAGCCGAACACATAATAAAATGAAAGTATCAAAGGCCTCAATTACTATTGAGCACAAGGGTTTGAAAAACCTATTTTACAAAACATCACTGTTATATCTCGTTCAAATTGAACTTTTATAAAAAATTCAAACCCTTTGTATATAGGTGCAAACAAGGCATAAAACTACTTCCAGATAATTGCACATTGACCTATACACACACACACACATTCAGATAAAAGTTTAAATTGAAAAGTTGTGGTAACCATGTCACCACGAAAGTCGGGGGGGGGGGGGGGTGCCTAACACCTTCCCTCCGTATAATCAAGCCCCCGAACCCTAACGAATCTTGGTTTCACAGACCAGTTAAGCAATGTCACATCACTAGGTCATTGTGCAGACCTTTTTCTGTTGAATTGGTACAACCATTTAAAAATACCAACTGACGACTCTTACAGTCCAATTGTCGACATATACATGTCGGACCTTTTCAAACTTCTTTTTTCAAACAAATCTCGCCTAACATGAGAACACCAAAAGACAAGAACAGAAAAGGACAAATAAAAATCCCGACGTCGACAGATCTCATGATCATTTGTGTGGAGACACTAAAACAAGTATGTAGGTGCTTATTGGAGAATAAGTTCAATGAACGTGGCTCGCTAAGGAATACCTAATGGAGTTTTATTTGCATGTCAATAGAAATTTCTCTAGTGATAGTAGTACAAGTGATCCTTAGACTTGAGATCATCATAGTATCTTATGTATAATAAGTTATACATTGACATGTCCCTTAAGACCCTTAGGATATATCAAAGGGTATGCTTGGGTGTAATAAGTTATATATGGAGATAATAAATGATCAATAAAGAATCTACTGTTTCTAGTAAAAGGAGTGAATGTCCTATGTGATTCGATAAATGACAACACATGAATCCTTGGCAAAGGTGGAAAGAAATTAGAAAGGAGTTTCTAATTTACACTATTTGGATTTGTGCATTTGAGAAACGAAATACATATAATTAAATAAAATAAGACTTGACAGTAATTTTATGTCTTATATTTAAGTGGGACATTGTATGGTGGAAGGATTAAATTGTATGGTAACTATTAACTCAAAGGTTCTTTTATGATTAATGTTGAAATCTATATTATCTGGAAAGTTGTTGATCGCTAAGGGGGCTTACCCTTATTATAGAATAAATGTTATTTATTCAAATAAATTAAATAGTTTAATTTGTTTATTTAAATAAGATTAGAATTTTTCTAATTAATTTATTCACAACCAGTTTAATATGGTGAACCTAAAGGGTTATACCATAAAAGGAAAATATTTATTTAAGAATTAAATGACATAATCGTAATAATAAGTTAAGTATATTTAATTTAATCTACGGTGATAAAATAAATTAAATATGATAATATTTATTTTGTGTTAGTTTGAAAATATTAAATATATAATAAGAGGAGTCTTATTATTATTATTAGTTTAATTCCTAAAGGAGTTTGGGTATTAATTAATATAAGTACTCTCATATATTCTTAATAAAATTATATGGCTAATTAATTAAAAGAGTTTAATTAATTATTCCTAATAAGATTAGGAAGCCCAATTAATTAAAAGAGTTTAATTAATTAAAACAAAACCATAATCCTAAATTATTTAGGAGGGTTGCCTACATTTATAAATAAGAATGTCTTATTATGGATTAAGGTTATACTAACAATTCTAAGAGTTGAGAGAGTACTTATATTCTATAGAGATAGAATTAGGGTTTAGTCATACACCCATCTTCTTGAGTAACTGTTATTCCTTGGTTGATCACCTCTAGAGGCCAAGCGTTTGTGTGGCTAATGTTGATCAAAGGAAGGAATCTAACCCGGCAAATTCGAGGAGAGCACGAAGGACTGGGAGTTGAACTCGTACCCGAGGAAGCACGATCCTACAAGGGTATGAATATGATTCTCCTTCCTCTTCGTTTAGATAGATAATTAACCATAAAGAATGACCATGGTGATGATTTGTATGAAAAATTTAAAACTCATTTTATTGCACTTCCGCTATGTTTGTGTGATTTGATTGCATGATCACACAAACGTAGAGCATACAAGCCAATCATATTTGATATGATAGATCATATATTTTGTAACAATATTATTCATTTATTAATAAAAGAATTATTGAATTAAAGGCATATAATTTATCTGCATGGTGTTGTTAATTTAATATGTGATAAACTCATAGTTTTGAGCAATGCGTTTAGAATCACGATGATGATCATGCTAATAAGATCTAAATTCTTAGATAGCTCACAAATTAAAATCGTTCCCAATCGTTGGATTACTAAAAAATGGATTAGTGAATCCGGATATATTAGTACATATGTTGTTTTTTCATTGGATGAGAATGATTGATCTCATGATTATTTTTGTGGAGACACTAAAACAAGTACGTAGGTGCTTATTAGAGAATAAGTTCACTTAACGTGGCTCGCTAAAGAATACCTTATGGAGTTTTACTTGTGTGTCAATAGAAATTCCTCTAGTGATAGTAGTACAAGTGATCGTTAGACTTGAGATCATAGTATCTTATGTATAATAAGTTATACTTTGACATGTCCCTTAAGACCCACTTAGGGTATATAAATGGGATTACTTAGGTGAAATAAATTATATATGGAGATAATGAATGATCAATAAAGAATCTACCGCTTCTAGTAAAAGGATTGAATGTCTTCTAGTAAAAGGATTGAATGTCTTATGTGATTCGATAAATGACAACACATGAATCCTTGGCAAAGGTGGAAAGAAATTAGAAAGGAGTTTCTAATTAGCACTATTTGGATTTGTGCATTTGAGAAACGAAATACATATAATTAAATAAAATAAGACTTGACATTAATTTCATGTCTTATATTTAACTAGGACATTGTATGGTGGAAGGATTGAATTGTATGGTAATTATTAACTCAAGATTCTTTTATGATTAATGTTAAAATTTATATTTTTTTAGAAAGTCGTTGATCGCCAAGGGGCTTACCCTTATTGTAGAATAAATATTTTTTTATTTAAATGAATTAAATAGTTTAATTTATTTATTTAAATAAGATTCGAATTGTTTTAATTGATTTATTCACAACCAGCTTTAATTTAGAAAACCTAAAGGGTCGAACCATAAAAGAATTCTTTTTTATTAAGATGTAAATGACATAATCGTAATAATAAGTTGAGTATATTTAATTTAATCTATGGTGATAAAATAAATTAAATAGGATAATATTTATTTTATATTATTTTAGAAATATTAAATATAAATTAATAAGAGGAGTCTTATTATTATTATTATTATTATTATTATTATTATTATTATTATTATTATTATTATTATTATTATTATTATTATTACTATTATTATTATTAGTTTAATTCTTAAAGGAGTTTGAGAATTAATTAATGTAAGACCCCGAATTTTATGAAATAAAGGTAATCATTTTTTTCTTATAATTATTATTCAGATTATGGTAAAATTGATGAAAAGTTAAAGTTAAGGGTGATATATATAAAATTTTCAAAATAAGCAAGTGGTTAAAAAATATTTATTATTGTCAGGGAATATTCGTTTGGTCGTGGAATATTCTTGTTGTCGGAGAATATTCGTACGACGGCGCAACCATTTGTGTGCCCTATACGGAAAACTGTCGGATGAAGAAAACGCAAGAATGAGTTTTTTTATAAATAACGGCGTAGTTTTTACCGTTAACACTGTTAGAATACCCGGTGGTTAAAATACAGTAATACGCGGTGTTGCACAGTAGCACACGGTATTGTACCAATTATTGATTCTTACGTAAAAAATCACTACTCAATAATTATTACAGTAATTACTGTTCAATATTTTATTTCATAGTTTCAATAATTGCTATGTTGATATTTTATATTATTGATTTAATAATTGTCATTGTACAGTATTTTCCATTATCAAATCAATAATTCATATTATTTAAATAATATTATTAGATAGCATTAGTAGGGAGAAATCCTTATCGAAAAGCTCCCTCTTTCCTGGAAACGACTTGGTTGTCATTATTATGATTATGTAATATTATTTGTGAATAATTAATTATTGATAAAAATGATAAGAAAATATTTATTTTATATGAATATAAATGACAGAATTAATGCTGAGTAATTTTATCAATATTTTGTCGGAATTGAGGAATTTTTAGAAAAGTGACAATTATAAAAAAGTGACATTTTATCTATATTATTATATTAGATTATAAATGTATAATGTGATAATATAATAATATAACAACGGTGATATTTTTATAATGAATGTGCGATATATGAATAAATGAGGAGGAAGAGTTTTTTTTGTTATAATAAATGCTAAAAACATATTTGGTGGGCCCCATTTTTTACTAAAATTTGATTATAGCCTGTAAAATCATCCGTATGTGGATTTCCGTCATTTTCCGTTTGGAATTTGAAAAATATTTCTTCTACAAAGTTGTAGAAAATTAAATTTCCTATGCAATGGACATAAGATTTGAATTTTTCTGTAAAAGGGCTATTTATTATGAATTATTGAAGTTCCGGAATAATTGATTTTTAGAGTTTTTAATATTTTTTTAAGAAAAATATTTTTTTCATTTTTGCGGGCCCCACTTATGGCTGAAATCAGATTGTCAAGAGGTGGGCGCAAATTTTTTTTATAAATATATTATTTTATTAAATTTTCTACTTTGGCGTTTTAAGCATTTTCCTGTAAATAGGGTGCTTAGGTTAGAATTGAAAATCACCCCAGAATCTAAAATTTTTCTCTCGATAATATCGAGCGTGTTTCTGTGAGTATTTAGATACTTTGAGAGTTGATAAGCAGTGCAAGTTTTCTTCAGCTTTATATCCGATATTCTAGTCAGAAGTACTATTCTTTTAAGGTAAGTGATGTTATTTTTTTTCGTAAATGATATTATTTTTTTAAATATCATTATACCAAAATATTGGTATAAATTTTATTATAAAATTTTTATCTTTTCATGTCGAGGTTACTATTCACGTATATGGCACTATTCACACATCTTATATCTGGTTTTAAACCTCTTAGAAACATTCACGTCATTTGCTCCTCATTATCAACCAAATGGGATGCAAACCTGGATAACTCCGCAAACTTAGCCTCGTACTGCGATACGGTCATATTATTTTGCTCCATTGCTTATCTCAACATTTTCAGATGCCATTTTCAAACACTGTCACAAAACAAGGGTTAATTGACATATCACATATTATCCCTATACTCCGACCAACTAATTAAATACCAAATAAACTTAGGTAGGTCATACTAGCGAAAGAATTCCCCGTCTCTCCCCTCCTAGTTCTTGTCTCACATCTCAGCCAGGGATCATATCCCTAAGCTTTGATACCAACTGTGACGCCCACAAAATAGGTATACATCACCTATCTTGGGTTGTCAGATACAAGGTACTGAATACAAATACAAACTAATTATACAACAGTCGTGTAAAATACGACGAAACATAATCTACGAGTTTTAATACGTATATTGTCATCTAGACAGTATACAAACTCAATGAAGTTCTCATTATATTTATTATCACACTATTTTATAGAATAGTGAGGACTACTATGACACCATCTCGGAGCGTCACTCCATTCCCTGACTAGTCCCGGCTACGTTCTCATTTCACAAGAGAACAACGAAAGCAAAGGGTGAGCTCAACTAGCCCAGTAAGAAATATTATGACTAAGATAATGCAGAATAAATTATCATTAGCCTTCAACAATGTTAAACTGATAAAATACAATAGACATCAAGTTTAACTACAGCGGAACAAGCAATCCAATAGAAAAGTCAAGTAGAGCATAAAATCTACTATTTTCTATGATTTAAAAAGTTTTTCATCAACTTAATCGCTGAGACTCAGCTTAATAAATAAACTACATCATAAAGTCATCCCTACTTTACGGGCCAATTATATTCATTAAATTATCAAGGGTCATGACTATACCGAATAATCCTTGGTCATAATCATACCAAAAACTGTCCATCAAAGCACTACAGGCCACTGAGGACTTTTACCACATCATTCATCACATTACGGTCATGATTATACCGAATAATCTCTGGTTATAACCACACCAAGTCCACCTATGCACGTAAGCCAAAGATGACTTTGATCACAATATAAACATGAGAATGATGACAATGATATAAGCATTAATCAAACGAAAACAAGGATAAATATTAAAGACTTTAAATTTATCCAAATATTATAAACTCATAATCTAACATTATTAATATTATAACAATATTTTAATCACTTCTTAAACTTATAAATAATTTATTTCAATTGTCTACACTTTACCAAATAATGCATTTAATCATTCAAAAATGCCATACTCATAAGATTTCATCACCAATGATCAAATCCCTTATCAAAAATCAGCATATACCCTATATAGGATTCCCAAGCCATAAAATCCTATTTTCCAACTTTGTTACTTCACATAATATGTTTAACTCATTTACTCATAACTAGATCATTTTCATGAAAATTACCAAATCAGTCCCAAAAATATTTATTTTCTGGGATTTAGAAGAATATAGTCCCATATTGAACATATATTTTTCTTAGAATTTTTAAAATTCATTTACTATTTTTCAAAAATGAATTTCTAATTAATTCCCTAAGAAATTAGTTACCTCAAGTTTAACTCTAGAAATTCCCAAATCTTGGCAGGATCTTACACATGTTAACATGATCTTCCAGTTTAAATTTTATGGTCATCGGAGTTATAGAACTCCGATTATAGCGTTTTGCGTCAAAAAAACCTAAATATTGAAATGGTCATAACTTGCTCATTTTAAGTCGGAATGAGCTCATTTTTGGAAAGGAGGTACTTTATACCATATATTTTCATGTCCCAAAAGGCCAGAATTATTCTCACAAATTAAGTGGCCAAAATGACCCTTATAAAACGTTTAGGCGATAGCTTTTTTTCGTAATTTTAACTTTTGACTCCTTTGCTAAAATCAGTCCACACGAAAATCTACAACACCTTTTATAGTGATTCCACTTGGATAAGTTAGAAAACTCATAGATCTAACTCTAGAACTTGACCACACTCAAATTCGAAATATAATAGGAGATATGGTCAATTGAATTTCATATTCCGTTTTTATCAAAATCTCATTTTCAACCATTTGTGATTTCTAAGAAACTTTCATGTTTTCACATAATAACCAACATGACTCATCATGACAATGACATAATAATTCAATAAAACAAGTTCAAGAATAAATTTGAAAGATTTATAAGTTAATTTATCCTGACCTCAATAATGCCCAAATTGTTAACATGATACTGCTTTGTGGAGTAAAATTTAAGAATGCTCAGAAGAATATTTCCATGAAAAGATACTGGATGAAGCGCAAATATCAAGGATATTCTACTAATTTCATGGAGTATAGAAGCCAAAATTTTAACCAAATGAGTATCATAGAATATATGAAATCGCAATGGATTTTCACCCGCGTACGCAGAATCCACGTAGATAGATCATTTCCACAATTTAATAAGAAATGAATATGAAGGGTCATTCACCATGCATGTGATAATCCATATAGACATGTTATTCCCAACAGAATAATAAAGAATGGAATAACATGCGTAAACGCATGATTAGGATATTCCAAGAATAATAAAGAACGAATTAGGTCAGCGAAATTGCAACGAACATGATATTCCAAATGAATAATAAAGAATGGAATAATAATGTAAAATCACCATGCATGCGATAGATTATACATGCACGGTGTTATTCCAATGAATAATAATTAATGGAACCAGTCGGGCATAATACGCATAAGCAGGATATTCCAATGTAATGATAAAGAATGGAATAACAACAAAAATCACCATGCATGCGATAGATCAAGACATACATGTTATTCCAACGAATAATAATTAATGGAACTGTGTCAAAGCGTATCGCCTTGCCAGACGAGATATTCCAACGTAATGATAAAGAATGGAATAACAGAAGAATTTCACC
Organism: Panax ginseng; assembly: GCA_020205605.1. Classification (NCBI taxonomy): domain Eukaryota; kingdom Viridiplantae; phylum Streptophyta; class Magnoliopsida; order Apiales; family Araliaceae; genus Panax; species Panax ginseng. Next base: position 63,758,361 of record CM035144.1, on the reverse strand, counting down.
ATGTATGCGGTACTTCGCATAGACAGGTTATCCAACATAATGATAAAGAATAGAATAACAGAAGAATTTCACCAAGTATATGGTAGCCCACGTATATAGGTTATTCCAACATAATAATAATGAATGGAACAACAGAAGTTCTCTTCATTAATACAAAAGAATAATACCCCTTACCTTAGAAGAAAACTGGATACTGGAATAGTGAGGTAACAGACTTTTCTTCTTCTTTCTCTCTATAGATTTTCTCTCTATATCTTCTCTAAGAAGAATTTTCTCTCTCTAGAGTTTCGGTGAATTAAGTAAGAAATAATGAAGGAATGAGCTTCTATTTATAGAAGAATGGACTGAATAGTAACTAATTCATGAACGGTCCAGATTGATTTACTTTTAAACGGACGGTCCAAATTGGTTTACAATAAAATATTCTAATAAAACAAATCTTTTAAATAAAATATAATATATTCTATTTATAATCTAATAAAAGAATAACTTTATAAAAGTATTACTGCTTTATATAAAAAGAGTTTACTATGCAAATTATATATGTAGATACTATGCAAACACTATGCATAATAAAATATATTATATTCTAATTATTGTCTAATAAAATAAATAACTTTATAAAAGTATTCTATTTTATATAAAAAAGATTTTACTATACAAAACACCATGCATAATAAAATATATTATATTCTAATTATTGTCTAATAAAACAAATAACTTTATAAAAGTATTACATTTTTATATAAAAAAGCTTTTCTGTTTTATTACATTAATAATACTAATAAAATAAAACTTCATCATCATTATTAATTCACACTATTAATCGACCGAGGTCATTCCCGGAAAGAGGGGCTTTCAATAAGGATTCCTCCTATTGGCGCGCAATTAGGTGACCAAACCTCTCCTTGCGTAACTTCTAGACATCGTTAATATTGCAAATAATAATATTAATAACTTCATCGTCTCAATTATTGATTTAATAATATATAAAATATCGATAATAATTGAATCAAATAACGTCAGATACTATGTAATAGTTACTGAAGCAATAATTGAACAAAACTGATTGACTTCTCACATAAGCATCAATAATCAATACCGTGTGCTACTATGAAACCACGCAGCGTATTCTTTCAGACTTTTACTACCAAGTAGTTCAATAGTATTAACGGTAAAACTTCCGTCATTATTTTCATAAAAAATATTTTTGTCGTTTTTCTCAATCCGACAATAATTCTGTTGTAGGGTCCACCAATGATTGCGCCGTTGTACGAATATTCCCTGTTAAAACGAATATTCCCGACCCATCGAATATAATACAACAACTTGCATACTTTGCAAAATTTATAAATACTACCCACAACTATAACATTATCTCAAATCCACACCATAATATAAAAAAATATTTCGAGAAAATTAAATCTTTATTCGTAAAATTTGGGATTTTACAATCTCCCCTCCATATGAAATTTTGCCCTCGAAATTTACATACGTACCTGGTATGACGAACAGATGAGGACACTTCGTCAGATTCTAACTCTTGAGGTATAACCTTTAAGTGTAGAATATATTCCAGAATTTTAACAGGTACATCTTCATACGTTAAATTATCTGCTATCTCGTCCAGTTCTAAATCAATAATGTGGTTCGGGTCGTCTACATATTTATGTAACATCGATACGTGAAAAACGTTATGAACACGCGACATACTTGGCGGTAAAACGAGTCTATAGGCCATAATTCCTACTTAATTGAGGATTTCAAATGGGCCAATAAAATCGAGGGTTGAGATTCCCTCTCTTCATCGATTCTTGCTTCTAGAATAACGCCCTCTTGAACCTTCTTCTTCACATTTCATCAGATTCAGATGTGTAGCTTGAGCGGCTTTAACTTTATCAATTAAAGTCGATTTTACTCGTATATTCGTTATCTTCACGTGGGGCTCTAGAGTCTTTAACTCTATCTTCATCATTTGTAAGTTATACGAAATGAGTTTTGTACTGGGGTCAATACAAAATTCGATTTCACGCTTTAGGGGTAGGTTAAGAAGTCTTCAAGAATACGTCAGAAAATTTATTAATAATAGAAATATCATTCAAAACTGTGACCCTCATCCAAGACTTGGATAACACGTCACCTTGATATCTATCAACTTGCCACCGTTACTCACGACGTCCCCTACAGATAGTCTGGCTTCGGTGCATTTCACACAAGGAAGTCACTAGATAAAGGCTCTGGGCTCTTTACTTATGGCTTGATATGATAATGATTGACTTTAGTAGTTTGGTTGCTTGAATTCGTATAATAGGTTGGTTAGGAATATGAAAGCTAACAACCTTACGAAAAAAAATCAATTTTAGCATGATGAGTAGTTAACAAGTCGATTCCTAAAATCACATCAAAGGCAAGTATTTTCAAAGATATAAGATCGACAGCTAACATGAAAGTGTCGATTTGAATCAAACAAGATTTATAAACAGTGGAAGTAACGAAGATTTCTCCTAACGGAGTTTCAACAGATAAGTCAAAGTCTAACTTCTCCGGAGTCAAATTTAAACGTTGAACGCAAGCAAGAGAGATAAAAGAATGGGTAGAACCGGTATCTAATAAGGTATAGACTTCGCAAAAATTTATAATTAACTAACCCGTGCTAACTTCGTTTGGGTTACTCGCTTTTTGAGAAGTCATGAAAAATGCTCTTCCTGAAACCACCGACTTTGTTTTATCCGTATCCGCCTTTGGTGCCATCGTCCCAGCTGGACTTGACTTCACTATACAACAAAATCTAGCTAAATGACCTTCTCTTCTTAAAATTTTCATTTCTATTATCTTGGCCATGATTACCACCGAAGTGGTTACCATTCTTGGCATGATAATTTCCTCCACGATGGTTATCATTGTTCCGATAGCCGTTGTCACCGGTATGATTATTATCGTGTTGCTGGTCATTACCTTTTGGTTGTGCTGACTCATTATCGCGCTCCAATAACTGAGCCCTATTCACAACATCTGAATATAAACAAAGTTTATGAGAAATGAGGTATTGACGTATATCGGGTTTCAAACCTCTTAGAAACATTCACGTCATTCGCTTCCTCATTATCGACCAAATGGGATGCAAACCGGGATAACTTCACAAACTTAGCCTCGTACTGCGATACGGTCATATTATTTTGCTCCATTGCTTATCTCAATATTTTTAGATGCCATTTTCAAATACTGTCACAAAACAAGGGTTAATTGACATATCACATATTATCCCTATACTCCGACCAACCAATTAAATACCAAATAAACTTAGGTAGGTCATACTAGCGAAGGAATTCCCCGTCTCTCCCCTCTTAGTTCTTGTCTCACATCTCAGCCAGGGATCATATCCCTAATCTTTGATACCAATTATGATGCCCCCAAAATAGGTATACATCACCATTCTTGGGTCGCCAGATACAAGGTACTGAATACAAATACAAACTAATTATACAACAGTCGTGTAAAATACGACGGAACATAATCTAAGAGTTTTAATACGTATATTGTCATCTAGACAGTATACAAACTCAATGAAGTCCTCATTACATTTATTATCACACTATTTTATAGAATAGTGAGGACTACTATGACACCATCTCGGAGTGTCACTCCATTCCCTGACTAGTCCCGGCTACGTTCTCATTTCCTGAAGAGAACAACGAAAGCAAAAGGGTGAGCTCAACTAGCCCAGTAAGAAATATTATGACTAAGTTAATGCAGAATAGATTATCATTAGCCTTCAACAATGTTAAACTGATAAAATACAATAGACATCAAGTTTAACTGCAGCGGAACAAGCAATCCAATAAAAAAGTCAAGTAGAGCATAAAATCTACTATTTTCTATGATTTTAAAAGTTTTTCATCAACTTAATCGCTGAGACTCAGCTTAATAAATAAACCACATCATCAAGTCATCCCTGCTTTACGGGCCAAGGATATTCATTAAATTATCAAGGGTCATGACTATACCAAATAATCACTGGTCATAATCATACCAAAAACTGTCCATCAATGCATTACAGGCCACTGAGGACTTTTACCACATCTTTCGTCACATTACGGTCATGATTATACCGAATAATCCCTGGTCATAACCACACCAAGTCCACATATGCACGTAAGCTAAAGATGACTTTTATCACAATATAAACATGAGAATGATGACAATGATATAAGCATTAATCAAACGAAAATAAGGATAAATATTAAAGACTTTAAATTTATCCAAATATTATAAACTCATAATCTAACATTATTAATATTATAATAATATTTTAATCACTTCTTAAACTTATAAATAATTTATTTCAATTGTCTACACTTTACCAAATAATGCATTTAATCATTCAAAAATGCTATACTCATAAGATTTCATCACCAATGATCAAATCCCTTATCAAAAATCTGCATATACCCTATATAGGATTCCCAAGCCATAAAATCCTATTTTCCAACTTTGTTACTTCACATAAGATGTTTAACTCATTTACTCATAACTAGATCATTTTCATGAAAATACCAAATCAGTCCCAAAATATTTCTTTTCTGCGATTTAGCAGAATATAGTCCCATATTGAACATATATTTTTCTCGGAATTTTTAAAATTCATTTACTATTTTTCAAAAATCAATTTCTAATTAATTCCTTAAGAAATTAGCTACCTCAAGTTTAACTCCAGAAATTCCCAAATCTTGGCAGGATCTTACACATGTTAACGTGATCTTCCAGTTTAAATTTCATGGTCATCGGAGTTATAGAACTCCGATTATAGCATTTTTTGTCAAAAAAACCTAAATATTGAAATAGTCATAACTTGCTCATTTTAAGTTGGAATGTGCTCATTTCTGGCCAGGAGGTACTTTATACCATATATTTCTATGTCCCAAAAGGCCAGAATTTTTCTCACAAATTAAGTGGCCGAAACAACCCTTACAAAATTTTTGGCAGTAGCCTTTTCGTAATTTGCAGCTTTTGACTCCTTTGCTAAAATTAGTCCACACGAAAATATACAACACCTTTTACAATGATTCCATTTGGATAAGTTAGAAAACTCATAGATCTAACTCTAGAACTTGACCACACTCAAAAATTCAAAATATAATAGGAGATATGGTCAATTGAATTTTAAATTCTGTTTTCACCAAAATCTAATTTTCAACCATTTGTGATTTCTAAGAAACTTTCATGTTTTCACATAATAACCAACATGACTCATCATGACAATGACATAATAATTCAATAAAACAAGTTCAAGAATAAATTTTAAAGATTTATAAGTTTATTTATCCTGAACTCAATAATGTCCAAATTGTCGACATGATACTGCTTTGTGGAGTAAAATTCAAGAATGCTCAGAAGAATATTTCCATGAAAAGATAATGGATGAAGCGCAAATATCAAGGATATTATACTAATTTTATGGAGTATTAAAGCCAAAATTTTAACCAAATGAGTATCATAGAATATATGAAACTGTAATAGATTTTCACCCGCCATGCGGTAATCCACGTAGATAGATCATTTCCACAATTTAATAAGAAATGAATATGAAGGGTCATTCACCATGCATGTGATAATCCATATAGACATGTTATTCTAACAGAAGGATTCACCATGCGAAGATAGATCGCATGTCATGTGTTATTCCCAATGTAATAATAAAGAATGGAACCAGTCATGCGTAAACGCATTTTATTACGATGATATTCCAAATGTAATAATAAAGAAAGGAACCAGTCGGTAGAAATTAAATTGCACCGGCGTGATATTCCAACGTAATAATAAAGAATGGAATAACAATGAAATCACCATGCATGCGATAGAATCGCATGCATGACGTTTATTCTAACGTAATAATAATTAATGGAACCAGTTAGGCCTAATACGCATAGCATGATATTCCAACATAATGATAAAGAATGAAATAACAATGAAATCACCATGCTTGCGATGATAGATCGCATGCATATGTTATTCCAACAGAATAATAATTAATGGAACCCGTCGTCAAAGTGTAAGACGCAACCGATGTGATATTATTCTAACAGAATGATAAAGAATGGAATAATAGAAGAATTTCACCATGTATGCTGTACTTTGCATAGACAGGTTATTCCAACATAATGATAAAGAATGGAATAACAGAAGAATTTCACCAAGTATAGGGTAGCCCGCGTATACAGGTTATTCCAACAGAATAATAATGAATGGAATAACAGAAGTTCTCTTCATGAATACGAAAGAATAATACTCCTTACCTTAGAAGAAAACTGGATACTGGAATAGTGAGGTAGCAGACTTCTCTTCTTCTTTCTCTCTATAGATTTTATCTCTATATCTTCTCTCTATAATTTCTCTCTCTAGAGTTTCAGTGAATTCGTAAGAAATAATGAAGGAATGAGCTTCTATTTATAGGAGAATGAACTGAATAGTAACTAATTCATGAATGGTCTAGATTGATTTACTTTTAAACGGACTGTCCAGATTGGTTTACAATAAAATATTCTAATAAAACAAATCTTTTAAATACAATATAATATATTCTATTTATAATCTAATAAAACGAATAACTTTATAAAAGTATTCTGTTTTATATAAAAAGATTTTACAATGCAAGCACTATGTAGATACTATGCAAACACTATGCATAATAAAATATATTATATTCTAATTATTGTCTAATAAAATAAATAACTTTATAAAAGTATTCAGTTTTATATAAAAAGATTTTACTATGCAAAATACTATGCATAATAAAATATATTATATTCTAATTATTGTCTAATAAAACAAATAACTTTATAAAAGTATTCTGTTTTATATAAAAAGCTTTTCTGTTTTATTACATTAATAATACTAATAAAATAAAACTTCATCATCATTATTATAATTCACACTATTAATCGACCAGGTCATTCCCAGGAAAGAGGGGGCTTTCCAATAAGGATTCCTCCCTATTGGCGCGCAATTAGGTGACCAAACCTCTCCTTGGCAGAACTTCTAGACATCGTTAATATTGCAAATAATAATATTAATAACTTCGTCGTCTCAATTATTGATTTAATAATATATAAAATATCGATAATAATTGAATCAAATAACGTCAGATACTATGCAATAGTTACTGAAGCAATAATTGAACAAAACTGATTGACTTCTCACATAAGCATCAATAATCAATACCGTGTGCTACTATGAAACCACGCGTATTACTGTACTTTTACTACCAAGTAGTTCAATAGTATTAACGGTAAAACTTCCGTCATTATTTTCATAAAAATATTTTTGTCGTTTTTCTCAATCCGATAATAATTTCGTTGTGGGGTCCACCAATGATTGCACCGTTGTACTAATATTCCCTGTTAAAACAAATTTTCCCCGACCAATCGAATATAATACAACAACTTGCATACTTTGCAAAATTTATAAATACTACCCACAACAATAACATTATCTCAAATCCACACCATAATATAAAAAAATATTTCGAGAAAATTAAATTTTTATTCGTAAAATTTGGGATTTTACATCCTCGGTCCTAAATGGTGATATAATTGAATATCTTTGGCCTATAACGCAAAGATAAATGATTATCTGATTAATATCTTTGGTCCGTAGTGCAAAAATAACAGGTGTTGAGATGAACATGACCAACTGGGGATACGAATGAATATTTTTGGCCCGTAGTACAAAGATGAAAATTTGATTCATGATGTATATTGATTGATGTTGCAGGGATAAAATATCGATGATGGAATTTTAAATCACAAAAGATAGTAGATTTCATTCTCTACTTAACTCTTCTAATGACTTGTTATTTTCGCTGCGAATATTGATCTAAAACTTGTTGTCCATTATATTTTATCTGATTTATTGAAGGCTAACGCTAATTTATTTTTCATTATCTTAGTCATAATATTCTTTACTGGGCTATTTGAGCTCACCCTTTTCCTTTTTATTTCATTTTTCTTCCTAGGAGGCGAGAATATAGCGGGAAGTAGTCGGGGTATGAAATGATGGTTCTAGACAGTTGTTTAGCAGCCCTCACTATTTTGTAAAGTATTATATCAATAATTATAATGAGGACTTATTTGAATGTAGATATTGTCTAGAAGATAATATTTGTATTTAAACTCACAGTATATATGTTGTCGTATTTTGCACGACAATTATAATAATAAAAGTTGTAGTTATTTCTGTACCATGTATTTTGCGACTCAGAATGGGTTGTGTGGACCTATTTTTGGGGCGTCACAGTTGGTATCAGAGCTTAGGGATATGGTCTTTGGCGAAAATTGGGGAATAAAACTAGGAGGGGAGAGACGAGTAAATCCTTTGCTAGTGTGTCCTACCTAAGCATATTTGTTGCTCGGTCAGAATATAGGGATATTATGTGGCATGTCAATTTATTTAATTAACCTTTGTTTTATGGCAGTATTTAAGAATGACATCTAAAATTTTTGAGATGAGCAATGGAGCAAAACAATATGACCGTGTCGCAGTACGAAGTTAAGTTTACTGAGCTATCCTGGTTTGCATCTCATTTAGTAGATAACAAGGAGCGAATGACACGAATGTTTCTTAGAGGTTTGAAACCTGAAATACGTCAATACCTTATTTCTCACAAACTATGTTTGTATTCAGATGTAGTGAATAGAGCTCAGTTATTAGAGCGGGATTATTATTCAGCTCAACCAAAAGGTAACGACCAACAACACGATAATAATAGTATCGATGGCAACGGTCATCGGAACAATGATAACCATCGTGGAGGAAATTATCATGCCAAAAATGGTAACCACTTCGGTGGTAATCATGGCCAAGATAATAGAAGAAATGATTTAAGTAGAAATTTCAAGAAGAGAAGATTTAACGATGACTAGAAGACATCGGCAGCAGCACCAGTACCAGCAACAAAAATAAATTCTAGGGGAGGAGAACGACTGCCAGTTAGATGCTACAGATGCAGAGAGGAGGGACACATAAGTCCAAACTATTCACAGCTGTAAGACCCCAAATTTTATAAAATAAAAGTATTCATTTTTTTAAAATTATTATTCAGTAAATGGTTAAATTGATAAAAAGTTAAAGTTAAGGGTGATATATGTAAAGTTTACAAAATACGCAAGTGGTTATAAAATACTCATTGTTGTCGGGGAATATTCGTTTGGTCGTGGAATATTCTTGCTGTCAAAGAATATTCGTACGACGGCGCAACCATTTGTGGTTTGTGGGCCCCATAACAGAATAACTATCGGATGAATAAAATGACAAGTTTGAGTTTTTATAAATAACGGGCGTATTAATTATCAATTAACAACGTTGGAATACTCTTTGGGTTAGAATACGATGTCTGGCGTGGTTGCACAAAGAAGCACTGCAGGTATTGCACATTATTTTTGAATTATTGATTCTTACGTAATAAGGCACTACTCAATAATTGTTATAGTAATTACTGTTCAATATTTTATTTTATTGATTCAATAATTGCTACGTTGATATTTTATATTATCGTTGTTTCAATAATTGTCACGGCACAGTATTTCCCATTATCAGATCAATAATTCATATTATTTGAATAATATTATTAGATGACATTATTGGAAATGGCTAGAAAGTTCTGTCAAGGAGAGGTTTGGTCATCTAATTGCGCGTCAATAGGGAGAAATCCTTATCGGAAAGCCCCCTCTTTCCTAGGAACCACCTGGTTGTCATTATTGTAATTATGTAATATTATTTGTGAATAATTAATTATTAATTTATATGATAAGGAAATATTTATTTTATGTGGATATAAATGATGAATTAATGCTGAGGTGTTTTATATTTTGTCGAAATGGAGGAATTCTTAGAAAAGTGACAATTATTGAAAATTGATATTTTATCTTTTCTAATAAAATAATTCATTCAAATATATTATTATATTACATTATAAATGTATAATGTGATAATATAATAATATAATAATGGTGATATTTTTACACTAAATTTACGGTGCATGAATCAAATGAGAGAAATCTAGAAATCAAAAGAAGAACAAAATATGGGATTTTTCAGAAAAAATAGTTTATTACTTGATTTTGTAAAATCCATAACTCTTTTTGTATAATGAGTTAGGAGATGAGCCATTTACCAAAAGAAAGCCACCGGAGTAAGCTAACTCAGTAGAAGCTGGAATCACCCAAAAACTCATTGTGGATTTTTCGTATGGTATTGTTGAATGAAATCGTCCAAAGGACTCATAATCCAAAAAAAATCAAGCGTTCTTGAGATATATTGTGTGAGTTATAATTTTTAATCCGATCATTGGATCGCTGTGAATTTTAGATATGTTATACATATATAAGTTGAGTATATGTCCACAAATTTTAAACTGTTAAAAATTAACGTATGAGTTGTTATGAATTTTAAGAGATGTCTGATTCAGAAATTAGTTTTATAAATGATTTTGGGTGGAGATTTCTAGAAGGTGGGACCCACTTTTGGTTGTTGGTGAAGATGACTGATCTTTGGTGGGCCCCACTTGTGGTGGCTGAAATGTTTTCAAAGAAGTGTGCGTAGAATTATTTTTTTTAATATTTTATTAATTTAGTCTCCTTTGGCGTTCTAACATTTTCCTATAAATAGGCGCTTAAGTTAGAATTGAAAATCACACCAGAAACATAAGTTTTCTCTCTATATATTATCGAGCGTATTTTTGTGAGTATTTAGATACTTTGAGAGTTGTTATTCAGTGCAAGTATTCTTCGGCTTTACATCCGATATTCTAGTCAGAAATACTGCTCTTTTGAGGTAAGAGATGGTAAGGGATGTTATTTTCTTCATAAATGATATTATTTCTTTTGATATCATTATACCGAAATATTGATATGAATTTTATTATGAAATTTTTACCTTTTTGTGCTGGGGTTACTATTCACGTATACGACACTATTCACATATACGACACTATTCATGTATATGGCACTATTTACGTATATGACATTATTTACGTATACGGTATTATGTACGAATACGGAGTAATATTTACGAGTTACTATTCATGAGTTACTATTCATGAGTTACTATTCACGAGTTACTATTCACGAGTTACTATTCACGGGGTACTATTCACGATAAAATTGGTTTCTTTTTCTGACCAAATTATCGTTGATTTATGAATATTGCTCTTGAAATTAAATCCATGTTTTGATCATATTATTTTTATTATCATATATAACATTTTTATAACTCTGGTGATGGAATTTCTCTTTCACTTGAGTGTAAAGATGGGTAGATTATTGGTATGATCGTGACTATGGGTTCTCTTTGGCCAGTAGGGCAAAGATGAATTGTTGACTGATATGATCATGACCATTGAATTTATAAACGATTATCTTTAGCTTAAGTGCAAATGTGAATTGATCAACATGGTTATAATTATTGTTTATTTAAATTCTGAAATGATTATATATTTCTTTAAAATATTAATATCTTTGACCTGTAGTGCAAAGATGACCTATTATTGAATATCTTTGGCATGTAGTGGAAAGATGAACTGTTGATGAATATCTTTGGCCCGTAGTGCAAAGATGACCTGTTGTTAAATATCTTTGGTCCGTAGTGCAAAGATGACCTGTTGTTGAATATCTTTGGCATGTGGTGCAAAGATGAACTATTGATGAATATCTTTGTCCCGTAGTGTAAAGATGAATTTATTAGTATGATTATGAACAGAAACTGTGATTTGGTATAACCATGATCTTTGATGTTTCAGGTAAAGACAGGTGATGAAAATTATCTTCGTCCTGGATGAGAAGAGGAATTTAAAACTACAATTATGATTATGAGTTATACACCTGATTGTGGATAGAAACTATTGATTGATGTTACAGGGATAAAATATTATTGGTGGACTTTTAACATGGAGAAGATAATAGACCTTATGGTCTATTTGACTCTTCTAATGGATGCTCGTTCCGCTGCAACTATGGTTGAAAGTTTTATCATCTACCATATGTTCTAAATCTCTGATTTATTACTGACGAAGGCTATTGATAATTTAATTATCTTTAGTCATGATATTCTTTATTGGGCTATTTGTGCTCACCCTTTTGCTTCACAATTCCTTTCAGGTAATAAGAGTGTAGCTGGGTTGAACGGGGATAACAGGGGAATAGAACGGTGGTCTATTGTGACACCCCCAAATCCAGTACTTCCATTTCCACAGGATTTGGTGTTCACTGTACAAATATCATCTATCTATCTACCCATAAATAAATGTAAACCATGCAATAGATAGAATAATAAATAAATCTCCCTTATGGGGTTACATCAATTGCAAAATAAATAAAATCCCAAAGCTCTAACCTTAAAACATCTGTGCGAATCCTAAACAAATAATAAGTCTTAAGTAACATCAAGTCTAAATATCATTACATAACCACATAAATAATCAGTCTTCATTACTTGCTAATCTTGCCCTTGCCTTTACTAGTGGAAGGCTCGTCTGCTATTTCGTTCTTAACTGCAATATTATTATTACTCAAGAGTGAGCATGATTGCCCACAAGTATAATAATATAACAATTGAATAATAACATGCGAATGATTTAACAACTTCTGATATAAAAGCTCAACTTTTGAATCAAGAATGAATAACAAGAATTAAAAGAAATTCTGAGGGTCATAAGACCTTGAACTATGTCCTAGGTTGTCAAGTGTTTATTCTTGAAACCTTTAACAGTCATAAGACTATGGACTCTTCTTCTCATACTTAGGGGGATCAGCCCTTAGTACCATACTGTGCACAATATCTTAATGCTAACGCATAAGTAATCCCCTTTACAGGGTTGTTCATCTCAGTTTGACATTCGAGTCCGCACCAAAGGAAGTTTGGTTTGGATAAATCATCTAGGGTTCTAAAATTTAGAACGCTCATCAACTATGGACTAGTCGAATCATTATGTTTTCGCTAGTCTAACAAGGTTTAGCAATAACTGATAATTTAATTTGAATAACAATCTCAAGAGGTATACAATAGAATAAGTATTGTATAACAGCATCATGCTTGAAAGATTTATAATAAAATAGACTTGGTCAATAATAATGAGAACTTACTCAATGTAGAAAGGTGAATTAATCAACTTATATAATGATAACAAGTAGGGTTAGGAAACTTGCCTCGTGCGTAGAATACATTTTTAATTAAACTCGTTCCTTGATTTAAATCCTACATATCATTTACGTTCACAATACCAGTTAATTATAACGTACTAAACATCACAAGTTCATTCTTTTTGTTTAACTCGAATTCATGACTATACTTAGTCAAATTACCATACTTGTTTTCACATAATATTATACTATACGAACAACAAGTTAATTACATAATCAACGATTCAATTAACATATAGATGTCTTCTTGACTTGATAAAAACTTATTTTAATATCTCATCATATGACTAATACATTCTTATGTTCATTTGATTAGGTTACCATTATAGTCCCTAACATGAAACCATTAAAATGCTCATTCTTGGACAAACTGCAGAGTGGTATCATGCGGCCAAATAATTGCGGCTTTGGACAAAGCGAAAATATTTGCACGGGTAATATGCTCAGAAATTTGGCGGCTATGCATGCAAAGCAAAGAAATCGAATCGCAATTAAGTGAAAAATTGCAGAACATGGCCAAAACACCCAATTAACATATTTTTGCACAAATTTAGACATATCCAAACATTGTAATGCACAAATAACTAATACTCAACCCTTCTAGCATGTTTTTAACAAGTTTAAACACATAATTTTTAGAAATCAAACATAAAATTTCACCGTTCTTGAAGGTTTTGAACAAAAGCATAAAACCTAACACTACGGATTCGTTATAAGACCAAATCCAACCATTCAAGTTTCGTTTTGTTCGTTTTAGCATGCATAATCATATACAAGTGGGAATTTTATAGAACAATTTATGTTTGACATATTAAAATCACGTATAAGGCCATATGGCCATATAACATACTCTATAAATTTTTAAGCCATAACATATGTTATAATATTATGAAATTGATGATATGGAATCATATAAAATATATATTAAAACATGCTATGATGTTATATTAATACATATAATCACATAATCGTACCCTTAATAATTAACAGAGACTTTACAAAGTGAATGAAAGCCATTTTCATAAAAAAAAAAACTAATGACGTAAAATAGGAATTGGGTTGAAGAGAATACTAAATAAGGAAGACTGACGCGTTGTGGAGGTCAGTTACCTATCATGGGTAACTGCTCCCAACCTCTCTTAGTGCCATATTTGGCTAGTTAGAATAGGTTTCAAAAACCATTAATTTAATAAAACCTTATCATATAGTTTAAATAATGTCACACTCCTTTATAAAATAAATCAATATCTTATTTAATTTACTTTAAATAAAATATAATAATTTCTCATTAATTAGCATAGTCACATAATTAAATTTCTCCTTTAATAATAATGTCAAATTATTAAATCTCTAATTAATAATTAAATTAATTAAAATACTATTAGGCTTATTCAATATTTCTTTTAATACAATAAGCTCACATAATTACATACTTTGAATAATAAAAATTCTCCACATTAATTTAATAAATATAACACATATAATTAAATTAATCTACCATTAACTTCATTAATTAATTATTAAATCTAATAATTAATTCATCGAAAAAATATTTATTCAATCCAATAAATATTAAAAATTAAATTATAAAATCTCGGTTGTCACATCTATAGTTGTTGAGGTTCTCCATAAACAGTATGAAAATACTTTTATTGAGAACTTTAGATAAGTGTGTTGTATTTTATACGTCATTTAATAATTATATTTGGTGAATCAAATAGGGTGAGGCGAACCCAACTTTGGAAGGGTGTTTTGTCACTATCATACAAGATGTCTAATGACATACAACCTCGTGTTATCATAAGACAGGGTTGTGCACATCCACTTGCTGAGTATATCTACGAGCACTACCTATATAATCTTGGAGTTTGGTTGAAATATAATTTTCAATTGCAGACAGTGGAGATAGTTATATGTCAAGAGAAGACTCACAATTGGAAAGAACATGATAGTAATCTTCTCGTTTTTCTTTGGGGTCTATTGGGTCAACCAAGGATAATTCTATGGACATATAATATCTATCATAACCTAGATGCATGGCCTCCCATGTACGAAGGTTTCCTTGAGCACTTCCCAAAGATTTTAATTTCTAAAATAGTTATTGACTGTACCTTTATGTAAGGTGCCATTGTGACGTTCTATCCAAGATTGGGATGAGAGTCACAGTTGGTATATATTTGTATCAAAACTCACAACATATGTGTTGTTGTATTTTGCACGACAATTGTAGTAATAAAGTTGTAGTTGTTTTCTATACCATGTATTTGGTGACTCAGAATAGGTTGGATGGATTGGACCTATTTTGGGGGCGTTACAACAGCCTTCCAAGGTATGTTTTAGTTGTGGAAAAGACGATCACATAGCTCAATTTTGTCTTATAGTGAAATCAAGTCCAGCTAGGACGGTGACACTAAAGGCGGATACGGACAAAACAAAGTCGGTGGTTTCAGGAAGAGCGTTTTTCGCGACTTCTCAAAAAGAGAGTAACCCGAACGAAGTTATCACGGGTTAGTTAATCAAAAATTCTTGCAAAGTCTATACCTTATTAGATACCAGTTCTACCCATTCTTTTATTTCTCCTGCTTCTGCTCAACGTTTGAACTTGACCCCTGAGAAATTAGACTTTGACTTATCTATTGAAACTCCGTTAGGAGAAACCTTCATTACATCCGTTGTTTATAAATCTTGCTTGATTCAAGTTGGCAGCATCACATTACCTGTCGATCTTCTCTCTTTAAAGAGACTTGCCTTTGATGTGATTTTAAAAATCGACTGGTTAACTATTCATTGTGCTAAAATTGATTGTTTTTCGTAAGGTTGTTAGTTTTCATATTCCTAACCAACCTATTATGCGAATTCAAGCAACCAAACCACTAAAGTCAAACACTTTCATATCAAGTCATATAGTTATTCATTTATTGAAAAACAGATGTCAAGCTTTCTTAGCCCATGTCATGGACTTGAATAAAAATACGTCAGATTTGAATAATATTTCTGTTGTAAATGAATTTCCTGATGTATTTCCCGAAGAACTTCCTGGCCTACCCCAGAGCATGATATCGAATTTTGTATCGACCTTGAACCGGATACAAAACCCTCAAATATTTCTTCAAATGAACGTATCATGCGCCAAAGACGTTGGCTCGAGCTGTTGAAAGATTACGATCATACCATTTAATACCATCCTAGAAAAGCGAACATGGTAGCTGACACGTTGAGTAGAAGATCGTATGCGAGTATGAGTGCGATGTTTTTAACATGAAGACCTATTTCGTATAACTTACAAATGATTGAGATAGAGTTAAAGACTCTAGAGACCCACGTGAAGATGTCAAATATATGAGTAGAATCGACTTTAATCGATAAAGTTAAAGCCACTCAAGCTACACACCCGAAGCTGATGAATATGAAGAAGAAGGTGAAAGAAGGGATTATTCTAGGAGCAAGAATCGACAAAGAGAGGAAAATCTCAACCCTTGATTTTATTAGTCTATTTGAAATCCTCAACCGAGTAAGAACTGTGGCCTATAGACTCGCTATACCACCAAGAATGTCGCGTGTTCATAACGTTTTTCACGTATCGATGTTACGTAAATATGTGGACGACCCGAACCACAATATTGAATTAGAACTAGACGAAATAGCAGAACATTTAACGTATGAGGTGATACCTGTTAAAATCTTGGATAAGAAGGATCATATTTTATGCTCAAAGATTATACCACAAGTCAAAGTTTTGTGGAGGAACCATGCTATTGAGGAAATGAACTGGGAGTTGGAATCAAAAATGAAAGCGAGGTATCCTCACCTTTTCAAAACACCAGGTACGTACGTCAATTTTGAGGATGAAATTTCATAAGGAGGGGATATTGCAAGACCCTGAATTTTATGAAATAAAGGTATTCAATTTTTTCTTATAATTATTATTCAGTAAATGACTAAATTAATAAAAAGTTAAAGTTAAGGGTGATATATGTAAATTTTTCAAAATAAGCAAGTGGTTATAAAATATTCATTGTTGTCGGGGAATATTCGTTCGGTCGTGGAATATTTTTGTTGTCGGGGAATACTCGTACGACGGCGCAACCATTTGTGGGCCCCATATTGAAAAACTGTCGGATGAAGAAAATGACAAGAATGAGTTTTTTTTATAAATAATGACGTAGTTGTTACTGTTAACACCGTTGGAATACCCGATGGTTAAAATACAGTACTATGCGGTGTTGCACATTAGAACACGGTATTGCACCAATTATTGATTCTAACGTAAGAAGTCACTTGTGATGCCCCCAAAACAGGTATACATCACCCATCTTGAGTCTCCAAATACATGGTACAAAATTCAAATACAACTTAATAATACAACAGTCGTGTAAAATACGACAAAACATAATCTAAGAGTTTTAATAAGAATATTGTCATTTAGACAATATCCACACTCAATGGAGTCCTCATTACATTTATTATCACACTATTTCATAGAATAGTGAGGACTACTAAAGCCACTTATCCTAGACCATCACTCCATTCCCCGACTCGTCCCAACTATATTCTCATTTCCTAAAGAGAACAATGAAAGAAAAGGGTGAGCTCAACTAGCCGAGTAAGAAATATTATGACTAAGATAATGCAGAATAAATTATCATTAGCCTACAACAATGTTAAACTGATACAATATAACAAATATCAAGTTTAACTGCAGCGGAACAAGAAATCCATTAGAAAAGTTAATTAGAGAATAAAATCTACTATCTTCTATGATTTTAAAGGTTTTTCATCACTTTTATCGCTGAGACTCAGCTTAATAAATAATCCACATCATCAAATCACCCCTGCACTACGGCCAAGGATATTCTTTAGTATCACGACCATAATTTATCCATGCACTACGGGCCAAGGATATTTGTGTATTCATTAATGGTCATGATCATGCCAACAACTGTCCATCAATGCACTACGGGCCAATGAGAACTTTTACCACATCATTTGTAACATTAAGGTCATGATTATACCGAATAATCCTTGGTCATAATCATACCAAGTCCATCTATGCACTACAGGCCACAGATGACTTTCAACATAATATAAACATGAGGATGATGACAATGATATAGGAATTCAATAAAACATGCTCAAAAATAAATTTTTAAAGATTTATAATCTAATTTATCCAGAAATCAATAATGTCCAAATTATCAACATGATACTTCTTTGTGGAGTAAAATTTAAGAATGCTCAGAAGAATATTTCCATAAAAAGATACAGGATGTTGCGCAAATATTAAGGATATTCCACTAACTTCATGGAGTATAGAAGCCAAAACTTTAACCAAATGAGTATCATAGAATATATGAAACTGCAAATGGATTTTCACCCGTCATGCGGTAATCCACGTAGACAGATCATTTCCACAATTTAATAAGAAATGAATACGAAGGGTCATTCACCATGCATGTAGTAATCCACATAGACAAGTTATTCCAACAGACTAATAAAGAATGAAATAACAAAAGAATTCATCATGCATACGATAGACCGCACATACAGGTTATTCCAACAGAATAATAAATAATGGAACCAGGTCATACGTAATCCGCACAGACAGGATATTCCAATAGAATAATAAAGAATTGAACCAGGTCATGCGTAATCCGCACAGAATGGATGTTCCAACAGAATAATAAAGAATGAAATAACAACATAATTCACCAGGCATGCGATAGGCCGATGCAGACGTTTATTCCAATGAATAATAATGAATGGAACCGGTCATGCGTAATATGCACAGACAGGATATTCCAACAGAATAATAAAGAATGGAATAACAGAAGAATTTTACCATGTATGCGGTACTTCGCATAGACATGTTATTCCAACATAATAATAAAGAATGGAATAACAGAAGAATTTCACCACGTATGCAATACTTCATATAGACAGGTTATTCCAACATAATAATAAAGAATGGAATAACAGAAGAATTTCACCATGTATACGGTAGTCCGCGTATACAGGTTATTCCAACAGAATAATAAGGGATGGAATAACAGAGGCTCTCTTCATGAATACGAAAGAAATAATACCCCTTACCTCAAAAGAAGATTGGATACTGGAATAGTGAGGTAGCAGACTTCTCTTCTTCTTTCTCTCTATAATTTCTCTCTATAATAATTGCTCTATAGCTTTAGTGAATTGGTGAGAAATGAAGGAATGAGCTCTATTTATAGGAAAATATAGTTTCGATAATTGCACATTTTGAGGCTCAGAATATTACAGTATAATACCTTCTTCTTTTTCTTCATTTTTAATTTAGTCCTGCAAGTATTATCAAACTTGCACCACCTCCCCTAATAGTAAATAATGTGATTCAATAGTAAATCATGTGAATCAATAGTTCTAGACATGTGAAAATATGAATTACAGTATAGTACCTCCATCTATACCTCCATTTTTAACTTAGTCATGCAAGTATTATCAATCTTGCACCAACTCCCCTAATAGTAAATGAACGTGAATCAATAGTACACACATGTGAACAAATAGTTATAATCATGTGAATTAATAGTAATTAATTGCTCATTTATCCGGTTAATTACCCGATTGGTCAATATAACCTCAAGACATCAATTATTATCGAAATAAATGTCAATTTTCACTAACACTAATAATTCCAACACAATGGAACTATCAATTTCATCTTTAATCAACATGAACTTATTCATCATTAATATTATAATTCACAATATTTAACAACCAGGTCGTTCCCAGGAAAGAGGGGGCTTTCTGATAAGGATTTCTCCTTATTGGCGCGTAATTAGATGACCAAACCTCTCCTTGACAGAACTTTTAGACATTGTAAATATTGCAATTTAATAATATGAATAACTTTGTCATCTCAATTATTGATTTAATAATATAACATATCATATATATTATACTGTGACAATAATTGAATCAATAATATAAGAGATATGATGCAGCAATTACTGTAGCAATAATTGAGTAAAACTGAGTGACTTCTCACGTAAGCATCAATAATCAATACCGTGTGCTACTATGCAACCAAGCATATTACTGTACTTTTACTACCGGGTAGTTCAACAGTTTTAACAGTAACACTTTCGCCGTTATTTTTATAAGAAGATAATTCTGTCGTTTTCTTACTACGACAATACTTCCGTTGAGGAATCCACCAATGATTGTGCCGTCGTACGAATATTCCCTATTAAAATGAATATTCTCCGACCAATCGAATATTATATAACAACTTGCTTACTTTGCAAAATTTATAAATATTACCTACAACTATTACATTATATCAAATCCATAACATAATATTAAAATATTTCGAGAAATTTAAATCTTTATTCATAAAATTTGGGGTTTTACAATCTCTCATCCTTATAAAATTTCACCCTCAAAATTTACGTACGTACCTAGTATGCCGAACAGGTGCGGATACCTTGACTTCATTTCAGATTCTAACTCTTGAGGTATAACCTTTGAGTGTTGAATACGATCCTTCTTATCCAAGATTTTAACACGTATATCCTCACACGTTAAATCTTCTGCTATCTCGTTTAGTTTTAATTCAATAATGTGGTTCGAATCGTCCACATATTTACGTAACATCGATACATAAAAAAAACGTTATGAACACGCGACATACATAGCGGTAAGGCGAGTCTATAGGCTACAGTTCCCACTCGATCGAGGATTTCAAATGGGCCAATTAAATTGAGGGTTGAGATTTCCTCTCTTCATCGACTTGCTTCTAGAATAACTCCTTCTTGAACCTTCTTCTTCACATTCATCAGATCTGAGTCTGTAGCTTGAGCGGCTTTTAACTTTATCGATTAAAGTCGATTCTAATCATATATTTGTTATCTTCACGTGGGTCTCTAAAGTCTTTAACTCTATCTTCATCATTTGTAAGTTATACGAAATGGGTTTTTGTGTTAACAACATCACACTCATTAACGCATACGATCTTCTACTCAACGCGTCAGCTACCACCAAGTTCTCTCTTCCACGATGATATTGAATGGTATAGTCGTAATCTTCAACTGCTCGAGCCAACATCTTTGGCGCATTATACGTTCGTTTTGGTTGAAGAAATATTTGAGGGTTTAAGAAATGGGTTTTATACTGGGGTCAATACAAAATTCGATTTCACTCTCTAAGGGTAAGCTAAGAAGTCTTCAAGAATACATCAGGAAATTTATTAACAATGGAAATATCATTCAAAACTGTGACCCTCATCCAAGACTTGGATAGTACGTCATATTGATACCTATCAACTTGCCATCGTCATTCACGACATCGCCTACAGAAAGTCTAGCTTCGGTGCATTCCACACAAGGAAGTCACTAGATAAAGGCTCGGGGCTCTTTACTTATGGCTTGATATGACAGTGATTGACTTTAGTGGTTTGGTTGCTTGAATTTGTATAATAGGTTGGTTATGAATATGAAAGCTAACAACCTTACGAAAAGCTTGATGAGTAGTTAACCAATCGATTCCTAAAATCACATCAAAGGCAAGTATTTTCACAGAGATAAGATCGTCAGGTAACGTGAAAGTGTCGATTTGAATCAACAAGATTTATAAACAGTGGAGGTAACGAAGGTTTCTCCTAACGAAGTTTCAACCGATAAGTCAAAGTCTAATTTCTCCTAAGTTAAATTTAAACGTTGAGCGCAAGCAAGAGAGATAAAAGAATGGGTAGAACCGGTATCTAATAAGGTATAAACTTTGCAAGAATTTATAATTAACTAACCCGTGCTAACTTCGTTTGGTTTACTCATTTTTTGAGAAGTCACGAAAAATGTTCTTCCTAAATCCACCGACTTTGTTTTGTCCGTATCCACCTTTGGTGCCACCGTCCCAGCTGGACTTGACTTTGGTGCACGACAAAATCGGGCTAGGTGACCTTCTTTTCCACAATTATAACATGCTTTGGACTGCATCACGCAGTTTGGACTGATATGTTTCTCCCCTTCGCATTTGAAGCATATAATTGGTGGTCGTTCTCCTTCCTTGAAAATGGGTGTTGGTGCTGCTGTCTTTCCATCGTTGTTGAACCTTCTCTTCTTGAAATTTCCACTTCGATTATCTTGGAAATGATTACCACCGAAGTGGTTACCATTTATGGCATGATAATTTCCTCCACGATGGTTATCATTGTTCCGATGACCTTTGCCACCGGTACGATTATTATCGTGTTGTTGCTCGTTATCCTTTGGTTGGGCTGGCTCATTATCGCGCTCCAATAACTGAGCCCTATTCACTACATTTGAATACAAACACAATTTATGAGAAATGAAGTATTGACGTATTTCGGGTTTCAAACCTCTTAGAAATATTCGCGTCATTCGTTCATCATTATCGACCAAATGGGATGCAAACCGGGATAACTCCGCAAATTTAGCCTCGTATTGCGACACGGTCATATTGTTTTACTCCAACTTGATAAACTCCACCTCCTTCATGTGACGAATACTTTCGGGAAAGTACTTGTCGTTGAACAGCTCTTGGAACTTCTCCCAAGACATCTTGAGTGCGTCAGGCTGGGTACGCTTTATAGATTCCCACCAATAATCTGCCTCTTCACGCAACATGAAGGTGGCAAATGGAACCTTTTGCTCCTCAGGCTGGGTATGAATTACATAAAGCCTCTGAACATCTCATCGTCCATCATCTGATCGGTGTTGTTATTTACCTGAGGATTATTGTCTTCCTGTTGCACATTATTCTGGGTATTGATCGTTGGTGACTCAACGGTCTCATGTGCTTCATTGCTTATCTCAACATTTTCGGATGCCATTCTCAAATACTACCACAAAACAAAGGTTAATTGACATATCACATATTATCCCTATACTCTGACCGACCAATTAAATACCAAATAAACTTAGGTAGGTCATACTAGCGAAGGAATTCCCCGTCTCTCCCCTCCTAGTTCTTATCTCACATCTCAGCCATGGATCATATCCCTAAGCTTTGATACCAACTGTGACGCCCCTAAAACAGGTATACATCACCCATCTTGAGTCGTCAAATACATGGTACAAAATTTAAATACAACTTAATTATACAATAGTCGTGTAAAATACGACAACATAATATAAGAGTTTTAATAAGAATATTTTCATTTAGACAATATCCATACTCAATGGAGTCCTCATTACATTTATTATCACACTATTTCACAGAATAATGAGGACTACTAAAACCACTTCTCCGACTTGTCTCAACTATATTCTCATTTCCTGAAGAGAACAATGAAAGAAAAGGGTGAGCTCAACTAGCCTAGTAAGAAATATTATGACTAAGATAATGCAGAATAAATTATCATTAGCCTTCTGACAAAGTTAAACGATACAATATAACAAACATCAAGTTTAACTGCAGCGGAACAAGCAATACATTAGAAGAGTCAAGTAGAGAATAAAATCTACTATCTTCTATGATTTAAAAGTTTTTTCATTACTTTTATCGTTGAGACTCAGCTTAATAAATAATCCATATCATCGAATCACCCCTGCACTACGGCCAAGGATATTCTTTAGTATCACGACTATTGATCGATTTCATAATCAATGAATACGTGCAAGTATACACGGTCAACAAGTAATAAAGTGAAAGTAGAGTATCGTTCCCACGAGGAATTATTTAATAAAAATTACCAAATACTAACTCTTAACCAAATCAATTTTATTTAAACAATTGCAAATTGTGAATTTTCTAATTAAGAAAACTAAATTAAACAATTAAAAGAGATTAGTCTAAAAGAAAGCAAATAAACAAAACTAAGATTTGATTGAATTCAGGTAAATAAGGATTAAGACTCCAATATCTCCAATTATGAATTATAAATCAATTATTCAACTATTCCAATTATTATGTCTACTGAATTGTTAACAAGAATTCTCAAATGCCAAAAGCCCTTTCTCAAGTGATCCTTTGCCTTCTATTTAATCCAAGTTAATTTTGATATATCCCTATGAAAAACAATTGAATTAAACTCACTACAATCCCAATTCCTTATGTGTTACATGCGGCAAATAGATATTCTCATTCTATTCACAAACCTAATTATTCACTGTGCAAATAACTAAGTTACATGATATCATGCCCAGTTCTAACCCTAGAATTCCTTTCCCAATTCCTTCTAGAGTAACAAGGTAATTACTGATCAGATAATTAATCAATAAGCATAACGTAAGATAAACAACTCACTTTGACACAAATAATTGGAATAAATTAAATAACTAATTTATAGCCATAAAAGGTTCAATTGAAATCTTAATAAAAGAGTTAGTTCATAATTAATGAATTAAAACCAAGAATCCACAATTGAATAGACATTAAAAGATAAAAGTATGATAAGAGAAGAGAATAAAATCATTTGTCGAAGAATCGATGCTCCCTTCTTGCTCTTGCTCTTGCTCTTGATCTTGATCTTGATGTTCTTCAAATTGCTTCAATCTTCAATGGCTAATTAAGAACTAGGGTTTAGATTCTAATTTAATGGAGTATTTAATCTAGTCTAATCTATGTAATCTCCCTTTATTTTATGCCTTAAATCATGTATTTATAGGTTACAAGTCCAATTTTTAGCTTAGGAACAAACCCAATCCAATTTGGAGTCAAAAGGTGTCAAAATTAAGCCCAAAAACGCGTCCGAGCCATCACTGCCCTTCCCAGCCCAGTATTGACTGGGCTTGACAATCTCAAACATTGCTCCCAGTAGCCCCCGTGGCTGGCATAGGCCAAAAATGGGTGCCCCGGCGCTGGCACTTGTTCTGACATTTTCTGCTCCGACGTCCTTTGGGAAAATAGCCATAACGTCTTCGTCCGAACACCGATTTTGATGATTCAAGATGGTCCGGAAAGAGGAGAAGTATATCTACAACTTTCATTCTTTAAGTGTTTCAAAATAAGGTCTGGAGCTATACTCAAATTGTCTCTAAAGTGACAGCTGTGTAAATGGCAAGCCGAAAACGCGAATCTAGCCACCCCAAACATCGATCCAAGTAACTTTTGTCCCAAATCCTACAAAACAATGTAAAACATTCATGAATGGACACAAACACTTAAAATTAACCAAAATATTAAGCTCAAACGCATTCAATTCATGGGTATAAAACTCACTCATCAAATACCCCCAAACTTAAACCGTTGCTTGTCCTCAAGCAAAAACACAAAAGAACTAAAAATAAACAAAATAACTCAACTAAATGAATGCATATGCATGATCTACTTCCTAATATACCTACGAATTGAGTAATAAATCAGTATGATATATAGCAACAGGCCTCAAAGATACCAATGATACTCAAACTATATATCCAATCAAGTCAAAATCCATAACTCTAACCAATTAGTCAATCCAAACCTGTCATCACCCATGTTGTGCGTGTGTGCTTGTTAACCATTCTAACCAACCACAGTTCAAGATAATCACATAACAATCTTCTTAGAAGGAAAATTTCAGTTCCAATTCAATTACTTTTGTGAACATGACAACTCCGGTTAAAACTAAGCAATTACCAAGTCTTAAGGTAAATACAAGATTTATTTATACTCTTATTCAATCACGAGAGCATTTTTGCTCTTTCTCGTGTTTTATTCATTTTTTTTCATGGCTGTGCAATGTCTTATTCCTTTAGGCTTTTCAGTGCTACCTTAACGAGCTTTCGACCAACGACTCCCAAGCCATTAAGACCTTAGGGCGTTAGGTGTAAAGACAATCCCCTCAGGCTTACTTACTCAAGTAACAAAGGCCACAAAACTAGACAAGCATGCCATGGTGTTTATTCTTTTTTTTCTTTCTGGATTTTTTTTCTTTTTTTCTCTTTTTTCTTTTCATCATTTCTTTTTTTCTTTTTTTTCTTTTTGTAATATATATAACCCATATATTCCCCCAAACTAAAGCTTTTACGTTATTCCAACCTTTACCGCCAGTTCACTAATTTCCTTAAATTTTAACAAAGATTTTCCCTAAACAAATTATGAAACCCTTGAACCAAGTGGATTAAAATAGTTAAACTTTAAGTGCTAACCGGTTACATAAGTTTCAGACAGGCTCAGATTATCATCATGATTAAAATTAGAACTCATCATCAATTATCAACACTGTTCAAGTTAACATTTAATACCAATCTTATCATAGGCCGAGCTAAGACCACACCAACCGATCACACAGATTCATGCAAAAAAAAAATAAATGCAATTATACTACATGAACACATACTAATTCAACACATATATGAATATGCAAATAACTACCATGTATTATATGCAACCTAAAAAAATAATAATGCTAACACATAAAAAAAAATGAACTACTATGCAGATAACTAACTATATGCAATACGACACTAAAGTACCCCCAAACTTAAACTAGACATTGTCCTCAATGGCTGAAATAGAAAAAATTAAAGCAGAGGACTTCCCTGAAAATATAGCAATCTTCCTCCTTGTCCTATAAGTTTGGAGAATATGCTAGGCACATGGAACAAATTGGGCACCACACTTGAATTTGACTTGAATAACCTGTAAAACCATGATAGAAGCAATTTTATTAAATCCTAAATAAATGAAAATTCAAAATTACTAATATAAAACTTAATAAAAACTAAAATAAAAATTAAACTTGGGTTTGCCCCAATAAGCGCTTGTTTTATAGTCTCAAATTGACTTCTTCAATTCTCTATCCAATTCCCCTCTGAAATTGAGGAACCCTCCATCCATCAAGATGTAATGTCTCTTTGGGAGGTTCCCATTAGCAAAAACCCTTGAATTAAAGTCACCTAGCATGCTCTTTGTAGATAGGATCCACATTAAGAACGACAAACCACTAGGTGCTTTTCCCATTGTGTTTGTGATCAAATTATGGCATGGAAGCTTGTCAAACACAATGGGCTCTTCCTCTATCTTCTCCTTTTTAACCCACCATGACTCCACAGTTGTACTAGCTCTTAGGACATAAAGAGCTTTGCCTACGACATGACTGCCAATTGGGCATGGTTATGCAAAACTGCCCGGATTCTTGAACTTTAGTGGAGGAGGCACATGGGATACTAATGAAATCGGTTCATCTTCATTGATCTCCTTTTCTTGATTCCCAATTATTTCCTCTCTTTCAACATCTTGTGGTTCATCTAGTTGCAGATTTTGTTCGAGCTCTCCATTAGTCTCGAAATCCATGTCATAGGGCCAAGTGTATTGAGGATGGTTGTTCAACGCATGTGCTATCTGCCCCAATTGATTTTCCAGATTCTTGATCGACGCACTTAGGCTTTGCATATTCAGCTCTATTTGATTATGTTTCTTTTCATGTTCCTCGTGTTTCTTTTCCGAAGATTTAATAAATCTCTCCATGGTTTCCTCCAAATTTGAATGTTTTTCCTGTTGTAGTGGAGGTGAACACGAGAAATCCGGTGGGTATGTTGGACTTAGAGCATAAAATTGATCTTGATGAGTATGGCTCCATGAAAAATCCGGGTGATACCCCCAATCCTGATAATAGTTGTTAGGATAGACATAATTATTGGGGTAATCACTACCATACTGTACCGGCTCGAAACTGATGGCGCATTGATGACTCATATGATTTCCAACACAATAATCACAAGTAACCGCCACACTTTGACGATGTTGAGCTTCAAAAGCTTCAAACATCCTCGAAAGTGTCTCAATCTGTGCTGACAATGCAGAAAGTTTCTCGAGTCTGTCAATCTCCTCTCCCCTTGGCTGAGTCATTCTTGCCATCCTTTGACTCCGTATGGCTGCGCAAACCTCCAACGTCTTCGAAGTTGCCTCTATAGAAGATGTATTAAGTCCATCAATCCCTGTTTCCCTTGGTTGAGCCAAGAACGTGTTTGGCCATTGATACTCAAACTCATCCATGGTACCTGAAATGAGAGAAATATAAGAAGAGAAATGAAAATAAAAATAAAAATGTTTAAATTAAGACTAATTTGATTGAAATTAATATTGGTAAATAATTATTAAATTAATTCCCCGGCAACGACGCCAAAAACTTGTTGATCGATTTCACAATCAATGAATACGTGCAAGTATACACGGTCAATAAGTAATAAAGTGAAAGTAGAGTATCGTTCTCACGAGGAATTATTTAATAAAAATTACAAAATACTAACTCTTAACCAAATCAATTTTATTTAAACAATTGCAAATTGTGAATTTTCTAATTAAGAAAACTAAATTAAATAATTAAAAGAGATTAGTCTAAAAGAAAGCAAATAAACAAAATTAAGATTTGATTGAATTCAGGTAAATAAGGATTAAGACTCCAATATACCCAATTATGAATTATAAATCAATTATTCAACTATTCCAATTATTATGTCTACTGAATTGTTAACAGGAATTCTCAAATGCCAAAAGCCCTTTCTCAAGTGATCCTTTGCCTTCTATTTAATCCAAGTTAATTTTGATATATCCCTATGCAAAACAATTGAATTAAACTCACTAAAATTCCAATTCCTTATGTGTTACATGCGGCAAATATATATTCTCATTCTATTCACAAACCTAATTATTCACTGTGCAAATAACTAAGTCACATGATATCATGCCCAGTTCTAACTCTAGAATTCCTTTCCCAATTCCTTCTAGAGTAACAAGGTAATTACTGATCAGATAATTAATCAATAAGCATAAGGCAAGATAAACAACTCACTTTGACACAAATAATTGGAATAAATTAAATAACTAATTTATAGCCATAAAAGGTTCAATTGAAATCTTAATAAAAGAGTTAGTTCATAATTAATGAATTAAAACCAAGAATCCACAATTGAATAGACATTAAAAGATAAAAGTATGATAAGAGAAGATAATAAAATCTGTTGTCAGCAAATCTGATGCTCCCTTCTTGCTCTTGCTCTTGCTCTTGATCTTCAGTGTTCTTCAAATTGCTTCAATCTTCAATGGCTAATTAAGAACTAGGGTTTAGATTCTAATTTAATGGAGTGTTTAATCTAGTCTAATCTATGTAATCTCCCTTTATTTTATGCCTTACATCATGTATTTATAGGTTATAAGTCCAATTTTTAGCTTAGGAACAAACTCAATCCAATTTGGAGTCAAAAAGGTGTCAAAATTCGCCCAAAAACGCGTCCAGGCCATCACCAAGCCCTTCCCAGTACCTCGGTCTTTGGGCTTGGACGCTCAAACATCGCTTCCCAGCCCCCGGCGCCGGTCTTTGGGCATAGGCAAAAAATAGGCGCCCGTGCCACCGCACTTGTTCTGACATTTTCTGCTCCAATGTCCTTTGGGGAAATGGCCATAACTTCTTCGTCCGAACGCCGATTTCGATGATTCAAGATTTTCCGGAAAGAGGAGAAGTATATTTACAACTTTCATTCTTTAAGTGTTTCAAAATAAGGTCCGAAGTTATACTCAAATTGGCTCTGAAGTGACTGTTGTGTAAATGGCAAGCCGAAAACGTGAATCTAGCCACCCCAAACATCGATCCAAGTAACTTTTGTCCCAAATCCTATAAAACAATGTAAAACATGCATGAATGAACACAAACACTTAAAATCAACTAAAAGATTAAGCTCAAACGCATTCAATTCGTGGGTATAAAACTCACTCATCAACGACCACAATTTATCCATGCACTATGGGCCAAGGATATTTGTGTATTAATTAATGGTCATGATCATGCCAACAACTATCCATCAATGCACTACGGGCCAATGAGAACTTTTACCACATCATTTGTAACATTAAGGTCATGATTATACCGATTAATCCCTGGTCATAATCATACCAAGTCCATCTATGCACTACAGGCCACAGATGACTTTCAACATAATATAAACATGAGGATGATGACAATGATATAGGAATTCAATAAAACATGTTTAAGAATAAATTTTTAAAGATTTATAATCTAATTTATCCAGAAATCAATAATGTCCAAATTGTCAACATGATACTTCTTTGTGGAGTAAAATTCAAGAATGCTCAGAAGAATATTTCCATAAAAAGATACTGGATGTAGTGCAAATATCAAGGATATTCCACTAACTTCATGGAGTATAGAAGCCAAAACTTTAACTAAATGAGTATCATAGAATATATGAAACTGCAAATGGATTTTCACCCGCCATGTGGTAATCCATGTAGACACATCATTTCCACAATTTAATAAGAAATGAATACAAAGGGTCATTTACCATGCATGCGGTAATCCACATAGACAAGTTATTCCAACAGAATAATAAAGATTGAAATAACAGAAGAATTCACCATGCATGCGATAGATCGCACAGACAGGTTATTTCAACAGAATAATAAATAATGGAACCAGGTCATGCGTAATCCACACAGACATGATATTTCAATAGAATAATAAAGAATGGAACCAGGTCATGCGTAATCCGCACAAACAGGATGTTCCAACAGAATAATAAAGAATGGAATAACAATAGAATTCACCAGGCATGCGATAGACCGCACGCATGAATTATTATTCCATAGAATAATAAAGAATGGAACCAAGTCAATGCGTAATATACGCATGCGGGATATTCCAACGAGAATAATAAAGAATGAAATAATAGAAGAATTTAACCATATATGCGGTGCTTGCATGTAGACGAAGTTATTCAACATAATAATAAAGAATGGAATAACGAAGAATTTCACCACGTATGCGATTTCTTGGCATAGACAAAGTTATTCCAACATAATAATAAAGAATGGAATAACAGAAAAATTTCACCATGTATACGGTAGTCCGCGTATACAGGTTATTCCAACAGAATAATAAGGGATGGAATAACAGAGGCTCTCTTCATGAATACGAAAGAAATAATACCCCTTACCTCAAAAGAAGACTGGATTCTGGAATAGTGAGGTAACAGACTTCTCTTCTTCTTTCTCTCTATAATAATTGCTCTGTAGCTTTAGTGAATTGGTGAGAAATGAAGGAATGAGCTTCTATTTATAGGAAAATATAGTTTCGATAATTGCACGTTTTGGGGCTCGAAATATTACAGTATAATACCTTCCTCTTTTTCTTCATTTTTAATTTAGTCCTGCAAGTATTATCAAACTTGCACCACCTCCCCTAATAGTAAATAATGTGATTCAATAGTAAATCATGTGAATTAATAGTTCTAGACATGTGAAAATACGAATTACAGTATAATACCTCCATCTATACCTCTATTTTTAACTTAGTCATGCAAGTATTATCAATCTTGCACCAACTCCCCTAATAGTAAATGAACGTGAATCAATAGTACACACATGTGAACAAATAGTTATAATCATGTGAATTAATAGAAATTAATTTCTCATTTATCCGGTTAATTACCCGTTTGGTCAATATAACCTCAAGACATCAATTATTATCGAAATAAATGTCAATTTTCACTAACACTAATAATTCCAACACAATGGAACTATCAATTTCATCTTTAATCAACATGAACTTATTCATCATTAATATTATAATTCACAATATTTAACAACGAGTCGTTTCGAGAAAGGGGGCTTTACGATAAGGATTTCTCCTTATTGGCCGTAATTAGATGACCAAACCTCTCCTTGTGATGTAACTTTTAGACATTGTAAATATTGCAATTTAATAATATGAATAACTTTGTCATCTCAATTATTGATTTAATAATATAACATATCATATATATGATAATCTTTGTGACAATAATTGAATCAATAATATAAGAGATATGATCACGTGAATTCATGTAGCAATAATTGAGTAAAACCGAGTGACTTCTCACGTAAGCATCAATAATCAATCAATACCGTGTACTACTATGCAACCAAGCGTATTCTTGTATTTTTTTACTACCGGGTAGTTCAACAGTTTTAACGGTAACACTTTCGCCGTTATTTTTATAAAAGATAATTACATCGTTTTTTACTACTTATACAATACTTCCGTTGAGGAATCCACCAATGATTGTGCTTGAGTAAATGCGAATATTCCCTATTAAAATGAATATTCTCCGACCAATCGAATATTATATAACAACTTGCTTACTTTGCAAAATTTATAAATATTACCTACAACTATAACATTATATCAAATCCACACCATAATATTTAAAAAAATATTTCAAGAAATTTAAATCTGTATTCATAAAATTTGGGGCTTTACATCACTACTCAATAATTGTTACAATAATTACTGTTCAATATTTTATTTCATTGTTTCAATAATTGCTACGTTGATATTTTATATTATTGATTCAATAATTGTCATTGCACAATATTTCCCATTATCAGATCAATAATTCATATTATTTGAATAATATTATTAGATAGCATTATTGGCAATTTCTGAGGAAGTTCTGTCTAGGAAAGGGGTTTGGTCACCTATTTGCGCGCAAGTAAGGAGAAATCCTTATCGAAAAACATCCTCTTTCTTGGGAACGATCTAGTTGTTATTATTGTGATTATGTAATATTATTTGTGAATAATTAGTTATTGATAAAAATAATAAGGAAATATTTATTTTATGTAGATATAAATGACGGAATTAATGGTGAGGTATTTTATTAGTATTTTGTCGGAATGGAGGAATTTTTTAAGAAGTGACAATTGTTGAAAATTGATATTTTATCTATATTATTATATTACATTATAAATGTATAATGTGATAATATAATAACGGTGATTTTTTTACAATGAATGTGCGATATATGAATAAAGGATGAGGAAGAGTATTTTTGTTATAATAAATGCTAAAATCATGTTAAACATGTTGGTGGGCCCCATTTTTGACTAAAATTTGATTATAGCCTGCAAAATCATTCGTATGTAGATTTCGGTCATTTTTCGTTAAGAATTTGAAAAAACTTTCTTTTACAAAGTTGTAGAGAATTAAATTTCCTATGGAATGGACATAAGATTCGAATTTTTCTGATAAAAGGGCTATTTATTATGAATTATTGAAGTTCCGAAATAATTGATTTTTGGAGTTTTAAATAATTTTTTTAAGAAAAAAGTTTTTTTTTCATTTTTGTGGGCCCCACTGGTGGCTGAAATCAGATTGTCAAGAGGTGGGCGTGAATTTTTTTTAATAAATATATTATTTTATTATATTTTCTACTTTGGCGTTATAAGCATTTTCCTATAAATAGGGTGCTTAGGTTAGAATTGAAAATCACACCAGAATCTAAAATTTCTCTCTCTATAATATCGAGCGTATTTTTGTGAGTATTTATATACTTTGAGAGTTGATAAGCAGTGCAAGTTTTCTTCATCTTTATATCCGATATTCCAGTCAGAAGTACTATTCTTTTGAGGTAAAGGATGTTATTTTTTTCATAAATGATATTATTTCTTTCAATATCATTATACCGGAATATTGGTGTGAATTTTATTATAAAATTTTTACCTTTTCATGTCGAGGTTACTATTCACGTATACGACACTATTCACGTATACGACACTATTCACGAATACGGTACTATTCACGAGTACTATTCACGAAGTATGATTTTTCTTGTGGAATTTTTGTCTTTTTGTGTCGGGGTTACAATTCACGTATACGACACTATTCATGTATACGACACTATTCACAAAAAAATTAAATTTTCTTCTCTTTGTTTAAGTTATCGATTATGGTTACTATCTTTGATTGTATCTATGTTTTGATCTTCATTCTTGAATTTTGCTCCACCATTGATTATTATGGAGTATTTTTGAACTTGGATAAACTAAAGTACGAATCTCTAATATTTGTCCTTTTATATCACTGGATTCGTTTTCTTTATTTTCATCATCCTCAGTCCTAAATGGTGATATAACTGAATATCTTTGGCCTGTAGCGCAAAGATAAATGATTATCTGATGAATATCTTTGGCCCATAGTGCAAAGATGAACATGTGTTGAGATGAACATGACCAACTGGGGATACAAATAAATATCTTTGGCCCGTAGTGCAAAGATGAATATTTGATTCATGATGTATATTGAATGATGTTGCAGGAATAAAATATCGATGATAAACTTTTAAATCACAAAAGATAGTAGATTTCATTCTCTACTTAACTCTTCTAATGACTTGTTATTTCCGCTGCAAATATTGATCTAAAACTTGTTATCCATTATATTTTATCTGATTTATTGAAGGCTAACGATAATTTTTTTTTCATTATCTTAGTCATAATATTCTTTATTGGGCTAGTTGAGCTCACCCTTTTCCTTTTTGTTCCATTTTTCTTTTCAGGAGGCGAGAATATAGCGAAAAGTAGTCGGGGTATGAAATGATGGTTCTAGACAGTTGTTTAGCAGTCCTCACTATTTTGTAAAATAGTGTATCAATAATTTGAATGAAGACTTATTTGAGTGTGGATATTGTCTAGAAGAAAATATTTATATTTAAACTCACAGTATATGTGTTGTCGTATTTTGCACGACAATTGTAATAATGAAAGTTGTAATTGTTTTTGTACCATGTATTTGACAACTTAGAATGGGTTGTGTGGACCTATTTTGGGGGAGTCACAATTAATATAAGTACTCTTATATATTCCTAACAAGATTATGAGGCTAATTAATTAAAAAAAATTTAATTAATTATTCCTAATAAGATTAAGAAGCCTAATTAATTAATTAAAACAAAACCATATTTCTAAATTTTTTAGGAGGGTTGTCTATGTCTATAAATAAGATGGTCTTAATATGGAGTAGGGTTACACTAATAATTCTGAGAGTTGGGAGAGTACATATATTCTACAAAGATAGAATTAGGGTTTAGCCATACACCCATCTTCTTGAGTAACTGTTATTCCTTGGTTCATCACCTCTAGAAGCCAAACGTTTGGGTGGCTAACGTTGATCAAAGGAAGAAATCTAACTCGGCGAATTCGAGGAGAGCACGAAGGACTGGGAGTTGAAGTCGTGCCCTAGGAAGCACGATCCTATAAGGGTATTAATATGATTCTCCTTCTTCTTTGTTTAGATTGATAATTAAGCACAAAGAATGATCATGGTAATGGTTTGTATGAAGAATTTAAAACTTGTTTAATCGCGCTTCCACTACGTTTGTGTGATTTGATTGCACGATCGCGCTAAAAGTAGTATGCACACAAGCCAATCATGTTTGATATGATAAAGCATATATTTTGTAACAATATTATTCACTTATTAATAAAAGAATTATTGAATTAAAGGCATATAATTTATCTACATGGTGTTATTATTTTAATATGTGATAACCCATAGTTTTGAGCAATGCGTTTAGAATCATGATGATGATCATGCTAATAAGATCTAAATTCTTAGATAGCTCATAAATTAAAAAATTTCCCAAAAGCATTAATGCTGCAAAGATCAATGCACCAATTGCAGTACAATAGAGTTGTAATTCACTAGTTATTCCGGATGCTCGCCAAATCAAAAAAAAAGCGGAGGTTATTTGTATTGCTCTAAGCCCCCACCTACATCACCATTCAATATTTCTTGGCCCACTCTTGGCCAAACCACCAGGCACTTTCGGCCCAATGTGAGTCGAATTAAACAGCCATGCTTCATAATTAGAAAAACGAGCACCATGGGAAATATATGCCACTCACCCAAAGAAAGATGATGGAGAGTTGGCGAAATGGGCACTAAAGACTTTTTCGAGAGATCTCCTCCAAATCACCGGTATGGCTATCGAAATCGTGAGCATCGGCATGTAGGTTCCAGATCCAAGTGGTAGTGTCGGGGGCCTTTAGCTAGTGTTCTTGAGAAATGACCCTGTCGGCCCATTCCTCGAAAGAAGTTTTATGTGATCCCTATCTACCAAAATTTTTACTTACGGTTCCGTGAGCGAATAATCATTGAGTCCTCCTCTTTCCTGACAACACATACAAAGAGACCATGACGAAAAATAATTAGTGAATCTTTAAGAGATATTTATATAATGAGTTTGTTTCTCTTCTATTTTTCTATCTCCGATCTATCTCGTTAGATTACTAAAAAACGGATTAGTAAATCCGGATAGATTGGTACATATATTGCTTGCTCATTGGATGAGGATGTTCAATCTCATGATCATTTGTGTGGAGACACTAAAACAAGTATGTAGGTACTTATTAGAGAATATGTTCACTGAACGTGGCTCGCTAAGAATACCTAATGGAGTTTTACTTGTCTGTCAATTGAAATTCCTCTAGTGATAGTAGTACAAGTGATCCTTAGACTTGAGATCATCATAGTATCTTATGTATAATAAGTTATGTTTTGACATGTCCCTTAAGACCTTTAAAGTATATCAAAGGGTATGCTTGGGTGTAATAAGTTATATATGGAGATAATGAATGATTAATAAAGAATCTACCGCTTCTAGTAAAATGAGTGAATGTCTTATGTGATTCAATAAATGACAACACAGGAATCCTTGGCCAAGGTGAAATAAAATTAGAAAGAAGTTTCTAATTTTCTTGTGCATTTTAAAATTGAAATACATATAATTAAATAAAATAAGAATTAAAAGTAATTACATGTCTTATATTTAATTGAGACGTTGTATGGTTGAAGGATTGAATTGTACGGTAACTATTAACTCAAAGGTTCTTTTATGATTAATGTTGAAATCTATATTATTTGGAAAGTCGTTGATCGCTAAAGGAACTTACCCTTAATATAGAATAAATATTATTTATTTAAATAAATTAAATAGTTTAATTAATTTATTTAAATAAGATTAAAATTGTTCTAATTGATTTATTCATAACCGGTTTAATATGGAGAACCTAAAGGGTCACACTATAAAAGGAAAATATTTATTTAAGAAGTAAATCACTTAATCGTAATAATAAGTTAAATATATTTAATTTAATCTATGGTGATAAAATAAATAAAATATCTTAATATTTATTTTATATTATTTTAGAAATATTAAATATAAATTAATAAGAGGAGTCTTATTATTATTAGTTTGATTCCTAAAGGAGTTTGAGAATTAATTAATATAAGTACTCTCATATATTCCTAACAAGATTAGGAGGCTAATTAATTAAAAGAGTTTAATTAATTATTCCTAATAAGATTAAGAAACCTAATTAATTAAAAAAAGTTTAATTAATTAAAACAAAATCATAATCCTAAATTGTTTAGGAGGGTTGCCTACATATATAAATAAGAAGTTCTTTTTTATGGATTAATGTTAGACTAACAATTCCATGTGTTGGGAGAGTACGCATATTCTATAAAGATAGAATTAGGGTTTAGTCATACACCTATCTTCTTGAGTAACTCTTATTCCTTAGTGGATCACCTCTAGAGGCCAAACGTTTGGATAGGTAACGTTGATCAAAGAAAGGAACCTAACCCGGAGAATTCGAGAGAGGGCGAAGGACTAAAGTTGAACTCGTACCTGAGGAAGCACGATTTTTCAAGGGTATGAATCTTCTTCTTCTTCTTCTTCTTCTTCTTCTTCGTTTAGATTGATAATTAAGCACAAAGCATGATCATGGTGATGATTTGTATGAAAAATTTTAAAACTCATTTTATCGCACTTTTGCTACGTTTATATGATTTGATTGCATGATCGCGCTATATACAGACCTAACTCATTATTCTAATAATATATTAATATTACATAATTCTCCCATAAAAATGGAAGCTATACATTAAATAAATAAAAGAATATATTTAATGTAATATCATAAATTATTTTAATTCACTTTATTTATTGCAATAATTTTCACCATATATAATTTTTAAATTATTTTAAATTTACGTTTTAATTTATACAACAATTTATGTATTATTACATTTAGTCATTTCTTTTTCCTTCTATAAATTGCTTATCTCAATTTATTTACAACCAATTAAATATATAACATATTCATTATTTCACAAGTCATCACATATTACACAACATATATCACTTATGTAGTACACTTCACATAATAAAATTTTTAATTTAATAAATTCTTGTTTTATTATTTTCAAAAAAATTTGGATTGCCACGATCACTATAAGAACTCTTATTGACAGGTAAATAAAACTCTATTATGTATTTCTTAAGTGAGACGTTCGATGAATTTATTCTCAAATAAGCACATACATACTTGCTTTAGTGTCTATATAAATATAATTATGAGATCAATCATCCTCTTCAATAGAGCAAGTATAGTATGTACTAATATATCCGGAATCAGTAACCCCACATTAGTGATCCAACAATTACAAATATTTTAGGTTTGAGTTATCTTGAATTTATATCTCATTAACATGATCATCATCATGATTCTAAAAGCACTGCTCCAAAACTAAGGGTTTATTACATTAACTAATTCAATCAATAAACATCGATAAATAAATGTCTTTAAATAAATAAATAATTTTTTTATTAATAAATGAACAAGATTATCACATACTATGTGATTGAATTGAGAGCATACTAATTTCAAAATATTCGACTAAAAGCTCTTTGTGTACATCCAAATCCTAGAAGTTAAGTTTCAGGTTAAGTAATTTTTGGGTAAGTACTCATTTTATTTAACAAGACGTGATTAAAGTTCTAAAGTTAATTTATGGTGTTCAGATAAGAGAATCTAGCTACGCCGAAATGAAGGGATTAGGTAGAGATAGGTTTGAACTAGTAAAACACGAGCGAAAACTTAATAAGAGTCCATATTCCCTTTAATTTAGCAAAGTGGGTAGGACCACATTCAAGTATCTAAAGCTCTAGCAAAAAGTGGAGTAATGGGTTGAGATTCAAGGGAACTTGGACAAGTGGTTAGTTAAGTCAGTGCAATAGCTTTTTATTAATTCTATAAATATGATAAGCCTATTTTGCGTGCAACATACACAAATCTAATATATATATTTTTTCCAGTTTTTTAGTAGCTTGTAGTTTAGTTCTATAAGAATTAGCTTGTTACTCTAAAACTACTTAGTTATCTGTTTTGATGAGGTAGTTTATTAAGTTTGCAACTTCTGAAGTCCACTTAGACATAGTTGTATGTTCATTTTCAATTATTTTCTTACATCTGTACCTTCATACGCTGTTGTTTAATTGCTTTACACTTTGTCAATGGTGTATTGATCCGGATCGTAAAGGTTATAGCATATTGTCGACATCGGGATTTTTATTTGTTCTTTTTTGTTTTTATCTTTTGGTGTTCTCATTTTTTAGATGAGATTTGTTTGAAAAAACAAGTTTGAAAAGGTCCGACATGTATATATCGACGATTTGACTGTTTTGAGAGTCACCAATTGGTTATTTTTAAATGATTGGACCAACTCAACCGAGAAAAAGTTTGCGCAAAGACCAAGTGATTTGACACTGTTTAACTGGTCTGAGAAACTGAAATTCATTAGGGTCCGGGGGCTTAATTAAGCGGAGGGAAGGTGTTAGGCACCCTCCGACTTTCGTAACACGGTTACCGCCACTTTTCATTAAACTTTTATATCTGTGTGTGTGTATATGAGTTAGGTCTATGTGCAGTTGTTTGGAAGTAGTGATATGCCTCGTTTGCACCTATATACAAAGAGTTTGACTTTTTTTATAAAAGTTCAATTTTAACAAGATATAGCAGTGATGTTTTGTAAAACATGTTTTTTTTAAACCCTTATGCATAATAGTAATTGAGGCCTTTGATACTTCTATTTTATTATGTGTTCGGCTTGATTGCTTTTATTATCGAGATGTGAGGCATCTTCGAGAAAATAAGATACATAGCAGTGCTGAACTCCTTATGGGCATGAGAGCCATCTAAGGATATTCAGACACCGTAGATAATTTACAAGTTGGCTGCAGCTGCAAAATGTCCATCATGGGAACATAATCTAGATTCAAAAGCTGAATCTGTGATCACATGATTCCTAGGCTCACATGAAAAAATAATATGTACAAAAGATAGAAAAAGAACTAGATTTGAGTAAATCTAAACCAATAAGAATTTTCTCATAAGACAAATCTTTATCAAAGTGTAATGGCTCATACCCGATCACATGTTTGTAGTCGGGTTCGAAATATGAAAGACATTGTGAACATGTTCCAATTCTGGAGGTAGAGCTACCTCGTAAGCCACTTCACCTACTTTTCGCAGCACCTCAAAGGGTCCAATAAACCTCGGGCTTAATTTTTCTTTCTTACCAAATCGGATTTTCCCCTTCCAGGAAGATACTTTTAAGAAAATGAAATTTTCCACGTCAAATTTGCGATTTTGTCGGTGTTGATCAACATATTTCTTCTGTCTGTCTTGAGCAGCTACAAATCTTTCCCTGATAATTTTGACAACCTCAACAGTCCATCGTACTAGTTCCGGCCCTAATAGTTGATGTTCACAAACTTCATCCCAACACAGTGGAGTTCTGCACTTCCTACCGTACAACGCTTCATAAGGTGGCATAAAAATACTCGTGTGGTAACTGTTATTGTAGGAGAATTCAGTCAATGATAAATGATCATCCCAATTTCCTTTGGAGTCCATAATGCACGCTTTCAGCATATCTTCCAATGTTTGGATTGTCATTGGCTTTGACCATCTGTTTGAGGATGGTACACCGTACTCATTCTCAGTTGTGCTCCCACGCATTCTTGTAGTCTCTTCCAGAAGTTTGACGTGAACTGCGGATCTCTGTTGGACACAATTGACAATGGAACTCCATGTCTTGAAACGACCTCTTTGACATATAATTTTACCAATTGATCCAGATAGAATTTAATTTTTATTGGCAAAAAGTGTACTAATTTCGTCAGTCTGTCCACGATCACCCAAATTGCATCGTACCCTTTCTGAGTGGTCGGAAGACCCACCACAAAATCCATTGTGATATGCTAATGTAGAACAAGTTATGTTTAGTCCTCAACAGGGAAAAATATGATAGAATACAATAGAAAACAAGTTTTAGATCAACAACTACAACAGAAACAACAATCCATTAGAAGAGTCAAGTAGAGCATGATGTCTACTACCTTCTATGATTTAAAAGTACATCATCAATATTTTATCCCTGTAACACCAATCAATAATTATTTCCAATCAACGAATTATCTATGCACTACGGGCCAAAGATAATCATTTGTATCACCAGTGGTCATGATCATGCCAAACACATGTCCATCTATATATTACGGGCCAAATAGAACTTTCACCACAAACCTTATCTGTAACATTAAAGGTTATGATTATACCAATACACAATTCCTGGTCAAGATCATTCGAATCAACAGTCCATCTTTACACTACGGGCCAAAGATGACTTTCAACACAATATAATCATGAGGATGATGACAATGATATACTGTGACACCCCCAAAATAGGTCCAATCCATCCAACCTATTCTGAGTCGCCAAATACATGGTACAGAAAATAACTACAACTTTATTACTACAACAACACATATGCTGTGAGTTTTAATACAAATATATACCAACTGTGACTCATGTCCCAACAGTGGACAGCACCTCACAGTGATACCTTACATAAAGGTACAATCAATAACTGTTTTACAAATTAAAATCTTTAAGAAATGCTCAAGGAAACGTTCGTACATAGGAGGCCATGAATCTAAGTTATGATAGATATCATATGTCCAGAGAATTATCCTTGGTTGATCCAATAGACCCCAAAGAAAAACGAGAAGATTACTATCATGTTCCTTCCAATGGTGAGTCTTCTCTTGACATATAACTATCTCCACCGTCTGCAATTGAACATTATGTTTCAACCAAACTCGAAGATCATATAGGTAGTGCTCGTAGATATACTCAGCAAGTTGATGTGCACAACCCTGTCTTATGATAACACGAGGTTGTATGTCATTAGACATCTTGTATGATAATTACAAAACACCCTTCCAAAGTTGGGTTCGCCTCACCCTATCCTGTTCACCAAGATTAAATATCAAATGACGTATACAATACGACACACTTATCTAAAGTTCTCAATAAAATTATTTCCATACTATTTAGGGAGAACCTCAACAGCTATAGACCACCGTTCTGTTCCCCTGTTATCCCCACTCGACAAGGCAACACTCTTATTACCTGAAAGGAATTGTGAAGCAAAAGGGTGAGCACAACTAGCTCAGTAAAGAATATCATGACTAAAGATAATTAAATTATCAATAACCTTCATCAGTAATAAATTAGAGATTTAGAACATATGGTAGATGATAAAACTTTTCAACCATAGTTGCAGCGGAACGAGCAATCCATTAGAAGAGTCAAATAGACCATAATGTCTATTATCTTCTCTATGTTAAAAGTCCACCAACAATATTTTATCCATGCAACATCAATCAACAGTTCCTGTCCACAATCATATGAATAACTCATAATCATATTTGTGGTTCCAAATTCCTTTTCTCATCCAGGACGAAGATAATTTTCATCACCTGTCTTTACCTGAAATATCAAAGATCACGGTTATACCAAATCAGAGTTCCTGTTCATAATCATACTAATAAGTTCATCTTTGCACTACATGCCAAAGATATTCAACAATAGGTCATCTTTGCACAACAGGCCAAAGATATTCAATAACAGGTCATCTTTGCACTATGGGCCAAAGATATTCAACAACAGGTCATCTTTGCACTATGGGCCAAAGATATTCATCAGCAATTCATCTTTGCACTACAGGCCAAAGATATTCAACATGTTATCTTTGCACTACGGGCCAAAAATATTAATATCTCAAAGAAATATATAATCATTTCAGAATTTATATAAACAATAATAATAACCATGTTGATCAATTCACATTTGCACTTAAACTAAAGATATTCAATTATAAATTCAATGGTCATGATCATACCAATCAACAATTAATCTTTTCACTACTGGCCAAAGAGAACCCATAGTCACGATCATACCAATAATCTACCCAACTTTACACTCAAGTCAAAGAGAAATTTCATCACCAAGATTATAAAAATGTTATATATAATAATAAAAACAATATAATCAACATATAGATTTAATCTCAAGAGTAAGATTCATAAATCAATGATTTCATAACACCTTAATCCAAATGTTATAAATCACTTAATAATCTCATAATCTAATATTATTAACATTACCATAATATTTTAATCATTTCATAAACTTATAAACAATTTATTTTAATTGTTTACACTTTACTAATTAATGCATTTAATCATTCTAAAATGCCAAACTCATAAAATTTCATCACCAGTAACCAAAACTCTTATCAAAAATCTGTATATACCTTTTATAGGATTCCCAAGCCATAAAATCCTATTTTTCAATTTTGTTACTTCACATAACATATTTAATTCATTTACTCATAACTAGTCTATTTTTATGAAAAATACCAAATCAGTACAAATAAATTTTCTTTTCTGATATTTAGTAGAATATAGTCCCACATTGAACATATATTTTTCTCAGAATTTTTAAAATTCATTTACTATTTTTCATATGGCCAAAATTGTCGAATATTTAGACATTTATCATAAATTGTACTTTTATCCAAAAATTCTGAAATTTACAGGGTATACTGATATTATATAGATTTACTCCCAATAAAAATTTCATCAATTTTGGAGTTAACCACAGGGAGTTATAAGGGTTTACTTTTAAAATAGTCTTTTCTCATAAAATCCATAACTCCTAATCTATACATCCAAAAATTGCCATTTT
Source organism: Panax ginseng (assembly GCA_020205605.1). Classification (NCBI taxonomy): domain Eukaryota; kingdom Viridiplantae; phylum Streptophyta; class Magnoliopsida; order Apiales; family Araliaceae; genus Panax; species Panax ginseng. Next base: position 63,714,535 of record CM035144.1, on the reverse strand, counting down.
CGGACCCAACCAAGAAAACTCATCAAATTATCATTTTAATTTTTTCCAGAATTTTTGAAGGTCCAAAAAAAGTACGAAACTGAAAAACAACCAGACAGTTCCCAGGAAAGAGGGGGCTTTTCGATAAGGATTTCTCCTTACTGGCGCGCAATTAGGTGACCAAACCTCTCCTTGATAGAACTTTCTAGACATTGCCAATAATGCTATCTAATACTATTATTCAAATAATATGAATTATTGATCTGATAATGGGAAATCTTTGTGCAATGACAATTATTCAAACAACAATAATATAAAATATCAACGCAAACAATTATTGAATCAATAACATAAAATATTGAGCGATAATTACTTTGTAACAATTATTAGTAGTGCCTTCTTACGTAAGAATCAATAATTCAAAAAATATCATGCAATACTGGTAATGCTTCTTTGCAACCACGCGTACATCGTATTTTAACCACCGGGTATTCCAACAATGTTAATTCAGAATAACTACGCCGTTATTTATAAAAACTCATACTTGTCATTTTCTTCATCCGACAGTTATTCTGTTATGGGGCCCACAAATGGTTGCACCGTCGTACGAATATTCTTCGACAACAAGAATATTTCATGACCAAACGAATATTCTCCGACAAAAATGAGTATTTTATAACCACCTGCGTATTTTGAAAATTTTATATATATCACCCTTAACTTTAAACTTTTATCAATTTAACCATTTACTGAATAATAATTATAAGAAAAATTGAATACTTTTATTTCATAAAATTCGGGATCTTACAATCTCCCCTCCTTAAGAAATTTCGTCCTCGAAATTTACGTACCTGATATTTCAAAGAGTTGAGAATACCTTGCTTTCATTTTAGATTCCATCTTCCCTGTCCTCATGATTTCTCCATTGCTCATCTCCTGTATTTCAGATATCATTCTAGAATACAGCTTCAAAACAAGGGTTAATTGAACAAATTAACATATCACATAATATCTCGATATTATGACTGACCAACAAATAAGCTTAGGTAGGACACACTAGCGAAGGACTTACTCATCTCTCCCCTCCTAGTTCTATTCCCCGATCTCCGCCAGAGATCATATCCCTAAGCTCTGATACCAACTGTGACTCATGTCCCGACTGTGGACAGCACCTCACAGTGGTACCTATCAGTTTGCCACCGCAGAGCGGCGCCCCCTACTGAGAGTCTGGCTTCGGTGCATCCCACACAAGGAAGTCACCAGCGAGAGGCTCGGGGCTCTTTACTTATAGCTCTGATACCAACTGTGACTCATGTCCCAACCATGGACGACACCTCACAGTGATACCTTACATAAAGGTACAGTCAATAACTGTTTTACAAATTAAAATCTTTAGGAAATGCTCAAGGAAACCTTCGTACATAGGAGGCCATGAATCTAAGTTATGATAGATATCATATGTCCAGAGAATTATCCTTGGTTGATCCAATAGACCCCAAAGAAAAACGAAAAGATTACTGTCATGTTCCTTCCAATGGTGAGTCTTCTCTTGACATATAACTATCTCCACCATCTACAATTGAACATTATGTTTCAACCAAACTCTAAGATCATATAGGTAGTGCTCAGTAGATATACTCAAAGTGGATGGATGCACAACCTGTCTTATGATAACACGAGGTTGTATGTCATTAGACATCTTGTATGATAGTGACAAAACACCCTTCCAAAGTTAGGTTCACCTCACCCTATTCAGTTCACCAAAATTAAATATCAAATGACATATACAATACGACACACTTATCTAAAGTTCTCAATAAAATTATTTCCATACTATTTAGGGAGAACCTCAACAGCTATAGACCACCGTTCTATTTCCCTGTTATCCCCACTCGACCCGGCAACACTCTTATTACCTGAAAGGAATTGTGAAGCAAAAGGGTGAGCACAACTAGCTCAGTAAAGAATATCATGACTAAAGATAATTAAATTATCAATAGCCTTCATCAGTAATAAATAAGAGATTTAGAACATATGGTAGATAATAAAACTTTTCAACCATAGTTGCAGCGGAACGAACAATCCATTAGAAGAGTCAAATAGACCATAATGTCTATTATCTTCTCTATGTTAAAAGTCCACCAACAATGTTTTATCCCTGTAACATCAATCAAAAGTTCTTCTCCACAATCATATGAATAACTCATAATCATATTTGTGGTTTTAAATTCCTTTTCTCATCCAGGAAGAAGATAATTTTCATCACCTGTCTTTACCTGAAACATCAAAGATCATGATTATACCAAATCACAGTTCCTGTTCATAATCATACTAATAAGTTCATCTTTGCACTACATGCCAAAGATATTCAACAACAGGTCATCTTTCCACTACAGGCCAAAGATATTCAATTACAGGTCATCTTTGAACTACGGGCCAAAGATATTCATCATCAATTTATCTTTGCACTACAAGCCAAGGATATTCAACAACATGTCATCTTTGCACTACGGGCTAAAGATATTAATATCTCAAAGAAATATATAATCATTTCAGAATTTATATAAACAATAATTATAACCATGTTGATCAATTCACCTTTGCACTTAAACTAAAGATATTCAATTATAAATTCAATGGTCATGATCATACCAATCAATAATTCATCTATGCACTACTGGCCAAAGAGAACCCATAGTCACGATCATACCAATAATCTACCCATCTTTACACTCAAGTCAAAGAGAAATTTCATCACCAGGATTATAAAAATGTTATATATGATAATAAAAACAATATAATCAACATATAGATTTAATCTCAAGAGTAAGATTCATAAATTAATGATTTCATAACACCTTAATCCAAATGTTATAAATCACTTAATAATCTCATAATCTAATATTATTAACATTACCATAATATTTTAATCATTTCGTAAACTTATAAATAATTTATTTTAATTATTTACACTTTACTAATTAATGCATTTAATCATCCTAAAATTCCAAACTCATAAAATTTCATCACCAATAACCAAAATTCATAAAAAAATCTGCATATACCTTATATAGGATTCCCAAGCCATAAAATCCTATTTTCTAATTTTGTTACTTCACATAACATATTTAATTCATTTACTCATAACTAGTCCATTTTCATGAAAAATACCAAATCAGTACAAACAAATTTTCTGAAAAATACCTAATCTAGAATAATATACAATGATTTATTATAATTATTCCCCTAAATCTCGCAACTTACAGTACTTATAGATTACATAATAATATCGAATAAAGACTTATTACATAATCCTACTTAAACTTAAACATATTCTGAAGACAGTCTTACTACAACATAACAATTTTAAACATAAAGGAACAAGCTAGTCGGTAGCCTTTCCCTTGCTCTTGTCTTTCCCAGAGACACTTTCCTGTTCTGCCTTAACTAAAAGGTTTTAAATAAGCAAGAATGAGCACAAATTTCCCAGCAAGTTATATACAACAAGGGGAATGAGTATTATATAACGAGTTTAAAATATCAAAGTATATTCTCCAAGATAGTTCAGATTTTTAGAATAATATCATGAACAATGAGTATTAACAATTCTCGAATCGAATCTTTGGAATATGAAATGATAGTTCAATATAGATCAACAGATATATATGAATTCAAAGGCTATCAACGTATCCAACTGGATAAAATAATTTATCTGACCAATCACTAAGGACTATTGAACATCTACTAGAATTACCAATATTAAACTGATAACCCAAAAGAATTAAGTACGATAGATGATCAGTCTATAATACTCTATGTTATGCATAACATCACAGTAATATTCACGCGTGTGTTGGGGCTTCCAACAATATACATTCCCCTTACCATAAGGGTTGTTCAACTTAGTTTTCAAGATTTCCACACCAGTCAATTGGTTTGGACAGTTTTATAAACATGCATATAGTCTAGCTGAATCAAATGGCGTAGACACTTTCATAATATTCAAGAACAATACCAAGTTTAACATGAATAATAGTTTTCACAAGATTTTAAACATACTAGCTCAATTGAACGAGTAAGTAAGATAACTTGCATTCAAAGAGATAAGGTTTAGATACTTGCTTACGATATCGTTGAATAAAATAATGCAAGGGTTTAGGATACTTGCCTTAAGCTTAGTTTATCAACGTTAAGAAATTAACATTTTTGAATCCTATTTATAGCGTATTATAAGTATAGGATGCCTATTAGCTAACACATTCGTTTTTAAGCTTAACATGATCGAAGTATGGACATACGGTACAAAATCAGCTTATAGGTTTATCACGAAATTAAGTACCTAGTTACTTCATAAGCAAGTTTACAATGCTCAAGATTAAGACCATTTTATCCATAGACATTCATTATATAAGGCAAACACTATCTTATTACTTAATCATCACATATATATACATATTAGTAGGGTGTAAACCATTTCTAGCAATGTAGGCATCATATAAGCTAACTATTCAAAATCAGATTGTTAAATTGCATGACTTCGATTCGGTGTCAAAGAATCGCTGCCATGGCTAAGCTTAAGGGTCACAGCATTTGCACACCCTCCTCGCCAAGCCAATGCTAAGTTGTTGCCTTGTGGTTTCTGTCCGGCATGAACACAACATTCACACATAATATATATATTATTATGTCAAAGGTCTTTTCATGTCTCTCAAGTCAATCTAGGTCCTTTCTTTCATAATATGGTTCTAAGTTAAACATTTCAACAAGTTAAGGCCATTCAAGGTCATGAAACCACAAAGCCTAACATGCTTGCTTTTTAAACATATAAGGTAGTCATATAACTCATATTAGGCATGCTTATGAGTATTCATATTGCATACATGTAACTATTTTAGTTATTATTTTGAAAACATGCTTTATTTAGTCTTAACTTGATTTCACAACTCCTAACATAGTAGGCATATATGTATGATACATTAGCAAGTCTATAAGTATCATTAATTATGTTCATAAATGTCAGGTTCTAACTCTTAAAGTAGCATGTTAACATTCACGTTCAAAGTTCGTATTTTCATTAGCAAAGCTTACTAATAAGTCCAACATGTTCATACTTCCTTACGAATCATATAAACACAAGTTAACGGGTTATTCATGCATTTCTAAACCATAACAACATGCTTGCAAAGTCAGTATATAAACATGGCATACATACATATCAAGTTCATTTCTAAAGTTCTAAATTCATTTTAAACTATACACTTTCATTAATCATGTATGCTAATCTAGTAAAACATGTTTATATTGGGTTAATATACTTATATATACACATTACACATGCTTGCATGATGGTTTAAGCCATAGTAATTGACTAACACTTAGCAGATTTTAAATAGAAGGCAAAAAGAATGATGACGAGGTTTGCGTAAATTGTCTCAAGCGCCTCAGATGTTATATCTTTCAAGCAACCAACCATGTCTGGTTCAAACTAAGAACAACCTACTTCGGCATGATTTCAGCCCAACCACAAAAATCATTCACGAATTCGATTTTAATCAGTCATATAACAGTTTAAGCATGCTTATATGGTTTCATAACAACTATGTCAACTTTTCCCAACTCCATTATCATCTAACTCCATATAATTTAAGAAATTGGTAATTCAAGAATAGAAATGTTGACAGAAACCAAAAATGAAGAACAAGAAGTAATCTTATACCTTTGTAGTTAGCTTACTAATTCACACTTCTTCTACTGATGTGTATATAATTACTTACTCTATTTATGCTATCAATTTCACACTTAAGCAATTCTCAGCAATGGAAAATGGAGGAGAGTCCATATTTATAGAAAGAAAATTACATAGACATTGCATTTCCCACTAAATCAAACCCATGGATTGAAGGATTGCAGGAAGGTTATTAAAGAGTTGTTAAATGGTAGTTGATTTACACTATTATGCCCACTCCCTTGTTCATCATTGTTATCTAGTTTGCTAGCTTGAGCTTGGGAGAAGAAAAGGAAAATAGGCCTTAGCCTTTTGTCATGCACGTGAAGAGAGAAATGGGTCTTTCAACTTGGGACAAACCAAAAACTCAGCATTCTTGCAGCACTTAGGCTATACACTTATACACAATCCCTACTCTTATGTTATATTTTATATACATATCATCCATACATGGGTTATATCTTAATGTCACAATATAATTTACATAATTAATATGTCAAGGTAGTAAATGTGATATGGCAGTGTAACATACATATAATCCATGTACATTTTATCACACTGGCGCAATCTTCTCAGATATTATTTAATTAAATCCTATTAGTCAACCATCGTCTACAATATATTCATGATATATTATTTTAATGTATACCCACATACATATTATCATATACACATTTCATGATGTATTCATAACATATAGTTCCAATATGTTCAATCACATTGCTTCATACAATATAGTTTAATAAATCTTAATATATGGTTGCTATATATAGTATAGTCACATAAGTGTCACACTACACTATATAATATAGTTGTATTCCATATATTTTATATATTTAATTATTGCACACTTGCATACAACATCGATATAATCTTATTATATTAATAACTTACTTATTTGTTTTATGTCAAATAAATAAATTATCCATCTTATTGATTAATTAACATTAATATTAATTAATCTATTCCTCATTGATTAATGTAATTATTGATCTCTATAACGATTAATTATCTATCACGTATAGTAAATAAATATAAATCTTATTATATTTATAGACACATTGCTTATTATTATTATATATCTCTAACAATAATAATCTCATATCATTAATTAATCACCATTAACAATTAATTAATATTCTACAATAACAATTAATATAAATTAATTGTTCACTTAATAATAACTTCGTCAATTAATATCATTATTAATATTTCCCATTACTGTGCCACATAAGGCTTTCAACGAGTTCATCGCAAACTCTATATATTCTCAATTATTCAATTATTTAATATAATTGAGTTAACTCATCTCGTAACACAAAATCATTTATATTCAAATAAATATTTATTTTCATTAATATATTTATTTAATAAGATGTGGAAATACTCGGGTATTACATCCTCCCCCCCCCCTTATAAAAATTTTGTCCCGGAATTGCTACAAGGTTACACAAATAGATGGGGATAATCCCTCGTCATCCAATCTTCTAATTCCCACGTAGCCTCCTCGACATTGTGGTTACGCCAAAGTACTTTTATAGAAGAAATGAATTTGTTCCTTAAAGTTTGCTCTTTCCTATCTAGAATTTAGACATGAATTTATTCATATGCTAAGTTCTTCTCCACTTGAATGGGTTCATAAGAAATCACATGCTTGTAGTCGGCCTTATATGGTCGTAACATGGAAATGTGGAACACGTTGTGGGTGTGCTCCAACTCGGGTGGTAATGAAACTTTGTATGCCACTTCGCCCACTCGTTTTAGTATCTCGAATGGTCCTATAAATCTCGGACTCAATTTTCCCTTCTTGCCGAATCGTATTTTTCCTTTTCAGGTAGATACTTTTAAGAAGACGTGACTTTCGACTTTGAAGTTGCGGTCCTGATGATGCAAGTCTGCGTATTTCTTCTGCTAGTCCTGTGCAGCTACTAATCTAGTCCTTATCAATGTCACCACATCTGCGATTTATTGAACGAATTCTAGCCCTAGCATCTTTCACCCTCCAACTTCATTCCAACACAACAGTGTTCTACACTTTCTCCAGTAAAGAGCTTCATACGGTGGCATGCCTATACTGCATGGTAACTATTATTATAAGCGAATTCCACTAAGGGTAGGTGATCATCCCAACTTCCTTTAAAGTCCATTACGCAAGTCCTAAGCATGTCCTCTAGCATTTGTATCGTTCGCTCACTTTGCCCGTAGGTCTGCTGATAAGTAGGTTTTATACCTACTTATCCGGTATCTGTTACTTGAATTATTTGCTTAATCTCATGTTTCTTAGTTACTTTTCATGCATTTTCTGTTCATTTTGTAGATTGTATGCTTGGGAGCTGAAATCGCAAGGAATTGGTATGAAATCGCAAAGAAAAGCAAATCGGACATCGTTTGGGCTTTCATGTTCATTTCATGTTTTTGTCTTGGAACTTGGCTTACATTGTAGAGATTCTTCTTAGCTTTCCGTAACAACTTGAATCATTCCAATCGGAGTTCGGATGCAAGAGTTATGACATTTGTACCAACGAACGTTGAACTTCACTATTTTGGGTGGCCATTTGCATAGCAGTCACTTCCAGCCCAATTTCAACCTTTATCCGTTCGTTATTTCTGAATTCTTAAAGAATGAAAGTTGTAGATCACATCGATAGCTTCGATTTGATAGGTCGGAGGCCCCATAACTCCTCCCGGATACAAAGTTATGGCCGTTTTACCAGAGGACACTATGGTAGAAAATGGACCCCCACCGGGGCAGGCTTTTCCTTAACAAAACCCCCGCTGGGGTGGGCATACCAGCTGGAAAACAGAACCATAGCTCGCCAGGGTGGGCCCTTTACAAGGCTAGACCCCCGCCGGGGCGGGGGTACACGCAAAAAACTTATTTTTTTGCCCGAATTTGAGTTGGAGAAGGATTATTTCGATCCGATTGACTCAAGGACTTCCAAGAGGACTTAAAGACAGATAAAGAGACTTATAAAAGGGGGAGAATCACAAAGATTAGGGGAGAGAGAAGGAGGATTCCATTAGATTAGATTAGAACTGAAGATTGAAGCTATTGATCATCATTGGAGAAACAGATTAGAAGCAAGAGAATACAGATTTGTTTATCTCAATTCTAATTTCTTTTCTTATCTATTTGTATCTTTTAATGCTTAATCAATTGTGGATGATGGATTCTAGTTCCGTTATGAATTAAATTTTGTTTTGAGATTACTATGGATCTTATTGTGTAGTTTACTTTGATATGCTTCTTTGTTAGTCTTATTAGCTATATTTGGATTGTCTATTGTGATTTGGACTTAATTGTTTAATTTTTTGGCCATCAATGTGACGCCCCCAAAATAGGTATACATCACCCATTTTGAGTCATCAAAAACATGGTACAGAAACAACTACAACTTTATTAATACAACATGAAAACTGTGAGTTTAAATACAAATATTGTCGTCTAGACAATATTCACACCCAAATAAGTCCTCATTACAATTATTGGTATATTATTTTACAAAAATGGTGAGGACTACTAAAATAACTTTCTAGAATCATCATTCCACACCCCGACTAGAACTCGCTACATTCTCGCCTCCTGAGAAGAAAAATGGAACAAAAAGAAAAAGGGTGAGCTCAACTAGCCCAGTAAATAATATTATGACCAAGATAATATAGAACAAATTATCGTTAGTCTTCAACAGGGAAAAATCTGATAAAATACAATAGACAACAAGTTTCAGATCAATATTCGCAGCGAAAATAATAATTCATAGAAGAGTTACGTAGAGAATGAAATCTACTATTATCTATGAATTTAAAAGTCCATCATCAATATTTTATCCACCAGTAACATCGGTAAATATACATCTTGAATCAAATATTCATCTTTGCACTACAGCCAAAGATATTCATCGATTAATCATGTTCATCTCAACACCTACTATTCATCTTTGCACTACTACGGGCCAAAGATATTCATAAGAAAATCAACCATCTTTGCACTACGGTGCCAAAGATATTCATAATATCATCATTTTAGGACCGAGGATGATGAAAAATATTTTAAAAAAATGAATCCAGGTGAAACAAAAGAACAAATACTAAGGATTAGTACTTTAAACAATCCGAGTTCAAAAATACTTCATAAATACTCATAGTGAAGTAAAATTCAAGAATGATCAAAACATGGATACAATCAAAGCTAGTATCCATAATAGATATTTTGGACAAAAAATGAAAATTTAATTTTCACTGTGAATAGTGTTAGTGATTAAGTGAATAGTGTAAGTCGATACGTGAATAGTAACCCCGACACTAAAAGACAAGAATTTTACAAGAAAAATCTTACCAATAATCCGGTATAATGATATTAGAAGAAATAATATCCCTTACCTTGAAAAGACTGTACTTCTAGCTGGAATACCGGATATAGTGCTGAAGGGAACTTGCACCGTATAGCAACACTCAAAGTATCAAAATACTCACAAGAATACGCTCGATAATATAGAGAGAGAAAACTTCAATTTCTGGTGTAATTTTCAATTCTAACCTAAGCACCCTATTTAGGAAATTGCTTAGAACATCAAAGCAGAAAATTTAATTTATATTAATATTACTTTTCCACAACTTCCTACGCACACTAATTGAACCAAACATCAGCCACACATTAGCCCACCTCTCAAAAAATGTTTTTCTCACATAAATCATTTAAAACTCCAAAAAAATCAAAATCAATTAATCCGAAACTTCAATAATTCACAATAAATAGCTCTTTTATTAGAAAAATTCAAACCTCATGTCCTTTTCATAGGAAATTTCATTCTCTACAACTTTGCAGAAGAAAGGTTTTCCAAATTCCAAACAAAAATTGACCGAAATCCACAAACGGGCAATTTTACAGGCTATAATCAAATTTCAGTCAAGAAATGGGGTCCACAAACATGAAAAACATGTTTTAAATATTTATTGCAACAAAAATACTCTTCCTTCTCATTTATTCATATATCCCATAGTCATTGTAAAAATATAATCATTATTATATTATTAAAATATAATATTATATTTAAATGAATTATTTTATCGAAAAAGATAAAATATCAATTTTCAACAATTGTCACATTAAAAATTTTCTCCATCTATATCCACATAAAATAAATATTTTTTCTTATCATATAAATCAATAATTAATTATTCACAAATAATATTACAGAATCACAATCTTGTACAACCAGCGGTTCCTATGAAAGATGGGGCTTTCGAATAAGGATTTCTCCTTCTTGGCGGCATGATTAGGTGACCAAACCTCTCCTTAGATGTAACTTTCTAGACATTGCCAATAATGTTATCTAATAATATTATTCAAATAATATAAATTATTGATCTGATAATGAAAATAATGTGTAGTGACAATTATTGAAACAACAATAATATAAAATATCAATATAGCAATTATTGAATCAATAAATAAAATATTGAAAATTAACTACTGTAACAATTATTGAGTAATGTCTTCCTACGTAAGAATCAATAATTGGTGCAATATCGTGTGCTATTGTGTTTTAACCACCGAGTATTTTAACAGTATTAACGGTAACAACTACGTCGTTATTTATAAATAACTTATACTTGTCGTTTTCTTCATCCAATCGCTTTTCGTTATGGGGCCCACACAAAGGTTTGCTTGTGAGTAAATTTAACATTCTCCTCCCATGAAGAAGAATATTTCACGACCAAACGAATATTCTCCGATAAAAATGAAAATTTTATAACCACTTGCATATTTGAAATATTTGCGCATTTTACCCATAACTAACCACATTAATCAAATCAACCCTTACTATTTCAAAATAATAAATAGAGAAATTTTGATTTTATTTAATAATAAGTTGGGGTCTTACAATCAATTACCGTGATAATCTATATGAACTCGAGAGATGAAGTATAGATTTACATCTGATCATGATAGCATGTGTTTGTGATTTCTGCATAGATGTAATTCATGATTCGTGTTTAGGATAGAGATATGCCTTTACGCCATATGTAGTCTAATAAGAACTTGTGCTTAAACCCTTTTTAATTGTAATTCACATAGAGATCTAGTGGGTTAGTTAATTAGGGTGTTCAATTTGATTCTATCATCTGTGGATTTGATTTGATATGAGTATGGTGCGTTGAGAGATGGCCATATTTTACTTTTGTGTTCTTGATTAACAATCAAGTATAAATAACTTGGCTTAAAAGGAAGTGTGTTGACTTAAATAAAACAATAAGTGAAATTATAATCTCGAGTCTTCATTATCTTGTTTCATTTTAGGGATAGTTAGTAATAGTTTAATTAATTATTTTAAATTAAAATATTAAATCATTGGTTTAAATAAGATTAAATTGGTTATAGGTTAGTACTTGGTAATTCTTGTTAACTAATTCTCTGTGGGAACGATACTCTACTTTCACTTTATTACTTGTTGATCACGAATACTTGCGTGTTGTGCGTAATTAGATTTTACCCAACAAGTTTTTGGCGCCATTGCCGGGGAATTAGATTAATATATTTTTGCCAATATTAGCTTCAATCAAATTAGTCTTAATTTAATTTTTTTTTCTTTATTTTTTTTATATTTTATTTTCTTCTTCTTTTTCTCTCGTTTCAGGTACCATAGCTGGATTCAATTATAAAAGGCCATATTCGAGTATGACTCAACCAAGGGGAGTAAGAATTGATGGACTCAATGTATTTTCTGCATTATTAGCACAACTTGAGTCACTTTCGAGGAGGTTGGACGTTATTGCAGCCCTATGTAATCGAAGGATAACAGTTACTTGCAATTATTATGCTGGCAATCACCCGAGTAATCAATGCACCATCAGTCTTGGGCCGATACATTATGGTGTTAACTACCTCAAGAACTATTCTTATCCCAGTTATCATCAAGTTTGGGGGTATCATTTGGATTCTTCATGGAGCTATAATTATCAAGATCAATACTCTACTCCAAATCCAACATACACGCTAGAATTCTCATATCAACCTCCATTAAAAGAAGAAAAGTCAAAGTTGGAGGAATTACTGTCAAAGGTCATAGCAAACCAAGAGGAGAGGATGATGAGTCAAGAAATATCGAGCCGCAATTTTCAGCATTAGATGGAACAACTCATCACCACTTCAATTCATGGTCCTCAATACATGGATTCCAAAACTGAGACAGATAATTCAAGATTGGAGGAATTGTTGTCCAAGTTCATAGCATCAAATGAGGAGAGAAGGATTAATCAATAAAAGTCAATTCAGAATCTTCAGAATAAGATCGATCAAATGTTCAAAGCCTTGAAAAACTATCCTAAAATAAATTGGTGCTATGACGAGGATTCCGAGATTGATGAAGTGCCCGAACTGAATATACAACTGGATGAGCCACAAGACGTTGACAAAGAGGAGACACGTGGGGATAATGACAACATGGTCGGTGAAGAACTAATTGTGAGAACTAACGATGATGAGCCGATGTTATTTATGCCTCAAGTGCCTTCTCCACCAAAGTTCAAGAATCCGATTAGATTTGCAAAACCTTGTCTGATTGGTAGTCAAGTCGTCAACAAAGCTCCTGGAGACGTAAGAGCGAGTACAACTTTGAAGCCATGGTGCGAGGGGTGGGATGAGAAAGATGAAGAACCAGTTGTGTTGGAAAAGCCTCAATGCCATAATCTATTCGCAGACACAATGGAGAAAAGACCTAGATGTTGGACGTTCTTGAATGTGATCTTATCTAAACAAAGCATGCTAGGTGACTTTAATTCGATAGCCATCACAAATGGGAACCTACCAAAAGCTATATTATTTCTGATGGATGGAGGGTTCCTCAATTATCGAATAGGAATTGGATAGTGCTGACCAGACAAAGTTAGGCTGAAAGAATTTAAATCAAGCGCTAACTGGGAGGCAACCCAGGAATTTTTTTATTTATATGCTTTACTAGTTTATTTAGTAGATAGGAATTAATTTGCTTATTAAGTTCTTTTACCAATCCAAGTGCTATTCTAATCCATGTTGTCTCTCTTAATTGCAGGTATTGGAGGTTCAATGGACAGGCAAAATATTATGAAAAGGTTATTCAAGTCAAATTCAAGTGTGGTGCCCAATTTGTTCCATGTGCCTAATCTATTCTCCAAACTTAGCAGACAAGGAGGAGGATTGCTATATTTTCAGGGAAGTCCTCTGCTTTACTTTTTTCTATTTCAGCCATTGAGGACAATGTTTAGTTTAAGTTTGGGGGCATTTTAATGTCGTATTGCATATAGTTAATTGTTTACATTGTAGTTTCGTATAGTTACATTTAGTTTTTGCATTCAGTTTTTTTTTAAAAAAAATTAAAAATAAAATTAAAAAATTAAAAAATTATAATTTTCATCTGCGGATGATAAGTGGTACTTAACCTTAATTGTGTTCTCATCCTTTCTTGCAAGCTTTTCCAAAATTTTGACATGAAGCGCGGATCTCGATCAGAAATAATCGATACCAACACTCCATGTCGTAAAACAATTTCCTTTATGTACAGATTTGCTAAATGATTTAAACTATATCGGATCTTTATTGGTAGAAAATGAGTTGTCTTCGTTAGTCGATCCACGATAACCCAAATGGCATCAAAACCTTTCTGCGTGACTGGAAGTCCTACCACGAAATCCATTGTAATATGCTCCCATTTCCACTCCGGTATTTCCAACGGTTGAAGTAGACCACTCGGCCTTTGGTGCTCTACTTTGACCCTATAAGACCCCGTTTTTTTATAAATAAAATTGAATTTCCTCTATTCATTATCTTGAAATAATAAGGAGTTAATTTGATATAATATTTTGGTTATGGGTGAAATGTGCAAATTTTACAAAATAAGCAAGTGGTTATAAAATATTCATTTTTGTCGAGGAATATTCGTTTGATCGTGGAATATTCTTGTTGTCGGGGAATATTCGTATGACGACGCAGCCATTTATGGGCCCCATAACGGAATAACTATCGGATGAAGAAAACGACAAGTTTGAGTTTTTATAAATAACAACGTAGTTGTTACAGTTAACACTGTTGGAATACCTGGTGGTTAAAATACAGTAATGCGTGTGGTTGCACAGTAGCACACGGTATTGCACAGTATTGTTGAATTATTAATTCTTACGTAAGAAGGCACTACTTAATAATTGTTACAGTAATTACTGTTTAATATTTTATGTTATTGATTCAATAATTGCTGCGTTTATATTTTATATTATTGTTATTTCTATAATTGTCACTGCACAGTATTTCCCATTATCAGATCAATAATTCATATTATTTGAATAACATTATTGGAAATGTCTAGAAAGTTCTGTCAAGGAGAGGTTTGGTCACCTAATTGTGCGCCAGTAAGGAGAAATCCTTATTGGAAAACCCCCTCTTTCCTGGGAACTGCCTGGTTGTCATGATTGTGATTCTATAATATTATTTGTGAATAATTAATTACTGATTATATGATAAGGAAATATTTATTTGATGTGGATATAAATGATGGATTTATTTATGTGGCTATAATTGAAGGAATTAATGTTGATGTGTTTTATCAGTATTTTTCGGATTGGAGGTATTAAAAATCAAACCAGTGTTCTTGAGATATATTGCGTGAGTTATAATTTTTAATTCGACCGTTGGATCGTTGTGATTTTTGGATATGTTATACATATATAAGTTGAGTCTATGTCCACATATTTTGAACCGTTAAAAACGAACGTATGATTTGTTATGAATTTTAAGAGGTGACTGGTTCAGAAATTGTTGAAGTTTCTGAATTTATCATTTTGGTGGAAAATTCCAGAATTGGTGGACCCCACCTGTGGTTGGTGAGAAATGTGCTCTAATTTTATTTCAAATGTGGTGGGTGGAAATAGTAGCAGGTAAAGCCATCATGTAGCAGGTCAAGTCTGCTTTGGCGTACTAGCATTTTTCTATAAATAGGTGCTTTGGTTAGAATTGAAAATCACATTAGAAACATAAGCTTTCTCTCTATATATTATCGAGCGTATTTTTATGAGTATTTAGATACTGTGAGAGTTGCTATTCAGTACAAGTTTCATTCAGCATCATATCCGATATTCCATTTCGAAGTACTATTTCTTTGAGGTAAGGGATGTTATTTTCTTCTTATATGATATTATTTTCTTCAATATCATTATGTCGAATTATTGATATGAGTTGGATTGTGGAATTTCTACCTTTTTGTGTCGGGGTTACTATTCACGTATACGACACTATTCACAAATACGGCACTATTCACCGAAAAATGAAATTTTCTCTTTTTCGTCCCAGATGTCTTTTATGGTTACTATCTTTGATTGTATCCATGTTTTGATCTTTATTTTTGAATTCTACTTCACAATTGGTTATTATGGAGTGTTATTGAATTTGGATAAACCAAAGTACGATTCCCTAATATTTGTCCTTCTGTCTCACTGGATTCGTTCTCTAAAATGTTTTTCATCATCCTCAGTCCTTAATGGTGATACTTAATGAATATCTTTGGCTTGTAGTGCAAAGATGAATGATTACCTGATGAATATCTTTGGCCCGTAGTGGAAAGATGAACAAGTGTTGAGATGAACATGACTAACTGGTTTGGCCCGTAGTGCAAAGATGTATATTGATTGATGTTACAGGGATAAAATATTGATGATGGACTTTTAAATTCATAGATGATAGTAGATTTCATTCTCTACTTAACTCTTCTAATGAATTGTTGTTTTCACATTGCGATTGTTGATCTAAAACTTGTTGTCGATTATATTCTATCGATTTTTCCTGTTGAAGACTAAGGATAATTTGTTGTATATTATCTTAGTCATAATATTCTTTACTGGGCTAGTTGAGCTCACCCTTTTCCTTTTTGTTCCATTTTTCTTCTC
The DNA here is from genome assembly GCA_020205605.1 of Panax ginseng. NCBI lineage: Eukaryota > Viridiplantae > Streptophyta > Magnoliopsida > Apiales > Araliaceae > Panax > Panax ginseng. The sequence goes on along the minus strand of CM035144.1, from coordinate 63,697,920 downwards.
AGGAAGCGAGAACATAGTAGGAACCAGTCGGGGTATAGAGTGATGGTCCTAGACAGTTGTTTTAGCAGTCCTCACTATTTTTGTAAAATAGTGGATTAATAATTGTAATGCAGACTTTATTGGGGTGTGGATATTGTCTAGAAGACAATATTGTATTTAAACTCACAGTATGTGTTGTCGTATTTTGCACGACAATTGTATTAATAAGTTGTAGTTGTTTCTGTACCATATATTTGGCAACTCAGAATGGGTTGGGTAACGTATACCTATTTTGGGGGCGTTACAGTTGGTATCAGAGCTTAGGGATATGGTCTCTGGTGGAGATCGGAGAATAGAACTAGGAGGGGAGAGACGAGTAAATCCTTCGCTAGTGTGTCCTACCTAAGCTTATTTGTTGGTCGGTCATAATATAAGGATATTATGTGATATGTTAATTTATTTAATTAACCCTTGTTTTATGGCAGTATTTAAGAATGGCAGCTGAGAACATTAACAATGGAGTGTATGAGACTGTGGAAACTCCTTTAGTCACAAACCAGGAAAACGTGCAACAGGATGGCAATATTCCTCCTGTAAACAACATTAACGAGCAAACGATGAATGATGGGATGTTTAGAAACTTTTTGCAGTTCATGAAAATTCAGACGAGGGAGACTCGTGTACAAAATATGGGTGGAAATGATAGCAATGCGCGGTTTGTCACAGCCAAGCAGTTCAAGGAGTTGGGACCACCAGAATTCTTTGGAAAGCCGGATTCGATTAAGGCAGAAACGTGGGTCAAGCAAATTACCAAGATATTCGATGTCTTGGGATGCACGGAGGAACAGAAGGTTCCATTCGTCACCTTTATGTTTCGTGGTGAGGCAGATTACTGGTGGGAATCAGAAGCGTACTCCACCGGTACACTCAATATGTCTTAGGAAACGTTTCAGAAACTGTTCAATGACAAGTACTTTCCTAAAAGTATTCGTCACATGAAGGAGGTAGAGTTCATCAAGCTGGAGAAAAATAATATGAACGTGTCGCAGTACGAAGCTAAGTTTGCCGAGTTGTCCCGATTTGCATCCCATTTGGTTGATAATGAAGAGAGAATGATGCGAATGTTTCTGCGAGGTTTGAAACCCGAAATACGTCAATACCTCATTTCTCATAAACTTTGTTTATATTCAGATGTTGTGAATAGGGCTCAATTATTGGAGCGCGATAATAAGTCATCTCAATCGAAGAATAACGACCAACAACTCGATGATAATTGTACCGATGGCAACGTTCATCGGAACAATGATAACCATCGTGGAGGAAATTATCATGCCAGAAATGGTAACCACTTTGGTGGTAATCATGGCCAAGATAATAGAAGAAACAATTCAAGTGGAAATTTCAAGAAGAGAAGATTTAACGATGACGGGAAGACGTCGGTAGCAGCACCATCACCATCACCAGCAACAAATTATAGGGGAGGAGAACGACCGCCAGTTAGATGCTACAAATGCGGAGAGGAGGGACATATAAGTCCAAACTGTTTACAGCCTTTCAAGGTATGTTCTAGTTGTGGAAAAGACGGTCACAAAGCTCGATTTTGTCCAGTAGCAAAATCAAGTCCAGCTGGGACGGTGGCACCAAAGGCGGATACGGACAAAATAAAGTTTGCGGTTTCTGGAAGAGCATTTGTCGTGACTGTCCAAAACGCGAGGAACCCGAACGAAGGTATCACGGGTTAGTTAGTTATAAATTCTTGCAAAATCTATACCTTATTAGATACCGGTTCTACCCATTCTTTTATCTTTCCTGCTTGTGCTCAATGTTTAAACTTGAATCCGGAGAAATTAGACTTTGACTTATCTGTGGAGACTCCGTTAGGAGAAACTTTTATCATATCCACTGTTTATAAATCTTGTTTGATCCAAGTGGGCACAATCACATTACCTGTTGATCTTATCTCTTTAAAGATACTTGCATTTGACGTGATTTTAGGGAATGATTGGTTAACTACTCATCATGCCAAAATTGATTATTTTCGTAAGGTTGTTAGTTTTCATATTCCTAACCAACCTGTTATGCGAATTCAAGCAACCAAACCATTAAAGTCAAACACTTTCATCTCAAGCCATTAAGCCATTCGTTTATTAAAAAACGGATGTCAAGCTTTCTTAGCCCATTTCATAGATTTAAACAAAAATACGTCAGATTTGAATGATATTTCTGTTGTTAGTAAATCTCCTGACGTATTTCCTGAAGAATTTCCTGGCCTACCCCTAGAGTGTGATATTGAATTTTGTATCGACCTTGAACCCGGTACAAAACCCATTTCTAAAATCTCATATCGAATGGATCCTATCTAACTTCAGGAGTTAAAAACCCAACTATAAAAGTTGGTACCCGAGCCTTTATCTGGTGACTTCCTTTGTGGAATGCACCAAAGCCAGACTTTCCGTAGGGGACTCTATATTTGTGTGGTGGTAAAACGATAGGTGCCATTGTGACGTGCTATTTAAGATTGGGATATGAATCACAGTTGAGAGCAACCTAAGTCAGTAATCGAAATATCTAGCTTTCTGGGCTTAGCTGGTTATTATAGGAGATTCGTGGAAGGATTTTCTCGAATCGTCACTCCATTAACTTAGCTGACTCGGAAAGATACAAAATTCGTATGGAGCGAGGAATGCGAGAAGATTTTCCAAGAGCTCAAGAGGCGACTCATTTCAGCACCTGTTCTAACCATACCATCCTGGAAAATTGAACGTGGTAGCCGACGCGTTGAGTAGAAGATCGTACGCGAGTACGAGTGCGATATTGTTGAACACAAAGACCTATTTTATATAATTTACAAACGATAAAGATATAGTTAAAGACTCTAGGGACCCACATTATGATGTTAAATATACGAGTAGAATCGACTTTAATTGATAAAGTTAAAACCGCTCAAGCTACACACCGGAGCTGATGAATATAAAGAAGAAGGCGTTATTCTAGAAGTAAGAGTCGATGAAGAGAAGAAGGCTTAAACCTTCGATTTATTTGAAATCCTCGATCGAGTAGGAACTGTGGCCTATAGACTCGCCTTAATGCTAAGTATGTCGCGTGTTCATAACGTTTTTCACATATCGATGTTACGTAAATATATGGACGACCCAAACCACATTATTAAGTTAGAACCAAACGAGATAGCTAAAGATTTAACGTACAAGGAGGTACCTGTCAAGATCTTGGATAGGAAAGAGCATGCCCTACGCATAAAGGTTATACCACAAGTTAAGGTTTTGTGGACGAACCATGCTATTAAAGAAATGACCTGGGAGTTGGAATCGGAAATGAAAATGAGGTATCCTCACCTTTTCGAAACACCAGCTACGTACGTCAATTTCGAGGACGAAATTTCATAAGGAGGGGAGGTTGTAAGACTCCGATTTTTTATTATTATAAATAAAATTGAATTTCCTCTATTCATTATCTTGCAATAATAAGGAGTTAATTTGATATAATATTTTGGTTATGGGTGAAATGTGCAAATTTTACAAAATAAGCAAGTGGTTATAAAATATTCATTTTTGTCGAGGAATATTCGTTTGGTCGTGGAATATTCTTCTTTGTCGGGGAATATTAAATGCGACGACGTAGCCATTTGTGGGCCCCATAATAGAATAACTGCCGGATGAAGAAAATGACAAGTTTGAGTTTTTATAAATAATCTACGGCGTAGTTATTCACCGAATTAACAACTGTTGGAATACTAAATTGGGTTAAAATACGATGTCTGGCGTGATTGCATAGTAGCACACCGGTATTGCACAATATTGTTGAATTATTGATTCTTACGTAAGAATGCACTACTCAATAATTGTTACAGTAATTACTATTTAATATTTTATGTTATTGATTCAATAATTGCTGCGTTGATATTTTATATTATTGTTGTTTCAGTAATTGTCACTGCACAGTATTTCCCATTATCAGATCAATAATTCATATTATTTGAATAATATTATTAGATAAAATTATTGACAATGACTAGAAAGTTCTATCAAGGAGAGGTTTGGTCACCTAATTGGGCGCCAGTAAAGAGAAATCCTTATTGGAAAGCCCCCTTTTTCCTGGGAACTGCCTGGTTGTCATGATTATGATTCTGTAATATTATTTGTGAATAATTAATTATTGATTTATATGATAAGGAAATATTTATTTGATGTGGATATAAATGATGGATTTATTTATGTGGCTATAATTGAAGGAATTAATGTTGAGGTGTTTTACCAGTATTTTGTCGGATTGGAGGTATTAAAAATCAAACCAGTGTTCTTGAGATATATTGCGTGAGTTATAATTTTTAATCCGACCATTGGATCGTTGTGATTTTTGGATATGTTATACATATAAAAGTTGAGTATATGTCCCCAAATTTTGAACTGTTAAAAATGAACGTATGATTTGTTATGAATTTTAAGAGGTGACTGTTTCAGAAATTATTGAAGTTTCTGAATTTATCATTTTGGTGAAAAATTCTAGAATTGGTGGACCCCACCTGTGGTTGGTGAGAAATGTGCTCAAATTTTATTTCAAATGTGGTGGGTGGAAATAGTAGCAGGTAAAGCCATCAGGTAGCAGGTCAAGTCTGCTTCGGCGTGCTAGCATTTTCCTATAAAATAGGTGCTTAGGTTAGAATTGAAAATCACACCAGAAACATAAGCTTTCTCTCTATATATTATCGAGCTTATTTTTTTGAGTATTTAGATACTTTGAGAGTTGCTATTCAGTACAAGTTTCATTCGGTATCATATCTGATATTCCATTCCGAAGTACTATTTCTTTGAGATAAGGGATGCTATTTTCTTCTTATATGATATTATTTTCTTCAATATCATTATGCCGAATTATTGATATGAGTTTGATTGTGGAATTTCTACCTTTTTGTGTCAGGGTTACTATTCACGTATACGATACTATTCATAAATACGACACTATTCACCGAAAAATGAAATTTTCACTTTTTCGTCCCAGATGTCTTTTATGGTTACTATCTTTAATTGTATCCATGTTTTGATCTTTATTTTTGAATTCTACTTCACAATTGGTTATTATGGAGTGTTATTGAAATTTGGATAAACCAAAATATGAATCCCTAATATTTGTCCTTCTGTCTCACTGGATTCATTTTCTAAAATGTTTTTCATCATCCTCAGTCCTTAATGGTGATACTTGATGAATATCTTTGGCCTGTAGTGCAAAGATGAATGATTACCTGATGAATATCTTTGGCCCGTAGTGCAAAGATGAACAGGTGTTGAGATGAACATGACCAACTAGTGATACAAATGAATATCTTTGGCCCGTAGTGCAAAGATGTATATTGATTTATGTTACAGGGATAAAATATTGATGATGGACTTTTAAATTCATAGATGATAGTAGATTTCATTCTCTACTTAACTCTTCTAATGAATTATTGTTTTCGCTGCGATTGTTGATCTAAAACTTGTTGTCGATTATATTCTATCAGATTTTCCCTGTTGAAGACTAAGGATAATCTATTGTATATTATCTTAGTCATAATATTCTTTACTGGGCTAGTTGAGCTCACCCTTTTCCTTTTTGTTCCATTTTTCTTTTCAGGAGGCGAGAATATAGCGAGAACCAGGTTGGGGTATAGAGTGATGGTCCTGAGATGTATTGTTTTAGCGATCCTCACTATTTTTGTAAAATAGTGCATCAATAATTGTAATGAGGACTTTATTTGGGTGTGGATATTGTCTAGAAGACAATATTTGTATTTAAACTCATAGTATGTGTTGTCGTATTTTGCACGACAATTGTATTAATAAGTTGTAGTTGTTTCTATACCATGTATTTGGCGACTCAGAATGGGTTGGGTGACGTATACCTATTTTGGGGGCGTCACAGACCCGTTGACACGTAAGACATCTACTAACGTACTCCGCGATTTCTCTTTTCAAATTTGGCCACCAAAAATGTTGCCTCAAATCCCTGTACATCTTCGTACCTCCTAGATGAACGGAATATGTTGTGTTGTGTGCCTCGTGCAAAATTTTTCCCTCAACTCGATTACCGCTGATACCCACACTCTCCCTTTGAATTTTAAAATACCGTCTCTATCCATCTTGAATTTCTCTTCCTCATTTTCCATGATCCTCTGTCTGATTTTCTCGCATTCTTCATCCTTTTCTTGGGATTCCTTTATTATGTCCAACAAGGTCGAACGAGCTTCTACTACAAACAATTTCTCTTCAGACCTTTCCGGTCCTCTCACTTCAATCTCCAATTTTTCCATGTCCCTTATTAACCCTTCCTGAGTTATCAATTGAAATATTTTCCCCTTTCTTTCCTACTTAACGCGTCGACCACAACGTTCGCCTTTCCCGGGTGATAAAGAATATCACAGTCATAATCCTTAATCAATTTTAACCACCTTCTTTGACGCATGTTCAACTCCTTCTATGTGAAGATATATTTCAAACTCTTATAGTCCGTGTATATTTCATATTTTTCTCCGTACAAATAATGCATCCAAATATTTAACACAAAAACTACTGCCGCTAACTCTAAATCATTTGTAGGGTATCATTTTTCGTAATCCTTCAATTGTCGTGACACATACGCAATGACTTTGCCATGTTGCATCAGCACACAGCCCAGTCCTCTATGTGATGCATCACTATACACCATAAATCCTCCCGTATCATCTGGTAATGATAATACAGGTGCCTCTCTCAATCTCCTTTTCAGCTCTTGGAAACTCTCCTCACACTTGTCTTTCCACACAAATTTCACCGTCTTCCTTGTTAAATTGGTCAACGGGGTTTCTATCTTAGAAAAATCTTGGATAAATCTTCGATAGTACCCAGCTAACCCTAAGAAACTTCTCACCTCCGTCGGTGTCCTTGGTTGTTCCCAATTACTTAATGTTTCGACCTTTGCTGGGTCTACTGAGATTCTATTCTTATCCACCACGTGGCCTAAGAATTGAACCTTCTTCATCCAAAATTCACACTTTAAAAATTTCGTATACATCTTCTCCTTTCGTAGTGCCTCCAAAACAATCTTCAGATGTTCGGTGTGTTCTTCCTCTGTCTTCGAGTATATCAAAATGTCGTCAATGAAAACCACCACAAATTTATCCAAGTATGGCTTGAAAACTCGATTCATCAAGTCCATGAATGCTGCCGGAGCATTAGTCAAACCAAATGACATTACCAAAAACTCGTAATGTCCATTACGGGTTCAAAACACGGTCTTTGGTATGTCCTCATCCCGCACTTTCAGTTGGTGATATCTTGTCCGTAGGTCGATCTTCGAGAAACATTTTCCTCCCTTCAGTTGATCAAATAAGTCATCTATTCTTGGTAGTGGATATCTATTCTTGATTGTTATTCTGTTCAATTCTCGATAATCGATACAGAGCCTCATTGATTCGTCCTTTTTCTTAACGAATAACACTGGTGCTCCCCAAGGAGACACACTCGGTCGAATGTAACCCTTATCCAATAACTCTTGAAGTTGTACCATCAATTCCTTCATTTCTACCAGTGCCATACGATATAGAGCTTTGAAAATTGGTGCCGTTTTCGGTGCTAAGTCTATTACAAATTTGATTTCTCTGTTTGGCGGAAGACCAGACAGATCGTCTGGGAACACATCTTGAAATTCATTCACTACGGATATATCTTTAATTTTTATTCCCTTTTTTCGAGTATCTACTATGTAAGCTAAATAACCTACACATCCTTTCCTTAACAATTTCTTGGCCTGCATCATCGTAACGCAACATGATTGATTAAGCGATGAGCTACCATAAAACACTACCTTAGACTTACTTGGAGTCTGAAGGTTCACACACTTGTTTTGGCCGTTAATTACCGCTGCATAGTTATATAACCAATCCATTCCCAGTATTACATCAAATTCTCCTAGTCTAATAGGAATCAAGTCTACGCTCAGTTCATGTTCTCTAATTTTTGCGCGATAATCTCGATAAACGTATTCTATAGGGATTATTTCCTTATTCGCAACTTCTATGTTCAAAGGATCTTCTAAACGTTCTTGGGGTGTACTAAGTTTACTAGCAAATTCTTCAGATATAAAAGAACAGGTGGCACCCGAATCAAATAATACATAAACATTTATATCATTGATTGGGATTATACCTGACACCACATCCTTTGCAGCTACTGCGTCCTGGATGGTCATGTTAAAGGTTCGAGCGGTCGATCAGTTGGGTTACGCGGGTCCACCAATCATTAACTTGCTTCCTCCTCCCTGTCATCCGCCAGTTCCACCACTTCCTTTCTTTGGGCAATCCTTTATCTGGTGCTCTGTTGATCCATAAGCAAAACATCCCCTGATCTTCTTTGGTTTTGGGCAGTTTAGCGATGGCCGTAATTATAACACGTGCTCTTTCCTTTCCAGTACTCCCCCTGATGACTCCTTCCACACTTATTACAAGCTTCAGTCCTTTTCTTAAAGTTTCCCTAGTGACTCCCACCTTGATTATTATTTTTGTTGTTGTTGTTGTTGTTGTTGTTTTCCCATTTTCTCTTTCTGGAGTTACTCCCTCCACTGCTGCTTCCTCCATGATATTCACTACAAGTGTTCTTATTTTTCTTTTCCTTATGATATAGACTTAAGGCCTCACTGCCACCTTCCGCAATGATTGCCTTCTCTAACAATGTCGCAAAGGAATCAATTTGGAGAACTGATACCTTATTATATAGCCACGACTTTAGTCCTTGCTTGAAGCATCTTGCCTTCCTTTCCTGATAACCCTGGAGTACCACAACATCAGTTCTAACCCTAGAGAAAGCCCCAGGAGATCCAGTTTCCAACCCCAAAGATAACCCCGGGAAATCAGTTTCCAACCCCAGAGATAACCCCGAGAAAGTCAGTTCTAACCCCAGAGATAACCTTGTGAGATCAAGTCTAATGCCTAAATTCAACCTCGGGAGGTCAAGCCAACCTCATAGATAGCCCTGAGGACATTCAGAGTCAACAACATGATAATCTCAGAGATAGCCCTAGGAAAAGATCGCTACAATAGCGCCAAAGTCAGAAACAACCTCGGGAGGGGCAAAATGGTCATTTTGCCAAACTTAAACTCAAATCAAATCAACTCATTTCAACTTAAAAGAAGTCCCACAAGAACCATATCTTAACTTCTGAGCACAAACTACGCAAAACAGCTCAACGGACTGCCTGACGGAGACCCAAAAATGCTATTTCAGTCATGGACCCATATTCCTGGATTCAAAAAGGCCAAATCATATGTCATTAGTTAGTTCTCGGAAAGAGCTTTTTGGAATGGTATGGCACGCTTCCATCAGACTCCCGGATTGAAAGTTATGAAGGTTCGAGCGAATAATGCGTTGTCTGAGTGTACGTACTTCGAGACGGTAGGACCCATATAGCCCGGGGCACCCTGAGCAGTCGTAGGTAGACCCGCGGCTGCCACCGGTAGACCTGTGGCTCCCCCCTCTATAAATAGATGGCTTGGGGTGGCCATTTTAAGAAGAGAAAAGGCGAGGAAGCTCTGTCCATTTTGCTTTGTACACACTTTAAACTGAGTGCTTTCTTTTTACAAACACCTGTGAGCTTGTGTTTTTCTATATTTTACCGGTGGAAACCGAGTATTCATTCATTTAAAGCTATCTAAACTCTTCTTGGCAGCCCACTATAAGACATCTCAGATTTCTCTTAGCCTTTCTCCACTTACATCCACACATACTTATTCACATTGAGAGTCGTGTTGTATGCGTATCCCCGGATCGTCGATCTGTGGCTTTTATTTCTTATATATATATATATATATATATATATATATATATATATATATATATATATACTCCTCCATCCTAGGATAAAATTCTTGGTGGACTTTTCACGCATATTAAGAAGAGGAATGAAATGACAAAATTACCCATAATAATATGTCATTAATTATTTTCAATGTAAGTGAGAGAGTGACTTTCTAGCTATTTAATTAAAAATATTCTCTCTCCATACTTATTAAATATGGAGAGAGAATTAGAATAAGAAAAGTATGTGATATTTAATGATACGGGCATAATAGAAAATTTTTTTGTAAAAGTTTGGTTATTAAAGGAAAGTGGACATTTAACATGGGACTACCCAAAATAGTAATAATGACTTTTATCATGGGACGGAGGGAGTATATATTATTATCATCAAACTCTATTTGATTGAGTCCCCGAATATAATATTCAGAGCATTTACTGCTTATATATATATATATATATAAATACTTATATATATTATTCTCGAACTCGATTCGATTGAGCCTGGGTGTGATATCCGGTGCGTTTATAGCTTATATATATATATATATTTACATTTCACGTCCTGCATGGAGTTTACTTCGTGGCAGTTGATTGTTCATATATATATATATAAATGTTTACAACTTTTGTACATACTACATCATCATGTGAGCCTAGGAATCATGTGATCACAGATTTAGTTCCTAAATCTAGATTCTGGTTCTTGATGGACATTTTAGTTTGCAACTACATTTGTAAATTACTCACGGTGTCTGAATTTCCTTAGATGGCTTTCATGCCCATAAGGTGTTCGGAACTGCTATGTATCTTATTTTCTCGAAGATGCTTCGCATCTCAAAAAATAATAAAAGCAACAATCAAGCTGAACACTTAATAAAATGGATGTGACAACCCCAAATTCGGGTATTTCATTTCCACCAGATTTGGTGTTCACTTGATAAAAATATTCATGTCTAACTACCCAATCATAATAAAATGTAATAATAGACCTTCCCATTAAAGGATTACATCAATAAGTTCAATAAAATCTCCCATGTTATCTAACCTTTAAATACAAACATCATATGCGAAAAATTAAATAATTACATCACAATAACTAAAAACAAAGTCTGACAATATTAAAAGTCAACATGTTTACAAGTCTTCAATACTTGCTCATCTTTCCTTTTCATTTACTAGTGCTAGGTACATCGACCTTCTTAACTTTAGTTGTAATAGTTATATAAGCAAGAGTGAGCAAACAATGCTCACTTGAAATGACAATGAACAAAACTTTATAACAACTGCCAAATAATAGGCTCAATAGAACTGAACAATATGCTCTATCAATGATAATCAAAATCTGAAATATATATCTGAGGGTAATAAGACCACGAACTATGTCCATAGTTGTAAGTAATCTTTCAACTTAAACTTTAACATTCATGAGACTATAAGGACTCCTCGTACTTAGGGGGATCAGCCCTTCGTAAAATGTATTGTGCACAAACATCTAAACACTTACGCGTAAATAATCCCCTATAATAGGGTTGTTCATCTCAGTTTTAACATACGATTCCGCACCAAAGGAAGTTAGGTTTGGATAAGCCTCAAGGTAATTTAGAGTTCAACAAACATCAACTAAGGATTAGTTGAATCAATATCGTTTAATATCACTTCAAGTGCTCGATAACAATATAATATGAAATAGTCATTAATTATAAGTGAATCAACATTATACATCAAAAATATGATTTAGAAATGGACTAGAACAATAATAAGCTAAGGCTAATAATCTTACTCAATAAAAGAAGTGAGTTAATGAACGTGCATGATTAATAACGAGTTGAGGAATAAAACTTGCTCAACATAAGAATAACAGAATTTAGGAACTTGCGTAGTTAGAACAACATTAAAGATAGGAACCCTTCTCAAAGTAAGAGTTAGGTTGAAGAGTTTGCATGAACATAACCAAGTTAGAATAGATATATAAGTAGGTTTAGGAACTTTCTCAATGCATCAATAAGGTTTAAGCACTTGCACTATCGTAAAAGTAGAGTTAGAGAACTTGCCTCGTGCGTAGGTTAAACAATCACTACTCACGTTCACCATAAGTCTTATTCACGTTCACCATAATTCCTACACATACCATATGTATTGACAATACACATTAGTTACACTAATATTAGCTTCAAGAGTTTCTTTCTCACTTTTAGTATAGCTCACTAACTAAGTTTAAGTTTAAGCAACATCACATCTTTTCATGAGCATCACATTTTAACTTTATTACAACTACTTAAGTGATCATTGTGACGCCCCCAAAACAGGTATACATCACCCATCTTGAGTCGCCAAATACATGGTACAAATTCAAATACAACTTAATTATACAACAGTCGTGTAAAATACGACAAAACATAATATAAGAGTTTTAATAAGAATATTGTCATCTAGACAATATCCACACTCAATGGAGTCCTCATTACATTTATTGTCACACTATTAAATAGAATAGTGAGGACTACTAATGCTATCATCTGGACCGTCACTCAATTCCCCGACTAGTCCCGGCTATGTTCTCATTTCCTGAAGAGAACAGTGAAAGAAAGGGTGAGCTCAATTAGCCCAGTAAGAAATATTATGACTAAGATAATGCAGAATAAATTATCATTAGCCTTGAACAATGTTAAACTGATAGAATATAATAGACAACAAGTTTAAGCTGCAGTGAACAAGCAATCCATTAGAAGAGAGTCAGTAGAGCATAAAATCTACTATCTTCTATGATTTAAAAAGTTTTCATCAATTTTATCATTTGAGACTCGACAATAAATAAAATCGAATCATCCCTTCATCATGGCCAAGGATTTTCATGTAATCATCAATGGTCATGACTATACCGAGTAATCCCTGGTCATAATCACACCAATAACTGTCCATCAATGAACTACAGGTCAATGAGGACTTTTAACACATCATTCGTCATATTACGGTCATGATTATACTGAATAATCCCTGGTCATAATCATACTAAGTCCATCTATGCACGTAAGCCAAAGATGACTTTCATCACAATATAAGCATGAGGATGATGACAATGACATAATAATTCAATAAAACAAGTTCAAGGATAAAAATCAATAACGTCCAAATTGTCAACATGATGCTTCTTTGCAGAGTAAAATTGAAGAATGCTCAGAAGAATATTTCCATGAAAAGATACTGGATGAAGCGCAAATATCAAGGATATTCCACTAATTTCATGGAGTATAGAAGCCAAAACTTTAACCAACTGAGTATAATAGAATATATGAAACTTCAAATGGATTTTTGCCGGCATAATCCACGTAGACGGATTATTTCCACAATTTAATAAGGAATGAATACGAAGGATTATTCACCATGCATGCGGTAATCCACATAGATAGGTTATTCCAACATAATAATAAAGAATGAAAAAATAGAAGAATTCACCAGGCCTGCGTAATCCGCACAGACAGGTTATTCCAACAGAGTAACATAGAATGGAACCAGGTCATGCGTAATCCGCACAGACAGGATATTCCAACAGAATAATAAAGAATGGAACCAGGTCATGCGTAATCCGCACAGACAGGATATTCCAACATAATAATAAAGAATGGAATAACAACAGAATTCACCAGGCATGCGATCGACCGCACAAACAGGATATTCCAACAGAATAATAAAAAATGGAATAACAGAAGAATTTCACCATGTATGCGGTATTCGCATAGACAGGTTATTCCAACATAATAATAAAGAATGGAATAACAACCCTTACGAGTATTGAAAGAAAATAACTCTCTTCATGAATACGAAAGAATAATACCCCTTACCTTAGAAGAAAACAGGAATAGTGAGGTAGCAGACTTCTCTTCTCCTTTCTCTCTATAATAATTCCTCTATAGCTTTTGTGAATTGGTGAGAAATGAAGGAAGAATGAGCTTCTATTTATAGGAAAATATAGTTTTGATAATTGCACGTTTTTTGGCTCGAAATATTACAGTATAATACCTTCCTCTTTTTCTTCATTTTTAATTTAGTCCTGCAAGTATTATCAAACTTGCACCACCTCCCCTAATAGTAAATAATGTGAATCAATAGTTCAATCATGTGAATCAATAGTTATAATCATGTGAAAATACGAATTATAGTATAGTACCTCCATCTATACCTCCATTTTAACTTAGTCATGCAAGTATTATCACTCTTTTTGACTCCCCTAATAGTATAAGAATGTGAATCAATAGTACACACATGTGAACAAATAGTTATAATCATGTGAATTAATAGCAATTAATTTCTCGTTTATCCGATTAATTACCCGACTGGTTAGTATAACTTCCAGACATCAATTAATATCGAAATAAATGTCGATTTCCATTAACACTAATAATTCCAACACAATTGAACTATTAATTTCATCTATAATAAACACGAACTTATTTATCATTAATATTATAACTCACAATATTTAACAACGAGGTCATTCCGGGAAAGAGGGGCTTTCCGATAAGGATTTCTTCTTATTGGCGCCATGATTAGATGACCAAACCTCTCTTTGTGTAACTTCTAGACATTGAAAATATTGCAATTTAATAATATGAATAACTTTGTCGCCTCAATTATTGATTTAATAATATAACATATTATGCGAGATGATCTTTGTGACAATAATTGAATCAATAATATGAGAGATATGATGCAGCAATTACTGTAGCAATAATTGAGTATAACTGAGTGACTTCTCACGTAAGCATCAATAATCAATATCGTGTGCTACTATGCAACCATGCGTATTACTATACATTTACTACCGGGTAGTTCAACAGTTTTAACGGTAACACTTTCGCCATTATTTTTATAAAATGATAATTCTGTCATTTTCTAACTACGACAATACTTCCGTTGTGGGGTCCACCAATGATTGTGCCGTCGTACGAATATTCCATGTTAAAACGAATATTCTCCGACCAATCGAATATTATATAACCACTTTCTTACTTTGTAAAATTTGTAAATATTACCCACAACTATAATATTATATCAAATTCACACCATAATATTCAAAAATATATTTCGAGAAAATTATTCTTTATTCATAAAAGTGAGGGTCTTACAATCTCCCCTTCTTATGAAATTTCGTCCTCAAAATTAGGGTATGTACCTAGTATATCGAAGAGTTGAGGATATCTTGACTTCATCTCAAATTCTAACTCCCAGATCATTTCTTCCACATCGTGGTTTCTCCACAAAACTTTGACTTGAGGTATAACCTTGGAGCGTAGAATATGATCCTTCCTATCCAAGATTTTAAAAGGTAACTCTTCATACGTTAAATCTTCCTCTATCTCGTCTAGTTCTAGTTCAATAATATGGTTCGGGTCTTTCACATATTTACGTAACATAGATATGTGAAAAATGATATGAACACGAGATATACTTGGCAGTAGGGCGAGTCTATAGGCCACAGTTTCTACTCGATCGAGGATTAAAAATGGGCCAATGAATCGAGGATTGAGCTTTCCTCTCTTTCCAAATCTCGTAACTCCTTTCCATGGAGCAACACGTAACAACACATGGTCTCCAATATTGAATTCCACGTCCTTTCGATGAAGAGCAGCATAACTCTTTTGTCGATCTTGTGAGGTTTTTATACGTTATCGGATTGTTTGAATCTTTTCCGTAGTCATACGTACCAAATCTGGTCCCAACAATGTTGCTTCACCCACCTCATCCCAACATATTGGAGAACGACACTTTCTTCCATACAACGCCTCAAATGGAGCCATGCCAATACTTGCTTGATAACTATTATTGTAGGAAAACTCCACCAATGATAAGAACTTGTCCCAACTTCCCTTGAAGTCAAGGACACAGAGTCTTAATAAATCTTTAAGAGTTTGAATAGTCCTTTCCGACTGTCCGTCCATTTGAGGATGGTATGCCGAATTAAATCGTAAATCCGTGCCCATAGCTTTTTGGAAACTAACCCAAAATCTTGAAGTGAATCTTGGGTCTCAATCAGAAACTATGGATATTGGCATACCATGCAATCTTATAATCTCATTTATGTACATACTAGCAAGACGTTCAAGTGTAAAAGTTTCTCGTATCGGTAAAAAATGAGCAGACTTGGTCAATCTATCAACAATGACCCAAATCGCATCTATGCCTTGAGAAAACTTGGGAAGACCGATGCTTGAAATCCATGGTAATGTGCTCCCACTTCCATTCTGGAATTTCAAGTGGTTGCAATGGACCTTTTGACACTTGATGCTCTGCCTTGACTCGTTGACAAGTTAGACACCTTGAGATAAACCCCGCTATCTCTCTCTTCATATTGCTCCACCAAAATGTACGTCGAAGATCACGATACATTTTGGTACTCCCAGGATGGATTGCAAACAGTGTGTTGTGCGCCTCCATCATGATTTTATACTTCAAGTCAGAATTGTTAGGAACACAAAGTCTGGAGTTGACTCAAAGTATTCCTTCTTCATCGATTCTTGCTTCCGGAATAGCGCCTTCGTGTACTTTCTTCCTCATACGCATCAGCTCCAGGTCTGTAGCTTGAGCAACTTTAAGTTTATCAATTAAATTCGGTTCTACTCATATATTCGCCATCATCATATGGTTCCCTGGAGTCTTTAACTCTATCTCCATCCTTTGTAAGTCATAAAAAATAGGCCTTTGCATTGACAATATCGCACTCGTACCCGCATATGATCTTCTACTCAATGCGTCGGCTACCACGTTCGCTTTTCCAGGATGGTATTGGATGGTATGATTATAATCTTTCAACAACTCAAGCCATTGTCGTTGCCGCATGTTGAGTTCCTTTTGAGTGAAGAAATATTTGAGGCTTTTATGATCCGTATAAATCTCCACATTCTCTCCATACAGGTAATGCCTCCAAATCTTAAGCGCAAAAACGGCTGCTGCCAACTCTAGATCATGAGTAGGATAATTTCTCTCATATTCTTTGAGTTGTCGTGAGGCATAGGCTATGACTTTCCCATGTTGCATGAGAACACATCCTAACCCTTTGCCTGAAGCATCACTGTAGATGACAAATCCCTCCGAGCCAGATGGTATTGTCAGAACAGGTGCTGAAATGAGTCTTCCCTTGAGTTCTTGAAAACTCTTCTCACATTCCTCGCTCCAACCGAACTTTATATCTTTTTGAGTCAGCTGAGTTAATGGAGTAGCGATTCAAGAAAACCCTTCTACGAATCTCCGATAATAACCAGCTAAGCCGAGAAAGCTACGTACTTCGGTCACTGACTTAGGTTGCTCCCAGCTTTCAATTGCTTCAATCTTTGCCGGGTCAACAGATATTCCATGATTTGATATTACGTGCCCAAGGAATACAACTTCCTCAAGCCAGAACTCGCATTTCTTCAACTTGTCATATATCTTGTTTTCATAAAGCTTTTGGAGTATCAGCCTCAAGTGTTGCCCATGGTCTTCACGAGTTTTGGAGTATATGAGGATGTCATCAATAAAGACGACCACAAAGTGATCAAAATATTCCTTGAATACTCAGTTCATCATGTCTATGAAGGCAGCAGGAGCATTAGTCAATCCAAAAGACATGACTAGGAATTCATAATGCCCGTACCGAGTTCTAAAAGAAGTCTTTGGAATGTCATAAGTTTTAATCTTCAACTGATGATATCCGGAACGAAGATCAATCTTTGAAAAGAATTTGGCTCCTTGCAACTGGTCAAACATGTCATCAATACGAGGCAACGGGTACCTATTTTTGATGGTGACATGATTCAACTCCCGATAATCAATACAAAGTCGCATACTTCCATCTTTCTTCTTCACGAATAGAACAGGAGCACCCCAAGGAGACGTACTAGGACGAATAAAATCGATGTCTAACAATTCCTGTAGTTGGGTTTTTAACTCCTGAAGTTCAATAGGAGCCATTTGATATAGGGCTTTGGAAAAGGGTTTTGTACAGGATTCAAGATCGATACAAAATTCAATTTCACGCTCTGGGGGTAGGCCAGGAAGTTCTTCAGGGAATACGTCAGGAAATTTATTAACAATAGAAATATCATTCAAATCTAACATATTTTTATTTAAATCCGTGACATGGGCTAAGAAAGCTGGACATCCATTTTTTAATAAACGAATAGCTTTATGAATTGATATGACAGTGATTGATTTTAGTGGTTTGGTTGCTTGAATTCACATAATACGTTGGTTAGGAATATGAAAGCTAACAACCTTACGAAAATAATCGATTTTAGCATGATGAGTAGTTAACCAATCAATCCCTAAAATCACATCAAATGCAAGTATTTTCAAAGAAATAAGATCGACATGGAATGCGCCACTGATATGAATCAAACAAGACTTATAAACAATGGATGTAATGAAGGTTTCTCCCAACGGAGTTTCAACAGATAAGTCAAAGTCTAATTTCTCCGGAGTCAAATTTAAATGTTGAGCGCAAGTAGGAGAAATGAAAGAATGGGTAGAACCGTTATCAAATAAGGAATAAAATTCACTAGAGTTTATGATTAGCCTACCCGTGATCATTTCGTTAGGATTCCTCGCTTTTTGAGAGGTTACGACAAACGCTCTCCCTTGAACTACTGGTTTTGTCTTGTCTAGGACACCCTTTTATTCCTCCATCCCAGCTGGACTTGACTTTGGTGCACAACAAAATCAGGCTAGGTGTCCTTCTTTTCCACAATTGTAACACGCTTTGGACAACATCACGCAGTTTGGACTGATATGTCCCTCCCCTCCACATTTGTAACATACGATCGGCGGTCGTTCTCCTTCCTTAACAACAGGTGCTGGTGCTGACGTCTTTCCATCATTGTTGAATCTCCCCTTCTTGAAATGTCCACTCTTATTGTCATGGCCATGATTACCACCGAAGTGATTACCATTTTGGGCATGTTAATTCCCTCCACGCTTGTTGTCACCGCTTCGATGACTGCTACCACTGGTATTATCGACTTGTCGGCTGCTCTCTCTTGGTTGGGTTGACTCATTATCGCGCTCCAATAATTGAGCCATATTCACAACATCTGAATACAAACACAGTTTGTGAGAAATTAGGTATTGACGTATCTCAGGTTTCAAACCTCTTAGAAACATCCGCGTCATTCTCTCTTCATTATCAACCAAGTAGGACGCAAACTGAGACAACTCGGCAAACTTAGCTTCATACTGCGCCACTGTCATATTGTTTTGCTCAAGCTTGATGAACTCTACCTCCTTCATGTGACGAATACTTTTAGGAAAGTACTTGTCGTTGAACAGCACTTGGAACTTCTCTCAAGACATTTTGAGTGCGACAGGTTGAGTACGCTTTACAGATTCCCACTAGTAATCTGCCTCTGCTCGCAACATGAAGGTGGCAAAGCGAACCTTTTGCTCCTCGGAGCATCCCAAGACATCCAATATCTTGTTGATATGCTTTATCCACGTCTCTGCCTTAAGTGGTTTTGGCTCTCCAAAAAACTCCGATGGTCCAGCTCCTTGAACTGCTTAGCGGTGATCGTCCGAGAGTTGTCAGTGTTTCAACCTGCATTTTGGACAGGAGCCACCCTCGCCTGATGTTGCATGAATTGCATAAAGCCTCTGAACATCCCATCGTTCATCATTTGATCGTTGTTGTTTACTTGAGGATTATTGTCTTCCTGTTGCACATTATCCTGTGTATTAATCTGTGGTGACTCAACGGTCTCATGTGCTTCATTGCTTATCTCAATATTTTCGGATGCCATTTTCAAATATTGCCACAAAACAAGGGTTAATTAACATATCACATATTATCCCTATACTCTGACCGACCAATTAAATACCAAATAAACTTAGGTAGGTCATACTAGCGAAGGTGTAGCATCCCCGAATCCAGGTCCCCAAATCACCTCGGATCCGGTACACTATTTCTATAACTTTTTGCGGAAGATATAAACATAAATTATTTATACATTAAACTTTACACACTATTCCCCAAAATCGAGTAACCTTAACTTATACACAAATCATAACTTATCTAACACATAACACAATTATCAAACTATACTATTACAAACTAGTCAAGACATTTTATCCCAAGTTTGAACTTGGCATTAACCTTTTCCATGTCAGATCCCACATATATGCCTTTTTATCTGCAATGTTTATCATGATATAGCAAGGGTGAGCATGAAAGTTGCCCAACAAGTTTAAATACAATTTAAGGATATATCATGATTGAAGAGTATGAATAATAAGTTGGCTATAATTCATCAATATAATTGAGAACTAAAGACGAACAAACTTTTGACCGAACAAGTTTTAAACATGAACAAACATTTACGGACCAACCTAGAATGAAGGTGATCAACCTTTCATAATCGACTTATACATGCAAGATGTACAGAGTACAATTTTCATGGCAATCAAAGAATGATTAACCATAAGCTTAAATAAAATACTCTTAGTAGAGTTAAGTAAATACAAACTTGCTTCGAACATTGATTCTGTAACGCAATTTATAACGCTTTATCCAAGACCTAATATTAGTAATATATAGATCTCCAATATTAGAAGAATATCATTACAATATAATACTATTATATTTATATACACGTAATAACCTAAACACATAACACATAAGCCTATCATTTATACAAACACATAAGACATATCATCAAGTCAAACTATTTCAATCGACTTAAAAGCGACATAATCCTATCATCCCGAAGCGGTTTAGTGGACAAAATATCGAGTTTAAGTTCAATTAAACTCTTCCTAAACACTTAACACTTATCACAGATAATTTCTTATTAGTCAAAATAATTTTCAAAGACTTGAAATAATTTTCGGATAATTAATATCATTTATCAATATTTTTCAATCATTAAAATCGTATTTAAATGAATTAAATACCACATAATTCCTTAATCATTATTATTCATTTAATATAAAATATTAATGAAAATCATAACATAATATTATTATAATATCACAAAGTATTTTTAATACCTTAAAATCATAATTATATAATTTTTAAACACTTAAATCCATTATCCGATAATTGACATTAATATTAAAATATTAATATTTTCATGCCAAAATATCAAAAATTATATTTTATAACTTAAAATATTTTTATAACACTTAAATCATTTTTATATGATTTTAAAACATTAATTCTATTTTTCCTTAATTTATTTAATATATTTATTAAATAAACTAATTAACATTAATAATAAATTATTAATGAATTTCATCATAAAATATTAAAAGTCATCAAAATAACTTAAATATTTTTTAACAACATAAAATAATTTTTCATGATTTTTTATGAATTAAAACCATTTTTAAATAATTTATTTAATATTATAATTAAATAAATAAATACCTTTTATATTTCAAAAATATTAAATATTTTCAAATATACCCAAAATAATTAAAACTATTTTTCGGACTTTAAAATAATTTTTCGAATTTATTATGTATTTTAATAATTAAAACCATTTTTTTCTATTTATTAATAATTAATTTCTATTTTCCAAAAATAAAGTGTCATTAAAAGGGCCTCTATAAGCAGGCAAACTGCCGCTATAGGTGTTCTTAATGTTCTTGAGCCCAAACCCAAAATTCTTGTCAGATTGCAGGGTACTTAGTTTGACCAAGTCTAAAACTGTGTGGTTTATGATTCTGGGCGGTTTGATGTGTTACACATGTAGTATCAATGTAATACTACACTAACAAACAAGTTTCAGGACCAAATAACAACACATCAAGAAGTTATTAGCCGATTAAAACGTTGTCAGAGGCCTGCTGGGAATTCTGGGTTTTCCAGATTCCCAGTCAGTTTCGAGGGACTACATTGTGGCTAAATTTTATACATGATCCAATCATGTTCCACGTGATATTAAGGTTCAGATCTATAGTCATTATGTCAAGGTACATTAATATAGCAAAAAAATAAGTCTAACAACAACTTATACACACGATTCAAGCCGGTCAAAGTAGGGGTCAAGAACTGTTCTTGAACAAATCTGGGTTTTCCACACATTTCTATGATTCTGAGCAAGATATTGGTGATCTAATGATTGTAGTATGTAGATTACATACCAGGCTACAGTATCAAACCAACAAATCAATCAAAAACATAACGTACAAGTAAGATCAAGGCCTGCAAAGGTTGTCAGAAACCATTTGGGCAAATCTGGGCTGCCCAGATTCCAGATTTTGTGATCGGTTAAAGGGTTTTGACTACTCATAACTTTCGATCTAGACATGCAATGACTCTGATTCAAGTTCCAGAGTAAAGACCACATGGCATAGAACAGATCTAAACAACAAACACACTAAACATCTAACACACACAGATCTATGACGTCTGACATATGGATGTCAGACAACTTTTCAACCTTTTTCCAGATTTTTTTGAAAATGCTAGATTCGAGTAATTTGATGTTATGGATCTGGGATTTAACAACCCAGATCACTAAATAACATCACAATACACAACATTAACTAATCAACAACAACGTTTAACACCAAATCATGAGATTTCAAATTTTTAGGGTTTTATACCTTTTGAGCTTGATTTTGATTTTCTGATCTTGATG
This sequence comes from Panax ginseng, assembly GCA_020205605.1. NCBI lineage: Eukaryota > Viridiplantae > Streptophyta > Magnoliopsida > Apiales > Araliaceae > Panax > Panax ginseng. The sequence continues at coordinate 63,675,509 of CM035144.1, read as the reverse complement.
TTCTGATCTTGCCAAGCTATGAACTTATTCTAACTTATCTTATCTCACTCTCTCACACTACAATTCGATTTTTAGAGAGAGAGAAAAGGTTGGCAAAAATGAAAAAGTAAAGTAAACTTTTCTCTCTCCTTTAATCTTATATAATTGATAAAATTCAATGTATGTTCTTTGATTTTATTTGAGATTCTTTGGTCATATAAGTCACATGCTAGGCTAGGGTTTGGTGAGCAACTCACCATAGGTTTAGATTTACAAGTAACATAATAAATAATGCAAAAAGGGCATTTTGGTCTTTTTGATTTTTATTTTAATGGCATTCTTGTAATTGGCCAAACCCTTAGGGTTTAGGGTTTATTAGGGTTTAGGGTTTAGAGTATTTAGGGTTTATGTTTTAACCCTTAACTTCCAAATTAAATTTCTAAAATTTCCAATTTAGGTTTTCAAAATTGAAAATTAATATTTCTAACTTATAATTAGGATTTTCTAATTATATTAAAATTTCTTAATCATACATTAAATATTGCTAATTAGGATACTCCTAATTAAAATAGCTAATTAAGCAATTAGGGTCAAAATGATCATTATGGTTTATAAACCACTAATAAGGGTTTCTAATAGAAAATAGATTTTCTAAATTAGAAATTAAATTTCGTAATTAGATTTGGTTTTCCTAATTACTTAACCTTAAAATTAGGATTAATATATCCTAATTAACATTAAATTATTAAATTAACACTTAGGTTTCCCTAATTATAAAATTAGGGTTTTTAATACCGAAATTAGGGTTTCAAATTTGGAATTAGGGTTTTGTAATCAATTTGTTAAGATTAACCCTAATTAATCCTATAATTATTTACACTTACGCCATTAAATTCCCGATTTAGGGTTCCATGCACCGAATTAGGATTTCGGATTCTCGGAACTGAAATTAGGGTTTCCAGAACCAGTTTCTAGGGTTTCTTGTCAGGCGTTAGGGTTTTCTAACTGAACACTGTCGTTCTTAATATACGATTAGGGTTTGACACATATATTCTTTATCTGGTCAACCCTTGACCTTTAACCACATTCTGAACACATACATAACCATATACACAGAACATATTCACAAAAATCCTTAATCCTGAATAATTCACCTAAATCCTTCACAGAATTTTGAAATCCTCAAAATTCCATCCCAATAACATCAAATGCATACACTTATTTTCTGTCTAGGTCTAATATTTGACCTTAAATCAATCATTTAAGATTTTAGTAAATTGTCCAAATTCTCGGGTTGTCACAGAAGGAATTCCCCGTCTCTCCCCTCCTAGTTCTTGTCTCACATCTCAGCCAGAGATCATATCCCTAAGCTTTGATACCAACTGTGACGCCCCCAAAATAGGTATACATCACCCATCTTGAGTCGCCAAATACATGGTACAAAATTCAAATACAACTTAATTATATAACAGTCGTGTAAAATACGATAAAACATAATCTAAGAGTTTTAATAAAAATATTGTCATCTAGACAATATCCACACTCAATGGAGTCCTTATTACATTTATTGTCACACTATTAAACAGAATAGTGAGGACTACTAATGCTATCATCTGGACCGTCACTCCGTTCCCCGAATAGTCCCGGGTACGTTATCATTTCCTGAAGAGAACAGTGAAAGAAAGGGTGAGCTCGACTAGCCCAGTAAGAAATATTATGACTAAGATAATGCAGAATAAATTATCATTAGCCTTGAACAATGTTAAACTGATAGAATATAATAGACAACAAGTTTAACTGCAGCGGAACAGGCAATCCATTAGAAGAGTCAAGTAGAGCATAAAATCTACTATCTTCTATGATTTAAAAAGTTTTTCATCAACTTTATCGCTGAGACTCAGCTTAATAAATAAAATCGAATTATCCCTGCATCACGGCCAAAGATATTCATGTAATCATCAATGGTCATGACTATACCGAGTAATCCCTGGTCATAATAACACCAACAACTGTCCATCAATGAACTACAGGTTAATGAGGACTTTTAACACATCATTCGTGATATTACGGTCATGATTATACCGAATAATCCCTGGTCATAATCATACCAAGTCCATCTATGCACGTAAGCCAAAGATGACTTTCATCACAATATAAGCATGAGGATGATGACAATGACATAATAATTCAATAAAACAAGTTCAAGGATAAATTTTAAAGATTTATAATTTTAATTTATCCAGAAATCAATAACGTCCAAATTGTCAACATGATACTTCTTTGTGGAGTAAAATTTAAGAATGCTCAGGAGAATATTTTCATGAAAAGATACTAGATGAAGCGCAAATATCAAGGATATTCCACTAATTTCATGGAGTATAGAAGCCAAAAATTTAACCAACTGAGTATAATAGAATATATGAAATCGCAAATGGATTTTTGCCCGCCATGCGGTAATCCACGTAGACAAATCATTTCTATAATTTAATAAGGAATGAATAGGAATGATCATTCACCATGCATTCGGTAATCCACATAGATATGTTGTACCAACAGAATAATAAAGAATGGAATAACAGAAGAATTCACCAAGCGTGCGTAATCCGCACAGACAGGTTATTCCAACAGAGTAATAAAGAATGGAACTAGGTCATGCAAATCAAGCATGCACGGGATATTCCAAATGTAATAATAAAGAATGAAATAACAACAGAATTCACCGTGCATGCGATAGACCGCATGCATAACGGAGTTATTCCAATGAAATAATAAAGAATGGAATAATAGAAGAATTTCACCATGTATGTGGTACTTCGCATAGACAGGTTATTCTAACATAATAATAAAGAATGGAATAACAACCCTTACGAGTATTGAAAGAAAATAACTCTCTTCATGAATACGAAAGAATAATACCCCTTACCTTAGAAGAAAACAGAATAGTGAGGTAGCAGACTTCTCTTCTCCTTTCTCTCTATAATTTCTCTCTATAATAATTGCTTCTATAGCTTTTGTGAATTGGTGAGAAATGAAGGAAGAATGAGCTTCTATTTATAGGAAAATATAGTTTCGATAATTGCACGCTTTGGGGCTCAAATATTACAAGATAATACCTTCCTCTTTTTCTTCATTTTTAATTTAGTCCTGCAAGTATTATCAAACTTGCACCACCTCCCCTAATAGTAAATAATGTGAATCAATAGTTCAATCATGTGAATCAATAGTTATAATCATGTGAAAATACGAATTATAGTATAGTACCTCCATCTATACCTCCATTTTTAACTTAGTCATGCAAGTATTATCACTCTTGCACCAACTCCCCTAATAGTTCAAGAATGTGAAACAATAGTACACGCATGTGAACAAATAGTTATAATCATGTGAATTAATAGCACTTAATTGCTCGTTTATCCGATTAATTACCCGACTGGTCAGTATAACTTCCAGACATCAATTAATATCGAAATAAATGTCGATTTCCATTAACACTAATAATTTCAACACAATGGAACTATTAATTTCATCTTTAATAAACACGAACTTATTCATCATTAATATTATAACTCACAATATTTAACAACCAGGTCATTCCCAGGAAAGAGGGGGCTTTCCGATAAGGATTTCTTCTTATTGGCGCGCAATTAGATGACCAAACCTCTCCTTGATAGAACTTCTAGACATTGTAAATATTGCAATTTAATAATATGAATAACTTTGTCATCTCAATTATTGATTTAATAATATAACATATTATGCAGATGATACTGTGACAATAATTGAATCAATAATATGAGAGATATGATGCGAAGAATTCTCGTAGCAATAATTGAGTATAAGCGAGTGACTTCTCACGTAAGCATCAATAATCAATACCGGTAAGCTACTATGCAACCATGCGTGACATCAGACGCTTACTACCGGTAGTTCAACAGCTTTTAATCTAAATACTTTCGCCGTTATTTTTATAAAATGATAATTACATGCTTTTTAACTACGACAATACTTTCGTTAGGGGTCCACTAATGATTGTCTTGCCATCGTCTTTAATATTCCCCACCAATCGAATATTATATAACCACTTGCTTACTTTGCAAAATTTTTAAATATTACCCGCAACTATAATATTATATCAAATCCACACCATAATATTCAAAAATATATTTCGAGAAAATTATTCTTTATTCATAAAAGTTGGGGTCTTACAATCACTGTGCCTTTGTTTTTCAACCAAAACAGTTAATTTAAAATACTTTGTTTTTGTTTCTTCATCTACTCTCCAAATCAATAGTCAATTTATACATTATACAATGAATTAAACATCAATTTTTACTTTAAACTAAGCCATATTCATATATATTCATACCAATTCACTATAATATGATTTCCTTCATAAATAAATACATTACATGAATCAATTTACTATAACTCATCTATAAACTTATGAAAACTATTTTATATCAACCAACTATCATATAAAAACTATATATAACAAATAATTCAACCCTCACAAAGTTTTACAGAGGATTTTTGAATAGAATAAAAATACAACTTTTGAAAAATAGAAGAGTAAGATGATACTTTTGTTTTCTAGAAGATGATAGTTACCCTTTGATTATCAAGATTCCTTCCCACAATTCCTATCTCAAAATCTCTCTAGAATTCTCCCAATTCTCTCTCAATTTTTCTCAGCAAACTTTCTTCTTCTGTGTTCTTTCTAACTTATGTACTTAAAATTACAACGTATATAATATAATAGGTATTAATTATATAATATAAATATATCTATAACGGACATCAGTTATTTTATTATTGAAAATTAAAAGCCATAAGGCTTGTTTGGCTAACTACTTTAAAAATTAACCACTTAAATCCTTATGCCTTGTTTGGTAAAACATATTTAAATTAAAACTTAACATTTTATTAAGCCTTGTTTGGCAAAACTGAATTAACCTTTTTTTAACTTATTTTAATAACTCCTTTATAACATAGTTTATGGTCACACTTTATTTAATTAAATTTTAATATTCAATTTAATTAATTCTAATAACAATTTATGAAATTAGTTTACCACATAAATCAATATAACAAAATTATAATTTTCTTTATAATTATAATTTTATTTAATAAATTAACACATCATTTTAATTATAAATTCAAACTAAAATATCATTATAATAATTCATTTAATCATTATAAGCCCTCTAACTTAATTATTAATTTAATTATCTCATGATAATTAATTTCCTTAACTCATTAATTATTTATTTAATAAATAATTAACCAAATCAAATCAAATTAAACAAATATTTGTTCAACAATAAACATATCCATTAAATACTTATATAATTCAATAAATATTTAAAATTATAATTTAAAATTCTGGATTGTTACATCATTTTCTCATTACAAGGATTCTGTCCCCAGAATCACAACTCAAATAAATTATTCGTCAAATTCTTCCCTCCTTACAAAGATTCTGTCCCCAGAATCAAAGACACATATTAAAAAAATAACTCAGGGTAATCTTTAATCATTTTATCTTCGAGTTCCCACGTAGTTTCTTTAGCATTGTGGTTCCTCCATATCACCTTCACAGAAGGTATTACTTTATTCCTGAGCACTTGTTCTTTCCTGTCAACTATCTGGATAGGAACTTCTTCATAAGACAAGTCTTTATCAAACTGCAATGGTTCGTACTCAATCACGTGCTTGTAATTGGGTTTATATGATCGTAACACCGAAACATGAAAAACATTGTGGACGTTTTCCAACTCTGGAGGTAGAGCTACCTCGTAAGCCACTTCTCCTACTCTTCGCAGCATTTTGAAGGGTCCAATAAACCTCGGGTTAGTTTTCCCTTTTTACCGAAATGAATTTTCCTTTCCAAGGAGAAACTTTTAAGAACACAAAATTTCCTACGTCGAATTCACGATCTTGTCTGTGTTGATCAACATACTTCTTTTGTCTGTCTTGAGCAACTACCAATCTTGTCCTGATGAGTTTAACAACCTCAGCAGTTTGTTATACCAGTTCTGGTCCTAACAGTTGACGTTCACCGACTTCATCCCAGCACAGTGGAGTTCTGCAGTTCTTTTCGTATAATGCTTCGTAAGGTGGCATGTCGATGATTGCGTGGTAACTGTTGTTGTATGCAAATTCCACCAATGGTAAATGTTCATCCCAGCTCCCTTTGAAATCCATGATGCATGCTCTAAGCATATCTTCCAACGTCTAGATTGTTCGTTCGCTTTGGCCATCTATTTGCGGATGATATGTCGTACTCATTCTCAACTGTGTTCCCATACATTCTTGTAGTCTCTTCCAGAAGTTTGATGTGAATTGCGGATCTCTATCTGATACAATTGACATTGGAACTCCATGTCTCGAAATGGTTTCTTTAACGTACAACTTTGTCAATTGATCAAGATTGAATATAATCTTTATTGGCAAAAAGTGTGCTGATTTTGTCTGTAATGACCCCAAAATTCATACAATATAATTCTCAACTTCGGTCGTTAATAACACATCTACCTTCTGATTTTACATCATTATTCGATGTTAAACTATATAAAATGCGGAATAATTTAAACTTTTATGTCTTTTTACTTTAATTTCCTGAATCAAAACCTTTATCATCTACATGTCTTTGAATCAATCTTATTTTATGATTTACTTTATCACTGTTATTATATAAAATTTTACATTTCAATCTGATAACCTTTACATATCAGATAACTCTAACTTTAGCTTTACAACTCAACATAAAACTATACATCATAAAATATTTAGTACATCTCATGAATCTTAATCATGGTATTAAGAAATAACAACTTTAGCTACAATATTAATCTTCGTGTATTATTTTTGATCCACGTCATTCAAGTAGCACATAGTGTTACCTTCAATCCTTAACTTTTGCAAAATGGTTATTTGCAAGGTTGAGCTCGACGATATTTCAACAAAATCTAATAGTTTTCATGCATCATGTAGCACATAATAACATGCTCAACATATATCTCATAAACATTGGACTAACATAACATACATCTTACAATTCATATAACAAGTATAAAGATTGAGTTCCTTACTCAATCAAAGATGCTTTTACTCAATCAACGAGTCATAAGTTGACTTTAACATTTCATACATTCAACATATATATAACACATCATGCTCTTTGCAATAAATATTTAAAATAGTTAATCACCAAGTTCACATAGCAAATAGGAACTTGAAGACTCGCCTTGATCGTTGTTTACCAATAACAGCTTTAATAAATTACAGCTTATCTCGCACTTCACGTGTCCTACACAATTATATAATCATGCATCAACTATTAGTCACATAGCAATGCATAGTAGTTGTAATGTAAACTTTACTCTACATCTCATAACCCTTCCTATTATATATACACAATGTTCAATTTTATTGTGTTAACTTTCAACTTATATCTCACTGTATTTCATATTCGAAGTTTATTCAAGTGTTTAAGTATTTCTAGGACTACTTATTGGTTTTATATTAACACTATTCAATATCTTATTATATTCATTTCATTTGATTTAAAACACTTTTTACGTTCATTATCACTTATCACGTCGTTTCGACATTTATTCGTCACACGCCGAATTTGTCTCTCTTGTGTGTGCTTAGTATGCACATTCAACTTATCTAATATATCATTTATTAATGTTAAACATCATTATACTTCATAATATTCATGTTCTATAACTTATAACAACATCTATTATCGTCGACATCACTATACTTGTGTATGTGCTTGTCCGACACCCTCCGATTGCCTTTGAATACGCATCAGTCACAAAGATGACCATTTTGACTACTATTTCCGCCCTTAAATTGAAACACTTAAAGAATAAAAGTTCTAGGTATATTCGTCCTCTTTTCGGATCATCTTGAATCACCTTAATCGGAGTTCGTATGAAAACGTTATGGCCATTTTACTAAAATAGGTCAAAATAGTCACACCTGACATAGTTTAGGCCCAAATTGCCCTAATTAAGCCTTAGGCACAGCCAATAAGAATCAAGCTCTACAGATGTAGTTAAGTTGCCTAAAATGACTTAGGGCACAATACAAATTTGCTACCAATTAGCGTAAATGGACCCAAGCTACCGTTTTTTTTCGATTTTTTTTTTTTCTCTTACTAATCTTCGTAACTTGAGCTATACACATCCAAATTAGTCCATTTTCGATTCTATGAATTCGTAATTCATAAAACTACAACATACTAGAATTCTAACAATTTATAAAAATATTAACCAACCTAAAATTTTACCCAAAACACATGTTCATACTCTATTTTCATGTTTTAAACACATTTAGCGAATTCATTCGCTACGAATTCGTTTCTCAACCAAATTGGTCCGTTTAACTTTCGTTCTTTTCCTTTTTCAATGTACTAACAACTTCCATTATCAATTTACAGTTTAGAGTTTGAATTCAAAACCAATTTTAACTCCAAAACATACCATATAATATATATAACACCAAAACTCAAGTTCTTCACCTTCAAACATGTTTTCATGAATTCGATACTTCAAAAATCATCTATAAACAACATAATACAGATTATGTAATCCCAATACACATAAAAATTAATTTCTCAACAATTAACCCTAGAACTTCAATTACAGAGAACTTAGAAAACAAAACTAAGAACTTGAAACTTTAAAATAGATTACTTATCTTTAATTAGCTAGATGATTAGAGAAGCTTGATTAATCTTCTTCCTCTTCTTTGATTCTCAGAATTTTTTCTTCTCAATTACAAAGAATTCTCTCCTTTCTCTAACCCTCTTCTCGTGTTCTTAACCTTAGAAAAGAACACGTAAAATAAACCCAACTCCCTCTCTTTCACGTACATTAGTTACAATAGGTGTCAGTTACAATAAACCAAAAGTCATAAGGCTATGTTTGGTTACACATAATTTCCCCCATACTAGATTATTTTAATAATATTATATTATATAGTTTTTAATTGTTACACTTGTAACCAATTTACATAACTTACAATAATAATTATAATTTTTATTATAATTGTTCTATGATTAATAAATAATCATATATCTAATTTAATTAATAAATTAGACTTAAACATCGCTTTATTTAATTTACTTATTTTCTTTAGTATTAAACAACTCATTTAATTTAATTAATTCATTAAATTAAATCTTCAAAGAATAAAATTTACCTTTGCTTTAACTTAATTATCATCCACACGTGACTAAATTATTATACCACAATTTCATAAATTATTTATTTTTCTCAATAAATAAATTATTTAAAATATTTATTTAATTCAATAAATATTTAAAATAATTACCAAATTCATTTAATTATTCAATAGTTAACTTAACTATTAAACCTCACTTTCCCAATATATATATATATATATATATATATATATATATATATATATATATATATCACACCGTATCACATATTTCAAAATATATAGCACATATATATACATACTCAAACTCAAAATATCTCATATTAAGAATTTTAATTATTAAATTCCTATTTTAATAACTTATAAAATTTTGGGTTGTCACATTGTCAGTCTGTCCACTATCACCCAAATCGCATCGCATCCTCTCCGAGTAGTTGGAAGACCCACCACAAAATCCATTGTGATGTGTTCCCACTTCCATTTCGGTATTTCCAACGGTTGAAGTAATCCGCTTGGTCTTCGATGCTCGGCCTTGACTCTTTGACATGTTAAGCATTTCGCAACACATTCTGCGGCATCTCTTTTCATGTTTGGCCAACAAAAATGTCGTCGTAAATCTTGATACATCTTCGTACTTCCCGAGTGTATCGAATATCTTGAGTTATGAGCTTTTGCCAAGATTTCTTCTTTAATAACTGGTACTGCTGGAACCCAGATTCTTCCCTCGAATCTTAGTAAGCCTTCGGTATCGATCTTGTATTTCACTTCACCACTCTCAACCACTTTCTCTTTGATCTTTCCACATTCTTCATCTTGTAGTTGAGCATTCTTTACCTTGTCAACCAAAGTTGAACTAGCTTCCATCTGGAAAAATCTTTCATCGGTTTCTTTTGGAAATTTGATTTCCAACTCTAGTCTTGCCATTGCTGAAACGAGCTCCTCCTGGTTAGTTAACAACATCAACTTCTCACGACCCTTCCTACTCAAGGCATCTGCAACCACGTTTGCTTTGCCTGGATGATAAAAGATCTCGCAATCATAATCTTTTATTAATTCCATCCATCTCCTTTGACGCATGTTTAGGTCCTTCTGTATGAAATTATTAAACTATCCAAAATAATGAGTAAAATTATAAAAGCCAAATTATTAATAAATATAAGATCACAAAATAAATCACAAATATTAAAAACTGAAATTCAAATAATTATTGGAGAATTAGGCTTACGACTTCACCCTAAGCTTCACTCTGATTTTTACACCTTTATTCCAGTTCAATTCATTATCCCAGTTTATTAATCAAGAACACTAATGTAGCACTACCCACCTCTCGATGTAATAATACCTCTGACGCCCCCAAAATAGGTCCAATCCATCCAACCTATTCTGAGTCGCCAAATACATGGTACAGAAAATAACTACAACTTTATTACTATAATTGTCGTGTAAAATACAACAACACATATGTTGTGAGTTTTGATACAAATATATACCAACTGTTGCTCTGGACACCAACACATATGTTGTGAATAGTACCTGTGAATAGTAACTCGTGAATAGTAACTTGTGAATAGTAACTCATGAATAGTAACCCATATTCGTACATAGTACCGTATACGTAAATAATATCATATACGTAAATAGTGTCATATACATGAATATAGTGTCGTATATGTGAATAGTAACCCCGACATGAAAAAAGGTAAAAATTCCACAATAAAACTCATATCAATAATTCGACATAATGATATTGAAGAAAATAATATCATTTAAGAAGAAAATAACATCCCTTACAATCCTTTAAAATCCCTTACAATCTCTTACCTCAAAAGAGCAGTACTTCTAACTGGAATATCGGATATGACACTGAAGGAAACTTGCACTGATTAGCAACTCTCAAAGTATCAAAATACTCACAAAAATACGCTCGATAATATAGGGAGAGAAAACTTATGTGTAAAATCCCAAATTTTACGAATAAAGATTTAATTTTCTCGAAATATTTTTTTTAATATTATGGTGTGGATTTGAGATAATGTTATAATTGTGGGTAGTATTTATAAATTTTGCAAAGTATGCAAGTTGTTGTATTATATTCGATTGGCTCTGGGAATATTCGCTTTTAGCGAGAGAATATTCGCATAACGACGCAATCATTTGTGGGGACCTCAAGAAAGGAATTATTGTTGGATTGAGAAAACGACAAAAATATTTTTATGAAAATAACGGCGGAAGTTTTACCGTTAAAACCGCTGAACTACCCTAGTAGTAAAAGTACAATGAATACGCTGTCGGTTGCATAGTAGCACACGGTATTGATTATTGATGCTTACGTGAGAAGTCACTCGCTTATACTCAATTATTGCTACAATAATTGCAGCATCATATCTCACATATTATTGATTCGATTATTGTCACAGTATCATCTGCATAATATGATATATTATTAAATCAATAATTTAGACGACAAAGTTATTCATATTATTAAATTGCAATATTTACAATGTCTAGAAGTTCTGTCAAGGAGAGGTTTGGTCACCTAATTGCGTGCCAATAGGGAGAAATCCTTATTGGAAAGCCCCCTCTTTTCTGGGAATGACATGGTTGTTAAATATTGTGAGTTGTAATATTAATGATGAAAAAGTTCGTGTTGATTAAAGATGAATTTGATAGTTCCATTGTGTTGGAATTATTTGTGTTAGTAGAAATCGACATCTATTCCGATGATAATTGATGTCTGGAGGTTATATTGTTCAATCGGGTATTCGGGACAGTTTTTGTGTCGGAGTACTATTCACGAGTTACTATTCATGAGTTACTATTTACGAGTTACTATTCACAAGTTACTATTCACCCGAACAATATATTTCTTTTTGGTCCAAATTATTTTTTGGTACAATATTATTCCATGATGTGATGTGCTAATTTTTCAGACCGTTGGTTGAATTTATAATAGTAAATCAATATGGATCGCTGGTTTAAAGTTTTAATAGTAAATCAATATGGATCGCTGGTTTAAAATTTTAATAGTGAATCAGTATGGACCGTTGCTTTAAGTTTTAATATGGACCGTCCGTTTAAAAGTAAATCAATCTGGACCGTTCATGAATTAGTTACTATTCAATCCATTCTCCTATAAATAGAAGCTCATTCCTTCATTATTTCTTACGAATTCACTGAAACTCTAGAGAGAGAAATTATAGAGAGAAATAAGAAGAGTATTCTGCTACTTCACTACTTCTATGTCCAGTTTCTTCTTTATAAGGTAAGAGATATTATTTGTTGTACTCATAAGGGGTATTATTTTTTTCTAATTCATGAAGAGAACTTCTGTTATTCCATTCCTTATTATTATGTAGGAATAACCTGTTTATGCGAAGTACCTCATACATGGTGAAATTCTTCTAGTATTCCATTCTTTATTATTCTGTTGGAATATCCTGTCGGTGCGAATTTTGGCCTGAACTGGTTCCGTTATTTATTATTCTGTCTGAATATCCTGTCTGTGCGTTTACGCCGGACCTGGTTCCATTATTTATTATTCCGCATTTATTATTCTGTCAAAATATCCTATTTGTGCGTTTACGCCGGACCTGGTTCTATTATTTATTATTCCGTATTTATTATTCTGTCGAAATATCCTATCTGTATGCTTATTACTGACTCGGTTCCATTATTTATTATTCTGCTTGGGAATAACTCGTTCATGCGAGATATCGCATTTATGGTGAATCCTTCTTTTATTCCATTCTTTATTATTCTGTTGGAATAACATGTCTATGCGGATTTCCACATGCATGGTGAATGATCCTTTGTATTCATTCCTTATTAAATTGTGAAAATGATCTGTATACGTGGATTATCGCATGGCGGGTGAAAATCCATTTGCAATTTCATATATTCTTTCTTATACTCAGTTGGTTAAAATTTTGACTTCTATACTCCATGAAATTGGTGGAATATCCTTGATATTTGCGCTTCATCCAGTATCTTTTCATGGAAATATTCTTCTGAGCATTCTTGAATTTTACTCTACAGAGAAGTATCATGTTGACAATTTGGACATTATTGAGTTCAGGATAAATTAACTTATAAATCTTTAAAATTTATTCTTGAACTTGTTTTATTGAATTATTATGTCATTGTCATGATGAGTTATGTTGATTATTGAATTATATATCTTTGGCTTACGTGCAAAGATGGAATGTTGATTATTGGTTTTATAGTTGTATATCTTTTGGCTTACGTGCGGAGATGGACTTGGTATGATTATGACTAAGGATTATTCGGTATAGTCATGACCATTGATGATTTAAAGAATATCCTTGGCCAGAGCGCGTAGATGATTCGATGATGTGGTTTATTTATTAAGTCGAGTCTCAAATGATAAAATTGATGAAAACATTTTTTAAATCATAGAAGATAGTAGGTTTTATTCTCTACTTGACTCTTCTAATGGATTGCTTATTCCGTCCGCAGCTTAAACTTGATGTCTATTGTATTTTATCGATTGTAACATTGTTGAAGACTATTGATAATTTATTCTGCATTATCTTAGTCATAATATTTCTTACTGGGCTAGTTGAGCTCACCCTTTCTTTCACTGTTCTCTTCAAGAAATGAGAATATAGCTGGGATGAGTCGGGGAAAGGAGTGATGGTCCAGATGATAGCATTAGTAGTCCTCACTATTCTGTTAAATAGTGTGACAATAAATGTAATGAGGACTCCTTTGAGTGTGGATATTGTCTAGATGACAATATTCCTATTTTACACGACTGTTGTATAATAGCCCTTTCATCAGAAAAATACGAATTTTATGTCAATTCCATACAAAATTAAATTCTCTACAACTTTGTAGCTTTAAGTTTTTCCAAATTCCAGACAGAAAATATCCGAAATCCACAAACGGATGATTTTTAACACCTTTTAAAATTCATAAAAAATCATACGTTAATTTTTAACGGTTCAAAATTTGTGAACATATACTCAATTTATATATGTATAACATATTCAAAAATCACAATGATCCAATGGTCGGATTAAAATTATAACTCATGCAATAGAGCTTTAAGAACACCGATTTGATTTTTAATGCCTCCATTCCGACAAAATACTGATAAAACACCTCAACATTAATTCCTTCATTTATATCCACACAAAATAAACATTTTCCTATCCCTCATTTATATCCACATAAAATAAATATTTCCTTATCATATAAATCAATAAATAATTATTCACAAATAATATTACAGAATCACAATAATGACAACCAGATAGTTCCCAGGAAAGAAGAGGCTTTCCGATAAGGATTTCTCCTTACTAGCGCGCAATTAGGTGACCAAATCTCTCCTTGACAGAACTTTCTAAACATTGCCAATAATGCTATCTAATAATATTATTCAAATAATATGAATTATTGATCTGATAATGGGAAATATTGTGTAGTGATAATTATTGAAACAACAATAATATAAAATATCAACGCAGTAATTATTGAATCAATAAAATAAAATATTGAGCAGTAATTACTGTAACAATTATTGAGTAGTACCTTCTTACGTAAGAATCAATAATTCAAAAATACTATGTAATACCGTGTGCTACTGTTCAACCACGCGCATTACTGTATTTTAACCACCGGGTATTTCAACAGTGTTAATGGTAACAATTACGCCGTTATTTATAAAAAATCAAACTTGTCATTTTCTTCATCCGACAGTTATTCCGTTATGGGGTCCAAAAATGGCTACGTCGTCGTACGAATATTCCCCGACAACAAGAATATTCCACGACTAAGCGAATACTCCCCGACAACAATGAATATTTTATAATCACTTGCTTATTATGAAAATTTTCATATATTACCCTTAACTTTAACTTTTTATCAATTTAACCATTTACTGAATAATAATTATAAGAAAAATTGAATACTTTTATTTCATAAAATTCGGGGTCTTACAATATCATATTAACTTAAATCCACAATTTAGATAGAAACAAGTTAAACACCTTAATCAACTAACTCACTATATCTCTATGTGAATTATAATTAAAGAAGGTTTAAGTTTAAGTTCTCTCTCCGATTACATGCGATGTCAAGCATATCTCTACCTTAACATTCATCAAATTTTGTTCATTCACAAAATTCAAGAACACATGTTATATTAACTAAGGCTAGACTCGTACTTCCTCTCTCAAATTCATACAGATCCACAAAGAATTGTTGATCAGGCAATTCATAAATTCAAGCTCAAATTAATATAGATAAACTGGATAATAGCTTATTAAACTAGAAATCAAAGTTACAGAACCATCGATTCACTTAAAGATCCGTCATAAACCTAAAAAGTAAATTAGTTCATAATAAATGAAATAATAACTAAATAATTTAAAGATAACATCCTTTCAATTACAAATATAAGACTAAGAAGAAGAAGAATGCAAAACACCCTTCACATTAGCCTTAATCCGCAATCGATATGAAAGTCTTCAAAATCTTCACTCCAATGCTTAATCTGAATTTCTGTACTCAATCTTTGATTATTGCTCTGTACCCCCCGATTATGATGTTTGTTGCTCAGTATTTATCCAAAATCTAACTTCTGGTCTAAATCCCATGTTAACTAGAGTCCAAACACTATCCAAGTGCTAAAATCCATGTTCCAACAGAGTTTCAAGCAAGCCAGAGTGCGAGATTCTGGGACCCTCATTCCAACGGGGTATATGTTGAAAAGGCCAGCCCCGTGGCTAGGCTTATGTCTCTAATTGTTGGACCCCACTTCAATGGGTGTATATCTTAATAATGCCCGCCTCGGCTGGGGTGGGTTCTGCTAGTTGGCTTGACTGAACTTCATGCTTGATTCATTGCTACCACTAAAGCACTCCTTTAATGCTCAAACACCGCACCACCATACCTATACATTAAATAACAATAAACAAGTAAAAATGAACATGAAAGAAAGAAGTTAACAACGATTAAGCAAGAAATGGACATCAATTCGTGAATATAAAATCCATTTATAAAAATCCCCCAAACTTAAACCGTGCTAGTCCTCGAGCACAAAACGAACTACACGTAATTCAATGCAATACAATGAAATGTAATGTATCTAACTAAATGATTACGAATCCAACAGTATCACAGAATCAAAAGTATTCCACCGGCCTCAGGGAAAACAAGCAAACACTACAACTCTTAATCACCAAAACCAATCAATAATTCCTTATCAGTCCTCAAATCTTAGACCGTTATTACTGGTATAGTGGGTGTGTGTGTAACATCCATGACAAATGATACAGACTAAAATTCAATACATAACCAACTTCTTAGAAGGAATCATACAGAGCAAACTCAAAAAATTTCAAAAATAGACAAGTTCCAACTAAAATCAAACATTTACCAAGATTAGGGGATCAAATAGGGTATTCATGCTTTCTTTTCTTTTCTTTTTTTTAATGACGGGGGATCTTTTCTCTTATTTCCCATCTTTTCTTTCTTTTTTTTGATAGATGGTTGGTGAGTACGTTTTACGCTCCATCTCATGCTCGTGTTTATGGGGAGTTTATTTTTTTCAACCCACCACAAGACTCAACTAGATATTATTTTCCCTTTTGTTTGAAGCTTATATACCCTACCTTTTCCCCCAAACTTAGGTTCTTGTCTAATTCGTCATTTTCCCTGCCTATTCTTGTCCTTCTATGATTTACACTAGCATTATCGTTTAGAAACTATTTATGTATCAATTTAAACTAATCAGTCAACACAGATGTTATTACGTGCTTCCCTTTTTATACCAGATTCAACAAGCACAAGATCCGAGTCATAATTCAAAACTACATCAAGGTTCTAATAATCAATGTTGTATTTATCGACTTAATCTCAATTCTCATCATTGGCCAAAAATAAAATGAACTACAACACTGTTGGACATATGCAAACACAATGTTTAACTAATTATATATATATATATATATATATATATATATATAAATTGATAATAAACATAACATGAATGCAAGCATACATAAATAACTAAAGAAAAACTAAATATGCACCTAAGCTACTATGAAAATGCCTGATTACATAAATATGCAACAATTGACCAACCTAAATATAATAACAAACTACTATGCAATCCTAGCTTAATGAACTTAAATATGCAACATTAATGCAAACATGAATGTAAACCCCCCAAACTTAAAAATTAAAATGCCCTCATTGTAAAGATTTAGCAATAAAAACATGAGGACTTCCCTGTAATTACTTCAAGCCTGGGGTGGTGGTGTGTGGACTTCTTCTTCATCGGAGTCACTCGGTGGAAATTGTGGCAGTGGAGCCGGTTGCTGATATGGAATTTGAGCATTAGGATTGAAACTTTACAGCGTCGTGTTCAATGATGTGAATGAGAGGTTCATTGCTTCGAACATATGGTCCTGCCTAGCAGCGAGTCGCCTCATCTCTCGTCGTGCTTGTTTGTTTTGCTCATCCACTTGGCGCTAAAAATTTAGGAACTGAGGACTAGATAGTGCCTCAGACTGTGGTACCTGCTCTATTCCTTGATCTCCCATAGTCGCATCCTCATCCTCCGAGGTGTCTACAGCGTCAACTTCGTCCTCCGAAGCTGATGGAAAAATAAAACCCAGACCTCAAGGATGGGAATCACCTCCGACCCACACCAAATACCGCGCTATCTTTCTGGAATCTAGTAATTGAAGCGGCATCTGAGTGGGTTCATCATCCGACCATCTAATGCCCGATTGGCGACACAACCCACATATGAGTGATGGGTGTGGCAAGCCGCCTAAAAAGTTTCCTCGTAAGCATCGGCGAATGGAAAAATAGATTATGGCCTTGACATCAATGATGAAATCTTGCACAATCGCGTATAGAAGTAGTGCCTTCTCCATGGTCACGTCCGATGTGTGTTGGGATGGATATAATTTTGCACATATGAAGGCATACCATATTTTACAATACCGACTGAGATCTTTGCTATTAAAAACTGTGCCTCCTTTCCGACCCTTGATCCATGTTATTCGTGTCTTAGTCATTTCTTTGAGTATTGCTTCATAGTCAGGATCGAAATCACGTAGGTGAGCGTATTGGCACTATCGAGGCACTCGTAACTGATAATAGGTGTTGATGGCATCGGCACTGAACGGGACTAATCGACCCCTCACATAAGCATTGAAGGGGGCTTTGTGTTCGGCGTTGGCATCAAACTCTTTGACCACGTTGACAACAGCTGGCTAAGGTTCCTAAGTGAACTTGTTCCACCCTCTCTGATAAATTTGTTGCATAGTGCTTGCATCACACATTAGCTCGAAAGGCATATTCCAATCCGGTACGAGGATCACGGGAGCTGTAGTCAACTTTTTCTTCAATATCTCGAATTCCACTTTACACTCCTCATCAAACTTGAAAATCGAATCCTTCTCTAAAAGACTGCAAAACAGTTTTGCAATTTTAGAGAAGTCCTTTATGAATCTCCTGTAGAACCCAGCATGTCCCAGAAAACTTCTAATTCCCTTAACTGAACTCGGTGGAGGTAGCTTTTCAATTGTTTCCAGCTTAGCTTTATCAACCTCTAATCCTCGAGCCGAGACTTTGTGCCCCAAAATTATACCTTCTTCCACCATAAAGTGGAACTTTTCCCAGTTGAGGACCAAATTCGTGTCTATGCATCTTTGTAGGACCATTACCAAATTTTCCAAACACGCATCAAAATTATCCCCATAGACAGAGAAGTCGTCCATGAAGACTTCCACATTTTTCTTTACCATGTCTGAGAAGATAGCCATCATACACCGCTGGAAGGTAGCTGGTGCATTACACAAATCGAACGACATTCTCTTGAATGCGAATGTACCGTATGGGCATGTAAACGTAGTCTTCTCTAGATCTTTAGGAGCGATGATGATCTGATTATAACCCGATTATCCATCCAATAAGCAGTACTACTCGTGTCTCACTAATCTGTCCAACATTTGATCGATAAAGGGCAAAGGAAAGTGATCTTTGCGGGTTGCCTTATTCAACTTCGTGTAGTCCATGCAAACCCTCCAACCCGACACTGTCCTTGTCGGAATTAGCTCATTGTCATCATTCTACACCACGGTCATTCCTCCCTTTTTC
Source organism: Panax ginseng (assembly GCA_020205605.1). NCBI lineage: Eukaryota > Viridiplantae > Streptophyta > Magnoliopsida > Apiales > Araliaceae > Panax > Panax ginseng. The sequence continues at coordinate 63,656,195 of CM035144.1, read as the reverse complement.
GGCACACATTGGATTGGACTAACCCACTTACTGTCTGAAATCAGGTAAATGATACCCGCATCCAACCATTTCAGTATTTCCTTTTTCACTACTTCTTTCATGATCGGGTTGAGCCATCTTTGTTATTCCACTGTCGGTTTTGTATCGTCTTCCATCAGGATTTTGCGCATACAAAAAGATGGGTTTATTCCCTTGATATCCGCGATTGTCCAACCTATAGCCGTTTTGTGGTCCTCAGCACTCTCCGCAACTTTTCTTCCTGTAATTCATTAAGTGCAGCAGAAATAATAACAGGTAAAGAATTAGAATTGCCTAAATATGCATACCTGAGTTGTTTAGGGAGTGGCTTAATTTCAAGAGTTAGTGGCTCCTCCAATGACGGTTTCATCCTTGTTGTGGCTTTCTCTTGTGACGCCCCCAAATTCGAGTATCTTCCAACCCGACATATGGTGCTCCACTGTACTAATATCCATACAATCATTCCATTGAAATACAACAAAATGAATGTAATTACTATCTTCTTATTACAATCAAAGTATAATTCTTCTCAGGTTCATAAACCGATTACATCGTTCTTTGTTCATAATGTATAATACATACAAACATACTAATCTATTACATAATGGCTAAGTATCCATCTTAGCCTTTCCCTTATCTCTTTTGGCATTCTTAGTACGTTCATCCTTAACTGCAATTATATAATTCACGCAAGAAGTGAGCATAACAGCTCAGCAAGTTTAACAAAGGATAACAGTAATACCACATTCTTGAATTATATAACAATTCATGCATAACTGAACAAGTAGTTATGAAGTATCATAAAACAACAATACTTTAACAGTTCATAACATCAATTCCCAAAGTATAGAGTAGATTAGGAATTATGAACCGGTCGATAGACCAAGAACAGTAGCTTTCAGTTTTCATACTTAAAAAGGATATCACAGCACTAAGGTTGTACATCTGGATTACTTACGAGCACTTCTAGGTGATCAGCCTATAGTACTCTATGTTGATCAACACTCATTCATTAAACGTATTTACGTTTAATATTTGGCAAACTCGCGTGCCCATCGAATAATCGATGAAAAATACTTTTGTTTGTTCATAGACAAACCTTACCTTCACATCCGTACCAATCACTTGGCATAGGATAGCGTTAACATTTCTATATAGGAAGATATGAATAATAATCAATCTATATCTTACGAATAGTCTAGCCAAGTTAAAATCTAGCATCGACCCTTTCTTTAAAACCAGTCGTGCAATTCAGTTCAATGAATCACATAAAACTTGGCTAACTTGGAAGTTAGACAAGCGTTAAGAAAACTTGCCTTTCAGCGTCTTCAAATAACTTCATCGACTGACCACAGCCTTTACAGAATCTACATGATATATTCACATAGCACATTGTAATTAGCTAACAAACAAAGGTTCACATTGTTCCTACCAACTTCTTTCTCTTCTATGCCTTAGTTAACATAAGATTAATAATACAGTCAACTTGACTCATTACCCTTCATCTCGGTTCATTACTCAACTAACGTTATTAACCGGACTCGAACATTGTTGATAAAGTACCAACTTTGTTCATCATTCATAACTTACTAACATGCATTCAATTCCTAAGTTCAATACCATATACCTTAGTATAGGTAGTATAGGAATAGTTTTAATGCACTCATGAAGTGTACAAACATTACTCCTTTAGGTCCCTGAACAATCGAAGTTCAAAACCTAAGTCACTATCAACAAACTTGCACTTTCTGGCACATGGGCTTCATGGGCTTCAGATCAGGCGGCCATTTCTTTGCTGGCTTCAAATGCTTGAGACCTAGTCTCGGGCTTTGGCGAGACTTTACTCTATCAGTGGAGCTGCGGCGCCATTTAACAATGATGCAACTACTGCAGGTATGCCTTGTTGCGGCATTGACATTTAACACTATAATGCAAGCGCCATCGCGCTTGGACCTCGATCATTTTATAATTTCCATAGTTTGAAAATTTTTATGAAATTCTCGGGGCCATAACTTCTTCGTTATAAGCCCGATTTGGTCCGTTCAAAAGCCTACATGTCATAAATGACATACTCTACGCGTTCATATAAGAATTCGACACTTTCAAATCCGATAACTCAAAATTCACTATTGAGTTCATTTTCTAAGCATTCGTAAACGTTAATGAGCGTTCAATGCTCGTTTTCTTCGTTTTAAGTCAGAATCTGACGATTCTCAAACCCACAACTCTTAATTACCCTATCTCACGTGTTGACATTGAAAAACAATCTTTTCAAGTCTCACAGCAACTTTCAACCTCCAATACAGAATTTCAACGTTTTCGACGTTTAACGTCTATTTTCGTGAAATTCGCCATAACTTCGTTATTAACCAAACAAAATGCATATATTAATGTATTGATGCAGTTCAATCGTTTATCAACAATCGATCTCAACAATCAATATTTTTATGGTTTGAAACAATATTGTACCATATGATTTCTATGGTTTCATGACTTATAGAGATTGAATCTATGGTAAGTCATCTTTAATCCACTATACAAGACATATACCACCCATTTTATGATTCTCCATGATAAAAGAAAATCAAAATAGATGGAAATGAAAGATAAGGAATATACCTTAAGAACTCTTGGTGTTCTTGATAAACTTCTAATGAAAAAGCTTCAAGGTAAAAGAATGGTTTAAGTCTAGCTCTCTTTCTCTCTCAAATAATCTAGGTTAAGTCTTGGAAAAAACATCAAATGGGCAAACCTAGCTTCCTATTTATAGAAAATAGAATGGAGGGTAATATGGACATTACACTCCCCACCTCCTTACTATTCACACTTGGTCACCAAGTAAAATGCTTGGTGACCAAGCATTAAGCTTGGCTTTCACACCAAGGGGGTCGGCCCACCCTTGCCCATGGGTTGCCCCATGGGTTTTACCCATTCGGTGACCCACCGGTTCGATCCACGGTTCGGTTTTCATGAATTGGGCTTAACTAATTTAACATTGGGCCTTGACTTGGCTTAACCCATTAATTCCCTTGGGCTTGCTCATTCAAATAATTGGACTAATTATAATCCAACCCAAAAGAAATAACATTAAATCTTAACTTAATTCTATAATACGAATCGTATACTGTAACGCCCCGAAATCCGGTCTATCTTCACACCCGGATTCCGTACGTCACGATCCCATCTTCTTCTAAACATACATCATTATATACTAAAATATAACAACATACACTCTCAAATCCAAGGTTTTAAAAACCATATAACCTTTTTCATTATAAATAATGGTAAATACATTATTCATTCTATCTTACAAGAGTGACTTTCATCCGCCACTAAGGATACATAACAGTTCATTAAACTAATCTAAAGTTCATTTAACTTATTTTATATTACAAGTCTTCACTTTATCTTCTCGCTCATCCACATTCTGAATGGCACTTCATCTGGATACCGTCAGCTTGATCTTTACGAGATCCTTAAGTTCTTCTAACATCGTTCACTGAAAATGTTTTTCATTTAAAGCAAGTGTGAGCATTTAATTGCCCAGCAAGTCATAATAGTTGAACAAACATCTTCAAGAGTTCAAACATTCTTTTAAGACTTCAATAACCGAACAAAGGTTATGAAGCAGCTTGAATAATAGGAATAATCTCGATTCCTATCATATTAAAACAATATTCACTTTCATTTTAAAATACTTTCATTCTTCTACCTTTTTCATACACATTCTGTCTAGCTAGAATCATTAGCACAGACTTAACAATAACGGATCATGTATGAACAGAGCATTCTCTTATTGAATAGTTAAATCACAGAACAATTCATCTCATAAAAACACCAAAGTGTTCACAATTCTTCGGACTTTACCTTCCTTACGAGGTTATTAGCCTAAGGTTCTTCCCCCCTTAAGATTTATAACCTAATGCTATGATACCAACCTGTGACGTCCCCAAATTCGGGTATCTTCTAACCCGATATATGGTGCTCCACTGTACTAATATCCATACAATCATTCCATTGAAATACAACAAAATGATTGTAATTACTATCTTATTATTACAATCAAAGTAAAATTCTTCCCAGGTTCATAAACTGATTACATCGTTCGTTGTTCATAATGTATAATACATATAAACATACTAATCTATTACATAATGGCTAAGTATCCATCTTAGCCTTGCCCTTATCTCTTTTGGCATTCTCAGTACGTTCATCCTTAACTGCAATTATATAATTCACGCAAGAAGTGAGCATAACAGCTCAGCAAGTTTAACAAAGGATAACAGTAATACCACATTCGTGAATTATATAACAATTCATGCATAACTGAACAAGTAGTTATGAAGTATCATAAAACAACAATACTTTAACAGTTCATAACATCAATTCCCAAAGTATAGAGTAGATTAGGAATTATGAACCGATCGATAGACCAAGAACAGTAGCTTTCAGTTTTTATACTTAAAAAGGATATCACAGCACTAAGGCTGTACATCTACATTACTTACGAGCACTTCTAGGTGATCAGCCTATAGTACTCTATGTTGATCAACACTCATTCATTAAACGTATTTACGTTTAATATTTGGCAAACTCGCGTGCCCATCGAATAATCGATGAAAAATACTTTTGTTTGTTCATAGACAAACCTTACCTTCACATCCGTACCAATCACTTGGCATATGATAGCGTTAACATTTCTATATAGAAAGATATGAATAATAATCAATCTATATCTTACGAATAGTCTAGCCGAGTTAAAATCTAGCATCGACCCTTTCTTTAAAACCACATGCAATTCAGCCAATGAATCACATAAAACTTGACTAACTTGGAAGTTAGATGTTGCGTTAAAAAACTTGCCTTTCAAATATCTTCAAATAACTTCATCGACCGACCCACGACCTTCTTTACAGAATCTACATGATATATTCACATAGCACACTGTAATTAGCTAACAAACAAAGGTTCACATTGTTCCTACCAACTTCTTTCTCTTCCATGCCTTAGTTAACATAAGATTAATAATACAGTCAACTTGACTCATTACCCTTCATCCCGGTTCATTACTCAACTAACGTTATTAACCGGACTCGAACATTGTTGATAAAGTACCAACTTTGTTCATCATTCATAACTTACTAACATGCATTCAATTCCTAAGTTCAATACCATATACCTTAGTATAGGTAGTATAGGAATAGTTTTAATGCACTCATGAAGTGTACAAACATTACTCCTTTAGGTCCCTGAATAATCGAAGTTCAAAACCTAAGTAACTATCAACAACCTTGCACTTTCATGGCCATGGGGGCTTCCTAGTACTAGGCTGGCCATTGCTGCGGTGCCGCTTCCGATAGCTGTGTCCCGATCTCAAAGGTATTTGCATTACGAGACTTTACACTATCGATGGTGACTTGCCATATTTCATTTATCGATATCTGACTTCACTCTGTCTTAAGGCATTGTGGTATGCGGCATTTAACACTATGTATGGTGTCGCGGCGCTAGACCTCAGTATGAGATAATTTCCATAGTTTGAAAATTTTTGTAAAATTCCCGGGGCAATAACTTCTTCGTTATAAGCCCGATTTGGTCCGTTCAAAAGCCTACACGTCATAAATGACATACTCTATGCGTTCATATAAGAATTTGATACTTTCGAATCTGATAACTCAAAATTCACTATTGAGTTCATTTTCTAAGCGTTCGTAAACGTTAATAAGCGTTCAATGCTCGTTTTCTTTGTTTTAAGTCAGAATCCGACGATTCTCGAACCCACAACTCTTAATTACTCTATCTCACGTGTTGACATTAAAAAACAACATTTTTAAGTCTCACGACAACTTTTGACCTCCAATACAGAATTTTAATGTTTTCGACGTTTAACGTCAATTTCCGTGAAATTCGCCATAACTTCGTTATTAATGTTCTCTAGGCCAAATCACATGGAATACTCCATGGATTTCATATCTACATCCTAACCAAGCAAGATGCATATATTAACGTATTGATGGAGTTCAATCGTTTATCAACAATCGATCTCAACAATCAATATTTTTATAGTTTGAAACAATATCGAACCATATGATTTCTATGATTTCATGACTTATAGAGATTGAATCTATGGTAAGTCATCTTTAATCCACTATACAAGACATATACCACCCATTTTATGATTCTCCATGATAAAAGAAAATCAAAAGAGATGGAAATGAAAGATAAGGAATATACCTTAAGAACTCTTGGTGTTCTTGATAAACTTCTAATGAAAAAGCTTCAAGGTAGAAGAATGGTTTAAGTCTAGCTCTCTTTCTCTCTCAAATAATCTAGGTTAAGTCTTGGAAAAAACATCAAATGGCCAAACCTAGCTTCCTATTTATAGAAAATAGAATGGAGGGTAATATGGACATTACACTCCCCACCTCCTTACTATTCACACTTGGTCACCAAGTAAAATGCTTGGTGACCAAGCATTAAGCTTAGCTTTCACACCAAGGGGGTCGGCCCACCCTTGCCCATGGGTTGCCCCATGGGTTTTACCCATTCGGTGACCCACCGATTCGATCCACGGTTCGGTTTTCATGAATTGGGCTTAACTAATTTAACATTGGGCCTAGACTTGGGCTTAACCCATTAATTCCCTTGGGCTTGCTCATTCAAATAATTGGACTAATTATAATCCAACCCAAAAGAATTAACATTAAATCTTAACTTAATTCTATAATATGAATCGTATTCTATACGTACAATTCACGTATTCTCTCCGTATAATACTCGTATGATAATCGTATTATACATCGTATTTACTCATCTTATTATACATAGATACTAAATAGTATCATAATTGTATAACACTCGCTTTAACCCTAACGCATTCCCTCTATGCGTTTCATTTCCTTCTCGGAAATTAATATACTCAACCCTTAGGTTTTAAGTCCGTAGATGAAAACTGTGTTTGCCATAAATGAAATATTATTTCATCTCGATATTCTATCATTACGCGTTTCTCGAAATTAAAAAATAATTCCCCGAACAGAAATGGATGAATAGTGTTTTTACGGGAATTTCTCAGAAAACATTTATTTTCGTCTTGGAAATTCTAAATAATTAATTCTAGCAAATAGCCAGATTACTAACCATATAAACACATTCTAGGTCATAGAACGGCCTTCACATAACTTACTCACATAATAAATCAATTAAATTCATTTAATTCACATAATCAAATAAAAATTTAATTGTCATAAAAATCCGATTTTCTCAGGCGTTACATTCTCTCCCACTTATAAGGATTCTGTCCCCAGAATCTTAGCTTATAATTACATGAACAAATGAGGAAAATCTTCCTTCATTTAACTCTCGAGCTCCCACGTTGCTTCGTCAGCATTGTGGTTTCTCCATAACACCTTCACTGAAGGTATGACCTTATTTCTTAAAACTTGTTCCTTCCTATCAATAATTTGAATTGGAAGTTCCTCATAGGACAAATCTTTCTTTATCTGGATAGATTCATACTCTATTACGTGTTTATAGTCCGGTTTATAAGGATGCAACACAGACACATGAAACACATTATGAATGCGTTCCATTTCTAGAGGTAAGGCTACTTCATAAGCCACCTCTCCTACCCTTCTTAAAATCTCAAAAGGTCCTACAAACCTTGGACTTAACTTCCCTTTCTTTCCAAAATGTATCTTCCCCTTCCAAGGCGATACTTTCAGAAAAACAAAAGATCCTACATCAAATTCCATCTTCTCTCTGTGAGGATCTGCATACTTCTTCTGCCTATCTTGGGCCGCAACTAATCGAGCACGTATTATCTTCACCATGTCCACCGTTTACTGTACCATTTCAGGTCCCAACATCCGACGTTCACCCACCTCATCCCAACACAATGGAGTTTGGCACTTCCTTCCATACAATGCTTCGTAAGGCGGAATGCCTATACTAGCGTGAAAACTATTGTTGTACGAGAATTCCACCAACGGTAGATATTCGTCCTAACTCCCTTTAAAATCCATAACGCAAGATCTTAACATATCTTCAAGCATTTGAATTGTCCGTTCACTCTGACCATCCGTCTGAGGATGATACGCCGTACTCAATCTTAACTGCGTTCCCATTTACTCTTGCAAACTCCTCCAAAAGTTCAATGTGAATCGTGGATCACGATCTGACCCAATCGAAACAAGTACTCCATGTCTGGAAATAATTTCCTTGACATACAGTTTAGCTAATTGATCTAGGTTATACCTAACTCCTATTGGTAGAAAATGAACCGATTTTGTCAATCGATTCACAATCACCCAAATAGCATCGTATCCTTTCCTTGTTGTTGGAAGTCCCACTACAAAGTCCATTGTGATATGCTCCCATTTCCACTCTGGAATTTCTAACGGTTGTAACAACCCGCTAGGTCGTTGGTGTTCAGCCTTAACTTTTTGACAAGTTAAGCACCTACTAACATATTCTACTATCTCCCTTTTCATGTTCGGCCACCAAAAGTTCTGACGAAGGTCTTGATACATCTTCGTACTACCGAGATGTATCGAGTACCTCAAACTATGAGCCTCCATCATTATTTCCTCCTTTAATTTGGGATCATTTGGAACCCAAATTCTTCCTTCAAAATGAAGTAATCCCTCCTTGTCGAAGTTATACTTAGTCTTCTCTTCATCTTATATCCTCTTCTTTATCTGCTTGCATTCCTCGTTACTCAATTTTACTCCCTTAACTCGTTCCACTATGGTCGGTTGGGTTTCCATGGAAAATAACATTTGATATAAAATATCACAATCATAATCTTTGATTAGCTCTAACCACCTTCTCTGTCTCATGTTCAACTCCTTCTGTGTGAAGATATATTTAAGACTTTTGTGGTCCGTATATATCTCACACTTCTCACCATAAAGATAATGCCTCCATATCTTTAAGGCAAAAACTACAGCTGCCAATTCTAGATCATGAGTAGGATAGACCTTTTCATAATCCTTCAATTAACGTGATGCATACGCAATGACTTTGCCATGCTGCATGAGCACGCAACCCAGTCCTTTATGCGAAGCATCGCTATACACTACAAAGTTCCCTGTATCGTCGGGTAAGGACAATACAGGTGCCTCACTTAATCTCTTTTTCAACTCCTGAAAATTGTTCTCACATTTTTCAGTCCACACATACTTCACCGACTTTCTTGTCAGATTTGTCAGCGGAGTAGCTATTTTAGAAAAGTCTGGAATGAACCTTCTATAGTATCCCGCTAACCCCAGAAAACTCTGAACTTCAGTTGGAGTTTTCGGTTGCTCCCACTCGTTAACTGCTTCCACTTTTGCTAGATCTACGGAAATGTCATCCTTATCAATAACATGTCCTAGAAACTGCACTCTCTCAAGCCAAAATTCACACTTTTTGAATTTCGCATACAACTTTTCCTTCCTTAGTGTTTCAAACACTATTCGTAAATGTTCTACATGATCTTCGGGCGTCTTTGAATAGACTAGAATATCCTCAATGAACACTACAATGAACTTGTCAAAATATTATTTGAACACTCTATTCATCATATCCATAAATGCAGCTGGCGCATTAGTCAACCTAAACGACATTACCAGAAACTCGTAATGACCATAACGAGTTCTGAACGCCGTCTTAGGTACATTCTCCTTCCTCACCTTTAACTGATGATACCCTATGTGCAAATCTATCTTAGAAAAATACTTTGCCCCTTTCAACTGATCAAATAGATCATCGATCCTGGGCAACGGGTATTTATTCTTAATCGTCAACTTGTTCAACTCTCGATAGTCGATACAAAGTCTTAACGACCCATCCTTTTTCTTTACAAACAACACTGGTGCTCCCCAAGGAGACACACTCAGTTGAATGTACTTTCTATCTAATAGTTCTTGCAACTGAACCATTAACTCCTTCATCTCAACTGGCGCCATTCGATATGGTGCCCTTGAAACTTGTGCCATTCCCGATAATAGATCAATTACAAACTCAACCTCCCTATCCGATGGAATACCTGGTAACTCCTCCGAAAATACATCCGCAAACTCTTGCACTATAGGTATCTGATCCAAGGATGTTCCCACTCTTTGGGTATCCACAACATGGCACAGATAACCTACACACCCTTTTCTCAACATCTTCCTAGCTTGTGTCATCGACAGACAACAAGAGTGTCTCGGTGATTTACTATCGAAGAACACAACCTTGGTTTTCTTAAAAAGCCGAAGGTTTACACTTTTCCTATGGCAATCTATTATTTCCTTATGGTTAACCAACCAATCCATACCAAGAATTACATCGAACTCTTTTAACCTTATCGGTACCAAATCTACCGATAACTTATTCCCTCTAATATCTACACAACAATCCTTATGAATATGTTCAATGGGAATTATCTCTTCATTAGCTACCTTAACATCTAAAGGTATTGGTAACTTTTCAGGGATTACACCTAATCGCTTAGCAAATTCACATGCTATAAAAGAACAAGTAGCACCCGAGTCAAATAGCACATAAGCATTTATCTTATTGACTGGAATGATACCTCTACCACATCATCTTGATGATGCAACCGCATCTTGGACGACCATATTAAACGCATTTAGGTGAGGGTCTTCCCATCGATGGTGTTGGTCCAATGAATGGCTAACTTACCACCACTACCGTAACCCTTATTTCCCTCTAAACCATTCTTGGGCAATTTCTTGCCATGTGGTCCAATGACCCACGACATAAAACACCCCCATTCTTCTTAGGGTTAGGACAGTTGGGTGACAAATGCCCCTCCTGCCCACAGTTATAGGAGACTGATTTCCCTTTTAAGCAGACTCCCATGTGAGTCTTTTCGCATGTCTTACATGCTTCCGTCCTTCGCTTGGGCTCTCCCTGCTTTACCCCAGTATTCCCAGGGTTAAAACTCTTCCTCTTAGGTAAGTTACCGCTTTCGCTGGAAACTTCAGCCTTACTCACTCCCTCTAACTTACTCTTGTTCTTTCGCTCTTTGTGGTACTGAGACAATGCCTCACCACCACCTTCTGCTATTATCACCTTTTCTAGAATGGTCCCGTAGGAAGCACTCTGAAAAACTAATATTCTACTATAGAGCTAGGGTTTTAAGCCCTGCTCAAACCTGTGCGCCTTCCTCTCCTCCGTATCCACCTGATGTGGAGCAAACCTCGTCAATTCATTGAATTTGGCAGCATACTGGGGAACTGTCATATCCCCATACTTAAGTTCTAAGAACTTAATCTCCACCCTACCCTGCATGCTAGTAGGGAAGTAGTTCTCGAAGAAAACCTTCTTAAACTGTTCCCACTTAACAGCTTCTGTTCGTACCCCACCCTGGTGAGCCTCCCACCAGTAGTTGGCTTCCCCCTTCATCATGTAAGTCGCAAAAGAAGTCTTCTGTGCCTCACCTACGTTTGTTATCACAAATGCCTTTTCAATTTCTTTCACCCATGTCTGGGCTTCTAATGGGTCCGTCGTTCCTCAGAACTCAAGAGGACCCACACTCTTAAATTCCTTAAAGGTAGTTGTTCTTACTACCCCAGGAGCTACAGGAATCCCACCCCCAACTTGGTTAAATGCAGCCGTTAATAAATTAACGAACTCTTGCATAGGGTTATTAGGACCCCCCTCATTCTCATTATGAGACTCGGCCTCTTGGTTACGTTGTCTCCTTCTTGGCGGCATAATTCTGATTAAATAAATAAAGCTTCGTTATTATCTATTTAACTACTCGGTTATCATTCTCAATCAATAACATCCACTCATACCACAACAAGCACATTAAATAAAAATTTCATTATATAAATATACTTTCAAAGTCAAAACAATTTACATTATGTTCCCTTAGCCAAAAGCTATTACATACTATCCCGCGATTGCCTTCTACAAAAATTGGGATTTATAAAAAGACTACCCTTAATTATACAAAAGAGGGCTTTACGTCACTACTACATACAAAAAGATCTAATAATCTACTAACACTGTCGAACGGCATTCTCATATTTCTGATTTTCCAGAATCGATACTATATCTCGACTTATGGTGTGTCGACTCTGTCCGGACTCAATGGAATAACAAGCAATTTTCAGCTTGAAATCCTCATGAGCACACTCGTGGATGTAAGACATCCTAGCTATCTTCTAGTCTTTTTGAACCAGTTTCTTTTGAAGCTCTAGGACCTCATCCTTATATACGTCACGATCCCATCTTCTTCCAAACATACATCATTATATACTGAAATATAACAACATACACTCTCAAATCCCAAGTTCTAAAAACCATATAACCTTTTTCATTAAATAATGGTAAATACATTATTCATTCCATCTTACAAGAGTGACTTTCATCCGCCACTAAGGATATATAACAGTTCATTAAACTAATCTAAAGTTCATTTAACTTATTTTATATTACAAGTCTTCACTTTATCTTCTCGCTCATCCACATTCTGAATGGCACTTCATCTGGATACCGTCAGCTTGATCATTACGAGATCCTTAAGTTCTTCTAACATCGTTCGCTGAAAATGTTTTTCATTTAAAGAAAGTGTGAGCATTTAATTGCCCAGCAAGTCATAATAGTTGAACAAACATCTTCAAGAGTTCAAACATTCTTTTAAGACTTTAATAACCGAACAAAGGTTATGAAGCAGCTTGAATAATAGGAATAATCTCGATTCCTATCATTTTAAAACAATATTCACTTTCATTTTTAAATACTTTCATTCTTCTACCTTTTTCATACACATTCTGTCTGGCTAGAATCATTAGCACAGACTTAACAATAACGGATCATGTATGAACAGAGCATTCTCTTATTGAACAGTTAAATCACAGAACAATTCATCCCATAAAAACACCGAAGTGTTCACATTGTGGCACAAGGCCTCATATGTTCTACCACTTTACACAAATATCGCACATTAGCACATAAACAGAACTTCTCAAGTTCAACATCTGAGAAGTTTAAGAAACTAACATTTATTTGAAATAAGAATGAAGTTAGAAACTTGCCTTTACGCATACGGCCTACGACTTCACGCCGAATCGCTTCATTCCAGTTCCTATGTAGCACATAAGAAAAATAACACATACACTAATTAGTCATGTATATTTGACTTATACATTAGTTTGCTTAACTTTACTTCTTAGGGTTTGCATTCTTGTAACCTAAGGTTATGCGACCACTTTCATTACCGTTCACGGCTTCATGACATACGGAGATGTCTTACTTTTATGTTCATCATCTTTGATGTTTTACATCTTATCTTCTTCTTATAACTTCTCTAAGACTCAGCACACATCGCTTCTCTGCTAGTAGTCCATATGGTACTATGAGTGGTTTCCCACAAACAACCAACAAACAAGATCCCGTCTCGTCTACACTGCCCATAGCAGTAAGTTAGATCGGTTGCCAGTTTTGTATATACCTTCGCTCTCTGAAGGAATTGTTTAGCCCAACTTCCATATGTCAACCATCAAAGATTACGATTGTACCACAGCCTAACTTATCATAACTTATCCGAACCATTAAACTATAATATTCGTTAAGTCAATTTCTTATTCCTTTTTAGCTTTCTAATAACTAAATGCCATACCTCAAGATTCATTCTTTATCGTTTAAGTCATACAGTCTTTTGTATACTCAGAGCGATCATTCCCTTTAATCCTTAACTCGACTTCGTTACGTTAAACGTTATTATCTTTAATTCAACTTCTTTACCGTTCACGGTTTAATCATTGATCTTCATCATCTTACGGTCAAACCATACACGGGATTTAACACTACAGCGTCTCAAATTAGTTGAACATTATGTTCTTTATCTTCCCTTACGTTTCCCCCTAAGAGTTGAGCAGTTAAAAGCTCTTCTCTGGCTTTCTCCCTACACTGGTGCTGCGGTGCCACTCTCCCTTCTATCTCTCGCGCCGTGGTGCGAGTTTGTAGTACCCGGCTCCACGGTGCAGCATTTCATTTACACTTACAAGGTATGGCTAGCCATTGCGCCAAGCCCTAACCCTAGAAAATTTATCTAAGTGTTAAATCCAATTTGAGTCGCTTACTTCCCGCTTTCATAACTTATTCGTTATAACTCGAAACAAGGTCGTTCTAAAGCCATTCTCTTCCTTATCTTACGTACTTCAATACCCCCCAAACAAAACTTCGTTCTGAATCCATTAATGTGCCATTCAATTGGCTTGATCTTCACCCTTTATTCATTTTATGTTTTTAACGCTCTTCATTTGTTCGTCCGTAATTCGGTCATTCGAACTCAGAATTCGTTCGTTCTTGAGTCCACGACTCACGTTTTCTATGTTTTCTTACATTCTTATGAAACCCTACACGTTCGAGTTCATTTACTAACTTTCTAATACTCGTTCGTCTTTTACGAAATTCTTGCCATAACTTCGTTATAGCTAAGTTTTAATCCGTTCTTCATGAACATTTCTACCGTTCCTAACCAAGAAATATGAATCTAACTTATACGCGATGGTTTTAAACTTGTCCATCAACAACGTTCTTCGTGTTCTTCGCTTGTTCTTCATTTTTAATCGATATTTTGGATTACGATTTCACTTTTTATTGGAATTTGATGCTATAGATCATCATTCCTTACTTATTACACCTACTTATTGATATAATCCACTCGGATCGTTCTAATTCATTACGAATCTTATACTTCCTTAAGAAATTTATTTACGAAACTTCAAATTCTTATTTTCTTTATTTCTCATGATTTCAATCATATAAAATCATCCCTAACATCATATACTTCTTATTCTCATTAATTTATGTTTTAAACATATAAAACTTAAAGAAAATCTAACATAGAAGTTAGGTTTTAATACCTTTCCTCTTTATTTTTCTTCCTCTAGACAAAACCGGGGATTTGCTAGCTTTTCTATTTCACGAACATTTTTGATCCGATCAATCATGCTCATGTTCTTCCTTCTCACTCTCCATCCAAATCCTCTCTCTCTCTCTAGTGTAGGATTTTCAAAATCTCATTTAAATGAAATAAGCTTCCTATTTATAGATTTTCCAAAGCTAGGGCAAAATAGTCATTTCACCCCTAACCTCCTTACTATTCCACCTCCTTACTATTCATGACTTAAGTGTTAAGTTAACTTAGCCCTTAAGCCTACTTAGCCTTTAAGTTAAGTGGTTCTGGCTTTCGGGTTTTCGTCCGACAGTTTTAAAAACTGCGATTCTCGGAATCCAAATATTTTTGGATATTTCGTCTTTCCTTTACCGATTAACTTTTACGTATTCTTCGGATTTCCGAAATATTGAAAAACACTTTTTGGCGTTAAGCGTTTTCCTTCACGTTTTACCCTAACATAGTTAAACGAGTGAAAAGTACACAGCAGTACTTTTCGTCATTTTTATTTCATTCGATTTCTGCACGTTTTTTGAGAAAAACTTTTTTTTTCGGCTTACTTAACTTTTCAAGATATATTATTGTCAAATCTTTCGACGGAATGTCATTTCGACATACCGAACTCTCAGAATAGCTTAGGTTATTCAAACCCTAACCCTTAGGTTTCGTCGGGTGAATAATGCCTATTTCGTCTTTTTTCCCCGAAAATATTTTTTTTCCCGGAAAATTTTCATTTTTGTCTTGAAAATTATTACTCATTCTGTCTAGCTCATAGCCAGAATCCTCCCGACTTATAATCATCCTAGGTTCTAGAACGATTAATAAACACATAGCACATAATATTATTAATAAAAATTCATTTTATTAATAACTAATTCTTTAAACTTAAATTCTAGAAAATCCAAATTTTTGGGTCGTTACATATTCTATACGTACAATTCACGTATTCTCTCCGTATAATACTCGTACGATAATCGTATTATATATCGTATTATACATAGATACTAAATAGTATCATAATTGGATAACACTCGCTTTAACCCTAACGCAATTCCCTCTACGCGTTTCATTTCCTTCTCGGAAATTAATATACCCAACCCTTAGGTTTTAAGTCCGCAGGCGAAAACTGTGTTTGCCATAAATGAAATATTATCAGATATTTCATTTCATCTCGATATTCTATCATTACGTGTTTCTCAAAATTTCAAAATAATTCCCCGAACAGAAACGGATGAATAGTGTTTTTACGGGAATTTCTTGAAAAATATTTATTTTCGTCTTGGAAATTCTAAACAATTAATTCTAGCACATAGCCAGATTTCTAACCATATAAACACATTCTAGGTAATAGAACAACCTTCACATAGCTTACTCACATAATAAATCAATTAAATTCATTTAATTTACATAATCAAATAAAAATTTAATTGTCATAAAAATCCGATTTTCTCGTGTGTTACATCTCCTCCGTGTGCAATGGTTCAAAGGGTGTTTTAAAACTGCTAACTCGTGGCAAGGAGTCTAGCATCTGCAAGTAGTCCACAAATTCTGGATCATCGAACTCTTCATCCCCCAATAATGTCGTTTCCAATGGATCGTTAACCAAACTCTTGTTCATGTCTTTGCTGATTATTTGGTCAATGATATCCATCCTAAAACATTCTTCTTCGTCCGTAGGGAATTTTATGGCCTTAAACACGTTAAATTTTATTTCTTGATCTTGGACCCTCATAGTAAGTTCACCTTTTTGTACGTCGATGAGTGTCCTACCCGTAGCCAAGAAAGGTCTCCCTAGGATGATTGGGATGTTCTTATCCTCCTCAAAATCCAGAATAATAAAATCTGCGGGGAATATAAACTTGTCAACCTTTACCAATATGTCCTCCACAATGCCTCTCGGGTACGTGACTGACCTATCTGCTAACTGCAATGAGATGTTCGTAGACTTTGGAGCGGGTAAACCCAATTCTGTATAAACTGATAACGGCATAAGGTTTACACTTGCCCCCAAATCACACAAACATTTGTTGAACCCCATATTCCCAATCGTGCACGAAATAGTGAAACTCCCTGGATCTTTCAACTTTGGTGGCAACTTTCATTGTAACACTACACTACATTCCTCTGTTAATGCCACTGTCTCGAAATCTTCCAACTTCTTTTTCTTGGACAAAATCCCTTTCATGAATTTCACGTAACTCGACATCTGCTCTAGGGCTTCTGTGAACGGGATGTTAATCTGAAGTTTCTTAAAAACTTCCAAAATTTTTGCAAACTGCTTATCTAGTTTCTGTTTTTGAACTCTTTGCTGAAAAGGTGGGGGAGGATAGACAACTGGTTCGTTAACTGGTTTGCTCTTTTCCACTTGCTTTTCTTCCCCCTGCTTGATCTTTACCACTGTATTTTCACTATCTGTCTCACCCTCCTTTGTAGCTGAATTTTCTGTTTCCTGATCATCCAGCTGTTTTCCACGTCTCAACATAATTGCTTAACATTGTTCGTGATTACCCTTCGGATTTCTTTTGGTGTCACTCGATAGAGTCCCTTGTTGTCTGTTGTTCAATGCCAAAGCAATTTGTCCCATCTGATTCTCTAGATTCTTGATGGTTATCTCTTGCGATTTCATTGCCATTGCTTGATTTTTCATAGCCACCTCATTGCTTGTTATGTACTTTGTCAACAACTCCTCTAAATCTGATTTCCTCTCTTGATGTTGAGCTGGTTGTTGATGATTCTGGAATCCTGGTGGATACGATGGTCGTGGAGCTTGCTGATGCTGATTGTTACTCCATGAAAAGTTCGGATGATTCCTATTCCCTTTATTGTAAGCATTCTGATAGGTATTCTGTGGAATTCTATTGTAGCTACCCACAAATTACACTGATGTTGGGTTGATTGCGCATTGATCTGTAGGATGCTCACCCGTGCATAATTCACAAATAACTGCAACCTGCTATACCTGTGCCCTTATCATAGCATCCAACTTCTTTGAAAGTGCTGAAATTTGCGCTTGGATTGCCGTTACACCATCTACTTCTAACACTCCAACTGCCTTTGCATGTGTCATTCTTGTCGTGAGCCACTGGTAGTTGTTAGCTTCCATAGTCTCAATCAAATCGTAAGCCTCCTCATAACTTTTAGCCATAAACGCTCCACCCGAAGTTGCATCAATACTGGTTCTGAGATTTCCATTCAATCCATTGTAAAATGTGTTCATCTGCAACCATTTAGGCAATCCATGATGTGGGAATTTTCTGAGCAACTCTTTGTATCTGTCCCATGCCTCATATAATGACTCCCCGTATTGCTGTTCAAACATCGTTATCTCATTCCTCATTTTTACAGTTTTCGCTAGTGGAAAGAATTTTGCAAGAAATTTCTGAGCGAGGTCTTCCCAAGTAGTTATCGATCCCAGCAGTAGAGAATGTAACCAGCTCTTCGCCTTATCTTGTAAAGTAAATGGGAACAAGCAAAGTCTCACCGCATCATTCGACACCCCATTATACTTGAAGGTGTCAAAAATTTCCAGAAAGCTGACTATGTGTTCATTCGGATCATCATTCACCAATCCCCCAAACCTAACTGAATTTTGGATCATTTGAATCATCCCAGGCTTAATTTCAAATGTGTTTGCAGCTATAGCAGGCCCGGTGATACTTGACTGCAGCTCAGTCACCACCAATAAACGTTATGTAAGATAAATTTTGACGATGTTGTTCTTAACATAACAGGTTTAGGGCCCAGTGGGAATGACAAGAAAAGAAGGTAGCATTTCAGTTCTTATGGCAACCAGTATAAGTTTGACTAACTCTCCTATTTAAAGGCGTGGAACGTTTAGTAAAGGTGGAGACAAAAATTTTGTTGAGATCCAAAGAGGCCTAATGGTAGAGTGAACTAGGATGTCCATTGTAGGTCAATCAGAAATAAGATCATCACTTCTTACAAAAACTTATTGACCTTTCCTGTTTCATGGTTACTGATAGGTATAATTTTATTTTATATTTTAATGATAACAATTATGTTTTAAATAAATATTATTTATTATTTTCTGTTTTTACTTGAATTAATTTTTATTGACCTTGATATATTAAATGTCAAGTGTTAAATAAATTAATTCATATAATATTCAAGGCAAAGAAACCCTATTTCTTTTCTAAACTAAAATTGGGAAAAATATTTTTTATATACTAAAATATAATATATATATATATATATATATATATATATATATATATAATATACTTATTGTGATGCCTCCAAAATAGGTATACATCACCCATCTTGAGTCGCCACTTAAATGGTACATAAATCCAAATACAACTTAATTATATAACAGTCGTGTAAAATACGACAAAACATTATCTAAGAGTTTTAATAAGAATATTATCATTTAGACAATATCCACACTCAATGGAGTCCTCATTACATTTATTGTCACACTATTTAATAGAATAGTGAGGACTACTAATGCTATCATCTGGACCGTCACTCCGTTCCCCGACTAGTCTCTAAGCTCGTTCTCATTTCTCAAGAGAACAAAGAAAGAAAAGGGTGAGCTCAACTAGCCCAGTAAGAAATATTATGACTAAGATAATGCAGAATTAATTATTCTTAGCCTTCAACAGTATAACAACTGACAGAATATAATAGACAACAAGTTTTAGATCAACAACTACGGTGAAATAAGCAATCCATTAGAAGAGTCAAGTAGAGCATAAAATCTCATCATTCTATAATTTAAAAAGTTTTTCATCAATCAGTATCATTTGAGACTTGACAATAAATAAAATCAAATCATCCTCGCACTTTACGTACCAAGGATATTCATGTAATCATCAATGGTCATGATTATACCGAATAATCCTCGGTCATAATCATACCAACAACCGCCCATCAATGAACTACAGGACAATGAGGACTTTCACCACATCATTCGTCACATTACGGTCATGATTATACCGAATAATCCCTGGTCATAATCATACCAAGTCCATCTATGCACGTAAGACAAAGATGACTTTCATCACAATATAAGCATGAGGATGATGACAATGACATAATAATTCACTAAAACAAGTTCAAGGATAAATTTTAATGATTTATAATTTAATTTATCCAGAAATCAATAACGTCCAAATTGTCAACATGATACTTCTTTGTGGAGTAAAATTCAAGAATGCTCAGAAGAATATTTCCATGAAAAGATACTGGATGAAGCGCAAATATCAATGATATTCCACTAATTTCATGGAGTATAGAATCCAAAACTTTAACCAACTGAGAATAATAGAATATATGAAACCTGCAAATGGATTTTCGCCCGCCATGCGGTAATCCACGTAGACAGATCATTTCCACAATTTAATAAGGAATTAATACGAAGCATCAATCACCATGCATGCGGTAATCCATATAGACAGGTTATTCCAACAGAATAATAAAGATAGAATAACAGAAGAATTCACCAGGCATGCGATAGACCGCACAGACAGGTTATTCTCAACAGAATAATAACGAATGGAACCAGGTCATGCGTAATCCACACAGACAAGATATCCCAATAGAATAATAAAGAATGGAACCAGGTCATGCGTAATCCGCACAGACGAGATGTTCCAACAGAATAATAAAGAATAGAACTAGGTCATGCGTAATTCGCACAGACAGGATGTTCGAACAGAATAATAAAGAATGGAATAAGAACAGAATTCACCAGGCATGCGATAGACCGCACAGACAGGTTATTCCAACAAAATAATAAAGAATGGAATAACAACAGAATTCACCAGGCATGCGATAGACCGCACAGACAGGTTATTCCAACAGAATAATAAAGAATGGAATAACAAAAGAATTTCACCATGTATGCGGTACTTCTCATAAACAGGTTATTCCAACATAATAATAAAGAGTAGAATAACAACTCTTACGAGTATTGAAAGAATAATTCTCTTCATGAATACGAAAGAAATATTACCCCTTACCTCAAAAGAAGACTAGATACTGGAATAGTGAGGTAGCAGACTTCTCTTCTTCTTTCTCTCTATAATTTCTCTCTATAATAATTGCTTTATACCTTTAATGAATTGGTGAGAAATGAAGGAAGAATGAGCTTCTATTTATAGAAAAATATAGTTTCGATAATTGCACGTTTTGGGGCTCGAAATATTACGGTACAATACCTCCAACTTTTCTTTCATTTTTAATTTAGTCCTGCAAGTATTTTTAAATTTGCACCACCTCCCCTAATAGTAAATAATGTGAATCAATAGTTCAATCATGTGAATCAATAGTTATAATCATGTGAAAATATGAATTATAGTATACTACCTCCATCTATACCTCCATTTTAACTTAGTTATGCAAGTATTATCAATCTTGCACCAACTCCCCTAATAGTACAAGAATGTGATTCAATAGTATACACATGTGAACAAATAGTTATATAAGCATGTGAATTAGTAGCAATTAATTGCTCATTTATCCGATTAATTACCCGATTTATCAATATAACCCCAGACATCAATTATCATCGGAATAGATGTCGATTTCCACTAACACTAATAATCCCAACACAATGGAACTATCAAATTCATCTTTAATCAACACGAACTTATTCATTATTAATATCATAATTCACAATATTTAACAACTAGGTCGTTCCCAGGAAAGAGGGGGCTTTCCGATAAGGATTTCTCCTTATTGGCGCGCAATTAGATGACCAAACCTCTCTTTGACAGAACTTCTAGACATTGTAAATATTGCAATTTAATAATATGAATAACTTTGTCGTCTCAATTATTGATTTAGTAATATATCTTATTATACGTATGATAATTGTGACAATAATCGAATCAATAATATGAGAGATATGATGCAACAATTATCAGTGAGTAATAATTGAGTATAACCGAGTGACTTCTCACGTAAAGCATCAATAATCAATACCGTAGTGCTACTATGCAACCAATGCCAGACATCGTATTTTTTACTACCGGGTAGTTCAATAGTTTTAACGGTAACACTTCGTCGTTATTTTTATAAAAGATAATTCGCCATTTTTTAACTACGACAATACTTCTCGTTAGGGGTCCACCAATGATTGTGCCGTCGTACGAATATTCCCCGACAAAAAGAATATTCTATAACAACTTGCATACTTTGCAAAATTTATAAATATTACCCACAACTATAATATTATATCAAATCCACACCATAATATTAAAAAAAATATTTTGAGAAATTTAAATCTTTATTCATAAAATTTGGGGTCTCACAATCTCCCCTCCTTATGAAATTCTGCCCTTGAAATTTACGTACGTACTTGGTATGCCGAACAGGTGAGGATACCTTGACTTTATTTCAGATTCTAACTCTTGAGGTATAACCTTTGAGTGTTGAATACGATCCTTCTTATCCAAGATTTTAACACGTATCTCCTCATACGTTAAATCTTCTACTATCTCGTTTAGTTTTAATTCAGTAATGTGGTTCGAATCATCTGCATATTTACGTAACATCGATACGTAAAAAAAATGTTTTGAACACGCGACATACTTAGCGGTAAGGCGAGTCTATAGGCCACAGTTCCTACTCAATCGAGGATTTCAAATGGGCCAATTAAATTGAGGGTTGAGATTTTCTCTCTTCATCGTCTTGCTTCTAGAATAACGCCTTCTTGAACCTTCTTCTTCACATTCATCAGATCTGAGTCTGTAGCTTGAGCGACTTTTAACTTTATCGATTAAAGTCGATTCTAATCGTATATTTGTTATCTTCACGTGGGTGTCTAGAGTCTTTAACTCTATCTTCATCATTTGTAAGTTATACGAAATGGGTTTTTTTATGTGTTAACAACATCGCACTCGTTAACGCATACGATCTTCTACTCAACGCGTCAGCTACCACGTTCGCTCTTCTACGATGATATTGAATGGTACGATTGTAATCTTCAACAGCTCAAGCCAACATCTTTGGAACATTATACGATCGTTTTAGGTAAAGAACTATTTGAGGGTTTTAGAAATGGGTTTTGTACTAGGGTCAATACAAAATTCAATTTCACGCTCTAGGGTAAGCCAAGAAGTCTTCAAGAATACGTCAGGAAATTTATTAACGATAGAAATATCATTTAAAAATTGTGACTCTTATGCAAGACTTGGATAGCACGTCATATTGATACCTATCAACTTGTCATCGTCATTCACGACATCACCTACAGAAAGTCTGGCTTCGGTGTTTTCCAAGACTTGGAAGTCACCAGTGAAAGGCTCGGGGCTTTTTACTTATGGCTTGATATGACAATGATTGACTTTAGTGGTTTGGTTGCTTGAATTCGCATAACAGGTTGGTTAGGAATATGAAAGCTAACAACCTTACAAAAAGCATGATGAGTAATTAACCAATCGATTCCTAAAATTACATCAAAGAAAAGTATTTTCAAAGAGATAAGATCGACAGGTAACGTGAAAGTGTAGATTTGAATCAACAGGATTTATAAACAATGGAGGTAATGAAGGTTTCTCCTAACGAAGTTTCAATCGATAAGTCAAAGTCTAATTTCTCCCGAGTTAAATTTAAACGTTGAGCGCAAGCAAGAGAGATAAAAGAATGGGTAGAACCAGTATCTAATAAGGTATAAACTTCCCAAGAATTTATAATTAACTAACCCGTGCTAACTTCGTTCGGTTTACTCGCTTTTTGAGAAGTCACAAAAAATGCTCTTCCTGAATCCACCGACTTTGTTTTCTCCGTATCCGTCTTTGGTGCCACCGTCCCAGCTGGACTTGACTTTGGTGCACAAAAAAATTCGGCTAGGTGACCTTCTTTTCCACAATTATAACATGCTTTGGACTGCATCACGCAGTTTGGACTGATATGTCCCTCCCCTCTGCATTTGAAGCATACAATTGGTGGTCGTTCTCCTTCCTTGAAAACGGGTGTTGGTGCTACTGTCTTTCCATCGTTGTTGAACCTTCTCTTTGATAAGTGGGTTTTATACCTACTTATTGGATATCAATTTACGCGAATTATGCCCATATTAAGTACATTTTAGTCTGTTTTAGTTGTATTTCATGTTATTTTGCATTGCATGTACTGAGAACTCTTTTTGGTGAAAAAGTGTAGGAAACGGCCTAATTTGTTGGTATTAGAGGACACGAGGCTAATGGATGCATGAGGTGAGGTACAAGCTGGGATATGCGTGGCATGAGGATCAAATGGAGCAGAAGACTAAGCATGGAGGAACAAAGGAAGGAGCAGTAGAACAGATCAGTGCAGCAGAAGAACCAGAATCCACAGACTGCAAGTCGTGCGGTCGCGCGGCAGGATAAGCTTGGGGACTCACGCCTGCGCGAGAGCCTGGCTGGACAACATAACTTACTGCAAGTCTCGCACCCGCGCGAGGATTATACTAGAAGGGCGCCCGGCTGCTAATTTGTTTTATTTTAATTTTTAATTAAAAGGGCTGTAACTGATTTAAAAACGATATCTGACTGGTGTCAGAGATAACTTGATAACTTTTGACGTATTTCCATAGTAGTAACTAGGGTTTATACTTTGGGAGAGATTCCAATGAAGAACGAAGCCTCAACTCTGTCTTTTCTAATTCTTCTTGAGATTTTCTGTCATTATAGATTATTATTATTGTTTTGCTGGATTTTTATGAGGAGTTGAACGTTGATATTGGTTTACAATCTGCAATTGGGTTTGATCGTTCCTATCCTTTATCTTTCAATTGTTTGCTTGTTAATCATGTTTAGCTTTGATCCCATATTGGCTTTTGGTTCAGTCATGAGCTAAACTCCATTATGGGATTCTAACGGATTTTAATATGTAGTTTAGTTGCATGTTTGATTGCTGGGGTTGTTTTACATATCATATGAGAATTCTATTATGATTGTTTTACATGTATGAATGCTTGATCACCATTCGTTTCAGTACTTGCATGGAATTGACAATGAACATGCGAGTATGGATTGCAGTCATGATAGCATACGTATATGGGGCTGTTTTGCATGGCTTGCGTATTTCGTGAATGAGATAGACATATACTTATTCACCGTATGAGTTAAAATAAGGGTTTGTGCTTAAATTCAGTATGATTGCAATCTCACATAGACATATAGTGATTTTGGTTATATTGATGATTACATGGAGTCTATCATTTGTGGATGTTGTGTAAGTAGGTCTTAGTGCATTAAAAAATGGCTATGACTCTATTAGTGCTCTTGGCTATTTTCCTGTGATATGTGAACGATTCTTGCATGATAGTGGTAATTAGATGAAATATTAAATGAAGTTAGGATCCCATTATTTCCATATTTGATATATTTCGTTATTATTCTCATTTTAGTTATTATTTGCTTTTAGAATAATTCAAAATTATAATTCCTGGTTTGAGCATATAAAAATAGTGATTGAGTTGATGAATAGTAATTTGAATTAGACAACTTTCTCTATGGGATCGATACTTTACTTACTCTGTATTAGTTGTTGACACATGTATGCTTGCATGAGTTAGAGCTCTTTTATCAGAACTGAAAAAGAGGCAACAAGTTTTTGGCGCCGTTGTCGGGGAAAAGCGTTTTATTTTGAATAATTATCATCAATTTTAAGCTATATTGTATGACTTACACATATCTATTCTTATCTCATTTCTATTTTTGTTTGTTTGTGATTTCAGGTACTTGTAGATTTTTATGCACATGAGATCATCCAACTCAGAATTAACACCAGCGCAGGATAACATTAACGAAAGAGGTTGAAAAGCTAGTGTGCGAAGAAATTTACAAGCTCAGTTGGAAAGTACCATACCAGACATGGCAGAAGAACAAAGAGAAGAGCACAAGGCTCTAAGGGACTATTTCATGCCAAATATAAATGGGCTACAGTCGAGCATAGTCAGACCGGCCATAGCAGTGAATACTTTTGAGATAAAATTGGGCACTATTCATATGGTGCAGAACTCGGTTCAGTTTGGGGGTGATGCTACGGATGATCCGAATGAACACCCATTGAGCTTTATAGAAATTTGTGATACATTCAGATACAATGGTGCGATAGAGGATGCTATCAGACTTAGGCTATTCCCATTCTCATTGAGGGATAAGGCGAGAAGTTGGATACATTCTTTGCCGTCAAGGTCAATCACTACATGGGAGGACTTAGCACAGAAATTCTTAGCCAAGTTCTTCCCAATGGCTAAGACTGCAAAGATGAGGACAGCTATATATCAGTTTGAGCAACAACAAGGAGAGTCCTTATATGAAGCATGGGAGAGATACAACGAGATGCTAAGGAAGTGTCTGCATCACAGTATGCCGGATTGGATGGTAATCAAGACCTTTTATAATGGATTGGGATGGCAATCGAGACCGATTGTAGATACAGCTGGTGGAGGGGCATTATGGGCAAAAAGCTATGGCGAGGCCTATACCCTTATTGAGACTATGGCAGCCAATGATTTTCAGAATCCTATATCTCGGATGCCACAGCCCAAGGTTGCAGGTGTGTTGGAGGTAGATGTTATTACGCAGTTGTCGGAACAGATGGCAGCTATGGCAAAGAAGATAGATACTTTGGCAGAAAGCAGGACGAAAACAGTTGCCTTCATTTGTGAGATTTGTGTGGGGTCACACTCCACGGATCAATGTGCCATCAGCTCGGAGTCGGTACAGTATGTGAGAAATTACAAAAAAGACCAAGGTCAGTTTATGAACACATACCACCCCAACAACAGAAACCATCCAAACTTCAGTTGGTCTAACAACCAAGGAATCAAGTAGAATCGGTTCAAATTTAATCAACGATTTCAAATGCACAATCATCTCATCCACAGTTTTCATCAAAACCACCGTTTCCACCGGGATTTCCTCAACAAGAACAACATCACACTCCAGCTGCACCACAGTCAGAAAAGAAATCAAAAATGGAGGAGATGATGTTGAAATACATGGAAAACACGGAAGTTATGATCAAAAGACAAGCAGTGGCTATCAAGAATTTGGAGACTCAAATGGGGCAAATGGCGAGCATGCTTAACAACAGGCCCCAAGGTTCCTTGCCAAGTAATACAGAAACAAATCCCCAAAGAGACGGGAAGGAACAGTGCCAAGCGATCACATTGAGATCTGGGAAAGATCTCGCAGTCTCTGAGCAAGTCACACAAGACTTTGATTTATAAGGGATGCCATGGCAAGCGAGACAGAGCAGGTGAATGAAAAGAAAGAAAATTTGGAAAAATCTGAGTCGCAGCAGGTCGAGAAGGATAAAACAAGTTCAGAGGAGAAACTTAAGAATGCAAAACCACCGGTTCACCCTCAAGTATCGTATCCGCAAAGATTAAATAAGCAGAGGGAAGATAAATAATTCAGTAAGTTCTTGGAGGTATTCAAAAAGCTGCAGATCAATATACCATTCACCGAGGCATTGGAACAAATGCCAAGCTATGCAAAGTTTATGAAGGGTATATTGTCAAGGAAGAGAAGACTAGATGAATTTGAGACAGTAGCCTTGACAGAGGAATGCAGTGCAGTGCAGTGCTTCAGCAGAAATTACCTCCAAAGCTGAAGGATCCGGGCAACTTCACAATTTCGTGCACAAACGGGAAGATGAGCTTTAGTAAGTGTTTATGTCATTTGGGGGCAAGTATAAATTTGATGCCGTTGTCAGTGTTCAATCAGTTGGGATTGCCGGCTCCAAGGCCGACAAACATATCATTATAGCTAGTTGACAGATCCATCACGTATCCATGGGGAATTGTTGAAGATGTGTTGGTAAAGGTGGACAAGTTTATCTTTCCGGCTGACTTCATCATTTTAGACTACGAGGAGGACAAAAGCATACCAATAATACTGGGGAGACCGTTCTTGGCCACAGGCAAGATTTTGATAGATGTGCAGAAAGGGGAACTCACTATGCGTGTTCAGGATCAGGAGGTCACCTTCAACGTCTTCAAGGCAATAAAGTTCCCAACGGATGAAGAAGAATGCTTTCTGGTTGACTTGGTGGATCGGGGCTGAAAGGATGAGGTACAAAAATCGGGGAATTATGGACCGTTGAGGTGTGTAACGGGTGAAAATTCAGAGTTGAAGGTAGAGCCACTGATGAAAGCTGAAGTCATTAAATTTCGGGGTGAGGTGGACAATAAGGAAGGCACCTCAATTCTTTATGTGACGTGAGATTCAGAGATAGTCAAGCTAATTTACTATAACTTAGCGCTTGATGGGAGGCAACCCATTATTTCTACCTCCATTGACTTTTTAGTTATTCATTTTAGATTATTTAAGTTAGCTATATCTAGTTCATTTTTGATAGTATATCAGATTTTCATGCTTGAGTGTGTAGCAAGAATTGCTTTGTGAATATTTATAAGATGTTAGCATTATGTGGCCACTAATTCATGCCTTAACAATGTGCATTAATGTCTATGCAGGGACCATCAATGGAAAGCATCGTTAATAGGCAGTGAGAGTAAACACAACATCGCAGAAAGCAAGGTTCACATGATGCTGCGATGAACATAAGATGATCACTACCAAGCACGCCACACATACCGCATCAAGAATACCACTCACGCGCCCGCGCATGAAACACATTGAATGCTCACGCGGCCGCCTGCGACACCGGACAGAAGCAGTTTTAAAATTTTTTAAAACGTGTTGGGGACCATTTGGACTCTCATTTGATATCATAACAGTAGCAAACCCGTACATCTCTCAATCACATATCCATGATTCTCTCCACGTTCAAAGCTCAATCTCACGCTCTCATCCACTGATATAAACTAGGGCTTCTGATTCAGTTGGGCAGAAATGAACTTGTAGTATTCTTATCACTGGTTATTCTTCATTTTTCAGTGATTTCATCTGCAAATGGGTCCAAAGAGGGCACGATCATCTTCTTCATCATCATCTTCCTCCGGCAGTCACGGGGAAGACATTGTCGACCACACCAAGTTCCTATGTTTGGAAGCCCAGCAGGAGTACTACCGAATCGTAGCAAAAACATTTATCAAGGAAAGAGGATTCAAACCGGAGGGACAAGATGGTCAACAGTGCCATGATCCACTTAACGAGGATGGGGTGGATCGATCACACCACATGCCCATTCCAATGAGCATAGTCCGCGAGTTCTACGCCAACGCCAAAGTCACCATGAGCGGTATCTCTATGGTTTGAGGTTTCGAGATAGACTACAGACCCCCCGCCATCAGAACAATTTTCAGAATCACCGAGACACCACCACGAGGGGCTGCCAATTGGATCACAGGGGCACATATGAAAACAGACTTGGAGCTTGTTATTGCTGAATTGTGCGTGTTAGGCACGAAGTGGACTTACAAAGTCGGCACAACCCAAACTCGCATATTCCTAGCCGCTGCACTGAATTGATATTCCAAGGTGTGGAATCTATTCATTTGTGCCAAGTTATTGCATTCATCTCATCAGCATGAGATCACGGCGGAAAGGGCCATAATTCTGTGGGGTATAATTACTGGCAAGTATATTGACGTGGGTCATTTGGTTCATCAACATATTTTGAAGTATCTGAGGGGAAGTACCACTGGGAGCATTCCACACGCATCAGTGGTAGCCATGTTATGCGCTCATCAGGGATGCAACTAGGGCAATAAACAAATGCAATATCCAAGCCAGGGCATCACACATGCCACCATTGCTAAATTTGAGGACTGGGCCGGAGGCGTGCCACACCCACGAGGAAGAGGATTTATCCTCCAACCCACTTTTCCTGAGCCATCATAGCAGTCCCCTCGGACAGATGAGGCAGGCCCCTCGACACAACCATAAGCTCCTCATGGTGATCGCTAACTCCGAAGGTTGGAGCGACGAGTTGATGCCATATATGACAATTTTGGAGCGTTTGCTACGGGTCTCATGAGGACCTTGGCCGAGGCCTTTGCATAGCAAGGTACAATGCTCGAGTGGCCTCAGTTTAAGACAGCAGTGCTATGTCCACCACCAGATTCACCACCCGAGGAGGGTGGTGCAGCCAATCATTAGAGGAGTTCTCTTATACCCTTTACCTTCATTCAATGGGGCATTGAATACTTTATGTTTGGGGGTATTGGGGTAGTAGTATAGTAGCATGTAATTTAGTTTTTACATGATTAGTTTAAAATTTTAAAATTTTGCATAATTAGTTTACTAGTTTAGTTGTTTGTGTGTTATTGTTTTATGTGATAGAAAATTTTCATTTTTGTTTTAGTTAGTTTGCATGTCTCACAAAATTCTTATTTTTTGGAATTTCTTGCCTAGCCAATGATGTTAGTGAATTGTGAAGGATTTTTGGGTATATGGAATAACATGAACGTAGTTATAATGTTTTACACAATGAAATTCATGTTGCTGTTTAAATGCTTTCGGTTTACACGGATGTGTTCACACACTTGTAGGTATAAGAATTATGTGTTGCATTGCTTGTTAGAAAATGTAGTTTTAAAAAGAGAAATACGTGGAACATGCATGTAGACTTGACAAACATTGACATTCGAACTTTAGGAAAACATGGGTATGCTATGTATAAAAAATATATATAATGAATAGCATTAACGTGGCTAGTCTTATTTCGGGGCCCTGGCTACTTGAGTGAGTACGCCCAAGGGGATTGTCTCTATACCTAGCGCCCTAAGGTCTTTCATGGTCTGGGAGTCGTTAGTTGAAAGCTCGCTAAGGGGTAGTAGTGTTGCCTAATGGAATAAGACATTGCACAGTCATGTAAAAAAAAGAGAAAAAGAAAAGAAAAATAGCAATAAACACCGCGGGAAAGAGCGAAAATCGCCCTCGTGTGTAGCAATAAAGCAGTTAAGCCCATTGTTGAACCTTAGTTTGTGTTGATATGTTGAAACAGTCTGTGTTGCATGAGAATACATAAGTCTTGATTTAGACTATAATTTTCTGTTTTGAGCATTGTAACATGTGTATTCTTTGCTTAAGTCAAGTTTTGTTGAACACCACACACACACACAGCATCTCTATAGCATGTATGAATTATTTGAGTGTAAGATATTATGCCTATAGTTTGGGTTAAAACGGTATTCTTGAATCTGGATAATTCACTGAGGCAATTTGGACTGAAATTCTGTTAGAGTTGGAACTATGTGAGACTAGATTGCATCATAGCTTAGTTGCATAGTAGTGTAGCGGCATTTTTATTGTTATTTAGCATGCATTGCTTGAGGGCAAGCAATCGTTCAAGTTTGGGGGTATTTGATAAGTGGGTTTTATACCTACTTATTGGATATCAATTTACGCGAATTATGCCCATCTCAAGTATATTTTAGTCTGTTTTAGTTGCATTTCATGTTATTTTGCATTGCATGTACTGAGAACTCCTTTTGGTGAAAAAGTGCAGGAAACGGCCTAATTTGGTGGTATTAGAGGGCATGAGGCTAATGGATGCATGAGGTGAGGCACAAGCTGGGATATGCATGGCATGAGGATCAAATGGAGCAGAAGACTAAGCATGGAGGAACAAAGGAAGGAGCAGTAGAACAGATCAGTGTAGCAGCAGAACCAGAATCCACAGACTGCAAGTTGCGCGGCAGGATAAGCTTGGGAACGCGTGCCCGCACAAGAGCCTGACTGGACAACATGACTAACTGCAAGTCTCGCACCAGCGCGAGGATTATACTATAAGGGCGCGCGGCCGTGCGCGATGCCTGAAGCTGCTGATTTGTTTGATTTTAATTTTTAATTAAAAGGGTTGTAATTGATTTAAAAACGATATCTGACTGGTGTCAAAGATAACTTGATAGCTTTTGACGTATTTTTATAGTAATAACTAGGGTTTACACTTTGGGAGAGATTCCAACGAATAATGAAGCCTCAACTCTGTCTTTTCTAATTCTTCTTGGGATTTTCTGTCATTGTGGATTATTATTATTGTTTTACAGGATTTTTATGAGGAGTTGAACGTTGATATTGGTTTACAATCTACAATTGGGTTTGATCGTTCCTATCCTTCATCTTTCAATTGTTTGCTTGTTAATCATGTTTAGCTTTGATCCCATAATGGCTTTTGGTTCAGTCATGAACTAAACTCCATTATGGGATTGTAACAGATTTTAATATGTAGTTTAGTTGCATTCTTGATTGATGGGGCTATTTTACATATCATATGGGAATTCTATTATGATTGTTTTATATGTTTGAATGCTTGATCACCATTCATTTCAGTACTTGCATGGAATTGACAATGAACATGCGAGTATGGATTGTAGTCATGATAGCATACATATATGGGGCTGTTTTGCATGGCTTACGTATTTCGTGAATGAGATAGGCATATACTTATTCACCGCATGAGTTAAAATAAGGGTTTGTGCTTAAATTCAGTATGATTTTAATTTCACATAGACATATAGTGATTTTGGTTATATTGATGATTACATGGAGTTTATCATTTGTGGATGTTGTGTAAGTAGGTCTTAGTGCATTGAAAAATGGTTATGACTCTATTAGTGCTCTTGGCTATTTTCCTGTGATATGTGAACGATTCTTGCATGATAGTGGTAATTAGATGAAATATTAAATGAAGTTAGGATCCCATTATTTCCAGATTTGATATATTTCATTATTATTCTCATTTTAGTTATTATATGCTTTTAGAATAATTCAAAATTATAATTCTTGGTTTGAGCATATAAAAATAGTGATTGAGTTGATGAATAGTAATTTAAATTAGACAACTTTCTTTGTGGGATCGATACTTTACTTACTCTGTATTACTTATTGACACATGTATGCTTGCATGAGTTAGAGCTCTTTTATCAGAACTGAAAAAGAGGCAACACTCTTCTTGAAATTTCCACTTATATTATCTTGGCCATAATTACCACCGAAGTGGTTACAATTTCTGGCATGATAATTTCCTCCACGATGGTTATCATTGTTCCGATGACCGTTGCCACCGGTACGATTATTATCGTGTTATTGCTCGTTATCCTTTGGTTGGGCTGGCTCATTATCGCGCTCTAATAACTGAGCCCTATTCACTACATCTAAATACAAACACAATTTATGAGAAATGAGGTATTGACGTATTTCGGGTTTCAAACCTCTTAGAAACATTCGCGTCATTTGCTCCTCATTATCGACCAAATGGGATGCAAACCAGGATAACTCCACAAATTTAGCCTCGTATTGCGACACGGTCATATTGTTTTGCTCCAACTTGATAAACTCCACCTCCTTCATGTGACGAATACTTTCGGGAAAGTACTTGTCGTTGAACATCTCTTGAACTTCTCCCAAGACATCTTGAGTGTGGGTCAGCCGGGTACGCTTTATAGATTCCCACCAATAATCGCCTCTTCACGCAATAATGAAGGTGGCAAAGGAACCTTTGCTCCTCGAGCATCCCAAGACATCAAATATCTTGGTGATCTTCTTTAACCACGTCTCTGCCTTAAGTGGTTCTGGCTTTCCCAAAAACTCTGGCGGTCCCAGCTCCTTGAACTGATTAGCAATGACCAGCCGTGGGTTGTCATTATTTCCACCTGCATTTTGAATAGGAGTCTCTCTCGCCTGATGTTGCATTAATTGCATAAAGCCTCTGAACATCTCATCGTTCATCATCTGATCGGTGTTGTTATTTACCTTAGGATTATTGTCTTCCTATTGCACATTATTCTGGGTATTGATCGTTGGTGACTCAACGGTCTCATGTGCTTCATTGCTTATCTCAACATTTTCGGATGCCATTCTCAAATACTAAAAGGTTAATTGACATATCACATATTATCCTTATACTCTGACCGACCAATTAAATACCAAATAAACTTAGATAGGTCATACTAGCGAAGGAATTCCCCGTCTCTCCCCTCCTAGTTCTTGTCTCACATCTCAGCCAAGGATCATATCCCTAAGCTTTAATACCAACTGTGATGCCCCCAAAATAGGTATACATCACCCATCTTGAGTCGCCACTTACATAGTACATAAATTCAAATACAACTTAATTATACAACAGTCGTGTAAAATACGACAAAACATAATCTAAGAGTTTTAATAAGAATATTGTCATTTAGACAATATCCACACTCAATGGAGTCCTCATTACTTTTATTGTCACACTATTTAACAGAATAGTGAGGACTACTAATGCTATCATCTGGACTGTCACTTCGTTCCCCGACTAGTCCCGGCTTCGTTCTCATTTCCTCAAGAGAATAGTGAAAGATAGAGTGAGCTCAACTAGCCCAGTAAGAAATATTATGACTAAGATAATGCAGAATAAATTATCCTTAGCCTTTAACAAAGATAACAACCGATGTAATATAATAGACAACAAGTTTTAGATCAACAATCGCAGCAGAATAAGCAATCCATTAGAAGAGTCAAGTAGAGCATAAAATCTACTCGCCTTCTATGATTTAAAAGTTTTTCATCAACTCAGATCATTGAGACTTCACCTTAATAAATCAAATCAAATCATCCTCGCACCCTACCTACGGCCAACGATATTCATGTAATCATCAATGGTCATGATTATACCGAATAATCCTCGGTCATAATCATACCAACAACTCATCCATCAATGAACTACAGAAGCCAATGAGGACTTTCACCACATCATTCGTCATATTATGGTCATGATTATACCGAATAATCCCTGGTCATAATCATACCAAGTCCATCTATGCACGTAAGTCAAAGATGACTTTCATCACAATATAAGCATGAGGATGATGACAGTGACATAATAATTCAATAAAACAAGTTCAAGGATAAATTTTAATGATTTATAATTTAATTTATTCGAAAATCAATAACGTCCAAATTGTCAACATGATACTTCTTTGTGGAGTAAAATTCAAGAATGCTCAGAAGAATATTTCCATGAAAAGATCTCGATGAAGCGCAAATATCAAGGATATTCCACTAATTTCATGGAGTATAGAAGCCAAAACTTTAACCAACCGAGTATAATAGAATATATGAAACCCGAAATGGATTTTCGCCACGCCATGCAAAGAATCCACGTGACGGATCATTTCCACAATTTAATAAGGAATGAATACGAAGGATCATTCACCATGCATGCGGTAATCCACATAGGCAAAGTTATTCAACAAAATAATAAAGAATAGAATAATGTAAGAATTCACCGGGCATGCGATAGAATAAACAAAAAGTTATTCTCAACGAGTAATAATAAAGAATGGAACCAGTCATGCGTAATCACACGCATGCATGTGATATTCCAACAGAATAATAAAGAATGGAACCAGGTCATGCGTAATCCGAATAGACAGGATGTTCCAATAGAATAATAAAGAATGGAACAAGGTCATGCGTAATTCGCACAGACAGGATGTTCCAACAGAATAATAAAGAATGGAATAACAACAAAATTCTCCAGGCATGCGATAGACCACACAGACAGGTTATTCCAACAGAATAATAAAGAATGGAATAACAACAGAATTCACTAGGCATGCGATAGATCAAGATGCATGAGTTATTCCAATGTAATAATAAAGAATGGAATAACAGAAGAATTTCACCATGTATGCGGTACTTCGCATAGACATTCCAACATAATAATAAAGAGTATAATAACAACTCTTACGAGTATTGAAAGAATAATTTTCTTCATGAATATGAAAGAAATAATACCCCTTACCTCAAAAGAAGACTGGTTACTGGAATAGTGAGGTAGCAGACTTCTCTTCTTCTTTCTCTCTATAATTTCTCTCTATAATATTTGCTCTATAGCTTTAGTGAATTGGTGAGAAATGAAGGATGAATGAGCTTCTATTTATAGGAAAATATAGTTTTGATAATTGCACGTTTTGGGGCTCGAAATATTACAGTACAATACCTCCAACTTTTCTTTCATTTTTAATTTAGTCCTGCAAGTATTATCAAACTTTCACCACCTCCCCTAATAGTAAATAATGTGAATCAATAGTTCAATCATGTGAATCAATAGTTATAATTATGTGAAAATACGAATTACGGTATAGTACCTTCATCTATACCTCCATTTTTAACTTAGTCATGCAAGTATTATCAATCTTGCACCAACTCCCCTAATAGTACAAGAATGTGATTCAATAGTACATACATGTGAACAAATAGTTATATAAGCATGTGAATTAGTAGCACTTAATTGTTCATTTATTCGATTAATTACCCGATTTATCAATATAACCCCCAGACATCAATTATCATCGGAATAGATGTCGATTTCCACTAACATTAATAATCTCAACACAATGGAACTATCAAATTCATCTTTAATAAACACGAACTTATTCATCATTAATATCATAATTCACAATATTTAACAACCAGGTCGTTCCCAAGAAAGATGGGGCTTTCTGATAAGGATTTCTCCTTATTGGCGGGCAATTAGATGAACAAACCTCTCCTTGACATAACTTCTAGGCATTATAAATATTGTAATTTAATAATATGAATAACTTTGTCATCTCAATTATTGATTAAATAATATATCATATTATGCAGATGATACTGTGACAATAATCGAATCAATAATATGAGAGATATGATGCAAAGAATTATCGTAGCAATAATTGAGTATAATTGAGTGACTTCTCACATAAGCATCAATAATCAATACCGTATGCTACTATGCAACCCACGCCAGACATCGCATTTTTTTACTATCGGGTAGTTCAACGCTTTTAATTCAGTAATGCGTCTGTCGTTATTTTTATAAAAGATAATTACATGTTTTCTAACTACGACAATACTTCGTTAGGGGTCCACTAATGATTGTGCTGTCAGTCATCTGGATATTCCCCGACAAAAATAATATTCTATAACAACTTGCATACTTTGCAAAATTTATAAATACTACCCACAACTATAACATTATATCAAATCCACACCATAATATTAAAAAATATATTTTGAGAAATTTAAATCTTTATTCATAAAATTTGGGGTCTCACACTTATTATATAATACCTATATATATTACATTTAGTACACTACATATATATATATATATATATATATATATATATATATATATATATATATATATATATATATATATATATAAGATAAGAGTTTAATGCATGCATGTGCTGCCACCTTTTTTTTAAGTGTTAAAACCGTGTGTGCAAAGTGACATTTTTTTTTGGACTAAAACGCGTGAGTGTTGGCAATTTTTTAACATGCGGTCAAATAGTTATTAAATGCTAAGTTGGCAAGAATTAGACCGGGTGAATTATGAAGTACTTCCACGTAAAAAGTTTTGCTCCAATCTGGGTCGTTCAATTCAAAAATATTTGATCAATGTTGTTCATTCAAAAATTAGTTTTCAAAATTACACTTTTGCCCAAACTTCAAAAATTCTATAAATAGGGAGTATTTCATTCATTTGGTTTTTACCAATTTAGTGAAAAGAAAATCATACTCTCCTTGCCTACATTCTCTCTAAGCTTTATATCTCTTCTTACAAAAGTTTTGATTATTTTTGAAGAGAAAAATTGGTCCAAGTATTGAGATAAGTTTAATTTCTGTTGAATTATTTCTTACTTGCAATTATATCTATAGATATACAAATACATATTATTCTACACAATTTTATATATCTATATTTCATCTATTTGTCCAATAAAAGGATACTTGGCGCCGTAAGGCTACTTGAGATACACCTCTACGAGAGGAATTCAACCGTCATTTATTCCTTATAGTCTTCAAAGAACCTTTTATCGACATTATTTATATAAATATCGTAAAATAGATACGACACTTGATAGGTTAAAACAACACTGAGATACTGCTCCAAAAAGAGTAGTCATCCGAATCGGATTTGAGAATCATAGTGATCTATTGAAAATATTTATATAAATATCAATTGTGAAAATAATAAATTTTGTCATACTTAGATGCCGCAAGGATATGGAGATATACCTCTACCAAGAGGAATTCGAACCGTACGATTCATTATAGTACTAAGTGACATTATCTATAAAAGTTCACATAATAGATAAAATATTCTTATATATTATTTGAGTTAAACAAGTAATATTTGTTATATCAGTTTGTGCTTAACTGAAAATTATACTTGATAAATATTGTTTGATTCGATTTACTCTTTTTTTCAAGTATTAATTCATAAAAATAAATTATATAATACTTGATAAAAACTAACAATTCTATATTATCCATAGAAAAACACTCTTTATTTTATAGAATTGTTAATTCTTTATAAAGTGCTTTAATATCATATACTTGCTTAATTAGAAGCATAAGTGGATCTAAACAAAAGATCTATCTGCTTTAAAGAAGCTTATTATTGAATATAAAAGTCCTTGAACTTTTATACTTATATATTTGTTCTTAATTTTCTATCTGCTTATTTGAGAAGCATTATTCAGTACTTAACGCTTATCAGCTTATTAAAGAAGCACTTTTTTATAAACTTATTTGTAAACAGAGAAAGGATTAGAATTAGTTTATTTTATGTACCTCTGAGAAAAATGAGTAATTCTTCAACCAAGACCAAAGTCTTAAAGAGGTTAGCAGGAAATTGGGTCTCTAGTGTACTTATGAGGTGAGGAAGAGATTATTATTTCAAGACCAGATCATAGAATAGAACTAATCTCAAAAAGTGGTACAACTAGACTTGAGGAAGGAGCAGGAAGCTTGTTGTCCAAGATAAAATAGTTGAATAGTTGGAAGTTTGTCTGAAAAACTTTGTAAAGGCTTCTCCGCATGTTGAAGGAGTATTTATTACTGATAGTAATAAGATCTCAAGTTCCAAGTAGGGACTTGAGACTGGACGTAGCAACATACCAAAGGGTGTATGTTGTGAACCAGATAAATCTCTGTGCATTGTGATGGAATTTTTATCTTGCATGTTAATTCCTAAAACTGCTAATTAATAACTAAAAATTCAAAAAGGCCTAAATATAATTTTTTACTGATAATAAAGAAGCACTTTGTTATAAACTTATTTGTAAACAGAGAAAGGATTAGAATTAGTTTATTTTATGTACCTATGAGAAAAATGAGTAATTCTTCAACCAAGACCAGAGTCTTAAAGAGGTTAGCAGGAAATTGGGTCTCTAGTGTACTTATGAGGTGAGGAAGAGACTATTATTTCAAGACCAGATCATAGAATAGAACTAATCTCAAAAAGTGGTACAACTAGACTTGAGGAAGGAGCAAGAAGCTTGTTGTCCAAGATAAAATAGTTGAATAGTTGGAAGTTTGTCTGAAAAACTTTGTAAAGGCTTCTCCGCCTGTTGAAGGAGTATTTATTACTGATAGTAATAGGATCTCAAGTTCTAAGTAGGGACTTGAGATCGGACGTAAAGAACATACCAAAGGGTGTATGTTGTGAACTGTATAAATCTCTCGCATGCATTGTGATGGAATTTTTATCTTGCATGTTAATTCCTAAAGCTCACTAATTAATAACTAAAAATTCAAAAGACCTAAATATAATTATTTACCGATAATAATCTATTCAACCTCCCCTCCCCCCCCCCCCCCCTCCCCCTCCCCCCCTCCCTAGATTATTATTGACCTTTCAGTTACTGCTCATTTTTTGGTCATGTTTCTGATGGATCGATTAACTAATACGCACAGAAACCTGTCCTCCACAAGTTGTGGATTGTTAATCTACTTGTAGTTGTGGTGTAGAGTGCAATATTTACTATACCCCTATTATACCCTAAATAAGCATGCATGCTTTATTAATGCATTATCATACAACTCCAGAAAAAGAAATAATTGGACATTACTCCTACTCCACTATTGGTGCGATAGTTAAAAGGAAAAAAATCTTATTGTACCTGTCGTGCTTCAAGATTTGAGACTGCCATTGCACCTACATATGGAAGGCTTTTAATCACCGCATCGGCCAGATCCAATATAAAGGTAGGCTGACATCCTAGTGCAGGCACACATCCCCGTTTCTCTATAGCATGACAAAAGGAAGAAAAAGGAAGAAAAACTAACTATTTAGACGGAATAGACAATACACATTCATATTGAAGGAACATCAAATTGAAGGAAAAGAGGAAGAAGGAAGATAGCATTTATTGAGATACCTGCTACTTGATCCTTGTAGGCAACAAGCAAATCAAGAGTGGCCTTGAAAACACGCTCCAAGGCCTCCCTTGGGAACTGATCCACAGGAAGTGGATGTAGTGATGTTAAACCTAAGCAGCAAACCTTTTTATCATGTTCTCTGTGACACCAATATGATAAGCATATGATCAGAAACTAAATATTCTAAGATGCGGAGAGGGAGAGGAAATGAAGTACTCAAAGAAAACTACAGGAAAATGATTTTGCAGAAAAAACAAATAATTACCTCTTAAAATTAGCCCGCACCCCACTCTCTTTAGTTTGCTGCAACATTTGGAACCAGTGATTAAAAACCTCTGTAGCAACACCAAGTTTTTGCAATATGTTGAGAGTCAAAGATGCATTGTAGTAAATGGCATCAGCAATCTGCAAAACAACAAAAGATGCTCTGGTTTCATATGTTCCACCTAATAAGATTATGTAATGTGTAATGAGATTATTTAATATTCCATTGATGATTGCTATGAAAGACTGCAATTCATAGGTTAAATACTAAATGAGGGATGCAAATTTTTCATATCAACCATTGAAACATAATTTTAGATTTGCTTTACTTTTACTTTTTTTTGAAAAGTATTATAGTTTCATGTCATGTATAGCCACAAACAGAAACACTTTTTAAGTTAAAGCTTTAAAAATAGCAAGGAAAGTGAAGGAACAAAGCATCATCAAGAGAAGCACAATATAGATTAAACAAATTGAGTTCAGCTTTCAGGCGTAGTCTGATTTCATATTTTAAAAAAAAGGTTAGGTTTGGGGGTGTCAGACTTCGAGTTTCTTACCACTTGCATTAAAAGGCATTTCAAATATGGTATCTCAGTTAGATGCAACCGCAACTATGATTCTAATATATGGTTCAACCCAGTGATCCACTTGTCCCCTGCAGTTCTGGAATACCACTTCAATGAGCTTAGGTGCAGGCTCAATATCATTGTCCTCCAAATTTTTATCTCCCATGATCTACATGACAACAGAAAAAAAACATAAAGAAAATGAAGCTTGTAAAATTAGCAGGAATTACATAATAAGAATTTTAGGCAAAAGGCAACTCACCGATGAAATCACATTCAAAAGACTTTGCTGGTAGTCTGGTTCCTTGAATGTGAGGAAATGCATTATACTTCTGGATATATAGTTGTCCAATGGAACCAGAATATCTAGAAAAATAAAATCCATAAGAAAGCACTGGTATAAGAAGGTCCAGAGAAACTGCATCTACAAAGAACTACAAGGTATATGTACTATTTTCAAAGTAATTTTTTACCCTATTGTTCTTGCCAAAATTATTCACATCTTCAGACGTCATTTAACAAAAATTATAGGCATTTTCAACGTCTTATTAATTATATTTATCCTACTCTTAGATCTGCAATGGATCAGTGAGGAAGATTCTCTTTGTCCCAATATAGGAGCCCTTGATCCAAACTATACGTTCACATTAGCCCAAAGAATTCCAAATGGCTTCAAGAAAATCTTATAGGTGTTAATTTTCTCCTAGATTCTGGTTTATGTTTTGTGTAAGGGATGGTCACCTTTGTATTATATGCCTTTCTGTATTTTTCTTTTGCAAATTATCAAATAATGCATCATATCAAGGGTGATTTAAGTAGGAAAAGAATATTATCATCTAGAAGTTGAACTTATTAAAACCATGTTGTGTACCCTGAACTCTTGTCCATTTTATACCCCACAAAAGCTAGTTGATACAATAGAACGAAAACTATAGCAAAAAAACTAATAATGCTAAAAAATGGCCAAAACACTTTGATATCTGGTAATCATTTAATTCACACACCCAACTAATAGCAAAGACTTCAAGCCAACTTAATGCTTTTAGATAATGGGGGTTCATAATGAACCTGTTAAAGCTCAAAAGATGACTCACCTTGGCTTGGTCAACAGAGGTACATACTACCAACGTAAAGCAGCAATGATGTTTGAACTTTGAACATTTCCGACAGCCTATCAGACTATGTTCAGACATGTGATTTATACATTCAAAAGTACAACATGTGAATTAAATGGATATGATAGGGTTTCCATAAGTTACCCTATGTTATGTATATGATATTGTTAATATATGGTGAAATTAAATGGATTACCAATATTTGATGATTTTAATAAAAGGACTAGAATAAGGCTCAAACACACCCCCTACTCTCCATCACCAATAAGGCAGGTTTCCTTTTGTACCTTATCATCATTGCTATCTAGCTCAGTCCCTTTGCATATAAACTTTTGACATTCTCCTAAAAACTAACCTAAACTGAAGAGAGAGATACATATGAATAAGTAAAAATGGCATAATTAAAAAAGAATACACATTAACTTAAACAAATGAAATTACCTTGAAATTTTATTTCTCTACAAATTACGTTGTTTTTGGCGAGGATTAGTGGAAGACATGCTCAATCCAATCAATTAATGTATGTGACACCCCCAAATCCAGGTACTTCATTCCCACAGGATCTGGTGTTCACTTAATCAAACATTCATATCTAACTACCCAATCACAATAAAAATGGATAAATAAAACATTTCCCATTAAAGGGTTACATAATAAAATCTCTCAGGTTATCTAACCTTTAATTACAATCATTCAATGCGGAAATTAAATAAACATCATTAAACCAAGTCTAAGATCATCATAATATAAATCTAACATCTCAATCAAAGTAAAATTACAAGTCTTCATCACTTGCACACTTTTCCCTTTCCTTTGCTAGACGAAGGTTCATCTACCTTCTCTTCTTTAGCTTGCAATGAGTTTTAAAATATGCAAGAGTGAGCAAAACAATTGCTCACTGGATATAATATAGAATCAACAGGAGTATAACAATAATAACTGCCAAAATAGGCTTATCAACAAGGAACAGTACTCTATCAACAATAACCAAAAACTGAAATCCAAAATGTGGAATAAATATAACTGAGGGTCATAAGACCATGAACTATGTCCACAGTTGCGAGTAATCTTTCAACTCCAACTTTAATAGTCATAAGACTATAAGGACTGTAATAACCCGAGATTTTCTATATAAAATAAATAAGAAATTTTGCGTATAAATTTTTTTTTTAATAATGAGACTAAGTGTCAAGTAAAGTGAACGATAAATGCGAATCTGATTATTACTTGAAAATTAGAAATAATTTTGGAATTATTAATTACCACAAATTATATGGTAATAAATTTCGTAGTGGTAAATATTTTTATTAATTATTTTCCATGAAAACATGATTGGAAATAATATATGAAGTGGTAATTAGATTTATATAATAAATATTTTATTATATGAATTGTTCGAATATTTAAGTTAATTATTTTAACTTGATTATTGATGTTGTGTACTGAAGAATAAGTCGGACATGAGATCCAAACCTGGATTGGGATTGTGATCAAGAGATGAGAATAATAATATTATATTATTTTACAATTAACATAATTATGTACTTTGGGTATGTCTTGAATGATAATATTGAGCAAGGGACGGTCAATTAGGTCATAACATATTACCGTCTTTGTGAAACCCTAATTATTAAACTTCGCTTATGGGGTATTTACGAGTAGTATTTGTGTATATGAAGTTCTTGTGAATAAGAATATCGGTAATTAGAAGAAACCCTAATTATCATTGTACATCGATAATTAGGACAAACCCTAATTATTATAACCCTAACCTAGGTTGAAATTAGAAACTGTAACGACTTGTGTTAGTAACATACACGATAATTAAAGAACCACTAATGGTCAATTAGAAACCCTAATTTTAATTACATGGTTTAATTTCGATGTTATTGTATAAGTGTTTTAATTTACCAAAGGATAGAAGTTAATTGGTAAATTATAAGAATTAAATCTAGTGATGAAATATTACATTTAATTTCCTTGTACAAGATTGCCCATACACTCTTAAACAAAGCCCAACCATCACCCATATAACAAATCGAAGCAATAATCAAGAATTTTTGGCAAAAGGGTATAAGAACACTAAACCTAGAATCCTTTGATTCGATGTTATTTGATACAATTGATTGTTTAAAGTTGTGTAATAGAATGTTAATTGATGATATGGGTTGATAAATCAAAGACCCATAACATCAAAGTGCACGCAATTTGAAGATTTAAGCAAGTTGGAAAAAAGAATTACATTATTTTTTTCACCAAATGTCAGAGGCCATAACTCTTTGCTCGATCATGAGTTTTGTTCTTCAAAAGTTGTTATGTGTAGCCTGATATGTGGTCTTTAATCTGCAAAAAGAATCAAGTCCATATCATGTATAGATTAGAAGTTATAGATGGTCAAACATGGTTGACCGATCATGATAAACTATTTTTGGGCAGTTTGTAATGGGGGCATTCTCGTCCACTTTTGTGCTTTAAAAGGTCTGAACTTTTGATATGTTGTAGTGCACTGAGTTAGGAAGCCATAGGCTTTGGAATGACCTCATTCCGACCTCGGATGAGGGAATTACGGTGATTGGAAGGAAATGTGTCAAA
Organism: Panax ginseng; assembly: GCA_020205605.1. Classification (NCBI taxonomy): domain Eukaryota; kingdom Viridiplantae; phylum Streptophyta; class Magnoliopsida; order Apiales; family Araliaceae; genus Panax; species Panax ginseng. Next base: position 63,611,674 of record CM035144.1, on the reverse strand, counting down.
ACTGAAAGTTAGCAGCGGGATGTGCTATTCGGGACACTGTTTCGATCAGTTAATATTTTCAAAACCTTCTGGACTTTTCGTATGTTATAGTACACCGAATAAGCTTTCTATAGACTCCGAAACGGACTAAATCCGATATCGGAGGAGAGAGTTATGACATTTCAAAGTAGTAGTGTCAAAACTTCCCAACAAGTGCGTTGCAGTCCATTTGAACGGAATTTTTGGGCTGATGTGTTCGAATTTGGAAATGGTCAAAGAATAAAAGTTGTAGCCCCAGAAGTTAGCTTCATGGGCTCAAGAATCGCTCAAAAATGTTTTAAAATGAAAGAGTTATGATTGTTTTAGCGAAAGAGGGTAAAGCTGAAACGAGATTGAAAAACTGTATGAACGTCCACTTTTGACGCCTGCTTGCTTGGGCTACCTAATGAACCCGAATTGGGTAATTCAGTATTTTTAAAAATAGTCTTACATACCATGTATAACATATCCAAAAAATCAGATTAATCGGAGTTATGAGCAATGCGTTAGAAAATCATAAAGTGAGTTATTGAAAAATTAGTATAAACTAAGTCCCACATCGACTAAATTGAGAACTTCACCATTTTCTAAACCTATAAATAGAAGGGCTTGGCCTTTGTTTCATTCACCAACAATAAGGCCTCCAATTTTTGAGAAAGGCTTTGTTGTGGGAGAACTTTTATAAAGATCTCCTTAGTTAAATTTTGGCGTGGAAGTGCATATTCAATTCATGGAATTCAGTATTTAAAATTATGTTTTTTATTTAATTTTTGTAATGTTATTATTTTTAATTGTTAGTTAAAGTTTGAATTTTGAAGTTTAGTTAGTGTTGTTAATAAACTAGTTAGTTTACTATGTTTATTTTGGCTTGGAATTGATTATGTAAATGAGTTATTTGTGATGACTTTTAATATTTTGTGATGAATTTCATTAATTAATAATTATTAATGATATTAAAGTTATTTAATGATTATATTAAATAATTTAGTTTTAAAATGATTTTAATATTATAAAAATCATTTTAAATGAAAATAAGGTATTTAAAAATATTTTAAGTTATAAAATATAACTTTTAATATTTAAATGATAATTTCATTAATAATTAAATATTAATGATATTAAGATAATATTAATGATATTTAGTTTATTTAATGATTAATATTAAATAAATAGTTTAAAAATGGTTTTACTTATTTAAAAACCATTTAAAGAGGATATTAAGGATTTAAAAATATTTTAAGTTATAATTAATGACTTTTAATATTTGGATAAATAGTACATTAATATTTAAATATTAATGGTAATTATTTAGGTAATATAAACATTTTAAAAATAGTTTGAGTTATTATAAATAACTTTTATATTTTAGCAATGGTTTCATTAATAGTTTAGTATTAATTAAACTATTTATGATGATGGAATTGTTTAATGTTTAAATCATTTAATTATGATTCCGATATTTGAAAGTTATAAATTTTACCAAACTAGTGACTTGAGAGAACCGATTATGAAGTTCGAATTTGAAGAAGAACACCTATAGTAACAGATTATATCACTATAGGCCCTTTAGTGATGATTTGAATTATTTTAAATTTTTCAATTTACGGAAATTGCGAAAATGATTAAAAATAAGATGTCCGATATTTACTGAGATGTTGAGGTATAGAATAAGAGTCTTAGACTCGGTATTTACCCAAATAAAAGTCATTTCGATGCGACGACAAATGTTAGACCTTATACAAGAAAGAAAAAGACTCTTCAGTAAGAGCATGGATGAGATATTTGAAAAATGTATAAAATATTTCAAGTATAGAATAGAACTAAAAGTATGATCACCGTGATTATGTGATTGGACTATGTCTTGTTCGTAATAGACGATTACTATGTGTTAAGATATATTGTTCTAATCGAACGAATGATCCGATTATTGATAGGTTGTGATAAAGAGATAAAACCTAAGTTGAGATTTGTAATCGTTGAATCGGTAAGTATCTTACCTTTGCATTTTCTTTATGCAATGGACATGAGTAAGAAGTTTGAATTATTCTATTCTGTGCAGATTATATACGCTTTGATTATCAACATGTTAGCTCGGATATATATTCATTAAGTTGATTTCTAAATGGTTATACAAGTGTCCCCACTTGGATAATCATAGCATTTATTCACATGTTGATACACCTTTGTCAATTACTAGTATATATATATGTTGAATTACATATTATTGTTGAAAAGATTAAAAACCTTCGGGTTTGGAACCCGGGCATGTATGAACATCCCTATATGGGAAGATTTTTATGCCAAGGCGGATAGAGTGAGCGATGAATTTCGTTCAAGTTATGTACTATTGATCAATCTGAGGTACAATGCAATGAAGTGATCACCCTCCGTGCCCGTAAGTTATGACGGTTTGAGGATAGAATTCCGCTAAACCTTTTCGAAAATGAAAAGAATGTTCATAGTATGTTTCTTAAACCCTATTCAAGGGTAGAGCCAGAGCCAAATTTAAAGAATTTGAAAGAGAGTTGTTATGTGATTTTTTTATCAAGATTACTTCACAACTTTCAATTCGTTGTAGAAGTGTTATGTAAAGAGAATACTTATATTCTTTTCAAATTATATATAATTGCTATTACTTCTTTGGGCACTTAAATGCTCATCCTTGCTTAAATTAAATATTTTCAGTTATGTATGACCAACCTGAAGGTTCAGGCATGAACAAAGGAAAAGGAAAGCTGATCGAATAAGTGTGTATTATGAGTTAATGGTTATAGTTGTATTGGTATCTATTCAAGTATTGTAAGGAATGTATTTGAAGGTCACGTGCAGGGAAGTAAACTTTGATGTATGTAAATTAAGTTCGAATGTATTATTATTTAGTATTATTCAGCTTAAAGAAATGGTATCGTGGAGAACCGAGTTCGGGTTTCAAGTACCTGGATTTGGGGTCGTCACAAGGACTCCTCGTACTTAGGGGGATCAGCCCTTCGTACCATGTATTGTGCACAAATATTTAACGCTACGCGTAAGTTAACCCCTAATAATAATAGGGTTGTTCATCTCAGTATTCGGAGTACAAGTCCGCACCAAAGAGAGTTTGGTTTGGATAAGCTTTCAAGGGTAATTTGAAGTTCAACGATCATCAACTAGAGGACTAGTTGAATTAATAACATCATATTACAAAATAATCGTAATTGAATCAACATGGTAAATCAACATCATGCTTTAGGAATAATCTAATAGCATATACTTTGAATAACTATAACATGCCTTGCTTGAACAATATTAAGTCAAGGTTAATTAGAATTGAGTACTAAGCATGCATAATAATTTGAACGATGAAATTGCTCAACATTAGTATAAATAGTTGTGCATGCTAAACAACAAGTTAAATACAAGAATAACTTGTCAATATTAAACCAAAATTTAGAAAGCTTGCATCATTTATAAGGTACTCGAATTGAAACAATAATAGTTCAATAAGATAAAGAATTAGAAAACTTGCATTATTATATTGGAAACAATAATTGATTCAATCAAGATAATGGATTAGAACGCTTGCTCAAAGAATAATTTAAGCGCTTGCACAATTATAAAAGTAGGGTTAAAGAACTTGCCTTGCTCGTAGGCTAAACCAAATCAATACGAATCACAATATCCTATAAACATATGTCATCATGACATAATTAGTCATTACCATCTTACAAACATAACTAAGTCGTTCATCATTTAAAAATTGGATTTTAATCACATAATCGAGTTATAACACAAGTTAATTGTTAATAACATACTTATTCATAGTATAGAAATACTAAAATCAACATTTTACAAATTCTACTATCATCACATAACAATTCCTTAAAATTTCAAGTACAAAATCAACAACTGTCGAGACCATTACGCTCTTAACTCAGCGCTGCGGCTACTACACATTGGGTCGTGTGACACATGGACATGGGCATATTGACTACGGCGCCAATGGCGACCAATATATAAGGTTGCATTATGGCGTGAGAATGGTGTTCTTGCGCGCCACAAAGGTATTGCAAAGTCCATGGCCATGGCCGATAATCACAGAACCTCGGCAGCAACCTGAAAAAAAGCCAATTTTGGCCTACAAGCTCGTTTTTAACAGACCAAAAAGCGTGTAAATCATACGACAACTTCATGTAAACATATTTCATAAACTCTAAACATGATTCTACCCATACAACAACATAAACAACAAAATTAACACACCCAAATTCACTATTTTTGGCTAAAATCATTTTTTGATATTTTTGTGAAAATAAACACTGTGGTTTTGTTTCTCAACCAAAACCACTAATTCAAAGCATTTTATCAAAGTTTATATATACTCTAACAAATTGAATAGCCAATTTATCAATAAAACAACTAAACAACTCATAATTTCTACTTTAATTAAACAATATATATATATAAAACTCTCTGTAAAATACTTTTCTCCACAATTACATACATATCATCAATTCATTGATTATAATCATATATAACCTATGAAAATAACTTTACAACAATGGTTTATCATATGAACACACATAAAATCAACAATTATCCTATCACAAGAATTTCACAGAGAAAAATAGGAGAAGTGAAACTAAAACTTTTAAAACTTAAAAAGAATAGGGTAATACCTTGAAGAAGATGTTGACTATCCTTTCTATTCTCAAGCTCCTTCTTCCCACTCTCTAGCCTTTCTTCCTCTCTTCTCTTCTTCTTCTCTTCTTCTTCTTCCCTTCTTCTTCTTTTTCTTCCTCTGAGTTTAGTTTTCTTTTCTTCTCTCTCTCTATCTAACGTACTTAACAAATAACGTATATAGAATATAATATATATTGATTATATAATATAAATGCAAAACATATAAGCGATATCGCTTTATATGAGTTTTAAAAATCAAAAGCCATAAGGCTTGTTTGGTTACTAACTAAAAAAAAATAACTCATTAATCCTAACACCCTGTTTGGTAAAACTTAAATAGATTAAAGACTTAATAGGCATTAGGCCTTGTTTGGCAAAACGGAATTAAAACTCCTTTAAGTTATTTTAATAACTACTTTATAAAAGGTTATTTGTCACACATTAATTTAATTAAATTAATCATAATAACAATTTATTAAATCACTTCATCACATAAATCAATACCACCAAAATTATAATTTCTATATAATATAACTTTATTTAATCAACCAACACATCCTTTTAAATTTACAAATTCCAATAAAAGAATAGTAATTCAATTAATCAAAATTCTCTAACTTAATAATTAAATTAAATTAGCAAAATAATTAATTTTCCTTAATTATTTATTTAACAAATAATTAAGCAGATCAATTCAAATTTGAACAATTATTTATTCAACAATAAACACATCCATTAAATATTTAAATAATTCAATAAATATTTAATATAACAATTAAAATTCTAGAATGTTATATCATTCCCTCCTTACAAGGATTCTGTCCCCAGAATCACAATTCAAACAATTCATTCGTCACAATCTCCCCTACTTATAAAGATTTTATCCCCAGAATCGAAGACACGGATTAAACAAATAACTCAGGGTAATTCTTCATCATTTCAGCTTCGAGTTCCCACGTAGCCTCTTCGACATTGTGGTTCCTCCAAATTACCTTCACAGAAGGTATCAACTTATTCATGAGCACTTGTTCTTTCCTGTCGACTATCTGAATAGGAACCTCTTCATAGGACAAATCTTTCTCAAACTGCAATGGTTCGTACTCAATCACGAGCTTGTAATCAGGTTTGTATGGTCGTAACACCGACACGTGAAAAACATTATGAATGTTTTGCAACTCTGGAGGTAGAGATACCTCGTAAGCCACCTCTCCAACCTTTCACAGCACTTCGAAGGGTCCAATAAATCTCAGACTTAGTTTTCCCTTCTTACCAAATCAAATTTTTCCTTTCCAAGGAGAAACCTTTAGGAATACGAAATTTCCTACATCGAACGCATACGATCTTGTGCGTGTTGATCAAAGCATATTTCTTTTTATGCGTCTTGAGCAAATATCAAGCTTGTACGATGAGTTTGACAACCTCAGCAGTTTGTTGTACCAGTTCTGGTCCTAATAGTTGACGTTCTCCGACTTCATCCCAGCACAGTGGAGTTCTACACTTCCTGCCGTATAATGCTTCGTAGGGCGGCATGCCGATGCTAGCGTGGTAGCTGTTATTGTAGGCAAATTCCACCAATGGTAATTGTTCATCCCAGCTTCCTTTGAAATCCATGACGCATGCTCTCAACATATCTTCCAATGTCTGAATTGTTCGTTCTCTTTGGCCATCTGTTTGCAGATGATATGCAGTACTCATTCGCAACTGGGTTCCCATACATTCTTGTAGTCTCTTCCAGAAGTTTGATGTGAACCTCGAATCTCTATCTGATACAATCGACACTGGAACTCCATGTCTCGACACGATCTCTTTAACATATAACTTTGCCAGCTGATCAAGATTGAATCTAATCTTTATTGGCAAAAAGTGTGCAGATTTTGTCAATCTGTCCACTATCACCCAAATCGCATCGTATCCTTTCAGAGTTGTTGGAAGACCTACCACAAAATCCATTGTGATATGCTCCCATTTCCATTCCGGTATCTCCAACGGTTGAAGTAACCCGCTTGGTCTTTGATGCTCGACCTTGACTCTCTGACATGTCAAGCACTTTGCAACGCATTCTGCAACGTCTCTTTAATATTTGGCCACCAAAAATGTCACCGTAAATCTTGATACATCTTCGTACTTCCTGGATGAATTGAATATCTCGAGTTATGAGCTTCGATCAAGATTTCTTCTTTAATCTCTGGTACTGCTGGAACCCATATTCGTCCTTCAAACCTCAGCATTCCATCGGTATCAATCCTATATTTCACCTCTTTTCCCTCAGCCACACTTTCTCTGATTTGTCTGCATTCCTCATCCTGTAGTTGAGCGTTCTTCACTTTTTCCACCAAAGTTGGACTGGCTTCCATCTGGTAACATCTTTCATTGGATTCTCTTAGAAATTCAAGCCAGTCAAACCTTGTCAGAAATACGGGTCTTGAAGAAATCTGGGTTTTCCAGAAAATTCATAAGGCTGATCGGTCAACGTAGTTTGACCTTAAATAATTTTGTTCCTGTTCATGATCTGGGTGATCTAAAGCCTTTAACATGTAGTACTCATGTCAGGCTACAACATAAACACAATAACTTGGCCTAACTATCAAACCTAAACGAGATCAGACTCTATGAACATGCTTGTCAGACACTGTTGAGAAATCTGGGTTACCCAGATTCACATTTTCGTGATTGGTCAACGACCTTTGGCCACGCTTGTTCCGCTTCGATCTACACATGATCGACTTTGATTCTTTTGCATCTAAAAGACCACATAATGCACTACATGTTACAACATTTAAAACACAAAATAATTAACAAGAAAAGATCTACGAGCCCCCACGACATTAGGGTATCGGGACCATATTTTTCCCATTTTCCAGACTTCTTAAAATGCCAAATCCGAGCACTTTGATGTTATGGGTTTGTGATTTGTCAACCCAGAACATCAATTGACACTCTATTACACATGTTTAACCAATCAATTGCAATATTTAACAACAAATCATGAGATTTCAAATTTTAGGGTTCATATACCTTTTGAGTTTTGATTTTGATTTCTGCCTTTTGATTTCTGTTCTTGGCTTTCTATGAACTGATCATGCTTCATCTCATCACACTTTATCTTACTAAATCCCGAATTTCTAGAGAGAGTGGGCTTGGACAAAATGAAAATAAAAAATGAACTTTTCTCTCTTTTTAATTTTAAAATTTGATACAATGCAATGTATATGACCGATTTAGTTCTTTGAGATTCTTTGGTCATATAAGTCATATGCTATGGCTAGATTAGGCTAGGGTTTGGTGAACAACCCTTGACTTAGCAAGTTTTTGCAAGTTGTCTTTAAAAAAAAAATCTAAAAAGGGCATTTTGGTCTTTTCCATAAATTTCTAGAATTTGCCATTTAATGAAACCCTTAGGGTTTAGGGTTTGGACATTTTAGGGTTTAGGGGTTTGGAGCATTAAGGATTTAGATTTTAACCCTTAACTTCCAAATTAAATTTCTAAAATTTCCAATTTAAGTTTTCAAAATTGAAAATTAATATTTCTAACTTATATTTAGAATTTTCTAATTATATTAAAATTTCTTAATCATAACTTTAAATCTTACTAATTAGGATTAATAATTCCTAATTACCATCGCTAATTAAGCAATTAGGATAAAAATCACGGATTAGGGTTTATAACCCAAAATTAGGGTTTCTAATAGAAAATTAATTTTCTAAATATAGAAATTAAATATTAAGTAATTAGATTAGGGTTTTCTAATTACTTAAAATTAAAATTAGGATTAATATATCCTAATTAACATAAAATATTCAATTAACACTTTCATTTTCCTAATTATAAATTAGGGTTTTCAAATCAAGATTAGGGTTCTGACGGAAAAGTTTAAGTTCGATAATTTGAAATTAGGGTTTGCTAATTAATTAAGCGTTACCCTAATTAATATTATAATAATAGCGATGAGAGCATTATAATTCTCCATTAATTTCCCGATTAGGGCTTGATTTATCGAAATCAAACTAGGGTTTTCGGATCAAGTATTAGGGTTTGATTTGGAATTAGGGTTTCAGTAATCAATTTGTTAAGATTAACCCTAATTAATCTTATAGTTATTTACATTTATGCCATTAAGTTCCCGATTTAGGGTTTCATGCACCAAATTAGGGTTTCGGATTCCCGAAACTGAAACTAGGGTTTCCAGAACCGATTTCTAGGGGTTCTTATTAGACGTTAGGGTTTTCTAACTGAACGTTGACGTTCTTAATATATTCTTAGGGTTTGACACAGATATAATTTATCTGGTCAACCCTTGACCCTTAACCACATTCTGAACACATCATTAAGCATATACACAGAACTTAATCACAAAAATCCTTAATCCTGAAAAATTCACCTATAAGCCTTCACGAAATTTTGAAATCCTCAAAATTACGTCCTAATAACATCAAATGCATACACTTATTTTCTGTCTAGGTCTAATATTTGACCTTAAATCAATCATTTAAGATTTTAATAAATTGTCTAAATTCTCGGGTTATCACATTCACCCCTCCTTCTAAGAATTTCGTCCCCGAAATTCACCTTACACCTTACACCGTATACCAAATAGCTTACACCATTCACACATATCACATACTACCCAATTCACCACTCACAAGAGTCAAAGGTTTAAAATTTTGCTGTGGGGTCATATAAGATCATGAACTTATTTTCTCTGGTATCTATCAAAGATACTCAAATTTCTCGGTATCTATCAAAGATACTCAAATTTCTCGGTATCTATCAAAGATACTCAAATTAAAATATTCCTTTATATAAAGGTTATTACTTTCGGTCTTACTTGATTCCGCATGACAAAACAATTTGGTTTGGAAAATTTCTTTCAATAAAAACATTCTTGAGAATGACGTCGTGATGCATACTTTGTATTTACGATTAGTTGAGGATTTCAAATCATTTGGTGATTTTGTCATACTACATTATACCATAATGGAATAGTGACTTTAAGTCAAATTCACACTAAGTAAAACTGCATTGATGACTCCATCATTTTTTTATCATCTCTGGCACCAGTCAAATGGTACATAAGTGATAAATAAAAACAAATTTTTTTTTTTAAAAGGCACATAGTGCGTATTTATCTTGATGTCAAAATATCGAAGCTTAGCATAGCTAGGAGTTTAGGAAAACCTAAGTCTCCACTAATGATCATTTGCTTAAACATTATATCTATTCCTATTATCCTTAACACTCCATTCACACAACTATACCCGATTCGAGAAAACCACACTTATGAGTTCATAACTTTGCCACAATTATATGAGTTTACTGAACTTACCCTAGTCGGACCTTTGGCGTCCATTCATTTGAGGGTTCACAAACATTTCATATAACTATAAGTCAATAATGTCACATAAGTATGAGTTCTAAGAACTTCATTACTTAACCTATATTCTCTACCTATAACCTATCTATTTGTTATACACATGAGAAAGGAATCACCCTCTTAACTTTGCATATAGCAAATAGCGCGACACAAACATTTCAATGATTATCAATGCCGAAACTAAGTGGTTGTCAAAACAAACTCTACCACTAATCAATATAGGAAGCTAAGCGGTCAATTCCCGCCCATACAAAGAATTGATCAACCTAACCACTACATCGACCGTAAGCTAAGTGATTCTAAAACCAAGTACAAATTCCCGCCCATACAAGGAATCATACAACTCACCATTAGGCATGAGTCCTCATTGAAATCCCCACCTAATCTTAACCACCATTCACAATCTGAATTTCATTTAATCCAGTATTCATAATTCTTTTTACGAATCTGTACCATTCACACAACAGAATCATGCTTTAAACTTTTCAATCATCGAGTTGATTCTTTACTGTCATAACCTTAACGGATCACGGGGTGATCTCATCGTATATATTACGATTCAATTCTATGACTATGATCGTTTTGTTTTACGATCTCCTATCACTTTGAACTTTTAGTCTTTTAGACTTTATCTATTCACCATACATTTCACCACTATTACGAGTTAGGGAACTCGTGTCTTTACAACTTACCGAGATTCGTCTTTGAATCTTACCAACCAACTAACTCTATGTGAGTTAGATCTTATCTAATCACTGCGGTTATTGGTCTCGGTATTTCCTACCTAAGCTTCATAACCAATGACTTTGATACCAACCTATGGCGTCCCGAATCCGGGTCCCAAATCACCGCGGATTCGGTACGCTATTCTTTCTATAACTAATTGCGGAAGATATAAACATAAATTGTTTATACATTACATTACACACTATTCCCCAAGGTCGAGTAACCTTAACTTATACACATTTCATAAACTATTTATTACATAACAATATTTATCACAATCGCTTATTACAAACTAAGTCAAGACTTTATAACCCAAGTCGAACTTGGCTTTAATCGTTTCACATGTCCGAACGCTTTAACGTTTATCTGCAATGTTTTATCATGATATAGCAAGGGTGAGCATGAAAGTTGCCAACAAGTTTAAATACAACAATATAACGATATATCATGATTGAAGAGTATGAATAATGGGCTTCATATAATTCATCAATATAATTGAGAACTAAGCGACGAACAAATTTTTGGTTGAACAAGTTTTAAACATGAACAAATATTTCTAAACCAACTGGTAATGAAGGTGATCGACCTTTCATACGACTTATACATGCAAGATGTCACAGTACAATTTTCATGGCAATCGACAATGATTAACCATAAGCTTGAATAAAACACTCTTATTAGAGTTAAGTAAGAACAAACTTGCACGAACTGTTGATTCATAGCCTTGATTTATAACGCTTTTACAGAAGACCTAATATTAGCAATATAGATCTCAATATTAGAATAATATCATCACAATATAATCTTGTTATATTTATATACACGAAATAACCTAAACACATAACACATAACCCTATCGATCTATATACATCACATAAGACTTAATATCGAGTCAAACTATTTCGATCGACTTAAAAGCGACACGTTCTATCATCCAGAGCGATCTAGTGGGACAATACTCGAGTTTAAGTTCAATTAAACTCTGCCTAAACACTTAACAATTATCATAGATAATTTTCTTATCGATCAAATCATTTTCCTAGGCTTATAATAATTTTCGGATAATTATTACCATTTATCATGATTTTCCAATCATTAAAACCGTATTTAAATGAATTAAATACCACATAATTCCTTAATCATTAATATTCATTTAATATAAAATATTAATGAAAATCCTTGCATAATATTATAATATAATTATAATATTTCAAAATATTTTAATGCCTTAAAATCATAATTATTTAATTTTTAAACACTTAAATCCATTATCCGATAATTAATATTAAAAATATTAATATTTTCATGCCAAAATATCAAAAGTTATATTTTATAACTTAAAATATTTTTATAACACTAAAATCATTTTTAAATGATTTTTAAAACATTAATTCTATTTTTCCTTAATTTATTTAATATATTTATTAAATAAACTAATTACCATTAATAATAAATTATTAATGAAATTTATCACAAAATATTAAAAGTCATCAAAAATAACTTAAAATATTTTCTTTTACCATAATATTATTTTTCATGATTTTTCATGAATTAAAACTATTTTTAAATAATTTATTTAATATAATAATTAAATAAATAAATACCATTTATATTCCCAAAAATATTAAATATTTTCAAAATATACTCAAAATAGTTAAAAACTATTTTTTGAAATTTAAAATAATTTTTCATAATTTATTTAGTATTTTAATAATTTAAAATCATTTTTCTAATTTTTTAATCATTTTCCTAGGAAAATATAAAATAAAGCTATGTCATTAAAAGGGTCCTATAAATGACAAAAGTGTCGCTATATTGGTGTTCTTGGTGTTCTTGACATTTCGAGAAATTCACGTATGGGTTGACAAGTTAGTCACTTTGACCATACTTTGATCGATGATTATAAGGTTTTCTAGGAAGTATTAAGCATCAATCATGTAGTATATATGTAATACTACACATATCAGTCATCAACTATGTTATACTACATCACACGTGGAAGATTTGGGCCTCCAAATATATCGACAACATTGTTCTTCATTTTACGGTTTTTCGGAAAATGAAGAACGATCGAAAATACTAGTTTTAGATCATTATAGTTTGCATTCTGAGCTTGGTATGTGTGATATTAAGGTTCGTGATCGTAGTAGAGATGTCAGGGTGCATGTTTATATCATAAGATCATCATATCAACAACTAAATCACAAGATTCAAGCCAGTCAAACCTTGTCAGAAATACGGGTCTTGAAGAAATCTGGGTTTTCTAGAAAATTCATAAAATTTGATCGGTCAACGTAGTTTGACCTTAAATAATTTCGTTCCTGTTCATGATCTGGGTGATCTAAAGCCTTTAACATGTAGTACTCATGTCAGGCTACAACATAAACACAATAACTTGGCCTAACTATCAAACCTAAGCGAGATCGGACTCTATGAACATGCTTGTCGACAACTTTGTTGAAAATCTGGGTTACCCAGATTCACATTTAAATGTTGGTCAACGACCTTTGACCGCTTGTTCCGATTCGATCTACACATGATCGACTTTGATTCTTTTGCATCTAAAAGACCACATAACGGACTACATGTTACAACATTTAAAACACAAAATAATTAATAAGAAAAGATCTACAGAGCCCGACATTAGGGCATCGGACCATATTTTTCCCATTTTCCAGACTTCTTAAAATGCCAAATCCGGAGCACTTTGATGTTATGGGTTTGTGATTTGTCAACCCAGAACATCAATTGACACCCTATTACACATGTTTAACCAATCAATTGCAACATTTAACAACAAATCATGAGATTTCAAACTTTAGGGTTCATATACCTTTTGAGTTTTGATTTTGATTTCTGCCTTTTGATTTCTGTTCTTGGCTTTCTATGAACTGATCATGCTTCATCTCATCACTCTTTATCTTACTAAATCCCAATTTCTAGAGAGAGAAGTGGCTTGGACAAAATGAAAATAAAAAAATGAACTTTTCTCTCTCTCTTTAATTTTAAAATTTGATACAATGCAATGTATATGATTGATTTGGTTCTTTGAGATTCTTTGGTCATATAAGTCACATGCTATGGCTAGATTAGGCTAGGGTTTGGTGAACAACCCTTGACTTAGCAAGTTTTGCAAGTTGTCTTTAAAAAAAAAAAATCTAAAAGGGCATTTTGGTCTTTTCCATAAATTTCTAAATTTGCCATTTAATGGAAACCCTTAGGGTTTAGGGTTTGGACATTTTTAGGGTTTAGGGTTTGGAGCATTTAGGGTTTAGATTTTAACCCTTAACTTCCAAATTAAATTTCTAAAATTTCCAATTTAAGTTTTCAAAATTGAAAATTAATATTTCTAAGTTATAATTAGAATTTTCTAATTATATTAAAATTTCTTAATCATAACTTTAAATCTTACTAATTAGGATTAATAATTCCTAATTACCATCGCTAATTAAGCAATTAGGATAAAAATCACGGATTAGGGTTTATAACCCAAAATTAGGGTTTCTAATAGAAAAATTAATTTTCTAAATATAGAAATTAAATATTCGTAATTAGATTAGGGTTTTCTAATTACTTAAAATTAAAATTAGGATTAATATATCCTAATTAACATAAAATATTCAATTAACACTTTCATTTTTCCTAATTATAAATTAGGGTTTTCAAATCCGTCATTAGGGTTCCTGACGGAAAAGTTTAAGTTCGATAATTTGAAATTAGGGTTTGCTAATTAATTAAGCGTTACCCTAATTAATATTATAATAATAGCAGTAGAGCATTATAATTCTCCATTAATTTCCCAGATTAGGGCTTGATTTATCGAATCAAAACTAGGGTTTTCGGATCAAGTATTAGGGTTTCAAATTTGGAATTAGGGTTTTGTAATCAATTTGTTAAGATTAACCCTAATTAATCTTATAGTTATTTACATTTATGCCATTAAATTCCCGATTTAGGGTTTTATGCACCGAATTAGGGTTTCGGATTCCCGGAACTGAAACTAGGGTTTCCAGAACCGATTTCTAGGGGTTCTTATCAGACGTTAGGGTTTTCTAACTGAACGTTGACGTTCTTAATATATTCTTAGGGTTTGACACAGATATAATTTATCTGGTCAACCCTTGACCCTTAAGCACATTCTGAACACATCATTAACCATATACACAGAACTTAATCACAAAAATCCTTAATCCTGAATAATTCACCTATAAGCCTTCACGAAATTTTGAAATCCTCAAAATTCCGTCCTAATAACATCATATGCATACACTTATTTTCTGTCTAGGTCTAATATTTGACCTTAAATCAATCATTTAAGATTTTAATAAATTGTCTAAATTCTCGGGTTATCACAGCATCAATATCATTGATCAGGATAATACCTGACACCACATCCTTTGATTGCACAGTCATGTTGAAGGTTCTAGCTGTGGGCTTATTTTTTGTTGTTGGTCCCAACGCACCTCCACTAGCATTTCCCTTGCTTCCATTTGTCTCACCAGATCTCTTCTTGGGGCATTCACGAGCAAAGTGATCCTTGGATCCGCACATGAAGCACACATTCTTCTTAGCTTGAGTGCAATTTGGGGTGATGTGACCCTCCTGGCCACAATTGAAGCATACTCGTTTCCCCAGCAGACACACTCCCTTACAAAACTTTCCACACGTAGCATATAGTTCGAACTTCTTATTTTGCTGGTTTCTTTGCTGATTTCCAGCTCCTCCATTCCCATTCCACTTCCTCTTTAGGTTGTTGCCATTACTACCGTTACCACTACTCTTAGCTTCACCTTCACTTTTCCTCTTTCTCTGCTCTTGATTATGCTTTATTCTGCTTCGCCTCCACTTTCAGCGAGAATCGCCTTCTCCATCACTGCTGCAAATGTCTTCAATTGGAACTGGGAAACCCTACTGTACAACCAAGGTTTCAGTCCCTGCTCAAACCTCTTCGCCTTGCGCTCGTCTTTGCTGACCTGATATGGCGCAAACCTCGTCAACTCATTGAACTTTGCGGCATACTCCGACACCGACATTGTTCCTTGCTTCAACTCCAAAAACTGAATCTCCAGCTGACTCTTCGAACTCTCAAGGAAATAAGTCTCGAAGAACAGCTCCTTAAACCTATCCCAGGTCATTACTCCTGGTCCTTCCCAAGTCTTGTTGGCCTGCCACCAAAAGCTAGCCTCCTCCTTCAACATAAACGTTGCAAAAGCAGTCTTCTGATTCTCCTCTACCCTAGCAACCTCAAAAACCTTCTCAATTTTCATGATCCAGGTCTGTGCTTCAACTGGATTCATGGACCCACAGAATTCTGGTGGTCCAACTGCCTTGAAGTCCTTAAACGTAGCACCTTGATTCTGAGGTTGATTCTGCGGTTGATTTTGCAGTGCACCTGTCAGTAACATCACCAACTGTTGAACGGAGTTAGTTTCAGCATTATCATTGTTGGTTCCCTCGGTGGTTCTCTGACGAGGTGGTTGACGTCTTGGAGGCATTTTCTGTTAAAAAAATACACTCATTAGATTATTACTTAACTCTTTTCAAGTAATTTCTACTTAGCTTGCCCCCATGAAAGTAATCATTCCATAACACATAACACTTTGGATAAAGAAAATAATATCTTTTATTCAAAACTTCTTTGAAAACATCATATCAATAGCATCACTATTACTTACATTATTTCCGTGAACTACTAAAGTTTCAGGACATCATCATCATATCCCATAGGTTGCATAACACTTAGGATTAAAAAATTGTTTATCATAACATAACTCAAGTACACTCCCTACGATGTCCTATTAAGATATTATAAAGCCTTACGACGCTCTTCTTCCATCACTCGGAACATGGTTCGACGGTCCAGTATGAACGAGGGTAGCGTCTCGAACTGAATTGGATAACCCATGACCCGGTCTTGAGCTCGATTGATCGCGGTGTTGAACACGTTATCCATTTCTTCCATCTTCCTTCTCTTTGTTTGTGTGTCTCCCTTTGCTATTTCAGCTTGTTGATAAGCTTCACTGTACGCGTCTTCGGCTCTTGCCCTTTTTGCAGATTCTTCTCTCAACTTGCTCTTCAACTCTATAACCTCTACTCTCATTTGATCGTTCTCTTCTTCAGTGTGAACCAACTTCTCTTCAACATTTTTCAGTCGTTCTTCTCGATCCTGAATCTCGTCGTCCTTCATGCCAATGAAGTCCATTGTTCACTACTATCTCTTGTAATTCCTCAACAAAGATCTTGAAGTTCCACATTGCGGTCATGCACCTCATCGTATATCTGACCAACTATCGAGTTAAGTGGAATCCTTTCCTCCTCGTCCTCTTCATCGATGCATGCAAGCGACTCCACGGAATCTTCCTCATCTGTTTCTACATCATCATCATCATCATCCTCGACCACTACGAGTAATGGAGCTGACTCTCGTGGAAGCAGTTGTTCCCAAACCACTTGAATATCACGAGATTCCTCCTCTCTAGGCATCTGAAGTCCTTCTTCCCTATCCTGACTGGATTCTCCGACATTAGTCATCCTGACAACAAGATTTTTAAGTTTTAGTTATTAATCATCATTACTCGACACTCATGAACACATAAGTCGTAAACACATAAGCACATAAGTGTTTTATTACTTCTTCCTTAAAACTCGATAAGAGTTTATCATCACTATCCTTTCAAAGGTTACTTCCTAAGGCTTTTCCCCCACCTAAGGTTCATAACCTAAAGCTCTGATACCAACCTGTGACACCCCCAAATCCAGGTACTTCATTCCCACAGGATCTGGTGTTCACTTAATCAAACATTCATATCTAACTACCCAATTACAATAAAAATGGATAAATAAAACATTTCCCATTAAAGGGTTACATAATAAAATCTCCCAGGTTATCTAACCTTTAATTACAATCATTTAATGTGGAAATTAAATAAACATCATTAAACCAAGTCTAAGATCATCATAATATAAATCTAACATCTCAATCAAAGTAAAATTACAAGTCTTCATCACTTGCACACTTTTCCCTTTCCTTTGCTAGACGAAGGTTCATCTACCTTCTCTTCTTTAACTGCAATGAGTTTTAAAATATGTAAGAGTGAGCAAAACAATTGCTCACTGGATATAATATAGAATCAACAGGAGTATAACAATAATAACTGCCAAAATAGGCTTATCAACAAGGAATAGTACTCTATCAACAATAACCACAAACTAAAATCAAAAATGTGGAATAAATATAACTGAGGGTCATAAGACCATGAACTATGTCCACAGTTGCGAGTAATCTTTCAACTCCAACTTTAATGTATATAAGACTATAAGGACTCCCTCGTTTAGGGGATCAACCCTTCGCATACCATGTATTGTGCACAAATATTTAACGCTACGCGTAAGTTAACCCTTAATAATAATAGAGTTGTTCATCTCAGTATTCGGAGTACAAGTCCGCACCAAAGAGAGTTTGGTTTGGATAAGCTTTCAAGCATAATTTGAAGTTCAACGATCATCAACTAGAGGACTAGTTGAATTAATAATATCATATTACAGAATAATCGTAATTGAATCAACATGGTAAATCAACATCATGATTTAGGAATAATCTAATAGCATATACTTTGAATAACTATAACTTGCCTTGCTTGAACAATATTAAGTCAAGGTTAATTAGAATTGAGTACTAAGCATGCATAATAATTTAAACGATGAAATTGCTCAACATTAGTATAAATAGTTGTGCATGCTAAACAACAAGTTAAATACAAGAATAACTTATCAATATTAAACCAAAGTTTAGAAAGCTTGCATCATTTATAAGGTACTCGAATTGAAACAATAAATAGTTCAATAAGATAAAGAATTAGAAAACTTGCATTATTATATTGGAAACAATAATTGATTCAATCAAGATAATGGATTAGAACGCTTGCTCAAAGAATAATTTAAGCGCTTGCACAATTATAAAAGTAGGGTTAAAGAACTTGCCTTGCTCGTAGGCTAAACCAAATCAATACGAATCACAATATCCTATAAACATATGTCATCATGACATAATTAGTCATTACCATCTTACAAACATAACTAAGTACGTTCATCATTTAAAAATTGGATTTTTAATCACATAATCGAGTTATAACACAAGTTAATTGTTAATAACATACTTATTCATAGTATAGAAATACTAAAATCAACATTTTACAGTCCTACTATCATCACATAACAATTCCTTAAAATTTCAAGTACAAAATCAACACTTTGTCGAACCATTACGCTAACTTCGCTACATGCATGCCATTTCCACGATTTACACTTTGGGTACACACGCTACGTATGACGTGGGCATGGCCAATGACTTAATGACGACAAGGCTAAAAGGCCGCGTTGCGGCGTGAGAATGGTGTTGCGGCGCCACAAAGGTATTGCAAGTCCGCGTCGCGGCGCCGAATTGCAGACCTCGGCAGACAGCCTCGGCAACAGCACAGAAAAAGCCAATTTTGGCCTACAAGCTCGTTTCTAATAGACCAAAAAGCATGTAAATCATACGACAACTTCATGTAAACATATTTCATAAACTCTAAACATGATTCTACCCATACAACAACA
This sequence comes from Panax ginseng, assembly GCA_020205605.1. Lineage (NCBI taxonomy): Eukaryota > Viridiplantae > Streptophyta > Magnoliopsida > Apiales > Araliaceae > Panax > Panax ginseng. The sequence continues at coordinate 63,592,301 of CM035144.1, read as the reverse complement.
TAAACAACAAAATTAACACATCCAAATTCACTGTTTTTGGCTAAAATCATTTTTTGATATTTTTGATGAAAATAAACACGGTGATTTTGTTTCTCAACCAAAACCACTAATTCAAAGCATTTTATCAAAGTTTATATATACTCTAACAAATTGAATAGACAATTTATCAATAAAACAACTAAAAAACTCATAATTTCTATTTTAATTAAACAATATATATATATATATATATGTAACTCTCTGTAAAATACTTTTCTCCACAATTACATACATATCATCAATTCATTGATTATAATCATATATAACCTATGAAAATAATTTTACAACAATGGTTTATCATATGAACACACATAAAATCAACAATTATCCTATCACAAGAATTTCACAGAGAAAAATAGGAGAAGAGAAACTAAAACTTTTAAAACTTAAAAAGAATAGGGTAATACCTTGAAGAAGATGATGACTATCCTTTCTATTCTCAAGCTCCTTCTTCCCACTCTCTAGCCTTTCTTCCTCTCTTCTCTTCTTCTTCTCTTCTTCTTCTTCCTCTGAGTTTAGTTTTCTTTTCTTCTCTCTCTCTATCTAACGTACTTAACAAATAACGTATATAAAATATAATATATATTGATTATATAATATAAATACAAAACATATAACTGATATCAGTTATATGAGTTTTAAAAATCAAAAGCCATAAGGCTTGTTTGGTTACTAACTAAAAAAAATAACTCATTAATCCTAACACCCTGTTTGGTAAAACTTAAATAGATTAAAGACTTATAGGCATTAGGCCTTGTTTGGCAAAACGGAATTAAAACTCCTTTAAGTTATTTTAATAACTACTTTATAAAAGATTATTTGTCAAACATTAATTTAATTAAATTAATCATAATAACAATTTATTAAATCACTTCATCACATAAATCAATACCACCAAAATTATAATTTCTATATAATTATAACTTTATTTAATCAACCAACACATCCTTTTAAATTTACAAATTCCAATAAAAGAATAGTAATTCAATTAATCAAAATTCTCTAACTTAATAATTAAATTAAATTTGCAAAATAATTAATTTTTCTTAATTATTTTTTAACAAATAATTAATCACATCAATTCAAATTTGAACCATTATTTATTCAACAATAAACACATCCATTAAATATTTAAATAATTCAATAAATATTTAATATAACAATTAAAATTCTAGAATGTTACAATGTATGAACACCAAAATAAAAACTTGTTTACTTCAGCAATTTTTCACATTCCTCATTGCTGCAAGATGACTTTGTTCCTCCTGAAACGTTTGATTCGATGGTTGCTTCTACCGAAACATTAGTTTATTTGAGATTGGGGCTAGGGTTTCTGATTTCGCTATTTTGTCAGCCATCGGTATAGCCTCAAGCCTTCAAAATTAGGTAGAGAGTGAAATAATGGGGAGGAGAGGGCTGAAGAGAAATAAGGTTGTGAGTGAGAGAGGAGGAAAGGAGGAGAGGAGGAGAGGCGGAGAGGCGGAGAGGAGGAGAGGATGAGAGGGAAAGGGAAAGAATGGTGATGTCAATGGTGATGTTTCGATGTTTTCCTTTTCTTTAACTGCCCATTCGGCATAGACTTATTTTAAAATGACTTAAAAGGTTAAAATACAAGTTAGTTTATAAGTTATTTTAAGTTGTGACTTATAAGTAAAAGAGTTTGACACCAATTTGACTTATACGTCAGAAATTAAGTTAAAACAAGTTATGAAGGTGTTCAGCTGATAATTACTTAAAATTTAAAATTAAATGTAAACATACATGATTCATCCATATGAAACGACAGTAATGGGAATTTGAGTAAGATTATACTTGACTCATTTATGATTCAAACTACTTGAACTCTCAACTGTGAATCAATATATATTCAATTGATACATATTCGAGTAGTTACTTGATACCTTCTTTTATATTATATACAAAGTTAAATAAATTAGAATAATAAATTATGTGAAAGAATTTTTTTTTTACAATAAATCTCTTGTGAGTATTATACTATTTCTTGTGAAGGATGTGTCCTTCATTGAATGCACTTTTTCTTGTAGTATAATAGAAATAAGGAAGAGCTAATCATTAATAGATTAATAGAAGAGGAAGAGTTTACGCTGAAACCATTGGTTCGACTTAATCAGTGTGATTTGATAGATTTTTAATGCAATTTTGGTTCCTTTCTCAACACTTCTCAAAACATACATATGTAAAACAAGGAGTTATAGGAAAAAAATTCATACAAATTATTTTAGAAATTAATTATCTTTTTTTAAAAAAAATTATTAGTGAGCGAATATGATTATTATAAACTATATCCAATTTACTACAAACTCTATTTTTGTAAATTAGAAAATAAATTTATATGTGCCCAATTTTAATTTCAAAAATTATAACTCTTACCAAAAAAACTTAAAACTGGGTATTTATTTTGAGACAAAAGGAGTGAAACATTTGACTATATAAATTTGCATCCAAATAAATAAGAATTTTAAAATGCAAAATGATGCTTATTGGGGAAAAAAAGAAAAGGTCGAACTGTGCTTATTGGGATTATCTTAATTTTGGTCAACAATTTACTAGTTGTTGCAAAAAAATGTATAAAATACGCAACAAAAAACAATTGCTAACAATGAATGTGACCCAAAACGTCTTTACAAAATTTTCCTCCAAAATTTCTTAAAATTTTTTGCCTCCAAATAAAATTGTGACGATATTACGTACTTTGTCACTAAATATAAGAATTTATGACGAATCATTTTTGTCACTTATCCACGCATCTAATTAGTGACGAACTATTATTTTGTCATATAAAATTGGTATTTATGACAATACAAATTGTCATAAATTATTATTATTTTTGTCTTAAAAAATTTGCCTCCAAATAAAATTGTGACGATATTATGTACTTTCACTAAATATAAGATTTTATGACAAACCATTTTTTTCACTTATCCACTCATCTAATTAGTGACAAACTATTATCTCGTCATATAAAATTGGTATTTATGACAATACAGATTGTCATAAATTATTATGTTTTCGTCTTTAAAAAATTTCCCTCCTAAATTTTTTAGAAAAATTTTGCCTCCGAATAAAATTGTGATAAATTTGTATTTGGCGTCACTAAATGTGAACATTCGTGACAAAAGTATATTGTCACTAAATTTTACAAATAATTAATGACAAACTATTATGTTGTCATCGAAAGAAATATTGTGTGACAATAAATACTGTCATCAATTATTACAAAATGTCACTAAAAGGTTTCCCTCCAAAATTTTGGTATAAAATTCTACCTCCAAAATAACTTGTGACGAAATTTTATTAATCGTCTTCAAATGTGTAAATTAGTGACGAAATAAATGATTAATAGTAACAAAATTAAAGGTCGTCACAAAAGCAAAAGTTTTAGTGACGATTATGAATTTCGTAATTATTAATTAACAAATTGTGACAAAATTTTATGTGTGGCAAAAAATTCATCATAAAATGTGTGATTTCTTATAGTGTATGAACTCCGATTGAGGTGATTCGAGATGATCCGAAAAGATAAGAAGTAGACCTAAAGCTTTCATTCTTTAAGTTTTGAGAGTTGAGATTAGGATCAAAGTCCAAAATGAGCCTTTTTAGGACAGTTGTGTAATTGGAGGCAAACTGGGGTACACCATGATTGACTAGTATTTTCGGAGTGTCAAGGCATGATTGACTAGTATTTTCCATTTCTAAATATTAGACTTTGGAAATATATTCTAGAGGAATGTAAACCATGGAATGGTAGGGGTATTAGATATGTTAATCAAACACAATAGTGTGTCGGTTAGGCATTCGGGTTAGAGAAGTTAGGCGTATGACGAACGAACGTCGAAACGCCGAATCAAATGTAAAATAAACTTAAATAGTGTTCCGATTATTATGAAACGAACATTATAAAATAGATAATAGAGTTAATCTAAACCATGAGTGACGTTTATATGTTGCTAATGGGTAAGTTTATTATATGCACTGAATATGTAGGACTTACATTTATTTGAATATTGGTTTAAATTATTTGGATGTATATTCTTATGAATAATCTTTATGTATGTTTCGGTTTACATGATGTTTAACGATTGTGTAAACTTCAGACTTATACAAACTCTTTGTTAGTTGTATAAGTGTTCAACTATGCTATAATGCATCAAATGTTTACATCTTTGCTATAACGCGTGAATTGCTCAAGTTTTCAAGTTCTGATATGTATGAACTATTTAATAAATATGTCAATGAAATTTGTATCGGCTAGACACATGTTAAAACATTTTAATGATCTAGATATGATCTTTTGAATTGTTATTGGGTTTAAGTAATGTTTCCAAACCATTTTCTACTTGGTACGGATTCAGTCTGAGAATGAACAACCTTAATATTAGGGAAAATGTTTTATGTTATCGGCTTAAAATGCCGAGTGACGAAAGAAGGTAAATTAAGTCGTTCGCCATGTAGTATTGAAAAATATAAGGTACAAAGGGCTGATCACTCAACGTACTTGTAAGCCAAGACGGTTTACAGCAGAATAGTTGTTTAAACCCTTTCAAAATGAAAATGAAAATTCGAGGTCTTATGACCGCTCAGCTAAAGTCAGTACGTCGTTTTAAAAATATGTTTTGAAAATAAAGGAAGTAATTTCCTGATCTCTTCACAACTTTTGTTTGGTTGTTGAAGGTTTAGAAGTATGAAAGCATGATTCTTAATTTTGTTGTTTTATATGCAACTGTTATACTTGTCAGGCATGTAAATGCTCATTTTTGCTTAAAATTAAATATTTTTAGGGAAAACCGAGCCTGTAGAAGGTTCTGGAAATAACAAAGGCAAAGGCAAGATGCACGGATAAGAGAATGTGAACACTATTTGTAATAGATAGGCTTATTATAAATAATTATTATTTTAATTATCAAGTTAAGAAGATTTAAAGGTCTTAGAACATGGGTATGTAATAATAGGTTTGTAATAATTAGTAATTACTTTCCTATTGGTATGAATGTGACGCCCCCAAAATAGGTATACATCACCCATCTTGGGTCGCCAAATACATGGTACAAAATTCAAATACAACTTAATTATACAACTGTCGTGTAACATACGACAAAACATAAGCTAAGAGTTTTAAAATGAATATTGTCTTTTAGACAATATCCACACTCAATGGAGTCTTCATTACAATTATTATCACACTATTTCACAGAATAGTGAGGACTACTAATGCACCATCTCGGACCATCACTCCGTTCCCCAACTAGTCCCGGTTATGTTCTCATTTCCTGAAGAGAACAATGAAAGCAAAAGGGTGAGCTCAACTAGCCCAGTAAAAAATAGTATGACTAAGATAATACATAATAAGTTATTGTTAGCCTTCAACAATGTTAAACTGATTGAATATAATAGACAACAAGTTTAACTGCAGCGGAACAAACAATCTATTAGAAGAGTCAAGTAGAGCATGATATTTACTATCTTATATGATTTAAAAAGTTTATCATTAACTTTATCGCTGAGACTCAGCTTAATAAATAAACCACATCATCGAATCATCCCTGCACTATGGGGCAAGGATATTCATGTAATCATCAATGGTCATGATTATACTGAATAATCCTTGGTCATAATCATACCAATAAACAGTCCATCTATGCACGTAAGCCAAAGATGACTTTCATCACAATATAAGCATGAGAATGATGACAATGATATAAGAATTCAATTAAAAGAAAGCAAATGATAAATTTTTAAAGATTTATAATTTAATTTATCCAGAATTCAATAATGTCCAAATTGTCAACATGATATTGCTTTGTGGAGTAAAATTCAAGAATAATATCCATGTATCAAAAATAATTTGGACAGAAAAGAAATAATTTTTTTGGTGAATAGTACCCCGTGAATAGTACCCTATGAATAGTACTTCGAGAATAGTACCCCGTGAATAGTACCCCGACATGAAAAGTGTCCCGAATACCCGAGTGAATAATATTTGAGTGAATAGTAACTGGGTGAATAGTAATCCGTGAATAGTAACTCATGAATAGTATCCCGACATAAAAAGTGCCCCGAATACCCGAGTGAATAATATTCTAGTGAATAGTAATCGGGTGAATAGTAACCCATTAATAGTAACTCGTGAATAGTATCCTGGCATAAAAAGTACCCTGAATACCCGAGTGAATAGTAATCGCGTGAATAGTAACTCCTGAATAGTACCCCGGGTGAAAATATTGATATTTAATAAGAAAGTTCAGATCAATATTCCAATGAAATGATACTGGATGAAGCACAAAACTCAAGAATATCCCACTAATTTCAAGGATTATAGAAGCAATACTTACCATAGTAAGTTTAGATTTAAGAATATGAAAAGAAATAACATACTGAATCAAGAATGGATTTTCACCTATCATACGGTACGTAATCCGCGTAGACAGGTTATTCCAACATATTAAAGGATGAATACGAAAAATAGTATTCCTTATGAATACGAAAGAAATAATACCATTTACGAATATAACAAATAATATCCCTTACCTTAGTAGAAGACTGGATACTGCAATAATGCAGTAGCAGAATACTCTTCTTCTTGCTCTCTATAGTTTCTCTTGTGAGTCTCAGTGAATTGGTGAGAATGAAAGAAGAATTAAGCTTCTATATATAGGAGAATGGACTAAATAGTAACTAATTCACGAACAGTCCAGATTGATTCACTAATAGAACAGACGATCCATATTGATTACTATTAAAACCACAACCGACGGTCCAGATTGATTTACTTTTAAAACCACCACCAACGATCCAGATTGATTTACTTTTAAAACCACCACTGACGGTCCAGATTGATTTACTATTAAAACCACCATCAATGGTCCATATTGATTTACTATTAAAACCACCACCAATGGTCCAGATTAATTTAACTTATTACACTTTGGTACCCATAAAGTTTTCTAACTTTGCATTATTCCTCTCTAACTTTTGTAAATCACTTATTTTCAATAAACACATTCTTAATACTTCAACAATTATTTATCATTAATATTATAACTCACAATATTTAACAACCAGATCATTCCCAGGAAAGAGGGGGCTTTCCGATAAGGATTTCTCTCTATTGGCGTGCAATTAGGTGACCAAACCTCTCCTCGACAGAACTTTCTAGACATCGTCAATATTGCAAATAATAATATGAATAACTTTGTCATCTCAATTATTGATTTAATAATATAAAATATTAATACTATGATAATAATTGAATCAAATAACGTGAGATACTATGCAATAATTACTGTAGCAATAACTGAGTAAACTGAGTGGCTTCTTACGTAAGCATCAATAATCAATACTGCGTGCTACTATGCAACCACGCATATTATTGTACTTTTACAATCGGGTAGTTCAACAGTTTAACAGTAAAACTTTCGCCGTTATTTTTATAAAAGATATTTACGCTGCTTTCTAACTACGACAATACTTTCGTTATGGGGTCCACCAATGATTGTGTCATCGAACGAATATTCCCTGACAAAAAGAATATTCCCCGACCAAACGAATATTCCCTGACACAACAAATATTTTATATCAACTTGCTTACTTTGCAAAAAAATTCACATATCACCCTTAACTTTAACCTTTTATCAATTAAACCATTTATTAAGTAGAATAATAATTATAAGAAAATCAAATACTTTCATTTCATAAAATTTGGGGTCTTACAATGAATGTATGGTTAAATGTATGTTAAAGTTAGTACCGTGAAGTATCAGATCTGGAGTTTAAAGGTACTCAGATTTGAGAGCGTCACAGTTTACTTCTGAATGAGTTTAAATATGTTTCTTCTGAATGAGTTTGAATGAGTCTGAATATAACTGAATAAGTTATTTAAACCTTTTATTTTGGCTAAATGACACTTCTATCCCTCCAAGTTGTCACACACTTTTAAAGTCGTCATTAAAATTCATTTTTCATCAATTTGGTCCTTAAAGTAATATTCTTTGTCGATTTTGTTCCTTTTACCCGATTTAACTATAACCCGAAAAAAACTTGACCCAACCCGACCCATTTATCTTTACCCGATTTGTTGTTTTTTGTACTTATGTCCTTCCAAGTTACTTAATTTGTCTTTGCCATTATTATATGTATTCTTAATATTAGAAATTTTAAAAACATAAACTGAAAATAGAAATTAAAATATAAAAAATAGTATAAGATAAAAAAGAAAAAAGAAATTAAAAAGTTTCAAAGCAATTTTATTTTCGGAAAAAAAAATTAGAATATTTTTCATTTTTTAAATATTAGTAAAGTTTTATAAAATATAAATTTAAAACAATAAAACAAAACAAAAAAAAAATTATTTTTAGAAAAAATAGAAAATTTTATTTTTAAAAAATATGAGTAAAGTTTCATAAAATATAGATTCAAAAAAAGTAAATAAAAAAGAAATTATTTTCATAAAACAAAATTAGAAAATTTTTCTTTTTAAAAGATGTAAAAAATTTACATAAAAATAATTAAGAATTAAAAATAATTAAAATTTAATTTTTTTGAATATATATTTTATGAAACTTTATTTATTTTTTAAAAATAAAAGTTTATAATTGTTTTTCCTAAAAATAATAATTATTTTTAAAACTTCTAAATTTTTATTTTAAAGAAAATTGAATTAGTTTTTTTTATTTATCTTTTACAATTTTTTCTATTTTAATTTTTTATTTTTAAAATTTCTAATATTAAGAATACTTATAATAATGGCAAAGACAAATCGAGTAACTTTGAGGGACAGAAGTGCAAAATATAATAAATTGGGTAAAGAAAAATGGGTTGGGTTGGGTCAATTTTTGGTTGGGTTACAGTTAAATCAGGTAAAAGGAATAAAATCAACAAAAAATATTACTTTAATGACCTAATTGACCAAAAATAAATTTTAAGGACGACTTTAAAAGTGAGTGACAACTTGGAGGGAAAGAAATGTCATTTAGCCATTTTGTTTTATAATTTTTAAACTTTAAATGCGTCTGAACAGTTCATCCAAAAAATTGTGACTGAATGAGTAATAAATAGTATTGAATGATATTTTTACTTGCATACCCTCGTAGACAATTAAAAATTACATTTAATATCCTTCTAGTTTTACTATTGTAAACAAAATTTATTATGTAAACAAATTATTTTTTATATTTCTTTAACAAATTGGTCAATAAGCAATTTAATAAATATTATTGTAGTCTTTTGTTTGGATTTTATGAACTATAGAATGTTATTAATATTTTTTTGTTTTATTCTTAAAATTATATTATTAATAGTATACTTTATCAAAGATTGATCAAAAGTTTATATTTAATTTTTCAAAATAATATTGTTTATTTATAATTACATAATAAATTTATTCATAACAATCTAAAATGTTAAAATAGAAAATACACACATGTAGATGTTATAGACAGACAATTATTAAATACATAATTTCATTCAATATTCAAAGCTTTTACTTTCTTTAGCTCATTCAAATTATCTTATAAATTCAAAAAATTTCATTCAGAATGAAATTTATTCATAACAATCTAAAATGTTAAAATAGAAAATACACACATTTAGATGTTATAGACAGACAATTATTAAATACATAATTTCATTCAATATTCAAAACTTTTACTTTCTTTAGCTCATTCAAATTATCTTATAAATTCAAAAAAATTCATTCAATTTTATCAAATAACATCTTAGTATAATAACTCTTACGTACGGCCTTCTCCCTAAAAAAGTAATAAAGAAAAAAAAGTTTTCATTCTTTATGAATTAAGACTAACAGCACATTCTTTTGTCCTTATGCACTAATTTTATTATTATTATTATTATTTTCAAATATCAAAGCTTATATAGGATCTTGCAATCGTTTTGGATGAACTTCTTATATTATTTTTTCAAAATATAAACTTATTGTATCAATTTAAGATTAGCAATTTTCTTACCTCGATAAGACCCGCTCGTCAATGAAACATGAATTTTCAAATTTCGGGTATGAGATATACCTCCGAGTCCTCGCTTTTCATTGACCCCAGACTCTTGCATAACTGAACTTTGATTATAAAAAGGCAAATAGAAATCTTATCCAAGTAACTAGAAGGATTTCCAAACCATATTTGTCATGTTTCCTGACCTAATGAAAATATATTAGTTGCAAAAGTTAACACTAAGAAAAAAAGTACTACTTCCTTTCCTTAATATTGGTCGTTTTAGAGAAATATTTTTGTTCTTAAATATAAGTCATTTCAGAATTTCAAATAAGCACTAATTGTTTAGTTTCCAATATTACCCCAAGTAATAAATATAACTTTGGTTCTCATACTATTTTTTGACCAATAAATAATATCTCTTTTTCCAATACAAGGACAATATAGACAGTTGATAGTATATTTAATGTTTTACAATTATTTTCTTAATATTTATGCACAACTCTAAAATGACCTATATTAAGGAACAAAGGGAGTATGAAATTTATCTAGGCACACTTAGAAGGGGGGGGTTGAATAAGTGTAGGAGCAATCTATGACCAATTTTTAAACTTTAAACTATACTATTAATTTCAGGCTACTATAATAATTGAAATCAGCTTACTGAATTAAGATAGCCTATTTAGAAAATAATCTACTGAATTTATATCTTAAATAAAATACTTGATGTTAAAGAATTATCTTAATATGATGCAAGTATTCAAATTTTAATTATTAAGATAATTAAATAGCTTATGTGATTTTAAAGTAAAGCAAATAATAAAATTAACACCAAGATTTTTTACGTGATTCAGCTATTACCCTCTATAATAATAGCCTAGTTCACGTCCAATACCAACTAGTATTAGAGACTCACTTTATTTATTTCTTTATAAACAATCACAGATTACAAAACAGATTCTTACAAAAATTAATTAACAATTAATTTCCCTTGAGCTTTCTTGCTCCTTGTGCACCTAAGCACTCTTCAAGCACCTTTTCTTCCTTGAACCTGTTTGCAACCTTTCTCTAATCCACTAGGATTAACACCTTTAGACTACACTTAGTCTAAACAAAACTTCAATACAAATATAGAGGTCTGTGATCAATGCAAGAATAATCAATTTAACAATTAAAGGCTCAACTATATGCAATGATCAATTAGCACACAATAAATAAACAATAAATTTCTTACCGAATACCAGCTCAAATAATATCAGAAATTTAATTGCTTAGCTTCTCAAGAATTGCACTTAGTAAATTAATTCGCTCAATAACAATAATAAGTGCAATAATAAATTCGTGAGTTGTGTATTATTCCGAATGAGAAAACATCATTTATATAGCCAATATACAAGTTACCGTTAATAATAGATATGTTCAAACGGAAATTCCCACAACAGTAAAGCTTGACTTAGTCTAATATATATCCAGACTCACAATCTTTGTTAGCTATGCAGTTTGAATAAATCAACAATACCTTTAAGAGATAACTCTTCATATAACACTTTTGACTTTATCTCACCATATAAAAAGTGACGTGAAGCAACTAATAGTGGAGCAACTGAGATGACGTATGACATCATACTCCTTTTTCCAATAAATCTTTAGAGTTCCAATAAACAATTACTACTTGAAAACTGCAATCAACAAATCACAATAAAGTAGCTGCCATCCTTTAGATTTTCTAGGAAACCATGATTACATGCACATCCACGTGTAGAAAAATATCCAAGAGATATCAATTAATCACTTTTCAACCTTGCACAGATATCAAAATGCTATTCTCCTTTTTAGCTTCTAGACATGCTCATATCTCCACGTGTGTGTAAGTATATAACTCAAGTAACAACATGTAACATATATCAAATACATGAAACATATATCAAGTAAAAGTAATAATGATTTTTTTTGTACTTAACGATATTAATCTTAATTCCCATCTAATATTAATTTAATATTAGAAAATCTTTTTCCATTAGATAAAAACATTTTTCCTTTTAAGACATATAATAACAATGTAAATAATATGTCCAAGAGCCTTTAAATGAAATATCAATTATTATGCAATTGACCTTACATTCGTCTTCCTAGAATGAGAAAAACTCTTCGTCCAATTGAAAATCCCGCCAATGTTCTTTTATCAACAAATACCTAAAACACCATAAAACAATTTAATACTTGAACATTTCATCATCAAAACTTAAGGATTGAATATGACAAAGTCAACATTCTCCCCCTTTTTGATGATGACAACCCAAAATTGTTTTAATTCCCATTAACTCCCCATGAATATATGTATAACATAAATAGCTCCCCCTAAATCCATGAAATAATATCATTTCAGGGTACTAAAATTTGAAATTCAATTTTCGGTAAATTTGTTACCTGTAGTAATTGTTAGTTCATCAAATATCAAAATATTTACTACAAATATATCAAATATTTAAAATCCCAAATTAAACATAGGTCTTTTGGTGATGCACATCAAACCAAAATAAACAACAGTTTTTAAAATCCGTCCATAATCATCCAAAAATAATAATCATAAAAACTCTCCCCCTTTGTCATCAAACAAAAAGGAAGCAGTTCATTCGTCGAGCTCTACCACGGCTGTACGCTGAGCTGCACTCTGAGTGAAATAGGGACGATGATTTGCACGATGGACTTTCTCAGCTATGCTCAGGTCAGCAGCAAATTGGGGAGGCCGGGGAATGACAGTGGCAGGTGGTAGAGGGACATCGAGAAATTCACCTTGATACTCGGCCAACCAATTGCAATGCACCAACTCAGGAACAGTTGAATGCTTACGCTGCATATGGAGTTTAGAACCAACATCATTAAACCTTAGAGCCACAAATTCAGCTAACTCCCCAACCTGATTACTAACGAACTTAATTTCCTGACTCAACTGACAAGAGTTGCGATTAAGTCGTCGTTGCATCAACTCAGCCAAAGCAGTTGTTTACACCTCAAAACTGGCTTGTAAATCGATAAACTCATCTTCAATATTATGATAGAGTTTATTGATTTCAAGTGCACCCAATGGCAACTTACCTTTTTCCAACAAAGTCATGCGATTATGAAGGGCATACATCTCTACTTGCATTTTCTCTTGATTACTAAGAATTACTTTCAACAGATCGACAACTTTAGGAGAGGATTGAGTGGAGGGCTGAACAGGAAAAGATGGAATAGAGACTGGAGGAGTAGGATTTTCAGAAGTGACACGAACAAACATACCATCAAGTAAACTGATACGCGACATTTTCAGGGAACTAACACTGATAGAATTAGTAACTAAAACAGAGTTTTCATCTTCAAAAGAAATTTTAAAATGTTTAAACAAGGTAGTGAGAGTAGCATTGTAAGGCAAACAAGTCTTGGTTTTTCGCAAACAGGTGGTCATGTGATGAAGCATCATTTGAGACAAGTTAAAAGAAACACCTCTTAAAATCATAGCAACAATTATCAAGTCTTGATAGGTAAAATCTGCTCCTCCACCTAAACGAGGCAACAAATTGCATCTAACAAGATGATGGAGGACACAAGAAATAGGAGAGACATCCACTATTTTAGGAGTAAAAATATCACTCAACAAATTATTGTTCATGAAAATTTGTAACTGTTCCAGAGGAGTGAATGGAAAATGAACAGCACCTTTCTTTGTAAAAGGACACACACCAGAAGATGCAATTTTCAAAATACTACCAAAATCCACGACCGAAAAATATAACGATTTTCCTTTGACAAAAGTGGTATAAAAATCACCATGACATTCTAGATTTGTGTAAAATTGTTGAACAAGTCTAGGGTATGCCACAGATGGAGGAAAAAGCATGGAAGAAATACCACAAGTCTCAAACAATAATTTCAAAGGAGATTGTTGAAAACAGATTTGATCAACAGATTTTTCATAGACAAATTGTTTTGGAAAAATGATTGTTTTAAAATGCACCTCATATGCATTGCTTCGAAAATAATTGTTAGGCAGATCAGAGGAAAAGTTAGGGTTTACCGAAATAGGAGGAGGTGTAACCTCCGGCTTAAAAGATGGAGTAGATGTTTGACGTCTCCGAGAGGGTCCTGTTGATTTTGGCAAAGATGGACTGAAAGTGGATTCATCAGACGCCGAAGAGTCCAAGTACTCTGTCTCTGACGACACAACCTTCTCCAGTTTCCTTTTCTGGCGAGATGGTCAGGCAGTAAAGTGGGGAGGAACAGCGGTCTGCTCGTCGTCGGAATCCCTCATCGTGCATTTATGTGTTCGAGTTCTCATGATCTTTGAAGGTAAGGTAAGAATAGATAAAAGTATAAGAAAAGAGAGAAACTAAAATAAAAACCAGTTAGAGAGAGTTTGAGAGGAGGAGGAGTGATGTATACAGAAGAATATTTAAAACAAAACTAATGCGTACACTCCCAGTCTCCCACATACTTACGTCTTTCACTGAACTTAGCCGACTTGGCGTTTAAAGTTTCAAAAAAAATTATGAGATGCATATACTCGTACGTCTCCCAATAAACCCTTCAGCCGTCCGGTCTTTTCGGTTTTCAAAACTAATAATGATAGACGCCTTGATTCTCGCATCCATGAATTAAATGATCAACCGAAAACATGATTATCCAAATTAATAACAGTTAATATGATATACATGCAATACTAATAAAAAAAATCATGCCATACACATCCCAAGTTCTCTTCGCAGCATGCAAAATCTATCTTCACTTAATGGTTTAGTAAAAATATCTGAAATTTGATTTTCAGTTGGAATAAAAATCAATTTAATTAAACCTTTTGACACATTGTCTCTTAGAAAATGATGTCTAACTTCTATGTGCTTTGTACGTGAATGTAACATAGGATTTTTAGATATATGTATAGCACTTGAATTATCACAATAAATAGGCACACAATCACATAATATATCAAAATCGCATAGAGTTTGTCGCATCCATAATATCTGAGAGCAGTAACTTCCTGCAGCTAGGTATTCACCCTCAGTAGTTGAAAGAGCCACTGAGGTTTGCTTTTTACTATGCCACGACACGAGACTCTATCCCAAGAAAGTACAAGCACCACTCATACTTTTTCTATCAATTTGACATCCTGCATAGTCAGCATCTGAATAACCTATTAGTTCAAAGTGATTGAAAATTGGATAAAATAACCCCAAATTAATAGTACCACTTAAATATTTCAAAATTCTTTTAACAGCATTTAAGTGTGATTCTTTGGGTTTTACCTGAAATCTTGCACATAGACAAACACTATGCATTATACCAGGTCTAGAGGCAGTTAATTATAACAAGCATCCAATCATACCTCAATATTTTGTTATATCAACATCATTACCTTTGTCATCAGGGGTGAGCTTTATTGATGTGCTCATGGGTGTACCTTTTTAGTTAGATCCTTCAAAACCAAATCTCTTTGAGTAATTCTTTTGTGTATTTGGTTTGATGGATCTAAATTGTAAGACCCCAACTTTTTAATAAAGATGATTTTTCTATAAATATCATTTTTAAATATTATGGAATGAATTTGATATAATGTTATAGTTGTGGGTAATATTTATAAACTTTTCAAAGTACGTAAGTTGTTATATAATATTCGATTGGTCGGGGAATATTCATTTTAACAGAAAATATTCGTACGACGACACAATCATTGGTGGACCCCACAACGGAATTATTGTCGGATTGAGAAAACGACAAAAATATTTTTATGAAAATAACGGCGAAAGTTTTACAGTTAAAACTGTTGAACTACTCAAGAGTAAAAAGTACGAATACGCTGTGGTTGCATAGTAACACCAGTATTGATTATTGATGCTTACGTGAGAAGTCACTCGCTTTTGTTCAATTATTGCTTGATAATTATTGCATAGTATCTCACGTTATTTGATTCAATTATTGTCGATATTTTATATATTATTAAATCAATGGTTGAGATGACAGAGTTATTAATATTATTATTTTCAATATTAACGATGTCTAGAAGTTCTGCCAAGGAGAGGTTTGGTCACCTAATTGCGCGTCAATAGGGAGAAATCCTTATTGGAAAGCCCCTTTTTTTCCTGGGAATGACCTGGTCGATTAATATTGTGAATTATAATAATAATGATATATAATGTTAGATATATTGAGGTGTCTTTTTATGAAGTCACGAAGTTTATATATATATATATATATATATATATATATATATATATATATAAAATTTTGTTTTATTAATATTATTAATATAATAAAATGTAAAAGTTTTTTATATAAAATGTAATACTTTTATAAAGTTATTTATTTTATTAAACAATAATTAGAATATATATTATATTTTATTATGCATAGTATTTTTATAGTGCCTACATAGTGTTTGTATAGTAAAATCTTTTTATATAAAATGAATACTTTTTATAAAGTTTTATTTTATTTGATTATAAATAGAATATATTATATTTTATTGCATAGTGCAACATAGTATTGTGACAACCCTAATTTTTATAAGTTATTAAAATAAGAATTTAATAATTAAAATTCTTATTATGAGGTGTATATATTTTTTGAATTATGTGATTTGGTGTGAAGAGAATTATATATTCATATGTTGGAGAATGTGAGATTTAATAGTTAATTAAACTATTAAAAATTAAATAATATTAGTTTATTTAATTAAGTTGAAATTATTTTATGAGATAATATAATTTTAATTATTATGCCTTGTGGGCAATGAAAATTATTATGAGTTAAGTTTCATAAATAGTGTGAATAATTCATTTAATTAAAATAGTGAATTAATACAAGTATAATTGATTTAATAAAGTGAGAAGGTAATATATTGCATGAAAATGTAAATGTTAGTATAATGCGAGTAAAATATTTATTAAGTACATTAAATATTTTAGTTGCAAACTTTATGGAATAAAATGAATATTTATGGTATTAAATAAATATTTGATGAAAATTGTTATGGGATAGTTTATTTAAGTGTGATAAAATAGATGAGATTTATACGTATTTTATTATGCGAGTATAATTGTGATATTCTAATTTAATTAAATAATTAAATTAGAGGAGTGAGAATTTGTTAAATAATATTATGATTATAATGGTTGAATAGAAATTATAATTTTACTGATAAGGTTAATTTTATTTTTTAAGGAATTAAAGGTACATAATCTAGTTTATATTTCTAGTTTATGTATTCTTGAGTTTCTTTTAAAATTGGAGTTTTGGTTATTGAATTTGTGGGATTACGATATTTTATATGTTATTAGATATTTATAATTTGATAATGGTCATCTAGAAATAAATTTTCAAAAATCAAATTCATGTATTTATACTAAAGAAGAGGAGTTTGGGTTTTGATTGTAATGTGTGTTTTTGTGTACTTTGTGACTAAAGTTGATGATGAATTCATGATTGAAACTTTAAATTGATGGATGATTGTTGTTCTCCTCTATAAAATGAAAACAACGCAACTTGAACGGATCGAATTGATTAAGAAACGAATTCGTGAAGAATGAATACACTTAGCATGTTGAAAATAGGAAAAATTAGTATAAACAAATTAGAATTAGTATAAACCAAGTCCCACATTAACTAAATTGAGAACTTTACCCTTTGCTAAACCTATAAATAGAAGGGCTTGATCCTTTGTTTCATTCACCAACAATAAGGCCTCTAATTTTTGAGAAAGGCTTTGTTGTGGGAGGACTTTTTATAAAGATCTCCTTAGTTAAATTTTGCCGTGGAAGTGCGTATTCAGTTTATAAAACTCATATTTTTGGGTATGTTTCTTATTTAATTTTTGGTAATGTTATTATTTTAAATATTATATTTAGTTTGTTAGTTAAAGTTTAAATTTTGGAACTTTAGTTAGTTTTGTTAGTAAACTAGTTAGTTTACTATGTTTATTTTGGCTTGTAATTGATTATGTAAATGAGTTCTAATGATTGTAATTAGAGATATTAAGCCTTAACATCATCCAAGTGTAACCAAAACTCACAAAATAAAATATTTACAAAGAACCATGTTGGACAGTTTTTGGGACTGAGCTTGAGGACCATTTGTGCTTTTGATTTATGTCTAAAAGCTTAATTTGATGATTGTATGTTATATCCCTCTAAGTTCAAGAAGATTACCTAACTTGAATAAACCAAAACGGAGTTAAAATGAATCGAGCAGTGAAGATTTTGGTAAACCATGTCTAGAAATGAAAACCGAATAAACAAAGTGACTATAGTGTCAAATTCGGAATAGCTATGTTGCACGAAATATTCTCGAGTTTACGAGTAGTTGTAGTGCTCGAGTTAGGAAGCCATAGGCTTTGGAATGACCTCATTCAACCTCGGATGAGGGAGTTACGGTGATTGGAAGGAAATGTGTCGAATTTGTCAAACTGAAAGTCAGCAGCGGGAGGTGCTATTCGGGACACTGTTTCGATTAGTTAATGTTTCCAAAAATTTCTGGGCTTTTGGTATGTTATATTACACTAAATTATCTTTCTATAGACTCCGGAATGGACTAATTCCGACTTCGAAGCAAAGAGTTATGACCATTCAAAGTAGTCGCGTCAAAACTGTCTAACCAACTCGGGACAGTCACCTTGAACGAATTTTCCGGAATTCTGTGTTTCGAATTTGGAAATGGTCAAAGAATGAAAGTTGTAGCCTCGGAAGTTAGCTTCGCGTGGGCTCAAGAATCGCTAAAAAATGTTTTGAAACGAATTAGTTATGGCTGTTTTAGCGAGAGAGGGTAAAGCTGGGAAAGAATGAAAAACAGATTTGAACGCCCTTTTTGAACACTATTTTGGTCTGTCTATCTTATCCGAAATGGGTGTCCAATAACTTTTAAAAATAGGTTAATATGATGTTTATAGCATATCCAAAGTTGGATGTCATCGAACTTATGAGATATAGTGTAAATTTTACATTACAACTACTATGCGTTAATATATGACTAATGGATGTGAATCCATGATTATATAACTGTGTAGGAATACACGAAGTGCAGATAAGCGTTAAGCAGTTAAGTCATAGTTCATAAACTACGGATCAGGCAAGTCTTTCAGTTCCTATTTGCTATGTGAACTTGATGATTAACTATTTTAAATCTTTATTTCAAAAAGCATGATGTGTTATATATATGTTGAAAGTTTGAAATGTTAAAGTCGATTTATGACTATGTTGATTGATTAAAGCATGCTGATTGAGTAAGGACTCAATCTTTATACTTGTTATATGAACTGTAGCATGTATGTTATATCTTGAGCATGTTATTATGTGCTATATGATGCATGAAAACTGTTAGATTTTGCTGAGTTGTCGAGCTCAACCTTGCTAATAACCACTTTTGCAGGTTCAAGATTCAAGGTAAAGTTATGTGTTACTTGAAAGACATGAATCAGATGTGATACTTGAAGATTTCTACACTTTGGTTGTGTTATTATTATTTAAACCATGTTTAAGGTTCCGAATAATGTATTAAGGTTGAATTGTAATATCGTTTTGCGATGTAAACTATTGTAGTATTAAAACGATTCTGAAATATTTAGATGTAAAGGTTGAAGGTTTTGGGAATGAGGATAGTTTGTAATAAAAAAATTTAATTATTCCACAAATTTCAATGGTTGGATTATCGTTTAAGGATGTAAAATTAGAGGTTGAATGTATTATTAACGACCGAAGTCGAGAATTAAATTGTGTGAATTTTGGGGTCGTTACAGTTGTATTATTAATGACCGAAGTCGAGAATTAAATTGTATGAATTTTGGGGTCGTTACAAGTATCCTTTCTATTTTCCTATAAATAGGATTCTTAGTTAGAATTGAAAACCGCACTTTGAAGTTCGGAGAATTCTTCTATAATCTTGGCGTATTTCTTTAAAAATTTTAAGAAGCTTTGAGCGTGGTGCAAGTTTTCTTCAAGAATATCCTCGCCTACCTAAATTGAAATACTCTTCTTTTTACTGTAAGGGTATTATTTCTTTCGTATTCATGAAGAGAACTTACATTATTCCATTCTTTATTATTTTGGAATAACTTTGTATCTGGGACTACCCTATACTTGGTGAAATTCTTCATTATTCCATTTCTTATTATTCTCATTGGAATAACTTTCGTATATTCAAGCACCGCATACATGGTGAAATTCTTCTATTATTCCATTCTTTATTATTCAGCCGGAAAATCCTCGTGCGTGCGTTTACGCATGACCGTTCCATTATTTATTATTACGTTGGAATAACCTCATCATGCATGCGATCTATCGCATGCATGGTGAATTTTGTTGTTACTCTATTCTTTATTATTACGCCGGAATATCCATGCGTGCTTTTTTACGCATGACCTGGTTCCATTCTTTATTATTCGCAGCCGGAATATTACATGCGTGCATTTACGCATGACTGGTTCCATTATTTATTATTACGTTGGAATAACTTTTATCTGCATGCGATTCTATCGTATGTATGTCGGTGATTTCTTTTGTTATTTCATTCTTTATTATACTCAGTTGGTTAAAGTTTTGATTTCTATACTCCATAAAATTAGTGGAATATCCTTGATATTTGCGCTTCATCCAGTATCTTTTCATGGAAATATTCTTCTGAGCATTCTTGAATTTTACTCTACAAAGAAGTATCATGTTGACAATTTGGACGTTATTAGTTTCTGGATAAATTAATTCTTGAACTTGTTTTATTGAATTCTTATATCATTGTCATCATCCTAATGTTTGTTGAAAGTCATATGTGGCATGTAGTGTGTAGATGGACTTGGTATGATTATCACCAAGGATTAATCGGTATAATCATGACGCTAATATTACAAATGATGTGGTAAAAGTCCTCATTGGCCCATAGTGCATTGATGGACAGTTATTGGCATGATCATGACCATTGATGAATACACGAATATCCTTGGTCGTAGTGCATGGATACTTTGTGGTTATGATACTAATGAATATCCTTGGCCGTAGTGCGGGGATGATGTAGATTATTTATTAAACTGAGTCTTAGCAATAAAAGTAATGAAAAACCTTTTTAAATCATAAAAGATAGTAGATTTTATTCTCTACTTGACTCTTTTAATGGATTGCTTGTTCCTTACCGCAGCTTAAACTTGATGTCTATTGTATTTTATCGGTTTAACATTGTTGAAGGCTAATGATAATTTATTACGCATTATCTTAGTCATAATATTTCTTCTTGGGCTAGTTGAGCTCACCCTTTTACTTTCATTGTTCTCTTGAGAAAATGAGAACGTAGCGAGGACTAGTCGGGGAGCGGGTGGACGGTCCCGACGATAGCATTAGTAGTCCTCACTATTCTATGAAATAGTGTGTTAATAAATGTATTGAGGACCTATTTTGAGTTTTAATACTGTCTTGAAGACAATATTTGTATTAAAACTCACAACTCATGTTGTATATTTAAGATTATATTTGTATTCTGTACCATGTATTTGGCGACTCAGAATAGGTGATGTATACCTATTTTGGGGGCGTCACATAAATTCCTTCCTTCGTTTGCTTGATTTGCAGACCCAAAAAGTAGTTGAGTTCTCCCATTAAGCTTATATCAAATTCTTTATGCATGCACTCGGAAAATCACTCACAAAGATGATCATTAGTAGCACCAAAAATTATATCATCTACATATATTTGAACAATAATGATATCTATATTTTTATGCTTAATAAATAATGTAGAATCTATTTTACCTCTAATAAATCTATTTGACAAGAGATACTTACTTAACCTTTCGTACCACGCCCTTGGAGCTTGTTTCAAGCCATAAAGAGCTTTCTTTAATTTGTAGACATGATTAGGATACTTTTCATGCTCGAATCCAGGAGGTTGTTTCACATAGACCTCTTCGTTAATGTATCCGTTGAGGAAAGCACTCTTTACGTCCATTTGATACAGCTTAAACTTTTTGTAGCAAACAAATGCTAACAAAATTTGGATTAATTCTAACCTAGCCACAGGTGCATAGGTTTCTTCATAGTCGATTCCCTCTTGTTGGTTATACCCTTGGGCTACTAGCCTTGCTTTGTTACAGGTGATTGTACCGTGCTCATCAAGCTTGTTTTTGAATACCCATTTCGTACCAATGATAGACGCATCTTTTAGAGGAGGCATAAGTTCCCATACTTGGCATCTTTCAAAATTTTGAAGTTCTTCTTGCATTGCCAATAACCAATTTTCGTCAAGTACTGCATCTTTTGCATTCTTTGGCTCAACCTGTGACAAAAATGCAGAGAATGCACAATGATTTTGTAAACCTCTTCGTGTGGTTACACCTTTGTTGATATCTCCAATGATATTCTCCGAAGGATGATTCTTGACATATCTAGCTGTTTTTGGCATTTGGATATCATGTAAAACTTCCTCTTGATCATGAGACTCATCTTCAGTATCCTGCAAATTTTCAGGTCCACGTTCCTACTGGTTGTCCATTTCGGGCTTCTCAAATCGCTCATTTGGTCTCCCATTTTGTTCTTTTCTTTTCTTTGGAATTCGAATCGTCTCTAAATTTCCTGCATCATCTTCACTTTCTTTTGGAGGATCATTGTTAGTCTAATTGAAAGTGATATGAATAGATTCTTCTACACATGACTTTCTAATATTAAAGATACGATAAGCCTTACTATTTTGAGAATAACCAATGAAAATTCCTTCGTCTGACTTAGCATCAAATTTTCCCAAATTATCACTTATATTTAAGATGAAACATTTCAAACCAAAAACTTTGAAATAACTTATATTTAGAATTTTATTATTTAGAAGCTCATAAGGTGTTTTCAAAATAATAGGACGAATGAGTACCCTATTTAAAATATAACATGATGTACTTATAGCTTTGGCCCAAAATTTCTTTGGAAGCTTACTTTCTTGCAGTAGAGTTCTCGCCGTCTCTTGTAGAGTCCTATTCTTTTTTTCCACCACCCCATTTTGTTGAGGAGTCCTTGGGGCTGAAAATTCATGGCTATTACCCCTTTGATCACAAAAGGTTATAAAATCTTTTATAACTCAGTACCATGATCACTTCTAATTCTAATAAGTTTATAGCTATACTTTGTTTCAAGATTTCTTATTAATTTTTCAAATTCTTTAAATGCTTCATCCTTAGTTCTCAAAAATAATACCCGTGTGTATCTTGAGAAATCCTCAACAATTACAAATGCATAAAATTTACCATTAATACTAGAATGTCTTTCTGGTCCAAATAAATCAAGATGAAGTAATTGCAAAGGAGAGGAGTTTGATACCATATTATTTGTCGTAAAAGAAGTTCTTACTTGTTTTCCCAGTTGACAAGGAATACATATTCCTTTCTTTTCAAACCTGATTCTTGGCAATCCTTTGACGAGATTCTTTGAGGATAGTTTCTTGATTAAGTCCATGTGAACATGTTCCATCCTTTTATGTCATAAATAAGCTTCATCTTGTACAGATGTAAGACATAGTTCTTCCTCCTGTTGCTCAAAATCAAGAGTATATATATTTCCTTCTCTTTGTGCAACTAGAGTAGTATTGTTAGTACCATGAAATATTGTGCATTTATCTTTTTCAAAGTTAACTTGATGACCATTATCCATTAATTGGCTAATACTAATTAAATTGAATTCAAGGCCATTAACAAGATGCACATTATTTATACTTACCTTGCCATTGCCAATTTTACCTTTTCTAATTATTTCGCAGGTTTTGTTGTCTCCAAACGTGACCGTTCCATTCTTCTTCTTGATATTTAGTTCTACAAATTTTGATTTATCACATGTCATGTGCCGAGAACATCCGCTATCAAGAATCCATTTTTGAGATGGAACTCTTGCCTTTAAGCATACCTGTCAAGAAAGAACAATTTATCCTTTTGGTACCCATATCTTTTGGGTCCACTTATGTTAAGTAACAAGTAAATCATTCTTTTTAATCCATACCTTTTTACCTTGTTTCGCTTTCTTAAAACAATTTATATCTAAATGACCTTTAATACCACAATGTTTACAAGTTGTGAAAGGAGAGCAATAATTTAGACTAAATCGTGACTTTAATTTTATCATTTTCATATTACCCTTTTTATGCATAGAATCATAACCAATTCCTTGCCTTTCAAAACTAGGTCTTTGTTTACCTAATATGACATTTAAATTTTCTTCACCTTGGACAAATTTAGCAAGAGATAATTTTAATAAAGCTATTTCTTTTTGCAGTTCATTATTAGGAAGGGTCTTAACAGGAGATTTATCACTAAATGCATTAATACACACATCTCTCATTTTTAGCTCATTAGTCAATTTTTGAACTTCATTATTCAAGAAATTTACCTTGTTGAAAAGTATTTTGTTATAATTATCTAAATAATCAATCTTAGTAATCAAAACCTTTTCTTCTTTACAAGTTGATTCCTTTTCAATTTATTTCTTTTCATCTATTAGTGAATCCACTTCATTCATTAAAGTATTGACTAAATCTCTTAAGCATGCATTCTTTTCTTTTAACTTCTTATTTTCTTGTTCTAATAAGTTCATTTCATTTATAAATACCTGATTAGATTCGCCTTCAATTCCCACGAAGCATACTTGTGCTATCTCATCTTTAGCATCGATTTCCACTTCGGATTCCTCATTACTCCAAGTCACAAGGGCTTTGTTCTTCTTGTTGTCTTTGTAGTTTGTCTTCCCTTTGTTCTTCAATTGAAAACAATCTTTCTTGAAGTGACCAGGACGTCCACATTCGAAGCACGTCTCTTCAGTTTGCTTTCCTTTGGACTTATTTGAATTGAAAATATTTCTTCTTTTATTCTTCCTTTGTAGTAGCCCCTTGAGTCTTCTTAACATCATTGTTATTTCTTCATCCGAGTCATCATCAAGCTCCTCTTCGTTATCTGCATTAAGAGCTAAAACCTTTATTCGAGGAATGTCCTCCTCATCATCATATCTCTTTAACTGATGTTCATATTCTTCTAATTCACTAAACAAAGTTAAAGTATCCATGGAAGAAATAGTTGCAGAATCTTGAAGAGTAGTGATTTTAGAAGCAAACCTTTTGGGCATAGCCCAAAGCAACTTACGGTTGATTTCACTTTGAGGAATAGTCTTGTCCAGTAGTTTCAATGAGTTTATAAGGACTAGAAATCTTGCTTGAGCTAGCTTAATGGTTTCATCTTTTTCGAGCTTAAACATTTCATAATCGTGCATAAGCATGCTTAGCTTGACTTCTCGTACTTTGGAAGTACCTTCATGGCTTACCACTAGAGTATCCCAAATTTCCTTAACTATGTTGCATGAGAAAACTTTGTCTATCTCGGATTGTACCATGCCACTGAGAAGTGTGTTCATTACCTTGAATCATATGAGACCATGTAGATTTTGGTTGAATCCATTTCTAGCAGAATCTTTGGTGTCCTATCATCTCTTTGTGGAATCACTGGTCCATTCTCCACAACCCACCATTCCCAATGATCTCTTTTAAGATAGATCCTCATTCGGAATTTCCAAAAGTTGTAATTTTCTGTTCCGAACAGAAAAGGAGGTCTATTGGTTGATTGTCCTTCTTGATTGTTGTTCTTTAACCGCGTGCCATGTCGTAATCTTTCCCTACAAGTCACCTTTAAGACCAAGATAAGTAGAGCTAAGCTCTGATACCAAATGAAATTTATCTAGGCACACTTAGAAGGGGGGGTTGAATAAGTGTAGGAGCAATCTATGGCCAATTTTTAAACTTTAAACTATACTATTAATTTCAGGCTACTATAATAATTGAAATCAGCTTACTGAATTAAGATAGCCTATTTAGAAAATAATCTACTGAATTTATATCTTAAATAAAATACTTGATGTTAAAGAATTATCTTAATATGATGCAAGTATTCAAATTTTAATTATTAAGACAATTAAATAGCTTATGCGATTTTAAAGTAAAGCAAATAATAAAATCAACACCAAAATTTTTTACGTGGTTCAGCTATTACCCTCTATAATAATAGCCTAGTCCACGTCCAATACCAACTAGTATTGAAGACTCACTTTATTTAGTTCTTTATAAACAATCACAGATTACAAAATAGATTCTTACAAAAATTAATTAACAATTAATTTTTCTTGAGCTTTCTTGCTCCTTGTGCACCTATACACTCTTCAAGCACCTTTGCTTCCTTGAACCTATTTGCAACCTTTCTCTAATCCACTAGGATTAACACCTTTAGATTACACTTAGTCTAAACAAAACTTCAATACAAATATAGAGGTCTATGATCAATGCAATAGTAATCAATTTAACAATTAAAGGCTCAACTATATGCAATGATCAATTAGCACACAATAAATAAACAATAAATTTCTTACCGAATACCAGCTCAAATAATATCAGAAATTTAATTGCTTAGCTTCTCAAGAATTGCACTTAGTAAATTAATTCGCTCAATAACAATAATAAGTGCAATAATAAATTCGTGAGTTGTGTATTATTCCGAATGAGAAAACATCATTTATATAGCCAATACACAAGTTACAGATAATAATAGATATGTTCAAACAGAAATTCCCACAACGGTAAAGCTTGACTTAGTCTAATATATATTCAGACTCACAATCTTTGTTAGCTATATATGCAGTTTGAATAAATCAACAATACCTTTAAGAGATAACTCTTCATATAACACTTTTGACTTTATCTCACCATATAAAAAGTGACGTGAAGCAACTAATAGTGGAGCAACTGAGATGACGTATGACATCATACTCCTTTTTCCAATAAATCTTTAGAGTTCCAATAAACAATTACTCCTTGAAAACCGTAATCAACAAATCACAATAAAGTAGTTGTCATTCTTTAGATTTTCTAGGAAACCATGATTACATGCACATCCACGTGTAGAAAAATGTCCAAGAGATATCAATTAATCACTTTTTCAACCTTGCACAGATATCAAAATGCTATACTCCTTTTTTAGCTTCTAGACATGCTCATATCTTCACGTGTGTGTAAGTATATAACTCAAGTAACAACATTAACATATATCAAATACATGTAACATATATCAAGTAAAAGTAATAATGATTTCTTTTGTACTTGACGATATTAATCTTAATTCCCATCTAATATTAATTTAATATTAGAAAATCTTTTTCCATTAGATAAAAACATTTTTCCTTTTAAGACATATAATAACAATGTAAATAATATGTCCTAGAGCCTTTAAATGAAAAATCAATTATTATGCGATTGACCTTACATTTGTCTTCCTAGAAAAAGAAAAACTCTTCGTCCAATTGAAAATCCCGTCAATGTGCTTTTATCAACAAATACCTGAAACACCATAAAATAATTTAGTACTTGAACATTTCATCATCAAAACTTAAGAATTGAATATGACAAAGTCAACAGAGTACATAGCAAAAAACACTACTTTAAACTCATGAGCCAAGTCCAGGCAAGGCAAGAGTTGACTAATGTATAAGATCTGCAGTTATAAATTTGTCTAATGGCCAAATGGAGAGATCCAGCTGGGAATTTTAAATGCATCCGTTCTTTCTGACAAGCATACTAACTTTCCTTGAAAACTCTCGAGTCTCAGCGCCTGAGCAAACGCGTCCATCCCCTGCCATCACCAAACCAAATAAATGCCGCCTTAACTACAAGAACATGCTCACACGGTCACACCTCTATCCTCATCTTAAAAAAAGGGAAAATAACATAAATGTTAGATAAAAACAAGCTGATTATTTTGTGTTGAATAAATACGATAAAGTTATAATTATTCACGGACTATATTATTAGTGGATCTTGATTTTAAACAATTCAAAATGACAGTTTGTTTGGACGATTTGTTTAGACAATTTTAAAATATAAGTTATAATTTATATAAAGAGAGTTGCATTTCAGATTGCATTTATTATAAAAGTATTATACATTTTAGGCAAGGTTTCTTTGGTAATAACGTTAGTCATGCCATTTTTTTTAAAAAAAATATTTGGAAAGTGGCTACCTATTTTGATTATTGTATAACCGAAAATACTTATTTTAACTATTCTATACATTAGGATATTTACTTTAATTATTTTATCTTAGTTTAAAAATTGATAGTGCCATACTAAGAAAAGTTACAAAGAAAAATAAAATAAACAAAATAGTTACGTTTAAAATAGTAAGTAGTTTCGTCTTCATCAATTATGTGTATGTTTGGTTATATAACGTTTGAAGCATTTAGTGTGTTCATATTGTTTGAAATTCAAATGCAATTGAAAATCTTATTCGTTCAGTTGTAGTGTATTTCAAACGCAATTTATTTAACTGACAAATACAACATTCAAAGCTAAAACTCAATGCACCAAAAAAAGAGTGGTGCCTTCAGAGATCCGAACTCTACTGCCGCAAGCACTGCAACTGTTATTAGCCAAACAAACCTTTTGGCTAACCGAATTCCGAACATTATATTTATGAATTAAATGAGTTACGTTTAAAATAAAATATTACTAGATGAATAAAATTCAAATTTGTTTCTAGACTTGCAAACGCCACAAATACTCCAAACTCTACAAGCGTTAAGTAACAAGCATACAATATATATATATATATATATATATATATATATATATATATATATATATAAATATAAAATAAAAGCTAATGGCTTCAACAAACAACGATTGTGATTTAAACTTCATCATCCAATAGCTCAAATTTAATCTCAATTATTTCATTTCACAAAAAACATTCGCATACCTTTGCCCAATTCAAAAATTCCCCCTACACTCTGCCCAAGTCCCGCCTTATACCTCTGCCACTTCTCATTCCTCCTTCTCCTTATCCCGATATTTCTTTCATTTTGAGAAGAGAGAATACAAATACAAAGATTTCCCCCAAAATCAAATACAACAAGCAAAGATGTCCCCCAAAATCAAGCCTTTTTCGGATCACTATTGCAGGAGATTCTTCATTTCCGATCACTATTGCAACAAGCATCAAGGTTCTTTTCTCTATCTGATTTTAATTTCTGGCGGGTATTTGAAGAAAGGAGGGTTCTTTTCTGCTGGGTTTGTGATTATGAATTGATCTTTTTTTTTTCTTACGTGTTCTTATTTTTCCTGTTTCATTTTGTTCTTATTTTTCCTGTTTCATTCTCGATTTCCCCCAAAATCAAGCCTTTTTCGGATCACTATTAAAGGGGATTCTTCATTTTCGATCACTATCGCAGCAAGCATCAAGGTTCTTTTCTCTATCTGATTTTAATTTTTGATGGGTATTTGAAGAAGAGAGGGTTCTTTTCTGCTGAGTTTGTGATTATGAATTGATCTTCTTTTTTCTTACGTGTTCTTATTTTTCCTGTTTCATTTTGTTTTAGTTTGAATTTTTTGTTGTTGGAAATTTTCACTCAAGGATTTTATCCGTCTCTCTTTCTCTTCGGTATGGGTTTGATTAACGTGTGATGCATCCTAATTTAAATGTTATACATGCCATCGAAATATGCACAAGGCGCTGTGGCGGATGAGTTTTTACGTTTTATGTGTACATGCCTTTGTTTTTAGTTGCAAATGGGAGATGAAGTTGAAATTATTTGTTTCAGTCTTCTACTTATATCATAAAAAACATTCTCATACCTTTGAATCTAGAACTTGTGCACTTGGTTGGCCCAAAACTTTGCATAAGTAGCATACACGAGATTTTAACCTTTGATAAGTATGGGATAGAGTGAAGAAAGCTTGAACTAAGCCCCATGTGTTTGGCATATTTGAACTAAACCCCATGTATTTGGTTAAACTAACTTATTTTAAAATGACTTATAAATCACAAATAGTTACGTATTTTTTTGACTTAAAAACTAACTTATAAGTTAAAAAATAAGTACCTTATAAATACTCAAACAGTGACAACTCACTTATAAATTAGTTTGACCAACTTATAAGTAATGACTACCGAACACCCCCTTAGTTATAATATTATAATTGGTAACTTCTCAAGTCACAGTTAACATATGTCTTTTTTTTGTTGGTGTGTTTTGAAGATTCCTTTCGCTCTTTTTATGTTTAATCATTATATTCCTTCAAGGTTTTTTCAATTATACAGTGCCTTCAGGCACGGGTTATTGCTAGTATATATATAAAGTCTTGTTCTCCAAAGAACAAGCGAACGGTCCGTGTTGTCGTCATAGTCCTATGACGACAGTTTTTAGCTATGGCGACGGTCATGTTCGTTTGTTCGCATTCGTTGAAGAACCGAACTGCATATATATATATATATATAAAGAGAGAGAGTTTTCATTCGTGATAATCAGTTGTCACGAAAACTATTCCAACAACCATCTCCTCCGCCGTTGATCATGATAATAAAGGTCTGAGATTAAGAAAAATTCCACCATTACTGCTAGAAGGAGTAGCGGCAGTGAGATCCCTTTCTAGCGGTAGGGCAGATGACCAAAATGACCCTCAATAGATGCCACTAGAAGGAGAGCAGCGTGAGGGCGTGAGGTAATTGGTATATGAAATATAAAATTTTAATTTCCTCTAATATATCAATTAAATGATAATAAAACAATTTTATTTTTAAGTTAATTTATGAAATACTAAAATTTTAAAAGTAACAAATATGATAATAAATAGCATCATATATATATATATATATATATATATATATATATATATATATATATATATATATATATATATATATATATACTTGTCAGGATCTTAAGCTCACTTTGAACTCACCTCTTGCTTATTTGACGGACGACGACGGTTGGTCATCTACAATCATTGTCGATGACTTTTAGCGACGAAAACATATATAGCGTCGCTAAAAGTATAGATGATGATTATGTATGACCGAACCGTCACGGATCTGTCAAAAGGGGGGAAAGTCAAGAGTTAGATAAGGGGTGAGCTTAAGATCCTGGACTCTATATATATATATATATATATAGAGAGAGAGAGAGAGAGAATGGATCCTGTCCGGACTCCCGGACAGGACCAAAATCCGAACCCTTAATTTTTATTTTTATTTTGCTTTTTTTTTAGAACTAAAATAAAATAAAATTATGGAACTGAAATTTTTACATAATACAGACATGTTTTGTTATATGTTTCCAAATCACTATATTATGTAAAAATTCCAGTTCCATAATTTTTTTTTTTAGTTCTAAAAAAAAAATCCGTATTTTAACAAAATACGGGAGTCCGAACTGGATCCGGACTCTCTCTCTCTCTCTCTCTCTATATATATATATATATATATATATATATATATATATATATATATGGCACAAAAAATCGTACATATTCATATATCTGGACGTTAAACCAGTGTTCAAAATAATACTCGAAGAGAAGGACATTCACTATAGTTAGACTTTTTCTCATTACCCCTATGGAGACAATTACAAAATCTCTTCTTCTCTACAAGCTTGTCACATTTATAACATTGCTCTTTATAGCCTTTTCTCCTTCTTCCTCCGACCTCTCCTTCAACTTCTATGCAGCTTCATGCCCAGCTGCTGAAATGATGGTGAAGAATACAGTGAGATCAGCTTCCTCCGTGGACCCCACAATACCTGGAAAGCTCCTTCGTCTGCTTTTTCATGATTGTTTTGTAGATGTGAGTCTCTTTTTTCTTCTCTCTTTCATGCTATTATTTTGGCTTAAACAGTGTAAGTTTTTTGTATTTTAGAACTTAAAAGTTTAATATTTCAACTTTAATCGCTGTAAACTTTTATAAATTGGTATTAATTTCGAGGTTTTTAGGTTGCTTACTTGCTTGTATGTGCCTCTTTCCTTTATTTTGTAATTCTTTTATTATGGTCCTATATCTATATCTTTTGAATTTGTCACAGTAGTAACTTCGAATTTTAAAAAAAAATCTTTTATTTTTTCCTGCTAAGAAATAAAAAGACCACATTCAGGTCACGGGCACATAATAATTAATTAGAGTGTGGGTATTTGGGTAATTTTACTTGAAATATCTTTTGAAGTATCAAAAATTGTACACTTACATATTTAGGGTGTGATAAAGAAAAAAAAAGAAACCAACATAACTAATTAACTATATATCCTTAAAAGACTACATTGCTCTTTAGTTTTGAGTCACACGCATGACATATTCTAACAAGAAATGCAAAATTTGTTGACCAGACGATTTTATTATAAAAAATCAAAAGACATTTCCATGAAACTAAAATTTTTAGGATTTAAGTTATAAAATGCCAAAATAATTAAATGTTGAAAGGGTATTTAAGCCCTTACCATTTCATTTCCTTGAAACTAGTGATTTATTTAGTCTCTTCGCATGTACACCAAAGGGTTGTGATGGATCAGTGTTGTTGGAAGGAAACGCAACAGAGCGAACCGACCCGGCAAACACCTCTCTGGGAGGATTTCCGGTGATAGATTCTGCTAAAAATGTGCTTGAGATCTTTTGTCCGGCAACTGTTTCTTGTGCTGATATCCTTGCCTTGGCTGCTAGAGATGCAGTGGAATTTGTAAGTTCCACCTCAACATAATACTTATTTTATCCCAAAATTACGGATCCGGTTAAAATGAAATTGTTCAACCACGTACCATGCATCATGATTTATGAAGTTCTATAGTTTTTATTGTATTATAGTTCTAGCAAACATTGCATTTGTGCTAACACACAAACAAGACCTTATAATTAAAATGCAAATTTTGCTATAATAAATACGTCAAGAAGTTACAAAACTATAATAATGTAGTTCGCCTTGACTGGATCCTAAAATTACAGTCATGCCCGATTTATTGACTTTCTAATACCACATACTTCCTTCATCCCTCTAAAAGATGATGATAAAAAAGAAAGAAAGAAAAACTAATAGATGTCTGTACTCAAGTATGGTCAAAAAAAGAAAAAAGAAAACATAATTTTTAGCGTACTTAAAGGGTCCTCATTTTGATGAATTCGAAAACTTATATATAAAGTAAAACCTCTATAAATTAATATTGTTGAGACTAAATTTTTTATTAATTTAGAGAGTTATTATTTAATCGATAAATTAATAATTTATTAATTTAAAGAGTGTTTTTCTATTCGGTGAACATAAATTTAATTATATTAAAATTATTGCATTTTATTGATATTTATATCATACTTTTTTTTTGATGCAATAAATCATACTTATTAAATTAATGTAATAATAGAATTCATTATAAGTGATATTAATTATTTTTTATAATTAAATAATGTTCATTGTATCCACTTTTCAAATTACATTCACATTTTATTTCAAAAAAATTATATTCAATTAGATTTAAATTTCAAGACAAAACATTATTTTGATGGGACTATATATTAAGGATGAAATTCAATTAGATTTGAATTTCAAGAAAAAATAAGGATGAAATTAAGATAGATTTAAATTTCAAGACAAAATAAACGAGAATAGAATTATATTTTACAAGATTCCCTAGATATATTTGTAATTTAAAAGAATTATTAATTTATGATTTTGATGGGACCATATATTTATATAAGGGTCTTTTTTAAAATTATTATTTTATCGAAATTATTAATTTATCCCATTAGCCTAAGTCGGATCTGGAAAAATTATTATTTTAAAAAGATTATTAATTTATTGAGTATTAATTTATAGATATTCTAATGTACTTGAAGATAAAATCGTTTGGGATCGAGGGAGGGAGTACAATTTAATATATATTTTTGTCATAATCACATTTAGGATTATTCTTTCGCATAATTATTTTATTATCTACGTTCTAAATTAAAGAATCAGTATTAACTTTTAAATTAGATAATAATTTTATTTATATATATTTTTAATATTTAAAGAATCAAGTATTTATAAATAACTATGTAATTAAAAAAGTCTATTAGCATTTATATATAATATTACTGTCGATTATATTTCATTGTAAGCAAGTATAACTCATTTATTACAAAGTTAGATATACATTTTTAAAATTACAACATTTAAGGATTTTTTGGCATTTTCAAACATATCCCTAACATTCTTAATATTCCTAAAAACAATTTCTTTTTCAAAAGTAATCTTTACATTCAGTGATTATATATATATATATATATATATGAGTAATATTCTATAGTATGTATTTGCTATGAATTGTTATAGGACATACACTATGTATACCATTAAAAACAAAAAAAAATTAAAAATTAAAAATCGACGTCCGCTATTATTAATAATAAGCAGTAAAAAAACAAATATTATCCGCTACTAATATTAGCGGGCGTTAATCAGAATAAGAATTTGACTTTATTAACTAGAGTTTGACTTTATTAACTAGAATTTAGATTAATTAACTAGGGTTTGAAATTTATTAATTATGATTTAGGGCTTATTAACTAGGGTTAAGAGTTTATTAATCAGAGTTTATATATGGTTTATTAACTAGAGTTTATAGTTTATTAATCAGGATTAAGGGTTTATTAACCAGAGGTTAATAAGGTTAATAAACCTTAAACCTAGTTAAAAAGAAGTTAATAAACCATAAACTCTTATAAATGTTAAACTCTAGTTAATGAACCTTAAATCCTAGTTAATAAAGTCAAATCATTATTATGGTTAACGTTCGCTACTATATATTACTAGCGGATGGTATGCGATTTTTTTACCGTCTGCTAGCTACTAATAGTACCTGTGACGCCCCCAAATTCGGACCTCCACTTGGTCACTCGAATTCGGTTCGTCACGTTCTCATGATAACACCATAATAACTAAATAACATACATTCACAACAGAAAATCTAAATTAGAATAATATACAATGATTTATTATAATTATTCCCCCAAGTCTCACAACCTACAACACTTAATAGATTACATAATAGTATCGAATAAAGACCTATTACATAATCCTACTTAAGTTTAAACATAGTCTGCAAATAGTCTTAACATAACATAGTAGTTTTTAAACATAAAAGGAACAAGCTAGTTAGTAGCCTTGCCTTTGCCCTTGTCTGTTCCAGAGACACCTCCCCGTTCCTCCTTAACTGAAAGGTTTTACATAAGCAAGGATGAGCACAAATTGCCCAGTAAGTGGTATACAACAAGGGTGTATGATATAATATCACAAGGTTTGAAATATCGAAGTGTCATTTCTAGGATAGTTCAAAGTGTCAGAATAACATCATGGATAAGGAATATCAACAATTCTTGGAATAAGAACAACAATTCAATATAAATCAACAGATATATATGAATTCAATGATTAACAATGTATCCAACTAGATAAGAAATTTATACTGAGCAGTCACTAAGGACCATTGAACTTCCACTAGTTACCAATATTAAACTGATAACCCAAAAATATCAAGTACTATAGATGATCAGTCTACAATACTTTACGTTATGCATAACACCACAATAATATTTATTCATGTGTTGGGGTTTCCAACAACATACACTCCCCTTACCAAAAGAGTTGTCCAACTCAGTTTTCAAGATTTTCGCACCAATCAATTGGTTTGACATGACTTTTATAAACATGCATATAGTCTAAATAGAATCAAATGGCATCGACTCTTTCACAATATTCAAGAACAATACTAAGTTCAACATGAATAATAATTTTCACAAGGGTTTAAGCATATTAACTCATTTGAACGAGAAAGTAATATAATTTGTATTCAAAGAGATAAGCTTACGATATTCGTCGAATAGACAATGCAATTATACTTGTACAATAATAGTAAGGTTCAGATACTTGCTCAATATAAATTTGAGTAAGGTTAGAGAACTTGCCTTGAGCGTAGTTTATCCACTTTAAGAGATCAACACTTTTGAATCCTATTTATAGCGTATTATATGTTCAAGATGTTCATTAGCCAACACATATAGGTAAGTTCAGTGTACACATAAACGGTTAACTTAGATATAACTTCATACACATCGCTTACCCTATATTTTCATAGCACAATTCAGTTTTTAAGTCATCACAATTACTACAAAGTCTTGATTGCTTTATTTCTTGAAAATATTCTTTGGACTTTTCATTACAATGCAAACACCAACTTATCATCTAAGAATCACACACACACACACACACACACACACACACACACATATATATATCAGTAGATTTTAGATCACTTTTAGCATCATAGGCATCATACAAGTTACTGTCCAAAAGTCAGAATTCACTATCTAGGATTCCAGATGGCCTTAGCATTGCTTATGGCTAAGTTTAGACCCATGGTAATTGCTGCATGTCCTCCAACCAAGCCAAGACTTAGCTGCTGCCTTGTGGTTTCTGTCCGGCTTGCCCAAAACAATCATACGTGATATATTTGTCATGTTAAGGGTTTTTTCATGCTCCTCAAGTCAATCTAGGTTCTCTTTTATAATATATTTTTAAACATTTCAACAATTTAAGGCAATTCGAGGTTATAAAACCACAAAGTCTATCATGCTTGCTCTCTAAACATACAAGATAGTTATAAAACTCATAGTAGGCATGCTTGTGAGTATTCATAACACATATGTGTAACTAACACCGCTTTAGTTGAAAATATGCTTCGTTCATGCTTTATTTGAAATATGATACACGAGCATGGTATATCTATGGTTATACTACATGAGTGAGTCTAAGAGTGTCATCACAAATGTCAGATTCTAGTTCTCAAGGTAGCTTGACAATATTCACATTCAAAGCTTACTAATAGGTTCAACATGATCATGATTCCTTACTAATTATATAAACACAAGCAAATGGTTTATTCATGTACTTCTAAGCCATACTAACATGCTTGCAAAGTCAGTACATAAACTTGTTATTCATACTCATCAAGTTTGTTTCTAAGGTCATAAATCCATTTTAAACTATACACCTTCGTTAATTATGCCAATCTAGTAAAACATGCTCATATCGAGTTCATATATCTACATATACCTCTTACACATGCTTACATGTTAACTTGAATCATAATATTTAACTAACATGGATCATATTGCAAAACAAAGGCTCCAACTGAAAGTAGAGACTGCTTATACTAATACAAATATAAATAGCAATTTCTTGGCCAGTGATCGATTCGAGCCAAGAACATTCTCGCTTGACTAAGAATCTGCTTTAGCCCAACCTCAAAATTTACTCATGATTTCGATTCTAACCAATCTTATATTAATTAGAACATGTTTCTATGGTTATATAACAACTTTATAACCCCTACCCAACCTCATTAACATCTAATTCCATGAATTTAAGAATTTGAATTTTAAGAGTTTAAGAACTCTGTTTACAGAAACTAAAAATAGAAAGCAAGGAATATAAATTATACCTTCAATGAACTTGCTCCAAATGAACTCTCAAGCTCTTAGAATGCTTGTATGCTCTCAACCTCTCCCTCAATGGAATTCTCAGCAAATGGAAAAATGAAAAGAGAGCTCTCATTTATAGAACACTCAAAACCCAGACAATGACATTTTCCCCTAAATCAAACTCATGGGGTGAAAGAATTGAATAAAGGGAAAGGAAAAGTTGTTAGATGTTAGTTGGATTTCATCATGAACACCACTCCCCCATGATCATTAGCTAGGAGCTTGGAAGAAGGAATAGGTTTAGCCTTTTTGTTCTACACGTGAGTGAGGTTTGAGGCAATTGGACATTCATTTTGGGACAAACAAGTTAACTCAGCATTCTTGTATACTCCTACACATTCTCACTCTTATGTTATATTTTAATACACCTATCAACCATATATTATAACCTAATGTCACAATATGACTTAACATTTCAAGGTAGTAGATGTTATGCAACATACATATAATCCATGTACATTTTATTACACTGGTATACTTTATTAAAATAATAGTTTACAATATGCTCAAGGTATATTATTTTAATACGTACCCACACACATATTGTCACATAGATAATGTATTTATAACATATAGTTTCAATATGTTTACTCACATTGCCTCATACAATATAGTTTTATAAGGCTTAATATATAGTCCTGTAAATGTCACACTGCATTATATAGTATTGCTGTATTATTGCTTACATGCACATAACTGTTAATATAATATTATTATATTACTAACTTACTTATTTATGTTAAATAAATAAATCATGCACTTCCTTAATTAATTAACACCAATATTAATTAATCCAACCATTGATTAATGTATTTATGGATTTCCACAATCATTATTCATCTTTATAATATATTGCAATTAATAGTAATCACACATTAGTAGTTAATTACTAAGAATTCAATATTTTACCACAACCATTAATAATTAATTAATATAACAATTGATAATTAATATTGGTATTTGCGCACTTTAT
Organism: Panax ginseng; assembly: GCA_020205605.1. Classification (NCBI taxonomy): domain Eukaryota; kingdom Viridiplantae; phylum Streptophyta; class Magnoliopsida; order Apiales; family Araliaceae; genus Panax; species Panax ginseng. Next base: position 63,553,983 of record CM035144.1, on the reverse strand, counting down.
TTCATAGTTTATTAATGTCACACACATCATAGAATTGTTCCATTTAATTTTCAAAGTAGAAAAAAATAAATTTTCTCCAATCGACCATCGCGCAGCTTACGCCCATTTATCTTCATTGGGATGACGAATCGCTTGCGTTCTCGACAAAGGCTAAGACTGGTTTAGCTTCAGCCCGTGTCAATTTTCATCGCTAAACCCGCTTTATATAACATGAATTACTAACCACAAACGTGTTACTACGAGCGTATTGATTACAATTATGAAATCGTCTTATCAACACGATTATTCTTCTTAATACTCGTTTTAATCTACTTAATGGATTTCCTCTTTTCACATTATGCCACATAAGGAATTTAACAAATCCCATTGTCACTTCACACATCTTAATACTCATTGATCTAATACGAATCAATTGAATTCACCAATTCACAAAATAATAACACTTTTATTCATAGAAATTTTATTTCCATTAATATATTCATTTAATAATACGTAGAAATTCTCGAGTATTACATCCTCCCCTCTTTATAAAAATTATGTCCCAGAATTGCTACAAGGTTACACAAACAGATGGGGATAATCCCTCATCATCCTATTTTTCTAACTCCCAAGTTGCCTCCTCAACATCGTGGTTACGCCAAAGTACTTTTACAGAAGAAATAACTTTATTCCTTAAGGTTTGCTTTTTCCTATCAAGGATTTGGATAGGAATTTCTTCGTATGCTAAATTCTTCTCCACTTGAATGGGTTCGTAAGAAATCACATGTTTGTAGTCGGACTTGTACGGACGCAACACAGATATGTGAAACACGTTATGGATGGGCTCCAACTCAGGTGGTTGTGCAACTTTGTATGCTACTTCGCCCACTCGCTTTAGTATCTCGAATGGTTCTATGAATCTTGGACTTAGTTTTCCTTTCTTGCCGAAATGGATCTTTCCCTTCTACGAAGATACTTTTAAGAATACGAAACAGCTAACCTCAAAATCTCGGTCTTGCCGATGCAAGTCTGCGTACTTATTCTGGCGATCTTGAGCTGCTACTAGTCTGGCTCTTATTACTGCAACCACGTCTGCGGTTTGTTGTACTAACTCTGGTTTGAGTATTTGTCGTTCTCTGACTTCGTCCCAACATAATAGCGTTCTGCACTTCCTTTTGTAAAGAGCTTCATATGGTGGCATGCCGATACTCGCATGGTAGCTATTATTATACGCAAATTCGACTAAGGGTAAGTGGTCGTACCAATTTCCCTTGAAGTCCATCACGCAAGTTCTAAGCATGTCCTTTAGCGTTTGTATCATTCGCTCACTTTATCCATCTGTCTGAGGATGATAAGCAGTACTTAACCGTAACTGTGTTCCCATCCTCTCTTACAAGCTTTTCCAGAATTTTGACGTGAAACGCGGGTCTCGGTCAGAAATAATCGATACCGGCACTCCATGTCGTGAAACAATTTCTTTTACGTACAGGCTCGCTAATTGATTTAAACTGTAGCGGATCTTGATAGGTAGAAAATGTGCGGTCTTTGTATGTCGATCCACGATAACCTAAATGGCATCCAAACCTTTCTGTGTGACTGGAAGTCCTACCATGAAATCCATCATAATATGCTCCCATTTCCACTCTGGTATTTCCGACGGTTGTAGTAAAACACTCGGTCGCTGATGCTCTGCTTTTACGCGTTGACACGTAAGACATCTACTAATGTACTCCACAATTTCTCATTTCAGATTTGGCCGCCAAAAATGTTACTTCAAGTCCCGGTACATCTTTGTGCCTCTCGGATGAACCGAATATGTCGTATTGTGTGCCTCGTGCAAAATCTCCTCTCTTAACTCGGCCACTGTCGGTACCCACACTCTCCCTTCAAATCGTAGGATACCGTCTCTATCTATTCTAAATTTTTCTACCTCATTTTCTGTGATCCTTTTCCTGATTTTCTCACATTCTCCATCTTTCTCATGTGCTTCCTTTACTCTATCCAACAATGTCGGACAAGTTTCCATTACAAATAGCTTCTCTTTAGACCTCTCAGGTCCCTTTATTTCTATTTCCAATTTCTCCATATCTCTTATTAACTCCTCCTGAGTTGTTAGTTGAAGCAATTTCTCCCTTCCTTTCCTGCTCAGAGCGTCGGCAACTACGTTTGCCTTCCCCGAGTGATAAAGAATTTCATAGTCATAATCTTTGATTAATTCTAACCACCTCCTCTGACGCATATTCAACTCCTTCTGTGCAAAGATATATTTCAGACTTTTGTGGTCCGTGTATATCTCACATTTCTCCCCGTACAAATAATGTCTCCATATCTATAACGCAAAATCTACTGCCGCTAACTCTAAGTCATGAGTAGGGTATTGTTTTTTGTAATCCTTCAATTTTCGTGATGCATACGCAATGACTTTGCCGTGTTGCATAAGCACACAACCAAGTCCTCTATGCGACACATAACTTGTGACGCCCCCAAAACAGGTATACATCACCCATCTTGAGTCACCAAATACATGGTACAAATTCAAATACAACTTAATTATACAACAGTCGTGTAAAATACGACAAAACATAATCTAAGAGTTTTAATAAGAATATTGTCAACTAGACAATATCCACACTCAATGGAGTCTTCATTACATTTATTGTCATATTATTTAACAGAATAGTTAGGACTACTAATGCTATCATCTGACCGGCACTCCGGTCCCCTGGACTAGTCCCGCCACGTTCTCATTTCTGAAGCGAAACAATGAAAGAAAGGGTGAGCTCAACTAGCCTAGTAAGAAATATTATGACTAAGATAATGCGAATAAAATTATCATTAGCCAAACAATGTTAAACTGATAGAATATAATAGACAACAAGTTTAACTGCAGCGGAACAAGAAATCCATTAGAAGAGTCAAGTAGAGCATAAAATCTATTATCTTCTATGATTTAAAAAGTTTTTCATCAACTTTATCACTGAGACTCAGCTTAATAAATAAAATCGAATCATCCCTGCATCACGGCCAAGGATATTCATGTAATCATCAATGGTCATGACTATACCGAATAATCCCTGGTCATAATCACACCAACAACTGTCCATCAATGAACTACAGGCCCATGAGGACTTTTACCACATCATTCGTCACATTACGGTCATGATTATACTGAATAAGCCCTGGTCATAATCATACCAAGTCTATCTATGCACGTAAGCCAAAGATGACTTTCATCCCAATATAAGCATGAGGATGATGACAATGACATACTAATTCAGTAAAACAAGTTCAAGGATAAATTTTAAAGATTTATAATTTAATTTATCCAGAAATCAATAATGTCCAAATTGTCAACATGATACTGCTTTGTGGAGTAAAATTCAAGAATGCTTAGAAGAATATTTCTGTGACACCCCCAAAACAGGTATACATCACCCATTCTGAGTTGTCAATACACCTGCATGTAAAACAACTACAACTTTATTATTACAATAGTAAAACTGTGAGTTTAAATACAGATATTGCCATCTAGACAATATCCACATACAAATAAATCCTCATCATAATTATTGATACATTATTTTACAACAATGGTGAGGACTACTAAACAACTCTCCCTAGAACCTTCATTCCATACCCAGGACTGCATACTCGCTTATATTCTCGCCTCCTGAGAAGAAAAATGGAACAAAAAGGAAAAGGGTGAGCTCGACTAGCCCAGTAAAGAATATTATGACTAAGATAATATACAACAAAATTATCGTTAGTCTTCAACAGGAAAAAATATAATAGAATACAATAGACAACAAGTTTTAAATCAATATTCGCAGCGGAAATAATAATTCATTAGAAGAGTTAAGTAGAGAATGCAAACTACTATCTTCTATATATGAATTTTAAAGTTCATCGTGTATTTTTATCCCTGTAACATCAATCAATATATATCTGAGATCAAATATTCATCCTTGCACTACAGGCCAAGGACATTCACCAGTTGGTCATGTTCATCTAAACACATGTTCATCTTTGCACTACGGGCCAAAGATATTCATCAGAAATCATTCATCTTTGCACTACGGGCCAAAGATATTCATCAGAAATCATTCATCTTTGCACTACAGGCCAAAGATATTCAATAATATCATCATTTAAGACTGAGGATGAAGAAAAATATTTTTTTTTTAAAGAAACGAATCCAGTGAATCAAAATGACAAGGATTAAGGATTCGTACTTTGTTTTATCCACGTCCAAAAATACCTCAAAAATAATCATAGTGGTGTAAAATTCAAGAATGATCAAAACATGGTTACAATCAAAGCTATATCCAGAATAGATATTTTGGACGAAAAGAAAAATTTTATTTTTCGATGAATAGTCTTAAGTATTCGTGAATAGTACCATATATAATGAATAAAGGCCAGATAATGCGTGAATAGTAACCCCGACACCAAAAGTTCCAAATTTGATAAAAACTTCAGATCAATATTTTAGCATAATGATATCGAAGAAATAATATCATTTGAGAAGAAAATAACATCCCTTACCTCGGAAAGATAGTACTTCTAACTGGAATACTGGATATAGGCTATAACTTGAACTTGCACCGTATAGCAATACTCAAAGTATACTCAAAATACTCACAAGAATACGCTCGATAATATAGAGAGAGAAAACTTCATTTTCTGGCGTAATTTTCAATTCTAACCTAAGCACCCTATTTATAGGAAAATGCTTAGAACACCAAAGCAGAAAATTTAATATATTAATAATATATTTAACAAAATTTTCCTACGCACACTAGATTTGCCCAAAGACTTTAGCCACATGTGGTCTCACCTCACCAAGCTTAAAAAAAACGTTTTTGTTATTTAAAATATTTTAAACTTCTAAAAATCAATTATTTCGGAGCTTCAGAACTTCAATAATTCACAATAAATAGCCCTTTTGCCAGAAAATTCGAATCTGGCGAGGTTTTATAGGAAATTCAATTCTCTACAACTTTGCAGAAGAAAGATTTTCCAAATTCCCAACAGAAAATGACCGAAATCCATAAACGAGCGATTTTTCAGGCTATAATCAAATTTCAGTCAATAAATGGGTCCACAGGCATGTTTAACATGTTTTAAACATTTATTGCAACAAAAATACTCTTTTTCCTCGTATACTCGTATATCACACATTCATTGTAAAAATATCACCATTATTATATTATTAAAAATATAATAATATATTTAAATGAATTATTTTATCAAAAAAAGATAAAATTTTAATTTTCAACAATTGTCACATTAAAAATTTTCTCCATCTATATCCATATAAAATCAATATTTTCCTCATCATATGAATCAATAAATAATTATTCACAATAATATTACAGAATTACAATATTGACAACCAGGCAGTTCCCAAGAAAGAGGGGCTTTCCAATAAGAATTTCTCCTTCTTGCGCCGCAATTAGGTGACCAAACCTCTCCTTAGATGTAACTTTCTAGACATTTCCAATAATGTTATCTAATAATATTATTCGGATAATATGAATTATTGCTTCGATAATAAAAAAATAATTGTGTAATGACAATTATTGAAATAACAAATGATATAAAATATCAACGCAAAGAATTATTGAATCAATAAAATAAAATAATGAATAAAGAATTATTCGTGAACCATTATTGAGTAGTGCCTTCTTACGTAAAGAGTCAATAATTGGTGCAATACCGCAGTATCTTCTTGCAACAACGCCAGACATTCTTGTGTTTTAACCACCGGGGTATTCCAACGAAGGTAAATCAGTATAACAACTACGCCGCTATTTTTAAACCACTTATATTTGTCGCTTTCTTCCTCCAATCGCTTTTCAGTTATGGGGCCCACACATGGTCGCTACTGTCGCATTTAATATTCCCCGACAAAGCATTCTGAATATTCCACGACCAAACGAATATTCCTCGACAATAATGAATATTTTATAACCATTTGCTTATTTTGAAATACTTGCGTATTTTACCCATAACTATCCACATTAATCACATCAACCCTTACTATTTCAAAATAATAATTAGAGAAAATTAAATTTCATTTATTAATTATTTGGGGTCTTATAATTTCCATGAAAAGATACTGGATGAAGCGCAAATATCCAGGATATTATACTAATTTCATGGAGTATAGAAGCCAAAACTTTAACCAACTGAGTATAATAGAATATATGAAACTGTAAATGGATTTTCGCCCGTCATGCGGTAATCCACGTAGACAGATAATTTCAACAGTTTAATAAGGAATGAATACAAAGGATCATTCACCATGCATGCGGTAAACCACATAGACATGTTATTTCAACATAATAATAAAGAATGGAAACAGGTCATGCGTAATCCGCACAAACAGGATATTCCAACAGAATAATAAAGAATGGAACCAGGTCATGCGTAATCCGCATAGACAGGATGTTCCAACAGAATAATAAAGAATGGAACCAGTCAAGCGTAATCCGTTACAAACAGGATGTTCCAACAGGAATAATAAAGAATGGAACCAGTCATGCGTAATCCACACGCATAAGATGTTCCAACGTAATAATAAAAATGGAATAACAATGAGAATTCACCAAGCATGCGATAGATCGCATGCAGACAGTTATTCCAATGTAATAATAAAGAATGGAATAATGTAAGAATTTCACCATGTATGCGTACTTGCATAGACAAAGTTATTTCAACATAATAATAAAGAATGGAATAATGTAAGAATTTCACCATGTATGCGACACTTCAGATAGATGGTGTTATTCCAACATAATAATAAAGAATGGAATAACAGAAGCTCTCTTCATGAATACGAAAGAAATAATACCCCTTACCTTAGAAAGAAGAGTATTCCGACTGGTAGTGCGAGGATATTCTTGAATAAAACTTGCACTATTTTCTACGCTCAAAGCTTTCTTAAACTCTAAAAAAATACGCTCAAGATTATAAAAGAAGAATTCTTTGAATTTCTGGTGTGTTTTCAATTCTAACTAAGCATCCTATTTATAGGAGAATGGAAAGGATACTATGCAATAAAATATAATATATTCTATTTAATATATATATATATATATATATTTATATTTATATATTTTATTTAAAATCTAATAAAACAAATAACTTTATAAAAGTATTCATTTTATATAAAAAGATTTTACTATGCAAACACTATGAATAATAAAATATAATATATTCTATTTATAATCTAATAAAAGAAATAACTTTATAAAAGTATTTTGTTTTATATAAAAAGATTTTACTATGCAAATACTATGCAAGCACTATGCAAATACTATGCATAATAATATATATTATATTCTATTTATAATCAAATAAAATAAAATTTTATAAAAAGTATTCTGCTTTTATATAAAAAACTTTCTGCTTTATTACATTTATAATAATAATAAAACAAAATTCATCATCATTATTATAATTCACACTATTAATTGACCAGTCGTTCCCGAAGAAAGAGGGGGGCTTTCCAATAAGGATTTCTCCTATCATGCGCCTTGATTAGGTGACCAAACCTCTCCTTGATGTAACTTCTACACATCGTTAATATTGCAAATAATAATATTAATAACTTTGTTATCTCAATTATTGATTTAATAATATATAAAATATCGACAATAATTGAATCAAATAACGTGAGATACTATGCAACAATTACTGTAGCAATAATTGAACAAAACTGAGTGACTTCTCACGTAAGCATCAATAATCAATACCATGTGCTACTATGCAACCACGCATATTACTGTACTTTTAACATCGGGTGTTTCAACAGTTAACGGTAAAACTTTCGCCGTTATTTTCATAAAAATATTTTTGTCATTTTCTCAATCCGACAATAATTCTATTATGGGGTCCACCAATGATTGTGCCGTTGTACGAATATTCCCTGTTAAAACGAATATTCCCCGACTAATCGAATATAATACAACAACTTGCATACTTTGAAAAATTTATAAATACTACCCACAACTATTACATTATCTCAAATCCACACCATAATATTAAAAAAAATATTTTGAGAAAATTAAATCTTTATTCGTAAAATTTGGGGTTTTACAATCTCTCCTCCTTATGAAATTTTGCCCTCAAAATTTATTACGTACCTGGTATTTCGAACATATGAGGATACCTCGTCAGATTCTAACTCTTCAGGTATAACCTTTGAGTGTTGAATACGATCCTTCTTATCCAAGATTTTAACACGTATCTCCTCATACGTTAAATCTTCCGCTAGTTCGTCCGGTTCTAACTCAATAATGTGGTTCGGGTCGTCCACATATTTATGTAACATCGATACGTGAAAAATGTTATAAACACGCGATATACTTGGCGGTAAGGCGAGTCTATAGGCCACAGTTCCTACTCGATCGATGATTTCAAATAGAGCAATAAAGTCGAAGGTTGAGATTTTATCTCTTCGTCGAGTCTTGCTTCTAGAATAACGCCCTTTTGAACCTTCTTCTTCACATTCATTAGCTCCAGGTGTGTAGCTTGAGCAGCCTTTAAATTTATCGATTAAAGTCGATTCTACTCGTATATTCGTTATCATCACGTGGGTCCCTAGAGTCTTTAACTCTATCTTCATCATTTGTAAGTTATACGAAATGAGTTTTTGTGTTAACAACATCGCACTCGTAAACGCATACGATCTTCTACTCAATGCGTTAGCTACTACGTTCGCTCTTCCACAATGATATTGAATGGTATAGTCGTAATCTTCAACAGCTCGAGCCAACGTCCTTGGCGTATGATACGTTCGTTTTAGTTGAAGAAATATTTAAGGGTTTTAGAAATGGTTTTTGTACTGGGGTCAATACAAAATTCGATTTCACGCTCTAGGGGTAGGCTAAGAAGTCTTCAAGAATACGTCAGGAAATTTATTAACAATAGAAATATCATTCAAAACTGTGACTCTCATCCAAGACTTGGATAGTACGTCACATTGATACCTATCAACTTGCCATCGTCATTCACGATGTCCCCTACATATATTCTAGCTTCGGTGTATTCCAAGACTTGGAAGTCACCAGCAAAATGCTCGGGGCTCAGGGCTCTTTACTTATGGCTTGATATGACAGTGATTGACTTTAGTGGTTTGGTTGCTTGAATTCGCATAACAGGTTGGTTAGGAATATAAAAGCTAACAACCTTATGAAAATCTTGATGAGTAGTTAACCAATCAATCCCTAAAATCACATCAAATACAAGTATTTTGAAAGAGATAAGATCGACAAGTAACGTGAAAGTGTCGATTTGAATCAAAAAAGATTTATAAACAGTGGACGTAACGAAGGTTTCTCTTAACGGAGTTTCAACCGATAAGTCAAAGTCTAATTTCTCCAGAGTCAAATTTAAACGTTGAGCGCAAGCAAGAGAGATAAAAGAATGGGTAGAACCGGTATCTAACAAGGTATAGACTTCACAAAAATTTATAATTAACTAACCTGTATAAACTTCGTTCGTTTACTCGCTTTTTGAGAAGTCACAAAAAATGCTCTTCCTGAAACCACCGACTTTGTTTTGTCCGTATCCGCCTTTGGTGGCACCGTCCCAGCTGGACTTGACTATGGTGCACAATAAAATTGGGCTAGGTGACCTTGTTTTCCACAATTATAACATGCTTTGGACTGCATCGTGCAGTTTAGACTTATGTGTCCTTCCCCTCCACATTTGTAACATACGACCGGTGGTCGTTCTCCTTCCTTAACAACAGGTGCTGGTGCTGACGTCTTTCCATCATTATTGAATCTTCTTGAAATGTCCACTCTTATTGTCATGGCCATGATTACCACCAAAGTGATTACCATTTCTGGCATGTTGATTCCCTCCACGTTTGTTGTCATCGCTTCGATGATCGCTACTAATCGGTATTATCGACTTCTTTGTCGCTCTCTCTTGGTTGGGTTGACTCATTACCGTGCTCCAATAACTGAGCCCTATTCACAACATCTGAATACAAATACAGTTTATGATAGATAAGGTATTGACGTATCTCAGGTTTCTAACCTCTTAGAAACATCCACGTCATTCTCTCCTCATTATCAACAAAATGGGATGCAAACTAGGACAACTCGACAAACTTGGCTTTGTACTGCGACACGGTCATGTTGTTTTGCTCCAGCTTGATGAACTCTACCTCTTTCATGTGACGAATACTTTCAGGAAAGTACTTATCGTTGAATAATTCTTGGAACTTCTCCCAAGTCATCTTCAGTGCGGCAGGTGGAGTACGCTTTATAGATTCCCACCAAGAATCCGCCTCCGCTTCATGACATGAAGGTGGCAAAGGGAACCTTTTGCTCCTTGGAGCATCCCAAGACATCAAATATCTTGCAGATCTACTTTATCCACGTCTCCGCCTTAAGTGGTTTTGGCTCTACAAAAAACTCCGGTGGTCTCAGCCTTGAATCGCTAATGATGACCGTCAAGAGTTGCCAGTGTTTCCACCTGCATTTTGGACAGGAGTCGCTCTTGCCTGATGTTGCATGAATTTCATAAAGCCTCTAAACATTCCATCATTCATCATTTGGTCAGTGTTGTTGTTTGCATGAAGATTGTCGCCTTCCTGATGCACATTATCCTGCTTATTGATCTGTGGAGACTCAACGGTCTCCTGTGCTCCATTGCTATTCTCAACATTCTCGGATGTCATTTCCAAATACTGCCACAAAACAAGGGTTAATTAACATATCACATATTATCCCTATACTCTGACCGACCAATTAAATACCAAATAAACTTAGGTAGGTCATACTAGCGAAGGAATTCCCCGTATCTCCCCTTCTAGTTCTTATCTCACATCTCAGCCAGGGATCATATCCCTAAGCTTTGATACCAACTGTGACGCCCCCAAAATAGGTATACATCACCCATCTTGAGTCGCCAAATATATGGTAAAAAATTCAAATACAACTTAATTATACAACAGTCGTGTAAAATACGACAAAACATAATCTAAGAGTTTTAATAAGAATATTTTCATCTAGACAATATCCATACTCAATGGAGTCCTCATTACATTAATTGTCACACTATTTACCAGAATAGTGAGGACTACTAATGCTATCATCTGGACCGTCATTCCGTTCCCCGATTAGTCCCGGCTACGTTCTCATTTCCTGAAGAGAACAATGAAAGAAAGGGTGAGCTCAACTAGCCTAGTAAGAAATATTATGACTAAGATAATGCAGAATAAATTATCATTAGCCTTCAACAATGTTAAACTGATAGAATATAATAGACAACAAGTTTAACTGCAGCGGAACAAGCAATCCATTAAAAGAGTCAAGTATAGCATAAAATCTACTATCTTCTATGATTTAAAAGTTTTTCATCAACTTTATCACGAGACTCAAATTAAATAAATAAAATCGAATCATCCCCGCATCACTGCCAAGGATATTCATGTAATCATTAATGGTCATGACTATACCGAATAATCCCTGGTCATAATCACACCAACAACTGTCCATCAATGAACTACAGGCCCATGAGGACTTTTACCACATCATTCGTCACATTACGGTCATGATTATACCGAATAAGCCCTGGTCATAATCATACCAAGTCTATCTATGCACGTAAGCCAAAGATGACTTTCATCACAATATAAGCATGAGGAGGATGACAATGACATACTAATTCAGTAAAACAAGTTCAAGGATAAATTTTAATGATTTATAATTTAATTTATCCAGAAATCAATAATGTCCAAATTGTCAACATGATACTGCTTTGTGGAGTAAAATTCAAGAATGCTCAGAAGAATATTTCCATGAAAAGATATCGGATGAAGCGCAAATATCCGTGATATTCTACTAATTTCATGGAGTATAGAAGCCAAAACTTTAACCAATCGAGTATAATAATAATATATGAAATCAGAATGGATTTTCGCCATGTCATGCGGTAATCCACGTGAGATGCATCATTTCCACAGCTTTAATAAGGAATGAATAAAAGGATCATTCACCATGCATGCGGTAAACCACATAGACATGTTATTTCAACATAATAATAAAGAATGGAAGCAATTAAATGCGTAATCCGCACAAAATGTGATATTCCAAAGAATAATAAAGAATGGAACCAGATTATGCGTAATCCGCATGCATGTGATATTCCAATGTAATAATAAAGAATGGAACCAGTCATGCATAATCCGCATGCATGTGATGTTCCAATGAATAATAAAGAATGAAACCGGTCATGCGTGAATCCGTATATACATGATGTTTCAATGAATAATAAAGAATGGAACCAGTCATACGTAATCCATACGCATAAGATGTTCCAATAGAATAATAAAGAATGGAATAACAATGTATTTCACTGTGCATGCGATAGATCAAGACAGATAAAAGTTATTCCAATGTAATAATAAAGAATGGAATAACGTAACAATTTCACCATGTATGCGACTTCAGCATGACAATTAATTCCAACATAATAATAAAGAATGGAATAATGTAAGCTCTCTTCATGAATACGAAAGAAATAATACCCCTTACCTTAGAAAGAAGAGTATTCCGATTTGGTAGTGCGAGGATATTCTTGAAGAAAACTTAGCACTATTTTTTCGCCAAAGCTTTCTTAAACTCTAAAGAAATACGCCAAGATTATAAAAGAAGAATTCTTTGAATTTCTCGTGTGTTTTCAATTCTAACTAAGATCCTATTTATAGAAGAATGGAAAGGATACTATGCAATAAAATATAATATATTCTATTTAATATATATATATATATATATATTTATATTTATATATTTTATTTAAAATCTAATAAAACAAATAACTTTATAAAAGTATTCTATTTTATATAAAAAATTTTACTATGCAAACACTATATGCAAATACTATGCATAATAAAATATAATATATTCTATTTATAATCTAATAAAAGAAATAATTTTATAAAAGTATTCTGCTTTTATATAAAAAGATTTTACTATGCAAACACTATGCATAATAAAATATATTATATTATATTTATAATCAAATAAAACAAAACTTTATAAAAAGTATTCTGTTTTATATAAAAAACTTTCTTTTTATTACATTTATAATAATAATAAAACAAATTCATCATCATTATTATAATTCACACTATTAATCGACCAGGTCGTTCCCAGGAAAGAGGGGGCTTTCCAATAAGAATTTCTCCCCATTGGCGCGCAATTAGGTGACCAAACCTCTCCTTGACAGAACTTCTACACATCGTTAATATTGCAAATAATAATATTAATAACTTTGTTATCTCAATTACTGATTTAATAATATATAAAATATCGACAATAATTGAACTAAATAACGTGAGATACTATGCAATAATTACTGTAGCAATAATTGAACAAAACTGAGTGACTTCTCACGTAAGCATCAATAATCAATACCGTGTGCTACTATGCAACCACACATATTACTGTAATTTTAACACCGGGTATTTCAACAGTTAACGGTAAAACTTCCGCCGTTATTTTCATAAAAATATTTTTGTCGTTTTCTCAATCCGACAATAATTCCTTTGTAAATACACCAATGATTGTCTTTGTTATTGCATTTAATATTCCCTCGTTAAAATGAATATTCCCCACCAATCGAATATAATACAACAACTTGCATACTTTGCAAAATTTATAAATACTACCCACAACTATAACATTATCTCAAATCCACACCATAATATTAATAAAAATATTTCGAGAAAATTAAATCTTTATTCGTAAAATTTGGGGTTTTACATAACTATACACCACGAATCCCCCCGTATCATCTAGTAATGATAATACAGGTGCCTCACTTAATATCTTCTTCAACTCCTGAAAACTCTCCTCGCATTTGTCGGTCCATACAAATTTCACCGTCTTCCTCGTTAAATTAGTTAACGGGGTCGCTATCTTAGAAAAATCCTGGATAAATCTTCGATAGTACCCAGCTAACCCTAAGAAACTTCTCACTTCCGTCGGTGTCCTCGGTTGTTCCTAATTACTCACTGCTTCGACCTTTTCGGGGTCTACTAAGATTCCATTCTTATCCACCACGTGGCCTAAGAATTGAACCTTCTTCATCCAAAATTCGCACTTAGAAAACTTTGCATACATCTTCTCCTTTAGTAGTGCCTCCAAAACAATCCTTAGATGTTCGACGTGTTCTTCCTCCGTCTGCGAGTAGATCAAAATATCGTCAATGAAAACTACTACGAATTTATCCAAATATGGCTTGAAAACTCAATTCATCAAGTCCATGAATGCTGCCGGAGCATTAGTTAGACCGAACGACATTACCAAAAACTCGTAATGTCCATAACGGGTTCTAAACGCAGTCTTTGGTATATCTCATCCCGCACCTTCAGTTGATGATATCCTGTCCGTAGTTGATCTCTGAGAAACACTTCGCTCTCTTTAGTTGATCGTTTATCCTCGGTAGCGGATATCTATTCTTGATCGTTACTCTGTTCAATTCTCAATAATCGATACAGATCCTCATCGATCCGTCCTTTTTCTTCATGAATAACACTGGTGCTCCCCAAGGAGATACATTCGGTCGAATGTAACCCCTATCCAATAACTCTTGAATTTGTATCATCAATTCCTTCATTTCTACTGGCGCCATTCGATATGGAGCTTTCAAAATCGGTGCCATTCCCGATGCTAAGTCTATTACAAATTCAATTTCTCTGTTTGGCGGAAGGCCAGGCAGATCATCTGGAAACACATCCTGAAATTCACTCACTACGGGTATCTCTTTAATCTCTACTCCCTTTTTTCGAGTATCCACGATGTAAGCTAAATAACCTACACATCTTTTCTTTAACAATTTCTTAGCCTACATCATCGTAACGCAACACGATTGCTTAAGTGATGAGCTACCATAAAACACTACCTTAGACTTACTCGGAGTCTGAAGGTTCACACATTTATTCTGACAGTCAATTACTACTGCATGGTTATATAACCAATCCATTCCTAGTATTACGTCGAACTCTCATAATCTAATAGGAATCAGGTCGACGCTCAGTTCATGTTCTTTAATATTTGCACGACAATTCCGATAGACATATTCTACAGGGATTATTTCCTTATTCACAACTTCTATGTTTAAAGGATCTTCTAATCTTTCTCGGGGTGTACTAAGTTTATTAGCAAATTCTTCAGATACAATCGAACAGGTGGCACCCGAATCAAATAATACATAAGCATTTATATTATTGATTGGGATTATACCTGATACCACGTTCTTTGCAGCTACGACGTCCTGGACGGTCATGTTAAAGGTTCGAGCGGTCGATCGGTTGGGTTGCGTAGGTCCACCAATCATCAACTTACTTCCTCCTCCTTGGCTTCCGCCAGCTCCACCGCTTCCTTTCTTCGGGCAATCCTTTATCTGGTGCTCTGTTGATCCACAAGCAAAACATCCTCTGATCTTCTTTGTCTTTGGGCAATTTGGCGATATGTGCCCCTCTTGGCCGCAATTATAGCAAGTGTTTTTCCTCTTCCAGCATTCTCCCTGATGACTTCTTCCACATTTGTTGCAAGCTTCAGTCCTCTTCTTGAAGTTTCCCTGATGACTTCCACCTTGGTTATTGTTTCTGTTGTTGTTGTTGTTTTCCCATTTCCTCTTTCTGGAGTTACTTCCTCCGCTGCTGCTCCCCCCACGATGTTCACTACCAGCATTCTTGTTCCTTTTTTCCTTATAATATATACTTAAGGCCTCACTGTCACCTTCCGCAATGATTGCCTTCTCTAACAACGTGGTAAAGGAATTAATTTGGAAGACTGATACCTTATTATATAGCCACGGCTTCAACCCTTGCTCAAAACGTCTCACCTTCCTCTCCTCATCCACAACTTAGTGCTCTGCAAATCGCGCTAGTTCATTGAACTTAGCTGCGTATTGCGCCACCGTCATATCACCTTGTTTTAACTCTAGGAATTTTACCTCCATCCTACTCTTCATACTTTTTGGGAAATAGTTCTCGAAGAACAACGTAGTAAACCTCTCCCATGATATCGTACCTTCCTCCGCACTCTGCTAATTAGTTTCCCACCAATAGTTCGCTTCGCCCCTCATCATGTATGTGGCAAATACTGTCTTCTGGTCTTCACCCACGCGAGCTATAGTGAAGGCCTTCTCGATCTCCTTGATCCAGGTTTGCGCAACTATCAGGTCAGTGGTTCCCGCAAACTCTGGGGGTCCTACACTCTTAAAATCTTTGAAGGTTGTTACTGGGACAACTTTGGGAACGGGTGGTATGGGTTCGTTTCTTCACCTCAGAGCTTCTCCCAATAAATCTACCAGTCTCTATATAGGATCTACAGGACCTCTCTCATCATCAACTGACTCTTCTGGGACAGTTATTCTTCGTTTGGTCGGCATTTTCTGCATCACAAAATTTTCATTTTATTATCTAATTATCATATTTAGACATTTCTCAATAGAAAAGAATTACAGGTTTATAACACGTTTCTGAAATAAGATCATTTATATTCATATGCCAAAGGGTTATATTACATGTTCTTTTCTAGCATGCTGCTATAAATGATAACACATATCCCCTAATATTACAAAAGACAGAGACATACTAACCTACTACCCCTCTAACACTTTTCAGAAGTTTGGGGGTTTACCACTATCTCACATCTTACACAAAAGACTGAGATTACAGCAACATTTTAACAACACATAAATAAATTACTACACTACTGAGCTTTTCCCTCTAGACTCAATCTAACATTCCATGTCTCGGCTTATGGTATGTCGGGTCTGTCCTTGGTTAGCTGGGTAATGATGTACCCCATCGATCAATCTCTCCATGGTCGTGCGTAGAGCATAGCCCATCTTGTTCATCTTTCTCCTCTTGCACCGCACCTCATCCTCTAAATCATCTGCCCTATCATTGGCTTTCTCCCACTTTTCCTCGAAGTGAATCCTATCCATCACCTCCATCTCTAACTGAGTTCGAAGAGCCTCCTTCTCCGCCCTCTCACTCAAAACCTTCTATTCTAATTCCTCTAGCTTTCCTGCCACTTCAACATTCCTCGCCACCGCTCGATGAAACAAAGCTCCCATCTGGATCCCTACTTCCTTACAGTGAGCAATCTCCACCTCCATATCCTGCATCACTAGTTGCCTCTGATGGTCCTCGTCCCTCAACCTCTGGAATGCGGACTCCCTCTCCCTAGCCTCACCCTCTAGCTCCTCCACTCTACACCTTAACTCCAATATCTGCTCCTCATACTCTACTAACATCCTATCCTCAAAAGTAGCCTAGTCGGAGTCCATCATAGGTTAGGGCTCCTCCTCTGAATTAGACTCCACCTCTTCCTCATCGTCATCATCAAAAGGGGCTGCTACTAAAATATGCTCCGCTATCGAGGGTGTCTCATAGACTACATGGATATCACGCGGCTCCTCCTCTACTACTCGGCTAGGTCCTCCCATGTCAGTCATCTACAATCACCAACATAAGACAACACAAACAACAACTCCATTAGAATGTGAAACAAACATAAGTTCATTGTATAGAATGAAATTATATTTCATAACACACTAAGTCTCTGAAGGAAAACTCTACATGAGTTTTATCTCCTTCCTAACTTCTAAGTTCTCTTAAGTTATAATCTAAGGACACTCGCTCCTAAAGTTTATAACTAAAGCTTTGATACCAACCTGTGACACCCCCAAATTCGAACCTCCACTTGGTCACTCGAATTCGGTTCGTCACGTTCTCATGGTAACACCATAATAACTAAATAACATACATTCACAATGGAAAATCTAAATTAGAATAATATACAATGATTTATTATAATTATTCCCCCAAGTCTCGCAACCTACAGTACTTAATAGATTACATAATACTATCGAATAAAGACCTATTACATAATCCAACTTAAGTTTAAACATAGTCTGCAAATAGTCTTAACATAACATAGTAGTTATTAAACATAAAAGGAACAAGCTAGTCGGTACCCTTGCCCTTGCCCTTGTCTATTCCAGAGACACCTCCCTGTTCTTCCTTAACTGAAAGGTTTTACATAAGCAAGGATGAGCACAAATTGCCCATCAAGTGATATACAACAAGGGTATAGGATATAATATCACAAGGTTTGAAATATCGAAGTGTCATTTCTAGGATAGTTCAAAGTGTCAGAATAACATCATGGATAAGGAATATCAATAATTCTTGGAATAAGAACAACAATTCAATATAAATCAACAGATATATATGAATTCAATGACTAACAATGTATCCAACTGGATAGGCAATTTATACGGAACAGTCACTAAGGACCATTGAACTTCCACTAGAGTTACCAATATTAAACTGATAACCCAAAAATATCAAGTACTATAGATGATCAGTCTACAATACTTTACGTTATGCATAACACCACAATAATATTTATTCATGTGTTGGGGTGTCCAACAACATACACTCCCCTTAAAAAAAGGGTTGTCCAACTCGGCCAAGATTTTCGCATCAATCAATTGGTTTGACAAATTTTATAAACATGCATATAGTCTAGCCGAATCAAATGGCATCGACTCTTTCACAATATTCAAGAACAATACTAAGTTCAACATGAATAATAATTTTCACAAGGGTTTAAGCATATTAACTCATTTGAACGAGAAAGTAATATAATTTGTATTCAAAGAGATAAGATTATGGTATTCGTCGAATAGATAATGCAATTATACTTGCATAATAATAGTAGGGTTCAGATACTTTCTCAATATAAATTTTAGTAAGGTTAGAGAACTTGCCTTAAGCGTAGTTTATCCACTTTAAGAGATCAACACTTTCGAATCCTATTTATAGCGTATTATATGTTCAAGATGTTCATTAGCCAACACATAGGTAAGTTCAACGTACACATAAACGTTTAACTTAGATATAACTTCATACACATCGTTTATCCTATATTTTCATAGCATAATTCATTTTGTAAGTCATCACAATTACTACAAAGTCTTGATTGCTTTATTTCTTGAAAATATTCTTTGGACTTATCATTACAATGCAAACAGAAACTTATCATCTAAGAATCCCATATATATATATATATCAGTAGGTTTTAGATCACTTTTAGCATCATAGGAATCATACAAGTTACTGTCCAAAAGTCAGAATTCACTATCTAGGATTCCAGATCAAGCAATAATAAGGCCGTATGGCTAAGTTTAGGACCGGCCAGTTGTCTTGCCGTTGCTTTTCGCCAAGCCAAGACTTAGTCATTCTTTGCCTTGTGGTTTCATCCGCTTGCCCAAAACAATCATACGTGATATATTTGTCATGTTAAGGGTTTTTCATGCTCCTCAAGTCAATCTAGGTTCTCTTTTATAATATATTTTAAACATTTCAACAATTTAAGGCAATTCGAGGTTATAAAACCACAAAGTCTATCATGCTTGCTCTCTAAACATACAAGATAGTTATAAAACTCATAGTAGGCATGCTTGTGAGTATTCATAACATATATGTGTAACTAACACCGCTTTAGTTGAAAATATGCTTCGTTCATGCTTTATTTGAAATATGATACACGAGCATGGTATATCTATGGTTATACTACATGAGTGAGTCTAAGAGTGTCATCACAAATGTCAGATTCTTGTTCTCAAGGTAGCTTGACAATATTCACATTCAAAGCTTACTAATAGGTTCAACATGATCATGCTTCCTTACTAATTATATAAACACAAGCAAAAATGGTTTATTCATGTACTTCTAAGCCATACTAACATGCTTGCAAAAGTCGAGACATAAACATGTTATTCATACTCATCAAGTTTGTTTCTAAGGTCATAAATCCATTTTAAACTATACACCTTCGTTAATTATGCCAATCTAGTAAAACATGCTAATATCGAGTTCATATATCTACATATACCTCTTACACATGCTTACATGTTAACTTGAATCATAATATTTAACTAACATGGATCATATTGCAAAACAAAGGCTCCAACTGAAAGTAGAGACTGCTGCGCCTCAATACAAATATATAAGCGCAATTGCCACAAGGATCGGTTCAAGCTAAGAACATTCTCGCTTGACAATCTTTAGCCCAACCTCAAAATTTACTCATGATTTCGATTCTAACCAATCTTATATTAATTAGAACATGTTTCTATGGTTATATAACAACTTTATAACCCCTACCCAAGCTCATTAACATATAATTCCATGAATTCAAGAATTTGAATTTTAAGAGTTCAATAACTCTGTTTACAGAAACTAAAAATAGAAAGCAAGGAATATAAATTATACCTTCAATGAACTTGCTCCAAATGAACTCTCAAGCTCGTAGAATGCTTGTATGCTCTCAACCTCTCCCTCAATGGAATTCTCAGCAAATGGAAAAATGAAAAGAGAGCTCTCATTTATAGAACACTAAAAACCCAGATAATGACATTTTCCCCTAAATCAAACTCATGGGGTGAAAGAATTGCTTAAAGGGAAAGGAAGAGTTGTTAGATGTTAGTTGGATTTCATCATGAACAGCACTCCCCCATGATCATTAGCTAGGAGCTTGGGAGAAGGAATAGGTTTAGCCTTTTTGTTCTACACGTGACTGAGGTTTGAGGCAATTGGACACTCATTTTGGGACAAACAAGTTAACTCAGCATTCTTGTATACTCCTACACATTCTCACTCTTATGTTATATTTTAATACACCTATCAACCATATATTATAACCTAATATCACAATATGACTTAACATTTCAAGGTAGTAGATGTTATGCAACATACATATAATCCATGTACATTTTATTACACTGGTATACTTTATTAAAATAATAGTTTACAATATGCTCAAGGTATATTATTTTAATACGTACCCACACACATATTGTCATATACATAATGTATTTATAACATATAGTTCCAATATGTTTACTCACATTGCCTCATACAATATAGTTTTATAAGGCTTAATATATAGTCCTGTAAATGTCACACTGCACTATATAGTATTGCTGTATTATTTCTTACATGCACATAACTGTTAATATAATATTATTATATTACTAACTTACTTATTTATGTTAAATAAATAAATCATGCACTTCCTTAATTAATTAACACCAATATTAATTAATCCAACCATAGATTAATGTATTTATGGATTTCCACAATCATTATTCATCTTTATAATATATTGCAATTAATAGTAATCACACATTAGTAGTTAATTACTAAGAATTCAATATTTTACCACAACCATTAATAATTAATTAATATTACAATTGATAATTAATATTGGTATTTGCGCACTTTATTTCATAGTTTATTAATGTCACACACATCATAGAATTGTTCCATTTAATTTTTAAAGTAGAAAAAAATAAATTTTCTCCAATCCACCATTTGGCGCAATTTTGCGCCAGATTTATATCTTCTTGGGATGACGTAATCAAGGCAGTACTCTCGACGAAGCCAAGACCGGTTTAGCTTCGTTTCGTGTCAATTTTCATCGCTAAACTAGCTTTATATAACATGAATTACTAGCCACAAACGTGTTACTACGAGCGTATTGATTACAATTATGAAATCGTCTTATCAACACGATTAATCTTCTTAATACTTGTTTTAATCTACTTAATGGATTTCCTCTTTTCACATTATGCCACACAAGGCATTTCACAAATCCCGTTGTCACTTCACACATCTTAATACTCATTGATCTAATACGAATCAATTGAATTCACCAATTCACAAAATAATAACACTTTTATTCACAGAAAATTTATTTCCATTAATATATTCATTTAATAATACGTAGAAATTCTCGGGTATTACAGTACCTGACATCGATTTTTTAGTTTTAATCCTAATCGTTTTTCTTGTTTTCAATGGTATATATATGTAATGTATGCACTATAAGGATCCATATCAAATACATTATATATATATATATATATATATATATATATATATATATATATATATAGTTAGGGATCGTGCACGGAGTCCGTTTTTTGTTAAAAGACTAACTTTTTTTTTAACAACTAAAAAAAGTTAAATATTTTATGGAATTAAATTTTTTCATAATACAAAGATGTTTTGGCGTGATTTGGATATATATAACAAAACATGTATATATATATATATATATATATATATATATATATATATATATATATATATATATATATATATATATATATATATATATAAGGAGAGAGTGCGTCTTAGACAAACACATGCAACCTTATTTGTGTCTTATTATTTGAACATATTTTATTAATGGTAATTTTGGTATTTTATCATTTTTATTAATAATTATTTTGATATTTCACTAATTTGACGATCAAAATTATGTGGTATTAGGCGTAAAATACACATAAGATTGCTTGAGTCTAAGACATGTACTCCTTTTCCCCTTATATATATAAAAAATTCTATGTGTATTTTATTTTATTTTTATGTATTTTTGGGTTTGGGGGATGATATTAATTTCATGCAGACAGGTGGGCCAGCAGTTGAGATTCCAACCGGGAGAAAAGATGGGAAGTTTTCTTTAGTTTCCAATGTGAGACCAAATATTGTGGACACAAGTTTTAGTCTCAAGGAGATGATCAAGATCTTTTCAGCTAAGGGACTATCTATTGAGGACCTTGTTACCCTCTCAGGTGTGTCCATTAATAATTGCTAAATGCTTTATTCTCACATTTTGTTAAACCAGAATTGTTAGAACACATTATAAATATGTATAATTTAAGAATTTCATGAAATCCGAATTTAATACAATTAATTAAGCATAAAATACAATATTATAGCTGTAATTTATTATTTTTTGGAATTATGGTATCTTACTTTGCAACATAGCAAATTGTTACCCCGACATATAGTTAGTAGTGAAAAATTATACTTTACCGGCCAATCTTACACGGCTACTTATGTCTTAAAATGTAAAATTTTACGCTAATAATTATACTTTTAAAGAAAAATTCTCTAATTAATTATATTGAAGGACGAAAACATCATACGAATACAAACATAGGATATAATTTTGCATTTTAGTTATTAATTAAGAATAGAGATATATGCACACCCTAAATTGATTGTTGCAAACCCCTATATGTCAAAATATTATTTTACCCTAATGAGAAGCACTTAAACATATTCATCACTTACCCATTTTAGCCTTAAGCTTATTAATCTCAAAACTCAAACACACACACACACACACACACACACACACATATATATATATATATATATATATATATATATATATATATATATATCTCCAAATTTCAATCATGTATATATAACCTTCATGAAATGAAAACTATTATCATATATTTTATCAGCCATGGTAGTATGTAAAACTTAATATTTTAAATTTAGTTTAATTATTGAGTAAGTTTCAAATGTGTTTCAATTTCTTATGTGTTACTATGTAAAGTTGTAGTTACATCACAAAAATGTTCATTCTATTTTTAAGAGTCTCATGTTATTTTAAAAAGTCATATTGCAAAATTTTAAAATTTAATATAAATTCATTTTCATTTATATATTTATAATGGAAATTTCTTAAAAATATCTTACACGATCTAAAATTTATTTACTAAATAATTTCCTATTTGCTATAAATTTTAATATTTGTGAAATGATTTCAAGTTTAAATAAATTTTTTTGAATTAGATGGACCAATTAATTTTACTACATGGTTAATTACTTTAATAAGATAGAAAGTTAAATTATATATCATACCTTAAAATATAAAAAACAAGAAGGTTTACCACTAATAAATTTCTTTTTTTTTTTATTTTTCTAATATTTTATGTATTTTAATAGTAAATTCAAAATTTTAATAAATTATATTGTAAAATATCTCAAATTAAAGAGGATGCTATAATTAAGAAGACATTTTATCTTGTAATTATAATATATAACAAACTTTAGGTCAAAATAGATAAATAGTAAATGACTTATTGGTTTTATATATGTTAAGGATAATATAATCTATTTAACATATTTGGGGTGTGTAAATATCATTTTAGGGTATGCAGATATCAACACTCTTGATAATTAATATTAACACTGTCTACCTGGCTCATTGGCTGAAAGAGTATCTATGTTCTCTGTGACATCCTCAAAATAAATGTACATCATCCATTCCGAGTTGCCAAATACATGGTACATAATTCAAATATAAACTTAATTATACAACTGTCGTGCAAAATACAACAAAACATAGGTGAGAGTTTTAACACGAATATTATCTTCTAGACAATATCCAAACTAAAATGGAGTCCTCATTACAATTATTATCACACTATTTCATAGAATATTGAGGACTACTACAGTCACTAACTCGGACCATCACTCCGTTCCCCGACTAGTCTCGGCTACGTTCTCATTTCCTGAAGAGAACAATGAAAGCAAAGGGCCAACTCAACTAGCCCAGTAAAAAATATTATGACTAAGATAATGCAGAATAAATTATCGTTAGTCATCAACAGTGTTAAACTGATAAAATACAATAAACATCAAGTTTAGCTGCAACGGAACAAGTAATCCATTAGAAGAGTCAAGTAGAGCAAGATATCTACCACCTTCTATGATTTAGAAAGTTTATCATCAATTTTATCGCTGAGACTCAGCTTAATAAATAATTCACATCACCAAATTATCTATGCACTAAGGGCCAAGGATATTCATATTTTCACCAATGGTCATGATCATGCCAACAACTGTCCTTCAATACACTACGGGCCAATGATGACTTTTACCACATCATTTGTAATATTACAATCATGATTATACCGAATAATCCTTGGTCATAATCATAGCAATCAAGAGTCCATCTATGCACTACGACCAAAGATGACTTTCATCACAATATAATCATGAGGATGATGACAATTATATAAGAATTCAATTAAAAGAAAAGAAATGATAAATTTTTAAAAATTTATAATTTAATTTATCCAGAATTCAATTATGTCCAAATTGTCAACATGATACTGCTTTGTGGAGTAAAATTCATGATTTATATTGTATCAAAAATGATTTAGACTGAAAAGAAATTAATTTTTGTCATGAATAGTACCCTGGGTGAATAGTACCCCGTGAATAGTAATTCGGGAATAGTACCCCGTAAATAGTACTCCGACATGAAAATTTAAAACTTATCAAGAATGTTCAGAATAATATTTCCATAAAAAGATACTGGATGAAACATAAATTTCAAGGATATTCTACTAATTTCATGGAGTATAAAAGCTAAAACTTAACAAAATGAGTGTAGAATTCAAAATCTGAAACGAAATAATATTACTTACATACTACAGAGTATGAAAGAAAATATTATTTATTACGAGTATTGAACAAAAATAATATCCTTTACCTTAAAAAGAGAGTACTTCTAACTGGTAGGGCGGAGATATTCTTGAAGAAAACTTATACTGTTTTCTACGCTCAAAACTTTCTTAAACTCTAAAAAAATATGCTCAAGATTATAGAAGAAGAATTTTCTGATTCTGGTGTGATTTTCAATTCTAAACTAAGCATCCTATTTATAAGAGAATGGAAGGATACTATTTAGAATATTTCACTAACCAACAAATTGAAGAATTCACTAAATGAATTCACACGATCGATGCCCACTTTCAAAATAATAAAATAACTTTTTATAATATATATATATATATATATATATATATATATATATATATATATATATATATATATACACACACACACACACACACACACACACAACCATCACTTTCATCACCCACCACCACATTTCATACATACACACACATCACTTTCTACCCTTTTCAATACCACACTCATTTCACACACACACACATTACACACTCACACTCAAACCTATGGCACGCACACACACACATGCCAAATATATATATATATATATATATATATATATATATATATATATATATAACTTTCTTTCGATTATTTTGAAAAATGGGTAAATGGGAGGTCCATATAATACGCCAAAATTTATAACAAATACTTCAAAAAAAATTTCTCAAAATTTTTAACAACATTTATTCATCAATAATATAACTTGCAATATTAACAACCAAATCATTCCCAGGAAAAAGGGGCCTTTCCTATAAGGATTTCTCCCTATTGGCGCGCAATTAGGTGACCAAACCCTTTTTCTCGACAGAACTTTCTAGACATTGTCAATAATACAATTAATAATATGAATAACTTGCCATTTCAATTATTGATTTAATAATATAAAATATTATGCAGATAATACTGTGACAATAATAGAATCAATAATGTGAGATACTATACAACAATTACTGTAGCAATAACTGAGATAAACTGAGTGACTTCTCATGTAAGCATCAATAATCAATACCATGTGCTACTATGCAACCACGCGTATTACTGTACTTTTACCACTGGTTATTTCAATAGTTTAACGGTAAAACTTTCGTCGTTACTTTTATAAAAAGATATTTCTGTCGTTTTCTCATTCCGACAATAATTCTGTTGTGGGGTTCACCAATGATTGTGTCGTCGTACTAATATTCCCTGTTAAAACGAATATTTCCTGACCAATCAAATATTTTATGAAAACTTGCATACTTTGCAAAATTTATAAATATTACCCACAACTATATTATTATATCAAATGCACACCATAATATTTAAAAATATATTTCGAGAAAAATTAATCTTTATTTATGAAAGTTGGGGTCCTACCACCTCCCCTTCTTATGAAATTTTGTCCTCGAAATTGAGGTATGTACCTGATATGTCGAAGAGGTGAGGATACCTTGATTTCATTTTAGATTCTAACTCCCAGGTCATTTCCTCAACATCGTGGTTTCTCCACAAAACTTTGACTTGAGATATAACCTTGGAGCATAGAATTTGTTCCTTCTTATCTAAGATTTTAACAAGTACCTCTTTATACATTAAATCTTTCGCTATTTCATCCGGTTCTAACTCAATAATGTGGTTCGGGTCTTCCACATATTTACATAACATAGATATGTGAAAAATGTTATGAACACGAGAAATACTTGGCGGTAAGGCGAGTCTATAAGCCATAGTTCCTACTAGATCAAGGATTTTGAATGGCCCAATGAATCGAGGATTGAGCTTTCCTCTCTTTCCAAACCTTGTAACTCCTTTCTATGGAGCAACACGTAATAACACATGCTCTCCAACATTGAATTCCATGTCCTTTCGATGAAGATCAACATAACTCTTTTGTCGATCTTGTGAGGTTTTTATATGTTTTCGGATCATTTGAATCTTTTTCGTTGTCATGTATACCAATTTCGGTCCCAACAACGTTACTTCACCCACCTCATCCCAGCATACTGGAGAACGACACTTGCGTCCATACAACGCCTCGAATGGAGTCATGCCAATACTTGCTTTAATAACTGTTGTTGTAGGAGAATTCCACTAATGGTAAGAACTTGTCCCAACTTCTTTTGAAGTCTAGGACACAGAGTCTTAATAAATTTTCAAGAGTTTGAATAGTCCTCTCCGACTCCCTGTCCGTTTGAGGATGATATATCGAACTAAAATGTAAATCTGTGCCCATAGTTTTTTGTAAACTAATCCAAAATCGTAAAGTGAATCTTGGGTCTCGATCAGAAACTATGGATACTGGCATACCATGCAGTCTTACAATCTCATTTATGTAAATACGAGCAATACGTTCAAGTGAATAAGTTTCTCGTATAGATAAAAAATGAGCAGACTTGGTTAATCTATCAACAAAAACCCAAATCGCATCTATACCATGAGAAACCTTGGGAAGATCAGTAACGAAATTCATGGTAATGTGATCCCACTTCTATTTTGGAATTTCAAGTGGTTGCAATGGACCTTTTGGCACTTGATGCTCCACCTTGACTCATTGACATGTTAGACACCTTGAGATAAACTCCGCGATCTCTCTTTTCATATTGCTCCACCAAAAATGTATGTCGAACATCACAGTACATTTTGGTACTCCCAGGATGGATTGCAAATGGTATATTGTGCGCCTCCATCATGATTTTATACTTTAAATCTGGGTCGTTAAGAACATAAAGTCTGGAGTTAACTTGAAGTATTCTTTCTTCATCAATTCTTACTTCCAGAATAGCACATTCTTGCACTTTCTTCTTCATACGCATCATCTTTAGGTCTGTAGCTTGAGCAACTTTAACTTTATCAATTAAATTTGGTTCTACTCGTATATTTGACATCATCACGTGGGTCCTTGGAGTCTTTAAGTATATCTGCATCCTTTGTAAGTCATACAAAATGGGCTTTTGTGTTGACAATATCGCACTCATACCCGCATATGATCTTCTACTCAACGTGTCAGCTATCACATTCGCTTTTCCAGGATGGTATTGAATGGTATGATCGTAATCTTTCAACAGCTCGAGCCAACATCATTTTCGCATGTTGAGTTCCTTTTGGGTGAAGAAATATTTGAGGCTTTTATGATCTGTATAGATCTCCACTTTCTCCCCATACAGATAATGCCTCCAGATTTTAAGCTCAAAAACGACTACTGCCAACTCTAGATCATGAGTAGGATAATTTCTCTCATATTCCTTGAGTTGTCGTGAGGCATAGGCTATGACTTTCCCATGTTGCATGAGAACATATCCTAACTCTCTTCCTGAAGCATCACTGTAGATGACAAATCCCTCCGAACCAGATGGTATTGTCAGAACAGGTGCTGAAATTAGTCTCCTCTTAAGTTCTTGAAAACTCTTCTCACATTCCTCGCTCCAACTGAATTTTGTATCTTTCTGAGTCAGCTGAGTTAATGGTGTAGCGATTTGAGAAAATCCTTCTACGAATCTCAAATAATAACCAGCTAAGCCGAGAAAACTATGTACTTA
Source organism: Panax ginseng (assembly GCA_020205605.1). Classification (NCBI taxonomy): domain Eukaryota; kingdom Viridiplantae; phylum Streptophyta; class Magnoliopsida; order Apiales; family Araliaceae; genus Panax; species Panax ginseng. Next base: position 63,525,087 of record CM035144.1, on the reverse strand, counting down.
GGTCACTGTCTTAGGTTGCTCCCAGCTCTGTATTGCTTCAATCTTCGCTGGGTCAATAGATATTCCGTGATTTGATATCCATTCCTAATGAATGCTACTTCCTCAAGCCAGAACTCGCATTTTTTCAACTTGGCATATAACTTGTTTTCACGAAGCTTTTGGAGTATCAGTCTCAAGTGTTGCTCATGATCTTCACGGCTTTTGGAGTAAATGAGGATGTCATCAATAAAGACAACCACAAAATGATCTAAATATTCCTTGAATACTCGGTTCATCATATCCATGAAGGCAGCAGGAGCATTAGTCAATCCAAAAAACATGACTAGGAATTTGTAATGCCCGTATCGAGTTCTGAAAGTAGTCTTTGGAATGTCATCGATTTTAATCTTTAATTGATGATATTCGGAACGAAGATAAATCTTTGAAAAGAATTTCACTCCTTGCAACTGGTCAAATAGGTCATCAATGTGTGGCAATGGGTACCTATTTTTGATGGTGACATGATTCAACTCCTGATAATCAATACAAAGTCTCATACTTCCATCTTTCTTCTTTAAGAATAGAACAGGAGCACCCCAAGGAGATGTACTAAGATGAATGAAATCGATGTCTAACAACTCCCGCAGTTGGGTTTTTAACTCCTGAAGTTTAATAGGAGCCATTCAATATGGGGCTTTGGAATGTGTTTTGTACCGGGTTCAAGGTCAATACCAAACTCAATTTGATGCTCCGGGGGTAGGCCAGGAAGTTCTTCAGGGAATACGTCAGGAAATTTATTAACAATAGAAATATCATTCAAATCTGACGTATTTTTGTTTAAATATGTGATATAGGCTAAAAAAGTTTGACATCCATTTTTCAATAAACGAATAGCTTTATGGCTTGATATAATAGTTATTGACTTTAGTGGTTTGGTTGCTTGAATTCACATAATAGGTTGGTTAGGAATATGAAAGCTAACAACCTTACGAAAATAATCAATTTTATCATGATGAGTAGTTAACCAATCAATACCTAAAATCACATCAAATGCAAGTATTTTCAAAGAGATAAGTTTGTCAGGAAATGTACGGTTGACAATTTGAATCAAACAAGACTTATAAACAGTGGATGTAATGAAGGTTTCTCCCAACGGAGTTTCAACAGATAAGCCAAAGTCTAATTTCTTCGGAGTTAAATTTAAACGTTGAGCGCAAGTAGGAGAAATAAAAGAATGGGTAGAACCGGTATCAAATAAGGTATAGACTTCGCTAGAGTTTATGATTAGCTTACCCGTGATGACCTTGTTCGAGTTCCTTGCTTTTTGGGAGGTCACGATAAACGCTATCCCTTGAACTACCGGTTTTGAATTATTTGGGACGACATTTGGTGTCACCATCCCAACTAGACTTGGCTTCACTGCAAGACAAAATCAAGCTAGGTGACCTTCTCTTCCGCAATTGTAACACGTTTTGGACTGCTGCGTACAGTTTGGACTGATGTGTCCCTCCCCTCCGCATTTGAAGCACACGATCGATGGTCGTTCTCCTTCCTTAACAACGATTGCTGGTGCTGACGTCTTTCCATCATTTTTGAATCTCCTCTTCTTGAAATTTCCACTTCTATTATCTTGGCTATGATTACCACCGAAGTGGTTACCATTTCTGGCATGTTGATTCCCTCGACGTTTGTTGTCACCGCTTTGATGACTGCTACCACTGGTATTATCATTTTGCCAACTGCTCTCTCTTGGTTGTGTTGACTCATTATTGCGGTCCAATAACTGAGCCCTATTTACAACATCTGAATACAGACACAGTTTATGAGAAATGAGGTATTAACGTATTTTGGGTTTCAAACCTCGTAGAAACATTCGCATCATTCTATCCTCATTATCAACCAAATGGGATGCAAACCGGGATAACTCGGCAAACTTAGCCTCGTATTGCGACACGGTCATATTGTTTTGTTCCAGCTTGATAAACTCCACATCTTTTATGTGACGAATACTTTCGGGAAAGTACTTGTCATTGAGAAATTCTTGGAACTTCTCCCAAGACATCTTTAGTGCGGAAGGTTGAGTACGCTTTATATATTCCCACCAGTAATCTGCCTCTCCTCGCAACATGAAGGTGGCAAAGGGAACCTTTTGCTCCTCAGAGCATCCCAAGACATCAAATATCTTGGTGATCTGCTTTATCCACGTCTCTGCCTTAAGTGGTTTTGGCTTTCCCAAAAAATCCGGTGGTCCCAGCTCTTTGAACTGCTTAGCGGTGACCATCCGTGAGTTGCGAGTGTTTCCACCTGCATTATGGACAAGAGTCTCTCTCGCCTGATGTTGCATGAATTGTAGAAAGCCTCTAAACATCCAATCGTTGATCATTTGGTCAGTGTTGCAGTTTGTATGAGGATTGTTTCCTTCTTGATGCACATTGTCCTGGTTATTTATCTGTGGTGACTCAACGGTCTCCTGTGCTCCATTTCTTATCTCAACATATTCAGATGCCATTTTCAAATACTGCCACAAAACAAGGGCTAATTGACATACCACAATATACCCCTATATTCTGACCGACCAATTAAATAACAAATAAGCTTAGGTAGGTCATACTAGCGAAGGATTTACCCGTCTCTCCCCTCCTAGTTCTAGTCTCACATCTCAGCAAGGGATCATATCCCTAAGCTTTGATACCAACTGTGACGCCCCCAAAATAGGTATACATCACCCATTTTGAGTCGCCAAATACATGGTACAGAATTCAAATACAAACTTAATTATACAACTGTCGTGTAAAATACGACAAAACATAGGTGAGAGTTTTAACACGAATATCGTCTTCTAGACAATATCCAATCTCAAATGGAGTTCTCATTACAATTATTATCACACTATTTCATAGAATAGTGAGGACTACTACAACCATTAACTCGGACCATCACTCCGTTCCCCGACTAGTCCCGGCTACGTTCTCATTTCCTGAAGTGAACAATGAAAGCAAAGGGTGAGCTCAACTAGCCCAGTAAGAAATATTATGACTAAGATAATGCAGAATAAATTATCGTTAGCCTTCAATAGTGTTAAACTGATAAAATACAATAAACATCAAGTTAACTGCAGCGGAACAAGCAATCCATTAGAAGATTCAAGTAAAGCACGATATCTACTATCTTCTATGATTTAGAAAGTTTATCATCAATTTTATCGTTGAGACTCAGATTAATAAATAATCCACATCACTGAATTATCCATGCACTACGGGCCAATGATATTCATTAGTATCACAACCAAAAATTATACATGCACTAAGGGCCAAGGATATTCGTGTTTTCACCAATGGTCATGATAATGCCAACAACTGTCCATCAATGCACTACGGGCTAATGAGAACTTTTACCACATCATTTTTAACATTACGGTCATGATTATACCGAATAATCTCTGGTCATAATCATACCAATCAACAGTCCATCTATGCACTACGACTAAAGATGACTTTCATCACAATATAAGCATAGGGATGATGATAATGATATAAGAATTCAATTAAAAGAAAGCAAATGATAAATTTTTAAAGATTTATAATTTAATTTATCCAGAATTCAATTATGTCCAAATTGTCAACATGATACTGCTTTGTGGAGTAAAATTCAGGATTTATATTGTATCAAAAATGATTTGGACAAAAAAGAAATTAATTTTTATCATGAATAGTACCCCGAGTGAATAGTACTCGAGTGAATAGTATCTCGTGAATAATAATTTGGGAATAATACCCCATGAATATTACTCCGGCATGAAAAAGTTAAAGCTTATCAAGAATGTTCAGAATAATATTTCTATGAAAAGATACTGGATGAAACACAAATTTCAAGGATATTCTACTAATTTCATGGAGTATAGAAGCCAAAACATAACAAAATGAGTGTAGAATATTCGGAATCTGAAATGAAATAATATTACCTACATACTACAGAGTATGGAAGAAAATATTATTTCTTACGAGTATTGAACAAAAATAATATCCCTTACCTTAAAAAGAGAGTACTTCTAACTGGTAGGGTGATGATATTTTTGAAGAAAACTTATACTATTTTCTACGCTCAAAGCTTTCTTAAACTCTAAAGAAATACACTCAATATTATAGAAGAAGAATTTTCTGATTCTGGTGTGATTTTCAATTCTAAACTAAGCATCCTATTTATAGGAGAATGGAAGGATACTATTTAGAATATTTCACGGACCAACAAATATGAAGGAATTCACGAAATTTGAATTCTCACCGATCGACGCCCACTTTCAAAATAATAAAACAACTTTTATAACATATATATATATATATATATATATATATATATATATATATATATACACACACACACACAACCATCACTTTCATCACCCACCACCACATTTCATACACACACACACACACATCACTTTCACTCCTTTTCCACTACCACACTCATTTCACACACACACAAACACACTCACACTCACACCTACGACACACACACACACATGCCAAATATTTATATGTGTATATATATATATACACATTTTATAAATTCCTTCTGATTATTTTGAAAAATGGGGGGTCCATATAATACGCCAAAATTTATAACAAATACTTCATAAAAATTCCTTCAATATTTTTAACAACATTTATTCATCAATAATATAGCTTACAATATTAACAACCAGATCATTCCCAAGAAAGAGGAGGCTTTCCGATAAGGATTTTTCCCTATTGGCGCGCAATTAGGGGACCAAACCCCTTTTCTCAACAGAACTTTCTAGACATTGTCAATAATGCAAATAATAATATGAATAACTTGTCATCTCAATTATTGATTTAATAATATAAAATATTGTGCAGATGATATTGTGACAATAATAGAATCAATAATGTGAGATATTATGCAGCAATTACTGTAGCAATAATTGAGATAAACCGAGTGACTTCTCACGTAAACATCAATAATCAATACCGTGTGCTACTATGCAACTACGCGTATTACTATACTTTTACCACCGGGTATTTCAATAGTTTAACGGTAAAACTTTCGCCGTTATTTTTATAAAAAGATATTTCTGTCATTTTCTCATTTCGATAATAATTCCGTTGTGAGGTCCACCAATAATTGTGTCGTCGTATGAATATTTCCTGACTAATCGAATATTTTATGACAACTTGCATACCCTGTTAAAACGAATATTTTTCGACCAATCGAATATTTTATGACAACTTGCATACTTTGTAAAATTTATAAATATTACCCACAACTATAACATTATATCAAATCCACGCCATAATATTCAAAAATATATTTTGTAAAAAATTATTTTTTATTTATGAAAATTTGGCTCTTACATTCACATAGAAAGAAACTTACCTTTATATTAATTTTGTTATGTTTATAATGTAAAGGGTGCAATAGGGATTTTAAAATATTTACTATTTTTATTTAATTTTTCGTTCAAATCCATCCATTTTGGAAGGAAATCTTTGATAAGAAAAGTGATCAAGTTTTTAGCCAATTTTTTTTTGTTCATTAAAAAATGAAGTAATAACGAACTTAGAAAACTTAATTTTTTTTTCGTCCATTCATTTTTTGTCCATTTTAGAATGAATTAGGATCCTTTCCAATTCATGGTCTAAATTTAAAATATGTTGTAATGCGATATTATGATGATGAGAGAGAGAGAGATGATGACAAGGAATAAGGTTTTGCATAAGATACATTTTACTCAATAACAAATCTTGATACATTGTACATTTTGCTCTAATTTTACCCAAGTATAATGTTATATTATATTTTGGATGATAACAATTATGTTTTTAATTAAATAGGTAATTATTTAATGTTTTTATTTTCTATTTTTACTTGAATTAATTTTTATTAACCTTGATAAACTATATGTCAAGTGTTAAATAAATTAATTCATATATTATTCAAGGCAAGGATACCCTATTTCTTTTCTAAAATTAAAGTTGGGCAAAAATATTTTATAAATGAAATACTATATATTTATACATGTATAAGCATATAATATATAAACTATATAGGATGTAATACATACTTGTTACAATATAGTATATATATATATATATATATATATATATATATATATATATATATATATATATATATATATATATATATATATATATATATATATATATATATATATATATATATATATATCAGTCTATCTTAAGCTCACCCCTTATCCAACTCACACGAGCTCACCCCCCTTTAGCGATGGACGTGATTTGGCGGTAATATACAACCATCGCTACATACTTTTTTAGCAACTAACAATATATAGCGTCGCTAAAAGTATGATTTACAGCGGTTATTGACCGAACTCGTCACGTCCCGCTGCTAAAGGGGTGAGCTTCAGTGAGTCGGATAAGGGTGAGCTTAAGATCCCGAGTCTCTATATATATATTTAATACAAGAGTATCTATTAATACATACATAACCGCGTAATTCAAATTGGGACTTGATGGAAGTTTGTGTGCTGGCAACTTTCTCTTGTACGCAAGTTGTGCTAGCATGTGATAGAATGACAAGCATTAATTGCTATGTAGATGAAAAACTGCCCGGGCGGTTTCTAATCTACTACCGCGTAAAGAATTGCTTTGATCTGGACCATCCATTCAAAAATACTTGATCATAACCGTTAATTCAAAAATCAATTTTTGAAATTACAATTTTGCCCCAACTTCAAAATTCCTACAAATAGGGAGTATTTCATTCATTTGGTTTTTACCAATTCAGTGAAAAGAAAATCATACTCTCCTTGCCTACATTCTCTCTAAATTTTATATCTCTTCATACAAAAAGTTCTGATTAATTTTTGAAGAGAGAGAAAAAAAATTTGTCCAAGTATTGAAATAAGTTTAATTTCTGTTGAATTATTTCTTACTTGTGTTTTATCTATAGATATACAAATATATATTGTTCTACACAATTTTGTATATCCATATTTCATCTATTTATCAAATAAAAGGATACTTGGGCGCCTCAAGGCTACGGAAATAAACCTCTACGGAGAGGAATCCGACCGTACGATTCCTTATATTCTTCAGTAATCTTTTATTGATATTATTTATATAAATATCGTAAAATAGATACGAGACTTGATAGCTCAAAACAACACTGAGATACTGCTCCAAAAAGAGTAGTCATCCGAACCGAATTTGAGAATCGTAGTGATCTATTGAAAATATTTATATAAATATCAATTGTGAAAATTATAAATTCTGTTATACTTGGGCGCCGCAAGGCTACGGAGATAAACCTCTACGGAGAGGAATCCGACTGTACGATTCCTTATAGTACCAAGTGACACTATTTGTAAGAATTCACATAATAGATAAAATATTCTTATATATTATTTGAGTTAAACAAATAAATATTTGTTATATCAATTTGTGCTTATCTGACATTATACTTATTGTTTGATTTGATTTATTATTTCATAACAAGTATTGATCTATCTACAACTCATAAAATATTTTGAAACAATTCTATATTATCCATAGAAAAACACTCTTTATTTTATAGAATTGTTAATTCTTTATAAAGTACTTTAATTTCATATATTTGCTTATTTGAGAAGCATCAATCTGTACTAAATTCTTATCTGCTTATTTGAGAAGCAAATTATTGTAAAATCATTTATAAAAAGAGAAAAGGTCAGAGTTAGTTTATTTTATGTACCTGTGAGAAAGACGAGTAATTCTTCGACCAAGACCAGAGTCTTAGAGAGGTCAGCAGGAAGTTGGGTCTCTAGTGTACTTGTGAGGTGAGGAGGAGGCTGTTGTTTCAAGACCAGATCATAGAATATAACTAAACTCAAAAGAAGTACAACTAAGCTTGAGGAGGGAGCTGGGAGCTTGCTGTCCAAGATAGAATAGTTGAATAGTTGAAAGTTTGTTAATTTTGTAAAGGCTTCTCCGCCTGTTGAAGGAGTTGTTATTACTGATAGTAATAGGATCTCAAGTTCCAAGTAGGGACTTGAGACTGGACGTAGCAACATACCAAGGGGTGTATGTTGTGAACCAGATAAATCTCTGTGCATTGTGTGATTGAATTTTACTGTCTTGAATATTAATTTCTAAATACTGCAAATTAACTATTCAAAAATTAAAAAGGCCTTAGAAAATTTTTAACTAGTAATAATCTATTCAACCCCCTTCTAGATTATTATTGACCTTTCAATTGGTATCAAAGTAATGATCTTTAACTTGTTTGTTGAGTATATACAGGCATACCCAATAGTAGATCCATGGCCTACTATGCTACTGGTTGCGGGGAATGACTATCTATGTCCAGACCTCTACTATTTGATGGTACCAATTTTGCCACCTGAAAAAAAAGATTCAAAATCTATGCCAAATCCCAAGAAATCAAAATTTGGTGTGCCATCTAACGAGGTGGACAAATTCCAATCAAAATTGAAGGAGAAAAGACTATCGAGAAAGACATATATGAATTCACCACTGAAGAAGAAGAAATCATGAATATTGCATCTCGAGCGGAACAAGTGCTAACCGGTGCTTTGATTGAAAAAGAATACAAAAGAGTTAGTAACTGTACAAATGCAAAAGAAATTTGGGAAAAACTGATTGTAACCTATGAAGGTACCAATCACATCAAAGAAACCATAAAAGATGCTCTAATTCAAGAATATGAAAGTTTCAAGCTTGAAGAAGGTGAAAAAATCATTGATATGGAAACTCGATTTTCCAGAATCATTGACAAGCTAGAGAAATTGGGAAAATCATACACTACAAATGAGAAAAACAGAAGAATTCTCAAAGCCCTTCCATCTATTTGGAAAATGAAGGTTACAGCAATAATAGAAATGCAAGATCTAACCATATATCCTATGGAAAATCTTATTGGTAATCTTCGTGCTCCCAAAGTCGGTATGTTCGTTGAAAAAGCTGGATCAGACATAGATCTCAAAAAGAAAGGAATCGCCTTCAAAGCTCTCCTGGTGGACCAAGAAAGTGACGATGAAGAATTAAATGAAGAACTTCTCAGTCTAGACAACAATGAAGTTTCTCTACTATCAAGATAACTCAGAAGAGTAATTCAAAGGAAAGAAAGAAAATATGGCAAAGGCTTCATGAAAACAAACAACAACTTCAACAACTTCAAAGGCAAACAATTTTTCAAACCAAAGACGCAAGGAGGAAATTTTAAAACAAATAACAACAACTTCATAAGTACCAATCCAAATGAAAATTCAAACACATGTTTCAAATGTAAGCATCCTGGACACTTCAAGAAGGACTGTCCAAAACTAGTCAACAATAAAGTTTTTGTAGCTGAAGAAGGATGAGATCTAAGTGACGAGGAAGAAATTGCTGAGCAAATCGAATAAGTTGCAAATCTTTACCTAATGGCAGATAATGACTCATCACAAAGATCTGAGGTAAATTTTGAACACCAACTGCCTAGCACTTCATTCCTTTCATACACACTAGAAAATATAAATGAAGAACACTATGAATTAAAAGAAGCTTATAGTCATTTATATTAAAGTGATGAAATGTTAAAAGAAGAATTAGAAAGATTAAGAAAAATAAATACAAGTCTTGAAATTGAAAATGCTAACTTAATTATCACTAACGAAAGTTTAAATGAAATAAACTTAGAAAATAAAGAAGAATTAGCACAACTTAAGAAAATTAATAAAAATCTTGAAATAGAAAATTCCTCACTTATCATCTCAATTGAAAATCTTGAAATTAAAAATTCAACACTTGTTGTAATCATTGAAGATAATCAAGTGCAAGATCAAGATGTAATTGAAGAAATTAAAAATAAAAATTCAAGATTAAAGACAGAAATAGAAAACCATAATTGCATAATGGAAAACTTAACCAAAGAACGTGAAGATTTAAATAATATAATTTATAAATTTTCAAAGGGAAAGGAAAATCTTGATGTCGTGTTAAATCAATAAAAATGTATCTTTAATAAAGAAAGTTTAGGATATACCGGTGAAAAAAGTAAATTAAAAGATAAAGGATTATATCATGTTAAAATTAAGGAAAAAGAAAGTCATATATCCCCCTTCACAAAATGTTCATATTGTAACAGAAATGGTACTTCTTTTACATGTGCAATGCTAGAAATGGAAACTATAAAGGAAAAATGATTTGGGTTCCCAAGGGAACATATACTACATGAATTATAACAAGAAGAGAATTTTACAAACAGCATTATCATACTTCTCACAATCCAATTACTCATAGAATGCTTCTTTCTACTAAAGTTGATTATCCTATGCCCAGTTTTGTAAAGGAAACTTCAAATGCTCCTTATACAAAATGGAAAACTCACCCTAAGGACCCTTCAATTTAAAGGGTACCAACCTATAAAATTAATACATATATTGCAGGTATGTCTTGCAGCTGATATGAATAAAAGTAAATGGTATCTTGATAGTGGATGTTGAAGACATATGACTGGAGACAAGTCCAAATTAAGAAATCTGCAAGCTACAGACTCTGGTGAGGTAACTTTTGGTGAAAACAATAAAGGTAAAATAATTGGAGTTGGATGTGTTGGTAATAAACACATAACCATTTCCAACGTTTAGTTAGTTACTGGACTCAGGTATAATCTTTTATCTATTAGTCAAGTATGTGATAGTGGTTTTAAAATATCCTTTAGTACCCATAACTGCTCTATTTTTGATCAAAATGGTAAACTGATCTTAGTTTGTCCTAGATATCAAAACATGTATACCTGTGGCTTAGATGCTTACTCTCATTTAGATAATATATGTCTTGTATCTGCAAATGAAGATCCTTGGCTATGGCATTGTAGACTAGGACATATCAATATGAAACTCATAAGTAACATTACCTCTAAAGATCATGTTCGTGGTCTTCCTAAATTAAAATTTTTCGAAGACCATATCTATGAAGCTTGTGAATTAGGAAAACAAATTCATGCATCACACAAACCTAAATTTACCGTGTCAACTTCTCGACCCTTAGAATTATTACACATGGACCTTGTTGGACCAATCCTTAAACACAACATGGGTGGTGCTGTATACATTCTAGTTTTGGTTGATAACTATTCACGATTTACATGGGTTGATTTTCTAAAATTTAAAAATGAGGCTATTAATTCTTTTTTTACTGTGTGTAAAAAGATTCAAAATCAAGAGGGAAGCTCTATTGTTTATATTCGATCTGATCACGGAAAAGAATTTGACAATTCTGATTTCATTATGTTCTGAGATGAGAATGGTGTAAGTCATAACTTCTATGCTCCTTATACACCTCAATCAAATGGTGTTGTTGAAAGGAAAAATCGTTCTTTACAAGAAATTGCTAATACAATGTTAAACGAATATCGTCTTCCAAAGTATTTCTGGGCTGAAGAAGTGGCAACATCATGTTATATATTAAACAGAGTTTTATTAAGACCCATTTTGATCAAAACTCCCTATGAACTCTACTATAAAAGAACTCCAAAAATAAATTATTTTTGTGTTTTTGGGAGCAAATATTTTATTCTAAACACCAAAGGACACCTATTGAAATTTGATCCTAAATCTGATGAAGTAATTTTTCTTGTATACTCTCTTAATAGTAAAGTATATAGAGTTTTCAACAAAAGAAGTCTAGTTGTGGAAGAATCAATGAATGTGACTTTTGATGAAACTCAGCCTCCTCCTAAATATAAAGAACTGACTGATAATGATGTTGTCATTGAAGATATTCTCAGAAATATGGAAGAACCAAAACTAGATAATGCATCTCCACCTAGTGTTGAGAATCCTCTTGAAAAACCAAACCCTCAGTTGAATGATTTGCCTAAAGAGTCTCATGTTATTAAAAATCATCCTATAGAAAATGTTATTGGTAATATTGAAAAAGGAGTTATCACTAGATCACAAGAACATAATGTAGCTGGTCATTTGTCTTTCTTGTCTCAAATTGAAACTAAATTAATAAAAGATGCTTTACTAGATGAAGACTAGATAATGGCTATGCAAGATGAACTTGAACAATTCACTAGAAACAAAGTATGGGAATTAATCCCACAACCTGAGAATATTTCAATCATTGGAACACGATGGATATTTCGTAATAAAGTTGATGAAAATGGGTTTGTTATTCGTAATAAAGCAAGATTAGTTGCACAATGATATAATCAAATGGAAGGAATTGACTATGATGAAATGTATGCTCCTGTTGCTAGAATTGAATCTATTCGTATGTTGTTAGCATTTGCATGCCATAAGAATTTTAAACTGTTTCAAATGGATGTAAAATCTGCTTTTTTAAATTGTGTTATAGAAGAGGAAGTTTATGTTAAACAGCCTCCTGGATTTGAGGATTTCCATCATCCTGAATATGTTTATAAATTACATAAAGCTCTATATGGTTTAAAAGCAGAACTCAAGAGCTTGGTATGAAAGGTTGAGTAAATTTTATTGAAAATGGCTTTAAACGAGGAACCGTTGATACTACCTTGTTTACTAAAAATAAAAATGATGATATTTTGGTAATTCAAATATATGTTGATGATATTATTTTTGGCTCTACTAACATTACTATGTGCAATGAATTTTCTAAAAGCATGAGTAAAGAATTTGAAATGAGCATGATGGGAGAATTAAACTTCTCCTCGGACTGCAAATCAAACAAGGAGAAAAAGGTATTCATATATCTCAATCTAAATACTGTAAAGAAATGATCAAAAAATTTGGCCTAGAATCAGGAAAACCTCTTAACATTCTTATGTCAAGCTGATCCTAAAGAATCTCACCTGACCACAGTGAAAAGAATTTTTTCGATATCTTAAAGGAACCACTGAATTAGGTCTATGGTATCCTAAAGATCAACCATTTAATTTAGTATGTTTTTCAGATTCTGACTATGCAGGTCATCATGTCGATCGAAAAAGTACCAGTGGTACCTGCCAATTCCTAGGAGGATGTTTGGTTTCCTAGTTTTCTAAGAAACAAAACTCGGTCTCTATTTCAACCACCGAAGCAAAATACGTCGCAGCCACACGATGTTGTGCTCAAATATTATGGATGAAACAAACCCTTGCTGATTATAACTTAAAATTTTATTGTGTCTCAATTTTATGCAATAATACCAGTACAATAAATCTCAGCAAAAATACAGTCTTGCATGCTAGGACAAAACATATAAACATTAGGCATCATTTTTATGAGATCATGTTAATAACAGAAATATTAAATTAGAACATATTGACACTGAATTAAATATAGATGATATATTTACTAAACCACTAAGTTCAGAAAGATTCTGCAAATTAAGAATTGAGTTAAGAATGCTAGATATTATTTCTTAATTATTTTGTGTCTAAAAATTTTAATTCTACTTAATCATTTTAAAATTTTTATTCTTGATATTTTGTTTATACATATATATATATATATATTAAATATGTACATATAAATTTATATATATATATATATATATATATATATATATATTAAAGCGTACATTACATATATATATCTATATTAAATCTGAACCATCAGATTTTAGCAAATCAAATGGTCTACACCACACAAGCTGCGTCCATTTTTTTTCAACCAATGAAATTTCAGCATCTACTGCACACGGATCACGTTCTCAAACCATCCGATCAAATCTACGCACTAATCTCAGCCATTGGATCAGTTCTTTGAAAGAAACACAACTCAGATCAATTTCTGGGCATTGATCAAGATCTGCTCTATCTTCTCCACTGTTGGATCATTTGGTAAATCAAACTATATATATGTAATTTTTATTTTTTATTTTATTTTCTTTAATATCCTTTCTCTCTCTTCTCTACACTCTCAGTCGCTTCTCTCTCTCTCTAGTAATCTCCGATTACTCTCTATTGTCTCCTATTTCTGTCTCAGGCGTCATTCTATCTCGACTACTCTTCTTCCTAATCATGATTTCCTGTTCAATTCTGTTACATTTCTTATGAATTCTATCCATTTTTTATCTAATGTTTTTTTTTAAAATCGCCCTTGTTTAAAGTTTTCATTTTTCTTTGTCGTCTCTGTCTTAGGATTAAACGATGCATGTTGGTCGACAAAATCTTTGATTTATTATTCTTCAAAATCTATATATTATATATAGTTGTGTTATCCTACTTATGAAACCACCGATAACTATTTCCATTTTTTTACATTTTTGCCAAAATGATTTTCTAAGATCTGAAAATACTTGCTCAAATTTTGGTATATGTTCTTTTGTTACAGATATTACGTTCTTGATAAAATCATCTCCATTTTAAATGTTTAGGGTGTCAGTCAAATCGTCTATGTTCTTGCATGTGTTCCTCTTTGATTCAATTTCTTTAAAACCTCTGAAAAATCAACTATATGAAATTTTTAAGGGTTAGGGTTTCCATTAGGGTTTCTTTGTCAAACAATTTTTTTGATTCTCTGACTAGATCTGAGATTGTGTATTCAAAGTTTTTTTTTAAATTCTCAGTGATGAAATTTTCTCTGTTTATTCTTCAAAATCCATATATATTTCTTCAAATTTTTTTATTATTAACAAATACTTTTCTTTGCAGAATAAATTTTATTTAAATCGTGTTAATTTTGTTTAGGACTTCTACTCAAAATCATCTACTGTTCAATTTTTTTATAACTTTTTTCCATTGTCTACCTTATCACAGTCTCTGTCATTACTCTAACATTTTGGGTAAGATCTATTCGCACTCTTTTATTTTCTAAATATTTTTTAACCCATTTTTAAATATGAACACAAACATATATTTTTACTAATAATATACTTTTTACTGAAATATGTATATATACATATATTTTTAATCTAAAATATTTTATCATTATACATATATATATATATATATATATATATATATATATATCTACATTTTTGTTGAGCTCTCTGCTGCCTTCACTGAGAAATATGAATCAATGAAGCATATAATCTTTAATCGGTATATGATTGATACCACCTTAGGTATAACTTTTCCATTTCTCTCTATCTTCTTATTTTTGTGGATACTGATGTCCACTAGATTTTCTTTTATCTGTCATATATATTGTGTGGATACTGATGTCCACTGGATTACTTTCTGCATCTTATATAATGTGTGAATACCGGTATTCACCGGGTTGTTCATTGCATTTACTGCTATATCTCCATCTAAGATTTGCTATCAATGTTGAAATCTTGCATTTTACCTGCTTCTTTGAAAAATTGATGTCTGAACTAATAACTTCTTGCCGTGTTCCCAAATATTTTTTTTCAATAATCATTCTTATATTTGACTAAAAGTTTTACTCTCTGTGTTCTTCAAATGACATGTGGAATTTTTTTAATTGTTTTTTTTAAAAAAATATAATATTGTTTCACTTAAATATTGTTACTGTTTTTAGTTTTAAACTCTTCCCACCTTAGTTTATTAAATGCTTCTTCTATCTGATTACTTGAGTATATATTACCTGCCTCACTACATCTCCTTTTTTTATCTATATATATAAGTCATTTCAAAAATGCATTTCTATGTGCAATCTTTTCTCAATGTAATATTCTCCCCTATCCTTCCTGCCTCAATACTTATCATGACTAACTTATTTTCTTCTAAATAGAAGGCTTTACCTCTTCATTCTGAACTTCAATTTTCAAATGATGTCCCTCATCTTACTACTATTTCTGCTCAGTCTAAATATAGATCCATGTGACATAATCTTTGTCCTGGCAATGTCATTACCTTTCATGGTTTTCCAAAACTATTTGACAACTTTAAAAATGTTGGGTGGGACTGTCTAGTTTCTTTCCATGACAAATCTATTTATCCTAGTCTCATTGCTGAATTTTATTCTCACATGGAGTTTTCAACTGATTCATATGGGTTACTAAAAAGTATTACAACTTGTATTCAAGGACAAACTTATATAATTGATGAATTATTTATTGTCAATGCACTCTAGTTATCTCCTTCTACTATAGAATTATCTAGGGTAATCCTATATACATCCCTCTGGAATATCTGTTGAAGAATGCATTTTGTTTAAATTCAATCTTTTTGTGGTTTCTGACCAAATGGTACCAGCTATTTTGTTTGACTTTCCATGCAAAGTTGGTTTAGAGTTCTTAACTCCTGAGTGTCAATTTTTAGGCAAAATTCTAAGACAAAATTTTATGCCTGTTCGTGATGATCGCAAAATGTTACCATTTGACTTGGAAATTTTCAAGAGTTTACTAAATGAGTGTATGCCTTACAATCTGGCATATTTTCTGATGTCTTCATTTGAATTCTATTTTCAGAACAATTATCTTTGTTTCGGTCTCTTTCTCACCAAAATATTCAATTATTTAGATCTTCCTCTAACCACTCATCAATCTCAGCATGTTCCTACTAGCAATATTATTGCTCACCTAAATCTGCCACCACAACCCCTCATTATCTTTAAACCTCTTGATAATGAACTTTTTGAAACTACCATCAACATGGCTTCCAAACTCGACTCTCTCAACAGTATGAATCAACTTTTACTTCAAAATCAAACACTGCTTCTGGAAAAACTGGAAGATACTCAGCTTTCCTTGCACACTGTCAAATTCGTGGTCTTTTTTTATTAGAGCACAACAACATGCTGATGAATCCCTTCAATGCCAATACTACACCGGATTTTACTATGTCTATTCCTCCACCAGCTGGATCCAGAAGGCAATATTCCAGATATGTCTCATTTCTCTCCTCTTAATCTAGAGGACATCCAACTGTATGATCATGTTGACTAACTATTTATTTCCCTTTATCTACTACTTCGGATGACTGTACTCCCTAATCCCTCACCCTTCTCTCACTCCACTAACTATCCTGGCTACTAGTACTACTTCTACTTCCTATTCTTGTAAAGTAGTAGATAAAGGGAAACAAATAGTTAGTCAACATGATCATACAGTTGGATGTCCTCTAGATTAAGAGGAGAGAAATGAGACGATTGGTAGTGAGTTGAAAATGTAAAACACCAGAGGAAGGTTAGTGAGCGGAAGATCATGAAATTTTTGATTGGTTGGGATAAAGATGGGCCCATTTCGCTTTGTGTAGTGTAGATACATTTGATTAGTATCATCCATGGTTAGATTTAATATATATATATATATATATATATATTTGTTTGAAAGATAAGAATGAAAATTTTAAAGCGATTAAGAAAAATTGAAATTTTTAGAATCAAAATAATTATAAAGGTTATAAAATTAATCCCCAACTTTCGAAGAATTTATTTGCGAGCTTTATGAACTTAGTGGTTTTAGTAAATATATCGACTATATTTAATTAGGTGTCGGTATATTTCATTTAATGGTTCCGTCAACAACATGATCTCAAGTACCAAAATGATGCCTAATGTCATCAAAAAATGTCTTGAAAAACCGAAAGTAGCCCTATTTGAATTTATTATCTTAGTATCACATAAAATTGAGACTTAATCGTATTTAAAGAGTTATAATGGAATGTATGGTTTGTTTCATCCGACAATATGGAAGCACAAGCGTGGTATGATGGAATGGCCTTTGAGTGAATGAGATGAATGGGGTGTCAGTTTCTAGAGAAAAAGAGAAGGCGGTACAATTCTTTGAGGAATTGGCGTTACTCCCTTGAGTACTAAAAAGATTGACATGATGACTTTGCATAGTCGAATAAACTGCTAAGTACATATATATAATCCTTGAATTACGTAGACCCCAATTTGAGTAGTTCACTTTTAAGATAGTCGAAAATTCTTTTTTTAGCTGCGATTAGGGTGAGATCACATTAGGATCTTGACAGAAACACACATTTATAAACACTAAACATAATGTAAGAGTCTACTAAGCGATTATATATATAATAAACTTCCAATCAATTACTATATATCTCTTTGAGTCGACAAATTTGTCATTTTATTAGATAATTAATTTATCGATTGTTGTTGCTTAAAGAATTATTCTAAGAGGTTTCTTGGTTACAGCCAAATTTTGATCATTTCCTTCGATGTTTAGATTGAGATATATGAATACCTTTTCTCCTTGTTTGTTCTACGAGTCAGGAAGAGAGTTTGAATTCTTCCATCATGCTCATTTCAAATTCTTTTATCATCTACTGAAAATTCATTGCTTACGTAGTAATGTAAGCAGAACTTGAAAATAATATCCTTCAGCATATATTTTGAATTAACAAATATCATCATTTTATTTTTTAGTAAGCAGTGATGGTATCAACAGGTTCCTGCGTTGACTGCATTTTTCAATAAAATTTACTCAATATTTCATACCTGAGCTCTATTTAATACCTTTTTAAACCACTGCTGCTTTATGCCAATTTATAACACAATCGGGACCAGGTAGAAATCCTCAAATATAGGAGGTTGTTTAGCATAAACTTCCTTATATATATACTGTTTAAAAGCTGATTTTACATCCATTTTAGAATAGTTTAAAATTCTTATGGCAACTGAAATCTTTATGAACATACTGGTGAGATTTAATTCTATGGCGGGGCATATGTTTCATCATAATTCGTTCCTTCCATTGGTTATATCCTTGTCTTGTTAATCTTTATTCTCTCACGATCATGACCATTTTTCGTCAAGTTTATTACTGAAATGCCGCCGAGTTCAGTATTGAAATATTCTCGAGGTTGTGGGACTAATTCCCGTGCTTCTTTTCTAGTGGGTGTTGGAATTTCATCTTGCATAACCATTACTCTAGTCTTACCATACAGTAAAGCATCTTTTTTAGCTAGTTTAGGTTCGTTTGAGAATGAAGAAGACAAGATATTAGCTAGATTATGTGCTTGTAGAATTAGTGATAACTCCTTTCAATATTACCAATAGCATTTCATGGATAATTTTAATATGCATGAGACTCTTTTGCGGCCGTCGTTCATTGAGGTTTAGGTTTTTCAAGGGATTCTCAACACTAAATTGGAGATCGTTTATCTAGTTTGGATTTATTTTATATTTACGAGAATATCTTCAATGACAACATCGATTATGGGATGATTCACCCCTTGTATTTTGGAGGAGGGCAGGTTTTTATCATAAAAATCACATTCGTTGATTCTTCTGAGCTAGACTTCTTTTGTTGTTAGCTACTATGCTATTACTATTAAAAGGTATCGAAAATTCCTTCATCGAGTTTAGGATCCGTCCAATACGGTGTCACTTGTTAACAGAATCAAACATTTGCTCCCAAAAACATAGAAAATAGTTTATTTTTGGAGTTCTTTATAGTAAATGGAGTTAGGGAGTTTTGATTGAAATGGGTCTTAATAAAAATCATTTAATATATAACATGATATTTACCTTGCTTCAGCCAATACTTTGGGCTTGATATTAGTTAACATTGTATTAACCCGTTTCTTGTAAGAATGATTTTCACTCAGCAACACCATTTATTTGAGGTGTATAAGGGCGAAGTTATGACATATACCATTCTCATCCCGCGAGAACATAATTTGATCACATCATTTAAAGTGATTCAATAAAACTAACGCAAAAGACCACCCATTCTGTTGATTTTCCAATCTTTTTACATGAAGAGTTTAATAGTACAACTTATTTTAAATTCTGGCTGTAGAAAATCAACCAAACATGTAAATCGTGACAATAATATCTACAAGTGATCTTCATTTGATACAAGTCGTGTGATTCCAAACTAAGAACATCAAAACAGAGCAAATCGTATAAATGTTGGAAATGGTTATCCTGTTGAATTCGATTATTTTTCCTTTAATTCACCAAAAGTTACCTCACCGTAGTGGATTGGATACTCATATTTGCTTTATTCATATCACTCTCGCAAGACATGTACTTTTAAGTTGATTTGAGACGAAAGACAAATGACGGCTAAATTATGAAGGGTCCTAGTAGTAACTTTTCAATAGCCTGTGAATGCATCCTTCGACAAAGGGATTCTCGACATAAAGAAATCTAGTTTTGATTCTTCCATGTGAAAAATCCATTTGCTCAGTCAGTTCTTTGTATTTAGGAGGCCGATGATATTATTGATTCTTTTTGAAAACTCATATTCTGATTTGTTATTCGCCGTCAGTTGGGATCAAATTTCAATGTTAGTTTAGATAAAACTTGGGAACATGAAATGCTTTTGGAGTTCTATTGAATGAAAATCCTTTAATCATAACGTGGTTGCCCTACTTGACCGATACATTGGAGGTGACCATTTGTTTTTACAATACAACATATTTTCCTTTCAGGAAGAGAGGCGGAATGATTTTCTTTAATTACACAGGAATTTTAAATTCATTCAAGTGTATCGAATATCAACAATGAAGCTTCTGTTGATTTACTTTTTTCAGGAGTAGGTTATATTGTTACAAAAATCAACCCATGTTAATATGAATGATACTCAATGAAACTGATTTAACCACCACCATGATAGCTTTCAAGGTCCATGTGTAAAAAATTTAAGTAAGTTGACACGATTTAGGTATTAATCGTGAAATCTTCCTAATGTTAAGAATGATTATTTTCAACAAACATGATCTTTAGTGTTTTATAAGTTTCATTGATATTTTCTATTGTTATCTTCGTTTGTTGAAGCGTTACATCTAAATGAGGAGTTGCAATCGACGTTCTCATAAGATTAGTTTACATGGTTTCGAAAATGGGCGATGGGTTAAATTAAATTCACATAGTTTAATCGATATAGAGATGACGAGTCAGTGAACATTTAGCCACCAAAGATTAATTTTCACCCAAAAGTTAGTTGTCTGTATTTCTGATTCTTAATTTTTTTACCTCGGTCGTATACTTGAGCATTTGTAAACCAATGAATAGTTAGAAGACATAGCGATTTACTAATTTTAAGAAGAAGCGCTTATTTGAAGGTCCTTAGGGTGAGTTTTCTATTTTGTATAAAGGCATTTGATCATTTAAAAACCGTAATAGGATAATCAACTTTAGTAGTGTAGCATCTGAGTAATTGGTTTATTCTGATTTAGTGAATTGGATGATTATATGACGTTATATGCCTTAAGCGATTTTTGTCCTTAGAATTCCATTTCTCATAGAAGAAGGTGAAGAAGTACATAATATAGACATTTTGTGAAGGGGATATATGACTTTCTTTCATTCATGAATTCTTATAGTTTCCACTTTTCACCGTGTCATAGATCATGAATGAATTTATTGATTCAACAGTGCAATTTTTACTTTGAATTATAGGTGTATCACGTTAACTTTTGGTTGAAGTGTCCAAAATTTGATTTTCTCAACTATTTAGACTTGACATTAATCTTGACTTGCACTTGATATCTTCTATTCTGAAAGTGTATTTTAATTTCATTTTTCAAATTTCCTAAATTTTCTATCCTGAATCTTTATTAATTTTCTTAAGTTGAGATTTCATTTGATCTATTTAAGACGACTTTACGTTGATATTTTCAGGTTCTTAAATTTAGATTCATTGTTTCATGGTTCTTATAGTTTACTACATGGGTTAGATCTTTGGTGATTTTATTTTTTTAACTTCTCGTTTTGCTCGATTTTTTGAATTGTCTTGACTACAGAATAAGATTCTAGATGATTTTCTGATTATATGGTAGATCTTGAATTCTTAATTATTCAATAATTTCATTTTACAAAGTAGATGGAATTGTTCATTGAAATTCTTATATTTTTCTCATTTGTAGTGTATGCTTTGTTCTTGAAATTTATTTTTGCTGCTTTGATTATTTCTATCTTGAAAATTGAGTTTCCATACGATGATCTTTTAGTACTTCATTCAAACTTGAACCGGTACTTTGAAGTAAGATTGTACATCTTTTAACGATTTCTTTGACCATAGGATATATGTTAAATTTCTTTAAATTTCTTTCCAAATAGATTTGTTTTGAGAATTACTAACTCTTTTAGTGTCTTTTTCAATAAAAGCTCAAGTTCACGAAGCAATTGAGCTTAGCAATCTTATTCATGATTTCTTCTTCTTTGATGAATTTATACCCTTCAAATTCTGATTGGTCTTTTCTCCTTGATTTTTGATTCAAAACATAGTATACTTTAGTGGCACACCAAATTTTGATTTCTCGATCAGTTGTGCATAGATTTTCGAATCTCTTATTTTTCAAATGTAAAATTGGACAATCAAATGTTGTTGAAGAATCGGATTATGGAATGGTCTTCATGATTGTAAAGAGTATCATAACCCGGTGCTATTTGTGATCTACTCTCTTTTATGTTATATACTCGACAAACAAGTTAATGATCATTTCTTGGATACCAATTGAAAGGTCAATAATAATCTAGAAGGGGGTTGAATAGATTATTACAGTTAAAAAATTTTCTATAAGTAGTTTAATTTTTTTAATAGTTAATTTAAAGTGATTTGAAATTAATACTTTAAGAACATTTCAATCAATTAAGATTTATTTAATTCACAACATACACCCCTTGGTATGTTGCTACGTGTCACTACTTGGAACTGAGATCCTATTTCTATCAATCTTTAACAACTCCTTGATAAGCCTTTACAAAATTAACAAACTTTTATTTATTCAACTATTCTATCTTGGGCCATTTCTAGCTCAACAGAACTTCTCCCTCCTCAAGCAGATTTAGCACTGTCTTTTGAAATGAGGTTCAATACATGATTTTTCGGTGCCTTTGAAATAACAAATTCTCTTCCTCACCTCATAAGTATCTGAGACCCTTTCCCGCTCGACCTCTCTAGACTTCTTGGGTGAAGAATTACTAAGTTCTTTCTCACGATGTACATAAAACAAACTAACTCCAGACCTTTTCTCTTTTATAAATGATTTTACAATTTTGCTTTTCAAATAAGTAAGAATTTAATCTGCAGCATTGATGTTTCTCAAATAAGCAAATATATGATATTAAAAAGTACTTTATAAAAATTAACAATTCTATAAAATAAAGTATTTTTCTATGGATAATATAGAATTGTTTCCAAATATTATATGAACACTTGTAGATGGATAATGATCGGTACTATTATAAATAATAAATCAAATCAAACAATGCGTATAATTTGATAAGCATAAATTAATATAACATATTTATTTGTTTAGTTTCAAATAATATATAAGAAATATTTTATCTATAATGTAATTCTTACAAATAGTGTCATATAAAAAGAATAAATGCAATTGATTCCTCTCATTGAAAGTTTAAGCGCCTTACGGCGCCCAGTATAACAATTGATATTTATAAATAAATTCGATCAATGATTCTCAAATTTATATTCTACTCTTTTTAGCGATATATCGGTGTTGTTTTGAAATTTATCAAGTCTTATCTAATATTTATATAAATATTATCAAGATATTCTTCTCGAAGACTTTTAAATGCGGTGTATTTACTGGCTCTAATAGAAGTTTATCTCAATTCACTATTTATTTGACAAATAGATGAAATTATGGATTGTATAAAATTGTGAGAGAACAATATATATTTGATATCTTAGATAAAAACATTCTTTCGAAATTAAACTTATCTCAATAGACCCAATTTTTTCTTTTCTAAAATTCTCTCGGAACTTTTGTATGAAGATATTAAAAAATTTAGAGCCTGTAGGCAATTTATTTAACACTTGACATATAGTTTATCAAGGTTAATAAAAATTAATTCGTGTAAAAATAGAAAATAATAAAATAATTAAATAATTACCTATTTAATTAAAAACATAATTATTATCATCAAAATATAAAATAATATTATACCTATCAGTTACGTTAAGTCACTTTAATACAAAGGATTAACAATTTATAAAAGGATATGGTACCATGTATATATGAATCTCATTAAAGGATTCACAATTTATAAAATTGGATCAATAGTTCACCATGCTAAGTTTGTCTGGAAAAGTAATAATAATGTGATAGGATTATTTGTATTAATTTTTAATGTTTTTCAAGATAATTTTATATCATGGTTAGTCCTTTATTTAATTTAATTTATTATTTTTAAGATCATTTATGATTTCTCAAAAGCGAGATTATATAAGGCGAATTCTCCATTTGGAACTATATATAGTCCATCACATACCCTAAAAATGATAAAATTGTGACTACATAAATGACTTATCATGTAATAAAATAGTCCCTAATGATATTAATATAGTATAAATAGTATTATTTCAAGAATTTTTGCAAACGAACGTAACCCTATATGGTAACACTAGAAAATGAGCAAACAGTTTGGACTCGATTTGTACTTGCTTGACTAAAATTTCGATTCGAACTCGACTCAAAATATAAATTATTCAAATATAAACAAATTTTAAATTTTGATAAATTACTCGAACCTGCTCAAATTATAATTTTCTATTGATATTCAGATCATATTCGTTTGAAAAGTTTAAACTACTCGGGCTCAATTTGAGATCGTGCTCGATTCGACAGTTAAACGAGTGTCAATCAAACTTTAATTTATACTCGATAAATTTTATGAATTAAATTTGAGCAACTAAATACTCGGCTCGACTCGATTTATTTACACCCTTAATTATAGGTAATATAGACAAATGAAGAGCATAGTCAGTAGCGCTTTTTTGTAAAATAAAATTTATTGCATTTCAATCTTATATCTTAACCTCATGTTTTAAGACTAAGGTAACTGTCTCATGTTCGAATCCCTATTATTTGTGTGTAAAAATGTTTAATGATATTGTGATGAAGAGATTATTTGTTGAGTGAAGTGCAAATGGTATGAAGTGTGCATTATCACTTCCTATAATGTATTGACATTATAATTGACTATTGAGAGAATGTTGAGCGAAGCATAATTAGTAAAAATTGGACTCCACTTATCACTTTCCAAAGATATATTAATTCAAATTGTTATGTATTGTTAAAATTTTTCTTTCACATTACAATTGCATGGTACATCAATATATGAGAGTGGATAACATTATAAGATTGGTGTACCATATTACATATCTAATTAAAAGAGTTACTATTAATAGCGATCCACATAAATATATCATTTACCTAAGAGGAATGATTTGTGATATAGGAGCTCACACCATTGGCTCAGCTCATTGCAACGCCTTCAGTGACCGCTTCCGGCTCAATTCAAAAGGAAAGCTCACACAAATTGATACATCCCTCGACAAAACCTATGCAGCTGAACTTATAAAGCAATGTCCTAAGAAGAAAGAAGCATGGCTAAAACCTGGGCGAAGAATGACCCCAAAACTCCATTCATTTTCGATAACCAGTACTTCCAGGTTGTATTAGAGCATAAGGGCCTGTTCCAATCAGATTCAGTTTTGCTAGGTGATGCTAGAACAATGAACATAGTAGTGCATTTTGCACATGACGACTGTAATAATTTTTTGAAAGTCAATGATGCTTTCTTGAAGCTTGCTAGCATTGGAGTGAAGACAGGTGAAGAAGGAGAGATTAGAAGGTCTTGTTCAGTGATTAATGGATGAAGAAATGAGTAACAAAAGAAATAGGATTAGTTTTTAGGATTTTAAATGTATTTTGTTATTGTAATGATAGAATAAAGGTTAAATACACTTATATCGCTCAAAATGATTCAGAATTAATTAAAAAAAATCATAAATTAGTTTTATTGGGTTTGTTGAAGGAGCGAACATGATTAGAGTTTGATTATACTCAAATCTTATGAATTGTTTTTTCCCCAAATGTATTGTAAATTGTTAACTCTTTTTTTCTTCTGTTTTTGCCAAGTGAAATAACTTGTTTGATTACATTTGAGGCTTTCGTAAGACTTTTTTTATTGGCAAAAAAAAAATTATATTAAAAACCCAAAGTATGTTATTGTAAAATTCCCTCAGATATATGGTTGAAATATCAAACACAAAATGAAAGATTAGTAGCTGAAATAAAAAAGAAATCAAAGATGGTTGTCATTGAATAAAGAAAGAAGAGATACAATTCTTACATCAGAAAACTTACTTCCAACTTTAACTAATAGTGATTTTGTTGGGTATCATTTGGTGGGCCCGGGTGATTTGGTGGGTTTCATGGTGTTAAATAAATTATATCGGAATGTGCTATTGCATAGAATAAAAATAAAAATCAATAATCATAATATTAAGTACTTACATAAATTGAGAGAGACATCTTGTATGTATCATCAAAATTCCACTGCGCGTAAGGATGAAGGTCTTCAATTGTCTCTCTCAATCTTATGATGGATGTATAGGTGAGTATAAAGTTCTTGAGACGTCAACTAGGACCAAACCCTAGCTGTTTTATTTATAGAATAGCTAAGGGTCAAAATTGTCCATCAAAATCGTCCATCAAGATTATGAAACCCTAGGGCCCATTATAACAAATTAATATTAGTAATAATATTTATGGGTCATTTAATTACCAAACCCATAAATAATATGATTAAATCAATACAATATGTAAGCCCAATACTTTCATAAATAGTATAGGCCACATAAAGAATAAAATATTCTAACATTATCCCACTTGGCCAAAATACTATTTATATACAAAACATAACACTTACAATCATTAATTTGGCCAAGTATTAATTTAATGCCTACATCTTGTTTAAATAAAAATACCAATGCGAATTAATACAATCTTCGTGTCACTATTAACACAAGATTCCCATTAGTTACACAACTAGTACTTTTATTAGAACACAAAGATTAACATTAAGCATAACAGGTATGAATAGAGTTTACATAAGTGGTAATAGATTAAACTCATTCATATGGTCCAAAACATAACCGTACCGTTTGCTCACAAGTTCTCAAGTGTGCAGAATAAAGAGAATAGCAAACCATAAACATAAAGTGAAGTTTAAAATAACGAGCTCAAAAATGTTATCTTACATAAAAAAAACTCACTAATTAAGATTGTCAGTTAAACCCATGCCGGCAACATGCTCTAAAAAGAGCTTGGGTGGTAAGATTTTCATAAGTGGATCCGCTAACATATCATGCGTACTAATATACTTAATGACAACACTTTGATCTTCAACTCTTTCCCTAACAAATAAGTACTTAGTGTCGAGGTATAGTCCAGCACCACTCGAACAGTAGAATCATTATCACAAAATACTTTCAATGGCCTTGAAATGGAATCTGCAACCTTAAGTCCTGAAATAAGATTCCTCAGCAATATGGCGTGACAAGTAGCATGATAACAAGCCACATATTCTGCCATCATTTTGGAAGTGATAGTTAACTCATGCTTATGACTTCTCCATGAAATAGGGCCTCTTGAAAGCATAAAAATGTACCCTGATGTAGATTTCTTTTCGTCTTTGCACTTAGCAAAATCAGAACCAGAATAACCAACAACTTCAAGGTTATCTATTTTTCTGAATGTAAGCATAAAATCCTTAGTAACCTGTAAGTAGCGTAAAACCTTTTTGGCTGCTTTTTAGTGATCCAAACCTAGATTTGACTGGTAACGTCCAAACATGCCAGTTACATACGCTATATCTGGACGTGTACAAACTTGAGCGTACATAAGACTCCCAACCACAAAAGCATAGGGAATAAGATTCACTTGATCACGTTCAAGTTGATTCTTAAGGCATTGATATGAGCCAAATTTATTACCCTTAACAATAGGTGTGACAGTAGGGGAGCAATTTTGTATGTTGTATTTGTTAAGAACTTTGTCAATATAAGCTCTTTGGGACAATCCTAATATCCCGCGAGACCTATCTCGATGAATTCAATACCTATAACATAAGAGGCTTCACTGAGATTCTTCATATCCAAATTTCTAGAAAGGAAATGTTTGGTCTCATGTAACATGTCTAAGTTATTACTTGCAAGTAGTATATCATCAACATAAAAAACAAGAATAACAAATTTAATCCCACTGACCTTCAAGTATATGCATTGATCCACTATATTTTTTTAAAAAATCAAAATTACTCATCACCTCATGAAACTTAAGATACTATTATCGAGAAGCCTATTTTAACCCATATATGGATGTCTTAAGTCTACATACCATTCAACGTTCCGTTTAGGATCTAATTTGGTCTTATAAACCCACTTTTAACCAACAGGTTTAAAACCTTTTGGTAATTCTTCAAGATCCCAAACGTTATTAAGCTCCATTGATTTCAACTCATCACTCATAACTTCAAGCCATTGAATTGATTGAGCACTCGTAATGGCCTCTTTATAGGAGATAAGATCATTAATCTTACTTGAATCATAGTCAATCTCATTAAGATAGGTTATAAAATAATCAAAATTAATAGGCATTCTAGGTCTTTTAGACCTACGTAAAGGCTGCATAATTTCAGGAATATGATTTTCAATAATGTGAGGTTCATCATTAGGTGGTGGCTCAGCTATCTCAGAGGCATCATTCGCCTCAATAGGAGGTTGATGTGCCTCACCCTCTTGAATTATAGGATTAGAAACATAAAACCTGTTTTCTTCAAGATCAATTTTTCTAGGCTCACCACTCCCACTTAAATCACCATTCTCTAAAAACTTTGCATGCCTAGTCTCAACAATTCTAGTGGTATGAGAGGAACAGTAAAATTGAAAACCCATAGATCTATCAAGATATTCAATAAAATGGCAACTAATGGTTTTAGAGTCAAGTTACTCTATTTGTGGATTAAAAATCTTAGCCTCGGCAGGACAGCCCCACACCCGTAAGTATTTTAAAATTGGTTTCCTACCTGTCCAAATTTCATAAGGAGTGTTAGGGACAGATTTGCTAGGAACCCGATTTAAAATATGAACATCTGTCTTTAATGCCTCAGTCCATAAAAACATAGGTAAGCTAGAATTGCATAGCATACTACGTACTATATCCATAAGAGTACGATTTTGCCTCTCAGCTACACCATTCTATTGCGGTGTACTAGGCATTGTATACTAAGTTATAATTCCATTTTCTTGACAAAATAAGGCAAATGGGCCACGACTATGACCTGTATCGAAGTGTTTACCATAATACTCTCTACCTCTATTTGATCTCACTACTTTAATTTTTTGGTTAGGTTGATTTTCAACTTCAGCCTTGAAAACTTTAAACATATTTAGTGATTCAGATTTTCATTAATCAGGTAGACATAAGTATAACGAGAATAGTCATCAATGAACATAATGAAAGATTTGTGTCCACCAATTCCTGGAGAAAATGGTCCACATATATCAGTGTGAATCACCTCAAGAAGTGCACTACTTCTTGTTGCTCCTTTCTTATTACCTTTCACAAAATTTCCTTTTATACATTCAATACAATG
The DNA here is from genome assembly GCA_020205605.1 of Panax ginseng. Lineage (NCBI taxonomy): Eukaryota > Viridiplantae > Streptophyta > Magnoliopsida > Apiales > Araliaceae > Panax > Panax ginseng. The sequence continues at coordinate 63,495,866 of CM035144.1, read as the reverse complement.
GTCAAGATCAGAAAAATCTAGTGAATAAAGAATTCCATCCTTTATAAGACGTTGCATTTTGTCTTTTGAAATATGGCCTAAGCGTTGATACCACAATTTTGAAGAATTCTCATTATCTAATTTTCTCTTATTTTCACTTTTAGAGGTATTTTCTGTCACATTCATTGTTAACAAGGATTCAGTAAAGACATTATCCAAATTTATCTCATAGAGGTTTCCCTCTAAAGAGCCAGGACCAATAACATGAGAGTAATGATAAATAATTATTTTATTATACCTAAACTCAAAAGAAAATTCATCAATGTCAAGTTTAGATACAGAAATTAAATTTCGTGTCGTACTGGGAACATAAAGAGTATCATATAAATACAAGGTGAAACCACTCTCCAAAATCAAAGGAAGAGTTCCTACAGCTTCAACTTGTATAGACTCTCCATTGCCAACTTTAATGGCTCTTTCCCCCTTTTGGAGTGTCTTCTTTGAAAGGAATCCCTACAATGAATTAGTAATGTGAACCATAGCACCAGTGTCAAGCCACCATGTATTAGAAGGAACATTAATTAGAAAGGATTCATAAGTTACATAATTGAAGGACGATATACCTTTCTTTTCAAGCCATTCTCTGAATTTAGGGCATTCTTTCTGAATATGTCCTTGCTTCTTAGAGAAGTGACATTTAGGACCTGCCTCAGAGCTCTTACTTGAATAATTTGCCTTATTTATTTTGGTAGAAATTTTCTAATCCTTATTCTTAAAACCTTTGCCATTTTTATGAGCCTTCTTCTTATGAGATATAGTGGTTGTAAAATAAGTAACATTTGGTTTTTCAATCTTAAGCCTTTTTTCTTCTTGGACGCACATAGCAATTATCTCGCTCATCTTTCATTTTTCTTTCTGCATGTTATAATTGATCTTAAATGGATCAAATTGTGCAGGAAGAGAAATCATAATGAAGTGAACAAGAAAACCCTCAGAATCGCCATGTTCATACCCTTTAATTTAAAGGCCATGTCGTTCATCATCATAATATGCTCGCGCACTCCACTAACCCCATCATACCTGCTAGTGAGCATTTTCAAAATAAGGATACTTGCATGAGTTTTAGAAGAACCCTTAAATTGTTCCTCGATTGAAGTTAAGTACTCTTTAGCATTCTCAGGGTTAGGAATGGCTCTTCGAATGGCTGTCGTGATAGAGTTTTTCATAATCTTAAGGGACACGCGGTTGGATTGCTCCCACTTTTCATAAATAGCTCTTTGCTCAATTGAGCTAGTACGTGTAAGTTGAGCAGGAGGATCAACTCGTAATGCATAGTCCAAATCCATAATGCCGAGAACAATTTTCACTTACTCTTGCCAAATAGTAAAATTAGTTCCATTCAAGGCTTTAATTCCAAAGAGATACCTAAAAATACTAGTTGGAGTTCATGATGAAACACAATCAAGCTCATAAGCATGCTTACAAAAACTAAAAGAAATCCACAATGAACAACAATAATTAATAATTAATCATAATAAAACCAACTTTAGGACAATCAGTTAGTTACATAAAATCTATTTACAACACGAAAAAAATAGATTTTAATGAGACGTTGGTGCATACTTATCAATCATTCGTTGGTCCAATTAATAATATACTAATAACATCCCTATAAAATAATGCACAACACATTTATCCACGCATCACCGTTGGACAGAAACAAAATAAACATGTTACTTATGCAACAAATTTCCATTTAATAAATTCTGATTTTTCGTCGGGTAAAATTAAAATATTTATTTATTAAATGTAACATTATGCGAATTTTCTTAATCTTTAATTGTTTTAATTAATAACCCTCTGTTGGGTTGATTATTAATTTTAACAATAAAAGAGTCACTCATACATGTAAATTATTATAATCAAACTCAATTTTCTTTAAAGAACATATTAATCAAGTTTGAAAATTAATACTATTTATAATTTACATGTAACAACTTAAAAGCCCTAGTAATATATCATATCATGGTCAAGAATTTTAAATTAAAATATATAATTATGAACATGAATTGATTATAAAATAATTACGTCAATTTTAACATGAATACATGAGGGTATAAGAATATCATAATATTATCTGAACATAATAACTAATAAATCTAACATATATTATTTAATATTCTTGTTCCTGCTCATACATAATATAATATTAAAGCACCAACATGTTGCTTTATTCAAGATTAACATCAAAAGTATTGAACAATGTAAACTTTATGCATAGTAAAGAATACATTTTATGGGTATTATGTAATATATATATATATATATATATATATATATATATATATATATATATATATATATATATATATATATATATATATATATATTTAAGAATTATATATCTTTTGAAACATGACTCGTTAGTTACTTTTGGCAGACTACTTGATCAATTCAATATATATGCTAATCAGAATTCGTATGCTAAATTGACAGATATACGTTACTTTCAGAAATTCCTTTTCATAAAACATACTGAATAATTCTATATTATATCAATAAAAAGGTTATGCGGAAATAAAATTTCTAGCATAGCAACATAATTAATTTATTCTATACAATAGCGTAACCTTAGCTCTGATACCAGATGTTAAATAAATTATATCGGAACGTACTATTGCATAGAATAAAAATAAAAATTAATAATCATAATATTAAGTACTTACATGAATTGAGAGAAGATATCTTATATGTATCATCAGGATTCCGCTGCGCGTAAGGATGAAGGTCTTTAATTGCCTCTCTCAATCTTATGATGGATGTATATGTGAGTATAAAGTTCTTGAGACGACAACTGGGACCAAACCCTAACTATTTTATTTATAGAATAACTAAGGGTCAAAATCATCCATTAAGATTATGAAATCCTAGGGCCCATTATACCAAATTAATATAAGTAATAATATTTATGGGTCACATAATTACCAAATGCATAAATAAGATGATTAAATTAATACAATATGTAAGCCCAATAATCCAATAAATAGTATAGGCCACATAAGAAATAAAATATTCTAACACATGCCACTTAGAGGAATGTTTTCGACGTAATGATACATTTTGGTCAATGGAATGGTTTATGTTATTTCATAAAGACACTTATAAATTTGGAACGGGGGTTGAAAATAGCTTTCAAAACTTTTGATTTTTTATAAGATATATATTATCAAATAGTTGGTAATCAGATTTATTAAGCACATCGGAATGTCTTTTGAAAAACCCTTTGTAGATTGAAAAATAATCTCAACTCTGAATTTTACAAGATAAATAATACAAGCAAGCAGATGGAAGATAAAAATAGTAAAGTAAAGACACAGATAAATTTTAAGTGGTTCAGAGATTGAATAACTCCTAATCCACTCTTCTATTCCACGAGTAGTGTGATGCCCCAAAAATAGGTATACACAACCCATTCTGAGTCGCTAAATACATGGTACATAATTTAAATACAAACTTAATTTATACAACTGTCTTGCAAATTACGACAACACAATAGCTAATTTTTAATACAAATATTGTATCGTAGACAATATCCAAACTCAAATAAAGTCCTTATTATAATTATTTTCACACTTTTTTATAGAATAATGAGGGCTACTGTATCAACCATTTTGGACTATCACTCTATTCCCCGACTAGTCCCAACTATATTCTCATTTTCTGAAGAGAACAATGAAAGAAAAGGGTGAGCTCAACTAGCCCATTAAAGAATATTATGACTAAGATAATATAGAATAAATTATCCTTAGTCCTCAACAGTATAAAAACTGATAGAATATAATAGACAACAAGTTTAGATCAACATCTGTAGCGGAATAAGTAATCCATTAGAAGAGTCAAGTAGATCATGATGCCTAATATCTTCTATAATTTAAAAGTTCATCATCAATATTTTATCTCTGCAACACAATTCAATAAATAATCCACATCACCGAATTATCCATGCACTACGGGCCAAGGATATTTGTTAGTATCACATCCATGAATTATCCATACACTACGGGCCAAGGATATTCGTTATTATCACCAGTGGTCATGATCATACCAAACAACTGTCCATCTATGCACTACGGGCCAAAGAGGACTTTTACCACATCATTTATAGCATTACAAGTCATGATTATACCGATACATAATTCCTGGTCATAATCATACCAATCAACAGTCCATCTATGCACTACGGGCCAAAGATGACTTTCACCACAATATAAACATGAGGATGATGACAATGATATAAGAAATCAATCAAGTGAGATTAAGGATAAATATTAAAGATTTATAATTCAATTTATCTAGAGTTTAAGTATGTCCAAATTGTCAACATGATAACTAATGTGTGGGGTAAAATTCAAAAATGATATTCATGTATCAAAAATAATTTGGACAGAAAAAAAATTAATTTTTGTCGTGAATAGTACCCTGTGAATAGTACCATATGAATAGTAGCGTATGTATGAATAGTACCATATAAATAGTGCCGTATATATGAATAGTATCCCGTGAATAGTACCCCGAATAAAAATATTTAAATTTAATAAGAAAGTTCAAAAAAATATTTTTGTGAAACGATACTAGATGAAACACAAAATTCAAGGATATTCTACTAATTTCAGGGGGTATAGAAGCAATACTTATCAAAATAAGTGTAGATTTAGGAATATGAAATGAAATAATATTACTTACATACTATAGAGTGTGGAAGAAAATAATATTTCTTACGAATATTGAAAGAAAATAATATCCCTTACCTTAAAAGGAGAGTAATTCTGACTGGTATAGCGGGAATATTTTTGAAAAAAACTTACACTATTTGCTACACTCAAAGTTTTTTTAAACTCAAAAGAAATACGCTCAATATTATAGAAGAAGAATTCTCTGATTTTGGTGTGATTTTCATTTCTAAACTAAGCATCCTACTTATAGGAGAATGGCATGATACTATTTAGGAAAATAATCATGGACGCACAGTGAAGAATTCACGGGCGCAGAAGCGGCGGAAAAAATTTGATTTTACTATGCATCACTATGCAATAAAATATTCTGATAAAACGAAAACTTTATATAAAATATAATATATTCTATTTATAATCTAATAAAACGAATAAATTTATATATAATATAAAAAGTATTCTATTTTATATATAAAAAATTCTGTTTTGTATAAAAAGTTTTCTGTTTTATTACTATTATAATAATAATAAAACAAAAACTGAAATAACTTTTTACCGACGATTTTAAAAAATAAGTAAGTGGGGGTCCATGTAATAAGCCAAATTTACAACAAATACTTCATGACAAACCCCTTTATTTATATCAAAAATTGAATAAATATTTATCACAATTCACTTATCTTCAATAAATACATTTTTAATCGTTCAACAATTATTTATCATTAATATTATAACTCACAATATTAACAACCAAATCATTCCTAGTAAGAGGAGGCTTTCGGATAAGGACTTCTCCTTATTGGCGCGCAATTAGATAACCTAACCCATTTCCTCGACAGAAATTTCTAGACATTGTTGATAATGCAAATAATAATATGAATAATGGTGTCGTCTCAATTATTGATTTAATAATATAAAATATTATGCAGATGATACTTGACAATAATTGAATCAATAATATGAGATACTATGCATCAACTACTGTTGCAATAAGTGAATAAAATTGAGAGACTTCTTACGTAACATCAATAATCAGAGATACTGTGCAATACCGTGTGCTACTGTGCAACCACACATATTACTGTACTTTTAGCACCGAGTATTTCAATAGTTTAACGGTAAAAGTCTTGCCGCTATTTTTATACAAAAGTTATTTATGTCGCTTTCTAAATCCGATAGTAATTCCGTTGTGGGGTCCATAAATGATTGTGTTGTCGTACGAATATTCCCTGATAAAACGAATATTGTCCGACCAAACGAATATTTCATGACAACTTGCTTACTTAGCAAAATTTATAAATATTACGCACAACTATAATATTATATCAAATCCACACCTTATTATTCAAAATAATATTTAGAGAAAATTAAATCTTTATTCATAAAAAGTTGGGGTCTTACAAGTAGGAATTTCACTATGGATTTAGTTAGACAAACAAAGACACTCTGCCCTCTTCACGCCCCCACATACTTGAATATTTAGTCACAAAGAAAAGGATACTAAGACATCTTTAAGTCCATCAGACTTGGATGTTTAGTCACTAAGATAAGGACTCTCATTCCTCTGATGATCTGATATTTGATTCTTATTCAGGATCATTGAGTTCGATCTTTTTCTTTTTGTAGAGTTTAGGCTTTTGATCAATGTTCATCTTCTTTTCGTTTTAAAACCTTGTTGCCTTTTATAATCTACTAAAAATCTTCCTATTGTTGAATGCCCGTGACACCCCCAAATTCGGGTACTTCAATCCCACAGATCTGGTGCTCACTATCCATAACAATCACATCTAAACTACCTATAATAAAGGATAACAACCTTTATAGAAAATAATCCCATTAAAGGGTTACACATTCAAACGAAATCCGAGGACATCTAACCTTAACTATTATAACTTAACAGCAGAATAAAATAATATAAACATCCATAAGTTCATTACATAAGCTTCATATTTGAAAATTAATTTAAACTCCATCTACTTATGCATCTTTCCCTTTCCTTTGCTTGTAGACGACTTCTCAGGCTTTTCGACCATATTTGAAATGTTTTATACAAGAGTGACCAAAAAAACTTGATCACAAGTAAAACAATGTACAATAATAGTATATGAATGAATAATGAATAAACTACAATTGAATAATGTATTTTTACTGGAAACAGTAACTTTAAGTCACGAACTTTGAGTTTAATTAAACAATCGACTTTTGAACGAAGCTTAGGTATAAAGATCAAAGGTATATACTGAGGGTCAGAAGACCATGAACTATGTCCCAGGTTATCAAGTATTTCAACCGTAACCTTTAACAGTTAAGACACTATGGACCATCCATCTCGTATTCCAGGTGATCAACTGTTTGTATTATATATTGTGCACAAACATATCATCGCTATTGTGTAGCTCGAAATTATAGTTTTCGATAACATAATCCCTTATTCTAGGGTTGTTCATCTCAGCTTTAACATTAAGATCCGTACCAAAGGCAGTTTAGTTAGCTTCAAAAGAATTTTAGATCTGTAGAACGTTCATCAACTATGGACTAGTCGAATTAAAAAGGGTTCAATAGTCATTTAAGAGTTTGACAACAACATAACCTCAAACAACGGTACTTTAATAATGATAAAATAACAATGATTCATAATAGAATAAACATCATTTATCGAAGTAATGCTTTCAGAAAGAATTAGAAAGCTTATTTAAGAATTATCAACATTGAACAATTTAAGAAACCTTGCTGAATAATAAAGTAGCAAAGGTTAGAAAACTTGCCTTGCGCGTTCACTACAAACTTACAATTCACGCTATTCAAATATCCTATATAGATCATTAAGATCACAATACCAATTAGTCACATTAGAACTAACTTTATTGGTTTAATTCCCATTTTAGTTAACTTTATGACCTTAGTTCAAGATTTGAATATCCTAACTATATATCATGAATCTGAACTTTCTATTTGAACAAAACATGGTGCTTGAATGACATTTATGTTTCCCACGAACATCGAATTAAAGATTTTCATAAATTCTTAATTCGAACTTATAATTTCAACTTATAGATCATGATCTGTAACGATCGAGAAATTTGTAATTTAATTTAAATATTTATGAAATTAAATAAATATTTAAAATAATTCATTTATTGAGGAAAATAAATATTTGATGAATTGTCATGAATTAATTTAGTAGCTAAATTAATTAATGTTAATTAAATTGAGTAGTGATAATTTTATTTGAAGGATTTAATTTAAGAAAATAATTAAATTAAATCAATTGCTTAATATTTAAGAAAATAATTAAGCTAAATAAAGTATTTAATTTAATGGAAATAAATAAATTAAATAAAATGATGTGTCTAATTAAATTAGATATATAAAATTATTTATTAATTATAAGGTATAATGATAATAAGAATTTTATTACTATTATAAGCTAAAAATCAAAGTTATTTAATTAATTGAAGTAAGGTGTGACACATGAAAACTATGTAATATAAATAATATAATAATAAACTAGTTTGGGATTATTGTGGTAGCCAAACAAGGCCTTGTGGCCTTTGGCTTTTTCAACTGACGACTTTTGTTATTTTCTAACTGATAGAGAATATGTCATATCAGTTTATTATACGCATCTTATTTTTCATCCTAAGGCTATAGTTAGTGAAGAGCAGAGAGTTTGTGAGGAAAGCGGAAAAACACAGAGAGTTGCTAAGGGATTGGGGGCTTTGCTGTGGAAGGGAGAGGAATTGAAGCCATTCTATAACAATTACTTCAATAATCAAGGATTAAGGTATAATTCATTCTTAAATTTCCAAGTTGTAGTTTTTATTTAGGTTCTCTGTAAATTGATTTTTGTGGAGTTGTTGTTCAAACGTTGATTGTAGGATGTAGGTTATGTTGTAGAATCTATTAATTATCATATTTGAGTGTTGTTTAAATTATTAAATTCATGAGAAATTGGGTTGAGGAAGAAAAGGAAAATCACAGTGTTTGTGTTCTTATAATAGGGCCATAGAAAGTACCAAATTTCTTGTTCAATATATGATGTAATCTGTAACTTGTTGATGGATTATGATAATATGTTAAGAAATGAAAACAATGCAGTTTAAATTATGTCAATTGATTGAAAAACAAATTCGTGGTGATTAAATTCGTTAAAGGTGTCAAAAATGGAGTTTTCATGAGAAAACATGAAATTTAAGGAATAAAAATAGTTTAATTTGATGTGTAATTGTTCTAAGTTAATGAATATGTGAGGAAACATGTATTTGTTAGTTTTATATCAGTTGGATGTGCTAATTTCACAGTTTGATGGGTGAAATTTGTGTTTGTTGGGCTAAAAACTGCCATCGCTTGAATGCCATCTCTACGTGCTGTTCTAACATCAAGGCAATTGCTATGGTTTAGTAAAAAAAAATAAGCATTGTTCATGCTTGGGTCCCAGCTTTGTGTGGCGCAATTTTGCACACACCTGGCCCGAGACAAATGAGGTCTCTTTTGTTTGCAGTCGTATATCAGACTTGTGTTAGTTTAGTGTGTATGTTAACAATGTTAAAACATGATATAAACTATAATAACATATGTTAATGTGTTGAAATGCAAAGTGCAAAGATTTGAAATAATTATTTAAATAAGTTATAAAATGAAACCAAATGAGATGTTTTCGAAAGATAGAGTTGATCGATTAAGTTATGTTGATCAATGTGTAATTTCAGATTCGTTAAGTATATTTAACCTACATGGTTAGGTGCTAAGTTAGGGTTGTGACTTAAATGATGGTTTAAACCTTAAAGTTAATATTCTTGCGATTAATTGTTGTTGCGATTTCAATGATATATGTAGGATAATTGGAGATTATTTTCATTTGTGTAGCTTATAATCAAGGCAAGTTCTCTAACCCTACTTTTATAATTGTGCAAGTTTCTAAACCTTATCTCCTTACGATTGAGCAAGTTTTCTAACTCTACCTTGTTAATATTGAGCAAGTTTCTAAACCTTAACTCTTTACATTTGAGCAATCTTTTGAACTTCATTCTTTTCATATTGAATGCAAGTTTCCATTCTTATATTATTGTTGTTCAAGTAATTGAGCAAGCCTAATCTATCTTGAGTATGTCTGTACAAGTTCTTATAACCTAATTCGTTATAACGAGCGAGTTTTACTTACGTAATTATTATCTAAAGCATATATTGTTCTAATGCATCGATTCAAATGAGATTGTTCTAACACTTATGGTTATAACATTTTTCTTGTATATCATGTTTATTCAATCACATATTGTTGTTATCCGATCTTTAACCTTGATAGCCTTGTTCAGTTGTACATTCTTGTATTAAACCTTTATTGACAGAAATTGAATTGTGTTCTAAAATTCTAGAAACACTGACAAGCTAGTTCCAAACTAAGCTTTCTTTAGTGCGGAAATTCTAAATTCAAACTGAGACGAACAACCCTAACATAGGGGATTTTGTACGTGTAACGTTTAGATGTTTGTGCACAATACATAGTACAAAGGGTGATCCCCTAAGTAATGTTAAGAAGGGTCCATATAGTCTAAATGATCATTAAGGTTGGGTAATAATACCTAAGTACCGGGGACATAGTTCGTGGTCTTAAGACCCTCAGATAATTAAAGTTCGAACTTGTTTTCTAGTTTGATTTGTAGAACAAGTTCCATATTGTTCAGCTTTTGTTGTTCACTCTCATGTTATTACCATTGCTACTTTCTATATCAGTGAGCATTTGTTTGCTCACTCTTGCGATTAACACTGCAGCAAAAGTGGAGAAAGTTGATGAGCCGTCGACTAGCAAAGGCAAGGGCAAGATGTCCAAATGATGAAGACTTTTTAGAATTTTATTTTTATGAATTATGTTAAAGACTTGTTTTAATATGTGATGTATTCCGCAAACTTATGTAATAATTTTAAGGTTAGATTACCTGGGATTGTTTTCTTTAGATGTGATGTAACCCTTTAAAGGGAGAGATTATTGTTTAAGTTATTTTAATTATGTCTTTATCCTTTATTATGGGTAGTTAGATGTAATAGTTTTTGATAAATGAGCACCAAATCCTATGGGAATGAAGTACCTGGATTTGGGCACAGGTTGGTATCAAAGCTTTAAGTTATGAACCTTAGGTGGGGAAACCTTCGGAAGTAACCTTTAAGGAAATAGAAAACATAGAGATGTTCAACTCTTATCGTGTTTTAAGGAATGGATTAAGGTATCCATTGGAGTTAAATAATAAAAGACATTATGTGCTATGTGTTAAAAACTTATGTGCTCGCGAGTATTGAAAAATGTTAAGTAAAACTTAAAATATTTTGTTGTCAGGATGTCTAACGAAGGAGGATCCAGTCCAGCTAGAGAGGTGATACCTTAGATACCTATAGATGATGAGCCCTGGGAATAAAATCTACTATCTTTTATGATTTAAAAAGTTTTTCATCACTTTTATCGCTGAGACTCAGCTTAATAAATAATCTACATCATCCCTGCACTACGGCCAAGGATATTCATTAGTATCACGACCACAAATTATCCATGCACTACGGGCCAAGGATATTCGTGTATTCATCAATGGTCATGATCATGCCAACAACCGTCCCATCAATGCACTACGGGCTAATGAGGACTTTTACCACATCATTTGTAACATTACTACCATGATTATACCGAATAATCCTCGGTCATAATCATACCAAGTCCATCTACATGCACTAAGGTGCCATATATATGACTTTCAATAAAATATAAACATGAGGATGGTGACAATGATATAAAATTCAATAAAACAAGTTCAAGAATTAATTTATCCAGAACTAATAACGCCCAAATTGTTAACATAATACTTTTTGTAGAGTAAAATTAAAGAATGCTCGTAAGAATATTTCCATGAAAAGATCTCGGATGAAGCCTTGAAATATCAAGGATATTCCACTAATTTCATGGAGTATAGAAGTCAAAACTTTAACCAACCGAGTATAATAAAGAATGGAATAACAAAAGAAATCACCGGGCATGTGATAGACCGCATACGCAGTTTATTCCAACAGAATATATAAATAACGGAACCAGTCCCAGAAAACGCCGCATGCACAAGATATTCCAATAGATTAATAAAGATGAAAACAGTCCCACAGAAACGCATGCATACATGATATTCAACCAATGTAATAATAAAGATGGAACCAGTGTCCGCCAAGTAAAACGCATTGCATAAGATATTTCAATGTAATAATAAAGATTTTAACCCGAATTCCCATGTAAAACGCATGCATGTGATATTCCAATGTAATAATAAAGACGGAACCAGTCCGGCAGAAAATGCATGAATATGATATTCCAATGTAATAATAAAGAATGAAATAACAATAGAAATCACCATGCATGCGGTACTTCACATAGACAGGTTATTCCAACAGAATAATAAATAACGGAACCAGGTCAGGAAAAATTCGCACCGATAGGATGTTCCAACATAATAATAAAGAATGAAATAACAACAGAAATCACCATGCATGCGGTACTTCGCATAGACAAGTTATTCCAACGTAATGATAAAGAATGAAATAATAGAAGAATTTCACCATGTATGCGGTATTTCGCATAAACTGGTTATTCCAACATAATAATAAAGAATGGAATAACAACTCTTACGAGTATTGAAAGAAATAATTCTCTTCACGAATACGAAAGAAAAATACCCCTTACCTTAGAAGAAACTGGATATTGGAATAGAAAGGTAGCTGACTTCTCTTCTTCTTTCTCTCTATAATTTATCTTTTAAGAGTTTTAATGAATTCGTAAGAAATAATGAAGGAATGAGCTTTTATTTATAGGAGAATGGACTGAATAGTAACTAATTCATGAACGGTCCAGATTGATTTACTTTTAAACGGACGGTCCATATTAAAACTTAAAGCAACGGTCCATACTGATTCACTATTAAAACTTTAAACCAACAATCTATATTGATTTACTATTAAAACTTTAAACCAATGATCCATATTGATTTACTATTAAAACTTTAAACCAGCGATCCATATTGATTTACTATTATAAATTCAATCAACGATCTGAAAAATTAGCACATCTCCTCATGGAATAATATTGTACCCAAAAATAATTTGGACCGAAAAGAAATATATTGTTCGGGTGAATAGTAACTCGTGAATAGTAACTCATGAATAATAACTCGTGAATAGTAACTCATGAATAGTAACTCGTGAATAGTAACTCATGAATAGTAACTCGTGAATAGTATTCTGACACAAAAAGTGTCCCGAATACCCGATTGAACAATATAATCTCCAGACATCAATTATCATCGGAATAGATGTCGATTTCTACTAATACAAATAATCCCAACACAATGGAACTATCAAATTCATCTTTAATCAACACGAACTTATTCATCATTAATATTATAACTCACAATATTTAACAACCAGGTTGTTCCCAAGAAAGAGGGGGCTTTCCAATAAGGATTTCTCCCTATTGGCGCGCAATTAGGTGACCAAACCTCTCCTTGATAGAACTTCTAGACATTGTAAATATTGTAATTTAATAATATGAATAACTTTGTCGTCTCAATTATTGATTTAATAATATAACATATAATGCAGATGATACTGTGACAATAATTGAATCAATAATATGAGAAATATGATGCAACAATAATTGAGTATAACTGAGTGACTTCTCACGTAAGCATCAATAATCAATACAAGCAAGCTACTATGCAATCAATGCCATTCATCAGTATTTACTACCGAGTAGTTCAACAGTATTAACGGTAAAACTTCCACCGTTATTTTCATAAAAATATTTTTGTCGTTTTCTCAATCTGACAATAATTCTGTTGTGGGGTCCACCAATGATTGCGCCGTTGTACGGATATCCCTACTAAAATGAATATTCCCCGACCAATCGAATATAATACAACAACTTGCATACTTTGCAAAATTTATAAATACTACCCACAATTATAACATTATCTCAAATCCACATCATAATATTCAAAAAAAATATTTCGAGAAAATTAATCTTTATTCGTAAAATTTGGGATTTTACATTAGGGTTAGTGTTCTTACCTTTTCAAGCAACTTTTGAAATCTGACTTTGTGATCTTAGTACTAACTATTTAAGAGTTTTTGTGGCTGATTATATGATGTATTACAAGTATGAAATCGTTGGTTGGCTATCTCAACACATAACCTATATGTAGCAAATTCAAGTATGGGTAGTTTACCTAATTTCATTAGATTGTTGACAACTAAGGCATGGATCAGTCTTAGGTGTTAAAAGACTGATGGTGGGGGCTATTTTAAGACACATGTTGCAAATCTTATAAGTAGTGAGTCATAGATTTAAGCTTATCATCATATTTTGTAAGATAAAGGGCATTTTAGTCATTTCCCCTATACTAAGGGTACTTTAGTAATTTGTCAATCAACTTTGAAGATAATTTAGTCAATTCACATATGTAAATACTTTAATTTTTATTACTTATGTACATGGTTATTAGGGTTTGACAAATTAAGGATTAAGGTTACTAATCTTGTAATTATGGTTTAATATTTAAGTTTAGGGTTTATTGATTTAACCCTAAGTTTTTTTTCCACATTCTTAATTAAGGTTTATTTATTTACTTTTTAGGGTCTACTCCCAATATCAAACCTTACCAAATCTTATTTCAATTGTTGTAACATTAACATACATAAATTTATAATTTGTAATTATAATTAACATTCTCAATTTATTGATAAATCCTAATTTAGGTTCGGATTATTACATTCACTCCCCCTTATAAGAATTTTGTCCTGAAATTAAAAACATAATTATATAAATAAATGTGGAAATTTTTCTCTCATCTTATCTTCCAGCTCCCACGTAGCTTCTTCAATATCATGATTCTTCCATATCACCTTAACTAACTATATAATCTTGTTTCTCAACACTTGTTCTTTTCGATCAACTATTTATACTAGAACTTCCATATACGATAAATCTTTCTCAATCTGAACAGGTTCATAGCTTATAACATGTTTGTAATCTGATTTATGTGGACGTAGTACTGACATATGAAACACATTATGGACGTGTTCTAACTCAAGGGGTAATGATACCTCATACGCTACTTCACCTATTCTTCATAAAATTTGAAAGGGTCCGATGAATCTTGGGCTTAATTTTTCTTTCTTTCCAAAATGAATCTTGCCCTTCCACGGGGATACCTTCAAGAATACATGACTCCCAACGTTAAACTCTCGCAACTGTCTGTGTTGATCTGAGTACTTTTTCTGTCTTTCTTGAGATGCTTGCAATATTTGGCGTATAAGTCGAATCTTCTCAGTAGTTTGCTGAACTATCTCAGGACCTAGCATTTTTCTTTCCCCAACTTCATCCCAGCACCAGGGTGTTCTACACTTTCTACCATACAATGCTTTATATGGTGGCATCCCTATGCTGGCATGATAACTATTATTGTAAGCAAACTCTACCAGTGACAATTGATCTTCCCAACTTCCCTTGAAATCCATGATACAAGCTCACAACATATCTTCCAACGTTTGAATGGTTCTCTCGCTTTGTCCATCTGTTTGAGGATAATAGGTTGTACTTAATCTCAACTAGGTTCCCAAGTGGTTTTGAAGACTTCTCCAAAAATTTGAAGTAAACCATGGGTCTCTATCTGATACTATAGATATAGGGACTCCGTGTCTAGAAATGATTTCATTTATATATAATTTAGCTAATTGGTCCAGGGTATAAGAAATTTTAATAGGCAAGAAATGAGCTGATTTGGTGAGACGATAAACTATTACCCAAATGGCATTGTGTCCTTTTTGTGTGAGAGGAAGTCCTACAACAAAATCCATGGTGATGTGCTACCACTTCCACTTAGGAATCGGTAGAGGTTGTAGCAATCCGCTTGGTCTTTGATGCTCGACTTTCACCCTTTGGCATGTGAGACACTTGCTTACCCATTCCATTATCTCCCGTTTCATGTTCGACCACCAAAAGTGCTGACTCACGTCTTTATACATCTTAGTACTCCCACTTAAGAGTTGTAATTTCAACGAAATTTCCTCTTTAGTCTTGGTGTAATGACAAACTTAGAGTTATGAGCTGCTTCGAGAATTTCCTCTTTTAGTGATGGTACCGATGGAACCCAAATTCTATCTTCAAACCTCAACATCCCATCCTATCTATTCAAAATTTGACATTTTTGTCTTGAGTTATTTCTGTTTTACACTTCTAACACACTTCATCTTTGTCTTGTAGCTCTTTGATTCTATCTATCAAAGTGGAGTTAGTTTCCATCACGAATAACTTTTGATTAGGGTCAGCTGGAACTAGTGCTTCAATCGCAAGCCTCTCAAATTCTTTTATCAGTACTTCATTGTTTGTTATGATATTCAACTTTTCTTGATTCTTTCGGCTCAATACATCCGCAACCACGTTCGCTTTACCGGGATGATATAGAATTTCGCAGTCAAAATCTTTTATTAACTCTAACCATCTTCTCTACCTCATATTTAACTCCTTCTGTGTAAAAATATACTTCAGACTTTTATGATCTGTGTATATTTCACACTTTTCTCCATACAAATAATGTCGCCAAATCTTCAAATTAAGTAAACAACACCGCGACCAGCTCCAGATCACGAGTAGGATATCTTTTCTCATAATCCTTGTGTTGTCGCGAAGCATAAGTGATCACCTTCCGATGTTGCATCAAGACACACCCTAATCCACTATATGAAGCATTATTATACACAACGAGACCTCCAGTATCATCGGGTAAAGATAATACTGGCGCACTACTTTAACAAGTTCTTTAACTCCTAAAAACTCTCTTCACATTTGTTTGTCCACACATACTTCACCATTTTTTGAGTTAAATTGGTTAACAGGGTTACTATTTTTGAAAAATCTTTTATAAAACGTCGGTAGTACCCTGCTAAACCAAGAAAATTTCGTACTTCGATTGGAGTTGTTGGTTGATCCCAATTCATAATTGTTTCTATCTTTGCTGGATCTACTGCTACCCCATTTTTATCAATCACATGACCTAGAAATTGAACCTTCTCTAGCCAAAATTCACATTTTGAAAATTTTGCATAGAGTTATTCCTTCCGCAATATCTCTAACACCTTTCTGAAATGTTCTGCATGTTCCTCTTGTGTCTTCAAGTATATCAAGATATCATCAATAAAAACCACCACAAATTTATCCAGACATGACTTAAACACCCGATTCATCAAGTCCATAAAAGCTGTCGGTGCATT
Source organism: Panax ginseng (assembly GCA_020205605.1). NCBI lineage: Eukaryota > Viridiplantae > Streptophyta > Magnoliopsida > Apiales > Araliaceae > Panax > Panax ginseng. Next base: position 63,478,866 of record CM035144.1, on the reverse strand, counting down.
CGTTAACCCAAAAGACATCACAAGAAATTCGTAGTGTCCATATCGAGTCTAAAATGCTGTCTTTGGTACATCTTCTTTCCTCACTTTCAGTTAATGATACCCCGATCGTAAGTCAATCTTCGAAAAATACTCAGCTCCTTTTAATTGATCAAATAAGTCGTCAATTCTTGGTAATGGATACTTATTCTTTATGGTCAACTTATTTAATTCTCGATAATATATACACAATAAGTCCCATCCTTCTTCTTTACAAACAACACATGTGCTCCCCATGGTGAAACACTAGGTTGTATGTATTTCTTATCTAGGAGTTCTTGTAATTGAACATATAATTCCTTCAATTCTACTGGTGCCATCCTATATGGTGCCTTCGAGATTGGTGTTATACCAGGTGCAAGGTCAATCACAAATTCAATTTCTCTGTCAGGGGGAAGACCAGGTAGGTCATTTGGAAATACGCCAGGAAACTCATTTACTACAGGGATTTGATCTAACTTTCCCCCTTCCTTACGTGAATCAATCACATAGGCCAAGTAACCTGTACTACCTTTTTTAAGTAATCTCTTAGCCTGCATAACTGTTAAACAACGAACTTGTTTTGGTGAACAACTTCCCTTAAATATTACTTTCTTCTTTGAAGATGTTCCTAAATTTACTTGTTTTTGCATGCAATCAATTATGGCCTTATGACTAACCAACCAGTCCATTCCCAGAATCACATCAAACTCTCCCAACTGTATAGGAATAAGGTTTATCAGAAATTTGTGTCCTTGAATTTCTACACTACTATTTTTATGTATCATGTGAACATGAATTATCTCCTTGTTAGCAATTTCTACATTAAATGGCACGTCCAGGTATTCACATGGCATTTTCAATTTCTTAGCAAAATTCACAGATTCAAATGAACAAGAAGTGCCAGAGTCAAATAACACATAAGCATTTTCAGCATCGATCGGAAGAATACCTGTTACCACATCTTGCGCTGCAATAGCATCCCTTACCGTCATGTTGAATGTTCGTGCATTCAGGCGATTTTGAGCAACTCCTGCTACTGCTGGTCCGAGGTTGTTTTGAATTCCTCCTACATTAGCCTTTTTGGGTTTTGGTAAAAACTTAGCCACATGTCCCTCTGCTCCGCAGTTGAAACATTTAATATTGTTATTCTTGCTCTTCTTCTTTGGACAAAAATTTAAGTAGTGACCATCCTCTCCATATGTATAACATTTTGTTTCACTGAAGTAGCAAACTCCCTTGTGACCTTTGCCACAAATTTGACACCGTTCATTCTTTGGATGGGTATTACTATTTCCCCCCCCCCTTAAAATTACCTCCTCCTTTCTCCGAATTACTTAGAAATGCCACCTCCCATCTTCTTTTGTTGTTATTGTTCCCACCATTGTTCCCTTTCCCTGTGTTATTCCTTTTTTCCTTATGAAACTTTTGTAGAGCCTCTCCCTCCTTTTCAGCTATAGTTGCTTTTTCAAGAATATCTAAAAACGTCTTCACTTGAAATACCGATATTTTACTTCTTATTTGAGGTTTCAACCCTTCTTCAAATCGTCTACTTTTTCTCGCTTCAAGATTACACCGTGTGCAAGACAAACCCTAGCCAACTTTGTTAAATTTTCTTTGTGTATTGAGACACCGTCATCTCTCCTTGCTTCAACTCTAGAAACTGAACTTCCATACGATCCTTCATTGACTCAGGAAAATAATTCACAAAGAAAACTTCTTTAAACCTGTCCCATGAAAAAACACCTTCCCCAACTCTAGTTTTGTTAGCCTCCCACCAGTGATTGGCTTCATCTTTCAAGAAAAACGTAGCAAAATCGATCTTTTGATCCACATTCACCTTAGTTACTCTAAACATTTTCTCCATCTCCGTAATCCAAGCTTGAGCTTTGATGGGTTCGTCAGGTCCTCTAAATTTTGGAGGTCCTACTAACTTAAAGTCTTTAAATTGAGTAGCATTTGATGTATTTGGTGCGGCTGGTAACGGGTTTGTTTGTCTTCCTTGTAAAGCCCTAATAGAATATTTGCTAGCGCTTGTGTGGGATTTTGCTCAATGTCTGCCTCAGTCACTTCTCGTTGAGGTCTTTTTCGTGGTGGCACTTTTCTAAAAATAAAAAAAACACTGGGTATAAAGAACCATTCGAATAATCCACATTTTAATTAAACAGAAACTAGTATTTCATAGATACTATTTTACATATATATAACTAATGATTTATAGAGTATCATTAGACAGACGCTAAACAAACAAATACATAACTGACGTAGTGATTTATATTTATCACTAGTTACGCACTAAATATTTTCCCTAACATGTTGGGAAATATAATATACTATAGATCATTTCTTCTTCTCAGCTAACTTTCTCTTTTTTTATCTTCAACTCTTCCTCCAATTTCCTAATTCTTTCTTCCAGGTCATTAATTTCCTGGCCTAAAATATTCTCGGATTGGTTTATCGAAGATTCTATAACCGATACTGTCGCACTCGATCCTACTCCTTCCTACAAGTCTGGATTAGGATGTATTGCTTGTAATGGTACTGCTTCAATCGGTGTGTCATACACTATCAACTACTTATCTTTTGTCATCCTATAATATAATTTATTATCTGGATTAGCACATAAAAATATTACAATTCATTTTATATTACCTCACTTCCTCTAATAAGTTTATCTTCTTATTATCCCCTTCACAACTCTAATTCCTTCAAGGTTATAGCCTAAGGTATTATTTCTTAAGGTTTCTAACCTAAGGCTTTGATACCAAATTGTGACGCCCCCAAACTCCCTACACTCCTGTAGCAGATTTGGTGCTCACGTAAATATTCTATAAGAAAATAATTTCTATCAATCCAAGATTCATAGTATTCAACAGATATTAACCCTCGTCAGAATCATTATCATGATGACCACTATCACTTAGATGTATAGATTTATAATCTTACATATATCTCTTTCATATCAATAATTCCTATTCATCTGACATTCATAGTACCAATGACAAGGTTGTTCCTAGAACCAAGGGGCGCAACCTCAGTTCGTACAGAACTCACTTGGCATCAAATACCCTCATTCAGATAAATAGTTGATATTAATACTGTACTTGATTTCTAGTTCTTAGCCCAAAAGATAAAAACTAAACAGTTTATATACCTAAAAACTTAATACACAAACCTAGTTCATAATTATTACATTTAAGTCTTACAGAAATAAAAATAACTTAAACTATTACAGTCTTCTTCTAGCCACAAGAATGCACAGTTGAACTTCCCAAAATATCAGTCACAGCTGCAAAGGAAAATAATATTTGCAAGGGATGAGCTTTTAAAAGCTTAGTAGGTGTTAGAAATGTGTAACATATACTCACACTATAATTGAATAGATGAACATATAGTTCAGAAATTTTTCCAAATATATATATATACTGAGATTTATCTGCCAAACCCCGTACATTACGAGTTACTGTCAATCATATAGACTTAGAAACCCGGGTTGATTCGCTCAACCACACATCCTAGGAGTATACATATTATCCTGTTAATTAACCCCCTGTCATTGCTATAAATGTCGATCATAAAACCCCGGTCAGTATATGACTGCCGGTCATAATAGTGTCAGTATATATATTTTCACCAAACACCATTGTTTTTCCACAATTTATAGTTTGATATCAAATCAAATACATTTTACGCAAATAACAATTCATATGATTTGGTTACACTTGAACAATAAGCCATAACCCTTTTAAACAAGGGACTTTCATATCACATCAGTATAATAAGTACATTTAATACAAAATTAAATGTATATAAAAAACTTGCTTGTTCGGAGAATCGTTATCCTAGGTTATTCAAGCCGTCTATGCAACCTAAATATGATTTATATCAATTATTAGAAATAATCTTAACCGATAACTAGTCAAACTATTAGTGTCTGGGCTGTATTTGAAGTCCATTCAGTGTTTTATAACTTGTTTAGAAAGTTTTTCGAATTATTTTCCTATTAAACTTTGTTTAAAAGTTTAAATATTACTTTAAACAAGTTAATTTTTATTTATTATAATTTTTAGAAGCTTAAAATAACTTCTCAATAATTAATAATAATTTTCTTAATATATTATTAAATAAAATGATTTTTAAAATCATTATTACTATTTTAAATAATTAATAATTAGTCATATTGATTTTTAAATCATCAATATTAATTTTCAAATAATTTATTAATATTGATAATGGTTTTTAAACCATTAGTTTCATTTTAAAATAATTTATTTTTATTTAAAATGAATTATTTCTATTTTTTACTAATTTATTTATTAGCATTATTAAATAATTTTGTAATCATTAATATTTAAATAAATTCAATATTAATGAAATCTCATGTCAAAATATATAAAAATATTTATTATAATTTAAAATGTATTTTAAAAATTTATTATGAATTTATAATAATTAATTTGTATTTATTCTTATTTATTAATATTATTTTCAATATTTTTCAGCTAATTATCGCTAAAGGCCTCTTCAGTGACAGAATTGTCGCCAATGGTGTTCTTCATCAACTGAAGAACACGAAAGTCAACGCTTTGGTGACAGGTTTGGCTGACTTTAATTTGTTACTGACAATTGTTTTTGGTTGTGAAAAAGGTTCAACATGGTAGTATTGATGTAGCACTATAAGTATATAACATGTTTATGGTCTAGTTTCATCATTACAGAAGGTTATGGTTGGTAAAAATGAGCATCAAAGCATGATCTTGAGTTTCTAGGTTACCTAGAAACTCGGTCAACGTCAGTCTTCCCATTTCAAGGCTTAATAACAAGGATTCTATGTATTGGGTAAAGGTTCCATTGTATAAAACATCTAATATTTATGTCATATTACAATAGCATGCCCTCTAAAAGCTCATAACAACATCAGAGGATCGAATTTGAGGCTGGTCAAACTGGCTGTCAGACATAACTTTAAAACTTTCTGGGTTACCCAGAATTCTGTGTTTCCAATTTTGAGTTCATACTTTTGAGCGATCATAACTTTAAATATGTTGATGTAATGGTCATTTGATTGTTATGGACATGTAGTCCATCCTTCAGTGTACAGAAATGATATCATTAGGGATCTTATAACTACCACAGTTGTCAGATCTAAGATGACAGAAATCTTGTCAGACCTGTTCTTGAAATTCTGGGTTTTCCAGAAAATTTTCTGTGGACGGTCAATGGGTTTTGACCTTAAATAACTTATGATCCTTACATGTTTTGGCTCTGATTTCAATTCTATATTACTCAGCTCATGTCATAGTATACTCACCATACATTTAACATCTAAAACAGTTAACATGTTAAGATCTAAGAGGCCTGACATTACGCTGTCAAACAATATTTTTAGGGTTCATGACTGCTATCAAAAATCTTCATTTTTATGTACTTAAACGTTATGGATTCATGATTAGGCAACCCAGATCACTAAATAGCATGTTATATCACAAATATAAACATTAAATTATAACTTTTAATGTGGCTTCAAAGATCTAGGGTTAGGGTTAGTGTTCTTACCTTTTCCAGCAACTTCTGAAATCTGACTTTGTGATCTGAGTACTAGCTGTTTAAGAGTTTTTTGTGGCTGATTATATGATGTATTACAAGTATGAAATCGTTGGTTGGCTATCTCAACACATAACCTATATGTAGCAAATTCAAGTATGGGTAGTTTACCTAATTTCATTAGATTGTTGACAACTAAGGCATGGATCAGTCTTAGGTGTTAAAAGACTGATGGTGGGGGCTGTTTTAAGACACATGTTGCAAATCTTATAAGTGGTGAGTCATAGATTTAATCTTATCATCATATTTTGAAAGATAAAGGGCATTTTAGTCATTTCCCCTATACTAAGGGTACTTTAGTAATTTGTCAATCAACTTTGAAGATAATTTAGTCAATTCACATATGTAAATACTTTAATTTTTATTACTTATGTACATGGTTATTAGGGTTTGACAAATTAAGGATTAGGGTTACTAATCTTGTAATTATGGTTTAATATTTAAGTTTAGGGTTTATTGATTTAACCCTAAGTTTTTTTTTTCCACATTCTTAATTAAGGTTTTCTTATTTACTTTTTAGGGTCTACTCCCTATATCAAACCTTACCAAATCTTATTTTAATTGTTGTAACATTAACATACATAAATTTATAATTTATAATTATAATTAACATTCTCAATTTATTGATAAATCCTAATTTAGGTTCGGACTATTACATTCACTCCCTTTTATAAAAATTTCGTCCTGAAATTAAAAACATAATTATATAAACAAATGTGGAAATTCTTCTCGCATCTTATCTTCCAGCTCCCACGTAGCTTCTTCAATATCATGATTCTTCCATATCACCTTAACTAACGATATAATCTTGTTTCTCAACACTTGTTCTTTTCGATCAACTATCTATACTAGAACTTCCACATACGATAAATCTTTCTCAATCTGAATAGGTTCATAATAATAATAAATAGTATTTAAAATTGTGTTTAACATATTTAATTGGACTTTGTCTTTTGGTTGGGTCAAAAATTGTATTTAATTAATGTAGAATATAATAATTAAATGATTATTTAATTTGGGCCTTAAAACTAAGTGGGGTCTAATTTATAATTATGTAATTTTAAAATCCTATAAAAAGTTGGAGAGTTAATAAATTTATTAATTAATAAAATCTGTTTGTAACAGCCGCCAGAAATTCTTGAACAAGAGAATCCGAGAAATAATGGTGTCAACATGCAAATGTTGAGGAAATGAATGTGAATGGTTATGATCAGCCGGTGGTTCCAATGTATGTATGGTTGGAAAGGTTTTAGAAGCAGAAACCACAGACATTCATTTCAGCTCCGACTCTAATTGATGTAGAGAATTGGATTTCTCACCTAGAGAAGATCTTTGATGTGTTGGGGTGCTCAGATAATCAGAGAGTATTGCTTGCAGTTTACAAGCTAGAAGGGGATGCACAGAGGTGGTGGAAAGCGATGAAAACAACAAAGGGTGACGGTTATGTTGAAACACTTGGTTGGGTTGAGTTTTGTGAGGTCTTTTATTAGCAGTATTTTCCAGCTGCTGATAAAGAGGCCTATGCCAGAGAGTATCTGTTTATTCGACAGAAAGATGATGAGTCCATCACGGATATCATGACGAGGTTCACCAGTTGGCGGTGCTTTGCGGAACTGCGCAGGACCGCAGCCGAACAAAGTGAGAAGTTCAAGTGGCAGATTCATTATAGGTATCACCAGCATCTTATTAACAACAAATTTGTATACGTGTCAGCAGTGGTCAATGCGGCCAAGAATATTGAGATGGAGTGATAGGACTTTAGGTCTTCTAAACCGGAAGGGAGTCGAAAGAGGGACAGAGATGACCAGCAGGGTCAAACTTCAGGAAAACATGGGAAGAATTAGGGTGGTCAGTGGAACAAGAACCGTGGTGGCCAGCAAGGGCAGTGGCGTGGCCAGAATCAAAACAGGGGTTATCAGCAGACTCCTCAGCAAGGGCAGAATCGTCAGCTTCAGCTACCTTGGCATGGTCAAAATCGTTAGCAGTGGCAAAATTGTTAGCAGGGACAGAATCAGGGTCGTTATCCGGGACCAGCTGGTGGGGGTAACCCAAATATTATTCCGATAGCTTCTTGGTCGGGGAATATTCGTTTGACAGGGAATATTCGTACGACGACACAATCATTGGTGGACCCCACAATGGAATTATTGTCGGATTGAGAAAATGACAAAAATATTTTTATGAAAATAACTACGAAGTTTTACCATTAACTGTTGAAACACCGTGTTAAAAAATACAAAGAATACGCGTGGTTGCATAAAGAGCACCAGTATTGATTATTGATGCTTACGTGAGAAGTCACTCGCTTTTGTTCAATTATTGCTACAAGAATTGTTGCATAGTATCTCACGTTATTTGATTTAATTATTGTCAATATTTTATATATTATTAAATCAATAATTGAGATGATTTGGTTATTAATATTATTATTTACAATATTAACGATATCTAGAAGTTCTCGCCAGGAGAGGTTTGGTCACCTAATTACGCTACCAATAGGGAGAAATCCTTATTGAAAGCCCCCTCTTTCCTGGGAACGACACGGTCGATTAATATTGTGAATTATAATAATAATGATAAATGTTGTTAAATATATTGAAATGCCTTTTTATGAAGTCACGTAAGTTTTATATATATATAAATTTTGTTTTATTAGTATTATTAATGTAATAAAATGTAAAAGTTTTTATATAAAATAGAATACTTTTATAAAGTTATTTGTTTTATTAGACAATAATTTGAATATAATATATTATATTATGCATAGTGTTTGTATAGTGCCTGCATAGTGTTTGCATAGTAAAATCTTTTTATATAAAACAAAATACTTTTATAAAGTTATTTGTTTTATTAGATTTTAAATAATATATATATTTTATAAATAGAATATATTATATTTTATTGCATAGTATCCTTTCTATTTTTCCTATAAATAAGATGCTTAGTTAGAATTGAAAATCACACCAGAAGTTCAGAGAATTCTCTTTCTATAATCTTGAGCGTATTTCTTTAGAGTTTTAAGAAGCTTTGAGCGTAGTGCAAGTTTTCTTCAAGTATATCCCCGCCCTACCCATCAGAGTACTCTTCTTTATAAAGTAAGGGATATTATTTGTTGTACTCGTAATAGGTATTATTTCTTTCGTATTCATGAATAGAACTTCTGTTATTCCATTCCTTATTATTCTGTTGGAATAAGCTTTATATGCGAAGTACCGCATACATGGTGAAATTCTTCTGTTATTTCATTCTTTATTATTATGTTGGAATAACTTGTATGCGAAGTACTGCATACATGGTGAAATCCTTCTATTATTTCATTCTTTATTATTCTGTCGGAATATCCTGTCTGTGCGTTTTCGAATGACCTAGTTCCATTATTTATTATTCTGTCGGAATATCCTATCTGTGCGTTTACGCATGACCTGGTTCCACTCTTTATTATTCTGTTGAGAATAACCTGTCTATACGGTCTATCGCATGCATGATGAATTCTTCTGTTATTCCATTCTTTATTATTCTGTTAGAATAAATTGTATATGTGGATTACCACATGCATGGTGAATGATCCTTTGTATTTTATTCTTTATTAAATTGTGGAAATGTTCTGTCTACGTTGATTACCGCATGGCGGGTGAAAATCTATTTGCAGTTTCGTAATTTTTGTGACCCTCAAAAATTCTAGAAAGTCATAATATAAGCATTGGACTGTTGATTATAATGAAAGTCATAATAAAAGCATTGGACTGATGAAAATTATGGGTATATGTAGTATTAGTAAGTGTTATGATGAGTTATGTTGGTTATTATGTGAAAACATGAAAGTTTCTTAGAAATCACAAAGAGTTGAAAATCAGATTTTTGGTGAAAATAGAACATGAAATTCAATTGACCATATCTCCTATTATATTTCAAATTTTTGAGTGTGGTCAAGTTTCAGAGTTAGATCTATGAGTTTTCTAACTTATCCATGTGGAATCACTGGAAAAGGTGTTGTAGATTTTCGTATGGACTGATTTTAGCAAAGGAGTCAAAAACTGAAAAGTACTAAAAAAGCTACTGCCCATAAATTTAAAAGGGCATTTTCGGCCACTTAATTTGTGAGAAAAGTCCTAGCCTTTTGGGACATAGAAATATATGGTATAAAGTACCTCCTGTCCAAAAATGAGCTCATTCCGACTTAAAATGATTAAGTTATGACTATTTCAATATTTAGGTTTTTCCAATGAAAAATGCTATAACCGGAGTTCTGTAACTCCGATGACCATGAAATTTATACTGGAAGCTCACGTTAACATGTGTAAGATCCTGCCAAGATTTGAGAATTTCTGGAGTTAAACTTGAGGTAGCTAATTTCTTAAGGAATTAATTAGAAATTGATTTTTGAAAAATACTTAAGGGAGTTGGAAAATTATAAAAAAAATACTTGTTATGTATGAAATATATGTATATATATTTGGACAAATGATAGAAAAATAATAAGTTGATTTGGTAATTTTTCATGAAAATGGTTTAGTTACAAACATATGAGTTAAATATGAGTTAAATATTTGATCGGGACTAAGGTAGTAGTCTATACAGATCACTCAGCTATTCGGTACTTAATTGCGAAAAAAGATGCTAAGCCACACCTTATCAGATGGATTCTCCTTTTACAAGAGTTTGATTTAGAAATAAAGGATAGAAAGGGGATGGAGAACCAAGTCGCCGATTATTTGTCTAGGATGGAAAATAAAGATAAACAGAAAGAGGACAAGTGTGTAATCAACGAGTCATTCCCGGATGAGCAATTGTTTGGGATAAATACATAATTTCCATGGTACACGGACTATGCGAATTATCTAGTGAGCAACGTTCTTCCACCTGATCTTACAAGATAACAGAAAAAGAAGTTTCTTCATGACGTCAAATGGTACATGTGGGACGAACCTTATCTATTCAAGTAGTGCGCCGACAAGATGATTAGAAGGTGTGTGCCCTACAATGAAGTGAAGAACATACTGCATGAGTGTCACTCATCTGCGTATGGGGGTCATTACGATAGTGAACGAACAACGGCAAAGGTGCTTCAAGCCAGGTTTTATTGGCCTACATTGTTCAAAGACGCCCACCAATTTGTTAAAACATGTGATAGATGTCAAAGGGTGGGCAACATATCGAAAAGGAATGAGATGCCACTACAAACGATTTTAGAAGTTGAGATTTTTGATGTATAGGGCATAGATTTCATGGGGCCATTCCCTTCGAACAATCAGTACATTTTGCTCGCAGTGGATTACGTCTCAAAGTGGGTTGAAGCCGCAGCACTCCCATCTAACGATGCCAAAGTGGTTCTCAAATTCCTGCAGAAGAACATTTTTATGAGGTTTGACACGCCGAGAGCTATTATAAGTGATGAAGGTAGTCACTTCTGCAACAAATTATTTACAGCTCTATTGGGAAAGTATGGGGTCAACCATAATGTGGCAATGACTTATCTTCCCCAAACCAGTGGGCAAGCTGAGGTTTCGAACATGGAAGTAAAAAGAGAATCTTGGAAAAAGTGGTAAACCCGAATCGAAAGGATTGGTCGCTCAGGTTGGATGATGCACTATGGGCCTACCGAACTGCGTATAAAACACCGATTGGTATGTCACCATATCAACTACTATACGGAAAGGCTTGTCACTTACCTATCGAGTTACAACACAAGGCTTACTGGGCGATTCAGAAACTCAATTTCGATTAAGCAGTTGTAGGTGAAAAGTGACTACTGCAATTAAACGAGCTCGATGAATTTCAACTTCAAGCCTACGAGAACTCTAAGCTATACAAAGAAAAGGTCAAGCGATGGCACGTCCAGAAAATTATGCAAAGAACGTTTGAGCTAGGGCAATCAGTCCTATTGTTCAACTCACGATTGAGATTGTTCCCAGGCAAGCTGAAGTCAAGATGGTCGGGACCATTCACCATAAAAAGGGTGTTCTCTCATGGTGACGTTGAACTCTAAAGTCGGAATCCATTAAAAACTTTCAAAGTCAACGGTTAACGATTAAAGCACTATTAGGGTGGATAGTCCAACACCGATGTCATCGCCATCACATTATCCGACGTACCATGAACATGAAGTAGTCAGGCTGAATGACTTAATCAAGCGCTAATTGGGAGGCAACCCAATCATACTTTTATTTTTCGTATTTTCATTCATAACTGTTAGATTATAGTTTATAATAAGATCATTAGGTAGGTATTATATTGTATGAGTCTTGTTAATCTCTCAACTATGCTTGAAATGATCTACAAATCTACTCACATGTATGTTTCATAGCTTGCAGATGTCAAAATGTTTATAAAATGAAGTAACATGGGAGAAAAGAAGAGCAAAAAGCTGAGTTAGCAATGAACATGCCCGCCGGGGCGAGGGTCTCCCAAGATAATTAAAAGTGAGCACGCCCGCCGGGGCTGGCTCTTATTTCCTTGTACCCCCCGCCGGGGCGAGGGTCTCCCACATCAGTTAGCAGAATGTATGCCCGCTGGGGCGGGCTTGATATGCCTACTACCCCCCGCCGGGTCCTGAAACTCAACAGACAGATTTGACAGTTACACACGTCTTCTTCTTCCCAATTACAAACTACTTCATACTACTACTTCTCTTTCCTCCTCCATTACAACTTCAACCTCTACCCATTATACACATCATTACGCACGATTTAGTCAGCATAATTCCATCATCTCACCCCATTACTACACACAAACCCATTACCTCCATTAATTACTCCTAACCCTCTCCCTCACATCATCCACTTCTATAAATTCACTCCCTCATACCCCAAAGTCACCACATACTTTCCACTCCTTCTAAAAAAAGCTACGAATTCAACAAGGTATTGTGGTAAGTTTAGAGCAATTGAGTGTGAAACACATTACTACAAATTCTTCATCTTCCCTTACCCTATTTGCCACATAAAATCAACAAGTTTGTAGGAAGAAATCTATATGCACACCAAGTGTTCGATAGTTTGTGTGAACTAAGTTTGGGGGAAGATATTGTTATTAAGGCATCCAAAAATCAATGGCTTTGCAACCCATATCAAAACGACATAGGGGAGAAAGTTCAAGGCCCATACAACCAACACGGACCTTTAATTGCTGTAAATTTGTAAGTGTCGCCGCCGCCGACCGGTACGACTTTATGATGATAAAAGCTCTTACACTGGAGCGAGGATTGGCACCTGATCATGTCGACGGTGAAATGATGCAGCAAATTTATTAGAAAGGTTGGAACAAGTTCACCAAGGAACCTGAGGTCGCCGTTGTCAACATAGTGAAGGAGTTCTATGCGAACGCCGAGGAGAAAGCCCCCTTCAATGCTTATATGCGAAGTCGATTAGTCCCATTCAGCGCTGATGCCCTCAATACCTATTATCAATTACGCGCGCCTCGAAAGTGTCAATATGCTCACCTACACAATTTTGATCCGGACTATGAGGCAATACTCAAAGAAATGACTAAGCCGGGAATAACATGGATTAAAGGTCGAAAGGGAGGCACAATTTTTCATAGCAAAGATCTCAGTCGGTATGGTAAAATTTGGTATGCTTTGTTATGTGCTAAATTGTATCCGTGTCAACACACATTAGACGTGACCAAGGAGAAGGCACTACTTCTATACGTAATTGTACAAGATTTCATCATTGATGTCGGGGCCATAATCTATTTTTCCATTCACCGATGCTTACGAGGAAACTTTTCCGGCGGCTTGCCACACCCATCACTCATATGTGGGTTGTGTCGACAAGCAGGTGTTAGATGGTCGGATGATGAACCCATGCAGATGCCGCTTTAGTTACTTGATTCCAGAATAATTGCACGGTATTCGGTGTGGGCCGGGGGTGAATCCCATCCTAGAGGTCTGTAGAGATTTAGGCACAAAATGCAGCGGAAATAGAAAATAAATCAAATCAATTCCGAAACCCAAAACAGGATCCAAGCGAAACTGAAATTAATTTAGTGGTTTTGATATTATAACGATTATGAAAAAGTTCTGAAATAGCTTCGAATCCTTTACACAATCCAATTAGAACCGCGCCTCTATGGTATCCACACGAACGCCGCACGAACCGTCGAATGATTCTGCAATAAGAGGGACTTGCGGTACTATCCACCAAAGGAACGATTATGAAACTGTTTTCTCTCTAGTCTCTCTAAGAGCGGCTAGGGTTTTTCAATTATGATATATCCCTAAATAGTCATATATATCATATATATAGTAGTTAAAAGGAATTAATCAAATCAAAACCTAATTTCATAAAATCCAAATTTATATATATATATCTTAATTAAGTCTTACTTAATTAATATACATATATACAAATTATCCTTTTAAATTAAATTCATGATTTAAATACTATTAATCATATTAATATATTTAAATCCTTAAAATTTAAATGTATTCCCTTTTAAATTACGTTCTATGTGTGTGACCCTATAGGTTATTATTACGTTGGCAATAATTTTATAATCATATTATAAAATTATAAACAGTGAGTGGCATCTAGTAATGCATCACTGCTACCCAAGTAATAATAAGATCGATGATTCGATGCAACCTTTTCGTGACCAATGTTTCAATGTAATTTAATCCTATTAACCTTAATATCCTAGATTAAACTCGAGTCATGGAATGTGTCATACTCTTCATAATTTAATCTGAGTTTTCTTGATCAATGAGTAGACTATATGAAACAAATCACTATTTGAGCATGGCCATGCATTTCATAGTCCTACTCAACCAAGAGGCCTATGGATATCACCCCTAATATATAGGAGGGTTAAATTCCATCTAGATCACTCATATTCCTCACACGATTCATGATGTACCCAATAATCATCTTTATAGTCGAACCTATTAAAGGTGACATTTGATGATATCAAAGTACATAAATTCTTATGTAGTAATATAGTGATTTTAGGTCGGAGGACCATTAAATCAATATCAATATGAGAATCGCTAATGACACTTTGCATAATGTTCAACGTAGAATTCTCATGGTGGGTCTGTCCAGTACATCGTTCTCTAACATGTACCTATGCATTGACTTAATATCTCATATATTTATGACCAATGAGATTTGGTCATCAGTTAATCCACATACTATCTCAATGCATCATTGTTGTCCCATCAACAATGATACTCGACCAGGGACTTTTAAGAATAATTATACTAATCATAATTATATAATCTCATGTTCAAGTCACATACTTGAAACTATATAATTTGTATCACTATTCTAAGGAATTTTATTATGTTAACATTTATATAACGCAGTAAATAAAATCATAATAAAATCATTCATTTATTCAATCAAATATAATATCAAAATGTTAAGCAATTATATCAAATAATTGGCCTCTAGGGCATAAACTCTAACAAGGTCTAGGTTTTATTTTTCCATCGGTTTCGGAGGACGAAGTTGACGCTGCAGACACCTCGGAGGATGAGGATGCAAGTGTGGGAGATCAAGGAACAGAACAGGTACCGCAGTCCGAGACATTATCTAGTCCTCAGTTTCTTGCTTTTTAACGTCAAATGGATGAGCACAACAAGGCAGCACGTTGGGAGATGCGGTGACTCGTATTGAGGCAAGACCACATATTTGATGCTATGAACACGTCTTTCACTTCACTCAATATGACACTTAAACGAACGTAGGGAAGTCCTCAAGTACTTAATTCGATTATTCTACCAATGAGGACATTTTATTACTTAAGTTTGGGGGATTTAAATACATGTTTGCATTCATTTAGCTCATTTAGGTTTGAATTTGCATTTTGTCATTTAAATTTCTGTATTGCATGACAGCTTAGGTGCATCCGTACTAGCTTAGGTTAATGTTTGTCATTTCATAGTAGATAATCTTGTAATGCATATTGTTATCCTTATATAAAAAAATAAAAATAAAAATTAGTTAGTAAATATTGTGTTGCGTAAGTCCATCAATGTTGTAGTTTATATTATTTGTGGGCCAATGATGTGATTGACAATAAGTTAACAAATACAGTATTGAGTATTAGAACTATGATACAATTTTGGCTATGAATCGAATCTTGAGCTTGTTTGAAACTGGTATAAAAGGATAGCACGATTAACAAACATTTGTGTTGATTGGTCAGTTCAAATTGGTACCTAAATGGTCTCTAAAAGATAATGCTAGAGTGAATGATAAAATGACAAGGATGGACAGTAAAGGCTAAAGTTAGGCAAGAACCTAAGTTTGGGGGATGTTATGTGGGGTATATAAGCTTTATATAGAAAAAAAGAAAAAAAGAAACAAAAATGAATAAACACCGTGGCGTGCTTGTCTAGTTTTGTGGCCTTTGTTACTTGAGTAAGTAAGCCCAAGGGGATTGTCTTTACACCTAGCGCCCTAAGGTCTTAATGGTCTAGGAGTCGTTGGTCGAATGCTCGTTAAGGTAGCCTTGAAAAGCCTAAGGGAATAAGATATTGCATAGCTATGTGTATAATAAAAAAAAATAAAACGGGAAATAAGAGCAAAAAGCCCCCGTGTAAAAAATAAAAAATATATATATAAATATGAATAAAGTATAAGTACCACGCTTGAACTCCCGAGTTAGTGATTGTTTGATTTTAGTTGAAGTTGTCTATTTTTGAAATTTTTAAGTTTGTGCTGCATGATTCCTTCTAAGAGATTAGTTATGTATTGAAATTTGGTCAGTATCGGTGATCATGGATGTTGCACACACACACACACACACACACACTATACCAGTAATGATGGATTGAGATTCGTGGATTTAAACCGAATTATAGATTCGTATTTGGTAATTGGTATTGTATAGTTGCTTGTTTTCGCTGAGGCCGTTAAGATAATCTTGATTCTGCGATATTGTTGGATTTGAAAGCATATAAGTTAAGTCGTATTCATTTCATTGCATTGCATTGTATGTAGTTGTTTTGTGCTCGAGGACTAGCACGGTTTAAGTTTGGGGGATTTTGATAAGTGGATTTTATATACGCAATTGAATATCCATTTCATGCTTATTTGTTGCTAATTCTTTGTGATCATGTTCATTTTTACTTGTTTTATGTTATTTCATGTGTAGAATGGTGGTTATCGCATTCAATGTACATTTGGAGCTATTCGGTGTGAATTGAAGTCAATTAGAGCATAATTGGAAAAAAGTGGAGTACAACTTAAAAGTCAGCAAAGGCATTTGACAGAAGACAGTTCGGCCATGGCATCATTAGTTTATATACTACCGGCTAGGGGGTCTTAATCTCCAATTAGAAGAAGGTAGCCGGTAAGCTATAATAATATACTATATACTACAAGGTGCTTATATAGTATATGACCGTAGCTAAAAGTGTTATTTCTGAAGTGTCCTGTTATGTTTGTAATTCTTTTTGGGCACAGATTTTATCTATTTGCATGGTATTGTAACACTAATTGAAGGGAATTTTGGCTGAGACTTGTGTGTTGGACATGATATGCTCGAGGAATAACAACTTCAACAATACACAAGACATATTACAGAGATCTAAGTTCAGTTTTTGATAGCAAGCGTGGAGAAGTATTTCGAAGGGATTTTCGAGACGATTGCAATTCTAGGCTACGTGAAGGGTGTTTTTAAATATTCTTCGTCTTATACTAATAGTTGTAATTTAAGAATGATATCTATGATTTTTTTCAGTGTTTATTTCGTTGGAAATGAACTAATTCACTTTTTAGGCTTATGATGGATCTTTGAGTGAATCGATGATTTTGTAAACTTTGATTTCTAATTTAATAATCTATCTCCAGTTTATCTATATTGATTTGTGCTTGAATCTATGAATTGCCTGATCAACAATTCTTTGTGGAATTGGATGGTATCGAGAGAGGATATTCAAATCTAGACCTAGTTGATATAGCATGTGTTCATGATTTTGTGAATAGCTTAATCATGATGAATGTTAAGGTAGAGATATGCTTGGCATCACATGTAATTGGATAGAGAACTTATTCTTAAACCTTCTTCAATTGTAATTCAAATAGAGATATAGTGGGTTAGTTGATTAAGGTGTTTAACGGATTTCTATCTTAATTGTTGAGTGACGTTAATACGATATTAGTGCATCGACATGTGGTTAATACTACGTTCGTGTTCTTGATTAATAAATTGGGATAGTGAATTGAATTGGAATAAAGGTGTTATAATCAGAGTGAAGCTTAGGGTGAAATCATAAGTCTAATTCTCCATTAATTATTTAAAATTCTAGATTTTGATATTTGTGATTATTCTTTAATTTAGATTCTTTAATTACAATTATTGAGTTGATTTGTTTAATAAAATTAGGGTTAATAGGAAATTGATAATTGTAAGTTAAGGATATTGCTAGTTAGTCTCTGTGGGAACGATACTCTACTCATCACTCTATTACTTGTTGACCATGTATACTTGCGTGTTATACGTATATAGATTTTACCCAACATGTAGCAGTGTTTCAAAAGATAAGGCCGATGCTTATCCCTTTCAAATGTGACTTAGAATAGAAGTACAATACAATGTGCTAAAAAGCAAGAATTTAATATAAAAGAGATTTTTCTTTGGTTGTTGTCTTGTTGATCTCAAATTTGTTATTACCTTCTGATTTCTCAGTTGCAATCCTTTTTTTACAGATTTGAGAAGGAGCTGATCGTTGATGTAGGAAAAGGAGAACCTGCTGTTGTGATGACTGAAATTGACTTAGAGGAACCTTGTTTTCATGCTCCTCCATTTTATGATTGCAAGGCAAAGACATGAATAGATACAAGTTTACTTGTACCTCATGTGAGACATTCTGAGGATATGAGTTGGGGACTTAAGCTGGTTGACGCTCACAATGAGTTTTGTACTAGTAACAACAATTTGTCTTTGTAATCTGTCATTAATGTAGCACGCCTCTGACGGTTTTGGTCCCTTCTTGATACAAATTTCTACAGCCTTTCTTTCCATTTTTAGGAAAGTAAGCGAGAGTATGTTTTGTACTAAAGTCTAGCAAGAGTTCTGGTTTTTCCTTGTGGTGTTGTTAAAGAAAGAGGCAGAGGTGAGTGTGCAAGTACAATTTATTAATGTCAAAGGAATGCTTTGAGTACATACATATCTGTAATTTGTATGGAATTCTGATTCATTTTTATCTTTGCCAGGCTCAACTAACCAGGCTCATTCCAATTTTTGATGGAATAGTGAACAAGAAGATGGTATTGATAATAGAGAAAAGTGAAATACAACTCAGCTTCAAAAATATGACTAACTAGGACCCAATACTAGACGTGTAAGACAAAACTTATTTGAATCAACCAACACCTTCTATGTATATTTGAGCAGTAAAACTGGAGCAAATCGTATTCCACTCACAGTAGCAAACCTTAAACACCATGTGCATTACACCACAAATACGTACAATGGTACAAAACGTTCTATTGATGTCCATCTCAACATATATAATATTGTAAACCACAAATTATACACTACATACATAACGTGTTGGTTAGATAATGAAAATTATCAAAATTATAACCGATTTAATAACATTAACAACAACACCACATACATTACATTACATTGGAATTTGTATCCATTTTGAGATCAGTAGTGACATTCTTTTTCTTCAGCTATGTATTGACATCGGCAAAGATTAGTTCTCCTTTCTTGGTTCCTGCTGCTGTTATAGCCTGAAATGAAAGGGGAAAACATGAATATCACTAATGGATGAGATAAATATAATTCAGATATATTTCAAGTTTCATGACAAAATAAAGCCCGAACATAGAACCTATAAAAAAAAGATCACATACCTATCAAAAATCTCCAAAGCAAATCACATAAATCTAAAAGTCTGGTTTATAAAATTGCATTCAGGAGACACAAAATGAACTGATAATGTAAAAGTAATAGGGAAAAATAAAAAGGATAAAAGGATGATTTTGTAGAAGAATGAAAACATTAGACAGTGACCGAAAAACAATGAACAAATTGATTATAAATTATATAATAGAAAAATGTAAACAGAAAAACAATGAACAAATTGATTATAAATTATATAATAGAAAAATGTAAACAGAAAAACAATGAACAAATTGATTATAAATTATCTAAAGAACCCATAAAAGAAGTCAGAACCATGTCTCAAATAGAGGTTTTAAACTTCAACCAACACAGGTAATTTGCTAGAGTTCAATAAAAATGCCAAACATAATTCACAGTACTGTAAGAGCCACAACCACAAAAGGCTTTCATTAGGTATTTTTCTATCATGCCTAGTCTTCTATTATAGATACTTCATATAATCGAATTTTGACTGGGTGTATATAAATAAAATTAAGTTAAGATTGAACTAACTTGAAAAAATTAATAAATTCTCTTCAATCTTGACTATTTTCTAACATTATCTATTGTTTTATGTTAAGAAAACTTTCATGATTTTGTAATGGGTCCTATCTGTGTCATTTTTACAATCTGAATGCCCATGAAATTGTTGATTTACTTTCAGTTCAAAGGAAGTGCATTTGGTGTTTAACCCAAATTTCTAATAACATGTACTTTCTACGAGTGAAGTTAAACTATGATAGAAATTAGAGCAATGTTCCATATTAAAAATAACCCATATACTTAGGCACATAAATTAAGATTAGAAATCAAGTGGGCTAGAAAAGGTAATCATCAAGGACTCATTGCATCAGGTTGATACTTTGTTTAACCAAATATGCAACTGTGCTTCTGAACTCCCAAAATGCTATACACATGTGAGATCACTTTGATTATTCTAGGACTTTCAACTCCAATGCACAGGACTCTATACTTTAGACTAATTGTTTCTATAGAAAACTAAAAGCTTCCCATATCTAGAAGTCCATTATTTATTTCTAGGGGAAAAGGGATAAAAATTACACCCAACAGAACAAGGAGAAATCAAACATAGGGAAAAAGGGATAAAATTATACCCAACAGAGCAAGGAAAAATCAAATATAGGGGAAAATGGATAAAAATTATACCCAACAGAACAAGGAAAAATCAAATATAGGGGAAAAGGGATCAAAATTTACACCCAACAGAACAAGGAGAAATCAAACATAGGGGAAAAGGGATAAAAATTATACCCAACAGAACAAGGAAAAATCAAATATAGGGGAAAAGGGATCAAAAATTACACCCAACAGAACAAGGAGAAATCAAACATAGGGGAAAAGGGAACAAACCCTAGATTTCTTTCGCGATAAACAAAAATTAGAGAGCATTATCTTATGTTAGTCAGAGCTTTGTAGGAATCTTCCCTTCCGTTTGATACAGATTCGTAGAGAGAGAGATGACGAGTTAGAGGGAGGAGTCGTAGCTTTGATCTGAACAGATGTTCTATTTTGTTCGCAATTTTTTTTGCTTTGTGACCCGCGCTCCTTTTTTGCTTGGGTCTGTTGCCTGGTCCGTTGCATTGGTGCATTTTTGAATGGGACTCTTTTTCTCTCTCTTTCTCTCTCTCTCTCTCTCTCTCTATATATATATATATATATATATATATATATATATATATATATATATATATATATATATATATATACAAAAGCAATAAACGCCTGTATGTAAAATCAAGGCTCATCAAACAGAGTCTGACAACAGTTTATATATATAAGTATATATATACATAAAAAAGCAAGTAAACGCTCCGGATATAGAATCAAGGCTCATCAGACAGAGTCTGAAAATAATATATATATATATATATAAACAAATAAATGCTCCAGCCATAAGTCTAGGCTCAATCGAGGCATAACTCGATAATGTTAGTCCATATATTAATATATACATATATAAGTATATATATACAAACAGAAATTAAAACCACGGGCCGAAGTTCGAGTATACTATTTGGTAAAATCTAATTACGCACAACACGCAAGTGTACGTGGTCAACAAGTAATAAAGTGATTTTTGGGAAACTTATGATGTTAGGATTGTAGTACTGATGTACTGATGTAAACTCAGAGGCAGACACTTTTGATCCTTCCAGCCTCTACCGCCCCTCTCAGTGACCCATATGGCTTTGCTTGGTAGATCCTCCTCAGATAGGCCTCGACATCCCCGTAAATAGAGATCCAGTGACTCAGAAGGAGTTACATCAGGTGGAAAGGATTGACGATGTAGACATCGATACCATTGACTTCTTCTGATGCATATTCTCGTTATCTCTTTTGATAGGCCTCTGTTAGTCATTGGGTAGCTTCGCCCCATTCTCGCTATATCTTTTGATAGGCCTCTATTAGTTGTAGGGCAGTTTTGCCCCATTCCCCTGTATTTTAGTTGTACAGAGATGTATTAGATGATGATATACTTAGGAATGTATGTATAGTTTGATATTCCCTATATCATATTGCCATCTATTGTATCATGCATGTTATTATGTTATGCATATGTATGTATGTCTAGAGATATTCAGCATTGACCCTTGGATGGTCTTATGACACGACCCGTACAGATGTCTTCTTCGACAGTTAGCCGTATTGATCATACCCCCATCATCTTTGGTGGCATCGGGTATGCGATCATGGTATGATAGCATGTCAACATCAAACAGGGTGACTGTAGATCATTTGTTGCATCATACTATGACCCTGTTGATGTTTCAGGTTCCCACAGGATTCGTGGAGGGTATGCTGGAGCACTGGGTATCGGAGAGGCAGGTTTTCTGATTTGGGACCCAGGAGTTGACTCCTACTCTAGAGGAGTATGCAAGTTTGATGATGATGCCACTGGATAGACCTTGCGTGCATATGGCTACTGGAGACATGAGTAAGCAGTTCATGACCCTCACTGGCTTGAGGCGTAGAGTGGTACATGATGAGATCACATCTGTCCACGTTATATACCAGCGTTTTCTGTTTGACAGATTTGGCTCTGAGGATAGTTATGCACGACATTTTGGGGATTTCACCACACCGGAGGATCATTGGCGTTTAGCTAGAGTAGATGTAATGCTATTGTGCGTACTGTCGTATGTCTACATGCCACGATACATGGATGAGTTGGACGTTGGCATCATTATGGCAATGAGAGCTCTCAGGGAGGGTCACACCATCATACCGATGATCATAGCAGAGACTTTGAGGTCAGCTACATACTGCTGCACTTATCTAACAGGAGTGTTTATAGACAGCTCGGTCATGTTGTATGTGTGGTTTATGTCACACTTGAGACCGATTGGCACTTTTAGACGGCATGGGTATTGTTTCACCTATGATATAGCCATGTCGTACTACTTTCAGCCTGTGGAGTGTACAGATGCTGCATCTTGGTCAGCTTTCCTGGCAGGGATTGGAGATCCATTCGATATATTGCCGTGTACAAGGCTTAGCTCACCCTACAACTTCATTACTCATGCTCCGGGCATGGATTATCTTCCTCTGACTAGTTTGAGAGGCATGATTACTTACCACCCACTGGACGTGATGTGTCGGGCTTGACCAGCCCTCGTGATTTTCATCCTTTTGAGGGGGCATCGAGTCGCTGCTTTGCTTCTCAAAGATTTATCGCCAGAGATGTATCCAGTTGTATGATGCCTGCTGGGATCAACGAGCTATCTCGAAGTTTTCTATCAGCCATCCGAGTTGTTTTGCAGAGTATTCCGTATGGATGGAGACAGAGACTGCATTGACTGCGGTAGTATCCACATTGCAGGGGACTGATTCTGATGATGAGGAGCCTATGGAGGAGGCTGATTTTCCCATTGAGGAGGATTTGACTGCTGGGTTGCCAACATTTGTGATGGATTCTCCCACTACTAGTGCTACTGTCATTCAACATTCAGCATAGTGTCTGGAGCAGAGTATACATTTTATGAGCTATGAGAGAGATCAGGCTAGGGCCTCGATATTGACAGCTCTTGATGGGAGAGACGTTTCTCTGTTATGGAGAGATGAGGCTAGATCAGCCAGAGATAAATTGATTGTGGAGCGGGATGCAGTCCTATCTGCCCGGAATGTGGCCATCGCAGACCGTACTTCGGTGAGATCCCATACGACTAAAATCCTTACCGACATGAGTGCATATATTGATGAGCATCATGCCACCATGCAGTTAGCCTCAGATCTGCTAGCTCGTGTACATACCACTGGGCAGGAGCTTGCAGCGTTACCTCCTTCTTCAGAGAGGGATGCTATGTTAGATCTCATAATCTGCATACACATAGATCCGTAGATAGCTTTGTATTTTTCCTGCATAGACTAGCTTAGCCATTTTGTCATCTACAACACATATTGTATATATCAAACAATATTATATATGGCAGAGAAATATATTTTGATTTACTTCCCTTTCAGTTGTGCCTTGATACTTGCTTGATATTTTCTTGTTTCTTCAAGGCTTGTGATCTTGATGCGTTCTGAACTTATCCTTGATATGTGGAAATTGAGCCATCGTAGGATCTTTCAGAATGGATCATTAATCTGTATGTATCCCTACCATCTTTGGTGTCTTGGGACTAGTTTCTGTATGGAAATGTGGAGAGGAGTGTGGCTTTTCCTCTCTGAGATTGACCGCACCATAGATGGTCACCAATACTTCTATTTGTGAGAAGCCTAGTTAATTCCATCTCTTATGGATTGGTGTTGCTCTTTGAGGCACAACTTCCGCTTAGATGGTCAACGAATCTCCAATTGATGAGGAGAGGTTGTGTAATTCCATCCCTTTGGTTTGAAGCCGATGAAATGTGGTGGATTGAAGTTTGATCCCAGTACCGTGTGACAAGTATTTTTGTTCTTGAAGGGGGTTAGACCGAACCATAAATGGTCGCCACGTACTCTATTGAAGAGGAGATCTGGTTCATGTGAGTTCAACCTCGTGTAAGAGGTTCAACAATGTGAAAGGCGTACGGTGTAGAAGTTTTATTGATGAAGAAGGGTGTAGAAGTGTTTTTGTTGTTTTTGTTTTGTAGAGAAAGGGCGTAAATGTTTTTGTATTTTTTGTATATTGCGACCGGGCCATATAGAATATGGTTGCCTACGTACTCCCGTGTATCAGGGAGATCAGGTCGACGTAGTTCACCCCTCAAGATGAATTATAGCCGAAGAGAAGTATAAATCTTATGTCCAGGCTATACTACGGGGAGAAAAAAGTTTGATCCCATGATTGGGACAAACTGCAGGTGTGAAAAAAAGTTTGATCCCGTCTTCAGGACAAACTGCAAGCGTATATAAGTTTAATCCCGTCTTCAGGATAAACTGCAGATGTGAAAGGTCTAATCCCATCTTTAGGATAGCAGAAATTGTATGGAAGATTTGAAATGAGGTGAAACCAGGCTGTTGGTTTGAAATGTATGTTTCCCTGAGGGGCAGAAAAGTATGTAAAAAGGGTTAGAAAATTGGAATGACTGGGGATTTGATGATCCAAACACCAGGATGTTTGCTTGGTGGAAACCTCAGACATAGTACCATTTCACGGTGTCCGAGTTGATAAGCTGTGGAAATTCATCGCCATCCATTTCTTGTAGTCTGAGAGCACCTCCTATCAATACTTCCTTGACAACAAACGTGCCCTCCCAGTTAGGAGCGAATTTTCCTTTGGATTGATCTTGGTTGTCAATGATCTTCTTTAAAACCAAGTCATGTTGTTTGAACTGCCGCAGCCGGACTTTTCTATTGTAGGATCGTGCGATCCTTTGCTGATATAACTGACCATGGAAGATAGTTGCAGTTTGCTTTTCGTCTATCAAAGACAATTGGTGATACCTGTCTTGTACCCATAGGTCTTCATCCAACTGAGCATCCATCAACACTCTGAGGGATTCCATTTCCACCTCTATGGGGAGCACTACTTCCATCCCATAGGCTAATGAGTATGGCGTTGCCCTAGTGGAAGTACACATTGAAGTTCTGTAGGCTAATAAAGTCAGAGGCAAGAGGTCAGGCCATCCTTTCTGATTGACAGACATTTTTTGCACGATCTTCTTGATGTTTTTATTAGCCGCTTCAATAGCACCATTCATCTTTGGACGGTAGATGACGGAGTTAAGGTGTTTGATGTGGAATTTACTACATAACTCCTCCATCATTTTGTTGTTAAGGTTCTTAGCATTGTCTAACACAATGACCTCTGGTTGTCCATATCGACAGACGATATTGTTTCTGATGAAAACAATGATGACTTCTTTGGTAACCCTAGGGAATGAAGCTGCTTCTACCCATTTGGTGAAGTAGTCGATCATGGTGAATATAAATTGATGTCCATTACTGGCTTTGGGCTAGATGGGCCTGATCAAGTCCATTCCCCACATTGAAAAGGGCCATAGCGAACTCATATTATGGAGTTCCCTTGGAGGGGCGTGGATAGCATTCCCATGAATTTGGCATTGATAGCACCTCTTGACGTGATCATCATAGTCAGCTTTGAGCGTAAGCCAATAATGTCATGCTCTGAGGATGTTCTTAACAAGTAGAGGTCCACTCATGTGTGGGCCACATACTCCACCATGGATCTCATCCATGAGCCTCTAAGCTTGGTCTTTGTCCAGATATCTGAGGAGACCTAATCCTACATCTCTTTTGTAGAGTGCATCTCCGCTCAGGTAGAATGTCATAGAAAGTGGATGGATCTGCCTCTTTTCAATCATGCTCGCCTAAGTGGGTGTAGATCCATCTCATAGATACTCCTTGATATGTTGATACCAACGGTTGTGGATGGGAGGTAGCTCATCCGATACTTCTCCAACATAGTTCCCATAAGATGGGGCCTTTTGCAAGGCAAATGTGATGTTTAACATGTTTTCCATGTTAGATATGTTAATCAAGGAGGCCAATGTTGCTAGTGCATCCGCAAAATCGTTCCTATTATGAAGAATGTGTAGGAAGGAGATTTCTTCGAACACCAAAGCCATTTGTAAAACTTGCCGTTGTAAGGCAGCAAATGTATTTCCTTAGTTTGATAGATTCATGTGGATTGTTTGATTACTAATTCAGAATCCCCAAAGATAGTTAACCGCCTGATGCCAATTGACTGGCAAGTTTTAGCCCCATGATACAACCTTCATACTCAGCTGTGTTGTTGGTGCTGACAAACTGCAATTTGACGGCGACGGGATACTTCTCCCCCGTACCGGATACTAGAACTGCTCCAGCTCCAAAGCCTTCTATGTTAACAGCTCCATCGAAATACATTTTCCATGTATGGCATGCATCGTACTGATGGTGTTGCTGAACAACCATTACCCTTTTATCGGGGAAATATGTTTCCAAGGGTTTATAATCCCCTGTAGGTGAGGCGACCAGTTGATCCGCAATTCCTTGACCTTTGATACACTTTTGCATCACATAGACTATATCAAATTGCTGTAGGATCAACTACCATCTGGACAGCCGGCAATTGAGTATGGGCTTACTGAACACATACTTGAGAGGATGTAATAACCGTGAATTTTAAGTCACCATGTATGTATGTACATTTTTTTTTACTTTGTGTTATATATGGATACATACATTTATGGATTTCATTAAAAATGAAAGCCTTGTGACCTAATTATACATTAGGTAAGGATATTAAATAACTTAAGGGTTATGGTAACACGAAAAAGTTAGTATTTTATATGTATACTAACTTAAGTGGGTAAACTTAGTATTTCAAGTGACTAATAATTTTAAACCTAATTCTTGTAAATCTAATTAGGTTATGAGATAAAATCATATGTATAAGTAATTAAACTTCATACGATTGGAGATGAAAGCCCTAAATTATCAAATTGGGTAACATTATTAAAATTGTTGGACTATGTTTTTTATCTAGCCCAAATCAATTAAAAGAAAAGCCCAAGGAAAATAAAATGTAATCCAATACTTAGCCCACTTGATTGGGGGTATTCTAGACATTTGATTAATCAAAATTGGGCATTTAAAATAAAAGCTAAATGGTGGATATTATGAGGATCCTAAGTGGAATAATTAATCTAGCTTGTCCATTAGTAGACATGAATAAACATAAGGACAATGTTGTAAGGCTCCCATTGGTTGCCACTCCATTATGCACATTTAATCATGTTTAGCCTAAGGTAAGTAATAATACAAAGTTTTTACCTAATGGGAAACAAAATAATTGTGGGAGAATTAATAATGAATTGCCCATTACATTTTGAATGCACATCTCATTCTTCCAACATCTCATTTTCTCTCCATCTTCTTCATCTTCTTCTTCTACCTCTTGCTCCCAAGCTAGCCAACTTCAAAGAGAGAAAGGAAAGAGAGAATTTCAGTCATAGGAAGAAGAATTATAGGAGTTCTAGTGGTTTATGCCCCCTAAGTTTATTAGTTACTTTGGAAAATCAAGGAAGGTAGCCACTAAGTCAAGGTATAATGTACCTTCATCTTCTTCTCTTACCTTGTTCTGATAGCTTGAGTTTTGATGGGGTTATGTACAACTACTCAAGATACACTAGTTATACATACCATCATGCATGGAACTAAGTATCTTGAGTGTTAGATCAAAGACTTAGAGGAAGAAAATGAGCATATGTTCTCCAAGGGTGAAAACTCTTGTTTTTCTTCCACTAAATCTTGTGTAACTCAAGTTCTACAACTTGGAATTATGATCCGTCGAAGGGGGGTGCTAGATACATGAGTTATCTAGTAAACCCAAGTGGTAGATCACAAATCTAGCATGTTTTGGAACCTTTAAAATTATTTTTCCCAAAACAGTCCACTTTATATGCTAAAGCCTTGAAATCCAAAATCAGCTACTGACTTGTTTTTCATGAGGCTGTTTCGGCTAGTTCCTTGTCTTGTAAAAAATCTGGAAAAATATTATAGAGGTACATTATGAAGTTATCTATGCGTAGGAAAAAGAACGGACACGTTTCGAGTTATATATTGTGCGTAATGACTATTTCCGTAAAGGACTCCATAAATATTATCCTACTTAATATATCATCAGTGTATACACTGGAAAATTCCAAAAGTTTTACAGTAGCTTCATATATGTTAAGAGAGCATACCCTGAAAATTTCAGATTTTTCTGAGCAAAACTCAATTTTTTTAAAAATAGAGCAAGATCTGAGTGTTTTGAGCACTTTAAAAATAGTAAATCATTTTCTAAAATTCTAGAAACCTTAGAGGATCATTGTTGGTTCATATTCTGTTAAAATCCAGAAGCTGAAAATTTTTGGAATCAGTTTGCTATTTTTCCTAAAAATGATTAAGTTATGAATAAAAGGAAATAAATAGTTAAATGATGTCTTTAATGAGAAAAATATGATTTTTATGCTTGAATGCTCATAATATATTATATCATGACTATCTTAGGGCATTTTGGTAATTTATAATAATAAATATTATTTATGACCTTTTATGGATATTAAATAAGAGGTTAATAAAGGATGAACAATTAGAATAAATTGTTTATTAATTTAATAAATCATTGGAATATTATTATAATACTAATAATATTATAATATGATGTTGTTATGTAAATAAAATATTAGATTAGAGTATTATTATTAAATAATAATATTCGAGATTAAATAAAATATTATTAAATGATTAATAATATTAGTAAGTGAATAAAATATTATTAAATGATTAATAATATTAGTAAGGGATAAAATATTATTAAATGATTAATAATATTAGTAAGTGAATAAAATGTTGGTAATGATTTAAAGTATTATTAGTGAACCAATAATACTAGAAGGTGAATTAATATTATCTAAGTTAATAATATTATGTAAATTAAAGGTAGTCGTTAATAACACTATCTAGATATGATAATGTTTATAAGAACTTATTGTAATGTATGATATCTATGTGATTACATAATCGATGTTATGCAATGACTAATTGAAAGGCTAATTATAGGTCTCTCAAAGGAAGATAATTTAACTACATAGTGGATAGAAATTTATTTCAGAGTCAGAAACTCACGATCGAGGCAAGTTTCCTAACTCAACTTGAGTTATTATTTTCAAAGCATATTAGTGAATAATTATTGATGATTATTCACGCCTTTATTGATTATTGAAATTAAGACTTTGTGCAATTGAATTCGCTCTCTACCGCCATTGAACCGTGAATTAAATTAAAGTTCTTCATTTATGAAATGTTTATGGGATAGATCTATGCTAATTGTATCGTACTAGATCAAGCATGTCTAAATTTGTTAAATCAAATGGATTTTAAATAACCGTTCTTATTAATTGATATGGTAAGAACTCTTGATCGAGAAATGAACAAATTTGATTAAGGCATGATATCAATGTCGGATTATTAAGTGTTTATGCATAAATCACGGGTATGAAAGGTCGATCCCTTGAATACCAAAACTTATTAAAAGGTCCAGCTTAAATCATCGAGCACCTTGGAAAATGTTCATGGTTATTCAAAACCACTCAGCATGTTATTCAATTATCGAATATTCAATTGTTGATTATTAATTCATGTTCCTTCATAATCTTATATTATTGTTGAACATTGAAGGCAATATTTCTTTCTACGCCATGATATATCTCCTTTTGTCTTTATAAACTTGTGAAGTAAATTAGTTGCTTACTCTTGCTATATCATGACCTCTATTTTCGCTTAAGCCGTAAGGATCTAATGCAAAGGACAAGGGCAAGGTCAAGATCCGTGAGTAATTTTAGAATGAATGTTAAATTAGTTATTATCTAATGGAATTTCTTGAGTAAACTATTTGTATTATAAATGGTGTATTTAAAGTTAAGGTTAGAGAGACCTCGGGGACCATATTTTGAGACTTTTGTATAATGAACAATGTATGTTTATTATTTCAAATAGTTATAGAATGCTTATGATGATGATAGGATCGTGAGCACCTCAAATCGAGGTTAGAGAACCCGGATTTGGGGGCGCCACAAAGTTGGTATCAAAGTCAGAGGTTATAAACATTAGAATGCGAAACCTAGGTTATAACCTTAGTAGAAAACTCTTATGGAGTATGTTAGAGATGGATTATGGAAATTCATCAAGTTTGTGTTGTACTTAATAAAATATTATTTCATTTCATCAATGAATATATTTTATTATGGTACCGACGCTGACTTTATGGTGTTTGTGGGATGTCCCACCAAATGCCAAGGTAGTTACTCAAATTGAGCAGAACCCATTGAGCATGAGGCCACCCAAGATGTCCTCATGGTCCTCCTAGAGGGGACTTGTTGAGGAGAATCAAGAAATTAGAAGGCGAGTGGAGGAATTAGAAGTAGAAAACCACACCTCCAATTCCCCATCAAGAACAATACAAGGATGAGGCTCATCAAGCCCAAATGGAGAAAGTCGAATGTAAGGAAAAATTTGATGAGTCCCAAATGCAAGTTGGGATACTTATGGTACAACCTAGAGAATGAAAAGGCAAAGTTTGGAGAGTCGAGCATGAAGCATCCGGAGATGCAGTTGAGTTTGACGAGAAATTGCCGATAAGATGCGGGTGGAAGAGGCACTCCATGAGCTCTGGATGAGCCGGTGGGCCAATTAAAGATCAAACTGCAGTAGTAAAGGTCGAGTAGAAACTTTAGGACCGGCCCTTGATGCAAACAGATGAGGGCCAAAGACAGAGGGGCTAGGAGGGTCCACTCGAGATAGGAGAGTCTAGTCGATCCGCTCGACGAGAGTTCTGGAGTAGTTGCTTCCCTAGGAGCCTGCAGGAGTGACTGGCAGGCCACCAATGGTGATGATGTGATGGCCCAAATTGTAGATAGATGCATTAGTACTTTTCTTGTTGTGTAATAAGGATTTATGTTGATGTAAACCTCAAAGTGTGTGTGAGGTAGTAAATGGTTATGTACTTTCCCTAATTGTGTTTGTAGGAGGTATTATTATGAGTTAATCCCATCTTTTGTGTTAAAATGGGATAGTAGCATTTATAAAATATACCGTATTAATCGTGTAAGTCATCAAGATTGGTGTATGAATATAAATGCAAAATTATTATGATATGTGTTAGAAAATTTTAAATAGTAAATTTTCTATTTAATGTTATGTGAATTCAAGAGATCGATTTGGAAAATGTTCTTTAAAAACAAACTTAACCCACTAAGGTGGAGAAAGACTTCCAAATCTCTACTTAAAACTCTCACATAATGATCATCCGATTGTTTAAATAAATAGCGACATACATACTAAGTAATCATATGATAATAAATCCGAAAGTAACGTGTTAGAATTTTTGTTTCACTAGATAATGGCGCGTGCGACGTGGACTCGTGAACCAAGATATTGAAGAGTCGCTTAATAATGCAATGATCTCAACAAAACCCAATGCAAGATTTTATTAACATGATGGTTGAAGCCATGAGGAATCAAGCTCAACCTCAGCAGAAATCAGCAGCACCCAAATAGTAAACTTTAAGGACTTCAAGGCGCAGAGACCCCAGAGTTCAGAGGAACAACAGACCCGATAGAAGCCCAAATGTGGGTAAAGGAGATTGAGAAGGCCTTCGTTATTGCTAGAGTAGCGTAAGAATGTAAGACCATTTTGCTACATACTTAATGAAGGGGAGGCTAGCTATTGGTGGGATGACAACCGTAACAAAGCCGAATCGAATCGTGACTTGGGAAGCATTCAAGAAGTTGTTCTTCGAGAACTACTTCCCTAGAGCGCTTCAAGCAAGAGTGGAGATCAAGTTCTAGGAACTAAAACAGAGAATATGTCAAGATGTAGTATGTCATGAAAATTTAATGAATTGCTGATTCGCTCCACATCGTGGACACAGAGGTGAGGAAAGCGAGAAGGTTTGAAAATGGACTAAAGCCGTAGATTTATAGTAAGGTAGCGGTTTTACAAATCACATCATTCTCAACTCGCTGGAAAAAGCTCTTATAGCGGAAGGAGGAAGCGTCAGTCGCCTCAAGATACAATCGGGAGAAGAATAAGAAAAAAAATCGGAAGGTGGGAATCAAAATGTCGCCAGTGGCGATATAACAATAATAAGAAGCGGAAATGGAGCAATGGGGTAGTAATCTGAGATGCAAGAAGGAAGCGTGTAACAAAAGAAGTCGGTGTGTGGGAATCAGGAAAGGGACACTTTCGGGAGTCTTTGGAAAGGAAAAATGATATGTTATACATGTGGGCAAGAAGGGCATACCTCACCCAATTGTACTAAGGTGAAGAAAGGAGGTTTCTTTAATTGTGGTGAAGTGGGACATCGATCAAGGATTGCCCAAGAAGAAAAGCATGGATGGCGGAAATGGCAAAGCAGGGCAATAACACAAAGACAACCAAATGAGGACCAAATTTCAAACAAACAAGCCAATAAAGCACGTATATTCAATATGATAGTGCAAGATGTCGTGGCATCCGTGAGGTGGTGTCGTATATAATTCCGATCAATGATATAAATGCCTATGTGTTATTCGATTCGGAGCTTCATGTTCTTTTGTATCCGATGAATTTGCTCAAAGATTAAGTTTACCTCATGAACTATTAGAACACCCAATGAATGTAGAAGTAGCAAACAAAGAAATTATCCCCGTAGACTACATCTATAGGAACCGCTGTGCTAATGTAAGAGGTTTTAAGCTTAACGTGATTTGATACCGATTCGCCTTGGAGAGTTTGATGTAATCCTTGGGATGGATTGGTTATCAAGTCGCGAAGCGGTCATCGATCGTAAGAAAAGTGCGTATACCCAAAAGACCAAATAAGTCAAAGGTGGTATTTATGGAAGTAAATCGCCAAGACAATCTTGTTGTTCGACGATGATATAAGCAAGGAAGTTGCTTAGGAAGGGTTGTATAGGTTATTTGGCTCACGCCAGGATACCCGCAGAATCGAGGGTGAACCGGGTCAAATACCTATTGTAAGGGAATTCGTTGACGCTTTTCCCGGATGAAATTCGGATTGATTGCCTCCAGATAGAGAGATAGAGTTTGTTATCGATTTGGCACCGTGGACATCACCCAGATCCAAAGCGCCCGTGATCGTATATGGCTCCTCAGAGAAATGAAGGAACTGATGGTTCAACTACAAGAGTTGTTAGATAAGGGATACATTCGACCAAGCGTATCACGATGGGGAGCACCAGTCTTATTCATAAAGAAGAAGGATGGGTCATTAAGACTTTGTATCGACTACCGAGAGTTAAACAAGGTCACCATTAAGAATAAATACCCATTGCCCAGATCGACGATTTGTTTGATCAACAAGGGGGCAAAATACTTTTCAAAATTGACTTGAGGATCTGGTTATCACCAACCAAGGTGAGACATGAGGATGTTCCAAAGACTTTTATTCGTAACTCCTGTATGGACACTTTGAGTTTCGTAATGTCTTTTGGGTTAACTAATGCACCAAAGAAGATTCATGGATTTGATTAACAGAGTGTTTAAGCAAAGATTTGGATAAGTTTGTTGTCGTGTTCATCGACGACATTCGGTATATTCCAGAGAGACGAGGGGAAGATCACGCCTAACATCTAAGGAAAGTGTTGAGACATTAAGGAGGAGAAGTTGTATGCAAAGTTCTCCAAGTGTGAATTTTGGTTGCGAGAGTGCAATTTTTGGGTCACGTTATCGATAAAGATGGTGTTTCTGTGAGATCCGGAAAAGTAGAAGCGGTTATCAATCGGGAAAACAACCCAAAGACACCGACAAAAATTAGGAGTTTCTTGGGATTAGCAGGATACTATCAAGATTCATCCAAGATATTTCAAAGGTAGCATCGCCATTGACCAACCTTACTAGAAAGGCAAAGTGAAGTTCGTTTGACGAAAAATGTGAACAGAGTTTCATGGAATTGAAGAAGAGGCTCATTACAGCACCCGTGTTGGCTTTACGCATAACACAGGAGAGGATTTGTGTGTATAGTGATGCGTCACACAAGGGTCTTGGCTCAGGTCTTGATCGATGCAAATGGCAAGGTCATTACAGACGCTTCACGCCGCCTAAAGGACTATGAGAAGGGTTATCCGACTCATGACCTGGAGTTAGCAGCAGTAGTTTTTGCCTTGAAAATTTGGAGGCACTATTTGTATGGAGAGAAGTGTGAGATATATACGGATCATAAGAGTCTAAAGTATATCTTCACCCAGAAGGAGCTAAATATGAGGCAAATACCGATGGCTAGAATTGATCAAGGATTATGATTGTGAGATTCTCGTACCATCCGTGCAAAAGCAAATGTAGTGGGCCGATGCCCCGAGCGTAAAAGGCGAGAGAGAAGTTATTGAAGTTAACCATTCAAGAGGAATTGGTGAAGGATTTCGAACGACTTGACTTAGAGGTTAAGTACCCGACGGAGGTCAATGAGAAATTATTTACTGTGGCAGCGAGCCCTACTTTATTAGATAAGGTTAAAGAGGCTCAAGAGAAGGACGAAGATTACGACGACAAGATAAAGAAGCTAAGAATTGAAGGGGATGAATTGAAATACAAGATTGATGGCACCGATCGCTAAGATTTGAAGGACAAATTTAAAATACCAATTAATACCGTAACTAAGAGAAGAGATTCTCGCAAGAAGCACATAATACGAGGTACTCGATACATTCCAGAAGCACCAAATGTATCAAGACTTACGCCAACACTTTTGGTGGCCAAACATGAAGAGAGAGGTTGCAGAATGTGTCGCAGATGTCTAACTTGTCGAGAGTCAAGGAAGAGCATCAACGAATCGAGTGGATTATTACAACCTTTAGAGATTCCAGAGTGGAAATGGGAGCACATCACGATGGATTTTGTGGTGGGACTTCCAAGAACGCAAAAGGGACACGATGCCATATGGGTGATCGAGATCGCCTCACGGAAGTCGGCTCACTTTTTGCCGATCAAGATCGTGTATAGTCCGGACCAAATAGCCAAACTATACATCAAAGAAATTATCTCGAGACATGGCGCATCAAGATCTATTATGCCGGATAGGGATCCGCGTTTCACATCAAACTTCGGAAGAGTCCTCAAGAAAGAATGGGGACGCAGCCTACGGATGAGCACCGCGATCATCCGCAGAATCGATGGGCAAAGTGAGAGAACGATTCAAACACTTGAAGACATGCTCGAGCTTGTGTGATGGACTTCAAGGGTAGTTGGGAGGATCATCTTCCATTGGTAGAGTTCGTGATACAACAATAGCTACCACGCCAAAGATTTAATGCCGCCAGTCGAAGCAATCGTATGGGAGGAAATGTAGAACGCCTGTATCTTTGGGATGAAGTGGGTGAACATCAACTGTTGGGACCGTAATCGGTGCAAAGCAGAATCAGAGACCATTAAGGTGATTAGAGCCCGACTGGTAGCAACTTTCAAGATCGCCAGAAGAAGTATGCAGACTTACATCGCCAGAAGCGAGATTTTGAGGTGGGAAGCCATGCATTTTTGAAAGTATCTCCTTGGAAAGGAAAGATAAGGTTTGGAAAGAAAGGTAAGCTGAGTCCGAGATTTATTGGACCTTTTGAGATCTTGAAGAAGATAGGCGAAGTGGCGTACGAGGTAGCTCTACCTCCTGAACTGGAACATATTCATAATGTGTTTCATGTGTCAGTGCTACGACCATATAAGCCTGATTACAAGCATGTGATATCGTACGAGCCAATTCAGGTCGAAAAAGATTTATCGTACGAGGAAATTCCAGTTGAAGTTTTAGATAGAAAGGAACAGAAATTGCGAAATAAGGTTATACATTCTGTAAAAGTTCTTTGGAGGAACCACAATGCTGAAGAAGCTACGTGGGAACTTAAAGAAAGGATAAGAGAAAATTACCCACACCTTTTTGAGTAACCTTATATGTAATTCCGGGGACGGAATTCTTATAAGGGGGGGGAGGATGTAATAACCGTGAATTTTAAGTCACCATGTATGTATGTACATTTTTTTTTACTTTGTGTTATATATGGATACATACATTTATGGATTTCATTAAAAATGAAAGCCTTGTGACCTAATTATACATTAGGTAAGGATATAAAATAACCTAAGGGTTATGGTAACACGAAAAAGTTAGTATTTTATATGTATACTAACTTAAGTAGGTAAACTTAGTATTTCAAGTGACTAATAATTTTAAACCTAATTCTTGTAAATCTAATTAGGTTATGAGATAAAATCATATGTATAAGTAATTAAACTTCATATGATTGGAGATGAAAGCCCTAAATTATCAAATTGGGTAACATTATTAAAATTGTTGGACTATATTTTTATCTAGCCCAAATCAATTAAAAGAAAAGCCCAAGAAAAATAAAATGTAATCCAATACTTAGCCCACTTGATTGGGGGTATTCTAGACATTTGATTAATCAAAATTGGGCATTTAAAATAAAAGCTAAATGGTGGATATTATGAGGATCCTAAGTGGAATAATTAATCTAGCTTGTTCATTAGTAGACATGAATAAACATAAGGAAAATGTTGTAAGGCTCCCATTGGTTGCCACTCCATTATGCACATTTAATCATGTTTAGCCTAAGGTAAGTAATAATACAAAGTTTTTACCTAATGGGCAACAAAATAATTGTTGGAGAATTAATAATGAATTGCCCATTACATTTTGAATGCACATCTCATTCTTCCAACATCTCATTTTCTCTCCATCTTCTTCATCTTCTTCTTCTACCTCTTGCTCCCAAGCTAGCCAACTTCAAAGAGAGAAAAGAAAGAGAGAATTTCAGCCATAGGAAGAAGAATTATAGGAGTTCTAGTGGTTTATGCCCCCTAAGTTTATTAGTTACTTTGGAAAATCAAGGAAGGTAGTCACTAAGTCAAGGTATAATGTACCTTCATCTTCTTCTCTTACCTTGTTTTGATAGCTTGAGTTTTGATGGGGTTATGTATAACTACTCAAGATACACTAGTTATACATACTATCATGCATGGAACTAAGTATCTTGAGTGTTAGATCAAAGACTTAGAGGAAGAAAATGAGCATAT
Organism: Panax ginseng; assembly: GCA_020205605.1. Taxonomy (NCBI): domain Eukaryota; kingdom Viridiplantae; phylum Streptophyta; class Magnoliopsida; order Apiales; family Araliaceae; genus Panax; species Panax ginseng. The sequence goes on along the minus strand of CM035144.1, from coordinate 63,441,387 downwards.
GTTCTCCAAGGGTGAAAACTCTTGTTTTTCTTCCACTAAATCTTGTGTAACTCAAGTTCTACAACTTGGAATTATGATCCGTCGAAGGGGGGTGCTAGATACATGAGTTATCTAGTAAACCCAAGTGGTAGATCACAAATCTAGCATGTTTTGGAACCTTTAAGATTATTTTTCCCAAAACAGTCCACTTTATATGCTAAAGCCTTGAAATCCAAAATCAGCTACTGACTTGTTTTTCATGAGGCTGTTTCGGCTAGTTCCTTGTCTTGTAAAAAATCTGGAAAAATATTACAGAGGTACATTATGAAGTTATCTACGCCAGAGGAAAAAGAACGGACACGCTTTTGAAAGTTATATATTGTGCGTAATGACTATTTCCGTAAAGGACTCCATAAATATTATCCTACAAATATATCACTGTGTATACACTGGAAAATTCCAAAATTTTTACAGTAGCTTCATATATGTTAAGAGAGCATATCCTGAAAATTTTAGATATTTCTGAGCAAAACTCAATTTTTTAAAAATAGAGCAAGATCTAAGTGTTTTGAGCACTTTAAAAATAGTAAATCATTTTCTAAAATTCTAGAAAAATTAGAGGATCATTGTTGGTTCATATTCTGTTAAAATCCAGAAGCTGAAAATTTTTAGAATCAGTTTGCTATTTTTCCTAAAAATGATTAGGTTATAAATAAAAGGAAATAAATAGTTAAATGATGTCTTTAATGAGAAAAATATGATTTTTATGCTTGAATGCTCATAATATATTATATCATGACTATCTTAGGGCATTTTGGTAATTTATAATAATAAATATTATTTATGACCTTTTATGGATATTAAATAAGAGGTTAATAAAGGATGAACAATTAGAATAAATTGTTTATTAATTTAATAAATCATTGGAATATTATTATAATACTAATAATATTATAATATGATGTTGTTATGTAAATAAAATATTAGATTAGAGTATTATTATTAAATAATAATATTCGAGATTAAATAAAATATTATTAAATGATTAATAATATTAGTAAGTGAATAAAATATTATTAAATGATTAATAATATTAGTAAAGGGATAAAATATTATTAAATGATTAATAATATTAGTAAGTGAATAAAATGTTGGTAATGATTTAAAGTATTATTAGTGAACCAATAATACTAGAAGGTGAATTAATATTATCTAAGTTAATAATATTATGTGAATTAAAGGTAGTCGTTAATAACACTATCTGACATGATAATGTTTATAAGAACTTATTGTAATGTATGATATCTATGTGATTACATAATCTGATGTTATGCAATGACTAATTGAAAGGCTAATTATAGGTCTCTCAAAGAAAGATAATTTAACTACATAGTGGATAGAAATTTATTTCAGTAATGAACTCATGATCGAGGCAAGTTTCCTAAATCAACTTGAGTTATTATTTTCAAAGCATATTAGTGAATAATTATTGATGATTATTCACGCCTTTATTGATTATTAAAATTGCGACTTTGTGCAATTGAATTCGCTTCTACCGCCATTGAACTGTGAATTAAATTAAAGTTCTTCATTTATGAATCTGTTTATGGGATAGATCTATGCTAATTGTATCGACTAGATCAAGCATGTCTAAATTTGTTAAATCAAATGGATTTTAAATAACTCGTTCTTATTAATTGATATGGTAAGAACTCTTGATCGAGAAATGAACAAATTTGATTAAGGCATGATATCAATGTTTGGATTATTAAGTGTTTATGCATAAATCACGGGTATGAAAGGTCGATCCCCTTGAATACCAAAACTTATTAAAAGGTCCAGCTTAAATCATCGAGCACCTTGGCAAATGTTCATGGTTATTCAAAACCACTCGCCTATGTTATTCAATTATCGAATATTCAATTGTTGATTATTAATTCATGTTCCTTCATAATCTTATATTATTGTTGAACATTGAAGGCAATATTTCTTTCTACGCCATGATATATCTCCTTTGTCTTTATAAACTTGTGAAGCAAATTAGTTGCTTACTCTTGCTATATCATGACCTCTATTTTCGCTTAAGCCGAAAGGATCTAATGCGAAGGACAAGGGCAAGGGCAAGATCCGGAGTAATTTTAGAATGAATGTTAAATTAGTTATTATCTAATGGAATTTCTTGAGTAAACTATTTGTATTATAAATGGTGTATTTAAAGTTAAGGTTAGAGAGACCTTGGGACTATATTTTGAGACTTTTGTATAATGAACAATGTATGTTTATTATTTCGAAATAGTTATAGAATGCTTATGATGATGATAGGATCGTGAGCACTGAATCTGAGGTTAGAGAACCTGGATTTGGGGGCGTCACAGAGGATCCACGCGGGATATGAGATAAGTTGTGTGGCCATGGAGGTAATTTTTTAACCTCATGGAAGCCCATACTAAAGCACAACAAGTATTCTCAATCAGAGTGTACTTGTGTTCACTGCTGCTAAATCTTTTGCTGAGGTAATAGATAGCTCGTTCTTAGCCTCTATCATCTTTTTGCCCCAGAATACAGCCCATGGCATTGTCATTAATGGACAAGTACATGAATAGGGAACATCATCCCTTGGAGGTACCAAAATAGGAGCGTTAACCAGCTGCTTTTTAATTGTAAGGAAGGCTTTCTGACACTCATCGTTCCATTTCGTGGAGGAGTTCTTCCTTAACAACTTAAAGATGGGCTCACAGGTTGCTGTGAGTTGAGAAATAAACCTGCTAATGAAGTTGACTCTTCCCAAAAATCCCCGTATTTCCTTCTTTGTCTGAGGAATGAGCATTTCCTTGATTGCCTAGATTTTGGTGGGATCCAGATCAATCCCTTTGTGGCTAACTAGAAAACCTAGCAACTTACCTGATTTGACACCAAAGGTGCACTTGGCTGGATTCAACTTCAAGTTATATTTACGCAACCTGTTGAATAGCTTTTTGAGATGGTCTAAGTGGTCTTCCTCCCTTCGGTATTTGACATTGATGTCATCCACGTAGATCTCTATCTTTTTGTGCATTAAATTATGGAAGAGAGGCATCATGGCTCGCTGGTAGGTTGCCCCAGCATTGATGAGGCTGAATGACAACCGTCTGTAACAGAATGTTCCCAAGGCGTGAGGAAAGCAATTTTCTCACGGTCTTCCTCAGCGACTGATAAGTGGATTTCATATCCACGAATCGTTGTCCATTTTGTGCTTAATTATTGCTATTTTCTTGTGTTCATGTTCGTTTTTATTTGTTTTTGTGTTCTTTTATGTGTATGGTGGTTGATGTGGCATTTAACAAGATTTGGACTCAATTGGGAGCATTTCTAGAAGAATTCATGAAGAAAGCAAAGTCACTCAAATAGAATAGACTTCCCGTCAAAGCAGGGGGGTCTTCAAAAGACTTTAGTAGAATGGGTGCCCGCCGGGGTGGGCTCAATATAAGCACAGACCCCCACCGGGGTGGGGGGTCTCGACTGATGAAGTCTCCTGTTGTGTTTGGAACTTTGCTGGGATACGATTTTGAGCATTTGCATAGCATATGGACTCTAATTAGTGGAGAATTTCGACTGGGACTTGTGTGTTGGACATCTATTACTCCATTAACAACGAATTAAATAGGACACAAGGCATATTATGAAGACCAATTCCAGTTTTTCATAGCAAGCATTGGAAGAAGATTTTAGAGAGATTTTCGAGGTAATTACAATTCTAGGCTACGTGAAGGGTATTTTTCAATATTCTTCTTCTTAGACTATTATTTGTAATTAAAAGAATGTTATCTTTAATTTATTCAGTACTTATTTCATTTATAATGAACTAATTCACTTTTTAGGCTTATGATTGATCCTTAAGTGAATCGATGATTTTGTAAACCTTGATTTCCAGTTCAATAAGCTATTTCCAGTTTATCTGTATTAATTTGAGCTTGAATTTATGAATTGCATGATCAAAAATTCTTTGTGGATTTGTATGGAATCGAGAGAGGATATTCGAATCTAGACTTAGTTAATATAGCATGTGTTCATGTATTTTGTGAATAGCAGAATCTTGATGAATGTCAAGATAGAGATATGCTTGACATCACATGTAATTGGATAGAGAACTTAATCTTCAACCTTCTTTAATTGTAATTCACATAGAGATATAGCGAGTTAGTTAATTAAGGTATTTCACTTGTTTCTATCTAATTTGTGGATTTAAGTTAATATGGTATTAGTGCATTGAGAGGTGGCTATTATACATTCATGTTCTTGATTAATAAACTAGGATAGTGCTTTGAATTGGAAATAAGGTGTAGAAATCAGAGTGAAGCTTAGGGTGAAATCATAAGTCTAATTCTCCATTAATTGTTTAAAATTCCAGATTTTGATATTTGTGATTATTTTGTGGTAGTTTATTTATTTCTTAATTTAGTTTCTATAATTTTTAATCGTTGAATTGGATAGTTTAATAAAATTAGGATTAATAAGAAATCGGTAATTGTGAGGTTAAGTCTCTTACTAATTTGTCTTTGTGGGAATGATACTCTACTAATCACTTTATTACTTGTTGACCACGTATACTTGCGTGTTGTGCGTATATAGATTTTACCAAACAACGACCATAATTTGATGGTACCCCACGAAGCAATCAACAAAGGAGTACATGCCGTATTGAGTAGTATTGTCAATGAGAATGTGGATAAAGGGCATGAGAAAGCTATCTTCAAGGCAAGCTTTGTTCAGATCCCGATAATCCACGCAAACTGGCACCTTTCCTCCTGGTTTAGGCACGGGAACAATGTTGGATATCCATTCTGGATATGTAGACACCATGATAATGCCAGCTTGAAATTGTTTCACAATCTCTTCCTTTACTTTTAAACTCCACTCAGGTTTTAATCGCTTGAGCTTCTGCTTGACTGTCTTAAATCCTTCTTTAATAAGAAGGCGATGAAGGACAATGTCAGTGAACAAACCCACCATGTCTTCATGAGACCATGCAAACACATCCTGGAATTGGGTTAATAGCGCAACCATGTCATTCTGTTGGTTTGGGGTTAGGTCTGAACCAATCTAGATTAGCTTAGGGCTTTCTAAGGTTCCAAGATTGAAAGAAGTTGTTTGATCAAGGTTGGGTTTAGGTTTGTCTGTGACCCATTCCTTAATCTCCTGAGGTGTCTCAATGTCCTCTTGTATTCCCATCAAGTCTGAGTCCAACTTTGCATCAAAGTTACAGTCCTTAAAAGGCACCTCATCAGCAAGTACAGACACATCTAAATTCAGAGTCCTAAAATAAAATATGCTTTGACTTAATATATGAAACTGTTTAATCAAACAAATGTGTTAGCATGTACTGATAAAATAACTGCTAATACTGTATAAAAAAGTAAGCAATTAAAGTTATCTACATGGCAGAGGGATTTCTGTAAGAACCCGAACTTTCAAAAAATATTAAAATAAGAATTTAATGAATAAAATTCTTAAGGCATGTGAAGTTTTCAATTAAAAATATATAATGTGTTACGAAGTATGGGGAATTGTGTTACATAGGGTAATATGAGCTATGTAATAAGTGATGTTGTGTTTAATGAATATATATCATTATTATATATTTGTTATAAATTGTAGAGATGAATTAGTAAGAAGATGGATAATATTCTCTATTGATATTAAATAATTTATGTGAAATTATTTTGTAATAGTAAGATAGTGACATTAAAATATCTTTGATAATCACCAATTTCTTGGGTGTATGTATGAGTATGTATCAAGTCTAAGGCAGTGCAAATCGTACTCTTTAATGGTTGATGTATAGGAGCTGGGATAAACAATTCCTTCGGAGAGCGGAGGTATATATGAATTAGTAACCGATCTAACTCACTGTGAAAACAGTGTAGACGAGACGGAAACCAATTTGTTGGTTGTTTGTGGGAAATCACTCAGTGTACTATATTGAATACTATTAAAGACTTGACGCGTGCTAGGTTTAGACTTGTATGCGTGTATGTCGTTGACGAGAGAAGGAAATCAATAAACCTTTAAAGTGGTTAGAGAATTATTGAGTAAAGTGATACACAGCGAGAAGTGAAGATTAAAGGAATGTATATATGTGTTACATTCGAGTTTTTTTGTTATTGGTGGTATGAAACCGTAAAGGAGATGTATAGTTGGTTAAGCTAATAAGTGAAATAGAATTTTAAAACTCGAAGTGTGATCCTTAAATTGTTAAGGAAAATAGTAACCAATGGTGTGAAACCAAAGAGGGGATTAATGTTAGACGAGTTAATGCTTAAGAAGGATGTGTAAAGTATTTAGAAGCGTAGGTTTCATTTCTGTTGAGGCAGAACTTGTTTGCCTCTGATTTTGGTATATGCGGCAATTGCATGCCATTTCAAAGTCTGTGACCAGGTAATGGCCATGTTACGATCAGAGAAAATTCTGAGTAAGTCTGTGGAATTCAAATTTCAAGGAATGAATGTTAGAGACTCATATAAAGGTCATAAATGGTGATTTAGTTGATCATAAATGGATTAATTAGCATAAGAGGGATGAAAGAGATATGTTAATTAATATTTGATATTCTAAAGATATTACATAGTATTGTGATATTTTAAAGATAAGTGGTTATTAAAAGAAGAGGACCAATATAGTTATAAATAATTATTGGTTAGAGATGGAAAAAGTTGTCTTAGGACAATCGAGTAATTATACGTATAATGTATAATTTAAATAATTAATATAGTAAATATTAATTATTCTAAGTGTAAAGGTTGTACATATTATAAGTATGTAATTATTTAAGTAAGCTAAATAATTTAGCATTATGATAAAGTGTGACATAAACTTTATATTAAATAAATAATAAAATAATGTGGAATTGGGGAAAAGCCAAACATGGTCTAGACCCCTAATATTTTATTATAGAAATAATGAGCTTGAGTTATATAACTCAAGTATATGAGGTAAAGTGTGTCACAAAAACTTTATACTAAATAATGTGTAATATGGGAAAATGTGAGTAGTAGTAGATAATACCTATGGCCTAAGAATACATGATGTATGGCATTTAATTGGGACTAACGATATAAGGCATCAAGTGGTACAATAAAATCATAAGTGATTTTAATACAGAAATGATTTAATATCTGTGTATCCTAGGAACTGGGAAGGAAATTAAATGTTTAAATAAACATTAATATTAAATAATGTGATAATGTGGTTATACGAGTAGTAAAAATAATTATGGGGGATACCCGAGCAATGATGCCTAACTGCGATATTTTATTACATGTATTTAATGTACATGGATTACAGGTATGCTACATTGTCATATCACATATACTACCTTGAAATAATAATTAGGTAAATTATATTGTGACATTAGATATAACCCATGTATGGAAGATATGTATATAAAATATAAAGAATGTATAACCTAAGTGTTGCAAGGATGCTGAGATATTGGGTTTGTCCCAATTTGAGAGGCTCATTTCTCACTCACGTGTATAGCAAAAAGGCTTAAGCCTATTTTCCTTTTCTTCTTCCAAGCTCCTTCTAGCTCATAATTATGGGGGGAGTGGTGATTATAATGATCTTCAACTACCATCTAACAACTGTTTAATAACCTTCATGCAACCCTTCAATCCATGAGTTTGATTTAGTGGGAGATTACAATATCTGTGTAATTTTGTTTCTATAAATATGAACTCTCCTTCTTCATTTTTCCATTGCTGAGAATTGCTTAAGTGTGAAGTTGAGAGCTTGTATAGAGCAAGTAATTACATACCCATCAATGGAAGAAGTGTGAATTAGCAAGCTAATTACAGAGGTAATAACATTAACTTACATGATTTTGATTCCTAAGTTTTCAATTCCTTAGTAATGTTAAGAAATAGTAGCTTTTGAGTCATAAAATTTATGCCTGGAGATTGTTATAATCCATGAATTATTACTAGCTACTGATAATATAGTCACATGCAAAAATAACGAGAGTTAAACGAACCAATTTGGTTAAGAAACGAATTCGTAGTGAATGAATTCGCTAAACTTTTCAAAAATTGAAAACCGAGTATGAACATGAGTTTTAGATTGATATTTGGGTTATTTAATGTTTATGGTAATGGTTGATTATTTAGTATGTTGTAGTTTTATGAGTTACGAACCTATAGAATCGAAAATAGACTGATTTGGATGAGTATAACTCATGTTATGAAAATGGGAAGGAGTAGAGGTCTGTAAAATCACGAAGTGCAGAATGTGAAGAAGCGTCTACTTGCCTCCCGAGTGTGCATTCTACCGCCCCAAAGGCCAATTAGAGCGCAATACCTTTGGGCTTCATCTTGAGTAGACCGCTCGACTTCTTTGTAGAGTAAATTAGGCATAACATATTCATACGAACTTCGATTGAGGTGATTCAAAATGATCAGGAACGAGAACGGATAGACCTAAAACTTTTGTTCTTTAAGGTTTAAATTTTGAGGTCGTTGGGAATGGTCAAAATAGTCATCTTTGTGACTATTACGTAATAGGAAGTGAGCGGAGGGCGTCGAGCGAGCACATACGCAAGTATAGTGATCCCGACGATGGAATATGTTATTCTAAGTGATAAAACATAAAAATGAAAGATATTAGACATGACATATAAGATTACCTTACTCATAAGGGAATACTTTAGCATGAATTTGTATGTGTTTTGAAAACAAACTTAAAGTTTTGGAAAAGCGAATATTTATGAACCTTGAGTCTTTGAAGTTATGATATTCTAACACATACCTATTGTTGAGATATGAGTATACCTAAGCATGAGAAGTGATTTAAAGTGACTTTACTTATTATCAACTTACGATAGCTTAGTTGAAAATGTTTTCTAAAGAAAACTTAAAACTTTGAGAACGAACTTAAAGTAACTTGTGGACTTAAAGTTCTAAACATAATAACATACATACATGGCTTAGTTAGCTATAAAATGAGATTTAGACTTGCACCTAGTTGCTTTAACTTGGCCTAGAATGACTTTTAAAAATGAACTTGAATGCCTTGTGAAACTAAGCTTGTATAAACATGGCTTACATGTGTTCTCATCTAGCTAGACACCGTATAAGTCTTGCGAGTATGAATTGTAACAAGTTCTCAAATGATGAACTATACTAATGAGTTGAATAAATACGAGCATACGCGTTATAGGAAATGAAATGGTTAAGGTAGTTCATTCCTTGTACATGAACCTACTTAGTGAAAATAACTTAATTTAAAACACAAGAGACACCCAACTTTTGCTGAGACCTCTTAACGTGTGGGTTAGTTATGTGTTAACAATCATGCATTCTAAGGACTCCGATGAAACCAGAAAATAAAGGCTCAATTTTGATATGGCGAGGGATCAGCCTAGCCATTGCCCCATCCCAGCCCTAATTATGTTGAAATTGCATGCCACAGCGCATGAAGCTCGACTATTTTAACTTTGATCTGAACCTTAAAGCATGTGTGTAATGAATGTCAAAAGCTATAATACTTTGACATAAATGATCTTTAAGCATGAGATCATGTAATGGTTATATAAAACACAGAGTTATTAAATTTTATAATAGTTTGCAAAATGTAAGAATTTTGTAGATCGCGTATCTATAGACTTTAAATATTTGTCGAACACATAGCGAGTCAAGTGTGTGAGAATGATTTATGAATATTGATATGAAGCATGTGTAGCTAAGGTATACCTATACATACCTAGCTATTCTAAGAGTATAATAAGAAAGTGAAATGTAGGTTTTACGAACCTAGTTAGGAAATAATGTAACACTATTATTACATTGAGAATGTATGAATTATGTGACTAATGGATGTAAATCCATGATTATATAACTGTGTAGGAATACACTTAAGTCGTAGTTCATAAACTATGAATCAGGAAAGTCTTTCAGTTCCTATTTGATATATGAATTTGATAAATGTTAGTTGAGCTATATTATGCTATGCAAATGTTGATGTATATATATGAAATGCATATGAGATATGTATGAAATATGAAAGTTTATCTTTGATGATATGCTTGTGATATAAACCTTTATGCCTGTTATGTGAGAAGTAACATGCTTAATAAATATTAATCGATTATGAATGCATGAACTGAATATGCTATTATATGCTATGTGCTACATGAAAACTATTAGAATTGTTGGGCTGTCGAGCTCACCCTTGCAAATAATCACTTTGCAGGTTAAGGACACACAGTAAAGGTTACGTGCTACTTGATTGATAAAGTTCAATCATATCAAAGGGGATTGATTTGTTTAATTAAATATAAGCTCTTGAACCATGTTTAGGTTCTATTAGATATACTTGATAGTAGTTACGATGTGTAATACATGTTAGCTTGTAATGTTGTACTATGTGATACATAGAGAAATTTGAATCAAGATGTAAAGGTTTATACGGAAATAGAATGAAGTGAATCATAGAGTAATTTGATTCAGGAAATTGTAAGTGATTCAAGTTAAGACATCAATAAAAGAATTATTTCAAAGGAGATTGAAAAAGTTTAAATTATTTCGCATATTTATATAACATCGAATGTGATGTAATACAGGAATAGTAAATGACCAAGATTAGAAACTTATAAAAGTTTGGGGTCATTGTGCAGATCCTGGTAATGGAAATAATTTATATTCTGAATTGTAATAATGAAGGTTTTATTCATTTAAGTTATGAATAAAAGATATAATAGTTTGACGATAGTAGTATCGTGGCGGACTAGATTCGAGGTTCGAAGGGACCTGGATTTGGGGGCGTCACAGGTTGGTATCGAAGCTGTAGGTTACAAACTTAGGTAAGTGTACCTTAGGCTATAACCTGTGAGAGAAAAAAATAAAGATTAAAATATATAAGTGAAGATTAAAAGAAGAATCTTGAAATATCCAGAAGAATGTGAATTTAGGATTTTCCTAACTCCAGTAATAAAAATGTTAAGATGGTGTCTATAGGACAAAGAGAATAATAATGAACTCGAGTGGAGTTTTGTTGATAATAGGGAAAGAACCCTAAGGTAAATTGATGATCACGACGTGATCGGATTGAGCTATGAAGTGATAAATAGTCTATAATGACTAAGTTTGTATAGCTTGATGCTATAAGTGAATGTACTGTGAAATGGTACGATATGAACTCATGAGCAGTTGTATGTGACGAGATACGAAGAATTTATATCAAGTAAAGTGTAAGATAGAGTTAAGTGGGATTTCAATTGAGGACCCATGTTAGCAGCTGAGTTGTATAATTCCCTGTGTGGGCGGGGAATTGTGCATGGTGTAAAAAACAACTTAGTTCTGGCAATGATAATCATTGAAATGTTTGTGTCACGCTATATAATATATACTTGTTGAGAAGGTGATTCTTTTCTCATGTGTATAAGAGATAGATAGGTTATAGTTAGAGAATATAAGGTTAAGTTGCGAGTTCTTAAAACTCATACTTATGGTACGTTCGTGACTCATAATTATATGACATGTTTTTTAACCCCTCAGCAAATGGACGCCTGTGGTCTAACTAGGGTAAGTTCTTAAACTCATATGATGATGGCAAGTACTAAATTTCCAAAGTGTGGTAAGTTTGATGAACTATATCGGGTATATATATGTTATAAAGTTAGAAATTTTGGTATAGTAAGCATTGATGGTGTTAAAGATTGATAAAATGAAGCAATGGAGTAAAGTTGATGGAGAAACATGGATTTTCTAAATCTTCTTGTTCTGCTAGATTTTCAAAATTTATTGACTTCGTGCTAATGTTGACATTTTTGTTTTCTCAAAAAACTTTGGATCATGTGATTGAACCAATGATGTTTTAAAAACAATACCGTTATCCATATGTCTATGCCAATTGTTTTGGCTTAGACAAAATGATTTGAAAATTTTCAAAATGTATTTCTGACCATTTACATCATTTGGTATGGTGTAGAAATGGTAAACGATGGATTCTTCAATGCAGTTGAACCTAGTGTTGGTTGTGATCGAAAGATTTCCAGCCAATTTTGGTACAGTGTAGTATGACAAAGTCACATAATGGCGGAATCCTAAACGTACTACTAATCTAGTACGGTATCATGACGTCATAAAAGAATTTTTGGTTTTCTTTGAAATTATGAAGAAGGTCAATTAAGTTGGCCAAATTATTCGATTGATGTCCTAGTTGTTGATAGAAGTACAAGCTATTTGATTCGGCTAGACGACTGTTGACAAATATTTGTGGAATTCAAGCATTCTTGAGTATTTATGCCAAACCAAATTGCTCTGGTGCGGATTCAGTTGTTGAAAAGCTGAGGTGAACAACCCTATAAGTGGACATGTTTTCGGGGACAATGGTTCCGAGCGTAACACATGTAGTCGTTACAAAACACTACGTTGCGGCCCAACGTAGTGGTACAATAGACTGGCCACCTAGTGTACGTGTGGAGGGTGTTTTCAGTCTTTGTGATAGATAAACACTCTGGTTTGTAGGTTGGATGATTGTGTTGAAGCACTAGTTCACGGTCTTGTGACCCCTCAGCATAATTTGGAATCTGAGTTATTCATACTACTTTTCGATTATTGAAAAATTGTGGAAGATTCTTATTCTCCTGAAGGATGAATGTAGTGAGTAAAATGTTCCTTAGAAAGAAGAATGTGGTAGAACGCAAGTGAGCAAGTTATAATAAAACTTCCGAAAAGAGAATGGATAAATAATTCCAAAGAATATGTAATATTCATAATAGCACCGAGTAGAGGAGGTTTCGGTGATTCCGAGGATGGAATCCTTATAAGGGGGAGAGGATGTAAGAACCTGAACTTTCAGGAAATATTAAAATAAGAATTTAATGAATAAAATTCTTAAGGCATGTGAAGGTTTCAAATAAAAATATATAATGTGTTACGAAGTATGTGGTATTATATTACATAGGGAAATATGAGCTATATAATAAGTGATGTTGTGTTAATGAATATATATCATTATTATATATTTGTTATAAATTGTAGAGATAAATTTGTAAGAAGATGGATAAAATTATCTATTGATATTAAATAATTTATGTGAAATTATTTTATAATAGTAAGATGGTGACATTAAAATATCTTTGATAATCACCAATTTTTTGGGTGTATGTACGAGTATGTATCAAGTCTAAGGCAGTGCAAATCGTAATCTTTAATGGTTGATGTATAAGAGCTGGGCTAAATAATTCCTTCAGAGAGCGGAGGTATATACGAATAAGTAACCGATCTAACTCACTGTGAAAATAGTGTAGACGAGACAAAAACCAATTTGTTGGTTGTTTGTGGGAAAAAACCACTCAGTGTACTATATTGCTTACTATTAAAGACTTGACGCGTGCTAGGTTTAGACTTGTATACGTGTACGTCGTTGACGAGAGAAGGAAATCGATAAACCTTTAAAGTGGTTAGAGAATTATTGAGTAAAGTGATACACGGCGAGAAGTGAAGATTAAAGGAATGTATGTATGTGTTACATTCGAGTTTTGTGTTATTGGTGGTATGAAACCGTAAAGGAGATGTATAGTTGGTTAAGCTAATAAGTGATATAGAATTTTAAAACTCGAAGTGTGATCCTTAAATTGTTAAGGAAAATAGTAACCAATGGTGTGAAACCAAAGAGGGGATTAATGTTAGACGAGTTAACGCTTAAGAAGGATGTGTAAATTATTTAGAAGCGTAGGTTTCATTTACTCTTTGAAAGTAGAACTTGTGCCTTCTCGATTTTGGTATGGCGCAATTGCGCCATTTCAAATTGTGACCCGGTAGCAATTGCTGCTTCTGGTAGAAAATTCTGAGTAAGTTTGTGGAATTTAAATTTCAAGGAATGAATGTTAGAGACTCATATAAACGTCATAAATGGTGATTTAGTTGACCATGAATGGATTAATTAGCATAAGAGGAATGAAAGAGATATGATAATTAATAGTTGATATTCTAAATATATTACATAGTATTGTGATATTTGAAAGATAAGCGGTTAATAAAATAAGAGGACCAATATAGTTATAAATAATTATTGGTTAGAGATGGAAGAAGTTGTCTTAGGACAATCGAGTAATTATACGTATAATGTATAATTTAAATAATTAATAGAGTAAATATTAATTATTCTAAGTGTAAAGGTTGTACATATTATAAGTATGTAATTATTTAAGTAAGCTAAATAATTTAGCATTATGATAAAGTGTGACATAAACTTTATATTAAATAAATAATAAAATAATGTGGAATTGGGGAAAAGCCAAACATGGTCTAGACCCCTAATATTTTATTATAGAAATAATGAGCTTGAGTTATATAACTCCAGTATATGAGGTAAAGTGTGTCACAAAAACTTTATACTAAATAATGTGTAATATGGGAAAATGTGAGTAGTAGTAGTAGATAATACCTATGGCCTAAGAATACATGATGTATGGCATTTAATTGGGACTAACGATATAAGGCATCAAGTGGTACAATAAAATCATAAGTGATTTTAATACGTAAATGATTTAATATCTCATGTATCCTAGGGCTGGGAAGGAAATTAAATGTTTAAATAAACAGTAATATTAAATAATGTGATAATGTGGTTATACGAGTAGTAAAAATAATTATGGGGGATACCCGGGCAATGATGCCTAACTGCGATATTTTATTACATGTATTTAATGTACATGGATTATAGGTAATGTAACATTCCATAATTTTTTTAATTGCTATATTAAATATTTATTGAATTATTTATGTATTTAATGGATGTGTTTATTGTTGAATAAAAAATTGTTCAAATTTGATTCGATTTGGTTAATTATTTGTTAAATAAATAATTAAGGAAATTTATTATTATATTCAAATTTAATTTAATTATTAAGTTAGAGAGTTTGTGACAATTCAATGAATTATTATATTTTAATTTGAATTTGTAATAAAAAGGATGTGTTAGTTGATTAAATAAAAGTGTGACAAATAACCTTTTATAAGTGAGTTATTTATTTAATTAAAGGAGTTTAATTCAGTTTTACCAAACAAGGCCTAATGCCTATTAAGTCTTTAATCTAATTGTGTTTTACCAAACAAGGCATAAGGATTAAATGATTATATTTTAAGTGGGTAACCAAACAAGCCTTATGGCTTTTGATTTTCAAAAATATGATAACTGATATCAGTTATACTTATATTTATATTATATAATTAATATATATATTATATCTTATACGTTATAATTCTAATACGTAAGATTAGAATAAAGAGGTAAGACTCAGTGGAAGAGAAGAAGAAAGTTTACAAAGAGAAAAGAAGAGAGAATTGGGAGAAGGCTAGAGAATTGGAGAAAGGAATTGGGGAAAAGAAGTTTGATATTAAAGGATAGTCATTATCTTCTAACTCTAAGGTATCATCTAAACTCTGTTATTTGTTTTTCTTTTCAAAAGATATAGTTGTATTCTCTCCCAATTTTCTCTATAAAATCTTTGTAGAAATTGAATTATTTGTTATAGATAGTTTTATATGATAAATTGGTTGTTGTGAAACTATTTTCATAAGTTATATATGAGTATAGTCAATGAATTAATGTTATTTGTAAAGAAAACTATATTACAGTGAGTTTATATGAATATATATGAATATGGTTTAGTTTAAGGTAACATTAAGGTTTAATTAGTTGTTTAGTTGGCAAATTGACTATTGTATTTGAAAGAGGTTGTATAAACCTAAATAAGGTACTTTGAATTAACTATTTTGCTTGAAAAATAAATTTGCAATGTTGATTTTCATTGAAAACATCAAAAAGTGAGTTTTTATCAAAAAACAGTGAAATTGGATGTTTTAAATTCGATGTTTGTGTTGTTTTATGAGTATAATCATGTTAAGAGTCTTTGAAATATATTTATGTAAAGTCTCTGTATGAATTACATGCTATTTAGGCTGTTAGAAAGTAGCTTGTAGGCCAAAATTTGCTTTGTTCAAGTGATTTCCATATCTGTTTGCCGAAGTCTTCCATTCGGCGTCGCAAAGACGACTTCGACAGCTTTAGTTCTCATGTGCATGTTAATACAAATAGAGTATAATTCTCATATTTATTGCTGAGTTAGCAAAATAATTAGAACAATGCAATTTTTGTACACAAAGTCTGAAGAAGTTGTTATGTGTTAATAGTAGAATTTGTTAAATTATGATTTCAAAGATTTCTATACCATGAATGAGCATGTTATTAACAATTAACTAGTTTTGTAACTTGATTATGTGATTAAAATTTAATCTTACATGATGAATGTACATAGTTATGTTTGTAAGGTGGTAGTGACTATGTCATGATGACATATATATATATATATATATATATATATATATATATATATTTGTAAGACCCCAACTTATTATTAGGCACGAAGGGAAAGAAAAAAGGAAAAGTTAGGCAGGTTACTCCCTCCGTTGCTATAAATAGGGGGTAATACCTCCTTCCTCAACACACCATTTCAATATCAGAAATTCTTATTCTATAGTATTGTGAGTATTTTTCTTGAGTATAAGGATACTTTGAGTGTAGTTTTTCTGCAAGATTTTCTCAAAATAATATGCGATATTCCAGTCAAATCCAGTTTTTACTAAGGTAAAGGATATTATTTTATTGCAATACTCGTGAGAAATATTATTTTCTTTCATACTCCATATTATGTAAGCAATATTATTTCATCTTGTATTCCTAAATTTGAACTTACTATGGTAAGTATTGCTTCTATAATTCCTGAAATGATTTAAAACTTCGCTTCATCTAATATCATTTCACAGGAATATTGGTCTGAAATTTTTATCAAATTTGGAACTTTTCATGACTGGGTACTGTTCATACGGTACTGTTCACAAAAGAAAAAAAAATTATTTTTTCTCTCCTTCCAAGTTATCTGTTGTGACCCTTATTCTTGAAATTGAATCCATGTTATGGTTGAAGGGTTTCGACACATAAAACGCATCGGAAATAGAACAATTTAAAAGTAATTTTGAAACCCTAAACAGGATACATGCGAAAAATTAATTAACTCAGAGGTTAGAAATTATACCGATTATTAAAGCTAGAATCGATGCGGTTGAATCTCCAACGCAATTCAAACGAACTGCGTCTCTACAGTATCCACACGAACGCTCCGCGAATCGTCTTACAATCTGCAGAAGAAGGAACAGCGGTACTAGCCACCAATGATGAGGATTTTCAAAACTATTTTTTCTAGTCTCTCTCTAAGAGCGGCTAGGGTTTTGTATTTTGACGTAATCCTTAAAATGACTAATATATATCATATATATAGCAGTTAGGAGGAATTAATCAAAACCTAATATTATTAAAATCCAAATTTAAATATATATCTTAATTAAGTCTTACTTAATTAATATACATATATACAAATTATCCTTTTTAATTTAAATTCGTGATTTAAAATACTATCAATCATATTGATATATTTAAATCCTTACAATTTAAATTAATTTCCTTTTTTAATTACGTTCTATGTGTGTGACCCTATAGGTTATTATTACATTGGCAATAATTTTAAAATCATATTATAAAATTATAAACAGTGAGTGGCATCTAGTAATGCATCACTGCTACCCAAGTAATAATAAGATCGATGATTCGATGCAACCTTTTCGTGACCAATGTTTCAATGTAATTTAATCCTTTTAACCTTAATATCCTAGATTAAACTTGAGTCATAGAATGCATCATACTCTTCATAATTTAATCTGAGTTTTTCTTGATCAATGAGTAGACTATATGAAACAAATCACTATTTGAGCATAGCCATGCATTTTAGAGTCTTACTCTATCAAGAGGCCTATGGATATCACCCCTAATATATAGGATGGTTAAATTCCATCTAGGTCACTCATATTCCTCACACGATTCATGATGTACCCAATAATCACCTTTATAGTCCACCCTATTAAAGGTGACATTTGATGATACCAAAGTACATAAATTCCAGTGTAGAAATATAGTGATTTCAGGTCGGAGGACCATTACATCATTGTCACTATGAGAATTACTAATGACACTTCGCATAATGCTCCACATAGAATTCTCATGGTGGGTCTGTCCAGTACATCGTTCTCTAACATGTACCTATGTATTGACTTAATATCTCATATATTTATGACCAATGAGATTCGATCATCAGTCAATCCACATACTAGTCTTAGGGGGTGTTTGATAAAAATTGAATGAATCTGAATCTGAATCAGCTGAATCTGAATCTAAATGAGTTGAATCTGAATCTGAATGAAAAAAGATGTTTGATAATTGACATGTCTGAAACATCTGAATGACAAAACTTTATTATTTTACCTTTCTGAAAAAATTCAAAATTGTTGTAAGTTTATTTAATATTACTTAATATAATAGTTAATATGTTTTTTAATTTTTTTTACTTCATTCAATGACTCATTCGACCATTCACTCAAAAAAATCGACTTAACTATTCAATTTCGTCCATCTTACCGATTCAGCCATTTAGACCAAAATAAACGCACTGACCGATTCAGCCATTCAGATTCAGCTCCATTCAGCTCTAAACAAACAACCCCTTAATGCATCATTGTTGTCCCATCAACAATGATACTTGACTAGGGACATTTAAGAACAATGATACTAATTGTAATTATATAATCTCATGTTCAAGTCACATACTTGAAACTATATAATTTGTATCACTATTCTAAGGATATTTATTATGTTAACATTTATATAACGCAGTAAATAAAACCATAATAAAATCATTCATTTATTCAATTAAATATAATATCAAAATGTTAAGCAATTATATCAAATAATTGGCCTCTAGGGCATAAACTCTAACAATGGTCTAATTTGATTCATTCTTATTATCATTATCATAACTCTCAGACTTAAATTATGTTGAAAGTTATCTTTGGCTCGTAGTGCAAAGATAAACTGTTGATTGATGAATATATTTGGCCTGTAGTGCAAAGATTAATGATTATCTGATGAATATCTTTGTCCCGTAGTACAAATATGAACAGGTGTTGAGATGAACATGACCAACTGGTGATACAAATGAATATCTTTGGCCCGTAGTGCAAAGATGAATATTTGATTCAAGATGTATATTGATTGATGTTACAGGGATAAAATATTGATGATGGACTTTTAAATCATAGAAGTTAGTAGATTTCATTCTCTACTTGACTCTTATAATGAATTGTTATTTCTGCTGCGAATATTGATCTAAAACTTGTTGTCCATTATATTTTATCTGATTTATTGAAGACTAACGATAATTTGTTCTACATTATCTTAGTCATGATATTCTTTACTAGGCTAGTTGAGCTCACCCTTTTCCTTTTTGTTCCATTTTTCGTCTCAGGAAGCGAGAATATAGCGGGGAGTAGTCGGGGTGTAGAGTGATGTTCCATGGCAGTTGTTATAGTAGTCCTCACTATGTTGTAAAATAATGTATCAATAATTGTAATGAGGACTTATTTGAGTATGGATATTGTCTAGAAGGCAATATTTGTATTTAAACTCACAGTTTATGTGTTGTCGTATTTTGCACGACAATTGTATTAATGAAGTTGTAGTTGTTTCTGTACCATGTATTTGGCGACTCAAAATGGGTGATGTATACCTATTTTGGGGGCGTCACATAATATGTGTGTGATGGATGATACCACGGTTTTAATTTATAGAGTATGATAGTAGTGGTCGAATTCGTGGGTTAATGGAGGTGATTGTGGGAGATCGTGGGAAAGACCGAGTCTTGCAACGTTTAAAAATTTTCAGGAAACCCATACCCTCACCGGGGTGGGGGGTAAATAGCCTATAAATGCCCACTGGGGTAGGCATATCCAGAGACCCATTTGAGGCAAGTGTGTCAGTCGGTAAAACTCAGAATAACCCAAATTTTTATAAGTTATTAAAATAGAAATTTAATAATTAAAATTCTTATTGTGAGATGTTTTGAGTTTGAGTATGTATATATACATGCTATATATTTTGAAATATGTGATCTGGTGTGAAGAGAAATATATATTCATATATTGGGAAAGTGAGGTTTAATAGTTGAGTTAACTATTGAAGGAATTAAATAAATTTTGTAATTAACCTTAAATATTTATTGAATTAAATAAATATTTTAAATAATTTATTTATTGAGAAAAATAAATAATTTATGAAATTGTGGTATAATAATTTAGTTACGTGTGGATGATAATTAAGTTAAAGCAAAGGTAAATTTTATTCTTTAAAGATTTAATTTAATGAATTAATTAAATCAAATGAGTTGTTTAATATTAAAGAAAATAAGTAAATTAAATAAAGCGATGTTTAAGTCTAATTTATTAATTAAATTAGATATATGATTATTTATTAATCATCGGAAGAATTATAATAAAAATTGTAATTATTATAATTATTATTGTAAGTTATGTAAATTGATTGCAGTGTGACAAATAAAAACTATATAATATAATATTATTAAAATAATCTAGTATGGGGAAATTGTGTGTAACCAAACGCAAATTTTATGGCTTTTGGTTTATTATAATTTTACACCTATTGTAACTAATGCACGTGAGAGAGAGAAGTCGATTTTATTTTACGTGTTCTTTTCTAAGGTTAAGAACACAGAAGAGAGGGTTAGATAAAGGGAGAGAATTCTTTATAATTGAGAAGATAAATTCTGAGAATCAAAGACGAGGAAGAAGATTAATCAAGCTTCTCTAATCATCTAGCTAATTAAAGGTTAGTAATCTATTTTAAAGTTTCGAGTTCTTAGTTTTGTTTTCTAAGTTCTCTGTAATTAAAGTTCTAGGGTTAATTATTGAGAAATTAATTTTTATGTGTATTGGGATTACATAATCTGTTATATGTTGTCTATAGATAATTTTTGAAGTATCGAATTCATGAAAACATGTTTGAAGGTAAAGAACTTGAGTTTTGGTTTTATATATATTACATGGTATGTTTTGGGGTTAAAATTGGTTTTGAATTCATACTCTAAACTATAAATTGATAATGGAAGTTGTTAGTATGTTGAAAAACGAAAAGAACGAAAGTTAAACGGACTAATTTGGTAGAGAAACGAGTTAATATGTTTAAAACATAAAAATATAGCATGAACACTGAATTAGAACCCTTAAAATGATTTGTTAATATGTTTGAAGTGTTATAATTATTCTCTAGATGAGTAGCTAAGAGTTTAACGAGTCCAACGAATCGAAAATCGACTAATTCGGACTTAAAATGAAAAAGATATGTCCAAAACTGTTTATCTACGCGGTTACAAAGACAAATTGCAGTACTACGCGGTCTTGCAATGTTGGAGTCAGGGCATTAAGCGCGGGTGCACGGTATTGGTGAGCAAAAGGGGCGCGACCGCTCTCCATGTGTTCTGACTGTGACTGTTTTGACCTATTTTGGTAAAATGCTCATAACGTTTTCATACGAACTCCGATTGAGGTGATTCAAGATGATCCGAAACGAGGACGAATAGACCTACAACTTTTGTTCTTTAAGATTTTCAATTTGAGGTGTTTAGGAAGGGTCAAAACAGTCATATCTGTGACTGTTACGTAATAGGAGGCGATCGGAGGGCGTCGATCGAGCACATACGCAAGTATAGTGCTCCGAACGATGGAATATGTTATCTTAAGTGATAAAACATGAATATGCATGATAATAGACATGTCATATGGCTAAGATTACTTTAGTCATAATGGGATGCTTTAGCATGACTTAGTATGTGTTTTCAAAAAAAAGAAACTTGAAGATTTCAAAAACAAAACCTTGACGAACTTTAAGTCACTTGAGTTATGACTTTGTAGTGAGCATATGGTGGAGTCATGCGAGCAAAAAAAATGTGATCTTAAGTTATCTCATATAAGATAACTTGTATATCTTGGATAATATGTGTTTTCAAAGAGAAATTTAAAAGTTTTAGAAACTAACTTTGATGAGCATTGTTACTTGCATTATGACCTTATAAGAAAGCATGATAGAGTTATTTATGCCTTTGAACATGAATGATATGTGCACTCATCTAGTCAAGCATGACATAAGTTATTTAAGCATGTTTTAAAAGTATAAACTATGCTATGTCTATGTAAATGAGATAGATACATGTGAACATGCGTATTAAAGGTTGTTAGTAACAATATAAGGTTTAAAAGCTTATAAACCTTGAACCTTTGTTAAAAGAAGTTGTTAAGCCTTGTTGATGTAAATAATTCAACATAGAACTATGTAATTCAAAACTAAATGATTTGAAATATGAACTTGAAGAAATATCATAACTTACTTGATGTATGTTTATAGTATGTATCAGAATGCATAGTAGGTTAGGACTAAACTGAGCAATGAAAAGTTCAAGTCTGGTTTTGGCTGGGAGTAAGCCATTGGCACGCACTCCTAAGCTTAAATGCACTGTGCCGCCACAATTGCTCAAGAAAGTGACCAAGAGCAGTTTGCTAACTGCATGGTCTTAAGTTATGGTTATATATTGTCTTTAAAGACTACAAGATATGAAACAAGATTGTTTAGATAAATATGATAATAGAATGAACTAGTCTCATGATTATCCTAAGTTCAAGTAAAAATGAAACCATGTTAGGAAACAATATTTGTTTTTATATTAAGAGCGTATGAAATATATGACTAATGGATGTGAATCCATGATTATATAACTGTGTAGGAATACACGAAGTGCAGATAAGCGTTAAGCAGCTAAGTCGTATTCCATAAACTATGAATCAGGCAAGTGTTTCAGTTCCTATTTGCTATTTGAACTTGATGATTAACTGTTTTAAATCTTTATTGCAAATAGCATGATGTGTTATTTATATGATGGTAGTATGAAATGTTAAAGTCAATTTATGACCATGTTGATTGATTAAAGCATGCTGATTGAGTAAGGACTCAATCTTTATACATGTTATATGAACTGTACCATGTTGTGGTTGTGATACTAATGAATATCATTGGCATATAGTGCATGGATAATTCAGTGATGTGGATTAATTATTAAGCTGAGTCTCAGCAATAAAATTGATGATAAACTTTCTAAATCATAGAAGATAGAAGATATCACGCTCTACTTGACTTTTCTAATGGATTTATTGTTCCACTATAATTAAACTTGATGTTTATTGTATTTTATCAAATTAACACTGTTAAAGGCTAATGATAAATTATTCTGCATTATCTTAGTCATAATATTTATTACTGGGCTAGTTGAGCTCACCCTTTTGCTTTCATTGTTCTCTTCAGGAAATGAGAATGTAGTCGGGACTAGTCGGGGAACGGAGTGATGGTCCGAGATGGTGTTATAGTAGTCCTCACTATTCTATGAAATAGTGTGATAAAAATTGTAATGATGACTCCATTTGAGTTTGGATATTGTCTAGAAGATAATATTCGTATTAAAACTCTCAGCTACGTTTTGTCGTATTTTACACGACATTTGTATAATTAAGTTTGTATTTGAATTATGTACCATGTATTTGGCGACTCAAGATGGGTGATGTATACCTATTTTAGGGGCATCACCGTTAGTATCAAAGCTTAGGGATATGATCCCTAGCTAAGATATGAGACAAGAATTAGGGGGGAGAGATGGGGAAATCTTTCGCTAGTATGACCTATCTAAGCTTATTTGTTATTTAATTGGGCGGTCAGAATATAGAGATAAAAATGTGGTATGTCAATTAACCCTTATTTTGTGGCAGTATTTGAAAATAGCATCTGAAAATGTTGAGATAAGTAATGGAGCATAGGAGACTGTTGAGTCACTACAGATAAATAACTAGGACAATGTGCATCAGGAAGGCAACAATCCTCATACAAACAACAACACCGACCAAATGATGAACGATGGGATGTTTAGAGGCTTTTTGAAATTCATGCAACATTAGGCGAGAGAGACTTCTGTCTATAATGCAGGTGAAAACACTGGCAACTCACGGATGGTCACCGCTAAGCAGTTCAAGGAGCTGGGACCACCGGAGTTTTTGGGAAAGCCAGAACCACTTAAGGCAGAGACGTAGATAAAGCAGATCACCAAGATATTTGATATCTTGGGATGCTCCGAGGAGCAAAAGGCTCCCTTTGCCACCTTCATATTGCAAGGAGAGGCAGATTACTGGTGGGAATCTGTAAAGCGTACTCAACCTGCTGCACTAAAGATGTCTTGGGAGAAGTTCCAAGAATTATTCAACGACAAGTACTTTCCCGAAAGTATTCATCACATAAAGGAGGTGAAGTTTATCAAGTTGGAACATAACAATATGATCGCGTCGCAAGACGAGGCTAAGTTTGCCGAGTTATCCCAGTTTGCATCCCATTTAGTTGATAATAAGGAGAGAATGACGCGAATATTTATACGAGGTTTGAAACCTGAAATACGTCAATACCTCATTTCTCACAAACTGTGTTTGTATTCATATGTTGTAAATATGACTCAGTTATTGGAGCGCGATAATGAGTTAACCCAACCAAAAGAGAACAGCCGACAAAACAATAATACCAGTGGTAGCAGTCATCAAAGCGGTGACAACAAATGTGGAGGGAATCAATATGCCAGAAATGGTAAATACTTTGGTGGTAATCATGGCCAATATAATAGAAGTGAAAATTTCAATAAGTGGAAATTTCAAGAAGAGGAGATTCAACAATGATGGAAAGACGTCAGCACCAGCAACCGTTGTTAAAGAAGGAGAACGACCACCGATCATGTGCTTCAAATGCGGAGGGGAGGGACACATCACTCCAAACTATACGCATCAGTCCAAAACATGTTACAATTATGGAATAGAAGATCACCTAGCTCGATTTTGTCATGTAGTGAAGCCAAGTCCAGTTGGGATGGTGACACCAAATGTCGTCCCAGACAAGTCAAAACTGGTAGTTCAGTGGAGAGTGTTTGTCGTGACCTCCCAAAAAGAAAGGAACCCGAACGAGGTCATCACGGGCAATCTAATCATAAACTTTAGCGAAGTCTATACCTTATTTGATACCGATTTTACCCATTCATTTATTTCTCCTACTTGCACTCAACGTTTAAATTTAACTCTGAAGAAATTAGGCTTTGACTTATCTGTTGAAACTCTGTTGGGAGAAACCTTCATTGCATCCACTGTTTATAAGTCTTGTTTGATTCAAATCGGCAACCGCACATTACCTGTCGATCTTATCTCTTTGAAAATGTAAGACCCCAACTTTTATGAATAAAGATAAATTTTTCAATAAATATCATTTTAGAATATTATGGTGTAGATTTAATATAATGTTATAGTTGTGGAAAATATTTACAAGTTTTACAAAGTATGCAAGTTGTTATATAATATTTGATTGGTCGAGGAATATTCGTTTTAACAGGGAATATTCGTTCGACGGCATAATCATTGGTGGATCCCACAACGAAATTATTGTCGGAGTTAAAAAATGACAAAAATATTTTTTTATGAAAATAACGGCGGAAGTTTTACCGTTAAACTGTTGAAACACCCGGTGGTAAAAGTACAATAATACGCATGGTTTCATAGTAGCACACGGTATGATGTTTACGTGAAAAGTCACTCAGTTTTATTTAATTATTGTTATAGTAATTGCTGCATAATATCTCACGTTATTTGATTTAATTATTATCGATATTTTATATATTATTAAATCAATAATTGAGACGATACAGTTATTCATATTATTATTTGCAATATTGATGATGTCTAGAAAGTTCTGTCGAGGAGAGGTTTGGTCACCAAATTAGGCGCCCATAGGGAGAAATG
Organism: Panax ginseng; assembly: GCA_020205605.1. NCBI lineage: Eukaryota > Viridiplantae > Streptophyta > Magnoliopsida > Apiales > Araliaceae > Panax > Panax ginseng. The sequence goes on along the minus strand of CM035144.1, from coordinate 63,415,606 downwards.
GTTATTGGAAAGCCCCCTCTTTCCTGGGAATGATCTAGTTGTTAAATATTGCGAATAATAATAATGATGAATAAATGCTGTTAAAAATATTGATGGAATTTTTTTATAAAGTATTTGTTGTAATTTTGCTCATTATATGGACCCCCATTTACCCAATTTTCAAAATAATCGATAGAAATTTATAATAAAGGTGGGCGCCACATATGGGGGCCATATGTGGGGCCCACGTATGGAAGAAATGATTTTGGAAATGGGAGGGGGAAGAGTATACGTAAAGGGGAGGGAATATATATATATATATATATATATATATATATTAGTATGTGATGTGTGTATATATATAATATAATGTGTGTGTGATAGTGATATGTGTGTGTGTGTGTGTGGTGGAAAAGTAGTTGTAGTGGGAAGAAACATAAAATGAAAGTGATGTGTGTGTGTGTGGTGGATGATATGTTGTGGGGGAAGTGATACTGATATGTGTGTATATTTATATATATAAGTTTGTTTTATATGAATAATTTTGAGAGATTGGGCGTTTGTTTTTCTTCTTCTTCCGCCCGTGAATTTTTCGTCTGAAATCTTACTGTTGGTCCATGATTTATATTCTAAATAGTATCCTTCCATTCTCCTATAAATATGATACTTAGTTAGAATTAAAAATCACACCAGAATCAAAGAATTCTTCTTCTATAATATTGAGCGTATTTCTTTAGAGTTTAAGAAAGCTTTAAGCATAGAAAATAGTTCAAGTTCTCTTCAAGAATATCCCCGCTATACCGGTTGGAATACTCTCCTTTTTAAGGTAGGGGATATTATTTTTGTTCAGTATTCATATAAAATAATATTTTCTTCCAAACTCTGTAGTATGTAAGTAATATTATTTCGTTTCAGATTTCAAATTCTACACTCATTTTATTAAAGTTTTGGCTTCTATATTCCATGAAATTAGTAGAATATCCTTAATATTTGCGCTTCATCCAGTAATTTTTTATGAAAATATTATTCTGAGCATTCTTGATAAGTTTTAACTTTTTAATGATGGATTACTATTCACGGGGTACTATTCACTCAATTACTATTCACCCTGGATACTATTCATGACAAAAATTTATTTCTTTACGGTCCAAATCATTTTTGATACAATATTATTCTTGAATTTTATTCCACAAAGCAGTATCATGTTGATAATTTGAACATTATTAAATTCATGATAAATTAAATTATAAATCTTTAAAATTTATCATTTACCTTCATTTAATTAAATTCTTATATCATTGTCATCATCCTCATGCTTATATTGTTATGAAAGTCATCTTTGGCCCGTAGTGCATAGATGGACTTTGTATGAATATGACCAGGGATTATACGGTATAATCATGAACATAATGTTACAAATGATGTGGTAAAAGTCCTCATTGGCCAGTAGTGCATTGATGGACAGTTGTTGGCATGATCATGACAATTGATGAAAACACGAATATCCTTGGCCCGTAGTGCATGGATAATTTGTGGTCGTGATACTAATTAATATCCTTGGCCGTAGTGCAGGGGTGATTCGATGATGTGGATTATTTATTAAGCCGAGTCTCAGCGATAAAATTGATGATAAACTTTTTGAATCATAGAAGATAGTAGATATCATGCTCTACTTGACTCTTCTAATAGATTGCTTGTTCCACTGCAGTTAAACTTGATGTTTATTATATTTTATCAGTTTAACTTTGTTGAAAGTTAACGATAATTTATTCAACATTATCTTAGTCATAATATTTCTTACTGGGCTAGTTGAGCTCACCCTTTGCTTTCATTGTTCTCTTTAGGAAATGAGAACATAGCCGGGACTAGTCGGGGAACAAAGTGATGGTCCGAGATGGTGCATTAGTAGTCATCACTATTCTGTGAAATAGTGTGATAATAATTGTAATAATATTGAATTTAAGTTTGGATATTTTCTAGAAGACAATATTCGTGTTGAAACTCTCAGCTTATGTTTTGTCGTATTTTACACGACAGTTGTATAATTAAGTTGTATTTGAATTTTGTACCATATATTTGGCGACTCAAGATGGGTGATGTATACCTATTTTGGGGGCGTCATAGTTGGTATCAAATCTTAGGGATATGATCCCTGGCTAAGATGTGAGACTAGAACTAGGAGGGGATAGACGGGTAATTCCTTCGCTAGTATGACCTAGCTAAGTTTATTTGTTATTTAATTGGTCGGTAGGAATATAGGGATAATATGTGGCATATCAATTAACCCTTGTTTCATGGCAGTGTTTAAAAAATGGCATCTGAAAATGTTGAGATCAGCAATGAAGCACATGAGACCGTTGAGTCACCAACGATTAATACCTAGAATAATGTGCATCAGGAAGATAATAATCCTCAGGTAAACAACAACACCGACCAAATGATGAACGATGGTAGGTTCAGAGGCTTTACGCAATTCATGCAACATCAGGCGATAGCGGCTCTTGTTCAAAATGACGGTGGAAATACTGACAACTCACACATGGTCACCGCTAAGCAATTCATGGAGCTGGGACCATCAGAGTTTTGGGGAAAGCCATAACCACTCAAGGTAGAGACGTGGATAAAGCAGATCACCAAGATATTTGATATCTTGGGATGCTCTGAGGAGCAAAAGGTTCCCTTTTCCACCTTCATGTTGAGAGGAGAGGCAGATTACTGGTGGGAATCAGTAAAACGTACTCAGCCTGCCGCACTCAAAATGTCTTGGGAGAAGTTCCAAGAACTATTCAACGATAAGTACTTTCCCAAAATTATTCGTCACATAAAGGAGGTAGAGTTCATCAAGCTGGAACAAAACAATATGACTGTGTCACAGTACGAAGCTAAGTTTTTCGAGTTGTCCCGTTTTGCATCCCACTTGGTTGGTAATGAGGAGAGAATGACGCGGATGTTTCTAAGAGATTTGAAACCCAAAATACGTCAATATCTTATTTCTCACAAACTATGTTTTGTATTTAGATGTTGTAAATAGGGCTCAGTTATTGGAGCGTGATAATGAGTCAACGCAACCAAGAGAGAGCAGCCGATAAGTCGATAATACCAGCGGTAGCAGTCATCAAAGCGGTGACAACAAACGTAGAGGGAATCAACATGCCAGAAATGGTAACCACTTCGGTGGTAATCATGGCCAAGATAATAAAAGTGGACATTTCAAGAAGAGGAGATTCAACAATGATGAAAAGACGTCAGCACCAACAATAGTTGCTAAGGAAGGAGAACGACCACCAATGGTATGCTTCAAATGCGGATGGGAGGGACACATCAGTCCAAATTGCATGCAGCAGTCCAAAACGTGTTATAATTGTGGGAGAGAAGGTCATCTGGCTCAATTTTGTCATACAAGGAAGCCAAGTCCAGTTGGGACGGAGGCACCAAATGCCGTCCCAGATAAGTCAAAACCAGTAGTTCAAGGGAGAGTGTTTATCGTGACTTCCTAGAAAGCAAGGAACCCGAACAAGGTCATCAAAGGTAAGATAATAATAAACTCTAGCGAAATCTATACCTTAAATTTAACTCCAAAGAAATTAGACTTTGACTTGTCTGTTGAAACTCTGTTGGGAGAAACCTTTATTACATCCACTATTTATAAGTCTTGTTTAGTTAAAATCGGCACCCACACGTTACCTGTCGATCTTATTTCTTTGAAAATACTTGCATTTGACGTGATTCTAGGGATTGATTGGTTCACTATTCATCTTGCTAAAATTGATTATTTTCGTAAGGTTGTTAGCTTTCATATTCCTAACCAACCTATTCTGTGAATTCAAGCGACCAAACTACTAAAGTCAATCACTGTCATATCAGTCCATATAGCTATTCATTTATTGAAAAATGGATGTCAAGCTTTCTTAGCCCATGTCACGGATTTAAACAAAAATACGTCAAATTTGAATGATATTTCTATTGTTAATAAATTTCCTGACGTATTCCCCGAAGAACTTCCTGGCCTACCCCCAGAGCATGAAATTGAATTTTATATCGACCTTGAACCCGGTACAAAACCCATTTCCAAAGCCGCATATTGAATGGCTCCTATTAAACTTCAGGAGTTAAAGATTCAACTATAGGAATTGTTAGACATCGATTTCATTCGTCCTAGTACGTCTCCTTGGGGTGCTCTTGTTCTATTCGTAAAGAAGAAAGATGGGAGTATGCGACTTTGTATTGATTATTGGGAGTTGAATCATGTCACCATCATAACAGATAGTATTATGCTCTACTTGACTCTTCTAATGGATTGCTTGTTCCGCTGCAGTTAAATTTGATGTTTATTATATTTTATCAGTTTAACATCATTGAAGGCTAACGATAATTTATTACGCATTATCTTAGTCATAATATTTCTTCTTGGGCTAGTTGAGCTCACCTTTTGCTTTCCTTTCACCGTTCTCTTGAAATGAGAACATAAGCGGGACTAGTCTAGTCGGGAGCGGAGTGATGGTCCGAGATGGTGCATTATTAGTCATCACTATTCTGTGAAATAGTGTGATAATAATTGTAATAATATTAAATTTGAGTTTGGATATTGTCTAGAAGACAATATTCGTGTTGAAACTCTTAGCTTATGTTTTGTCGTATTTTACACGACAGTTGTATAATTAAGTTATATTCGAATTTTGTACCATGTATTTGGTGACTCAATATGGGTGATGTATACCTATTTTGGGGGCGTCACAGAAACTACTTTCATTTGATGAGATTTTAGGGATTGATTGGTTAACTACTCATCATGCTAGAATTTATTGTTTTCATAAGGTTGTTAGTTTTCATTTTCCTAACCAACTTATTATGCAAATTCAAACAACCAAACCACTAAAGTCAATCACTATCATATCAAGCCATAAAGCTATTCGTTTACTGAAAAATGGATGTCAATATTTTTTAGCCCATGTCACAGATTTAAACAAAAATACGTCAGATTTGAATGATATTTCTATTGTTAATAAATTTCCTGACGTATTCCCTGAAGAACTTCCTGGCCTACCCCTAGAGCGTGAAATCAAATTTTGTATCAATCTTGAACGCGGTACAAAACCCATTTCCAAAGCCCCATATCGAATGGCTTCTATTGAACTTCGGGAGTTAAAGACCCAACTGTAGGAATTTTTAGACATCGGTTTCATTCGTCCTAGTACGTGTCCTTGGGGTGCTCCTGTTCTATTCGTAAAGAAGAAAGATGGAAGTATGCGACTTTGTATTGACTATCGGGAGTTGAATCATGTCACCATCAAAAATAGGTATCTGTTACCTCGTATTGATGACCTGTTTGACTAGTTGTAAGGTGCCAAATTCTTTTCACAAATCGATCTTTATTCCGGATATCATCAGTTAAAGATTAAAATTGATGACATTCCAAAGACTGCTTTCAGAACTCGGTACGAACATTACGAATTCCTAGTCATGTCTTTTGGATTGACTAATGCTCCTGCTGCCTTCATGGACATGATGAACCTAGTATTCAAGGAATATTTGGATCATTTTGTGGTCATCTTTATTGATGACATCCTCATTTACTCCAAAAGTCGTGAAGATCATGAGCAACACTTGAGGCTGATACTCCAAAAGCTTTGTGAAAACAAGTTATATGCCAAGTTGAAGAAATGCGAGTTCTGGCTTGAGGAAGTAGCATTCCTTGGGCACATGATATCAAATCACGAAATATCTGTTGACCCAGCAAAGATTGAAGCAATACAAAGGGGAGCAACCTAAGATAGTAATAAAGTATGTAGCTTTCTTAGCATTTGGTTATTATTATCGGAGATTCGTAGAAGGGTTTTCTCAAATCATTACTCCATTAACTTAGCTGACTCAAAAAGATACAGAATTCGGTTGGAGTGAGGAATGTGAGAAATGTGATAACCCAAGATTTCGAGTAATCCAAATTTTTTGAATAATTTTTTTTATTTAATATTGATATTGACTATTAATATCGAACTGTGATACGAGTTTTGAGAAGTAGTCAATTTGTGTATTGACTGAGAAAATAAGAGTATAGTTATGCTTAATAGAGAATAAAAACCCTAACCCTAGTTACGGATATGGATTTGGTAGAAAATACAATTTTAATAATTGTGTTGATGAGTACGCGTTTGTACTTTGCAGAGTTAGTGATCAATGATCGATCAGATAGGGTTTAAAATTAGTATACCCTAATAAGGGATTAGAAACCTTAATCTCAGGTTTAGAAACCCTAACACATAGTTAAGAACACTAAACGAATGTCGGGGAACCTTAATTTTTAATTTGGGAACCCTAAACCCTAATTAGGAAACACTAATCCTAATTAGTAAGCCCTAAAGTGATTAGTAAACTTTAATATAATTAGAAAAACACTAATTATATTTTAGTTATCTTAATTTTCTATTTTAAAAACCCTAATTAGAAAATCTTAGAAACTAAAGTTATAAAACCTACGGGTTAGAACCTTAGGGTTAAACCCTAAAGGGTTGGCAAGCTACCTTTATGCCATTAAAATTGCATGTTCAATGACCAAAATACCCTTTTGTATTATTTAATATGTAACTTGTCAATCTTGCCATATTTGGAGTTGTTCACCAACTTTGACTTTCCCCGTGACTTAAAATATCAACAATCAACTACTTAATTGACATCAACATTAGTTATAGGCATTGTATTTATAATATGTAAGGATTAAAGAGAGAGAAAGTCACAAATATTGCTCATTTGCTTTATAACCTTTAACCAACCTCTTCTCTCTCCTTAACCCACGAAACACTAAAGTAATTCAGTTCCAAGTAAAGCCTCTAACTCACCAAAATCAGTAGGAGAAGGCAAGATCAAAACATCTTCAAGAGAAAGGTATAAAGCCCTAACCCTATTTGATCTTATATAGTAAGATAAATTATGTGTTTAAGTGTTTAATCATGTGCTAGAAGATGTTTTAAGATGATCTATCATAGATCCATAGCATCAATGTGGGTAAAAATTGAAGTTTTCAAAAACTGTTCTTGAACCCCAAGGTGGTCTGACAACCATATGTTAGTGACCTTAGATCTCTACCTATTTATGATTTTTAGTGTTTTGTATTTTAGATCTGTAGTTTGACATGAGGTCTTTGATCTGGAAGTGGAATCACAACCATTCCATGTCCAGATTGTATGTTATTCATGGTCAAATCCCGTTGACCGAGCATGACCGGATGATTTCTGGGTAACCCATAAATCATATATCCGAGTCTGACAATGTTTTGCAAGGCCCAGATCTTCCAGGTATGATGTTGTTTGATGATATGTTTATAACCAAGTTGTAGCCTGCTAGATCTACTCTAAATATATGTCCTTAGATCCTTCAGACCATCAATGTATCGAATGGAGTGGCTGATCAAACTAGCCTACTCGACCTGGATGTCTGTTTTTTGGAATTTTCAGAAAAGGTATGAACGAACCTTCTCACAAGGTTTGACCGGGATTAATCTGGAGATTATGATGTACTCGGACTGCAATCATGCTATATATGTGTTCGTTAACATAATGACTATAGACTTGAACCATTAAATCAGCAAACTAATGAACAGAACATTAAATTAATTGAGCTGGAAAGTGGCACCACGAACTGCCTGGGTTTCTGGGTTACCCAGAAAACCCAGGAACACTCTGACAGTGACTTTGGAGGCTCAGATCTCCTTGTTTGTTTGTTATGTGACCAAGATGATGGTTGGAGATTGTAGTGTTACATTCCTTTTATACAATTTAAGTCTTAGATTGGCCAAAACATTTATTAACTGAGAATCATGAACGGTCAAAGTAAGGCCCTTGCTAAAGCCGAAATTTGTCGGTGTTCTTGAGCCAAGAACACCTATATGATGACGAGTAAAGCGCCTAAAGGCTACTGAACAGCTTTTAATTATTGAATTTCTGAAAAATGATTAAAAATAGAAATAAATTTCTAAAAATTACAAAAATGGTTTTAAAATTATTTAAAATTATGAAAAATAACTTTTGATAATTTTGGATATTTTTTATTAATAATTATAATTATTTAAATATTAATAGTATTTAATTTATTTAATTAGTATATTAAATAAATTAGAGAAAAATGATTTTAATATTATAAAAATCATTTCAAATAAGAATAAAGTGTTTAAAAATATTTTGAGTTATAAAATGTAACTTTTAATATTTTTGGAGAATTTTCATAAATAATTTAATATTAATGATATTAAATTTATTTAATTACTAAATTAAATAAATGATGAAAAAAATTTTATGATTTTATTGATTTAAAAATATTTTAAGTTATAATTAAATGACTTTTAATATTTTGATAGAATTTCATTAATGTTTAAATATTAATGGTGATGATTTAAAATTGATTTTAATTATTTTAATAATCATTTAAGTAGAATATTAGTGATTTAAAAATATTTTAAGTTAATATTAATAATTTTAATAAGTATATCATTAATATTTTAAATTTTATCAAATATTAATGATTATGAGTTTATCAATATTTAAATCATTTAAAAATGATTACGGTGTTTGAAAAATTATTATAAATTATAATAATTGTTAGAAAATTATTAAAAGCTTCCAAATAATATTATAAATGATATTTGACTTATTTAATATAATATTCAAGCTTTGAGACTAAGTTTAGTTGACAATACAAGTGTTAATTGTCAGATAGGGTGACCAGTACACCGAGAATAGACGGAAGTTCAACTAGACCAAACTAGTTAGACTTGATGAGTGTTTATATAAGTTATAAACACTGATGTGACTATGTGGTATATTTTCTAGGAGAAAGATTGAGTGTGAATTACAGTAATACGTGTTATAAATTATTGTGCTAATTGTGAGACCGATATTGTTGATTATAGGTCTTACGAACGCAGATAAGTGTATTGTGTAGCTGTAATCAATGCGAAAGGCAAGTTTTCTTAACTCAACCTTGAGTTATACTTTTTAAATATTATGGTGGTTAATTATTGTTGATTAGACCACGTCTGCGAATTATTGTTGATTATTCACAGTTAGTGCATGTTTATTAATTCAAACTGAATTTATGATTCTAAGAATATATAATTGGAGAATAATTTGTTATTGGATAATTACATCCGTAGAAGCTATTATTGACAGCACAGATAATTCCTATCTATTGTCAAATTATGATGAGATATATCTTAGCCAATTATTCTGGCTAGACGAATATTTGTTAGAACTTGATAGGTTCGAGAAGAGAATTCAATTATTATTGAAAGATCGATGCCAATTATTTTGGCTAGATCGAGAAAGTGATTAGATATTGAAATTATTGTATTTCGTTGTTATAAATCAAACTCTGATTATAAGACTGAGAAGAACAACCTTTTATACAAAGGGAACATTTTTGGTCTTATATTCGGCCTTTGCGCATGTGTAAGTATTATGTATAATATAGGGTACAAGGAGTTGGTCACTCTAAGTACTTGTAGAGGGGTATGATTTAATCTTTATGGTTATCTAATACACTTGGGTATATCAAAGTAAATCTTTTATAGTTACTCGAGAAGAGAAGTTCAAGATCCTTAGGGATCACTCAGCATAAACTTTGAAGAATATTTCCATCTTGTTATTCAATTGAATATCATAGAAACTTTGAAAGCATTTTACTCTTTCATTATCAAATTATTATGTTGCATAGAATGCGAGAAGACTTGTTAGTGATTAATAATTTGTTTAGCTATTTCAAAGTTCCCCGAACTTTGATGTCATTCTATCAAAATAGATAGTCTATAATTCTTGATTCTTTTACATTCATTGTATGTCTTAACTTGTGGGGAAAATTTGTTGCTCACCCTTGCTAAATAAAATATTTCAACTAGGGACGAAGTGGCAGGAGGTGTTGTGAAGAACAAAGGCAAAGGTGTTATGCTGGAATAGTTATGAATAGCATTATTATTATGTTATATTTGTAAACCCTTTTTGTATATCTAAGGGTAAGTTTGTAATGTTAAGGTTAGATAACTTGGGATGATGTTGTTAACATATTAATTAATGATATGTATTTTTGTATTCATCAATAAATGGGTAGTTAGATGTTAATTATATTATGGATCGTGAGCACCAAACTCGGGGGTTAGGTAACTTGGATTTGGGGGCCTCATAAGAAGGGTTTTCAAAAACTCAAGAGGAGACTCATTTCAACACCTGTTTTGACAATACTGTCTGGTTCAGAGGGATTTGTCATCTACAGTGATGCTTCAGGCAGAGGGTTAGGATGTGTTTTCATGCAACATAGGAAAGTCATAGCATATACCTCACGATAACTCGAAGAATATAAGAGAAATTATCCTACTCATGATCTAGAGTTGGTAGTAGTCATTTTTACGCTTAAAATCTAGAGGCATTACCTGTATGGGGAGAAAGTGAAGATCTATATACAGATCATAAAAGCCTCAAATATTTCTTCACCCAAAATGAACTCAACATGTGACAACAATGTTGGGTCGAGCTATTGAAAGATTATGATCATACCATTCAATACCATCTTGGAAAAGCAAACGTGGTAGCTGACTCGTTGAGTAGAAGATTATATGTGGGTACGAGTGCGATATTGTCAACGCAAAGACCCATTTTGTATGACTTACAAAGGATGGATTAGATAGAGTTAAAGACTCTAGGGACCCATGTGATGATGTCAAATATACGAGTAAAACTGACTTTAATTGATAAAGTTAAAGCTGCTCAAGCTACATACCTGAAGTTGATGCGTATGAAGAAGAAAGTGCTAGAAGGTGCTATTCCGGAAGCAAGAATCGATGAAGAAGGAATACTTTAAGTCAACTCAAGACTTTGTGTTCCTAACGACCCAGATTTAAAGTATAAAATCATGATGAAGGCGCACAACAGACCGTTTGCAATCCATCGTGGGAGTACCAAAATGTACCATGATCTTTGACATACATTTTGATGGAGCAATATGAAAAGAGAGATCACGGAGTTTATCTCAAGATGTATAACATGTCAACGAGTCAAGGAAGAGCATTAAGTGCCAAAAGTTCCATTGTAACCACTTGAAATTCCAGAACTGAAGTGGGAGAACATTACCATAGATTTTGTTATAGGTCTTCCCAAGGTTTCTCAAGGTATAGATGTGATTTGGTTTATTGTTGATAGATTAACCAAGTCTGCTCATTTCTTACCTATACGAGAAACTTAGTCACTTGAATGTCTTGCTCGTATTTACATAAATGAGATTGTAAGACTGCATCGTATGCCATTATCCATAGTTTCTGATCAAGACCCAAGATTTAATTCACGATTTTGGGTTAGTTTGCAAAAAGCTATGGGCACAGATTTATGTTTTAGTTCAGCATATCATCCTCAAACGGACGGGTAGTCAGAGAGGACTATTCAAACTCTTAAAGATTTATTAAGATTATGTGTCCTAGACTTCAAAGGAAGTTGGGACAAGTTCTTGCCATTATTGGAATTTTCCTACGACAACAGTTATCAAGCATGCATCGGCATGGCTCCATTCGAGGTGTTGTATGGACACAAGTGTCGTTCTCTAGTGTGCTGGGATGAGGTGGGTGAAGAAACGTTGTTCGGACCGAAATTGGTATGCATGACAACGAAAAAGATTCAAATGATCCAAAAATGTATAAAAACCTCACAAGATCGACAAAAGAGTTATGATGATCTTCATCGAAAGGATGTGGAATTCAATGTTAGTGATCATGTGTTGTTACGTGTGGCTCAATGAAAAGGAGTTACGAGATATAGAAAGAGAGGAAAGCTCAATCCTCGATTCATTGGCCCATTCAAAATCCTCGATCAAGTAGGAACTGTGGCTTATAGACTCGCCTTACCTCCAAATATGTCTCGTGTTCATAACGTTTTTCACATATCCATGTTACGTAAATATGTGGAAGACCTAAACCACATTATTGAGTTAGAACCGGATGAAATAGTTAAAGATTTAACGTATGAAGAGGTACCCGTTAAAATCTTGGATAAGAAAGAACATATTTTACGCTCCAATGTTATACCTCAAGTTAAAGTTTTATAGAGAAACCACGATGTTGAGGAAATGACCTGGGAGTTAGAATCTGAAATGAAATCAAGGTATCCTCACCTCTTTGACATACTAGATACGTACCCCAATTTCTAGGACGAAATTTCATAAGAAGGGGAGGTTGTAGGACCCCAACTTTCATAAATAAATATTATGTTTTCTCGAAATATATTTTTGAATATTATGGTGTGGATTTGATATAATGTTATAGTTGTGGGTATATTTATAAATTTTGCAAAGTAAGCAAGTTATTATAAAATATTCGATTGGTCGGAGAATATTCATTTTATCAGGGAATATTTGTAAAATGGCACAATCATTGGTGGACCCCATAACAAAATTACTGTCGGAGTGAGAAAACAACGGAAATATCTTTTTATAAAAATAACGGCGAAAGTTTTACCGTTAACTGTTGAAATACCCGGTGATGAAAAGTACAATAATACGCGTGGTTTCATAGTAGCACACAGTATTGATTATTAATGCTTACGTGAGAAATCACTAGGTTATACTCAATTATTGCTGCAGTAATTGTTGCATAGTATCTCATATTATTGATTCTATTATTGTCACAGTATCATCTGCACAATATTTTATATTATTAAATCAATAATTAAGATGAAAAGTTATTCATATTATTATTTGTATAATTAATAATGTCTAGAAAGTTCTGTCGAGGAAAGAGGTTTGGTCACCTAATTGCACGCCAATAGGGAGAAATCCTTATCGGAAAGCCCCATATTTCATGGGAACGATCTGATTGTTAATATTACGAGTTATAATAATGATGAATAAATGTTGTTATAAATATTAAGGGGATTTTTATAAAGTATTTGTTGTAAATTTTGCTTATTATATGGACCCCCACTTACTCATTTTAAAAAATAATCGGTAGAGTATATATATATATATATATATATATATATATATATATATATATGATATGTGTGTGTGAAAGTGATATGTGTGGGTGAAAGTGAAAGGTGTGTGTGTGCGCTGTGTGTGTGTGTTGTGGAAGAATTGTGATGGTGGGGGGAATGAAAGTTTTGGATATATATATATATATATATATATAAGATAAAGTTGTTTTATTGAAGTATTATTTTGAAATTGGGCGTCTGATGATCAGCAGCAATCAGTCTGTGACTTTGCGTATTGCATCTATGAATTACAAATTATTTCATCCGTGATTTTTTCTTAACAGTACCCCCTTCCATTCTCCTATAAATAGGATTCTTAGTTTGAATTGAAAATCACACCAGAATAAAAAATTTCTTCTTCTATAATATTGAGTGTATTTCTTCTATAATATTGAGGAAATTTTTATGAAGTATTTGTTATAAATTTTGCTTATTATATGGACCCCCACTTACTCATTTTTCAAAATAATCGGTAGAGTATATATATGTACGTATTATATATATATATATATATGATATGTGTGTGTGAAAGTGAAAGGTATGCGTGTGTGTCGCGTGTGTGTGTGGTGGAAGAATTGTGATGGTGGTGGAAGAATTATTCCCGGAGAACTATTCCCGAATTACTATTCACGGGGTACTATTCACTTGAGTACTATTCATCCAAGGTACTATTCATGACAAAAATTGATTTCTTTTCGGTCCAAATCATTTTTGATACAATATAAATCCTGAATTTTACTCCACAAAGCAGTATCATGTTGAAAATTTGGACATAATTGAATTCTGGATAAATTAAATTATAAATCTTTAAAAATTTATCCTTTGCTTTCTTTTAATTGAATTCTTATATCATTGTCATCATCCTCATGCTTATATTGTGATGAAAGTCATCTTTGGCCGTAGTGCATAGATTGACTGTTGATTGGTATGATTATGACCAAGGATTATTCGGTATAATCATGACCGTAATGTTACAAATGATGTGGTAAAAATTCTCATTGGCCCGTAGTGCATTGATAGAAATTTATTGGCATGATCATGACCATTGGGGAAAACACGAATATCCTTGGCCCTTAGTGCATGGATAATTTATGGTTGTGATACTAATGAATATCCTTCGCCCATAGTGCATGGATAATTCAGTGATGTGGATTATTTATTAAGCTGAGTTTCAGCGATAAAATTTATGATAAACTTTCTAAATCATAGAATATAGTAGATATCATGCTCTACTTGACTCTTCTAATGGATTACTTGTTCCGCTGCAGTTAAACTTAATGTTTATTGTATTTTATCAGTTTAACACTGTTGAAGACTAACAATAAATTATTCTGCATTATCTTAGTCATAATATTTCTTACTGGGCTAGTTGAGCTCACCCTTTTTGCTTTCATTGTTCTCTTCAGGAAATGAGAACGTAGTCGGGACTAGTTGGGGAACGGAGTGAGGGTCCAAGATGGTGTTATAGTAGTCCTCATTATTCTATGAAATAGTGTGATACTAATTGTAATGAGGACTCCATTTGAGTTCGGATATTGTCTAGAAGACAATATTCGTATTAAAACTCTCAGCTACGTTTTGTCTTATTTTACATGATAGTTGTATAACTAAGTTTGTATTTGAACTCTGTACCATGTATTTGGCGACTCTAGATGGGTGATGTATACCTATTTTGGGGGCGGCACATCTTTCTTTGAAATCATATATTGTATCGCCGAGTGATCCGTGTATACCACCACCTTTGTTCCTCTCAAATATGTTATGAATTTATCAAAGGCGTACACGGATGCAAGTAACTCATTCTCGGTGGTTGTATAGTTTAATTGAGCATCCGTTAGGGTTTTCCTTATATAATATATGGCATGGAATATCCTCTCTTGGCGTTGACCCAAAACAGCCCCTGCCGCGTAATCGCTAGCATCACACATTAACTCAAATGACATCGTCCAATATGGTGCTATGACAACGGGAGCTATTGTCAATTTCTTTTTCATCTATTCAAACGCTATCATACATTCTTCATCAAAGCTGAAAACTTCATCTTTCTCTAATAGACTGCATAGTGGTTTCGCAATCTTAGAGAAATCCTTAATGAACACTACAAAAAAGGTCATTGTCGACGGGCCATGCTGTCACCAATGACCCTCCTGTCATCGGCAATGAGGTCATTAGCCACGGCAAACCCCATCGCCCCATAGGTCGTCTCCCCTGGCTCCCGTCACTCGCCATCGGGAACTATGTCATTGTCGATGGTAAGCCGTCGGCTATGAGCCATTAGTAATGGCACTAGCAATGGACAGATCATTAGCAATAACAATTTTTTTAATTTAATGATATTGTCATTCCCGACGGCACTGCCGTCGCCAATGGGTGCCTATCCCCGTCACCAATGACCTTTAATTAATCTATTTTTGGAACCGTCATTATAGGTCATTGCCGAAGGCACCCCGTCACCAATGCCCTACTTAAAAAAAATTATAAAAATTGTAAAATTCCCCTGTTCATTTACATATACATAATTGTACCTGTTATAAACTAAAGAAAAACAAATAATGACAATGTATGTCTATCAATAACAATCATATCTTTTACTATCAACAATTAATATAGTTAGATACAAAACTCTAGTTTGTACAACTCAAAAGCTATATAAATACATACATAAAAGTCAAAACATAAACATAAACTAACTATAGCGCAAGATCAGGAATGTCAGTGTCATCATCACTTCCATATATCGTACGACCATCGATCCCACCTCCGGTCCGAGAACCGATCCCACCCTCCATAATCTCATTAGCATCAGCCCGGCGGTCATCACCATCTCCTCCACGAGCATTGCATGTGTCGCAACCTCCACCCCCATGAGTCTCATTAACAAGACCCTAAAAATTAAAATATTAATAACGAAGTTAAAAATAGAGCATATATAAATTATTTTAGTTTGTGGTTTACAAGTGTTGGCAAGTTTGGTAAACAGACTGATAACTCGGCATCCGTATATTGGAATTGATTCCCGTAAGTTGCAAGGCATGCCTAATACCTATACGGTGCTATATATGTGTTTCCGTGTCATTTCGACAACCGAGGCGAGTTTTGGTCTCATTTTTGGCTTTTTACCTAAGTGTTGGCAAGTTTGGCAAACAGGCTAATAACTCGACCTTCGTATATCAGAATCAAGTCCTGTAAGTTGTAACATGTGTCTAATACCTATGACATACTATACATGTGTTTGCGAATCATTTTGACGACCGAGGTGGGTTTTGGTCTCTATTTTGACTTTTTTCCTAAGTGTTGGCAAGTTTGGCAAACGGGCTGATAACTCAGCCTCCGTATATCAAAATCAAGTCTTGTAAGTTGTAATGTGTGCCTAATTCCTATGCGGTGCTATGTATGTGTTTGCATGTCATTTTGAAGACTGAGGCGGGTTTTGGTCTTATTTTTGGCTTTTTTCCTAAGTGTAGGCAAGTTTGGAAAACAAGTTGATAACTCGGCATTCGTATATCGGAATCGAGTTCTGTAAGTTGTAACAAATGCCTAATACCTATGCGGTACTATATATGTGTTTGCTTATCATTTCGACGATTGAGGCGGGTTTTGGTCTCATTTTTGGCTTTTTGTCTAAGTGTTAGCAAGTTTGGCAAACAGGCTGATAACTCGGCCTCCATATCTCGGAATTGAGTCCCGTAAGTTGTAACATGTGCCTAATACCTATGCAATGCTATGTATGTGTTTGCGTGTCGTTTTGACGACCGAGGCAGGTTTTGGTCTCATTTTCGGCTTTTTGGCTAAGTGTTGGAAAGTTTAGCAAACATGCTTATAACTCGTCCTCCGTATATCAAAATCGAGTCCTATAAGTTTTAACGTGTGCCTAATACATATGCGGTGCTATGTATGTGTTTGTGTGTTATTTTGACGATCGAGGTAGGTTTTGGTCTCATTTTTAGCTTTTTAGCCAAGTGTTGGCAAGTTTAGCAAATGGGATGATAACTCGGCATCTGTATATTGGAATCAAGTCTCGTAAGTTATAATGCATGTCTAATACCTATGTGGTGCTATATATGAGTTTATGTGATGTTTCCAC
Organism: Panax ginseng; assembly: GCA_020205605.1. Lineage (NCBI taxonomy): Eukaryota > Viridiplantae > Streptophyta > Magnoliopsida > Apiales > Araliaceae > Panax > Panax ginseng. The sequence continues at coordinate 63,398,545 of CM035144.1, read as the reverse complement.
GACTGAGGCGAGTTTTGGTCTAATTTCGGCTTTTTGCCTAAGTGTTGGCAAGTTTGGCAAACGGTCTGATAACTTAGCATTCATATATCAGAATCAAGTCCCATAAGTTGTAACATGTTCCTAATATATATGAAGTACTATGGATGTGTTTGTGTGTCATTTTGATGATTGAGGCGGGTTTTGGTCTCATTTTTGGCTTTTTGGCTAAGTGTTAGCAAGTTTGTCAAACAGGCAGATAACTCAGCATCTGTATATCAGAATCGAGTCTCATAAGTTGTAATGTATGCCTAATACCTATGCAATGCTATGTATGTGTTTAGTTGTCATTTCGACGATCGAGGCGGGTTTTGGTCTCTTTTTTGGCTTCTTATCTAAGTGTTGGCAAGTTTGGCAAATAGGCTTATAACTCGGCATCCATATATCGGAATTGAGTCCTATAAGTTATAATGTATTTCTAATACCTATACGGTGCTATGTATATGTTTACGTGTCGTTTCAACAATCGAGGAAGTTTTTGGTCTTATTTTTGGCTTTTTACCCAAGTGTTGACAAGTTTGGCAAACGGGCTGATAACTTGACCTCCATATATCATAATCGAGTCCAATAAGTTGTAACACATGCCTAATACCTATGTGGTTCTATGTATGTGTTTGCATGTCGTTTCGACGACCAAGGCGAGTTTTGGTCTCATTTTTGGCTTTTTGCCTAAGTGTTGGCAAGTATGGCAAACGGAGTGATAACTCGGTCTCCGTATATCAAAATTGAGTCCCATAAGTTGTAATACATGTCTAATACCTATGCGGCACTATATATATGTATGCGTGTCATTTTGACGATCAAAGCGGGTTTTGGTATCATTTTCGACTTTTTGCCTAAGTGTTGGCAAGTTTGGCAAACAGGCTGATAACTTGGCATACAAATATCAGAATCGAGTCTCATAAGTTATAACGTGTGCCTGATACCTATGATGTGCTATGTATGTGTTTGCGTGTCATTTCGACGACCGAGGCGAGTTTTGTCTTATTTTTGGCTTTTTGCCTAAGTGTTAGCAAGTTTGGCAAACGAGCTGATAACTTGGCCTCGGTATATTGGAATCGAGTCTTGTAAGTTATAACATGTGTCTAATATCTATGCAGTGCTATGTATGTGTTTACGTGTTGTTTTGACGATCGAGGCGGGTTTTGGTCTCATTTTTGGCTTGTTGGCTAAATGTTGGCAAGTTTGGCAAACTGGCTGATAACTCGGCCTCCGTATATCGGAATTGAGTCCCGTAAGTTCTAACACATGCCTAATACCTATGCAGTGCTATGTATGTGTTTGCATATCATTTCGATGATCGAGGCGATTTTGGTCTCATTTTTGGCTTTTTGGCTAAGTGTTGGCAAGATTGGCAAATGGGCTAATAACTCGGCATCCCTATATCGGAATCAAGTCCCGTACATTGTAACGCATGCCTAATACCTTTGTGGTGCTATGTCTAAGTTTGCATGTCGTTTCAATGACCGAGGCGAGTTTTTGTCTTATTTTTGACTTTTTACCTAAGTGTTGGCAAGTTTGGCAAATAGGCTGATTACTTGGCATTCGTATATCGGAATTGAGTCCTGTAAGTTTTAACACGTGTCTAATACATATGCGGTGCTATGTATGCGTTTATGTGTTATTTCGATGATAGAGGCGGGTTTTGGTATTATTTTCGGCTTTTTAGCTAAGTGTTGGCAAGTTTGTCAAATAGGTGGTTAACTCAGCATCCGTATATCAGAATTGAGTCCCATAAGTTATAACGCATGCCTAATACCTATGTGGTGCTATGTATGTGTTTGGGTGTCGTTTGGATGATCGATGTGGGTTTTGGTCTCTTTTTCGGTTTCTTGCCTAAGTGTTGGCAATTTTGGCAAACGGGCAGATAACTCGGCATCCGTATATCATAATCGAGTCTCGTAAGTTGTAACGTGTGCCTAATACCTATGCTATGCTATGTATATGTTTGCATGTTATTTTGGCGACTGAGGCAGTTTTTGGTCTCATTTTTGGCTTTTTACCTAAGGGTTGGCAAATTTGGGAAAACAGGCTGATAACTCAACCTCCGTATATCAGAATCGAGTCTCGTAAGTTATAACGCATGCTTAAAACCTATGTGGTGCTATGTACATGTTTGCATGTCATTTCTACGACCGAGGAGGGTTTTGGTGTCTTTTTTGGCTTTTTGCCTAAGTGTTGGCAAGTTTGGCAAACGGGCTGATAACTCGGCCTCCGTATATCGAAATCAATTCCCGTAAGTTGTAATGCGTGCCTAATAGCTATGTGGTGCTATGTATGTGTTTACGTGTCGTTTTAACGACCGAGGTGGGTTTTGGTCTCATTTTTGGCTTTTGGGCTAAGTGTTGGTGTGATGCCCCCAAAATAGGTATACGTCATCCATCTTGAGTCGCCAGGAAATTCACTATAAAAATCAAATACAAGAGTCATTTATACAACTATCGTGCAAAATACGACGACATGTATACTGTGAGTTTAAATACAAAGACATATACCTACTCTGACTCATGTCACAATTGCACCTTACATAAAGGTATAGTCAATAAATGTTTTAGAAATTAAAATCTTTGGAAAATGCTCAAGGAAACCTTTGTACATAGGAGGCCATAAATCTAAGTTATGATAGATATCATATGTCTAGAGAATTATCCTTAGTTGACCCAATAAACCCCAAAGAAAAATGAGAAGATTACTATCATGTTCCTTCCAATGGTGAGTCTTCTCTTGACATATAACTATCTCCACTGTCTCCAAATGAAAATTATATTACAAATAAACTCCAAGATCATATACGTAGTGCTCGTAGATATACTCAGCAAGTGGATGTGCACAACCCTGTCTTATGATAACACGAGGTTATATGTCATTAGACATCTTGTATGATAGTGACAAAACACCCTTCCAAAGTTGGGTTCGCCTCACATATCAAATGACGTATACAATATGACACACTTATCTAAAGTTCTCAATAAAATTATTTCCATACTATTTAGGGAGAACCTCAACAGTTATAGACCATCGTTCTATTCCCCTGTTATCCCTACTCGACCCAGCTACACTCTTATTACTTGAAAGGAATTGTGAAGCAAAAGGGTGAGCACAACTAGCCCAGTAAAGAATATCATAACTAAAGATAATTAAATTATCAATAGCTTTTGTCAATAATAAATCAGAGATTTAGAACATGTGGTAGATGATAAAACTTTTCAACTATAGTTGCAGCGGAACGAGAAATCCATTAAAAGAGTCAAATAGAGCATCAGGTCTATTATCTTCTTCATGTTAAAAGTCCACCAATAATGTTTTATCCCTTTAACATCAATCAACAATTCCTGTCCACAATCATATGAATAACTCATAATCATAATTGTGATTCTCAATTTCTTTTCGCACCCAGGACGAAGATAATTTTTATCACATATCTTCACCTGAAACATCAAAAATCATGGTTATACCAAATCACAATCTCTGCTCATAATCATACTAATAATTCATCTTTGCACTATGACCAAAGATATTCATTAACAATTCATCTTTTGCACTTCTGAGGCAAAGACATACAACCGTATATTTAAAAGAGTCAAGTAGAGCATGATATCTACTATCTTCTACGAATTTAAAAGTTTATTATCAATATTTTATCGCTGAGACTCAGCTTAATAAATAATCCACATCATCGAATCATCCCTGCACTACGGTCAAGGATATTCGTTAATATCACATCAATGAATTATCTATGCACTACGGCTAAAGATATTCATTATTATCACATCCATGAATTAATGTTTCATTGCTGAGACTCAACTCAATAATTAATCCACATCATCAATTCATCCTTGCACTATAGGCCAAGGACATTCTTTTAGTATCACGACCACAAATTATCCATACACTACGGGCCAAAGATAATCGTGTTTTCATCAACGGTCCTGATCATGCCATAAAACAATTCATCTTTGCACCCTTGGTCAGAGAGAGAATCCATAGCCATAATCATACCAAAAGCGTCCATCAATGAACTACGACCAATGAGTACTTTTTCCACATCATTTGTAACATTACTACGGTCATGATTATACCGAAATAATCTCTCGTCATAATCATACCAAGTCCATCTATGCACTTTCTGAATACGGATGACTTTCAACATAATATATACATGAGGATTATGAGAATGATATAAGTATTAATCAAACAAAAACAAGGATAAATATTAAAGACTTTAAATTTATCCAAATATTATCCACCACTCATAATCTAATATTATTAATATTATAACAATATTTTAATCACTTCTTAAATTTATAAACAATTTATTTCAATTGTTTACATTTTACCAAATAATGCATTTAATCATTCAAAAATGCCATACTCATAAGATTTCATCACCAATGATCAAATCCCTCATCAAAAATCTGCATATACCCTATATAGGATTCTGAAGCTATAAAATCCTATTTTCCAACTTTGTTACTTCACATAACATATTTAACTTATTTACTTATAACTTGATCGTTTTCATGAAAAATACCAAATCAGTCCCTAAAATATTTCTTTTTAGGGATTTAACAGAATATAGTCCCATATTCAACATATATTTTTCTCAAAATTTTTAAAATTCATTTACTATTTTTCAAAAATTAATTTCTAATTAATTCCTTAAGAAATTAGCTACCTCAAGTTTAACTCCAAAAATTCCCAAATCTTGGCAGGATCTTACACATGTTAACGTGAGCTTCTATTTTAAATTTCATGGTTATCGGAGTTATAGAACTCTGGTTATAGCATTTTTCGTCAGAAAAACCTAAATATTGAAATGGTCATAACTTACTCATTTTAAGTTGGAATGAACTCATTTTTGGACAGAGAGTACTTTATACCATAAATTTCCATGTCCCAAAAGGCGAATTTTTCTCACAAATTAAGTGGCCAAAATGCCCTTTTAAAAATATGGACAGGTAGCTTTTTAAGCATTTCCAGATTTTTCATCCTTTACTAAAATCATTCCACACAAAATCAGAAATCCTTTTTAAGTGATTCCACTTGGATAAGTTAGGAAACTCATAGATCTAACTCTAGAATTTGACCACGCTAAAAATTCAAATATAATAGGAGATATGATCAATTGAATTTCATTTTCTATTTTTACCAAAATCTGATTTTCAACCCTTTGTGATTTCTAAGAAATTTTCATGTTTTCACATAATAACCAACATAACTTATCATAACACTTACTAATACTATATATACCCATGATTTTTATTCATTCCAATGTTTTTATTATGACTTTCATCATAATCAGATCATTTCCGCAATTTAATAAGGAATGAATACAAAGGATCATTCACCATGCATGTGGTAATCCACATAGACAGGTTATTCCAACAGAATAATAAAGAATGGAATAACAGAAGGATTCACCATGCATGCGATAGAGACCGTACAGACAGGTTATTCCCAATAGAATAATAAAGAACGGAACCAAGTCAGGCGTGATCCGCACCGAGCGGATATTCAATGAGAATAATAAAGAATCGGAACGAGTCGCATTTAAATTACATGCCGAGCGCGGATATTCCAACGAGAATAAATAATAATGGAACCGGTCAGCGTAATCCTTGCCCGACGGGATATTCCAACAGAATAATAAAGAATGGAACGGTCGGTGAAATTACATGCAAGCGAGGATATTCAATGTAATAAATAATAATGGAACGGTGTCGAGGCGTGTACTGTGACGGTATATTATATTCCGAGAATAATAAAGAATGGAATAATAGAAGAATTTCACCATGTATGCGGTGCCATAGCATAAACAGTTATTCAACATAATAATAAAGAATGGAATATCGGAAGTTCTCTTCATGAATATGAAAGAAATAATACCCCTTCTAGTCTGACAAATAATATCCCTTACCTTAAAAGAAGACTGGATATTGGATTAGTGAGGTAGCAGACTTCTCTTCTTCTTTCCCTCTATAATTTCTCTTTATAATAATTGCTCTAAAGCTTTAGTGAATTGGTGAGAAATGAAGGAAGAATGAGCTTCTATTTATAGGAAAATATAGTTTCGATAATTGCACATTTTGGAGCTCGAAATATTACAGTACAATACCTCCAACTTTTCTTTCATTTTTAATTTAGTCCTGCAAGTATCAAACTTGCACCACCTCCCCTAATAATAAATAATGTGAATCAATAGTTCAATCATGTGAATTAATAGTTATAATCATGTGAAAATACAAAATACAGTATAGTACCTCCATCTATACCTCCATTTTAACTTAATCATGCAAGTATTATCAATCTTGCACCAAATCCCCTAATAGTAAGTGAATGTGACTCAATAGTACACACATGAAACAAATAGTTATATAAGCATGTGAATTAGTAGCAATTAATTACTCATTTATCCGATAAATTACCCGATTTATCAATATAACCCCAGACATCAATGATCATCGGAATAGATGTCGATAAGACAACTAACACCAATAATCCCAACACAAGAAACTATCAAATTCATCTTTAATCAACACGAACTTAATCATCATTAATATTATAACTCACAAAATTTAACAACTAGGTAGTTCCCAAGAAAGAGGGGCTTTACGATAAGGATTTCTCCTTATTGGTAGCAATTGATTAGGTGACCAAACCTCTCCTTGGCAGAACTTCTAGACATTGTAAATATTGCAATTTAATAATATGAATAACTTTGTCATCTCAATTATTGATTTAATAATATATCATATAATGCAGATGATATTGTGACAACAATCGAATCAATAATATGAGAGATATGATGCAGCAATTACTATAGCGATAATTGAGCTAATAAAACAAAACTTCATCATCACTTACTTTGAAAAATTTTCAAATATCACCCTTAACTTTAAACTTTTATCAATTTAACTATTCACCAAAATAAAAAAATTGAATACTTTTATTTCATAAAATTCAAGGTCTCACAATCTCCACTCCTTATGAAATTTCGCCCTCGAAATTTACGTGCGTCGCACTGTATTTGAAGAGATGATAATACCTTGCTTTATATTTCTTCTGTATCATGATTTTTCCATTGCTCATCTCCTGTGTTTCAGATATCATTCTAGAATACACTTCAAAACAAGGTTAATTGACATATCATAATTTGTCAACTTATCAAGTAAACAATTTCAGCTTAGGTAAGTCACACACTAGCGAAGTATATTACTCGTCTCTCCCTTCCTAGTTCTAGACACATATCTTCGCTAGCAACCATATCCCTAAGCTCTGATACCAAATGTGATGCTCCCAAAATAGGTATACGTCACCCATCTTGAGTCGCCAGGAAATTCACTATAAAAATCAAATACAAGAGTCATTTATACAACTGTCGTGCAAAATACGACGACATGTATACTGTGAGTTTAAATACAAAGACATATACCTACTCTGACTCATGTCACAATTGCACCTTATATAAAGGTATAGTCAATAAATGTTTTAGAAATTAAAATCTTTGGAAAATGCTCAAGGAAACCTTTGTACATAGGAGGCCATAAATCTAAGTTATGATAGATATCATATGTCTAGAGAATTATCCTTAGTTGACCCAATAAACCCCAAAGAAAAATGAGAAGATTACTATCATGTTCCTTCCAATGGTGAGTCTTCTCTTGACATATAACTATCTCCACTGTCTCCAAATGAAAATTATATTACAAATAAACTCCAAGATCATATCGTGAGTGCTCGTAGATATACTCAAAGCAAGTGGATGTACACAACCACATCTTATGATAACACGAGGTTATATGTCATTAGACATCTTGTATGATAGTGACAAAACACCCTTCCAAAGTTGGGTTCGCCTCACATATCAAATGACGTATACAATATGACACACTTATCTAAAGTTCTCAATAAAATTATTTCCATACTATTTAGGGAGAACCTCAACAGTTATAGACCATCGTTCTATTCCTCTGTTATCCCTGCTCGACCCAGCTACACTCTTATTACTTGAAAGGAATTGTGAAGCAAAAGGGTGAGCACAACTAGCCCAGTAAAGAATATCATAACTAAAGATAATTAAATTATCAATAGCTTTTGTCAATAATAAATCAGAGATTTAGAACATGTGGTAGATGATAAAACTTTTCAACTATAGTTGCAGCGGAACGAGAAATCCATTAAAAGAGTCAAATAGAGCATCAGGTCTATTATCTTCTTCATGTTAAAAGTCCACCAATAATGTTTTATCCCTTTAACATCAATCAACAATTCCTGTCCACAATCATATGAATAACTCATAATCATAATTGTGATTCTCAATTTCTTTTCGCACCCAGGACGAAGATAATTTTTATCACATATCTTCACCTGAAACATCAAAAATCATGGTTATACCAAATCACAATCTCTGCTCATAATCATACTAATAATTCATCTTTGCACTATGACCAAAGATATTCATTAACAATTCATCTTTGCACTACAGGGCAAAGACATACAACTGTATTTTAGAAGAGTCAAGTAGAGCATGATATCTACTATCTTCTACGAATTTAAAAGTTTATTATCAATATTTTATCGCTGAGACTCAGCTTAATAAATAATCCACATCATCGAATCATCCCTGCACTACGGTCAAGGATATTCGTTAATATCACATCAATGAATTATCTATGCACTACGGCTAAAGATATTCATTATTATCACATCCATGAATTAATGTTTCATTGCTGAGACTCAACTCAATAATTAATCCACATCATCAATTCATCCTTGCACTATAGGCCAAGGACATTCTTTTAGTATCACGACCACAAATTATCCATACACTACGGGCCAAAGATAATCGTGTTTTCATCAACGGTCCTGATCATGCCATAAAACAATTCATCTTTGCACCCTTGGCCGAAGAGAATCCATAGCCATAATCATACCAAAAACTGTCCATCAATGAACTACGGCCAATGAGTACTTTTTCCACATCATTTGTAACATTACGGTCATGATTATACCGAATAATCTCTGGTCATAATCATACCAAGTCCATCTATGCACTACAGGCCACGGATGACTTTCAACATAATATATACATTAGGATTATGAGAATGATATAAGTATTAATCAAACAAAAACAAGGATAAGTATTAAAGACTTTCAATTTATCCAAATATTATCCACCACTCATAATCTAATATTATTAATATTATAACAATATTTTAATCACTTCTTAAATTTATAAACAATTTATTTCAATTGTTTACATTTTACCAAATAATGCATTTAATCATTCAAAAATGCCATACTCATAAGATTTCATCACCAATGATCAAATCCCTCATAAAAAATCTGCATATACCCTATATAGGATTCTGAAGCTATAAAATCCTATTTTCCAACTTTGTTACTTCACATAACATATTTAACTTATTTACTTATAACTTGATCGTTTTCATGAAAAATACCAAATCAGTCCCTAAAATATTTCTTTTTAGGGATTTAACAGAATATAGTCCCATATTCAACATATATTTTTCTCGAAATTTTTAAAATTCATTTACTATTTTTCAAAAATTAATTTCTAATTAATTCCTTAAGAAATTAGCTAACTCAAGTTTAACTCCAAAAATTCCCAAATCGTGGCAGGATCTTACACATGTTAACGTGAGCTTCTAGTTTAAATTTCATGGTTATCGGAGTTATAGAACTCTGGTTATAGCATTTTTCGTCAGAAAAACCTAAATATTGAAATGGTCATAACTTACTCATTTTAAGTTGGAATGAGCTCATTTTTGGACAGGAGGTACTTTATACCATAAATTTCCATGTCCCAAAAGGCCGGAATTTTTCTCACAAATTAAGTGGCCAAAATGCCCTTTTAAAAATATGGACAGTAGCTTTTTAAGCATTTCCAGATTTTTCATCCTTTACTAAAATCATTCCACACGAAAATCTGTAAATCCTTTTTAAGTGATTCCACTTGGATAAGTTAGGAAACTCATAGATCTAACTCTAGAATTTGACCACGCTAAAAAATTCGAAATATAATAGGAGATATGATCAATTGAATTTCATTTTCTATTTTTACCAAAATCTGATTTTCAACCCTTTGTGATTTCTAAGAAATTTTCATGTTTTCACATAATAACCAACATAACTTATCATAACACTTACTAATACTATATATACCCATGATTTTTATTCATTCCAATGTTTTTATTATGACTTTCATCATAATCAGATCATTTCCGCAATTTAATAAGGAATGAATACAAAGGATCATTCACCATGCATGTGGTAATCCACATGACAAAGTTATTCAACGAAATAATAAAGAATGGAATAACGAAAAGAATTCACCATGCATGCGATAGAGGCCAGTACAAAAGGTTATTCCCAACGAGAATAATAAAGAATCGGAACCAAGTCAGGTGATCCGCCTAAACGAGATATTCCAATGTAATAATAAAGAACGGAACCGAGTCGGGGCGAAAATTACATACCGACCGAGGATATTCCAATGAATAAATAATAATGGAACCCGAGTCGAGGCGTAATCAAGACCGACAGGATATTCCAACGAGAATAATAAAGAATGGAACTCAGTCGAAAGAAATTACACCGACGGGATATTCAAATGAATAAATAATAATGGAACCGGTCGAGCGCGTAATCTGTAACTACGGTATATTCCGACAGAATAATAAAGAATGGAATAATAGAAGAATTTCACCATGTATGCGGTACTTCGCATAAACAGGTTATTCCAACATAATAATAAAGAATGGAATATCAGAAGTTCTCTTCATGAATATGAAAGAAATAATACCCCTTACGAGTACAACAAATAATATCCCTTACCTTAAAAGAAGACTGGATATTGGATTAGTGAGGGAGCAGACTTCTCTTCTTCTTTCCCTCTATAATTTCTCTTTATAATAATTGCTCTAAAGCTTTAGTGAATTGGTGAGAAATGAAGGAAGAATGAGCTTCTATTTATAGGAAAATATAGTTTCGATAATTGCACATTTTGGAGCTCGAAATATTACAGTACAATACCTCCAAATTTTCTTTCATTTTTAATTTAGTCCTGCAAGTATCAAACTTGCACCACCTCCCCTAATAATAAATAATGTGAATCAATAGTTCAATCATGTGAATTAATAGTTATAATCATGTGAAAATACAAAATACAGTATAGTACCTCCATCTATACCTCCATTTTTAACTTAATCATGCAAGTATTATCAATCTTGCACCAAATCCCCTAATAGTAAGTGAATGTGACTCAATAGTACACACATGTGAACAAATAGTTATATAAGCATGTGAATTAGTAGCAATTAATTACTCATTTATCTGATAAATTACCCGATTTATCAATATAACCCCCAGACATCAATGATCATCGGAATAGATGTCGATAACAACTAACACCAATAATCCCAACACAAGAAACTATCAAATTCATCTTTAATCAACACGAACTTAATCATCATTAATATTATAACTCACAAAATTTAACAACTAGGTAGTTCCCAAGAAAGAGGGGGCTTTCTGATAAGGATTTCTCCTTATTGGCGCGCAATTAGGTGACCAAACCTCTCCTTGGCAGAACTTCTAGACATTGTAAATATTGCAATTTAATAATATGAATAACTTTGTCATCTCAATTATTGATTTAATAATATATCATATAATGCAGATGATATTGTGACAACAATCGAATCAATAATATGAGAGATATGATGCAGCAATTACTATAGCGATAATTGAGCTAATAAAACAAAACTTCATCATCACTTACTTTGAAAAATTTTCAAATATCACCCTTAACTTTAAACTTTTATCAATTTAACTATTCACCAAAATAAAAAAATTGAATACTTTTATTTCATAAAATTCAAGGTCTCACAATCTCCACTCCTTATGAAATTTCGCCCTCGAAATTTACGTACGTACCTGGTATTTCGAAGAGATGATAATACCTTGCTTTATATTTCTTCTGTATCATGATTTTTCCATTGCTCATCTCCTGTGTTTCAGATATCATTCTAGAATACACTTCAAAACAAGGTTAATTGACATATCATAATTTGTCAACTTATCAAGTAAACAATTTCAGCTTAGGTAAGTCACACACTAGCGAAGTATATTACTCGTCTCTCCCTTCCTAGTTCTAGACACATATCTTCGCCAGCAACCATATCCCTAAGCTCTGATACCAAATGTGATGCTCCCAAAATAGGTATACGTCACCCATCTTGAGTCGCCAGGAAATTCACTATAAAAATCAAATACAAGAGTCATTTATACAACTGTCGTGCAAAATACGACGACATGTATACTGTGAGTTTAAATACAAAGACATATACCTACTCTGACTCATGTCACAATTGTTGGGTTTCGGCACAGAAAACGCAGCGGAAATTGAACAATTCAAAGTAATTTCCGAAACCCCAAAACAGGATCCATGCGAAAATCAATTAATTCAGAGGATAGAAATTTTACCGATTTGATTTGCTAGAACCGATCCGGTCGAATCTCCAACGCAATTCAAGTGGACTGCGTCTCTACGGTATCCACACAAATGCTATGCACGAATCGTCCTACGATCTGCAGAAGAAGGAAGTGTGGTACTAGCCACCAAGGATGGATTTCTGATTTTTCTCTCTAGTCTCTCTCTAAAGAGTGGCTAGGGTTTGGATTGTGAAGTGAGTTCTATCCAAAGTGGAGGCTACATATCATATATATAGAGAATTAAAACCACTATTCAAAACCCTAATTTGTAAAATCCGAATATATATATATATATATATATATCTTAATTAAGTCTTACTTAATTAATATACCTATATATATAAATTATCCTATTAATTTAAATTAAGTAATTTAAATACTATCAATCACATTGATATATTTAAATCCTTTAAATTAATTCCCTTTTAATAACGTTCTATGTGTGTGACCACATAGGTTATTATTACGTTGGCAATAATTTTAAAATCATATTATAAAATTATAAGCGTTGAAATGGCATCTAGTAATGCATCACTGCTACCCAAGTAATAATAAGATCGATGATTCGATGCAACCTTTTAAGTGACCAATGTTTCAATGTAATCTAATCCTTTTAACCTTAATATCCAAGATTAAACTCGAGTCATGGAATCACATCATACTCTTCATAATTTAATCTGAGTTTTCTTGATCAATGAGTAGACTATATGAAACAAATCACTATTTGAGCATGGCCATGCATTTCATAGTCCTACTCAATCAAGAGGCCTATGGATATCATCACTAATATATAAGAAGGTTAAATTCCATCTAGATCACTCATATTCCTCACACGATTCATGATATACCCAATAATCACCTTTATAGTCCACCACAATTAAAGGTGACATTTGATGATATCAAAGTACATAAATTCTCGTGTAGTAATATAGTGATTTCGAGTTGGAGGACCATTACATCATTGTCACTATGAGAATTGCCAATGACATTTTACAAAATATTCCACATAGAATTCTCATGGTGGAGTCCGTCCAAGATTACATCGTTCTCTAACATGTACCTATGCATTGACTTAATATCTCATATATTTATGACCATTGAGAGATTTGGCCATCGATCGATCCACATACTAGTCTCAATGCATTATTGTTGTCCCATCAACAATGATACTCGACTAGGGACATTTAAGAACAGTGATACTAATAGTAATTATATAATCTCATGTTCAAGTCACATACTTGCAACTATATAATTTGTATCACTATTCTAAGGATTTTTATTATGTTGTCATTTATATAACGCAGTAAATAAAATCATAATAAAAGCATTCATTTATGCAATCAAATGTAATATCAAAACGTTAAGCAATTATATCAAATAATTGGCCTCTAGGGCATAATCTCTAACAGTCTCCCACTTGCACTAGAGCCAATCACTCATGTATCTAATACCCATGCAACTAGTGTGACCGTCGTGCTTCTGCTGCGACAAAGCCTTGGTCAGTGGATCTGCAACATTATCATCTGTTGGTACTCTTTCTATATGTACATCTCCTCTATCAATGATTTCACGGATGAGATGGTACCTTTAAGTATATGCTTGGATCGTTGGTGAGATCTGGGTTCCTTAGCTCATGTCTGATGGCTCCATTGTTATCACAAAGATAACTTAAGCTGGATCAACAATAGTTGGAACAACACCTAGTTCGATGATGAACTTTTTAATCCATCTGACCTCCTTGGCGCACTAGAAGCGACAATATACTCACCTCTGTTGTAGAATAAACTCATCGTCTCCTGCGCTAGAACTTTTCCAATATAACAACGCCACCATTAAGGCAAAATACAAAACTGGTTGAGATTTATAATCATCATTATCAGTCTGGAAACTAGCATCTGTGTAACCCTTTATTGCTAGTTCGTCTTCACCTCCATATACCAAGAATGAATCCTTAGTCCTTTTAAGGTACTTGAGGATATTCTTATTTGTTGTCCATGACCTTCACCGGATTCGATTTGGTATCTTTTCGTCATGCTCAAAGCATCTGAGACATCCAGACGACGAGTACATATCATTACATACATGATAGATCCAATTCTTCAAGCATAAGGGATCTTTCTCATACGCTCCTCATCATCTTGTGATTGAGGACATTGGGCCTTAGAAATCTTTACACCATGAGTCATGGGTAAGTGCCCTCTTTTTGCCTCTTGCATGCTGAACCGTTTCAGCACTTTATCAATATATGTACTCTGACTTAGGCCAATCATTTTTCTCGATCTATCTCGATAGATCTTGATACCTAAAATGTAGGCTGCATTGCCTAAATCTTTCATGGAGAAACATTTTCCTAACCATGTTTTTACAGCTTGTAATGAAGGAATGTCATTCCCAATAATTAATATGTCGTCAACATATAATATTAGGAATACAATGTGACTTCCACTAACCTTTTTATATACACAAGGTTCATCTTCATTTTTAATGAAACCAAACTTTTTGATTGCTTCATCAAATCGAAGATTCCAACTCCGAGAGGCTTGCTTCAATCCATAAATGGATCGTTGCGACTTACATATACCTTTCAACATCCTTTGGAATGACAAAACCCTCAGGTTGTGTCATGTACACATCCTCAAGGAGATTTCCGTTAAGGAAAGCAGTTTTGACATCCATCTGCCAGATTTCGTAATCATAAAAAGCTGCAATAGCAAGTAAGATCCTGATGGATTTAACCATTGCCACTGGAGAGAAGGTTTCATCATAGTCAACACCTTGAATTTGTTTGAAACCTTTTGCTACCAGTCGACCTTTATAGGTTTGTACATTACCATCCATGTCGGTTTTCTTCTTGAAAACCCATTTGCACCCGATTGGTTTTACCCCTTCGGGTGGATCAACCAAAGTCCATACTTGGTTAGTATACATGGATTCCATTTCAGATCTCATAGCTTCAAGCCATCTCTAAGAATCTGGTCCATTCATAGCTTATTGGTAGGAAGCAGGCTCATCCTGATCTATGAGCATCACATCGCCATTTTGAGTCACAAGATATCCATAATATCTCTCAGGCTCATGGCGTGTCCTACCAGATCTACGAATTTCTTGTGTAATTTGAGCAGGTTCTCTTTCCACAACATCTTGTGGTTCCTGCTCATGTTCCAACTCAGGATCAATGATATTCAGTTGTTCTTGAATTTCTTCAAGTTCTACTTTCCTCCCACTATTTCCTTTAGAGACAAATTCTCTTTCTAGAAAAATACCAGTTCGAGTAACAAACACTTTGTTCTCAGAAGGTTTGTAGAAATAATACCCTTTTGTTTCCTTTGGGTATCCCACAAAACTACATTTGTCGATTTGCATCCAAGAGCTTGTCGAAATTCGGGACGTTTTACAAACGCCTCATGACCCCAAATCTTCATGAATCGACATACTAGGGCGTTTCCCGGTCCACATCTCATATGGTGTCTTCAACCATTTTTGTAGGAACACGGTTTAGTGTGAATGCAATTGTATCTCTGTGGCATGACCCCGAAGCTTATTGGAAGATCTGCATGACTCATCATTGATCGTACCATGTCCAACAAGGTTCGATTCCTCCTCTCGCAGACACACCATTCCATTGTGGTGTTCGGTGGAGTGAGTCGTGATATAATACCACACTCCTTTAGAAGGTCATCAAAGTCTTGGCTTAAGTATTCACCTCCTCGATCGGATCGAAGAGCTTTTATGCTTTTGCCAAATTGGTTTTGAACTTCATTTTGAATTCCTTAAACTTTTCAAAGGATTCGGATTTGTGTCTCATAAGATATATATATCCATATCTCTCAAGTCGTCGAGAAATGTAATGAAGTAATAAAACCCACCTCTTGCTAACGAACTCATGGGTCCACATACATCACTATGTATAAGTCCCAATATATCGCTAGCTTGGATTCACATGTGTCCGATGAAAGGAGCTTTAGTCATCTTGCCTAATAAACAAGATTAGCATTTTTATATGATTCAAAATCAAATGAATCCAAAAATCCATCTTTATGGAGTTTTGATATCGTTTCTCATTTATATGGCCCAAACGACAATGCCAGAGAGATATGCTCGGATTAAATCATTTGATTTAAATCGCTTTTGTATTTATGTTATAGATAGGCATTTCCAAATCAAGAATATAAAGACCGTTAATCAATTGTGCAACACCATAGCGAGATATCATTTAAGTAAAATGAACAACGATTGTTCTTAATTACAAATGAAAAACCTTTCTTGTCCAAACAAGAAAGCGAAATAATGTTTTTTTGCTTATAGCGGGGCACAAAATAACAATCCTCTAATTCTAATACTAGCCCGGTGGGCAAAGATAAATGATAAGTTCCTACGGCGGTCAAGGCAAACAACTTTTGCTCCATTCCCAACACGTAGGTCAACCTCGCCTTTTCCCAAAGTCCCACTTCTTTGAAGTTCCTGCACATTTACACATATGTGAGAACCACATCCAGTATCCAATACCCATGATGTAGAAGTAGACAGGTTAATTTCTATAACATATATACGGTTCGAAAGTCACACTTCCTTTAGATTTCTTCACTTCTTCCGTATAAGCATAACAATTCCTTTTCCGGTGTCCGGGTTTTCCACGAGTGACAATCACCTTCTTTAGCCACCCCCACCTTTAGGCTTTAAAGCTTTGTTTGTTACAGGATTAGGTTTAGCGCTTGATTTAGATCCTATCTTCTTCTTGGCCTTCCAATTTCCCTTAGCATTACCCTTTTGTACCATCATTATGGTAGCGGGTGTTTTGCCTTTCTCATGTTGTTCTCGGCCTAACATGCTCAACAACTCAGTAAGGGGTTTCTCAATTTCGTTCATTAGATTATTCATAACAAATTGAGAGTAGCTGTTGTTTAATGATTATAAAACTAGATCAGTTTGGGCTTCTGCAGTGATTGGAAAACCCAACCTATCAAGGTACTCAATATACCCAATCATTTTTAGCACATGTGGACCAACTGGGTCACGTTCACCCATCTTACAGTGATACAATGCTTTGCTTGTATCATACCTTTCTTGTCGAGCATGCCCTTGAAACAATTTCTTGAGATGCTCGATCATCTCATAAGCATCCATCAACTCATGTTGCTTCTGAAGCTCAGGGGTCATGGTTGCTAACATGAGACAACTCATGTCCAGAGCATCATCTTGATGCTTCTTGTAAGCATTATGCTCTGCTGCGTAGTGCGATGACAATTTGGAGCTTGAGAATCGGCCCATCAAGGACATATAGCTTACGCTCTTGTTTGAGGACAATCCTCAAATTCCTGTGCCAGTCTAGGAAATTAATCCCACTCAGCTTGTCCTTCTCAAGGACTGATCGTAGTGAAAGACTACTTGTATTGTTGATGTTTGCCATTTGATATCTACAATTTATAAGTGCCAAATGATAAGTCAATTTGTAGAGTTGATATTATGTAATTTGATAATAGTATATTCAAAATATACTCCCACTATTTTATTCAAATTAATAGCCCTCACCATTAACTCGAAAATCATTTTTCTATTAAATCTTTCTAGTGAGCCAAGATCCATATTTCATTATGACTTAAGTTAGCTTTGGCTAATCTCTTAAAACACAATTATTTAGGTAGACAACGTTTTTGTCAATTATATCATATATAACTCTTGGATAGTTTGGTAAACAACATTTGTTTCTAGTCCATCTAATGGTACCCACCAAACTCTATGCCTCTAAGTCCTCTATCCTATTGAGATAACTTAGTTAAGTCAAGCCCAATGATTTTAACAGTTTGGATATCACAATTATCCTATCGCATCTTACCAAGATAAATAGGGTACTCTACTTTGGCAAACCTACATCTATTGATCAAAGTCTTGATGAGTGTTTTTCATTGGAAGGCATCTGATTTAGACTTAATAATTTAATGAGGATTTTATTAATTAATTCGAGATCTCACCAATTTTAATCTCATTAAACATGCACATTATTTATCACATCATATCACATATAAGCATAAATAAAGTGCAAAATTAAATGTGTCACAGTTATGGCCCAATCCACTGTCAATCTTTTCAAGCTAATGAAAGATTGAAGGTCAATCTAAGGTGGTAAAAGACTTTAAATTAAACGCTTCCTCAAGCATGTGCCTCCTCTCCATCAACATCTTTTCATCGTGTTCTCCATCTTGACATCTTCATCGATTACAGATTATTACATGACATAAAGAAACCTCGAGTTACATTCGAGGGGATTTAGATGAGAAGAGAATATTACATTAGAGTTTATAGAAAGGCACGACATACAAGCCGTATTTTAAAACCAAAAACCACTAACCTATGGGTCAAAAGGCCATAACCGTGCACCATGCATATCACAATAAGCACATAACAATTTATATATAATTAAAGAAAACTATATATAACATGTAGGGGATGTGACGCCCCCAAATCCAGGTTCTCTAACCTCAGATTCAGTGCTCACGATCCAAGGAAAAATCCAATTTTTCAAACTTTTCTTATGAGATTACCAGACATTGAAAAATTTAAAATAAATCAAAACCATATATCGTTATTATTGGGGACACGACCATCGTGCGCTTCTGAATCGGGGTCCAGGGGTCTCCCACAGGCGATGGTCCGGCGGCGCCACACAGGAAAAAATTTTGAACAACAATCATATTGCGAGATTTTTTCATATATTTTTAATCCACCAAAACGTCATATATAATAATATATACTCGGTACATATCATATATGTCCGATTCAATGAATCATATTAAACCGAATCGCAAAAATGAGAATATCATATATTCAATTTTAGATCGGTAAAATCAAATCGGAAAAATTTCAGATCGATAAAATCAGATCATCATATATCATATATATCGATTCCAATTTCAGATCGGTAAAATCAGATCGAAAAAGTTTCAGATTCATAAAATCAGATCATAATATATCATATATACATTGTAAATATTGCAATTTAATAATATGAATAACTTTGTCGTCTCAATTATTGATTTAATAATATATCATATAATGCAGATGATATTGTGACAATAATCGAATCAATAATATGAGAGATATGATGCAGCAATTACTATAGCGATAATTGAGCTAATAAAACAAAACTTCATCATCACTTACTTTGAAAAATTTTCAAATATCACCCTTAACTTTAAACTTTTATCAATTTAACTATTCACCAAAATAAAAAAATTGAATACTTTTATTTCATAAAATTCAAGGTCTCACAATCTCCACTCCTTATGAAATTTCGCCCTCGAAATTTACGTACATACCTGGTATTTCGAAGAGATGATAATACCTTGCTTTATATTTCTTCTGTATCATGATTTTTCCATTGCTCATCTCCTGTGTTTCAGATATCATTCTAGAATACACTTCAAAACAAGGTTAATTGACATATCATAATTTGTCAACTTATCAAGTAAACAATTTCAGCTTAGGTAAGTCACACACTAATTAAGAAGTATATTACTCGCTCTCCCTTCCTAGTTCTAGACACATATCTTCGCCAGCAACCATATCCCTAAGCTCTGATACCAAATGTGATGCTCCCAAAATAGGTATACGTCACCCATCTTGAGTCGCCAGGAAATTCACTATAAAAATCAAATACAAGAGTCATTTATACAACTGTCGTGCAAAATACGACGACATGTATACTGTGAGTTTAAATACAAAGACATATACCTACTCTGACTCATGTCACAATTGTTGGGTTTCGGCACAGAAAACGCAATGAATTGAACAATTCAAAGTAATTTCAAAACCCCAAAACAGGATCCATGCGAAAATCAATTAATTCGGAGGATAGAAATTTTACCGATTTGATTTGCTAGAACCGATCCGGTCGAATCTCCAACGCAATTCAAGTGGACTGCGTCTCTACGGTATCCACACAAACGCTATGCACGAATCGTCCTACGATCTGCAGAAGAAGGAAGTGTGGTACTAGCCACCAAGGATGGATTTCTGATTTTTCTCTCTAGTCTCTCTCTAAAGAGTGGCTAGGGTTTGGATTGTGAAGTGAGTTCTATCCAAAGTGGAGGCTACATATCATATATATAGCGAATTAAAACCACTATTCAAAACCCTAATTTGTAAAATCCAATATATATATATATATATATATATATATATATATATATATTTAATTAAGTCTTACTTAATTAATATACCTATATATATAAATTATCCTATTAATTTAAATTAAGTAATTTAAATACTATCAATCACATTGATATATTTAAATCCTTTAAATTAATTCCCTTTTAATAACGTTCTATGTGTGTGACCTATATAGGTTATTATTACGTTGGCAATAATTTTAAAATCATATTATAAAATTATAAGCGGTGAAATGACATCTAGTAATGCATCACTTTGCTACCCAAGTAATAATAAGATCGATGATTCGATGCAACCTTTTCGTGACCAATGTTTCAATGTAATCTAATCCTTTTAACCTTAATATCCAAGATTAAACTCGAGTCATGGAATCTGTCATACTCTTCATAATTTAATCTGAGTTTTCTTGATCAATGAGTAGACTATATGAAACAAATCACTATTTGAGCATGGCCATGCATTTCATAGTCCTACTCAATCAAGAGGCCTATGGATATCATCACTAATATATAAGAAGGTTAAATTCCATCTAGATCACTCATATTCCTCACACGATTCATGATATACCCAATAATCACCTTTATAGTCCACCCTGTTAAAGGTGACATTTGATGATATCAAAGTACATAAATTCTCGTGTAGTAATATAGTGATTTCAGGTTGGAGGACCATTACATCATTGTCACTATGAGAATTGCCAATGACATTTTACAAAATATTCCACATAGAATTCTCATGGTGGGTCTGTCCAGTACATCGTTCTCTAACATGTACCTATGCATTGACTTAATATCTCATATATTTATGACCATTGAGATTTGGCCATCAGTCAATCCACATACTAGTCTCAATGCATTATTGTTGTCCCATCAACAATGATACTCGACTAGGGACATTTAAGAACAGTGATACTAATAGTAATTATATAATCTCATGTTCAAGTCACATACTTGCAACTATATAATTTGTATCACTATTCTAAGGATTTTTATTATGTTGTCATTTATATAACGCAGTAAATAAAATCATAATAAAAGCATTCATTTATGCAATCAAATGTAATATCAAAACGTTAAGCAATTATATCAAATAATTGGCCTCTAGGGCATAATCTCTAACAACAATTGCACCTTACATAAAGGTATAGTCAATAAATGTTTTAGAAATTAAAATCTTTGGAAAGTGCTCAAGGAAACCTTCGTACATAGGAGGCCATAAATCTAAGTTATAATAGATATCACATGTCCAGAGAATTATCCTTAGTTGACCCAATAAACCCCAAAGAAAAACGAGAAGATTACTATCATATTCCTTCCAATGGTGAGTCATCTCTTAACATATAACTATCTCCACTGTCTCCAAATGAAAAATATATTTCAAATAAACTCTAAGATCATATAGGTAGTGCTCGTAGATATACTTAGCAAGTGGATGTGCACAACCCTTTCTTATGATAACATGAGGTTCTATGTCATTAGACATCTTGTATGATAGTGACAAAACACCCTTCTAAAGTTGGGTTCGCCTCACCCTATTCGGTTCAACAAAATTAAATATCAAATGACATATATAATACGACACACTTATCTAAAGTTCTCAATAAAATTATTTCCATACTATTTAGGGAGAACCTCAACAAACTATAGACCAATTTCTATTCCCCTTATTATCCCCGCTCGACCCAGCTACACTCTTATTACCTGAAAGGAATTGTGAAGGAAAAGGGTGAGCACAACTAGCCCAGTAAAGAATATCATAACTAAAGATAATTAAATTATCAATAGCTTTTGTCAATAATAAATCAAAGATTTAGAACATATGGTAGATGATAAAACTTTTCAACCATAGTTGCAGCGGAACGAGAAATCCATTAAAAGAGTCAAATAGAGCATCAGGTCTATTATTTTCTCCATGTTAAAAGTCCACCAATAATGTTTTATCCCTGTAACATTAATCAACAATTCTTGTCCACAATCATATGAATAACTCATAATCATAATTGTGATTCTCAATTTCTTTTCGCACCCAGGACGAAGATAATTTTCATCACCTATCTTCACCTGAAACATCAAAAATCATGGTTATACCAAATCACAATCCCTGCTCATAATCATACTAATAAATTCATCTTTGCACTACGGCCAAAGACATACAACTGTATTTTAGAAGAGTCAAGTAGAGCATGATATCTACTATCTTCTACGAGTTTAAAAGTTTATTATCAATATTTTATCGCTGAGACTCAGCTTAATAAATAATCCACAACATCGAATCATCCCTGCACTACGGCCAAGTATATTCGTTAATATCACATCCATGAATTATCTATGCACTACGGCCAAGGATATTCATTATTATCACATCCATGAATTAATGTTTCATTGCTGAGACTCAGCTCAATAATTAATCCACATCATCAATTCATCCCTGCACTCTAGGCCAAGGACATTCTTTTAGTATCACGACCACAAAGTATCCATGCACTACGGGCCAAAGATAATCGTGTTTTCATCAACGGTCATGATCATGCCATAAAAAATTCATCTTTGCACCCTTGGCCGAAGATAATCCATAGCCATAATCATACCAAAAACTGTCCATCAATGCACTACGGCCAATGAGGACTTTTTCCACATCATTTGTAACATTACGGTCATGATTATATCGAATAATCCCTGGTCATAATCATACCAAGTCCATCTATGCACTACAAGCCACAGATGACTTTCAACATAATATATACACGAGGATGATGAGAATGATATAAGTATTAATCAAACAAAAACAAGGATAAATGTTAAAGACTATAAATTTATCCAAATATTATCCACCACTCATAATCTAATAATATTAATATTATAGCAATATTTTAATCACTTCTTAAACTTATAAACAATTTATTTCAATTGTTTACACTTTACCAAATAATGCATTTAATCATTCAAAAATGCCATACTCATAAGATTTCATCATCAATGATCAAATCCCTCATCAAAAATCTGCATATACCCTATATAGGATTCTGAAGCCATAAAATCCTATTTTCCAACTTTGTTACTACACATAACATATTTAACTCATTTACTTATAACTTGATCATTTTCATGAAAAATACCAAATCAGTCCCAAAAATATTTCTTTTCTGGGATTTAACAGAATATAGTCCCATATTGAACATATATTTTTCTCAGAATTTTTAAAATTCATTTACTATTTTTCAAAAATCAATTTTTAATTAATTCCTTAAGAAATTAGCTACCTCAAGTTTAACTCCAAAAATTCCTAAATCTTTGCAGG
Organism: Panax ginseng; assembly: GCA_020205605.1. Lineage (NCBI taxonomy): Eukaryota > Viridiplantae > Streptophyta > Magnoliopsida > Apiales > Araliaceae > Panax > Panax ginseng. Next base: position 63,374,530 of record CM035144.1, on the reverse strand, counting down.
ATCTTACACATGTTAACGTGAGCTTCTAGTTTAAATTTTATGGTCATCGGAGTTATAGAACTCCAGTTATAGCATTTTTCGTCGAAAAAACCTAAATATTTAAAGGGTCATAACTTGCTCATTTTAAGTCGGAATGAGCTCATTTTTGGATAGGAGGTACTTTATACCATATATTTCCATGTCCCAGAAGGCCGGAATTTTTCTCACAAATTAAGTGGCCAAAATTGCCCTTTTAAAAATATGGACAGTAGCTTTTTAAGCATTTCTAGATTTTTCATCCTTTACTAAAATCATTCCACATGAAAATCTGTAAATTCTTTTTAAGTGATTCCACTTGGATAAGTTAGGAATCTCATAGATCTAATTCTAGAACTTGACCACACTCAAAAATTCGAAATATAATAGGAGATATGATCAATTGAATTTCATTTTCTATTTTTACCAAAATCTGATTTTCAACCCTTTGTGATTTCTAAGAAATTTTCATGTTTTCACATAATAACCAACATAACTTATCATAACACTTACTAATAATACATATACCCATGATTTTCATTTAGTCCAATGCTTTTATTATGACTTTCATCATAATCAGATCATTTCCATAATTTAATAAGGAATGAATACAAAGGATCATTCACCATGCATGTGGTAATCCACATAGACAGGTTATTCCAATAGAATAATAAAGAATGGAATAACAGAAGGATTCACCATGCATGCGATAGAGACCGCACTGATAGGTTATTCCGAACAGAATAATAAAGAACGAAACCAAGTTAGGCATGATCCGCACCAATAGGATATTCTAACAGAATAATAAAGAACGGAACCAGGTCAGGCGAAATTCGCACCGACATGATATTCCAACATAATAAATAATAATGGAACTAGGTCAGGCGTAATCCGCACCGACAGGATATTCCAATAGAATAATAAAGAACGGAACTAGGTCAGGCAAAATTCGCACCGACGGGATATACCAACAGAATAAATAATAATGGAACCAGGTCAGGCGTAATACGCAACGACAGGATATTCCGACAGAATAATAAAGAATGGAATAATAGAAGAATTTCACCATGTATGCGATACTTCGCATAAACAGGTTATTCCAACATAATAATAAAGAATTGAATATCAGAAGTTCTCTTCATGAATATGAAAGAAATAATACCCCTTACGAGTACAACAAATAATATCCCTTACCTTAAAAGAAGACTGGATACTGGATTAGTGAGGTAGCAGACTTCTTTTCTTCTTTCCCTCAATAATTTCTCTCTATAATAATTGCTCTAAAGCTTTAGTGAATTGGTGAGAAATGAAGGAAGAATGAGCTTCTATTTATAGGAAAATATAGTTTCGATAATTGCACATTTTGGGGCTCGAAATATTACAATACAATACCTCCAACTTTTCTTTTTAATTTAGTCCTGCAAGTATTATCAAACTTGCACCACCTCCCCTAATAGTAAATAATGTGAATCAATAGTTCAATCATGTGATTCAATAGTTATAATCATGTGAAAATACGAAATACAGTATAGTATCTCCGTCTATACCTCCATTTTTAACTTAGTCAGGCAAGTATTATCAATCTTGCACCAACTCCCCTAATAGTAAGTGAATGTGACTCAATAGTACACACATTTGAACAAATAGTTATATAAGCATGTGAATTAGTAGCAATTAATTGCTCATTTATCTGATAAATTACCCAATTTATCAATATAACCCCCAGACATCAATGATCATCGGAATAGATGTCGATTTCAACTAACACCAATAATCCCAACACAATGGAACTATCAAATTTATCTTTAATCAACACGAACTTAATCATCATTAATATTATAACTCACAATATTTAACAACTAGGTCGTTCCCAGGAAAGAGGAGGCTTTCCGATAAAGATTTCTCCTTATTGGCGCGTAATTAGGTGACCAAACATCTCCTTGGCAGAACTTCTAGACATTGTAAATATTGCAATTTAATAATATGAATAACTTTGTCGTCTCAATTATTGATTTAATAATATATCATATAATGCACATGATACTGTGACAATAATCGAATCAATAATAAGAGAGATATGATGCAGCAATTACTGTAGTGATAATTGAGCTAATAAAATAAAACTTCATCATCACTTACTTTGAAAAATTTTCAAATGTCACCCTTAACTTTAAACTTTTATCAATTTAACTATTCACCAAAATAGAAAAATTGAATACTTTTATTTCATAAAATTCGGGGTCTCACAGTTGGCAAGTTTGGCAAACGGGCTGCTAACTCGGCATTCGTATATCAGAATCGATCAAATCCCGTAAGTTATAATGTGACGAACTAGAAATTCGGATCGTCCAGAATTGAAGTTTAAAGAATTGGTTATTAATAAAATGAATTTTTATTAATAATATTATGTGCTATGTATTTATTAATCGTTCTAGAACCCAGGATGATTATAAGTCGGGAGGATTTTGGCTATGAGCTAGACTGAACGAGTAATAATTTCAAGACGAAAATGAAAATTTTCTGGGAACAAAAATATTTTTGGGGAAAAAGACGAAATAGGCACTATTCACCCGACGAAACCCTAAGGGTTAGGGTTTGAATAACCTAAGCCTTTTTGAGAGTTCGGTATGTCGAAATGACATTCCGTCGAAAGATTTAACGATAAAATATTGTGAAAAGTTAAATAAGCCGATAAAAGTTTTTTTCGAAAAACGTGCAAAAATCAGACGAAATAAAAATGACAAAAAGTACTGCTATGTACTTTTCATTCGTTTAGCTACGTTAGGGGAAAACGTGAAGGAAAACGCTTAACACCAAAAAGTGTTTTTTAGTTTTTCAGAAATCCGAAGAATACGTAAAAGTTAATAGGTAAAGAAAAGACGAAATATCAAAAAAATATTTGAATTCAGAGAATCGCAGTTTTCGGACTGTAAAGTGCTTATGCTTAAGAGCTAAGTAAATGATAAGTTACTTAATGAGTAAGAAAACTTAAAGGCTAAGTAAACTTAAGGGTTAAACAAACTTAAGGGATAAGTTAACTTAGTCCTTAAGCCATGAATAGTAAGGAGGTTAATGGGGTGAAATGACTAAAATACCCTTAGCTTGGATTTTTTATAAATAGGAAGCTACTTTCATTTAAATAGGATTTTCAAAAATCCTATATCTTGAGATAGAGAGAGAGGGTTCAGATAAAGAGGGAGAAGGAAGAGCATGAGCATGAATGATCGGATCGAAAGTATTCATGAAATAGAAAAGCTTGGGAATCTCCGGTTTTGTCTAGCCGAAGAAAAATAAAGAGGAAAGGTATTAAAATCTAACTCCTAAGTTAACTTTTCTTAAAGTTTTTATGTTCAAAACATAGATTAATAAGAATAAGAGGTAAATGATGTTAGGAATGATTTCATATGTGTGAAATCGTAAGAAATTGAAGAAATAAGAATTAAAAGTTTAGTTTATAAATTTCTTGAGAAAGTATAAGATTCGTGATGAATTAGAACGATCCGAGTGGATTATATAAATAAGTAGGTGAAATAAGTAAGGAATGATGTTCTTTAACATCAAATTCCAATAAAAAGTTAAATCGTAATCCAATATATAGATTAAAATGAAGAACGAACGAAGAACACGAAGAACACGCGAAGAACACGAAGAATATTGTTGATGGACAGATTTAAAACCATCGTAGGATAATATTTGTTGATGGACAAGTTTAAAACCATCGTGTATAAGAGTTCAGATGACCGAATTATGGACGAACAAACGAAGAGCGTTAAAAACGTAAAACAAATGAAGGGTGAAGATTAAACCAATCGAATGGCACGTTAACGAATTCAGAATGAAGTTCTGTCCTGGGGATATTGAACTACGTAAGATAAGGAAGAGAATGGCTTTGGAACGACCCCGTTCCGAGTTATAACGAATAAGTTATGAAAGCGGGAAGTAAACGTCTCAAATTAAATTTAACACTTAGAGAAATTTTCTACGGTTAGGGCTTGGTGCATGGCGCCATGACCATGTCTTATAAGTAGTATTTGTGCGCGCAGAACCGACTGGCCGGGTATCGCAAACTTGCGCCGTGGCGCGAAAGATAAAGAAGAGAGTGGCGTCGCACCGCCAGTGTAGGGAAAAAGCCAAAGAAGAGCTTTTAACTGCTCAAATCTTGGGGAAAACATAAGGAAAGATAAAGAACATAATGTTCAACTAATGTAACCCTTAATCAAGTGTTTTAAACCATTAATGAAAGTTGAACAAAAATATTAAATGAGAGTAAAAGATAAAGAATGTAAACGCGGATTACGGAACCGATATCCGGGGACCGTAGTTACGATAAACGAACGTGGAGGATTGTTATGGTTGTGATTCCTTAGACGTTGAGCGATGAGCGTAATGAATAAAATTTTGATGTTATGTCTTGATGATGAGAGATAAGTGTGAGGCATATAGATGATGTGTATGTAACGCTATTACGATAAACGAGCGGTCTTAACATACAACGAACGGTATGGCTTGGACATTAAGAATGACTAATGAACTTGGGGCTCAAGTAATGGATAACTTACATAATAAGTAAGATATGAATGGTATTAAGAAAGCCGTAATGAACGGTAATAAGATTAATGAAAGCTAAAGGTGAGTCGTATAAGAATGAATTGTGAGGAATGGCATTTAGTTGCCAAAAATCCGTAAGGAATAAGAAATTAACTTAACGAATGTTATAGTTAATGGTTAAGATAAGTTATGATAAGTTTAGGTTGTGGTACAATCGTAACCTTTGATGGTTGACATATGGGAGTTGGACTAAACAATTCCTTCAGAGAGCGAAGGTATATACAAAATTGGCAACCGATCTAACTCACTGTGATGGCAGTGTAGATGAGACGGGAACTTGTTTGTTGGTTGTTTGTGGGAAACCACTCAGGGTACCATATGGACTACTAGCAGAGAAGCGATGTGTGATAAGTCCTAGAGAAGTTATAAGAAAAAGATAAGAATGTAAAACATCAAAGATGATGAACGTATAAGTAAGACATCTTCGTATGTCATGAAGTCGTAGAACGATAATGAAAGTGGTCGCGTAAACTTAGGTTACAAGAACGCGAACCCTAAGAAGTGAAGTTAAGCAAACTAATGTATAAGTCAATATACATGACTAATTAGTGTATGTGTTGTTTTTCTTATGTGCTACATAGGAACTGGAATGAGCAATTCAGCGTAAGCTCTAGCTGTGCGTAAGGTAAGTTTCCTAACTTCATTCATATTTTAAATGAATGCTAGTTTCTTAAACTTCTCAGATGTTGAACTTGAGAAGTTCCGTCTATGTGTTAATGTGCGATATTTGTGCAAGGTGGTAGAACATATGAGGCCTTGTGCCACAATGTGAACACTTCAGTGTTTCTATGAGATGAACTGTTCCGTGATTTAACTGTTCAATAAAAGAATGCTTTGTTTATACATGATCCGTTATTATTAAGTCTGTGCTAATGATTCTAGCCAGACAGAATGTGTATGAAAAAGGTAGCAGACTGAAAGTATTTAAAAATGAAAGTGAATATTATTTTAAAATGATAGGAATCGAGATTATTCCTATTATTCAAGATGCTTCATAACCTTTGTTCGGTTATCAAAGTTCTAAAGGAACGTTTAAACTCTTGAAGTTGTTTGTTCAACTGCTATGACTTGCTGAGCAATTGAATGCTCACACTTGCTTTAAATGGAAAACATTTTTAGCGTACGATGTTAGAAGAACTTAAGGATCCCGTAAAGATCAAGTTGATGGTACCCAGATGAAGTGCCATTCAGAATGTGGATGAGCGAGAAGATCGAGCGAAGACTTATAATATAAAATAAGTTAAATGAACTTTAGATTAGTTTAATGAACTGTTATGTATCCTTAGTGGCGGATGAAAGTAACTCGTATAAGATGTAAATGATTATGTAATTATCGTTATTTATAATGAAAGGAGTTATAAGGTTTTAGAACTTGGGAATTTAGAATGTATATTATTATATTTCAGTATATAATGATGTATGTTTGGAAGAAGATGGGATCGTGACGTACAGAAATCGGATGTGAAAATAGACCGGATTTCGGGGCGTTGCAGATTGGTATCAGAGTTGATAGGTTAAAAATCATAGGTAAGAGTATCTAAGACTATAATCGTAGAGAGAGGGATAAGAAGATCACCACGTGATCATAGTGAATCGTAGTAACAGACGAGCTATTAAACGATGAATGATTTATAGTACTACGAAGTAGTACAGAAAGAAGAACTCAGATTGAGTTGAGAAGGATTGTATATGAATTAAAGAAAATCCGTATTTAGTAAACAGAGATTTAGAAGTTGTAAAACTTTCAATTGAGGACTCATGTGATAGCTGAGTTGTATGAACCTTTGTTATGGGCAGAGGTTTGTGCTTGGTGTAACAACTGCTTAGCTTATTATAGTGATAATTATTGGAATTGGTCGCACTGTCAAGACGTATATGACGAGAAGGTGAATTTTTCTCATATATATACTTGGTAGGTAGAGAACGATAAGGTAGGTGCGAGTTCTTGAAACTCATACTTATGGTACGTTCGTGACTCATAATGATATGGTAGGTTTTTGAACTTCTCAGCGAATGGAAGCTTATAGTCTATCTGAGATAGTTCTTAAACTCATATTATTGTAGAAAGTTCCTAAACTCATAATGTGTGGTAAGTTGATGGACTATACTAAGATATAGGAATGTTTAGACTGAAAATAAGTTATTTTTAGTAGGCCTAGTATTGTAGGTACTAGAGAAGATTAAGTATTATTGCAGTAAGACAATGAAGGAAGGTGGAGGATAGGATATTGCAAGTCATCTAGCTATACTAGATTTTGAAGTTTATTAAAATCGTGCTTATGTGTTCGCGTTTTGGAAATGAAAGAATTGGTTCAACTTTTGGAATCAATAGATTTTTAAAAGAACTATTCTTGGTATGTCTATGCTAATTGTTTCGGCTAGACAGAAATTTATTTGAAATATCAAAATGAATTTTATATCATCAGTGCATTTGATGCAATGATGGTAAAAGGATGAAGTTATTAATGCAAATGAACCTAGTGTTGGATGTGATCTTAGGATCAACAACCCGCTATGGTATGATGTATAATTACGAAGTCACAAACTGACGAAGTCCTCAAAGTACTGTGAAAAGTACGGTATCATGACGTCATAAAATGTTTTGATATATTGCGAAAAGAATTTATAGAAGTAGTCAATGTCAATTGAGTTGATTAGATTAATGTTTCACATTGATATCCAATTCATTGGTATGGTCTAAGCTACTTGATTTTGCTAGACAAATAGTTTGTCATGTTTAAAAGAAAATCGAGCTTTCTTTAAAGAAGTTGTGCCAAACCAAATTGTTTTGGTGCAAAATCTAATGATTAAGTGTGACGCCCCCAAATCCAGGTTCTCTAACCTCAGATTCAGTGCTCACGATTCTATCATCATCATAAGCATTCTATAACTATTTCGAAATAATAAACATACATTGTTCATTATACAAAAGTCTCAAAACAGGGTCCCAAGGTCTCTCTAACCTTAACTTTAAATACACCATTTATAATACAAATAGTTTACTCAAGAAATTCCATTAGATAATAACTAATTTAACATTCATTCTAAAATTACTCCTGGATCTTGCCCTTGCCCTTGTCCTTCGCATTAGATCCTTGAACTTAACGAAAATAGAGGTCATGATATAGCAAGAGTAAGCAACTAATTTTCTTCACAAGTTTATAAAGACAAAGGATATATATCATGACTTAGAAAGAAATATTGCCTTGATGTTCAACAATAATATAAGATTGTGAAGGAACATGAATTAATAATCAACAATTGAATATTCGATAATTGAATAACATGAACCGAGTGGTTTTGAATAACTATGAACATTTGCCAAGGTGCTCGATGATTTAAATCGACCTTTTAATAAGTTTTGGTATTCAAGGGATCACCTTTCATACCCCGTGTTTTTATGCATAAACACTTAATAATCCGAACATTGATATCATGCCTTAATCAAATTTGTTCATTTCTCGATCCAAGAGTTCTTACCATATCAATTAATAAGAACGGTTATTTAAAATCCATTTGATTTAACAAATTTAGACATGTTTGATCTAGTGATACAATTAGCATAGATCTATCCCATAAACAGTTCATAAATGAAGAACTTTAATTTAATTCACGATTCAATGGCGGTAGAGCGGAATTCAATTGCACAAAGTCGTAATTTCAATAATCAATAAAGACGTGAATAATCATCAATAATTATTCACTAATATGCTTTAAAAATAATAACTCAAGTTGAGTTAGGAAACTTGCCTCGATCGTGAGGTTACTGACTACTGAAATAAATTTCTATCCACTATGTAGTTAAATTATCTTCCTTTGAGAGACCTATAATTAGCCTTTCAATTAGTCATTGCATAACATCGATTATGTAATCACATAGATATCATACATTACAATAAGTTCTTATAAACATTATCATGTCTAGATAGTGTTTATTAACGACTACCTTTAATTCACATAATATTATTAACTTAGATAATATTAATTCACCTTCTAGTATTATTGGTTCACTAATAATACTTTAAATCATTTACTAACATTTTATTCACTTACTAATATTATTAATCATTTAATAATATTTTATCCCTTTACTAATATTATTAATCATTTAATAATATTTTATCCCTTTACTAATATTTTATTCCTAGAACTTGATCTCCACTCTTGCTTGAACGCTCTCAGGGAAGTAGTTCTCGAAGAACAACTTCTTGAATGCTTCCCAAGTCACGCGATTCCAGCTCCTACTTTGTTCTCGTTGGCATCCCACCAATAGCTAGCCTCCCCTTCATTAAGTAGGTAGCAAAATTGTCTTACGCTCTTCCTGCTACTACTCTAGCAATAACGAAGGCCTTCTCAATCTCCTTTACCCACATTTGGGCTTCTATCCAATCTGTTGTTCCTCCTAACTCTGCGCGGTCCCTTTGCATTGAAGTCCTTAAAGTTTACTATTTGGGTGCTGCTGATTTCCTGCAGTTGAGCTTGATTCCTCATGGCTTCAACCATCATGTTAATAAAATCTTGCATTGGGTTTTGTTGAGATCCCATTGCATTATTAATCGACTCTTCAATATCTTGGTTCCCGAGTCCACGTCTGCTACGCGCCATTATCTAGTGAAACAAAATTCTAACACGTTACTCGGATTTATTATCATATGATTACTTAGTATGTAATACGCTATTTATTTAAACAATCGATGATCATTATGTGAGAGTTTTAAGTTCACCGAGATTTGGAAGTCTTTCTCCTCGCTTAGTGGGTTAAGTTTGTTTTAAAGAACATTTTCCAAATCAGTCTACTGAATTCACATAACATTAAATAGAAAATTTACTATTTAAAATTTTCTAACACATATCATAATAATTCTGCATTTATATTCATACACCAATCTTCAGTGACTTACACGATTAATACAGGTATATTTTATAAATGCTACTATCCCATTTTAACACAAAAGATGGGATTAACTCATAATAATACCTCCCTACAAACACAATTAGGGAAAGTACATAACCATTTACTACCTCACACCTGCTGAGGTTTACATCAACATAAAACCTTATTACACAACAAGAAAAGTACTAATGCATCTATCTACAACTGGGCCATCACATCATCACCATTGGTGGCCCTGCCAGGTCACCTGCACAGGCTCCTAGGGAAGCAACTACTGCAGGACTCTACGTCGAACGGATCGACTAGACTCTCCTATCTCAGAGTGGACCCTCCTAGCCCCCTGCTACCGGCCCTCATCTGCAGCGTGCATCAAGGGCCGGTCCTAAAGTTTCTACTCGACCTTTTGACTGCCGATTCGATCTTTAATTGGCCCACCACTCATCCGACTCATGGAATGCCTCTTCCACCGCATCTTATCGGCAATTTCTCGTCAAACTCAAACTGCATCTCCGGATGCTTCATGCTCGACTCTCCAAACTTTGCCTTTTCATTCTCTAGTTGTACCCTCGGTATCTCCACTTGCAATGGGACTCATCAAATTTTTCCTTCATTCGACTTTCTCCATTTGGGCTTGATGAGCCTCATCCTTGTATTGTTCTTCAGTAAATTGGAGGGTGTGGTTTTCTACTTCTAATTCCTCCACTCTGCCTTCTAATTGACTGATTCTCCTCAATAAGTCCCCTACTGGAGGACCATGAGGGACATCTTGGGTGGCCTCATGCTCAATGGGTACCTGCTCAACTGAGTAACTACCTTGGCGCTCGTCAGACATCCTACAAACACCATAAAGTCAACGTCAGTACCACAATAAAATATATTCATTGATGAAATGAAATAATATTTTATTAAGTACAACACAAACTTGATGAATTTCCATAATCCATCTCCTAACATAATCTATAAGAGTTTTCTACTAAGGTTATAACCTAGGTTTCACATTCCTAATGTTTATAACCTACAGCTTTGATACCAACCTGTGACGCCCCCAAATCCAGGTTCTCTAACCTCAGATTCAGTGCTCACGATCCTATCATCATCATAAGCATTCTATAACTATTTCGAAATAATAAACATACATTGTTCATTATACAAAAGTCTCAAAACAGGGTCCCAAGGTCTCTCTAACCTTAACTTTAAATACACCATTTATAATACAAATAGTTTACTCAAGAAATTCCATTAGATAATAACTAATTTAACATTCATTCTAAAATTACTCCTGGATCTTGCCCTTGCCCTTGTCCTTCGCATTAGATCCTTGAACTTAATCGAAAATAGAGGTCATGATATAGCAAGAGTAAGCAACTAATTTTCTTCACAAGTTTATAAAGACAAAGGATATATATCATGACTTAGAAAGAAATATTGCCTTCAATGTTCAACAATAATATAAGATTGTGAAGGAACATGAATTAATAATCAACAATTGAATATTCGATAATTGAATAACATGAACTGAGTGGTTTTGAATAACCATGAACATTTGCCAAGGTGCTCAAAGTGATTTAAACCGGACCTTTTAATAAGTTTTGGTATTCAAGGGATCGACCTTTCATACCCCGTGATTTATGCATAAACACTTAATAATCCAACATTGATATCATGCCTTAATCAAATTTGTTCATTTCTCGATCAAGAGTTCTTACCATATCAATTAATAAAACAGCTTATTTAAAATCCATTTGATTTAACAAATTTAGACATGCTTGATCTAGTGATACAATTAGCATAGATCTATCCCATAAACAGTTCATAAATGAAGAACTTTAATTTAATTCACGATTCAATGGCGGTAGAATCGGAATTCAATTGCACAAAGTGCAATTTCAATAATCAATAAAGACGTGAATAATCATCAATAATTATTCACTAATATGCTTTGAAAATAATAACTCAAGTTGAGTTAGGAAACTTGCCTCGATCGTGAGGTTACACTACGAAATAAATTTCTATCCACTATGTAGTTAAATTATCTTCCTTTGAGAGACCTATAATTAGCCTTTCAATTAGTCATTGCATAACATCGATTATGTAATCACATAGATATCATACATTACAATAAGTTCTTATAAACATTATCATGTCTAGATATAGTGTTATTAACGACTACCTTTAATTCACATAATATTATTAACTTAGATAATATTAATTCACCTTCTAGTATTATTGGTTCACTAATAATACTTTAAATCATTACTAACATTTTATTCACTTACTAATATTATTAATCATTTAATAATATTTTATCCCTTTACTAATATTATTAATCATTTAATAATATTTTATTCACTTACTAATATTATTAATCATTTAATAATATTTTATTTAATCTCGAATATTATTATTTAATAATAATACTCTAATCTAATATTTTTATTTACATAACAACATCATATTATAATATTATTAGTATTTTAATAATATTCCAATGATTTATTAAATTAATAAACAATTTATTCTAATTGTTCATCCTTTAATAACCTCTTATTTAATATCCATAAAAGGTCATAAGTAATATTTATTATTATAAATTACCAAAATGCCCTAATATAGTCATGATATAATATATTATGAGCATTCAAGCATAAAAATCATATTTTTCTCATTAAAGACATCATTTAACTATTTATTTCCTTTTATTTACAACCTAATCATTTTTAGGAAAAATAGTAAACTGATTCCAAAAATTCTCAGCTTCTGTATTTTAACAGAATATGAACCAACAATGATCCTCTAATTTTTCTAGAATTTTAGAAAATGAATTACTATTTTTAAAGTGCTCAAAACACTCAGATCTTGCTCTATTTTTAAAAAATTGAGTTTTGCTCAGAAACTTCTGAAATTTTCAGGGTATGCTCTCTTAACGTATATGAAGCTACTGTAAAAATTTTGGAATTTTCCAGTGTATACACAGTGAGATATTCGTAGGATAATATTTATGGAGTCCTTTACGGAAATAGTCATTACGCACAATATATAACTCGAAACGTGTCCGTTCTTTTTCCTACGCGTAGATAACTTCATAAGGTATCTCTGTAATATTTTTCCAGATTTTTACAAGACAAGGAACTATCCGAAACAGCCTCATGAAAAACAAGTCAGTAGCTGATTTTGGATTTCAAGGCTTTAGCATATAAAGTGGACTGTTTTTGTAAAAAAAATCTCAAAGGTTTCAAAACATGCTAGATTTGTGATCTACCACTTGGGTTTACTAGATAACTCATGTATCTAGCACCCCCCCTTCGACGGATCATAATTCCAAGTTGTAGAACTTGAGTTACACAAGATTTAGTAGAAGAAAAACAAGAGTTTTCACCCTTGGAGAACATATGCTCATTTTCTTCCTCTAAGTCTTTGATCTAACACTCAAGATACTTAGTTCCATGCATGATGGTATGTATAACTAGTGTATCTTGAGTAGTTGTACATAACCCCATCAAAACTCAAGCTATCAAAACAAGGTAAGAGAAGAAGATGAAGGTACATTATACCTTGACTTAGTGGCTACCTTCCTTGATTTTCCAAAGTAACTAATAAACTTAGGGGGCATAAACCACTAGAACTCCTATAATTCTTCTTCCTATGGCTGAAATTCTCTCTTTCTTTTCTCTCTTTGAAGTTGGCTATCTTGGGAGCAAGAGGTAGAAGAAGAAGATGAAGAAGATGGAGAGAAAATGAGATGTTGGAAGAATGAGATGTGCATTCAAAATGTAATGGGCAATTCATTATTAATTCTCCCACAATTATTTTGTTGCCCATTAGGTAAAAACTTTGTATTATTACTTACCTTAGGCTAAACATGATTAAATGTGCATAATGGAGTGGCAACCAATGGGAGCCTTACCACATTGTCCTTATGTTTATTCATGTCTACTAATGGACAAGCTAGATTAATTATTCCACTTAGGATCCTCATAATATCCACCATTTAGCTTTTATTTTAAATGCCCAATTTTGATTAATCAAATGTCTAGAATACCCCCAATCAAGTGGGCTAAGTATTGGATTACAATTTATTTTCCTTGGGCTTCTCTTTTAATTGATTTGGGCTAGATAAAAACATAGTCCAACAATTTTAATAATGTTACCCAATTTGATAATTTAGGGCTTTCATCTCCAATCATATGAAGTTTAATTACTTATACATATGATTTTATCTCATAACCTAATTAGATTTACAAGAATTAGGTTTAAAATTATTAGTCACTTGAAATACTAAGTTTACCCACTTAAGTTAGTATACGTATAAAATACTAACTTTTTTGTGTTACCATAACCCTTAGGTTATTTAATATCCTTACCTAATGTATAATTAGGTCACAAGGCTTTCATTTTTAATGAAATCCATAAATGTATGTATCCATATATAATACAAAGTTTAAAAAAAATGTACATACATACATGGTGACTTAAGATTCACGGTTATTACATTAAGTCTGAGGTGAACATATCCCGAAATGGGGGTATCTGATGGGTAAGAGGTAGTTCGCTTTCTTTGTGATTGTAAACTGACCATAGAAGAAAGGTTACAGCGTCATGCTGTTAAACCTAGTAAAAGATCATGGTCGATTTGACCCCTCAGCAAAAGTATGAAACATTTTAAAAGGAAATTTTATATTCCTCGTTATTCTTTCTACTTCATGATTCCTGATAGGTTATGGAGGTTAGGAATGAAGGAAAGATAAGAACTCTGTTTAAGGGAAGTGAGAAGAAGGGTAAGCTAAAATTTCGAGGATGAAATTCTGTGAAAAAGGGGTGAATGTGATGACCCGAGTAAAGGTGTGGTTTGAAGAAATTCTGAGGACAGAATTTTTATAAGGAGGGAAGAGTGTGACGATCCGGAAATTCGGATCGTCCAGAATTTAAGTTTAAAGAATTAGTTATTAATAAAATAAATTTTTATTAATAATATTATGTGCTATGTGTTTATTAATCGTTCTAAAACCTAGGATGATTATAAGTCAGGAGGATTCTTGCTACGAGCTAGACTGACCGAGTAATAATTTTCAAGACAAAAATGAAAATTTTCTGAGAACAAAAATATTTCTGGGGAAAAAGACGAAATAGGCACTATTCACCCGACAAAACCCTAAGGGTTAGGGTTTGAATAACCTAAGCCTTTCCGAGAGTTCGGTATGTCGAAATGACATTCCGTCGAAAGATTTGACGATAAAATATTGTGAAAAGTTAAATAAGTTGATAAATGTTTTTCTCAAAAAACGTGCATAAATCGGATGAAATAAAAACGACGAAAAGTACTGCTATGTATTTTTCATTCGTTTAGCTACGTTAGGGGAAAACGTGAAGAAAAACGCTTAACACCAAAAAGTGTTTTTTAGTTTTTTGGAAATCCGAAGAATACGTAAAAGTTAATCGGTAAAGGAAAGACGAAATATCCAAAAATATTTGGATTCAGAGAATCGCAGTTTTCGGACTGTAAAGTGCTTATGCTTAAGAGCTAAGTAAAGGATAAGTTACTTAATGAGTAAGTAAACTTAAAGGCTAAGTAAACTTAAGGGTTAAGCAAACTTAAGGGCTAAGTTAACTTAGTCCTTAAGCCATAAATAGTAAGGAGGTTAAGGGGGTGAAATGACTAAAATACCCTTAGCTTGGATTTTCTATAAATAGGAAACTAACTTTCATTTAAATGGGATTTTCAAAAATCCTATATCTTGAGAGAGAGAGAGAGAGGGGGTTCGGATGAAGAGGGAGATGGAAGAGCATGACCATAAATGATCGGATCAAAAGTATTTATGAAATAGAAAAGCTTGCAAATCACCAGTTTTGTCTAGTGGAAGAAAAATAAAGAGAAAGGTATTGAAACCTAACTCCTAAGTTAACTTTTCTTAAAGTTTTTATGTTCAAAACATAGATTAATAAGAATAAGAAGTAAATGATGTTAGGAATGATTTCATATGGTTGAAATCGTAAGAAAATGAAGAAATAAGAGTTAAAAGTTTAGTTTATAAATTTCTTAAGGAAGTATAAGATTCGTGATGAATTAGAACGATCCGAGTGGATTATATGAATAAGTAGTTGAAATAAGTAAGGATGTTCTATAACATCAAATTACAATAAAAAGTGAAATCATAATCCAAAATATCGATTAAAATGAAGAACGAATGAAGAACACGAAGAACACGCGAAGAACACGAAGAATGTTGTTGATGGACAAATTTAAAACCATCGTAGGATAATTGTCGTTGATGGACAAATTTAAAACCATTGTAAGATATTTGTTGTTGATGGACAAGTTTAAAACCATCGTGTATAAGTTAGATGCTTATTGCTTGGTTAGGAACGGTAGAAATTTTCATGAAGAACTGATTAAAACTTAGCTATAATGAAGTTATGGTGAAATTTTTTATAAAAGACAAACGAGACTTAGAAAGTTAGTAAATGAACCCGAATGTGTAGGGTTTCATAAGAATGTGAGAGAACATAGAAAACGTGAGTCGTGGACTCAAGAACGAACTAATTTTGAGTTCAGATGACCGAATTACGAACGAATAAACGAAGAACGTTAAAAACGTAAAATGAATGAAGGGTGAAGATCAAGCCAATCAAATGGCATGTTAACAAATTCAGAATGAAGTTCTATCTGGGGGGGGGGTATTGAAGTACGTAAGATAAGGAATAGAATGGCTTTGGAACGACCTTGTTCTGAGTTATAACAAATAAGTTATGAAAGCGGGAAGTAAGCGTCTCAAATTGAATTTAACACTTAGAGAAATTTTCTAGGGTTAGGGCTTGGCGCCGCGGCGCCAGCCATGTCTTGTAAGGTGGCACTACAGCGCCAGACTAGGGAGTCGGGTACTACAAACTTATGCCACGGTGCGAGAGAAAAAGAAGAGAGTGGGGCCACAGCGCCAGTGTAGGGAAAAAGCTAGAGAAGAGCTTTTAACTACTCAACTCTTGGGGAAAACATAAGGAAAGATAAAGAACATAATGTTCAACTAATGTAACCCTTAATCAAGTGTTTTAAACCTTTAATGAAGGTTGAACAAAAAGATTAAATGAGGGTAAAAGATAAAGAATGTAAACACGGATTACGAAATCGATATCCGAGGACCGTAGTTACGATAAACTAACGTGGATGATTGCTATGGTTGTGATTCCTTAGACGTTAAGTGATGAGGGTAATGAATAATATTTTGATGTTATGTCATGATAATGAGAGATAAGTGTGAGGCATATTGATGCTGTGTACGCAACGCTGTTGAAATAAATGAGCGGTCTTAACATATAACGAACGGTATTGCTTGGACATTAAGAATGACTAATGAACATGGGGTTCAAGTAATGGATAACTAAAGTAATAAGAAAGATATAAATAGTATTAAAAAGTTGTAATGAACGGTAATAAGATTAATGAAAGCTGAAGGTGAGTCGTATAAGAATGAATTCCGAGGTATAGCATTTAGTTGCCAAAAATCCGTAAGGAATAAGAAATTAACTTAACGAACATTATAGTTAATGGTTAAGATACGTTATGGTACAATCGTAACCTTTGATGGTTGACATATGGGAGCTGGGCTAAACAATTCCTTCAGAGAGCGAACGTATATACGAAATTGGCAACCGATCTAACTCATTGTGATGGCAGTGTAGACGAGACGGGAACTTGTTTGTTGGTTATTTGTGGGAAACCACTCAGAGTACCATATGGACTACAAGCAGAGAAGCGATGTGTGCTGAGTCCTAGAGAAGTTATAAGAAGAAGATAAGAATGTAAAACATCAAAGATGATGAACGAATAAGTAAGACATCTTCGTATGTCATGAAGCCATAGAACGATAATGAAAGTGGTCGCGTAAACTTAGGTTACAAGAACGCGAACCCTAGGAAGTAAAGTTAAGCAAACTAATGCATAAGTCAATATACATGACTAATTAGGGTATGTGTTGTTTTTCTTATGTGCTATATAGGAACTGGAATGAGCAGTTCAACGTAAGCTGTAGCTGTGCGCAAGGCAAGTTTCCTAACTTCATTCATATTTTAAATGAATGTTAGTTTCTTAAACTTCTCAGATGTTGAACTTGAGAACTTTCGTCTATGTGTTAATGTGCGATATTTGTGCAAGGTGGTAGAACATATGAGGCCTTGTGCCACAATGTGAACACTTCGGTGTTTCTATGAGATGAACTGTTCTGTGATTTAACTGTTCAATAAGAGAATGCTCTGCTTATACATGATCCGTTATTATTAAGTCTATGCTAATGATTCTAGCCAGATAGAATGTGTATGAAAAAGGTAGCAAACTGAAAGTATTTAAAAATGAAAGTGAATATTGTTTTAAAATGATAGGAATCGAGATTATTCCTATTATTCAAGCTTCTTCATAACCTTTGTTCGGTTATCAAAGTTCTAAAGGAACCTTTAAACTCTTGAAGTTGTTTGTTCAACTGCTATGACTTGCTGAGCAATTGAATGCTCACACTTGCTTTAAATAAAAAAACATTTTCAGCGTACGATGTTAGAAGAACTTAAGGATCCCGTAAAGATCAAGTTGACGGTACCCAGATGAAGTGCCATTCAGAATGTGGATGATCGAGAAGATCGAGCGAAGACTTATAATATAAAATAAGTTAAATGAACTTTAGATTAGTTTAATGAATTGTTATGTATCCTTAGTGGCGGATGAAAGTCACTCGTGTAAGATGTATAGGATAATGTAATTATCGTTATTTATAATGAAAGGAGTTATAAGGTTTTAGAACTTGGGAATTTAGAATGTATATTGTTATATTTCAGTATATAATGATGTATGTTTGGAAGAAGATGGGATCGTGACGTACGAAATTCGGATGTGAAAATAGACCGAATTTTGGGGCATTACATATAACATGTGCCTAATACCTATACAGTGCTATATATGTGTTTGCGTGTTTTTTCGACGACCGAGGTGGGTTTTTGTATTATTTTTGGCTTTTTGGCCAAGTGTTGACAAGTTTGGCAAACAGGCTGATAATTTGGTATCCGTATATCGGAATCGAGTCCCGTAAGTTTTAACGTGTGTGGAATACCTATAAGGTGTTATGTATGTGTTTGCGTGTCGTTTCGATGATTGAGGCAGGTTTTGGTCTCTTTTTTGGCTTTTCGCCTAAGTGTTGGCAAGTTTGGATTTCAAGGTTTTATAAATGGATTTCAGGGTTTTATCTTAAGTTTATCTTATGGGTTTTCATATTTGTCGAATAAATGTTTGATACGAAACTTGTATAAGCAATATAATTACAAATTTCATAAATTAAATAAGCAAATACATCAACAATTGTTTTTACCTATCAAATATGTGGTGGGAAGATGTTGGCCAAGATAACTGCACATACACGGTTAGCCTCTTCCCGTACTACACCCATGAGCTCGTCAACGATAGCTGTAGGATCTATGGACCCGTGGACAACCTCCCGAGCCAGCTGGTAGATCCACTCACGTGATGGTGCGCCTAACTGGACAACACTGCTCGCCATGCACCCCTCTATAATCTGCCAGAAGAAATCGTCAGATAATAAAGGGCCGACGCTCGATCCACTCGCACCATTACCTCCAATGGTGGGCGCTGCAAAGATCTTTTGGTGGGCGTGCCACCAAAACTCCAAGCGGGAGGGTGCATGCTTTAGACTCACCTCGAGTCTCTCCCGGTAGAGGTCGTGCATTTGAGACCACTGCGGTCAAGGCGGGAGAAGACTCATTGTTTGGCAAAGTGTCTGTTGTCTTGACATCTTCTTGAAGGCCTCATCGTCCCAAATGCTACAAATAAGGTCCCACATCGCAGCAGAGATGAAATCTAACCAGACATCCTTAAATGTTTGTCCATCATCCATCTTCGTATGGGCCTTCTTCTTCCAGTCGTGGACCCACTTGTGCCAATTCATCTCAAAGTATTTATGTAGAACAGCTATGTCATGGGCTTCCTGCCCGTCCTCAAATCAGTAATATCTCTGCACATTACACATTAAGAAGCTTAGTAGACAACATAAATCAAAGAGTTAAAAACATATTCAAATGGAATATAAAACTAACATATGAATGAATGACATCTTACCATAAACTCAGCAATAATCAGTTGGCGTATGTGGTCATCCACATCCGCCCACCTCATCCACGGGATTGAGAATCGGTTGCGAACGATCCCAAATAACGTGTTCCTTGGCGTCGCGTCAAGGATACTACAATTGAAATTAGTACATTTGCAAATTAGAAAGAATATATAAGAACTAAATACGTATGCCAATACTATATAGGACTATGAAATTACCTATTAGTCCCAACATGACAAATAATCGACACCTGGGGCTAGGCTTCCCTACCAAGCCACGTGCTAGTCCCCGCGAAGGCCTACGTCGATCACCTATGTAGTGAAATACATCATTATTTATATAAACGAATATAATGTCAACACTAAATAAAATAAAAAATAATAAGATGTATCCCAACAAAATATGTAATTATACATGACGATCTGACCTGATCATCAACCCCACTACCTCTACGACCCCCACGATCTGCACGCCCACCACGATCACCGTGTGGTGTACGCGCCATATGTATATATACTGTCAAATCATCAAAAAAATATTATTAGACATTCGTAAGCACAATATTTTTGAACAGTAACAAAGAGGATAACATACAGATACAACTAAAAGAATAAAACATAAATAGTCATCCTAAAAGAATACAACATAAATAGTAACCTAAATCAACTAACACCAGATTTATTAGATTAATATAAGTTGAAAATAATGATTGCACTACTACAAACTATTACATTTGAATACAATTTGGGACGCCCCCAAATTCAAACCACACTTATCTCAAATTTGGTTGTCACATGCTAACTCTAATAATAAATCAAAATCTCACACAACAGAATAATAGAATAAATTACATTATTACAACATAATCATTCTTGTCCCAAAGTCTCGCAACTGTTACTAGTACAATACAACTTAAATTATACATAGCTTAATATAAATAAGTTCTTCTACAACAGGATAATAGTACATTCCTAGTACTATGGAATTAACTACTCCAAAACCTTCTCTTTACCTTTGTCCTTGCTAGAGGGATCACCACGTTCTGCCTTAACTGGAAGTTTTTAGGAAAGCAAGGATGAGCAACAATTTTGCCCAACAAGTAATATAGCAATAAGGGTGTTCAATGTAGTTTTAAATTTCTCAAAGGTACAACAATAATAATAGTTCAAAGACAGCAAGAAGTATCAATGATTCTCAATAATAGTCGCTATGGACTGAAAATATTAATAATATTCAATGATTAATCAATTCAAGATTTCAAAGTAATGAATATTGAGTAGTCACTAAGGACTATGAACTTCTCCTAAAATTAATAGTAATAAACTAATAATTCTACAAAATGAGTGCAACAGGTGATCAGCCTAAAGTACCCTATGTCATGTATAACATTTAATCTTTCTCATGTGCGCACGTCGGTTCCCCGACAAATATATAATTCCCCTACCAAGAGGGTTGTTCATCTCAGTTATAAGAGTCTGCACCAAGTTAATTTGGTTTGGATAGCTTTTGATCGAATATCAATAGTCTAGCCGAAGCAATGGCTTAGACAGTTTTCTTTCACAGTATATACATGAACAATTATCGTTCGAAATCAAGGTTTGTAAATAATTTCATTTCTAGACTACGAAGTATTAAGTCATAAGATATGAATTATACTCTCAAAGATTTACTTGTACGATCAATAATAGTACAAGTTTAAGTAATGCTCAATAAAGAGTAGGGTTTGAGTACTTACCTCAAACGTAGTTTACCAAAGTATAGCTTATCAACACTTTTTGAATCCTAACATAATATAGTTATGCATATAGGATATTCATTAGTTACGTATACTCATACATGATATGTAAGTTTAACCGCACACATAAATGTCTAACTTAGTTGTATAATTTATACATACTACATCACATATCTTACATCCTCGTAGCACAAAATCAGTTTATATGACATCGTGCAATCAAAAATTATAGTTCGTAATCCTCTTTTGACATAAGGTTCAAAAGTTTAAAAACACATATCCAATCTATGATCTTTAGTACTAGAATGCTTATAGATACTTCACATACTGTAATTAAACATGTATTACAGATTTAGATGACAATAAAAACATACATCATATCTCAGATCCCAAACAGATTAGACAGATCATTGCTGCGGGATGGCACAATGTTCTACTGGCAAGGCTTAGGGGATGAAAGCAACATACTACCCTTAGCCGCACTGTAGTTGAGCTTTTCATTTCCTGTTTCTGTCCCATTCTTTAGCATACCAAAATAATTTCACTTAACATTCATACATGCTAAAGGACTTTACATAAGCGTATGACTATCTTAAGTTCACTTTTACATGTTTTTGTTTATGATTTCTATGGAATTAAAACAGAATAAGGTTATGTAATCACAATGCTTTATAACTTTGGTCATATGTCCACATAGAGAGATAACATAGTCTATATTACGCATGCTCATACATGTTCTCATTATTTATTCATAACTAGCATTGTTTATTGCTTTAAAACATGCTTAAACTCATGCTTGGTTTACTTCCATTATGTTTAACATATAAGAATCATGTTTAGAGACATAATGAACATAAACATGTCATCTTAAATCCTTAGAACTTAACTACTCACACTAGTGCAACTTGGTTTGAAAACATATCCAAGTTTTCTTATGTATATATAATTCTTTTTTTATGTATATATAAGTCATAATACCAAATTAGCAACAACATAGCATAATAGAAACAATAATCTTTTTTTTGGGGTCCCAAAGCGCAATTGCGTACACACCCTAGTATAAAAGCGGGCTATAATCGCCTTCTTGAACCAAAGAAGGTGAGATCCTCTGTTTTGCAGAGTATCATTCCCACCTTAAATTCTTTCAATCAAACACACTCAAACTAAATCTTAGAGATTATATTCATGCATACGAACTTTATAAATGCTTAATAACATGTTATTTCATACTAATTGACAGAGAATTCAAGAGATTTCAAGAATTTGACAAAACCCATCTCAAGAACACAAAAATAGAATTTATACCTCCTTGAAGCTTAGTTGAATTCCTCACACAGTGATTATACTCCTTCAATTGCTCAGCAACTCACACTCTCAGTTTACACTTATATACAGACACTTTCAAGCATCAGAGAATTGAGAAGAAGTGGGTACTATATATAGAGAATGGATGGTCCAGTTCATGGCCTTGCACCATGCTTTGATTCAAAGGAGAAAGGAAGAAAACACTGGACAAGAAAGAGTTGGCCAACTGCCAACCTCCATAGCCATCATCACTGCTATTATATCTTCAACTACTGACTTATGTTTGCATATTATAGAGTGAAGCTACTGTTCATGTACTGTGATGGTCACTGATTTTGGGACATGAGTTTTAATCTCAATAATAAAGCTTAGTTTGGTTCCTTGAACTTCTAAAATATAATTTTAATGTATTAATGCTACTACACAATGTAAAGTTAGGGATTATTTATGTATGCACGTCATATAATCCATGTACATTAGTCCGGTCTAATTAATACTTATAACATGTGTGGACTCAATTTAATTGATTACTAATAATTTAATATCTCCTTTTACTATTTACTTATACATCAGTATGGAAATAATATTTTAATAGTACATATTTATTTACTCCCATATTTTAGAGTATTCATTTAATTGTCTCATCACACATGATGAGGTAACTTATTTCAATCAACTTTATAATTTAATTACTTTTACCATATAGTTTTTGTATATCATTAACCACAATTATATGTCACACCTCATTTAATCATGTACAGTAAATAATTATATGATACTACTATCCACATTTTCCATATTACACATAGTGGCATGAAATAATATTTAATAATAATGTTCACATAATAATAATGGTAATTTGATCCATTATTTTTATCATTCTCTATTAATACTAACAAATCATCATTGTAACTCATGCACTCAGTGGAAATTATTTTCCAAGTCTTCTTATCATTGCAGCCTAAGTTTGGTTTATGATCTGAGGAGTGTAGCAATTTTACACTCTGGGAATTTCTCATACTTAGTTACTGCAGCAATTAATCTCTTCATAGTATACCCATACTATACACTCAAATATAATTATGTAATTTACTTTACACATTAGTATCTATTATTCACAATAATAATTGATTAATAATATAATATTAACTAATTATTCACTTCTTAATTAAATTAACCACTTTAATTTCCATCCCCATGCCATACAAGACATTTCCCAATTCTCATCACAATTCCACACTTCTCAATTCTTATAAATTCAAATTGAATTAATTGAATTACTCATCTCACAACACATCAACATTTATATTCAAATAAATATTCATTTTTGTGATACCCCCAAATCCGAGTACTCCATTTCCACATGATTTGTTGCTCACTGTAACATTCTAGAATTTTAATTGTTATATTAAATATTTATTGAATTATTTAAATATTTAATGGATGTGTTTATTGTTAAATAAATAATTGTTCAAATTTGAATTAATGTGGTTAATTATTTGTTAAAGGAAAATTAATTATTTTGCTAATTTAATTTAATTATTAAGTTAGAGAATTTTGATTAATTCAATTACTAGTCTTTTTATTGGAATTTGTAATTAAAAAGGATGTGTTGGTTGATTAAATAAAGTTTTAATTATATAGAAATTATAATTTTGGTGGTATTGATTTATGTGATGAAGTGATTTAATAAATTGTTATTATGATTAATTTAATTAAATTAATGTGTGACAAATAACCTTTTATAAAGTAGTTATTAAAATAACTTAAAGGAGTTTTAATTTCGTTTTGCCAAACAAGGCCTAATGCCTATTAAATCTTTAATCTATTTAAGTTTTACCAAACAGGGTGTTAGGATTAATGGGTTATTTTTTTAGTTAGTAACCAAACAAGCCTTATGGCTTTTGATTTTTAAAACTCATATAACTGATATCAGTTATATGTTTTGTATTTATATTATATAATCAATATATATTATATTTTAAATACGTTATTTGTTAAGTACGTTAGATAGAGAGAGAGAAGAAAAGAAAACTCAGAGGAAGAAGAAGAAGGGAAGAAGAAGAGAAGAGAGGAAGAAAGGCTAGAGAGTGGGAAGAAGGAGCTTGAGAATAGAAAGGATAGTCATCATCTTCTTCAAGGTATTACCCTATTCTTTTTAAGTTTTAAAAGTTTTAGTTTCTCTTCTCCTATTTCTCTGTAAAATTCTTGTGATAGGATAATTATTGATTTTATGTGTGTTCATATGATAAACTAGTTTTGTAAAGTTATTTTCATAGGTTATATATGATTATAATCAATGTATTGTTGTTATGTATGAAGTTTGTGAAGAAAACCTTTTACAGAGAGTTTTTGGTGATTATATATTGTTTAGTTAAAATAGAAATTGAGGGTTAATTAGTTGTTTAGTTGATAAATTGACCATTTAATTTGTTAGAGTATGTATAATCATTGCTAAAGACACTTTGAATTAGTGGTTTTGGTTGAAAAACAAAAGTTACAGTGTTGATTTTCATTGAAATATAAAAAAATGAGTTTTAGCCAAAAACAGTGAATTTGGGTGTGTTAATTTTGTTGTTTATGTTGTTGTATGGGTAGAATCATGTTTAGAGTTTTTGAAATATGTTTACATGAAGTCTATATATGATTTATGTGCTAATTAGTCTGTTAGAAACGAGCTTATAGGCCAAAATTAACTTTTTCTGTGATGTTGTTTGAGGTCATCACGAGGTCGCAATTCAAGGCGTGTCATGTGAACTTCTTACATACCTTTTAGAGGCGCCGGAGCGCCATGCTCACGCCGTAGCATGGCTTTATAGTTTAATTATCATGTGCGCATTTCCATCCTCACGCTCAGTAAGCGCGACCCATAGTAAAATGTGCCGGCATGCATATGAGTTAACGAGAATGGTCCGACAAAGTGTTGATTTTGTACTTGAAATTTTAAGGAATTGTTATGTGATGATAGTAGGACTATAAAATGTTGATTTTAGTATTTCTATACCATGAATAAGTATGTTATTAACAATTAACTTGTGTTATAACTCGATTATGTGATTAAAAATCCAATTTTAAATGATGAACGTACTTAGTTATGTTTGTAAGATGGTAATGACTAATTATGTCATGATGACATATGTTTATAGGATATTGTGATTCGTATTGATTTGGTTTAGCCTACAAGCAAGGCAAGTTCTTTAACTCTACTTTTAGAATTGTGCAAGCGCTTAAATTTTCTTTGAGCAAGATTTTTTTCTAATCCTTTATCTTGTTGAACTAATTATGGTTTTCAATTCGATTATGATATAATGATGTAAGTTATTCTTGAGCAAGTTATTCTTGTATTTAACTTGTTGTTTAGCATGCAAATTTATATATTCTAATGTTGAACATTTTTATCGATCAAATTGTTATACATGCTTAGTATTCAATTCTAATTAACCTTGGCTTAGTATTGTTCAAGCAAGGTGTTATAGTTATTCAAAGTATATGCTATTAGATTATTTCTAAAGCATGATTTTGGTTTACCATGTTGATTCAATTATGATTATTTTGAAATATGATGTTATTAATTCAACTAGACCTCTAGTTGATGATCGTTGAACTTCAAATTACCCTGAAAGCTTATCCAAACCAAACTTTCTTTGGTGCGGACTTGTACTCTAAATACTGAGATGAACAACCCTAATGTTATGATTAGGGGTTAACTTACGCGTAGCGTTAAATGTTTGTGCACAAAACATGGTATGAAGGGCTGATCCCCTAAGTACGAGGAGTCCTTATAGTCTTATGGATCATTAAAGTTGGAGTTGAAAGATTGCTCATATTCGTGGACATAGTTCATGGTCTTATGACCCTCAGTTATATTTATTCCACATTTTGGATTTCAGTTTCTGATTATAGATGATAGAGTAATATTCATTGTCGATGAGCCTATTATTGGCAGTTATTATTACTATACTCCTGTTGATTTCATATTGTATCCAGTGAGCAATTGTTTTGCTCACTCTTGCATATTTTAAAACTCATTGCAGCTAAAGAAGAGAAGGTAGATGAACCTTCATCTAGCAAAGGAAAGGGAAAAATGTGCAAGTGATGAAAACTTGTAATTTTACTTTGATTGAGATGTTAGATTTTTATTATGATGATCTTAGACTTGGTTTTAATGAAGTTTATTTGATTTCCGCATTTGAATGATTGTAATTAAAGGTTAGATAACCTGGGAGATTTTATTATGTAACCCTTTAATGGGAAAGGTTTTATTTATCCAGTTTTATTGTGATTGGGTAGTTAGATATGAATGTTTGATTAAGTGAACATCAGATCCTGTGGGAATGAAGTACCTGGATTTGGGGGTGTCACGCTCACTATCCAAAATAATTACATCTAACTACCCATAATAAAGGATAAAAACATAACTTTAATAATTTAAACAATAATCTTTCCCATTTAAAGGGTTACATCAACTTAAATAATCCCAGGTAATCTAACCTTAAATTATTACATAATTATACGGAACACATCACAAGATAACATATGTCTTATAACATAAAATCATTCAAATAAATTTAAATAAGTCCTCGTCACTTGGACATCTTGCCCTTTCCTTTGCTAGAAGATGGCTCATCGACTTTCTCAACTTTAGTTGCAGTCTTAATTGCAAGAGTGAACAAACAATTGCTCACTAATATAAAGAATAATAATAGTAATAACATGAGATTAGACAACGAATGCTGAATAATGGTGAACTCGTTCTAAGAATCAAAATAGAAAACAAGTTCAAGATTTATGTCTGAGGGTCTTAAGACCGCGAACTATGTCCCCGGTAATTAGGTATTATTACCTCAACCTTAACAGTCGTTTAGACTATACAGACCCTTCCTTACGTACTTAGGGGAATCAACCCTTTGTACCATGTATTGTGAACAAACATCTAAACATTAACACGTACATAATCCCCTATATTAGGGTTGTTCATCTCAGTTTGACTTTAGGATTTCTGCACTAAAAAAAGTTTAGTTTGGAACTAGCTTATCAGTGATTCTAGAATTTTATAACACTATCAAGTATAGATTAATCCAACCAATAAAATCTTTCTTTCTATTCAAAGGTTCAACACCACAATATAGAATTGAACAATGATACTTAAGTCATATATCAACTAAGGACAACATACAATGGAACTATACTCGAAAAGAGTTAAGATATCTCATAAGGAACAATGAAGTTAAACAGTGTATGCTTTGAATAGCAAGAACGAGAGTTAGGACTTTAAAACTCGTTCAATGTAAAGAATTATAATACAAGAGCTTGTATTAACATAACAAGATAGAATCGATAAGTTTGCTCAACTATAATATAAGATTTAGGAACTTGCATAATGATAAATTAGAAAGCTTGCTTGACAACAAAGAGTAAGCATAATCATGAAACTTTCATTCATTACAAAGAAAATGAACTTAGGGAACTTGCCTCGTGTGTAATCTACACAAGTATAATAACGTTTGCCAATTACCCGACACACACCATTGAAATTGCAATACCAATTAGTTATAATGTCGTTAGTTTTATAGGTTCAACCCACCATTTAAGTCATAACCTTTAACTTAATGTCTAATCATGTTGGTTAACCACTCTTATGAATCTGAAATCTCACTATCGCCTAATATAAGCTTTATCATTCACCTCTAACTCTTGCAAACATCAATTTTCATTCATTACATAACTTGTTTAAGTGATCATTTAAAATCCTCATATTTAGTATTACATTACAAGCTGTTATTGTATCTTATGTTATGATTTAACATTTTTATCATGCATACCAAACTAGATTAGGTCTTCATATTCCAGTTTATAATTAATTAGAACTCATCGCCATCGATCGAGGACGCAACGATTGCCACGACCTGAGTTTCGCACCCCGTGCAACCAGACCTGGTGTCTACGATCTCGAGAAGGCCAACAGGTAGCGCATGCGCCATTTTTACTGTGGTAAAGGCAGAATTGCACCAAGACGTAGATAAAGCTATGAGTGAGAGCCCTATGACACTTTAAACACCCATTTTTTTTCCAATTTCTACAACAATTCACCAAACCCAAAAGTTATAAGTTTACTACAACAACTCAATGCATAGACATAACACTTCTAATCACCAAAACACCCAAATTTATAAGGATTAAAACCATGTTTTTGTTATTTTATCCATTTTTAACACATTTAGCGAATTCCATTGCCAAATCCTTATTTCTTAACCAAATTACACCATTTCAGTTGCGTTGTTTTCATTTCTTGATATATTAACACAATCTACAATCAATTTACTAATGATATCAAGAATTGAACATGAAAATTTTGACTCAAACAAGCCATTTTCATATATATATATAACACTGTTACTTTAATTTTCTTCCTACAACCCAATTTCCATATGTATGATTACTAACAATTACTTATGTTGACGTCGAAATTTTTATTTTCGCTTTTCTATTCTTGTCTTTTGGTTTTCTCATGCTAGGTGAGATTTGTTTGAAAAAATAAGTTGTGAAAAGGTCCGACATGTATATGTCGACGATTGGACTGTAAGAGTCGCCAGTTGGTATTTTCAAATGGTTGCACCAACTCAACCGAGAAAAGGTTTGCACATTGACCACGTGATGTAATACTGCTAAACTAGTTTGTGAAATCGAGATTCGTTAGGGTCCGGGGATTTGATTATGTGGAGGGAAGGTGTTAGGCACCCCCCGACATCCGTGTTACCACGGTGACCACTACTTTTCAATTAAACTATTGTATGAATATATGTGTGTGTGGGGGTCAATGAGTAATTATTTGGAAGTAGAGCTATGCCTTTGTGTAAAAATTCAGTTTTAAACAAGATATAGCAGTGATGTTTTGTAAAAGAGGTTTTTCAAACCCTTATGCTCAATAGTAATTGAGGCAATTGATACTTCCATTATATTAAGTGCTCGACCTGATTGCTTTTATTTTCGAGATGTGAAGCATCCTTGAGAAAATAATTTACAAAGCAGTGCCGAATTCCTTATGAGCATGAGAGCCATCCAAGGAAATTCAAACACCGTGAATAATTTACAAGCTGGTTACAACTGAAAATGTCCATCACGGGAACTGAATCTAGATTCAAAAGACTGAATCTGTGATCACATGATTCCTAGGCTCACATGATGGCACAGTTTATATGAAAACTGTAGCGGCTATATATATATAAAGTTGTAAATATATATATATATATATATATATATATATATATATATATATATATATATATATATATATATATATACAAATAAAAACCACCACGAAGTAAACTTCATGGGAGATTGGAAATGTAAATATATAAAAGCAATAAATATATGTATAAAGAAATGATCAACCACCACGAAGCACCTCCATGGGGGATCAGAAATGTAAGTAAAGCAGTAAAAACGATCAACCGCCACGAAGTAAACTCCAGGCGGGACTAAATATAAATTAAGCAGTAAAAGACGATCAACCGCCGTGAAGTAAACTCCAGGCGGGACTAAATGTAAAGAAAGCAGTAAAAGGCCACGAAGTAAACTCTAGGCCTGACAGAAATGTATGTATATATATATATATACACACACACATATATATATAAGCAGTAAACGCACCGGATATAAAATCCAAGCTCATCGAACAGAGTTCGACAACTGTTTATATATATATATATATATATATATATATATATATATATATATATATATATATATATAAAAGAAGTAAACACTCCGGATATAAATCTAGGCTCATCGAACAGAGTTCAACAATAGTTTATATATATAAGTATATATATATAGAGTCCGGATATTAAGCTCACCCCTTATCCAACTCACCCGAGCTCACCCCCCTTTAGCGACGGACCCGACGACGGTTTGGTCATACAACCGTCGTCTATACTTTTAGCGATGCTATATGTTGTCCGTCATTAAAAGTATGAGATTTACTATTGTATAATGACCGAAAAATGCATGATCCATCGCTAAAGGGGGGGTGAACTTGGGTGAGTTGGATAAGGGTGAGCTTAAGATCCGGACTATATATATATATATATATATATATATATATATATATATATATATATAATAATAAACGCTCGGACGTGAGTCCAGGCTCAATCAAGGCATAACTCGATAATGTTAGTCCATATATATATAATATATATACAAAGGAAATAAAAAGCCACGGACCGAAGTTCGGGCATACACATACTATACGACTCTCAACGTGAAGAACACTGTGTGCACAGTAGTGGAGAAAGGCTTTAAGAAGTGCAAGAAGGCTTACAGTGGACTACCAAACAAGACTTCAATAGCTTTAAATGATTTAACACTCGATTTCCACCGGTAAAAATATAGCCAATATAAGCTCACAAGTGTTTAAAATGAGAAAGCACTCTGTTTATAGTGTGTAAAGAGCAAATTGGACAGGGCTTCCTCGTCATTTCTATCTTTACAAATGGCCACCCCAAGCCCTCTATTTATAGATTTGGGGGAGCCTTAAATGCACTGCGGCTTGTCGGGTATCCCAGTTCATGGTCCCGTCGTCCCAAAAATACGTAACGCATGCAATGTGATATCCGCTTAAACTTTCAGAACATCAATTCGGGTATTCGATTGAGTTGTATAAGACCTATTTCAGAGTGCTGTTATCGAGAGATACACAAATAGCATGGGATTAGAGGTTGTACGAAGTCAGGAAGATGGGACCATGCCCTTGGCCTTCAAGCTTTAAATTCTATCTGATGTCCTGCCTTTGTGTAGTAGTCACTCGGGATTGGAGCTATTTGGTTCTTGTAGGACATTGTTGTGTAGGATGTATGTTGAAATATTGTTGAGATGGCGCAATGTGGGATCGAGGTGGCAAAATGACAATTTTGCCCCTCACGAGGGTTATCTCCGGCTTAGGCTGATTTAGCAGTCGTTGCTCAAGATTATCTCTTAGATTGGACTGCTACAAGTGCTAAATATCCTCAAGGTTATCTCTAAGGTGTGCCTGACCTCCTGGGGTTGTCTTTGGGTTTAGACTGAGTGCGTCAGGGTTATCTCTGACGTTGAAGCTGACTGTAAGGGTTGAAATGAACATCTCTGGGGTTATCTCCCGAACTGCAACTGCATTCATCGGGGTTATCTCCGAGGTTGAGGCTAAAACTCCCGATGGTGTTTATGGGATTGAAACTGAGCATCTCGGGGTTGTCTCCAAGATGGAATTGCCTTTCTCTAGTGTTATTTCTGGGATAGAGCTGAGCTGTCCTCCAGGGTTATCTCTGAAAGATGATTCTGCCCTCCTACAAATTTTAGTAACAGGAATGCAAAATTTTGAGTGTCTACAGATGCCCCTCTTTATCATATTCAAGCAATGCAATGGCATGGATAGGATAAAGAATACTAGACACTTGAAATGTGACAGGATATCATGATGTAATATACAGCAGGATGATGCAAAGGTATAATGCATGTGGTTGGTTGGACTATTCTCCAACAGAATGTGATGATTGTTTGCTCCCATACCTTCTGATGGGGACTAGAGTTATCACTGACCACCCTGATTAATTGCTTGGATGTGCGATCCAACGCTGCCAGGAACTTCCAGGATGTTAACGTTGGGGTTATCACAAAAGTCTTTGATCCTTGGCATAGACTTTCCATTAAGGATGTATCTCTCATGTACAAGAGACCTATGGGGACGTGTTTTATCTGTTGAGGATTTGTATAACATATTCCATCATCATTCCTCTCCAATGAGGATGTTCTTCCCTGGTTTGTATCGCCAGGTCTTCCCAGTGTCCTGTCAGAGTTACTGCCAATAGTCTATGTTGTCAGGGTTTCCTGGCCTTCACTGATATGTTCATCAATGTATGAGATCCCTACTGGGAAGAATGTCAAGGCTGCTTGATCTTCATTGACATGTGCATCAACGGATAAGATCCCTGTTGGGAAGCATGTCAAGGTTGCTTGACCTTCACCGATGTGTACATCAACGGTTGAATTGAATGAAATCCCCGCTGGGGAATGTTTTGGAGTTATGACCCCGAACTGACGGCATCGGACCTTCCTGAGGTATTGCCGAGTGTAATTTGCAACAACTGTGATCATCAGTATGGTGAACCCTGTAACGAATAAATTTTTTGAGTTGTGATTCTGGAGACAGAATCCTTTTAAGGAGGGAAGGATGTAACGATCAAGAAATTTGTAATTTAATTTAAAATTTTATTGAATTAAATAAATATTTTAAGTAATTTATTTAATGAGGAAAATAAATAATTGATGAATTGTGGTGAATTAATTTAATTAGTGTTAGTTAAATTGAATAATGATAATTTATCTGGAGGATTTAATTTAAGGAAATAATTAAATTAAATCAATTCCTTACTATTTAAGGAAATAATTAAACTAAATGAATTGTTTAATTTAAAGGAAATAAATAAAGTGATGTTTCTAATTTATTAATTAAATTAGATATATAATTATTTATTAATTATAAGTATAATGATAATAAGATTATTATTATTATAAGTTATTTAAATTAACTAATCTAAAGTTATTTAAATTAATCATATTAAAGTGTGACAAGTTGAAACTATATAATATAAAGATTATTAAAATAATCTAGTTGGGGGAATGGGTGGTAGCCAAATAAGGCCTTGTGGCCTTTGGTTTATTTAACTGACGTCTTTTATTTTTTTAACTGATAGAGTACGTGGGTAGGCCATATCAGTTTATATTTATTTTTTTTAAGCGTATTTTGTCTAAGGCTAAAGAGCAGAGGGTTAGAGAGAGAGCTTGGGAGAGAAGTGAGAATCACAGAGAATTTAGAGAAGAAAGAAGTTGTTCTGAGATTGTCAAGAGAAAGAGAAGGGTTGCTAATTGTTCTTGCTAATCAAGGTATAACCTACTTTAATTTTAACTATTAAGTTTTGATATTGTTGTTGGAAGTATGTTGGATTGTTGTTGAAAATAGATTTAAATGTATTGTTTTTTTTTGAATCTGTTATTATCAATATATATATATATATATATACATAATATTTGATTGTCATACACGTGAAATTGGGTTTGAAGAAGGAATTGAAATAACAGTGTTTATGTGCATATAATATAGCTTAGAAAGTACAAAATTTCATGCTTAATGTATGTTATAATCTGTAATTTGTTATTGGATTATGTTAGTTGGTTAAGAAACGAAAGCGACGTAGTTTAAATCATGTCAATTGATTAAGAAATGAGTTCGTGGCGATCAAATTCGTTAAAAGTGTAAAAATGAAGAAATTTGGAAAAACTATGGTTTTGATTCTTCAAATTTGTGTATATGTGATGTTTGTGTAGTTAGAATGATGAATAACATGCTTAACTATGATATTACAAAGTTTTAGATGTTGAAGTGTGGTGAAATTCTGTGGAATTGGGATTTTTTACCTATAACAGATTCTAAGTTAGTGTATTACAGAAAACTAAAACTAATGTATCGCATACAGCATTTATCTGCACAAATCTTGTCGTCATGCATGCGCTATAACCTAGTGTAAAAATTAAGCGGCGGCCGCTTGAAGTCGATCAAACCTAGTAATGAGCTAATAACAATATAGCTTGGAAATTATTAACTTAACATAATTTAATGGTTTGTAAAGGACCAAAAATATGTTACAAGGCATAGTAGTGTATTGTAATCACAACGCCAAAATTATAGATTATGAATTAGTAAGTTGTGAAAGTTCATAATGTGAAGTCATTTGAATTGGAATTGTTTCACAATCACCATGTCGTATACTATGATATAATTGAGAATTCAGCTTTGTGTTACATGAATGAGTAGGATAATCAAATCCTAAGTTAAGGATTATAGACATGATTAAAATGAAAACTAAACTAATGAAATGGGTGTTAATGTAACTAATTGTTGTTGCGATTTCAATGATATATGTAGGGTAATTGGCGAATATTATTACTTGTGTAGCTTACATACAAGGCAAGTTTCTTACCCTAAACTTTCGTTGAGCAAGTTCCTAACTTCATTCTCTTTCTAAGAATGCAAGCTTTCTATTCCTAAATTATCATTGTACAAGTTTCTAAATTCTATGTTAAAGTTGAATTTTCCTTAATGTTATTCAAAGCATATGTTGTTTTAGTACATCGATTCAAAGGAAATTGTTCTAACTCTTTTTAATATAGCACTTTGCATGTATATCATGTTTACTCAATTATATATTGTTGTTATTCGGTCTTTGACCTTGATAACCTTGTTCAATTCTATATTGATTATATTAAACCTCCAAGTAATAAACAAACTCTTATTGATTGATGGGAGCTGTCGTTGACACTCCTAAATTAACCTCACTTTCACTTCACAATTTATAATAATTAGCACAGTAGCACGTAAGGATCGATCCCACAGAGAGTAAAGTTGTTTTAGAATTATTCTACTATTTGAACAAAAAATAAAGATGGGGGGTTTTGAAAATTATTTTTAAACTAAGAGAACAAGAATTAATGATGAAATTAACTAAATATGTAAAAAACTTCAATTCTGCAGTTCAGTTTCACCAAGTGCAACAATCAATTAATCAAGTAATTATTATTTTCCCTTCAATGAAATTATTAGCCCTAGATAACAATAAGCTCTCCGCTTATCCTAAAATTTTCCTTAGATTATCACTGTATGAAACAAGCTCTCCACCAGATTCTAACTAGCATACAACCTAGAATAAGCTCTCTAGATTTAATATGATAGAAGCATTAAGAAATAGAGAATTAGGCTAATCCAAGCAACAAACACATAAGCTCGATTTGTTTAACTTGTTTTCTAATAATCTTAGCAATAAACAAAAGCTTGTCCACAATTATTATTATCAAGTTGCTACTTGTGAGGAAGAGAGATATCAATTACACGTAATACCAATCTTAATCTAGCAGATGATAATGATCAAACTAATTAATTGGCCATATTAAATCAATTAGATCAATTAGCATGCAATCAATGAAAACAGATTATCAGAAGAAATTTAACACAAAAAGGAATAAATAATAATACTCAATTAATCAATTACTTGTAACAAGGATTCACCTCCCTTTAGAACTGAATAAAAAGAACTAGCCTGACATGCTCTTGAGTTTACACTCCAATAGATGATAGTTGATAGTTGAATGAATAAAACCTTGACTCTCATCCTCTATTTATAGTGCTAGACAAAGTCCTAAATCCTATAGGATGTAGAAATCCAAATCCTAAAAGGAATTACAAATCATAACTAGTTTCCATAAAGAAATAGAATTCAATTTGGAAATAAATCTTAGTCTAAAGGAAATCCTAAAGCTAATAGAAATATCAATCCAATTCCATGTAGAAATCTACCAAAATCTGCATTTAGAAACTTTCCAAAAATCTAAGATTTCCTGATTTTTCCGCTCAAATTCGCTGGGGCGAATTTTCATTTTCTGCTGCGACGTCCTTTGGTAAAACGAGCATAACTTTTGATCCAGGAGGAGTTACGGGGCCTCCTACATATCAAAACGAAGATATCGACGAGATCTACAACTTTCATTCTTCTAGAATTGACAGATTCAGAATGTATCAGGGTCGAAATTTGGCTCAAAGTGACTACTGTGTAAATTGCAACTTCCAAACTTTGAGGTTCAACGTCCGTATAGTAAAAATATCATAACTTTTTCATATGAACTCCGATTGGGACGATTCAAGATGTTCCGAAAAGCTAAAGAAGAGTTCTACAATAAAATTCAAGTCCCAAGCTAAGAACATGCATCCAACTTAATGCTAAAAATTCTGCAATTTTCTCTTTTTTCTCATTTCAGCTCCAATTCTTCGTGAAATCATTAAACACCTTAATAAGCTCATATACACATGAAACATGCAATAAAAGTAAATATAATGGAATCAAAATAAATGAATAATATGCACTCATCAATTGAACTAGTCTATTATGGAATAGTGTTCTAAAATTCTAGAACTACAGATAAGTTAGTTCCGAGCTAAACTTTCTTAAGTGCGGAAATTCTAAATTCAAACTGAGACGAACAACTCTAACATAGGGGATTTTGTACGTGTAACGTTTAGATGTTTGTGCACAATACAGGATACAAAGGGTTGATCCCCCTAAGTACGTTAAGAAGGGTCTGTACAGTCTAAATGACTGTTAAGGTTGAGGTATTAATACCTAAATACCGGAGACATAGTTCGTGGTCTTAAGACCCTCAGATATTGATTTCGAACTTGTTTTCTATTTTTGATTCGTAAAACAAGTTCAATATTGTTCAGCATTCGTTGTTCATTCTCATGTTGTTATCATTATTATTCTCTATATCTGTGAGCAATTGTTTGCTCACTCTTGCATTTAACACTGCAGCTAAAGTTGAGAAAGTCGATGAGCCATCTACTAGCAAAGGAAAGGGCAAGATGTCTAAGTGCTAAGGATTTATTGAATGTAGTTAAATGTTTTACTGTATGAGACTTGTTTTAATATATGTTATATTCCGCAAACTTATGTAATAATTTTAAGGTTAGATTACCTGGGATTGTTTTTGAGATGATGTAACCTTTTAATGGGAAAGATTATTATTTAAGTTTTTTTTAAATTATGTCTTTATCCTTTATGATGGGTAGTTAGATGTAATGGTTTTGGATAGTGAGCACCAAATTCTATGGGAATGGAGTACCCGAATTTGGTGGTGTCACAGGTTGGTATCAAAGCCTTAGGTTATGAACCTTAGGTGGTGAAACCTTAGTAAGTAACCCTTAAGAAAACAGAAAACATAGGGGTGTCAAGGTATCCATTGAAGTTAAATAATAAAAGACATTATGTGATATGTGTTAATAACTTATGTGCTCGCGAGTATCAAAAATGTTAAGTAAAACTTAAAATATTTTGTTGTCAGGATGTCTAACGAAGGAGGATCCAGTCTAGCTAGAGAGGTGATACCTCAGATACCTAGAGACGACGAACCCCAGGATATTCACGTAGTACGGGAGCGAGCAGTTGATTTAGGAGGATGAGCATGTGACTGATCCCAAGGAGGATAGCTCTAAGGAGATAGAGGAGGAGGATGATGAAGAGGATCCTGTGGAGTTTCCACCAAACTCCATATCAACTGAGATGTATGATGTTCTTTACGACCGTAACATAGAATTACAGGACAAAGTGGAGGAGCTGAAGGAGATGGTTGAGATGCATCACGCTTCGATGGAGCAGAAGGATGCGGAGATTCAGGAACTCAACTCACGACTTGGAAACACGGAGTGGGATTTGGTTCATACAAAGGGTCAGCATAAAGACCTGTTGGCAGTAAACGAGAAGATGAAGACCGACACGGAGAAATTAAAAGATGACTTCAAAGAGGAATCGGCTAAGCGTGCAAGAGCAGAGGATGCATGGATGAAGGTGACTCAACGTGCAGACCGTGCTGAGGCTAAGGTCCAAGGTTAGAAGACCAAGATGAACGAGATGGATTACGCTTTTAATTTTGCGATTGATAGGGCCCAGGATCGAGTCTTTTATTATCCACCTCAGTTTGAAGACTTGTCATGGTTCATGATGGATCGTAGAACGGCTTATCGTATCATGGAGGAAGAGCGCCGAGAAACCTTACGACGTCTTAATATGCCTAGATAGAATAAGAGTGATAATAACATGCGGTTAATTATGTGAATAAATAAATTGTGAATCCCTTATTTTGAGATGAATAAAGGGATAGTATGAGTATGTAATCCTGAAACTTGTCTAGTTCAGGAAAGTGAATGTTAATAGCGGTTATGCTATCCTTAATATGTTTTAAAATGTTGTGATAAGTAGTTTTTACACCTACTTATTGGATATCAATTCATGAGAACTATGCCCATCTCAAGTACATTTTAGTGTGTTTTTAGTTGCATTTCGTGTTATTTTGCATTACATGTACTGAGAACTCCTCTGGTGTGAAAATGCAGGAAATGGTATAGCTCGGCGTTGATAGGTGGCATGCGATCAGTGAAGGCATGACATGAGGGTCAAGTGGAGAAAAGAAACTAAGCATTGATGGACAAAGAAGAAATAGTAGCATGTCAAAGGATCATTAGCAGCATGATAAGGAAGCAGCAATAGCAGAACACAAGAATGCAGATTGCAGGAGTCGCGCGGCTATATAAGTTGGAACACGCACGCTCGCGCCATTAACCGAAAAGAGCTTATTTTGCATACACGCGCGTGCTTTACTATATTTTGTATGGGGATCTCATGGCATTGCATCGTCATCGATTGCGATTTGTTGACTTTTTTGTAATTTTGAAATTTGAAGTGTTTGGGTTGGTATAAACTACTCTGGTTGGTACCAGACGCGATTATCTTTAGTTTTTATCAGTTTTTCATATTAGAGAACTAAGGTTCGACGCTTTGAACGAATTCTAACGATGATCCAAGCATAGACTTAGTATTTTATACTTCTTCTTTAGAATTCAATCATTGATTACGAACTACTTTTATGTTCCTAGAGATTATTGAGGATTTGAACAGAACTCTTGGAATATAATCAACAATTGGGTTTGATCGATTCTATCTTCTCTCTCAATTGTTTTTATTTATTTTTCATGTGTTGCATTAATCGCATAATGGCTTTTGGTTAAGCGATGAACTAAACTCCATTTTGGGATTCTAACGGATTTTGATATGTAGTCTAATTGATGGTTTAATTGTTTGATTGTTTGTGTATCATTAGAATTTCTATTATGATTAATTTGATTGTATGAATGCTTGATCACCATTCACTTTATGTACTTGTATAGAATTGAAAAATGACATGCGAGTATGGTTGTAATCATGATAGCATGCGTGTATGAGGCTGAATTGTGTAGCGTTGTATTTTGTGAATCAGATAAAAATATATTGTTTTACCGTGTGTAGCAACATAAGGGCTTGTGCTTAAATTCAATATGGCTGCAATTTCACATAGAAATATAGTGATTTTGGTTTTGTTGATGATTACATGATTTCTATTGTCTGTGGATATCATGTAAGTAGGTCATAATATATTGAAAAATGATTATGTCTACATTCGTGCTCTTGGCTAATTTTATGTGGTACGTGAATAATCTTGCATGATGGTGGTATTTAGATGAATTATTAAAGGAAGTTAGGATCCCATTATTTCCAGATTTGATTTATTATTCTATTTTTTCTTCTTTTAGTTATTATTTGAGTTTAGAGTAATTAAAAATCATAAGCATTCGTTTAAGCATATAAAAATAGTGATATAGTTGATGCATACTAATTTAATTTTGAAGCCTTTCTTCGTGGATTGATACTTTACTTACTATGTATTACTTGTTGACCCATGTATGCTTGCATGAGTTACAGTCCTTTTGTTAGAACAAAAAAGGAGGCAATAAGTTTTTGGCGCCGTTGCCGGGGAAAGGCGTTTAAATTTATTATTATTATCATCATTTTTAAGCTATATTATATGACTTAGACAAATCTAATCTTGTCTCATTTCTATTTTTGTTTTGTTTTCATTAAGGTACTTGTATATATTTTATGCACACGCGATCATCCAATTCCGAATTGATACCATTACAGGACAACATAAATGGGAGACGTTGGAAAGCGAAAGTGCGTAGAAATTTACAAGCAGAATTAGAAGGAACAACATCTAATATAGCAGCCGAAGGACAAAGAGAAGATCAAATAGAGGAGCATAGGGCTTTGAGGGACTATTCCATGCTGAACATTAATGGACTGCAGTCAAGCATAGTCAGACCAGCGATAGCAACTAATACCTTTGAAATAAAGCCAAGTACTATTCAAATGGTACAGAATTCGGTACAATTTGGGGGTGCTGCTAAAGATGATCCTAATGAGCACCTATTGAGCTTTATTGAGATTTGTGACACGTTCAGATATAACGGGGTGACGGAGGATGCTATCAGACTTAGACTATTTCCGTTTTCATTGAGGGATAAAGCGAGAAGTTGGCTTCACTCTTTACCTTCGAGATCAATTACTACATGGGAGGACCTAGCACAGAAATTCTTAGCCAAGTTTTTCCCGATGGCTAAGACTGCGAAGATGAGGACATCAATTTCTCAGTTTGAGCAACAACATGGTGAATCTCTATATGAAGCTTAGGAGAGATACAAAGAGATGCTAAGGAAGTGTCCGCACCACGGTATGCCAGATTAGATGGTGATCAACACATTTTATAACGGATTGGGATGGCAGTCAAGGCCGATTGTAGATGTAGCTGCAGGAGGATCGTTATGGGCAAAGAGTTATGAGGAAGCTTATAACCTTATTGAGACAATGGCAGCGAATGATTTTTAAAACTCTACAGCCAGGATGCCACAGCCCAGAGTTGCAGGTTTGTTGGAAGTGGATGCTATCACTCAGTTGTCAGCACAGATGGCATCCATGGCGAAGAAAATTGATTCATTGACAAAGAGTAAGGTGAAGACAGTTGCATTTGTGTGTGAAATTTGTGCAGGGTCACACTCAACGGATCAATGTGCTATCAGCTCAGAGTCAGTGCAGTATGTGAGCAATTATAGGAAGGATCAAGGGCAATTTTAGAACACATACAACCCCAACAACCACAACCATCCAAAGTTCAGTTGGTCAAATAATCAAGGAAATCAACAAAATCAGTTTCAGCCGAATCACCAATTTCAGTCACAGCCAGCTCAGCCACAATTTACACCAAGACCACCTTTTCCACCGGGATTTTCTCAACAACAACATCACACTCCAGCTACACCTCAGCAAGAAAAGAAATCAGAAATGGAGGATATGATGATGAAGTACATGGCAAATCTGAGGTGATGATCAAAAAGCCGATTAAGGCTATTAAAAATCTGGAAACTCAAATGGGTCAAATGGAGAGCATGCTTAACAATAGGCCCCAGGGTTCATTGCCACGTACTACGGAGGCAAATCCAAGAAGAGAATGGAAGGAACAATGTCAGGCAATCACACTCAGGTCTGGGAAACAGTGTGCAGGAAATCAACCAGGCGCACCCGCGCCATGTTTACAAAGGGAAGATGCGCGACTGCGCGAGGATGAAAATTTGTCTGCTGAGAAAGAAAACCATGAAGATTCTGAGTTACAGCAGGAAGAGGATAACGAAGCAAGTTTAGTTGAGAAGCCCGTGAGTAAAATACTACTAGTTCACCCTCCGATTCTGTATCCACAGAGATTGAATAAGCAGAGGGAAGACAAATAGTTCAGTAAGTTCTTGGAGGTCTTTAAAAAGCTGCAGATTAACATACCGTTCGCTGAGGCATTGGAACAGATGCCTAGTTATGCAAAGTTCATGAAGGGTATCTTATCAAGGAAGAAGAGATTAGAAGATTTTGAGACAGTGGCCTTGGTAGAGGAATGCAAAGTCAAAGTGCTTGGCGTAAAAACTACCTCCAAAGCTAAAGGATCCGAGCAGTTTCATAATCCATGCACAATCAGAAAGATGAGCTTCGATAAATGTCTGTGTGATCTTGGGGCAAGTATCAATTTGATGCCCTTGTCAATATTCAATCAGTTGGGATTTAGGCTCCAAAGTAGAGCAAATATTTCTCTGACTAATGGACGGATCCATTACTTATCCACGGGGAATTGTTGAAGATGTATTGGTAAAAGTGGATAAATTCATCTTTCCGGTTGATTTCATCATTTTAGATTATGAAGAAGATAAGAGTATACCAATCATACTGGGAAGACCATTCCTAGCCACAGGAAGGACCTTGATTGACGTTTAAAAAGGGGAACTCATTATGCGTGTTCATGACCATGAGGTTACTTTTAACGTATTCATGGCAATGAAGTTTCCAACAGATGAAGAGGAATGCTTGAGGTTGATTTGGTGGACGGGTCTTAAATGATGAAGTAGTAGAGTTTGATGGATTATGAACCGTTGAGAAGTGTTATTGCTTTGAAAATTGAGAATTAGAGGATGAGGAATTTGAAGAACTTGTGCAATTTCTTGATATTGCTCCATAATTCAGAAAATTCAAAACTCCTATTGAACCATTGAAGAAAATATTGGAGAGAGCGTCGATAAAATTGAAGCCATCTCTTGAGACACCTCCGAACTTGAATTGAAACCACTTCCGGATCATTTGAGGTATGCATTTTTAAATAAAGATTCAAAGCTACACCGTGATTATTTCTTACGCACTAACATCTTTCGGGAAGAAAAAGCGCTACGAGTCCTTAGAGAGTTCAAGTCATCTATTGGATGGACGATAGCAGATATAAAAGGGATCAGCCCTTCTTTTTGCATGCATAAGATCCTGTTGGAAGATGATAGTAAGCCGTCGGTAGAGTAACAAAGAAGACATAATCCGATAATGAAAGAAGTGGTCAAGAAAGAAGTATTGAAATGGCTCGATGTAGGGATAATCTATCCAATTTCAGACAGTTCATGGGTGAGCCCAGTGCAATGTGTACTGAAAAAGGGTGGCATGACCGTGGTTTCTAATGAGAATAATGAGTTGATTCCAACACGAACAGTAACGAGGTGGAGAGTCTGCATGGACTACCACAGGCTTAACAAAGCCACGAGGAAAGATCACTTCCCACTGCCATTTATCGATCAGATGTTGGACAGACTAGTAGGTCATGAGTATTATTGCCTTCTGGACGGATATTCAGGCTACAACTAAATTGTGATAGCTCCAGAAGACCAGGAAAAGACAACCTTCACATGTCCATACAGTACTTTTGCTTTCAGAAGGATGTCGTTCGGGTTATGCAATGCTCCAGCCACCTTTCAGAGATGCATGATGGCTATTTTTTCAGACATAGTGGAACAAAATGTAGAGGTATTCATGGACGATTTCTCGATATTTGGGGATTCTTTTGATTTATGCCTTGAGAATTTGGTGATGGTCTTGAGAAGGTGTATTGAAACAAATTTAGTACTAAATTGGGGAAAGTGCCATTTTATGGTACAAGAAGGAAT
The DNA here is from genome assembly GCA_020205605.1 of Panax ginseng. Lineage (NCBI taxonomy): Eukaryota > Viridiplantae > Streptophyta > Magnoliopsida > Apiales > Araliaceae > Panax > Panax ginseng. Next base: position 63,330,908 of record CM035144.1, on the reverse strand, counting down.
AATTTTGGGACACAAGGTTTCGAAGAAGGGACTCGAGGTGAACAGGGCTAAACTAGAAACTATAGAGAACTTGCCACCACCTACTTCAGTAAAAGGTGTTCATAGTTTTCTTAGACACGCGGGCTTCTACCACAGATTCATCAAGGACTTCTCCAAGATAACTAAACCATTATGCAGTTTATTGGAGAACGATGCACAGTTTAAATTTGATGAGGCTTGCGTGTCAGCATTTGAGCACTTGAAGGGGAAATTAACTTCAGCACCAGTTATTACTGCACTAGATTGGGATTTGCCGTTTGAGTTGATGTGTGATGCCAGTGATTATGCTGTGAGGGCTGTTTTGGGTCAGAGAAAGGAGAAAATATTTCATGTGATCTATTATGCCAACAAGACCCTTACAGATGCGCAGTTGAACTACACCACCACAGAGAAAGAATTACTGGCAGTTGTGTATGCTTTTCATAAATTCCGAGCGTATCTGATTGGTACGAAGGTGATAGTGTACATGGATCACGCGGAAATCCGACACTTAGTGGCAAAGAAGGATGCAAAGCCCCATTTGATTAGATGGATATTATTATTGCAGGAATTCGATTGGGATATCAAGGAAAGAAAGGGCACTGAAAACCAAGTGGCGGATAACTTATCTCGACTAGAGAATCCGGAAAGGGTGGCAGATGACAAAGTTGCAATTAATGAATCCTTTTTGGATGAGCAGTTGTTTGTGGTGAAAGGGGAAGTGCCATGGTTTGCAGACTATGCGAATTACTTGGTAAGTAAGATGGTACCTTCTAATTTGGTGGGTCATCAAAATAAGAAATTCCTACATGATGTTAAATGGTTTATATGGGATGAGCCATATTTGTTCAAACAATGTGCTGATCAGATGATAAGAAGGTGTATCCCGTATAGCGAAATCGAGGGGATTTTGCAGGATTGTCATGCTTCTGTGTCTGCGGGTCACTATGGTGGAGAGCGAACATCGACTAGAGTGCTACAAGCAGGATTCTATTGGCCGATAATTTTCAAGGATGCGTACAGTTTCGTCTAGAGATGTGACAGATGTCAGAGAGTTGGGAACATTTCATAAAGAAATGAAATGCCATTGAACACAATCCTCGAAGTGGAAATTTTTTATATGTGGGGGATAGATTTCATGGGTCCTTTCATTTCTTCTTGCGGAAATCTTTACATCTTACTCGCAGTGGAATATGTGTCAAAGTGGGTAGAAGTGACAGCTCTCCCAATAAATGATGCTAAAGTAGTCCTTAGGTTTTTACAAAGAAGTATCTTCACGAGGTTTGGGACTCCAAGGGCCATCATTAGTGATGAAGGCAGTCATTTCTGCAACAGGAAGTTTATAGCTTTGTTGGCTAAATATGGGGTGAACCATCGCATTGCTACAGCTTATCACCCACAAACGAATGGCCAAGAAGAAGTTTCAAATCGGGAAGTTACAAGAATTCTGGAAAAAGTTGTGAATCCCACTAGAAAAGATTGGTATTTAAAGCTTAATGATGATGTTTGGGCATATAGGACTGCGTATAAGACCATGTTGGGCATGTCACCTTTCCAGCTAGTTTACGGCAAAACATGTCACCTTCCTATGGAGCTAGAACATAAGGCATATTAGGCGATTCGAAAGCTTAATTTTGATTTGACAGCTGTAGGGGAGAAACGCCTACTCTAACTCAACGAGTTGGATGAATTCCAATTACAGGCGTATGAAAATTCTAAGCTGTACAAGGAGAAGGTGAAGAATGATCGCGAGATCATAGAGAGAACATTTGAGCTGGGACAAAGGGTTTTGCTTTTCAACTCCAGACTTAAACTTTTTCCCGGGAAGCTAAAATCAAGATGGTTAGGGCCATTTACAGTTAAGACTGTTTTCCCACATGGTGCAATAGAAGTGTTCGATAAGTTCCCGGACAAGCCGTTTAAAGTGAATGGACAGCAGCTAAAGAATTACTTTGGTGGCGAGGTTGACAGACAAAAAGTCACCTCAATTCTTTCTTCGACATGAGATTTAGAGACAGTCAAGCTAATTGACTATAACTTAGCGCTTGATGGGAGGCAACCCATTGTTTTTATCTCTACTGTTTATTTATTCTGTTTAGTTTGTTTTTCATTAGTTCAGTTTCATGTATAGTTGTGATAGTTTGATAGCTTTGCATAGATATCTTAGTAGCTGAATATGGATCTGATTATATTTGTGCATAGCATAGAAATTATGGTATTAAGATAGACACTCATGCTTATTCAGTAATTCAGGCCTTGACAGTGTTTATTGATGTCTATGTAGGTGTTTTGCACTGAATTTAGTACTGTCTTGAAGTATTGGAAATGAAAGTTGGCGGTCTGAGGAAATAGGGACGTCTTGATAGCAAGATGAATTGCTATAAAAATCACGCACTTGCGTACCGCATGTCTATACAAGAGAAAAAAATTCACTCGCGCGCCAGCGCCATATCCCCATTAAAAAGTCGCGCGCGCTCGACACCGGACTTTGAAAAAAAATTGGGTTTTTAGAGATGTGTTTTAACCTATATCTCCCACTCATGCATAATAACAGAGAGTCTATTCCTTGCTCTTCATTACATGCACGTCTCCTCATCTCTAATCAGTTACAAATTGAAGCCATAACTCTCTTCTCCACTACGTGATTGTCGCATCAAATCTCATACCCACGATTGATAGTTACATTGATATAAAAACTAGGGTTTCGAGTGGTTGTGCGAAAAAATCATATTGGGGGTATTCACTTCATCAGCTATCACTCACGATTTTACAAGGCAAGTCATCTTCTTTTCATTCAATCTCAGATGGGTCCTAAGCGTGCTCGATCTCGCACCCCTGATTCATCATCTTCAAGCAGTCATAGTGGGGTTAATGTTGATTTTTCAAAGTACATGAACTTGGATGCTCAAATAAAATATTATCGCATTGTGGGAAAGTCATTTATTTGCGAGAGAGGATTCAAGCCCGACGCACAGGACGAACAGTTAGTACAAATGATTCGAGAAAGGTGTTGACATGGTGTGTGCTCTACACCAGTGGCTACACATATGGCTGTTGTGCGGGAACTTTATGTTAATGCGAGGGAAACGATGAATGGGTTCTCTTTTGTTCTTGGAATTCAAGTGGACTACAGGCCGAGAGCTATTCGTAAAGTGTTCAATTTACCCGACCCTCCGGCTAGATGAACAAGTTGGGTGGAGGCTGAACGGTTGGAGACAGATTTGGATGTTCTGATAACTGATTTGTGTATTCCAGGGACTCACTGGACATGCACGACGGGCACCAATCACCCTAAGACATTTCCGGCGTCAACTCTCAATCGCTTATCTGCAGGCACGGAATCTGGTTGTGTGTGCCAAAATCATGCCATCCTCTCATCGATGAGATTACAGTTGAGCGAGCCATTATACTTTGGGGGATTATCATGGGAAAGGATATCGATGTAGGTTACTTGATGAATCGAACATGATGAGATATATGCGGGTAGTACCACCAGGCGGTATTCCACATGCCTCATAGTGACCCCATTTATGTGCTTAGGTAGGAATTAGGTGGACGGATGAGCAGTTGTGTTTCCCAAGCCAGGACATTACGCATGCTATAATAGCCAGATTTGAAGATTGGCAAGGGGGTACTCCGCATCCAAGAGGAAAGGGGTTTATTCTTCGTCCAAACATCGTCTACACCATCACCGCAACCCTCTAAGACAGATGAAGCGGGCATGTCAACCCAAGCTACAGCTGCTACAGGGGATCGACAGCTCAGAAGGTTGGAGCGTAAGGTCGATGCTATGTCGACGACAACTTTACTGACATTTATTACGGGTTTGACAGGTCACTAGCGGAGGCATTTACACAACAGGGAGGACGATACTTTAGTGGCCACAGTTTGGGAATTGCCATACCATATCCACCACCGGATTCACCACCGACGAGGGTCATGCGGATGGTCGCAAGGGAGTTTTAGGGTAACCTATACCTTCATTCATTGAGTTGAATATTTTAAGTTTGGGGTATTGGGTAGTAGGGTAGTTGTATATAGTGTTTGCATGATTAGTTTAAATTATGCATGTTTATGTGTTAGATAACAATTTTTTCTATTTTTTTTATTTTTAGTCATTATTACTTATGTTAGTAGTATGTTTAGTTGCATTTGATGTTTAGTTGCATGTCTCATAATTCTAGATTTATGGAAGTTATGTTTAGCCTATGATGAAAGTGAATCTTGAAGGATTGTTGAATTTAATGGATATCTTGAGCTTAGATATAATGTTTTACATGATATGATCCATGATCTTTGTTTAGATGCTTTTAGTTTTACCTTTATCGTGTTCACAATTTCTTGTAGGCATAAGAATTATGTGTTGCATTGCTTGATAGGAAATGTGGTCTTAAAAAGAGAATTATGTGGAAAATGGACTTAGACTATAAAAAAACATTGATAATCAAACTTTGGGAACACATGGGTATGTATATATATATATATATAAATATATATAAATAACGTGGCTAGTCTTATTTCGGGGCCTTTGTTACTTGAGTACTTGAGTAATACGCTTGTAGGGTGTCTTAACACCTAAGCGCCTAAGGTCTTTTATGGTTTGGGAGTCGTTGGTTGAAAGCTCGCTAAGGGGTAGCATTGTTAGCCTAATGGAATGAGGCATTACACAGTCATGTGAAAAAAAAATAGGAATAATATATATATATATATATATATATATATATATAAGAGCAATAAACACTTGAGAAAGTCTCGCCTCAAGAGTAGAAATAAAGTAGTTAAGCCCATTATTGAACCTCAATTTGTTTTGATATGTTGGAACAGTCTTTGTTGCATAAGTATACATAAATCTTGGTTTAGACTGTAATTTTCTATTTTGAGCAGGTTAGCATGTGTATTCTTGCTTTAATCAAGATTTGGTGAACACAACACACACACAGCATCTTTATAGCATATATGAATTATTTGAGTGTATGATATTATGCCTATAGTTTGGTTTGAATTTGTATTCTCGAATCTGGATAATTCGCTGAGGCAGTTTGGACTGAAATTCTATTATAATTGGAGAATGTGAGACTCATTTGCATCGTAATCTAGTTGCATAGCATGTAGTTGCATTTTTAGTGTTTTATGTCGTACGCATTGCTTGAGGGCAAGCAGTAGTTCAAGTTTGGGGATATTTGATAAGTAAGTTTTATACCTACTTATTGGATATCAATTCATAAGAACTATGTCCATCTCAAGTACATTTTAGTGTATTTTTAGTTGTATTTCGTGTTATTTTGCATTGCATGTACTGAGAACTCCTCTGGTGTGAAAATACAGGAAATGGTATACCTCGGCGTTGATAGGTGGCATGAGATCAGTGAAGGCATGACACGAGGGTCAAGTGGAGAAAAGAAACTAAGCATTGATGGACAAAGAAGAAATAGTAGCATGTCAAAGAATCATTAGCAACATGATAAGGAAGCAACAATAGCAGAACACAAGAATGCATATTGCAGAGTCGCGCGACCACGCTATGTTGATAAGTTGGAACGCTGTGGCACCATCAACCGAATAAAGCTTATTTTGCACACACGCGCGCATCGCCGCTTATTTTGTATAAATGGATCTCGCTGCATAGCATCATCATCGATTGCAGTTGTTGACTTTTTTGTAATTTTGAAATTTGAAGTGTTTGGGTTGGTATAAACTACTCTGGTTGGTACCAGATGCGATTATCTTTAGTTTTTATCAGTTTTTCGTATTAGAGAACTAGGGTTCGATGCTTTGAACGAATTCCAACGAGGATCCAAGCATAGATTTAATATTTTATACTTCTTCTTTAGAATTCAATCATTAATTACGAACTACTTTTATGTTGCTTGAGATTATTGAGGATTTGAACAGATCTCTTGGAATATAATCAGCAATTGGGTTTGATCGATTCTATCTTCTCTCTCAATTATTTTTATTTATTTTCCATGTGTTGGGTTAATCCCATAATGGCTTTTGGTTCAGCGATGAACTAAACTCCATTATGGGATTCTAACGGATTTTGATATGTAGTCTAATTGATGGCTTGATTGCTTGATTGTTTGTGTATCATCAGAATTTCTATTATGATTGATTTGATTGCATGAATGCTTGATCACCATTCACTTTATGTACTTGTATAGAATTGAAAAATGACATGCAAGTATGGTTGTAATCATGATAGCATGCGTGTATGAGGCTGAATTGTCTAGCGTTGTATTTTGTAAATCAGATAGAAATATACTGTTTCACCATGTGTAGTAACATAAGGGCTTGTGCTTAAATAGTGATTTTGGTTTTATTGATGATTACATGATTTCTATTGTATGTGGATATTATGTAAGTAGGTCATAATAAATTGAAAAATGATTATGTCTACATTCTTACTCTTGGCTAATTTTCTGTGGTACATGAATAATCTTGCATGATGGTAGTATTTAGATGAATTATTAAATGAAGTTAGGATCCAATTATTTCCAGATTTGATTTATTATTCTATTTTTTCTTCTTTTAGTTATTATTTGAGTTTAGAGTAATTCCAATCATAAGCGTTTGTTTAAGCATATAAAAATAGTGATATAGTTGATGCACAATAATTTTGTTCGAAGAATGCATATTTTGATTTGATGTTTAAAATAAATGCTCATGATTATATGTAAAGTCCTTCAAGGAATATATGAACAAGGACTTAGTGATAGATCAAAATTGTTAGGCTGATCTTAGCTTTTAATGTTCATCATTGTATAAACAATTGTATAGATAAAGAGATCAAAGACGTTAGGTTGATCTACGACTAGAAAGAAGTAAATAGGTCTTGAAAAGAATCACAGTCTATCAAGCTGATCAACAGAATGTAGAAGCTAAGGCAGGATCGTAGAGCTTAGAAGATCGTAGTATATTTTCCTTGAAGGGCCTCTCCAGAAATCGTAGAGTGGTCCTGAAGTTTGTCGAAGCAAACTCAGAAGATCGTAGTGTGCTTTCAAAACGTAGAGTCTGCAAAAAAGCAAGCAAAGATCGTAGTAGTGTGCAAATACTTAAAAGAGATCGTAGTGTTCTCTGTGCCAAGCACCAATGTGACAAGACACCACGATATGGATCGTAGAGTATAATTTGTCTTGTGTCAGAAGCATCAAGCCCTACTCGTATGTAAAGACAAATTCCAACAAAAGTGGAATGGGTTTGAAACGTTGAAGTTCTCTCCAGTCCCAACGGTACAAAAGATATCCTTAGTATCCAACAAATGAAACGTATTCAAGAAGCTAAGGAAAGGATCATAGGACAGAGGAAAAACACCTTTTCAGGTGTTAGGTGAGAAAGCGAAGCTCTGTGTCGGTGGGCCGTAATGCAATTCGGAAAAAGTGCGAAAAAAGTCTCCATCAAAGTTTAGAAATGTCAAACGATTTAATGCTTCAACAAAAGGCTTCAATGGATAGATTTCAAGAAACACATATATATGAGAACATATGCGATGAGATAGAAATCAAGCAAGCAATTGAACAAAAACGCATAAGAACACTCAATGCTCAACTCTACGATCTGAGAAAAAGAGGAAGCTTGCTCAGCTACTCAGTTCTTTCAAACAAGTGCTTAACAGCAACTGAGTAGCATCAATCACGAACTCGACAACTACCAACCAACTAAAGTAAGAGTTCCAAGTCAGAAGGACTTGAAGAGTTCTAAGTGAATCATGAAGAACCAAGTCTGCTTTGGACTTGAAGAGTTCAAGAGTGAACTAAGAAGTTCCTAGACTGCTGGTCTAGAAGGAATCTGTGAGATTCAAAAAGTGTAACAGATATCCTTAGTAGATTTCCTACTCGAGGAGTAGAAGAGTGGATTAAGAGCTTTAAGTGCTCTGAACCACTTAAAACTGTTGTGTCTATTAAATCCGTGTTATAACTGCTATAACTGCCATAACTACCTCACTCTCATTAATTCAAGATATCTAAAAGAGGGTTAAACAAATACTCATTCCGCTGTGCATTAATCACTATCAAAACTAACTAGTTGAAAAGAAAAGTTTTTAAATATCTACTCAACCCCCCCCCCCTTTCTAGATAACTATTGTGCCTCCGGGAACTAACAATTTGTATCAAAGCAAGTTCTATAATTTAGCCTACAAAGCTTGAGTAAATCTAATGGCACAATTACCAAGCGAATCAAAGACTGGAGGAGGCAGCAAGCCACCTATGTGCAACAAAGATAAATTTGCTAACTGGAAGGTTAGGATGCAAGCTTACATGGATTCAATAGATGAAGATTTATTTGAAATAGTTCAGAATGGGCCCTATGTTCCTACAAAGCTTGCACCAACTATAGATGACCCAAACAGAATACAGATCAAGGTCAAAGGAGAATGGACAGAAAACGAGAAGAGAGTTGTCCAGCTCGATAAAAAGGCCAAGAACATCTTATTCCAATCCTTAGAAGATGATCTGTTTGAAAACGTGGTCAATAGAAAAACAACAAAGGAGGTTTGGGAAGCATTACTCATTATGCATGAAGGAACAGAAGATGTCAGAGAAAACAAACAATCTCTCTTGACTCAGCAATATGAGATTTTTGTTCACGTTCAAAGAGAGAACGTCACTGCCATCTACGAGAGATTTAATGTTCTACTTAACTCTCTATGAGCCTATGGAAAGATCTATCCAAACAAAGATCTAATCATAAAGTTCATGAGAGCCTTACCAAGCAAGTGGGATGCCAAAACCACTGCCATTAGAGAATCAAAGAATTTACATGAAATGACTGTCTAACAGTTGTATGGAAACCTTCTCACATACGAACTGGAGCTGACTCAACGAGCAGAAACCTTGTCTGAAGGAAGAAAGAAGGATAAAGGTGTTGCTCTCAAAGAAACTGAAAATACCTCTAAAGTCAACACTAAAGTTGATTCTGACTACGATGAAGATGATGATGAGGACTTTGCACTGCTGGTGAAAAGACTAAGAAGGTTCATGCGACAAGGAAAAACCAGTAAGCCAAAGAAAGTCAGCAACTACAACAGCCAGGAGCAAATGAATGACCTATGCTACAATTGCAAGAAACCTGGCCACTTCATTGCCAACTGCGACAAACCTCTCAGAGAAGAACTCAAGAAGAAATCACATTCAAAGAAGGAATACAAAGGCAATAAGAGGCCTTAGAAGAAAGACAAAGGCCATGTAGCTGGAGGATCGTGGAGTGACTCAGACGATGACTTAACTCCAGAGTCCGGAGATGTTGAATATCCTCAAATGGAAAATCTTTGCCTGATGGCCAAAAATGCAAGGGACAAACAGAACTCCAACATACATGAAGTAAGTATCGATGAGGTATTTGACTTCAACTCTCCTGATGTAGATATTGATGACCTAAGAACTGCACTGCATGGTATAACATCTGATCTGCATCAATACATGAAGTGGTTTAGAGTTCTGTCTAAGGATTATTCACTTCTTCAAAAGGAGAAAGAAAAGGTTCAAGAAGAACTGGAAACAGCCCTTCTCAGTACTGATTCTCTCTCCAAGTTTGAAGCTGAGAATAAGCTCTTAAGACAAACAAATGAGCTTAGTGCAAAAAGAGAGTCTAGTCTAACCTCCAAGATTGAGGATCTAGAAAAGACAGTCTCTACATGGAATAAATCCTCTTCATCCATGGACTCCTTAATCTCTAACCAGAGAAGTGTCTCTGATAGAACAGGGTTAGGCTTTGGGGAATCTACCTCAGAGTCATGTGTGGAAAAAGCAAAGGAAATTAGCACTAGTAATGCCTCAGGTTTTAGTAGAGGCATTATATTTGTGAAATCCTCACAGAAGATTAAGCCTGTCAAACCCTGCTCAGCTAATTCAATTCATATTCCTAGGAGTAAGGGATCTCATGCCGGTCTGGGTTTCAGAAAAGAGAAGAGTAACCTAGCTACTACTCACCAACCTCGAAGGATCGTAGAGTCTAATAAGATTACCTCTACAAACCAACCGGGAAGGTACAGTAGAAGTAAGATATACTCCTCACAAATCATGAAACACGAGAACACATGGAAGAAGGAATATCAGCCTAGCAGGAGGATGACCAATAACCCACAAAAGTCCAAATGGAGGAAGAACTTTCACACACACACAAACATGCATCATATCAAATGTTTTGTGTGCTACAGAGTTGGCCACAAGGCTGCAAAATGTCATTATAATTCCATGCATGTGAGACCCAAAATCAAGCAGATTTGGGTCCCCAAGGGCACTAACAATGTAGGACCCATGCAAGTATGGGTACCAAAATGAAGGTTTAATGTTATTACAGAAAAGAGAGCTCCACGATCACAACCTAGTATCTCGGACAAGGGATGCTCAAGGCACATGACAGGGAACAAAGCCCTTCTGTCTAGACTACATAGAGAAGGAGGGTCCCTCGGTCATCTTTGGAGACAACGGCTCTGCAAGACAAGAGGCTATGGCTCAGCTAGAAATGGTGCAGTATCCTTCAGCAAAGTGGCCTATGTGGAAGGACTACAACACAATCCTCTAAGCATTAGCCAACTCTGCGACAAGGGTCATCAAGTAACATTTCTCAACAATCAATGTCAAGTCCGAGACCTAAAGACATCTGCTGTAAAGTTAACCAGAACAAGAAAAGGAAATGTGTACACAGTAAACCTTGGACAACTAAGCTTAGATGAGACTATATGCTTTTTGGCTAAAGCATCCAAGAAATGAGTCAAGCTATGGCATCGAAGATTATCTCATCTCAACTTCAAAAGTATGTCCAAATTAGCTTCAAAAGATCTAGTTGCAGGCTTACCCAAGTTTAACTTCGTCAAAGAAAGGTCGTGCAATGCCTATTAACTTGGAAAGTAGACCAGAAGCTCATTCAAGAGCAAAACTGCCAACTCAATCGACAAGCCTCTGCAGTTGCTATATATGGATCCTTTTGGGCTAATTCCAACGATGAGACTTGTGGGAAAGAGATACTCTCTGGTTGTAGTTGACGACTACACTAGATTTACATGGGTGTTCTTTCTAACCTCAAAGGATGAAACAAGCTCCCAACTGATCAAGATGTTCAGGCTGGAGATGAACGAGAAAAGAGAGAAAATCAAGGCCATAAGAAGTGATCATGGCAGAGAATTTGATTTCTCAGAAATGGATCAGTTCTGCACAGACAATGGCATTAGTCACAATTTCTCCGCTCCACGAACTCCCCAACAAAATGGAGTAGCTGAGAGAAAGAACAGGACATTGATAGAAGCTGGAAGAACTCTGCTAGCACCATCCCATCTGCCTGAATACTTTTGGGCAGAAGCTGTCAACACTGCATGCTACACTCAGAACAGATCACTCATACACTCTACGATTAAAAAGACTCCTTATGAACTGGGGAAAGGAAGAAAGCCAAGTGTTAGCTACTTTCATGTTTTTGGCTGTGCATGTTACATTCTCAATAATGGAAAGCAGTACTTGACAAAGTTTCAACCAAAATCAGATGAAAGAATCTTTCTTGGATATGCCACAGACAGTAAGGCCTACAGAGTGTTTAACAAGAAGACACTAAGTGTTGAAGTCTCGATTCACATCATCTTTGATGAGACAGACTTAGACAAAACAGTGCCTCAAGACACTACGACCAACAGTTCAGACACTATGAACGAGGTCGTTGAGCTCAACACTATGATCGCAGTACTAGATAGTGAAATCGTTGAGCAAGTAAATGAGATCGTAGAGAGACCTATGACAGACAACGAACCTCCACACCAAGAAGAAGAAATAGATCTTGAAGATCTAAGACAAGAAGGCATAAGAACAGATGTCCCAACAGGAAGCAGATAGGCAATAGACCACACTCAAGATCTAATCGTTGGAGATCCGAGTGCAAGAGTCAAAACAAGAGCTGCCACCCAAAATGAATGTTTTTATCTAAGTTTCCTATCTCAAATAGAACCGAAGAAGATAGAGGATGTTATGGAAGACTCCAGCTAGATAGAGGCCATGCAGGAAGAGCTCAATCAGTTCGAAAGAAGCAAAGTATGGAGATTAGTACCAAGACCAAAGAATCATCCTGTTATTGGAACCAAGTGGGTCTTCAGAAATAAGATGGATGAAGATGGTGAAATAACTAGGAATAAGGCAAGACAAGTGGCCAAGGGCTACTCTCAGGAAGAAGGTATTGACTATGATGAGACATTTGCACCTGTTTCCAGACTAGAAGCCATCAGAATATTCCTTGCCTTTGCTGCTCACATGAAATTCAAGGTCTTTCAGATGGATGTCAAAAGTGCATTCTTGAATGGTGAACTTCAAGAAGAAGTCTATGTAGAGCAACCTCCAAGTTTCATCAATCCATCTCTTTCTAATTGTGTCTTTAGATTGGACAAAGTCTTATATGGTCTTAAACAAGCACCTAGAGCATGGTATGAAACTCTAACTAACTTTCTTATTGAGAATGGGTTCACTAGAGGTAGAGTAGATACCACACTATTTCTTAGAAAGCATAAAGATAAAGTCATATTAGTTCAAATATATGTTGATGACATTAGTTTTGGATCTACTGATGAAAAGCTATGCAAGAGATTCTCCAAGCTTATGCAGAGAAGCAAGTTTGAAATGAGCATGATGGGTGAGTCAATTTCTTCTTGATCTGCAAGTAAAGCGTGGTCGATGAAGGAATCTTCATAAACCAAGCCAAATACATTAAAGACTTACTCAAGAAGTATGGCATGGAATCAGCCTCTCCCATGAAAACCCCAATTGCTCCTACAACCAAACTTGACAAAGATGAAAAAGGTAAAAGTATTGATATAACTCAATACAGAGGTATGATAGGCTCTCTTTTATATCTAACTGCCAGTAGACCAGATATAATGTTTATAACATGCATTTGTGCTAGATTTCAAGCTAATCCTAAAGAATCTCATTTAACTGCTGTAAAGAGGATCTTCAGGTATCTTAAGGGTACACCTCACTTGGGGCTTTGGTATCCCAAGGAATCCTCATTTGAACTGACAGGATACACAGATGCTGATTTTGCAGGCTGCAAAATAGATAGAAAGAGTACCAGTGGCACCTGTCAATTACTAGGAAACATACTTGTGTCCTGGTTTAGCAAAAAGCAAAATTTAGTATCTACTTTAACCGCAAAAGCTGAATACATTGCTACGGGCAGCTGCTGTGCCCAGATCCTATGGATGAAAAATCAGCTAGCAGATTATGGGTTTGAATTCAAATCCATACCTATTCACTGTGATAACACAAGTGCAATTGCAATAACTCATAATCCTATCATGCATTCTAGGACTAAGCATATAGAAATCAGATATCACTTCATTAGGGATCATGTGAAAAATGGAACTATATCTTTACAATATATTCCTACTGAAAACTAACTTGCTGATGTCTTTACAAAACCTCTAGATGAATCCAGATTTAACAAGTTAATAAGTGAGGTAGGCGTGCTTAACTTACAACCATAAAAAATTATGCTCTAGTTTGCGCTAACTATACAGATTTAAAGGCTATGTTCGAAATCATAGACATGATCAAAGGAAGTCTACGATCATAGAGCTGAAGTGTCATAAAAGATACCGATCGCAGTGCCGACTTAACGATCTTGATGCTGACTCAACGATCGCGGTGCAGACTCAACGATAGTAGAGCTTCATCAACAAAACTAAAGGCGCACCCTATGATGATCAAGTACAAAACAAAGCAATCTCTCTAATAAGTGCCTCAGGGACAAACCTAACCCTTGATTCATTCAATGAGGTTCGCCCTTCCTGAGCTACCTTAAACCAAAAAGAATGCTAAGTCAAAAGTTCATCACGAGGACTTGGTCAGACTCTACGATTGCTATTCAGACTCGACGATCACAGGTCAGACTCGACGATCGAGCGATTACGACGACTCAACGATGATAGAACACACACGATCGACTGATCAGACATGAGCTAGAACAGACTCAACGATGGTAGAACAGACTCGATGATTCCAATGACCATCTTAACGATCATAGTTCTCCTGAAGAATATATCAGCTCAGAAGGAGTTAAGGGCAATTCAGTACAATCCTTCTTAGTCAAATTCGTAGAGCCAAGCAGAATTCGACACCTGTCCCACTAAGCAAAATGGAGAGAGGGAAGTTACTTGTACCATTTGAAGGCGCCTTTTTGAAATCAGAAGTTTAAAAGCTTATCCCTCTCCTTATCTCTGTAAGAAGAAACCCTAAACTATCTAGAAAGCTAAATTAACCATACACTCTGCAAAGAAATTAATGGCAGTTTCCAACGTCATCTCCGACTACAGACTCTGCTTTGACGAGTTCAAAATAGCTAAACCAAAATTTCACAAGACTCTATCGTTATTGAAAAAGGCGGGTCTTGAAGAAGCTTTGGGTACAGATACATTGATCTACCCCAAGCTAGTGAAAGAATTCTATAGGCATGGTATGTTTGAAAATGACGCTATTACTACGAAAGCCAGGGATGTGGAAATCAAGCTGAAGGCTGAAGATATCAACCTAGCCCTAGGTTTCAAATCTGAAGGGTACTCATTCATAGATGGCATAGATTTCCATGAGGGAGTAAAAAGAATGCATCACAAGAAATCCCCCTCTGTAAAAGGATACAAGAAGATGGAGTTTCCTCGGAGGTATGAATTTTTACCTGATATTGTTGGAAAATGTATATGTTGCAAGAGTTCTGGTCATGACTCTATAAATGAAGTGCAACTCAAGCTCATGACTGACATATGTTATGGAATACAACTTAACTATGGAGCTCTATTGCTTGAATGGATTGGGAAGTGGATCACCAACTCAAAGAAGTCAAAGAGCTCTCAAAAGATGCTTTACGGGCGATTTATAAGTATCATTCTTTAGTCTGCTCTGAGTGACAAAATTGGGGACGATGAAGGAGAAGCCATCAACCCAAACAGACGAATGACCCAGCAACTATTCGTGAACTGGAAAAGGAATCCAATAGAAAATGTGCGTATGATGTCAGAATCCAAAGGAGGATCTATTGATGCGAAGGAGTCGTGGATTCCAAAAATATATGTCGGTTGTCGTGAGATCAAGAAGAAGAAGAAGAAGAAGAAGAAGAAGAAGAAGAAGAAGAAGAAGAAACCAACAAGGAGGAACCCACTGCCCTGATCAGAAAAAGTAAGGGCAAGAGAAAGTTAAAGGCCAGAATAACAGAAGAACCCCAGGGATAAACAACTGATAAACCTGTAGAGTCCTCTGACATTGAGACTCTAAGGATCCTAAGAAGGAAGTAACAGCGAACTGGGGCAGAAGAAGACAGAGCTACCATATCACAGCTGCTGAAGAAGAGTAAAATCAGTCACAAATCTAAGAGGCCATATGTCTCTTTGATCATAGAGTCTCTACCGATCGTAGAAACCAGACTGAACACAGAAGCTGCTGCATCAGATGTTTTGGCTGACTAACAAGACAAAACAAAAGTTCAAGAAAGTCCTGAGGCTGTGGCTCAACCTAGAAAACCAAGAAAAAACTGGTCAAGAAATATATTCTTGTCAATGAAGAAGTACTAAAAAGGGAAGACAAAGAATTGGCTGCTGAAAAGGAACCAGCCAAAGAAAGCCAAAGAGACAAAGCTCAAGCTGATGGGGAGACACCTGAAGCTCTTATGATAGAGAATACACCAGCTGAGGGGGAGACGCCTGAAGCTCTCATTCTAGAAAATGCTCCAGCTGAGGGGGAGATATTAAGCTTACAAGAAGATGATCAAGTTAAGGGGGAGGCTCATGACATCTCCATGGCAGAAGAAGTTGTTCCTACAAAAAATAACGGAGAACTAGAGCAAGAGCCAAATGAAAGCCATTGATATAATGGACTCTGCGAGTGAAGATAGAGAAGAGGAAGAAGATGATGAGGTCGAGATCACAGCTGTGGGCATAAATGGGTACAGAAGAGCTAACTATGAGCAACTATTTTCCTATCTTCCCGTGATGCTTTTCCATCAAGCTCAAATTCTAAACTCCTGGAATCACATGTTTTGGAGCTTCAAAGAATATCCAACCATCTCTGTGCTAGCTCATGGATTCCCAGGTAGTTTCAACTTTGCCAAGAAGTTACTCACCAATAACTCCTCTTCAAAGAATGAACGTGAAGTACTGTTTATCCCAACTCTCTTCAGAGTTAATCACTTTCCATCACCCTCCTTCCATCAATTTTATGAATTCCCACGATGGTTAGAAGTAATCCTACATCCACTAAATCAATTTCCAGTTGCAGAATCCCAAAATTATAACTGATGAACCAAATATGACAAACTTATATAGACCTTCCATCATCTCTCCAATTACAACGACTCTAACCCCAAGTCACCTCCAAATCCTAGAGTCACCTACTACACACACTCAAACACAGGCCCCTCCATCTGATATATCTTCCTCATCTAGCAATGAATACTTCAACCTTGATCTTGCAATACTCATTGCAAGATCAATTCAAAAGCACACAACCTCCTTCACACATTCACCATCTCAATGAACTTCTGTCAGAGATGCCCACCAAAGCTGATTTGTCAGCCATGTCCAAGAAAGTGATCAAGGAACTCGATGAGAGTCTTGAAGAACACACTGAGCTCCTTCACATGAGACTAACAACAATGATCAGTGCTGCAAACAGTCTGCCAAGCACCCTCAGCTCTGAGCTCTCAAAAATGCTTAAAGAGATCATCAAGGAAATGCTTCAAAGCATAAATGACAGGGATGACATCCACTTTCAAGCAGCTAAAAGACATCGGGATGTTGTCTTGATCTTACAAAAGACTCAAGAATTTCATAACGATCTAATGATAAAGAGCATCATAAGTCTCCAAACTGCAGTAAAGGAATTTTAAGATTTCTCCATGGGTCAAATGCAACAGACTAAAAATGTCCTGAACATCCTTCAACGACGTGAAACTCGATCTGATGCTTTAATCCAAGAAAATCATGAAGACATTGCTTAAACTCAAAGTTAACTCAACGAGCTTGTCCAAGGAGTAACTCGTCTCTCCGAAGACATTCAAACCCGTGATGCTGACATAAAGGGGGAGAATAAAGGGAAAGGAGATCAGGGAGGAAAGGGAAAAGGAAGAGGTGAATTCCAACCTTAATCCTCAAGGAATCCTCCTGCAAGGCAAATCCACCAGCAAACTCCACGATCTAGCCATCAGACCCAAAGATCTAATCAGCAGGAAGTTTTAATGGCTCAACCATTAAGGAGTATAGGGCTAACTACCAGCTCTCATGAGGTAACAACAACAGACCGAAGAATGCCAATTGGAGATCCTGCATTCCTGAATAGGCATGATCACAATCCAAGACTAAGCCCAAGTGAGCTGGAAGATTTAGCCAGGAGAGACGAAGCAAGCAAAAAAAGGAGAGTGAGGAATATGCAAATCCTCCCGAGAAGCAAAAAGGTCAAGAAATAGAGATAAGTTGAATTTTAATTCTTATTGATGTAGTCAAACTTAAAGGTAATATCTATCTTCATACATCAATAAATTCATGCTTATTCTCTAGAAATTTCAGCTGCTCACTAAAATATTAAGTCCTATTTACTTTTCTGCAACTGCATATAGAATTTGATAATCATGACAACAAATCTCCTTGGTTATGTCAACATCAAATAAGGGGAGATTGTTGGAAGAATGCATATTTTGATTTTATGTATAAAGTAAATACTCAAGATTATATGTAAAGTCCTTCAAGGAATATATGAACAAGGACTTGGTGATAGATCGAAATTGTTAGGTTGATCTTAGCTTTTAATGTTCATCATTATATAAACAATTGTATAGATAAAGAGATCAAAGACGTTAGGTTGATCTACGACTAGAAAGAAGTAAATAGGTCTTGAAAAGAATCGCAGTCTATCAAGCTGATCAACAGAATGTAGAAGCTAAGGCAGGATCGTAGAGCTTAGAAGATCGTAGTATATTTGCCTTGAAGGGCCTCTCCAGAAATCGTAGAGTGGTCCTGAAGTTTGTCGAATCAAACTCAGAAGATCGTAGTGTGCTTTCAAAAATGTAGAGTCTGCAAGACGAGCAAGCAAAGATCGTAGTGTGCAAATACTTAAAAGAGATCGTAGTGTTCTCTACAGGCCAAGCACCAATGTGACAAGTCACCATGATATGGATTGTAGAGTATAATTTGTCTTGTGTCAGAAGCATCAAGCCCTACTCGTATGTAAAGACAAATTCCAACAAAAGTGGAATGGGTTTGAAATGTTGAAGTTCTCTCCAGTCCCAACGGTACAAAAGATATCCTTAGTATCCAACAAATGAAACGTATTCAAGAAGCTAAGGAAAGGACCATAGGACAGAGGAAAAACACCTTTTCAGGTGTTAGGTGAGAAAGTAGGCTACTCTGTCAGTGGGCTAGAATGCAATTCAGAAGGTGTGCAGAAAAGTCTCCATCAAAGTTCAGAAATGTCAAACGCATTTAATGCTTCAACAAAAGGCTTCAACGGATAGATTTCAAGAAACACATATATGCAGAACATATACAGATGATAGAAGCAAGCAAGCAATTGAACAAAAACGCATAAGAACACTTAATACTCAATTCTACAATCTGAGAAAAAGAGGAAGCTTGCTCAGCTACTCAGTTCTTTCAAACAAGTGCTTAACAGCAACTGAGTAGCATCAATCATGAACTCGACAACTACCAACCAACTGAAGTAAGAGTTCCAAGTCAGAAGGACTTGAAGAGTTCTAAGTGAACTGTGAAGAACCAAGTCTGCTGGACTTGAAGAGTTCAAGAGTGAACTAAGAAGTGCCTAGACTGCTGGTCTAGAAGGAATCTGTGAGATTCAGAAAGTGTAACAGATATCCTTAGTGGATTTCCTACTCGAGGAGTAGAAGAGTGGATTAGGAGCTTTAAGTGCTCTGAACCACTTAAAATGGTTGTGTCTATTATATTCATGCTATAACTGCCATAATTGCCTCACTCTAATTAATTCAAGATATCTAAAAGAGGGTTAAACAAATACTCATTCCGCTGTGCATTAATCACTATCAAAACTAACTAGTTGAAAAGAAAAGTTTTTAAATATCTATTTAACCCCCTCCCCCCCCCCTTCTAGATAACTATTGTGCCTCCGGGAACTAACAAATTTAATTGCCACATATCATGTCAATACCGAAGCGAGCATAAAGCAAGAAGATTCGAACAAGGATTGAAGCCACGGCTTACTGACAAAGGTTTCAATGTTCCAAATTTGAACACATTTACATTATATCTTTGGAAAAGGCGATTATCGTGGAAGGTGGAAGCGATGCTTTGACTAAGTACAACCAAGAACAGAAAAAGAGGAAGAATGAGAATGGGAATAAAGCTAGTGTAAGTAATGTTGGAAGTAACAGTCAGAAGAGAAAGTGGAGCGAGAATTCGATTGCGGGAGTACAGTAGGGAAATTAGTAGAAGAAAAAGTTTGAAGCTTGTGCGACATGTGGAAAGAACCATACTGGAGTATGTTTGAAGGGAAAGTGAGTGTGTTTCAACTATGGTCAGGAGGGACACATTGCACCGAACTGTTTTAGTCCGAAGAAAGGAGCATGTTTTACCTGCGGTTCAAAGGATCACATGTCTCGTTATTGCCCTAAAAAGCCAACGGGAAGTGCAAGTGGTGGAAAAGGAAACAACAACGGTGGTGGTGCATTGACTATCACTGGACCAGCACAGTCAAGCCGACCTACTACGAGGACTTTCAATATGACCGCAATGCGAGATCTTTATGCGATCTAAGGATGTGGTGTCGTATCATTACGATTAATGGTATTAATGCTTATGTATTATTCGATTCGGGTGCTACTTGTTCATTTATATCCGATGAATTTGCTCAGAACTTAGAATTTCCCCAAGAAGAATTAGAATTTCCCTTAAGTATAGAGATTGCAAATAGGGAAGTGATCCTTGTTAGATGCATATATAGGAATTGTAGAGTGGTTATAAAAGGTCACGAGTTGATGGTAGAATTGATACCAATTAGACTTGGTGAGTTTGATGTTATACTGGGAATGGATTGGTTATTCAATTACTTGAGCGATAATTGATTGCCAAAGGAAGTGTGTTAACCTTATGACTCAAAATCGAAAGGTTGTGTTCTTTAGCGAAGAAGTCACCTCGACAAGCAAGTTGTTCTCGCGGTGGCCGCAAGCTAAGAAGTTGTTGAGACAAGGATGTGTAGGATACTTAGCCTACATAGTCGATACACAGAAGAAGAATACGAAGTTAGAAGAGATACCAATTATAAGAGATTTTGCAGACGTATTTCCAGATGATTTGTCGGGTCTTCCGCCGGATCGACAAATCAAGTTTGTGATTGATTTACTACCATGAAAGGCCCCAATATCTAAGGCACCATATAAAATGGCCCCGGTAGAGATGAAAGAGTTGATGGTGCAATTGCAAGAATTGCATGACAAGAAGTATATTCAACCGAGTGTGTCTTCATGGGGAGCACCGGTGTTGTTTGTTAAGAAGAAAGACGGATCGATGCGGCTCTGCATTGATTATCGAGAATTGAATAAGATCACGATTAAAAAAAGTATCCATTACCTAGAATCGATGACCTGTTCAATTAGTTGAAGGGAGCGAGATATTTCTCAAAGATAAACTTGAAAAGTGGTTATCATCAATTGAAGGTGAGGCCAGAGGATGTACCAAAAATAGCGTTCAGAACTCGATATGGTCATTACGAGTTTCTGGTTATGTCTTTTGGTTTAACCAACGCACCTGCAGCGTTCATGGATTTGATGAACAGGGTGTTTAAACCATTTTTGGACAAATTTGTGGTGGTGTTTATTGATGATATATTGGTATATTCCAAAACCAAAGAGGAACATGTTGAACACTTGAGATTGACATTGGAGACGTTGAGAAAAGAGAAGTTGTATACAAAATTTTCAAAATGTGAATTTTGGTTGGAACGTGTACAGTTTCTCGGACACGTTATTGATAAGGATGGAATTTTGGTGGATCCATCAAAAGTTGAAGCTGTAATAAATTGGGATCAGGCGAAGACACTGTCAGAAGTAAGAAGTTTCTTAGGATTGACAGGTTACTACAGGCGTTTTATTAAAGACTTTTCCAAGATCGTGACTCCATTGACGAACTTAACTAGGAAGGCCTTTAAGTTTGTTTGGACAGAGAAGTGTGAGGAAAGTTTTCAGGAATTGAAGAAGAGGTTGAGTTCAGCACCTGTGTTGTCGTCTCCTGATGATACAAGGAATTTTGTGGTATATAGTGACGCATCGCATAAAGGACTAGGCTGTGTGCTTATGCAAAATGGTAGAGTTATTGCGTATGCATCACGACAGTTGAAAGATTACAAGAAATGGTATCCGACTCATGACTTAGAGTTTGCGGCGGTGGTGTTTGCCCTAAAAATTTGGAGATGTTATCTTTATAGAGAGCGGTGTGAGATATATACTGACCATAAAAGTCTGAAGTATATCTTTACAAAAAAAGATTTGAATATGAGACAAAGAAGATGGTTGGAGCTGATCAAAGATTATGATTGTGAAATTTTCTATCGTCCCGAAAAAGCAAATGTTGTTACTGATGCTCTAAGTAGGAAGGGACGAGAGAAGTTAATGTTGTTGACTGTTCAGGAGAAGTTAGTGTCGGAAATGGCTAAGATGGAGTTGGAAATTAAATGTCCAATAGAATCTGACGAAAAGTTATTCCAGATGGGAAACAATTCAACGTTGGGGGATAAGGTGAAAAATGCAAACCTTCAAGATGAAGACTACGAAAAGATAAAATAGAGAGTATGTGTAGGTGAGGAAAATAAATTCAAAATTGATTCGGAAAGGTTACTTCGATTCGAAGGAAGAATTTGGGTTCCGCCAATACCAGAGGTTAAAGAGGAAATTCTGAGTGAAGCTCATAACTCAAGATATTCAATTCACCCTGGGAGTACAAAGATGTACCAGGATCTTAGACATCTTTTTTGGTGGCCAAATATGAAGAGGGATGTGGCTGAATGCGTGGCAAAATGTTTAACGTGTTAGAAAGTCAAAGCTGAACATCAAAGGCCAAGCGAATTGTTACAACCTTTGGAGATACCAGAATGGAAATGGGAGCATATCACAATGGATTTTGTAGTAGGTCTTCCAACGACTCAGCAAGGTTATGATGCCATTTGGGTGATTGTCGATCAACTGACGAAGTCGACACACTTTTTGCCAATCAAGCTTTGATTTACCCTAGATCGATTAGCAAAACTGTACGTGAAGGAAATTATTTCAAGACACGGTGTACCTGTGTCCATTGTATCAGACAGAGATCCACGTTTCACATCTAAATTCTGGAGACAATTACAAGAGTGCTTGGGGACACAACTGAGAATGAGCACAGCGTACCATCCTCAAACCGACAGACAAAGTGAGAGAACCATCCAAACACTAGAAGATATGCTTAGAGCATGTATCATGGATTTCAAGAGAAATTTGGATGACCATCTACCATTGGTGGAATTTGCTTATAATAATAGTTATCACGCGAGTATTGGCATACTCCGCCTACAAAGCGTTATATTGACGTAAAATGCAGAAACTCAGTTATCTTTGGGATAAAAATGGTAGTGAACGTCAGCTATTGAGTCCACAATTGGTGCAACAGACTGTCGAGATCATCAAGGTTATTCGAGTGAGATTGATCGCAGCACAGGATAGACAGAAAAAATATGTTGATCAGCATCGGCAAAATAGAGAATTCGATGTCGGTAGTCATGTTTTCTTGAAAGTGTCTCCCTGGAAGGGAAAAATTCAGTTTGGCAAGAAGGGGAAATTGAGCCCTAGGTTTATAGGACCTTTTCAAGTGCTTCGAAGAGTTGGTGAAGTGGCATACGAGGTAGCTTTACCTCCAGAGTTGGAGCATATTCATAATATTTTCCATGTATCAGTATTAAGGCCATATAAGCCTGATTATAAGCATGTAATAGAATATGAGCCCTTAAAGTTTAAGAAAGACTTAACTTATGAAGAAGTCCCTGTTCAAATTATTGACAGAAAAGAGCAGGTACTAAAGAATAAGGTGATACTTTCTGTAAAGGTAGTCTGGAGAAACCACACTGCTGAAGAAGCCGTGTCGAAGCTTGAAAGCGTTATAATGAAGAATTATCCTCAGTTGTTTGCTTGATTTTGGATAGTGATTCTAGGGACAAAATCTTGTTAAGGAGGGAAGAATGTAACGAATAAATTTTTTCGAGTTGTGATTCTGGGGACAAAATCCTTTTAAGGAGGGAAGGATGTAATGATCGAGAAATTTGTAATTTAATTTAAATATTTATTGAATTAAATAAATATTTTAACTAATTTATTTATTGAGCAAAATAAATAATTGATGAATTGTGGTGAATTAATTTGATTAGTGTTAGTTAAATTGAATAATGATAATTTATCTGGAGGATTTAATTTAAGGAAATAATTAAATTAAATCAATTGCTTAATATTTAAGGAAATAATTAAATTAAAAGAATTGTTTAATTTAATTGAAATAAATAAATTAAATAAAGTGATGTTTTTAATTTATTAATTAAATTAGATATATAATTATTTATTAATTATAAGTATAATGATAATAAGATTATTATTATTATTATAAGTTATTTAAATTAACTAAACTAAAGTTATTTAAATTAATCAAATTAAAGTGTGACAAGTGGAAACTTTATAATATAAATATTATTAAAATAATCTAGTTGGGGGAATGGGTGGTAGCCAAACAAGGCCTTATGGCCTTTGGTTTATTTAACTGACGTCTTTTGTTTTTTTAACTGATAGAGTACGTGGGTAAGCCATATCAGTTTATATTTATTTTTTAAAGCGTATTTTGTCTAAGGCTAAAGAATAGAGGGTTAGAGAAAGAGCTTGGGAGAGAAGTGAGAATCACAAAGAATTTAGAGAAGAAAGAAGTTGTTCTGAGATTGTCAAGACAAAGAGAAGGGTTGCTAATTGTTCTTGCAAATCAAGGTATAACCTATTTTAATTTTAACTATTAAGTTTTGATATTGTTGTTCGAAGGATGTTGGATTGCTGTTGAAAATGGATTTATATGTATTATTTTTTTTAGAATTTGTTATTATCAATATATATATATACACACATAATTGTTGATTGTCATACACGTGAAATTGGGTTTGAGTAAGGAATTAAAATAACAGTGTTTATGTGCATATAATATGGCTTAGAAAGTATAAAATTTCATGCTTACTGTGTGTTATAATCTGTAATTTGTTATTGGATTATGTTAGTAGGTTAAGAAACGAAAGCAGCGTAGTTTAAATCATGTCAATTGATTAAGAAATGAGTTCGTAGTGATCAAATTCGTTAAAAGTGTAAAAATGAAGAAATTTGGAAAAACTATGGTTTTGATTCTTCAAATTTGTGTATATATGATGTTTGTGTAGTTAGAATGATGAATAACATGCTTAACTATGATATTACAAAGTTTTAGATGTTGAAGTGTGGTGAAATTATGTGGAATTGGGATTTTTGGCCTATAACAGAGTCTAAGTTCGTGTTCTGTAAATCGAATCGATGCATCGCATGGACGCTTTCTGCCAGAAATGCCGCTATAACCCAAAGGTAAAAACTAAGCGCAATTACACCAAAAGAGTCGATCGTACATAGTAATGAGCTGATAACAGCATAGCTTGGAAATTGTTAACTTAACATAATTTAATGGTTTGTAAAGGACCAAAAACATGTTACAAGGCATAGTAGTGTATTGTAATCACAACGCCAAAATTATAGATTATGAATTAGTAAGTTGTGAAAGTTCGTAATATGATGTCATTTGAATTGGAATTGTTTTACAATCACCATGTCGTATACTATGATATAATTGAGAATTCAGTTTCGTGTTGTGTGAATGAGTAGGATAATCAAGTCCTAAGTTAAGGATTATAGACTTGATTAAAATAAAAACTAAACTAATGAAATGGGTGTTAATGTAACTAATTGTTGTTGCGATTTTAATGATATATGTAGGGTAATTGGCGAATATTATTACTTGTGTAGCTTATATACAAGGCAAGTTTCTTACCACTTTCGTTGAGCAAGTTCCTAACTTCATTCTCTTTATAAGAATGCAAGCTTTCTATTCCTAAATTATCATTGTACAAGTTTCTAAATTCTATGTTAAAGTTGAGCAAAACTAATCTATCTTGTGTATGATTGTACAAGCTCTTGTAACCCAATTCGTTACATCGAGCAAGTTTCATTTTCCTTAATGTTATTCAAAGCATATGTTGTTTTAGTACATCGATTCAAAGGAAATTGTTCTAACTCTTTTGAATATAGCACTTTACATGTATATCATGTTTACTCAATTATATATTGTTGTTATTCGATCTTTAACCTTGATAACCTTGTTCAATTCTATATTGATTATATTAAACCTCCAAGTAATAAGCAAACTCTTATTGATTGAACTAGTCTATTATAGAATAGTGTTCTAAAATTCTAGAGCTACTGATAAGTTAGTTCCGAGCTAAACTTTTATTAGTGCAGAAATTCTAAATTCAAACTTAGATGAACAACCCTAACATAGGGGATTTTGTACGTGTAACATTTAGATATTTGTGCACAATACATGGTACAAAGGGCTGATCCCCCTAAGTACGTTAAGAAGGGTCTGTACAGTCTAAATGACTGTTAAGGTTGAGGTATTAATACCTAAATACCGGAGACATAGTTCGTGGTCTTAAGACCCTCAGATATTGATTTCGAACTTGTTTTCTATTTTTGATTCGTAGAACAAGTTTAATATTGTTCAGCATTCGTTGTTCATTCTCATGTTGTTATCATTACTATTCTCTATATAAGTGAGCAATTGTTTGCGTACTCTTGCATTTAACACTGCAGCTAAAGTTGAGAAAGTCGATGAGCCGTCTACTAGCAAAGGAAAGGGCAAGATGTCCAAGTGCTAAGGATTTATTGAATGTAGTTAAATGTTTTACTTTATAAGACTTGTTTTAATATATGATATATTCCGCAAACTTATATAATAATTTTAAGGTTAGATTACCTGGGATTGTTTTTGAGATTATGTAACCCTTTAATGGGAAAGATTATTATTTATGTTTTTTTAAATTATGTCTTTATCCTTTATGATGGGTAGTTTGATGTAATGGTTTGGATAGTGAGCACCAAATTCTATGTGAATGAAGTACCAGATTTGAGGGTGTCACAAACCCTGTGTCTGGGCGAATACTAATGAGTGATATGCAGACCCGCAGTTTGGTATGTGAAAACCTGGATTTCAAGCTATTCCGCTCAATCGCGTAGCATTTTTATCCATTATTTGGCCTTTTCAGCTTGTGAGATCTCCTTTGCAACTCGAACTGGACCGAGCCGGAGGGGTAGCTCCCACCCAGGGGAGCTGCAGGTACACATGTTGCCAACCATGGGTAGTTTTAAGCTGCAGGTTGCTTTCATAAGTCATTTTCAAGTTGCGTCGCACAGGAAATCCAAGAGCTCTTCTTCAGATCTGCTGAGTTCAGGAGTCTTTCTGCAAATTCTGTCACCGTACAAGTGTTCTACACTGTCCTAGTAACGTATGCATGTCTTCTTTTCCAGTTTGAGAAACCTTGGGAAACCTTGGGAAGAACAGTAACAAAATCCATGGTAATGTGCTCACACTTCCATTCTAGAATTTCAAGTGGTTGCAATGGACCTTTTGGCACTTAATGCTCCGCCTTGACTCGTTGACAAGTTAGACACCTTGAGATAAACCTCGTTATCTCTCTCTTCATATTTGTCCACCAAAATGCATGTCAAAGATCACGATACATTTTGGTACTCCCATGATGGATTGCAAATGGTGTATTGTGTGCCTCCATCATAATTTTATACTTCAAGTCAGAATCGTTTGGAACATAAATTTGGAATTGACTCAAAGTATTCCTTCTTCATCGATTCTTGCTTCCGAATTAGCACCTTTTTACACTTTCTTCCTCATACGTATCAGCTCCAGGCCTGTAGCTTGAGCAGCTTTAACTTTATCGATTAAAGTCAGTTCTACTCGTATATTCACCATCATCACATGGGTCCCTGGAGTATTTAACTCTATCTCCATCCTTCGTAAGTCATACAAAATGGGCCTTTGCATTGACAATATCGAACTCGTACCCACATATGATCTTTTACTCAATGCGTCAGCTACTACGTCCACTTTTCCAGGATGGTATTGAATGGTATGATCGTAATCTTTCAACAGCTCAAGCCATCGTCATTGTCGCATGTTGAGTTCCTTTTGAGTGAAGAAATATTTGAGGCTTTTATGATCCATATAGATCTCCACCTTATCTCCATGCAGGTAATGCCTCCAAATCTTAAGTGCAAAAATGACAGTTGCCAACTCTAGATCATGAGTAGGATAATTCCTCTTATATTCTTTGAGTTGTCGTGAGGCATAGATTATGACTTTCCCATTTTTCATGAGAACACATCCTAAACCTTTGCCTGAAGCATCACTATAGACGGCAAATCCCTCCGAACAGATGCTGAAATGAATCTCCTCTTGAGTTCTTAAAAACTCTTCTCACATTCCTCACTCCAACCAAATTTTATATCTTTTCGAGTCAGCTGAGTTAATGGAGTAGCGATTCGAGAAAATCCTTCCACGAATCTCTGATAATAACCAATTTAAGCCCGTAAAGCTATGTACTTGATTCATCGACTTAGGTTGCTCCCAGCTTCGAATTACTTCAATCTTTGTCGGGTCAACAAATATTCCATGATTTGATCTCACATGCCCAAGGAATGCTACTTCCTCAAGCTAGAACTCGTATTTCTTTAACTTGGCATATAGCTTGTTTTCACGAAGCTTTTGAAGTATCAATCTCAAGTGTTGCTCATGATCTTCACGGCTTTTTGAGTAAATGAGGATGTCATCAATAAAGACAACCACAAAATGATTAAAATATTCCTTGAATACTCGGTTCATCATATCCATGAAGGCAGCTGGAGCATTAGTCAATCCAAAAGACATGACTAGGAATTCGTAATGCACGTACCGAGTTCTCAAAGCAGTCTTTGGGATGTCATCGATTTTAATATTTAACTGATGATATCCGGAACGAAGATCGATCTTTGAAAAGAATTTGGTGCCTTGCAACTGGTCAAACAGGTAATCAATACGAGGTAACGGGTACCTATTTTTGATGGTGACATGATTCAACTCCCGATAATCAATACAAAGTCGCATACTTCCATCTTTCTTCTTCACGAACAGAATAAGAGCACCCCAAGGAGATGTACTAGGACGAATGAATCCAATGTCTAACAATTCCTGTAGTTGTGTTTTTAACTCCTGAAGTTCAATAGGAGCCATTCAATATGGGGCTTTGGAAATGGGTTTTGTGCCGGATTCAAGGTAGATTCAAAATTCAATTTCACGCTCTGGGGGTAGGCCAGGAACTTCTTCAGCGAATACGTTAGGAAATTTATTAACAATAGAAATATCATTCAAAACTGATGTATTTTTGTTTAAATCGCGTGACATGAGCTAAGAAAGCTTGACATTCATTTTTCAATAAACGAATAGCTTTACAGCTTGAGATGACAGTGATTGACATTAGTGGTTTGGTTGCTTGAATTTACATAATAGGTTGGTTAGGAATATGAAAGCTAACAATCTTACGAAAATAATTAATTTTAGCATGATGAGTAGTCAACCAATCAATTCCTAAAATCACATCGAATGCAAGTATTTTCAAAGAGATAAGATCGACAGGTAACGTGCGGTTACCGATTTGAATCAAACAAGACTTATAAATAGTGGATGTAAAGAAGGTTTCTCCCAACGGAGTTTTAACAGATAAATCAAAGTCTAATTTCTCCAGAGTTAAATTTAAACGTTGAGTGGAAGTAGGAGAAATAAAAGAATGGGTAGAACCGTTATCAAATAAGATATAGACTTCGCTAGAGTTTATGATTAGCTTACTCGTGATCACCTCATTCGAATTCCTCACTTTTTGGGAGGTTACAACAAACGGTCTCCCTTGAACTACGGGTTTTGTCTTGTCTGGGATGGTCTTTGATGCCTCCATCCCAGCTAGAATTAACTTTGGCGCACGACAAAATTGGGCTAGGTGACCTTCTCTTCCATAATTGTAACGTCCTTTGGACTGCCGTGTATAGTTTAGACAGATGTCCTCCCCAAGATTTGTAACATACAACCGGTGGTCGCTTCTCCTTCCTTAACAACAAAAAAGTCTTGACGCCTTTCCATCATTATTGAATCTCATCTTCTTGAAATTTTCACTTCTATTATCTTGGCCATAATTACCACCGAAGTGGTTACCATTTCTGGCATGTTGATTCCCTCCACATTTTTTGTCACCGCTTCGATGACTGCTACCATTGGTATTATCGACCTATTGGTTGCTCTTTCTTGGTTGGGTTGACTCATTATCGCGCTCTAATAACTGAGTCATATTTACAACATCTGAATACAAACACAGTTTGTGAGAAATGAGGTATTGACGTATTTTGGGTCTCAAACCTCGTAGAAACATTCGCGTCATTCTCTCCTCATTATCAACCAAATGGGATACGAACTGAGATAACTCGACAAACTTAGCCTCGTACTACGACACGGTCATATTATTTTGCTCCAACTTAATAAACTCCACCTCCTTCATGTGATGAACACGTTCAGGAAAGTACTTGTCGTTGAACAGTTCTTGGAACTTTTTTCAAGACATTTTGAGTGCGGCAGGCTGAGTACGTTTTACTGATTCCCACCAGTAATCTGCCTCTCCTATTAATATGAAGGTGGCAAATGAAACCTTTTTCTCCTCGGAGCATCCCAAGATATCAAATATCTTGGTGATCTGCTTTATCCACTTCTCCGTCTTAAGTGGTTTTGGCTATCCCAAAAACTCCGATGGTCCCAGCTCCTTGAACTGCTTAGCAGTGACCATCCGAGAGTTGCCAGTGCTTCCACCTACATTTTGAATAGGAGCCGCTCTCTCCTGATGTTGCATAAATTGCATAAAGCCTCTGAACATCCTATCATTCATTATTTGATTTTTGTTGTTGTTTACCTGAGGATTATTGTCTTCCTATTGCACATTATCATGGGTATTGATCGTTGGTGACTCAACGGTCTCATGTGCTTCATTGCTTATCTCGACATTTTTAGATGCCATTTTCAAACACTGCCACAAAACAAGGGTTAATTGATATGCCACATATTATCTCTATACTCTGACCGACCAATTAAATACCAAATAAACTTAGGTAGGTCATACTAGCGAAGGAATTCCTCCTCTCTCCCCTCCTAGTTCTTGTCTCACATCTCAGCCAGGGATCATATCCCTAAGCTTTGATACCAACTGTGAAGCCCCCAAAATAGGTATACATCACCCATCTTGGGTCGTCAAATACCTTGTGAATAGTACTTCGAGAATAGTACCCCGTGAATAGTATCTCGGCATGAAAAGTGCCCCGAATACCTGAGTGAATAATATTTGAGTGAATAGTAACCCATGAATAGTAACTCATAAATAGTAACCCGGCATGAAAAGTTTCCTGAATACCCGAGTGAATAATATTTTAATGAATAGTAACCGGGTGAATAGTAATATGACGCCCCCAAATTCAGGTACTTGAAACCCGAACTCGGTGCTTCACGATACCATTTCTGTGAGCCGAATAATACTAATAATAATAATAATAATATAAATATTAAACTTAATTTTACATATATCAGAGTCTAATCCCAAGTACGCAACCTTTAATACGTCACAATACATGATAATAATAAATATCATTGTCTTAATAAAGTCTAGTTATTACATAGGATAACATAGAACTCATTCAGCAAACTTTCCTTTTCCCTTGTTCTTAACAGAGCCTTCAGGCTATTCACACTTAGCTGAAAACATTTAAATTAAGCAAGGATGAGCATTTGAGTGCCAAGCAAGTTATAGCAATCAATAACAGTTAGCTGAAGAAAGTAAATGTTTTCCATGAATGGCACTTCTACAACGAAAGAACAGTTGTGAAGTAAGCTGAAGCAACAATAAACAACATATCATTTCGATTTCAAATTTTTAAAACTACGCACTGACTATAAATGGGGATTAGTCGATAGACTATGAACATTATTTTCTATTTTTGAAAAGGTTAAACAGAACTTCATCTATAAATCATCATAACTTACATGCACGGGGGTGATCAGCCCGTTATGCCCTGTATTGATCAATACTACATGTTTGAACGATATTTTTATCCAGCATATCCGCTTTAGGCACATAAAAGTTTCCCAGATTTGGGATATTCATACTAGTCTAGAATTCGAACCAAAATAATTCGGTTGGATACAATAAAGTTCTATCTTATTCAACAATATTTTTAAATCTGTGTCTAGCTGAATCAAATAGCTTAGACGGCTTTTAAGTCAATGTATACATACTGGAAACCAATAAGTATGTATCAACATGTGATAAAATATAATGATTATCCAAGTGAGGTCACTTGTATAACCATGCTTAGAAATTAACAAACAGAATATATATCTTGATTTATAATAACAGAATTAAAGAACTTGTACAATAGATTATAATTTAATAACTTACTTATACAGAATCATTGCATAAGTATACACAAGGTTAAGATATTTGAACAATGAATAAGAATAGTTCAGATATTAGCTTATATATGTTCATTACATAAAGTAAATGTAAAGTTAAGATACTTGCCTGATCTGCTGCTTATACAACTTAGTTTTATCTTTTATACCAAGACCTATCATTAATAAGATCATTCGTTTGATTAGAATAATATATCATATCACATAGTACTGCTATTTGCAGTCAGCGCATAACCTAATCACATTGTCATATATATTTAGCAGTCATTGGATCACAAACAAACACGTATACAGACAATTTATATAAGTCCGCATCAATTTCTCAAAACATTTGATTAAAATTTAAACGACTTTATCGGGTAATTATCGAGTTTAAAACTCTATCATGTAGTTCAATATACATTTAGATAATTATTTTTGAATGACTTATAGTAATTTTTAATTAATTATTATAATTTATCACGATTTTTCAAACACCGTAATCATTATTAAATGATTTAAGTATTAAATAATTATATTATCATTAATATTTAATTAATATTAAAATATTAATGAAACTATTATGAAAAATATTAAAGTTATTTATAATAACTCAAAATATTTTAAAAACACTTTTATTACCCTTAAATAATTTTTAAAACAATTAAAATCATTTTTAATAATTACCATTAATATTTAAATATTAATGCATTATTTATCAAAATATTAAAAGTCCTTTATTATAACTTAAAATATTTTTAAACCATTTTTATCCTTTTAAATGATTTTAAATAAATAAAATCATTTTAAACAATTTATTTAATATAATTAATAAAGAAATCTAATATCATTAATATTAAATTATTAATGAAATTTACCTTTAAATATTAAAAGTTATATTTTAGAACTTGAAATATTTTTAAACACTTTATTTTCATTTAAAATGAATTTTATAATATTAAAATCATTTTAAAATAATTTATTTAATATAATTATTAAATAATTCTAATATCATTAATATTAAATAATTAATGAAATTTACTTTAAAATATTAAAAGTTATATTTTATAAATTAAATATTTTTAAATACATTATTATTATTTAAAATGATTTTTAATATAATAAAATCATTTTTAATTAATTTATTTAATGAATTTATTAAATAAATTAAATATCCATAATATTTAAATAAATAATAATATTTATAAAAAATATGTCAAATTATTAAAAGTCAATTTTTATAACTTAAAATAATTTTTAATAATTTATCTCTATTTTTAAATGATTTTTAGAAAATTAATTAATTAATTTTAATAAGTCTATCGCTAAAGTCTTTAGCGACAGAAAGTGTAGTCTTAGGTGTTCTTGAACACCAAGAAGACTCAATGTCAGATACCGAGTAACCATGTTTAACCAACTATAGATGTCAGAACTTGATGTTTCTGGGCAAGCTAATACATTGATCTTGTAGTACTAGTGCAATACTACATGATCCAACAATTATCAGGTTCAAAAATCATAACACAAAGGAGATCTAAGCATACAAAGTAGCTGTCAGAGTTGTTCTTCATTTCTGGGTTCTTCATTTTTTGGTTTACCCAGAAATGAAGAACAGTTCGACTGCCCTACTTTGGGCTTCCACAACTTGTGATCCTTAATTACATTTAGTTTTCTAATTACATAAAACATGAAAATTAGATTTAAGATTTACAAATTTTAGTTAAGATTGCTAAATTAGCGATTAGGGTTCATAAATTAGCATTTAAGATTCCTAATTTGATAATTAGGGTTTTAATTAGTAATTAGGGTTTTTTAAGTGATAATTAGTGTTTCCCTAATTAACATTAAGCTTTATAATTTAGCGATTAGGGTTCTAGTTTAGTAATTAGGATTTCTAATTACTAATTAGGGTTTTCCCTAATTAGGGTTATATTCTATATTATCTGTCATTAGACACATCAACGCGATTACATAACAGTCTAGAGCTCGTAATTGAGTTTCAAATTAGGATTTAGCACAGTAATACCAGGTTTTCTACTGTTACACCATAATTGACCGACCATTATCGGTCTACACATATACAATACATATTTATAGCACTGAAATATAATTTATATTATTATTCTCATTCCTTGTTCAAAATCTAGAATTAGGGTTTGGATTCCATATCTGATTTATCTTGCATATATAACATTATTAATTAAGTTAAAATAATTAACTTAATAATCTATACTAAAATTCATATAATAAAATAACTATTATAATAATTCTAATAATCATTCTATATATTATTAGAGAATATAATAATCATATTTTCATAGAAAATAAATAATAAAAATATTTTTACTACCAAATTAATTATAAAATATAATTTATAATGGTCAATAATTTTAAAAGAATTATTTGTAATTATTCATGTAATAAATAAATTTTGATTTATCACATAAATACATAAGTTTTACCTTATACATATTCCCACCTTTAAAATAAAAAAAAAATTATACGCAAAATTTTTTATTTAATTATATAGAAAATTTCGGGTTATTACATTCAACATCCCTTATAAAGATTCCGTCCCCGGAATCACCGTTTAAAACTTATACATATTAGGGTACATAGCATACACAGTCATTGCAAGTAGATCTCGATCAAATTTGATCGAACTAATCTTTAACTATTCAGCATAAAGCTTGTCTATCTGATTAAACGAAAATTTGATTTCTAAAAGAATTCAAATTCCTCCTTCAAAATTTCTTTATAAAATAATTTGCTATATATAGGGTATAAGAAAATAAAAGTTATACTAATAATACACAAGTTCCATCACCAAATTGTCACCAGATCCTGAATCAGTATGTTGAAGACTTTTGCGGTTGATTTTGTCGGCTTGCTTGATGAAGTTGGTCCTGTGATCACCAGAGTCTCACTGCCTTTCCCCGTGTTCACACTTGTTGGGTAAAATCTAGTTACGCACAACACGCAAGTATACGTGGTCAACAAGTAATATAATAGTAAGTAGAGTATCGTTCCCACAGAGAAAACTTAGTAAGAATTTAACTTCACAATTATCAATTTCTTATTAATCCTAATTTTATTAAACTATTCAATTCAATGATTAAAATTATTAAAACCAAATTATTAAAAATACTACGATCACCAAAACAATCACAAATATTAAAAACTGAAATTTTAAACAATTATTGGAGAATTAAACTTACGACTTCACCCTAAGCTTCACTCTGATTTTTACACCTTTATTCCAGTTTAACTTACTATCCCAGTTTATTAATCAAGAACACGGATGTAGCACTAGCCACCTCTCGATGTACTAATACCGTATTAACTCAAATCCACAAATTAGATAGAAACAAGTTAAACACCTTAATCAACTAATTCATTATATCTCTATGCAAATTATAATTGAAGAAGGTTTAAGTTTAAGTCCTTTATCCGATTACATGCGATGTCAAGCATATCTTTACCTTAACATTCATCAAGATTTTGTTCAATCACAAAATTCAAGAACACATGTTATATTAACTAAGTCTAGACTCGTACTTCCTCTCTCGAATTTATACAAGTACACAAAGAACTATTGATCAGGCAATTCATAAAATTAAAGCTCAAATCAATATAGATAAACTGGATAATAACTTATTAAATTGGAAATCAAAGATATATAATCATCATTTCACTTAAAGATCCGTCATAAGCCTAAAAAGTAAATTAGTTCATCATCAATGAAATAATAACTAAATAAATTAAAGATAACATCTTTTCAATTACAAATATAAGACTAAACAAAGAATATATCAGAACACCCTTCACGTTAGCCTTAATCCGCAATTGATATAAACGTTCCTTCAAAATCTTTACTCCAATGTTCGATAAGAAAATATGTATGTAATCTCTGTAAATTTCCTTCTATGTATTCTTGATCTTGTGTTAGTGTTAATATATGTGTACATAAGCAATCTCTGCTCAATTCTATGCCAACTAGACTCCTAAAGCCTTGCAAGAACCAAAATCCAAGATCCAACAGTATTTTAACCAAGATAGGACAACCCAGACTCAACACCTCCAACCCCGGCGGGGGTGTATACGTAGGAAATGCCCGCCCCGGCTGGCTAGGCCACTACTTTCAGACATGAAAACCCCCCACCCCGGCTGGGGTACCTTCTATAAACTAACTTTTGTTAAACTCCTAACTTGCTCAAATGATGCTCCAAATGACTCATTTTCTTACCACTTGCCATGCCAACCATCCTACACACAAAATAATGAGAAACAAGTAAAAATGATCATAGAAGAAAGGAATTAACAACAAATAAGCTTGAATTAGAAATCAATTCGTGGATATAAAATCCACTTATCAAAATCCCCCAAACTTAAACCGTGCTAGTCCTCGAGCACAAATCAAAATACTATACTTAACAATGCAATGCAATGATATGTAATGTATCTAACTATATGTCTACGGATCCAACAGTATCATAGAATCAAATTTATTCCTTCGGCCTCAAAAAGATCAAGCAAACATTTCAACACCTCATATCAAAACCACTCAATAGTTTCTTATCAATCCTCGAATCTTAGACTGTCATCACTGATATAGTGTGTGTGTGTGTGTGTGAGCAACATCTATGCTGACTACTTCTAGTTCAAATTCAACACATAATCAATTTCTTATTAGGAATCATACAGAATAACTCAAAAATTTCAAAAACAGACTAGTTCCAACTAAAATCAAACGTTTAGCAAGATTAGGGGTCAGAATAGGGTATTCATGCTTTCCTTTTTTTTTTTCATTGACGTGGGCTCTTTGCACTTATTTCCCATCTTTTCTTTATTATTTTTTTATAGATTGTTGGTAAGTGCGTTTTACACTCCATCTCACGCTCGTGTTTATGGGGAGCATTTTTTTTCTTAACCCACTCTATGAGATAGTCTATATCCTGTATTGATCATAGGATCACTCTATGAATAGGTCAATTCTCTGTGACCTCCCACCGTTCACGACATCCCTTGCTTCTCGCTACGAACGGCTCCTCGGTGGAGGAGTAGAAGTGCTGGTCCCCTTCGATCAAGTTGATTGTGCCTGTTGTTACCTACCGTAGGACCTCCGTCCCCAAAGCGAAGAAAGAGGAGCAAGAACAAGAGCTTGTCCTCTCCCGGCACGGTAGTTCCGCAACTACTACCGTGGTTGTTGCCAACGGGGATCCCCCATTCGAAGGTTCTTGGGCCACCGTTAGGTCCAAAGTTGTATGCCACCGCTATGGTGCCGATAGATTCACTACTTGATGCCAAGTTATCGGACATTGCGGTGAGCATCTATTTCTCGATATCGCTCCACACCGAGAAGAGGATGTGTACCTCAAAGAATAACAAGAATGGAACCATAGGCTCCTATCTTTGGGAGCATTTCGGGGTATAGGTCTAACCACCTCCACTCCCCGCTTACGGCATGCTATAGTTATGAAAGTATCTCGACTAGCGAGAATGGGAGATTACCGGTAAGCCGGATGCTTCATGAACCATATTTAACTTTAAGGCATTTCGTTGCACTTAAATAACCCTCGTGAAGAGGCGCACTCCGATACCATTGAGGTCCAATAGCTTTGATAGTCATGGTTGGATCTACTACTACCTCGTCCATTGAGTATAACAGAGCAAATGATGGTATAGTAATGAACATCGGGATGATACTAGGAAATATGGTCTGAAGAATCTCGATAGTAGTTCCATGAACAATCCTTTGCGGGATTTTATTTTTTTTATAGTGGAAATTCCATAAAGCGCGAACCAAGATCCGTGATACGAAAACCAAAATCAGAATGAGGAAAAAAAGATATCGTGATGTAAGTCTATTATTCCTTGCATCATAGGTGTTGCTGCATCTTGAGATCCTAATTGCCATGGTTCTGCAGCATCACAAGGAGAAATTGTGAGGAATAGCCATTCTAGAACAATCATTTGGTTTGGTTCATTCTTTGATCTGCTCCGCTCCCCCCCAAATGAAGAGAGATCTTGCTCTCCTAATTCGAAAAAGACCGATATTTTCGGTTGGCTTTTCCAATGAAACTAAGCACTTTTTTCTTTATCATTCTAAGAAGGCATTAGCATTAGAAAGACTACGAGAGACATTCCAAGTTCACTACAAGACTACTACTACTAAATACAAGTCATGAGCGATAAGCGAAGCCAGCCGGATAGGCTTTTTTATGTTGAAAGCCCCAAAACTAGCTATCTTATAGCGGATAACTAACGCAAGCCTACTCAACTAATCTCATAAGTAAAGGCCTATTCATTCGCGCCATCGCAACTAATAGAAAAAATAACTACTAGACTAGACTAGTAGTTGAGTGCTCCGTGTTGTTCGGATCATGGCCAAGATGTCCGAGCTTCCCAAGCTCTATGTTGTTGGGGAACTCTGCAAGGGTCTTACCACCTTCTTGATTGACTATATTTGAGTCTTTGGAGTACTTTGGGATTATATTCCGCGCCAAGGATTTGTGCTTGTGGGCGGGGTGAATATTGCGCATCAAATGGATCCGGTGGTCGACAATCGTTCGGACTTGGTAAAGGTTGTCGTGGCACCTTGTAGTAGAGACAGAGGACTTATCGCGATGCCCGTGGACCAATTCACGATGTCTCCGTCGGCGACGTTCATCAAGCGAGCCACGTGGATTGGCGGGGTCTTCTTCGACTAATGAGACCTCGATCCCGAAGCCTTCAAGTATCTTTTTGATAGGCGCCACTATTTGTATGGGGAATTCGGCTGCTAATAGATCTCGCCATGTCCCCTCCTTCCCCGCCGCCTTCCAACCCATGGGAGTATACAATGACAACTTCCGAACACTCATGCCCGATCGTGAGATCGCTGTTGAACGTCCGATGTCACCTTTCTCCGACTTTGAGCTATCGACAACGAGATTCCCTTGATCCTTACTGGATGTGTTGACAGATCCCCCATGTCGCTCACGCCACTGGGGACTTCTTACTCCAAATTGTTCCAAGAGTCTCTCTAGTTGAACCGCGTCCATGAGACTCCACTGCTTACGCTCATCCCCTTCGTCGACTCTTTGATCGGGATACTATTACCTAGGTTCCGGCACTTGGAATGGATGGCGGAGCGTGGGTGGCAAGTAGTTATATGGATACGATTGCTTTACCCGTAGACGCTTCTCCACTCTCTCGCAAGAATTATATGGGAGTCATCCTCGGAGGACTTCCCGAATGACCGTCTGAGGGAATTCTACCATACTCCGATGCGGCTATTGTTGTTGATCCTGCAGAGCCTACCCAAAGGTTCAGTAGGATTGTAGGAAGTGGGCGATCCGTTTTGTATTTCTATGAGAAGCTCTACGGCACCCACGATTCCCGATGGTGAGTCGTCGGCATATCGCGTAACAAATCCTTATTAAGTAATGGCTTTTAAGGGGGCACAACTTACGGGCGAGCCTCTCTCTCGACTTCGAGAACTAGTATCGCCTCCCTTGACTCTATCAAAGAGTCCTTTCTTTTGCAATACTTAAAAAGTGTCTCATGGCCCAATTCTTATTACGGTGTTCTCTACCATAGAATTGACCTTCTGGTTAACCCTACCTGCTTCTATGAGGAAGGAGGCGCAAAGGAGGCTCGAGGGCTTGTTAAGGAAGGCGGCAAGGGGCGACAAAGGGGGAAAACGAAAGGCATTTTTTCGGTCCCCACGAGTCGGGTGCTTGTGTGGCGAAGTGCGCCACGTAAATAAGGAATGAAAGGCCACTTTACGTTGGATGCTCTTTACCCTCCCCACAATGATGGCTCTGTTGTCTTGGGGAGCGTTGAAGCTTGCTTCTTCTCCGAGTTTTCTTGGTCATCAATACGACTTGTCCTTAATAGAACCGATCTTATTCTCTCGAACAATCGAAATTTTGTACTTCCGTGGGATCCTCCCTATCTCCGATCGAGCTTGTGTAGGTAGATGTTGCACAGTAGGGCCGATAGTAATACAACTTGTGTGGGATGGAGTAAGGGCCTTCTCACCTCCTACGAGTCGTCCGGAGGAAAGACTTTCCGAATGGGGTAAAAGAACTTGGGATCGTCGATCTCTTCCTTAAAGATTGGGATGAGTCGATGTCGGTTCGATGGTGTGAAAACACTTCCTCGATGTCGAATTCCAAAAACAAATGAGAGAGGTTCCCACTCTTCTTTGATCCGTCTTAGGTAGAGTGGCGACCTCGACCCAAGCGGAAGTACGATGTGTCTGAAACTCGGGATCGTAAATGGATTCGAGTACCATTCTGATCGCCTCTTTCATGATCCTTTCTATAGGTAGAACTTCTGTGAGCGGTCTAAACTTCGACCCTTATTTCTTTCTTCATATTTTAAGAGGGAGCAAAGCCCATTTTTTGCTCCCTCTATTGATAGATCAAGGGCCCTCCTGCCATCGTTTCAGTGACTAATTATTCATTGTGCAAATAACTAAGTCACATGTCACCATGCCCAGTTCTAACCCTAGAATTCCTTTCCCAATTCCTTCTAGAGTAACAAGGTAATTACTGATCAGATAATTAATCAATGAGCATAAGGCAAGATAAACAACTGACTTTGACACAAATAATTGGAATAAATTAAATAACTAATTTATAGCCATAAAAGGTTCAATTGAAATCTTAATAAAAGAGTTAGTTCATAATTAATGAATTAAAACCAAGAATCCACAATTGAATAGACATTAAAAGATAAAAGTATGATAAGAGAAGAGAATAGAATCATTTGTCAACCGTCGATGCTCCCTCTTGCTCTTGCTCTTGATCTTCAGTGTTCTTCAATTTGCTTCAATCTCCAATGGCTAATTAAGAACTAGGGTTTAGATTCTAATTTAATGGAGTGTTTAATCTAGTCTAATCTATGTATTATCCCTTTATTTTATGTCTTACATCATGTATTTATAGGTTACAAGTCTAATGTTTAGCTTAGGAACAAACCCAATCCAATTTGGAGTCAAAAAGGTGTCAAAATTTGCCCAAAAACGTATCCAGGCCCAACCAACCCCTTCCCAAGCACCCCAGTGCCCCAGCACTGGGCACGGCGCTGCAACCCTACCCCCCAGTTCCCCAGCCCTGGGCATAGGCCAAAAATGGGCGCCCCGGCGCTGCCACTTTTTCTGACATTTTCTGCTCCGACGTCCTTTGGGAAAATGGTCATAACGTCTTCTTCCGAACTCCGATTTTGATGATTCAAGATGATCTGGAAAGAGGAGAAGTATATCTACAACTTTCATTCTTTTAGGTTTTCAAAATAAGGTACGGAGAAATACTCAAATTGGCTCTGAAGTGACTGCTGTATAAATGGCAAGCCGAAAACGCGAATCTAGCTACCCCAAATGTCGATCGAAGTAACTTTTGTCCCAATTCCTACAAAACAACATAAAACATGCATGAATAGACACAAACACTTCAAATCAACCAAAAGATTAAGCTCAAACGCATTCAATTATGAGTATAAAACTCACTCATCAGAGCGTCGCATTCAATGAAGCAAAAGACGTATTCATAGCTTCAAACATGTGGTCTTGCCTCGCTGCGAGTCACCGCATCTCTCGTCGTGCTTTCTTATTGTGCTCATCCACTAGGCGTTGAAATGTAAGAAACTGAGGGCTAGATATGGCATCGGATGATGGTTCCGCC
This sequence comes from Panax ginseng, assembly GCA_020205605.1. NCBI lineage: Eukaryota > Viridiplantae > Streptophyta > Magnoliopsida > Apiales > Araliaceae > Panax > Panax ginseng. The sequence continues at coordinate 63,289,634 of CM035144.1, read as the reverse complement.
TCTACTCCTTGCTCTCCCATAGTCGCATCCTCATCCTCCGAGGTGTCTGCAGTGTCAACTTCGTCCTCCGAAGCTAATGGAAAAATAAAGCCTAAACCTCTAGGATAGGAATCACCCCCCGGCCCACACTAAATACCACGCTATCATTCTAGAATCTAGTAGCTGAAGCAGCATCTAAGTGGGTTCATCATCGGACCATCTAGCACCCGCTAGGTGACATAACCCACATATGAGTGATGGGTGTGGCAAGCCACCCAAAAAATTTTCTCGTAAGCATCGGTGAATGGAAAAATTGATTATGGCCCCGACGTCGATGATGAAATCTTGCACAATTGCATATAGAAGTAGTGCCTTTTCTTTGGTCAGGTCTGATGTGTGTTGGGACGGAAACAATTTCGCACATAAAAAGGCATACCATATCTTACCATACCGACTGAGATCCTTGCTATGAAAAACCATGCCTCCTTTCTGACCCTTGATCCATTTTATTCGCAACTTAGTCATTTCTTTGAGGATAGCCTCAAAGTTAAGATCGAAATCACGTAATTGAGCATATTGGCACTATCGAGGCACTCGTAACTGATAATAGGTGTTGATGGCATCGACAATGAACGGGACTAATCGACCTCGCACAAAAACGTTGAATGGGGCTTTGTCCTCGGCGTTAGTATAAAATTCTTTGACCACGTTCACAATGGCAGGCTCAGGTTCCTCAGTGAACTTGTTCCACCCTTTTTGATAAATTTGTTGTATCATTTCACCGTCGACAGGATCCGGTGCCAACCCCCGCTCCAGTGTAAGAGCTTTCATCACCATGTAGTCGTATCAGTCGGCGGTGGCGGCACTTTTGAATTTGCGATGGTCGAAGGTTCGTGATGGTGGTGCGGTACCGGAACTCTCTCCCCGTTTCCTCTTTGAAGTCGGTTTAGAAGCCATTGAATTCAAAATAGTAAGCTTTATCAATGATTTTCGCCCAAAATTTAGTCTCACAATCTTGCAAACACTTGGCGTGCACACTGATTTCTTCCCCCAAACTTGATGAATTTGTGGCTATTATGGTGATTGAAGATGAAGAACTTGAAGATAGGTTACTCACTCTCAAGTGCAAGATGAATTCCCACAATTAGAACCCTAATTCATGACTTCCTTAGTTTAAATTTAATGTATTTGATGAACTTGGGTTGTGAGGGTGTGTTTATATAGAGGTGGTGTGATGGAGAGGGGTAGGAGCAGTGGATTGATGGAGTGAAGTAGTGGGTAATGTAATGGAGTAGGGTAATTTAGTTACAATTACAAAATTCGTGGGAGAGTGGGTGTAATGGATTGAGAGTTATGGGGGAGAAGAAGTAGTGGAGATGTGAAGTGGGAAGTAACTGCCGAAACTGTCTGTTGAACTCAGACCCCACTTCCCGTGGGATGCAAGCTTAAGCAACGCCCGCCAGCAAGCATGCTCACTATTATTTGATTTGGGAGACCCCCGCCTCGACGGGGGGTATAAAGCTTTAGAGGCCCGCCCCACCTGGCATGCACACTGCAAACTGAGCTATTTGATCTTTTTTTCTATCATTTCACTCCATTTAATGAACATTTTAACATCCTGCCAGCCATGAAACATAAACGTGAGTAGATTGTTGATCATTTCAAGCATGGTTGAGAGATTATCAAGACTCATATAATATAATAACTATTTAATGAACTTATTATATATTACTAGTTATGCTAAACTTTAATTTGACGATTATGAATGGAAATAAGAAAAATAAAAGTATGATTGGGTTGCCTCCCAATTAGCGCTTGATTTTAAGTCGTTCAGCCTAACTACTCCCTGTTTATGGTACGTCGGATAGTGTGATTACGATGACATCCGTGTTGGATTCGCCACCCCAATAATGTTTCAGCCTCTGACCGTTGACCTTGAACGTTTCCAATGGATTCCTACTATATAGTTCAACGGCGCCATAAGAGAAAACTATTTTGATGGTGAATAGTCCCGACCATCTTGACTTAAGCTTTCCTGGGAATAACCTCAACCGTGAGTTGAACAATAGGACTGATTGCCCCGGCTAGAATGTTCTGTGCATTATTTTTTGGTCGTGCCATTTCTTGACCTTTTCTTTGTATAGCTTAGAGTTCTCATAGGCTTGAAGTCGAAATTCATCGAGCTCGTTTAATTGAAGTAGTCTCTTTTCCCCCACAGCTGCTTGATCAAAGTTAAGTTTCTGAATCGCCCAGTAGGCCTTGTGTTGTAACTTGACCGGTAGGTGACAAGATTTCCCATAGACTAATTGATATGGAGACATACCAATTGGTGTTTTGTACGTAGTTTGGTAGGCCCATAGTGCATCGTCCAGCCTGAGAGACCAATCCTTTCTATTTGGGTTCACCACCTTTTCCAAGATTCTTTTCACCTCCATGTTTGAAACTTCAGCTTGCCCACTTGTTTGGGGATGATAAGTTGTTGCCACCTTATGGTTGACCCCATACTTCGCCAAGAGAGCTGTAAACAATCTGTTGCAGAAATGACTACCTTCATCACTTATGATAACCCGTGGCGTGCCAAATCTCGTAAAAATATTCTTCTACAAGAATTTGAGAACCACCTTGGCATCATTAGTTGGGAGTGTTGTGGTTTCAACCCATTTTGAGACATAGTCAACTGCAAGCAATATATACTGATTACCGAATAATGATGGAAATGGCCCCATAAAATCAATGCCCCAAACGTCAAAAATTTCAACTTCCAAAATTATTTGTAGTGGCATCTCATTCCTTTTTGATATTTTCCCCACCAGTTAACATTTATCACAACTTTTAACAAACTGGTGGGCGTCCTTGAACAATGTAGGCCAATAAAACCTTGCTTGAAGTACTTTGGCCGATGTTCGCTCACTACCATAATGTCCCCCATACGCAGACGAATGACACTCATGCAATATGTTCTTTACTTCACTGTAGGGCACACACCTTCTAATCATCTTGTCGGCGCACTATTTGAATAGGTAAGGTTCGTCCCACATATACCACTTGACGTCATGAAGAAATTTCTTTTTCTGTTGTCGTGTAAGATTAGGGGGAAGGATGTTGCTCACTAGATAGTTCATGAAGTCCGCGTACCATGGAAATTCTGTTTTTATCCCAAATAATTGCTCATCCAAGAATGACTCATTGATTACAGACTTGTCTTCTTTATTTGTACCCTGATTTTCCAGCCTAGACAAATGATCGGTAACTTAATTCTTCGTCCCCTTTCTATCCTTTATTTCTAAATCAAATTCTTGGCGAAGGAGAATCCATCGGATCAGGCGTGGCTTAGCATCTATTTTCGAAATTAAGTATCGAATAGCCGAGTGATCTGTATAAACTACCACCTTTGTTCAGATCAAATAAGCCCGAAATTTATCGAATGCATATACTATTGCAAGTAATTCTTTTTCCGTATTTGTGTAATTCATTTGAGTCTCTGTAAGTGTCTTACTTGCATAGTATATGGCATGAAATACCTTCTCTCGTCATTGAACCAAAACAACCCCAACCGCGTAGTCGCTCGCATCACACATTAACTTAAAAGGCATATTCCAATCTGGAGCAACAATTACGGGAGCTGAAGTCAATTTCTTTTTCAATAGTTTGAATGCCAATTTACACTCCTCATAAAACTTAAAAACAGAATCCTTCTATAAAAGACTGCATAAAGGTTTTGCAATTTTAGAGAAGTCTTTTATAAATCGTCTGTAAAACCCAGCATGTCCCAAGAAACTTCGAATTCCCTTAACTGAACTTGGTGGAGGAAGTTTTTTAATTGTTTCCAGCTTCGCCTTATCAACCTCTAATCCGTGAGCTGAGACCTTGTGCCCCAAAATTATGCCTTCTTCAACCATGAAGTGGCACTTTTCCCAGTTAAGTACCAGATTCGTATCTGTGCATCTTTGTAATACCATCACCAAATTCTATAGGCAAGCATCAAAATCATCCCCATAGACAGAAAAATCATCCATGAAGACTTCCACATTTTTCTCCACCATGTCTGAGAAAATGGCCATCATACACTGTTGGAAGGTAGTGGGTGCATTACCCAAGCCGAACGACATTCTCCTGAATGCGAATGTGTTGTATGGACACGTGAAAGTAGTCTTTTCTTGATCTTCAAGGGCAATGAAGATCTGATTATAACCCGAATATCCATCCAATAAGCAGTAGTACTCGTGTCCCGCTAATCTGTCCAACATTTGATCGATAAAGGGCAAAGGGAAGTGATCTTTGCGGGTCGCCTTATTCAATTTTCTGTAGTCCATGCAAACCCTCCAACTAGTCACTGTCCTTGTCGGAATTAGCTCGTTGTCATCATTTTGTACCACGGTCATTCCTCCCTTTTTCGGCACACACTGAATCGGACTGACCCACTTACTGTCGAAAATTGGATAGATGATACCCGCGTCCAACCATTTCAGTATCTCCTTCTTTACTACATCTTTCATGATAGGTTTGAGCTGTCTCTGTTACTCCACTGTCGGTTTTGGATCGTCTTCCATCAAAATTTTGTGCATGCAAATGGATGGGTTAATTCCCTTAATATCCGCGATTGTCCATCCTAGAGGCAATTTATGTTCCCTAAGCACCCTCAACAACTTTTCTTCCTGCAATTTGTTAAGTGCAGCAGAAATAATAACAGGTAAAGAATTAAAAGTGCCTAAATATGCATACCTGAGGTGTTTAGGTAGTAGCTTTAGCTCAAGGGAAGGTGGCTCCTCCAATAATGGTTTCATTCTGGTTGTGGATCTTTCCTCCTAGTGTAATGGTTCAAATGGTGCTTTAAATCTGCTAACTCGTGGCAAGGAGTCTAACATCTGCAAGTAATCCACAAATTTTGGATCATCTACCTCTTTATCTCCCAATAGTGTCATTTCCAATGGATCATTACCCAAACTTTTACCCATGTCTTTACTGCTTATCTGGTCAATGATATCCATCCTGAAACACTCTTCTTCATCCGTAGGGAATTTCATGGCCTTGAACACATAAATTTTACTTCTTGATCTTGGACCCTCATAGTTAGTTCACCTTTTTGTACGTCAATCAATGTCCTACCCGTAGCCAAGAAAGGTCTCCCAAGGATAATCGGGATGTTCTTATCTTCTTCAAAATCTAGAATTATGAAATCCGCGGGGAATATAAACTTGTCAACCTTGACCAATATATCCTCTACAATGCCTCTCGGGTACGTGACTGATCTATCTGCCAACTATAATGAAATGTTTAAAGGCTTTGGAGCAGGCAAACCCAATTCTGTATAAACTGATAATGGCATAAGGTTCACACTCGCCCCCAAATCATATAAACACTTATTGAATGCCATATTCCAAATTGTGCACGGAATGGTGAAACTCCCTAGATCTTTCAACTTTCCTGGCAACTTTCGCTGTAAAACCGTGCTACACTCCTCTGTTAATGCCACTGTTTCAAAATCTTCTAACTTCTTTTTCCTGGACAAAATCCCTTTCATGAATTTTGCATAACTTGGCATCTGCTCTAGGGCTTCTGCGAATGGGATGCTGATCTGAAGTTTCTTAAAAACTTCCAAAAATTTCGTAAATTGCTTATCTAATTTCTGCTTTTGGACTCTCTGCTGAAACGGCGGTGGAGGATACATAATTGGTATGTCATTTAACTTTGTTTTCTCAATTTGCTTATCCTTGCCCTATTTTTCTTCAACCACTTTGTTGTCATCAACTTTGTCATCCGATATAACTGAATTTTCTGCACCTTTCCCATCTAAATGTTTTCCACTTCTCAAGGTGATTGCCTAACACTGCTCATAATTTCCCTTCGGATTTCTTTTGGTGTCACTCGGTAGAGTCCCTTGTGGTCTATTATTCAATGCTAATGCAATTTGTCCCATCTAATTTTCTAGATTATTGATGGCCATTGCTTGGTTTTTCATCGCTGCCGCATTGCTCGTTATATACTTGGACAACAACTCCTCTAAATCTGATTATCTCTCTTAATGTTGAACTGGTTGTTGATGATTCTGAAATCCTGGGGTATATGATGGTCGTGGAGCTTGTTGACGCTGATTATTACTCCATGAAAAGTTAGGATGATTCCTATATCCCTGATTGTATGTAGTCTGGTACGTATTTTGTGAAATTATATTGTAGCTACCCATAAATTGCACTGATGCTGGGTTGATTGCACATTGATCTGTAGGATGCTCACCCGCGCATAATTCACAAATAACTGCAACCTGCTGTGCATGTACCCCTAACATTTCATCCAACTTCTTAGAGAGTGCTAAAATTTGTGCTTGTATGGCCGTCACTCCATCTACTTCTAACACTCCAGCTGCCTTCGCCTGTGTCATTCTTGTCGTGGGCCACTGGTAGTTGTTAGCTGCCATAATCTCTATTAACTTGTAAGCCTCCTCATAACTTTTATCCATAAACGCTCCACCCGAAGCTGCATCAATACTGGTTCTGAGATTTCCGATCAATCCGTTGTAAAATGTGTTCATCTGCAACCACTTAGGCAATCCATGATGTGGGCACTTTTTAAGCAATTCATTGTATCTTTCCCATGCCTCATATAGTTACTCCCCGTGTTGTTGTTCAAACATAGATATCTCATTCCTCATTTTTGCAGTTTTCGCTGGTGGGAAGAATTTTGCAAGAAATTTCTGAGTGAGGTCTTCCCAAGTAGTTATTGATCCCGATGGTAGAGAATGTAATCAACTCTTCACCTTGTCCCGTAGAGTAAATGGGAGAAATTGAAGTCTCACCGCGTCATCCGACACCCCATTGTACCTGAAGGTGTCACAAATCTCCAGAAAGCCAACTAAGTATTCGTTCGAATCATCATTTGCTAAACCCCTAAACTGAACCAAATTTTGAATCATTTGAATCATCCTAGGCTTGATTTCAAAGGAGTTAGCAGCTATAGCAGGCCTGGTGATGCTCGACTGTAGCTCAGTCACCTTGGGTGTAGCAAAGTCTTTCAATGCTTTTTGATCTTCAGCAGCCATTGCTTCTTCTTTTTTAGAGTTTTTGAATTCTTCTCTTGTTTCCTTGATCCACTTACTTAGCCTTTGGAACTGTTTCTCAATGTCGTCCTCAAAAGGAAGCAAGTCTGGATTTTTGGACCGCGTTTGCATAAACCACTTCAAAAACCTAAAAGAAGAGGAACAAAACAAAAATAAAAATATTTAAGTAAAACTGGACTAATTAAACTGATATTGTAAATTATTAAAATCTATACTAAAAGCTTCCCTGACAACGGCGCCAAAAACTTGTTGGGTAAAATCTAGTTATGCACAACACACAAATATACGTGGTCAACAAGTAATATAATAGTAAGTAGAGTATCGTTCCCACAGAGAAAACTTAGTAAGAATTTAACTTCATAATTATTAGTTTCTTATTAATCCTAATTTTATTAAAATATTCAATTAAATGATTAAAATTATTAAAACCAAATTATTAAAAATACTACGATCACCAAAACAATCACAAATATTAAAAACTAAAATTTCAAACAAATATTGGAGAATTAGACTTACGACTTCACCCTAAGCTTCACTCTGATTTTTACACCTTTATTCAAATTTAACTTACTATCTCAGTTTATTAATCAAGAACACGAATGTAGCACTAGCCACCTCTCATTGTACTAATACCGTATTAACTTAAATCCACAAATTAGATAGAAACAAGTTAAACACCTTAATCAACTAACTCACTATATCTCTATGCAAATTATAATTGAAGAAGGTTTAAGTTTAAGTCCTTTATCCGATTACATGCGATGTCAAGCATATCTCTACCTTAACATTCATTAAGATTCTGTTCAATCACAAAATTCAAGAACACATGCTATATTAACTAAGTCTAGACTTGTACTTCCTTTCTCGAATTTATACAAGTCCACAAAGAACTGTTGATCAGGCAATTCATAAAATTCAAGCTCAAATCAATATAGGTAAACTGGATAATAGCTTATTAAACTAGAAATCAAAGATACATAATCATCATTTCACTTAAAGATTCGTCATAAGTCTAAAAAGTAAATTAGTTCATCATCAATGAAATAATAACTTAATAAATTAAAGATAACATCTTTTCAATTACAAATATAAGACTAAACAAAGAATAAATCAGAAAACCCTTTACGTTAGCCTTAATCCGCAGTTGATATAAACGTTCCTTCAAAATCTTCACTCCAATGCTCGATAAGAAAATATGTATGTAATCTCTGTAAATTACATTCTCTATATTCTTGATCTTGTGTTAGTGTTAATATATGTGTACATAAATAATCTCTGCTCAATTCCATGCCAACTAGACTCCTAAAGCCATGTAAGAACCAAAATCCAAGATTATGCAGTATTTGAACCAAGATAGGATAACCCAGACTCGGCACCCCCCGTCCCGGCGGGAGTGTATACGTAGGAAATGCACACTTGCCGTGAGCTAGAAGCCATCTTCTTTCAAAATGAAGACCCCATACAGGCGAAAATTAAAAAATTAAATAGGCCCGCCCTGGGAAAGTACCTTCTGCAAACTAACTTTTGTTAAACTCCTAACTTGCTCAAATGATGCTCCAAATGACTCATTTTCTTACCACTTGCCATGCCAACCATCCTATACACAAAAAAATGAGAAACAAGTAAAAATGATCATAGAAGCAAGGAATTAACAAAAAATAAGCTTGAATTAGAAATCAATTTGTGGTTATAAAATCAACTTATCAACACTTCCTGCCTCCATTCTCCTTTTTGGACAGTCCTTAACTTTATGATTAGTCGACCAACACAGAAAACACCCACTGTTCATTCTAGGATTGGGGCATTTGGGAGAGATATGGCCCTCCTGCTCGCATTTATAACACACAAACTTACCTTTCAGACACTCACCAGAATGATTCTTCCCACAATTCTTACACTGCAGAGCTTGTTTCTTTACACCTTCTTGTTTGACTTGAACATTCCCAAAATTGTTCCTTTTTCTCTTTCCATTTCCACCCCTACTCCCACTATTAGTTTCCTCCTTCACAGCTCCCTCAACTTTGCCCTTATTCTTTTTCTCCTTGTTATAGAGGCTCATGGTCACACTCCCTTCCTCGGCTATGATAGCCTTTTCCAAAAGTGCTGCAAAGGTATTGATCTGCAACACCGCCACCTTGTTGTAGAGCATGTGTTTTAATCCCAACTCAAACCTTCTCGCCTTCCTAGCCTCCGTATCAACTTGATGCAGAGCGAACCTAGCCAATTCATTAAACTTTGCGGCATACTCCGCAATAGTCATGTTGTCCTGCTTTAACTCCAGAAACTTCACCTCCATCCTAGCCTGCATACTAGGCGAGAAATAATTCTTGAAAAAAAAAAGTCTTAAACATAGCCCAAGTTACCACACCTTCTCCTGCCCTCGCTTGATTTGCCTCCCACCAAATATTAGCCTCTCATTTCATCATGTATGTGGAAAAAGTTGTCTTTTGCCCCTCAACTACCCTAGCTATCACAAACACTTTTTTAATTTACTTAACCAAAGTTTGGGCTTCTATAGGGTCATTTGTACCTCTAAATTCTAGCACTCCTACAGCCTTAAAATCTTTAAAGTTCGCCAATCTATTATCTGGCTGGTTCCTTGCGGCTGGCATTCCCTGTTGCATAGCCTGAGCTACCATGTTTACAAAGTTCTGCATCGGGTCTGGTTGTTGTCCCTCAGCGTTGTTGGTAGATTCTTCTACCCTTTAATTTCGAGTTAGACGTCTTGACGGCATTATCTGGTAAAATTAGACCATAAATTATTCTTTACATTCTAAACCATATTATATAAGTTTCACGTATCAAACTTATTTCATTAATCAAACATAGATTCATATTCATTCAACTATTTCTTAGTACTTTACATAACATAGCACATATTACTATCCCGTTTTAACCATAAAAGTTGGGACTTGTTGCTTTGACTTATACAAAAGTTGAGAATATTACATTACATAGACATACTTATCACATATATTACATCAAACACACCTACTCAACAGTACCTATACTACCTATTCACTACACCTTTTCTTAATTTTGGACAACCATTCGCCTGATGACCTTCTATCCCGCAAATAAAATAGACACCTTGCTTTGGATTGGGACAATGAGGAGAGAAATGTTCCTCATGTTCGCAATTATAGCAAACATTTTTCCCTTTCCGGCACCAACCTTCATGTTTCTTGTTACAGTTTGTACACTTTTCAATTCGGTTAAGGTTCCCTTGGTTGTTATCGGAATTTCCTATATCGCGGTCTTTCATCTTTCTTTTCTCTTTCTTGCTTGGAGCTGCACCCGACTTGTTGCCTTTGGCTCCCATTTGATCAATTTGGATTTTAAGCTTATCTTGTTCTTCCATTATTTCTATTAATGCTTTCCGCAATTGACTATTTAATAGCTTTTCTATTTCCCACAGCTATTCCAGAGAAGAAACCTTGTTCCTCAGATTCTGCACTTCCGTTGATGCTTGATCTGCTCCAACTTCAGTGTCCAAATCATAATCTGTTAGTTCCACCATTTTCGGATCTGGTACTATGTTTTCCACAATAACCACCTCATCCAAGTTGCTTTCACTGTGAGCCTCTATTTTAGCTATTGGCTTTGATATTCTTCTTTACGATCTAAGGGTATCCTAATCCTTTTTCACCTGACATCTACACACATAAAGTATCCTGATTAGCATATAGTATATACACACAGTAAATAACAGTTTATATAATTTATCTTTTATTTTGTTTGACGATGAATTTATTCGATTCATCTCTTTTTAAACTCTATATGAGTTATTTGTATTTTCAACGTTTCCCTCCGTCCTAAGGTTATAGCCTAAGGTCTATCCCACCTAAGGTTTCTAACCCTAAAGCTCTGATACCATAATATGACGCTGCCAAATTTGGGTACTTAAAACCCGAACTCGGTGCTTCACGATACCATTTTTGTGAGCGAAATAATACTAATAATAATAACAATAATATAAATATCAAACTTAATTTACATATATTAGAGTCTAATCCCAAGTACGCAACCTTTAATACGTTATAATACATGATAATAATAAATATCATTGTCTTAATAAAGTATAGTTATTACATAGGATAACATAGAACTCATTCAACAACCTTTCCTTTTCCCTTGTTCTTAGCAGAGCCTTCAGGTTGTTCATACTTAGCTGAAAACATTTAAATTAAGCAAGGATGAGCATTTGAGTGCCTAGCAAGTAATAACAATCAATAACAGTTAGCTGAAGAAAGTAAAGGTTTTCCGTGAATGGCACTTTCTACAACGAATCAACAGTTGTGAAGTAAGCTGAAGCAACAATAAACAACATATCATTTCGATTTCAAAATTTTGAAACTACGTACTGACTATAAATGGGGATCTGTCGACAAACTATGAACATTGTTTTTTATTTTCGAAAAGGTTAAACAGAACTTCATCTATAAACCGTCATAACTTACATGCACGGGGGTGATCAGCCTGTTATGCCCTGTATTGATCAATACTACATGTTTGAACAATATTTTCGTCCAGCATATCCGCCTTAGGCGCATAAAAGTTTCCCAAATTCGGGATGTTCATACTAGTCTAGAATCCGAACAAAAACAATTCGGTTGGATACAATAAAGTTCTATCTTGTTCAACAATATTTTTAAATCTTTGTCTAGTTGAATCAAATAGCTTAGGCGGCTTTTAAGTCAATGTATACATACTGGAAACCAATAAGTATATATCAACATGTGATAAAATATAATGATTATCCAAGTGAGGTTACTTGTATAACCATGCTTACAAATTAACGAAAAAATATATATCTTGATTTATAATAACAGAATTAAAGAACTTGTTCAATAGATTATAATTTAATAACTTACTTATATAGAATCATTGCATAAGTATACACAAGGTTAAGATATTTGAACAATGAATAAGAATAGTTCAGATATTAGCTTACACATGTTCATTGCATAAAGTAAATGAAAAGTTAAGATACTTGCCTGATCCGCTGCTTATACAACTTAGTTTTATCTTTTATATCAAGACCTATCATTAATAAGATCATTCGATTGATTAGAATAATATATCATATCACATAGTACTGCTATTTGCAGTCAGCATATAACCTAATCACATTGTCATATATGTTTAGCAGTCATTGGATCACAAACAAACACGTTATCTGAATAATTTATATAAGTCCGGATCAATTTTTGAAATATTTGATTGTCTGCAAGTAGCTTTATCGGGTAATTAACGAGTCTAAAGCTCTATCATGTAGTTCAATATCCATTTAGATAATTATTTTTGAATGACTTATAATAATTTTTAATTAATTATTATAATTTATCATGATTTTTCAAACACTGTAATCATTATTAAATGATTTAAATATTAAATAATTATATTATTAATAATTTTTAATTAATATTAAAATATAATAATGAAACCATTGCCAAAATATTAAAGTTATTTATAATAACTCAAAATATTTTTAAAACACTAATATAACCCTTAAATAATTTTTAAAACAATTAAAATTATTTTAAATAAATAATTACCATTAATATTTAAATATTAATGCATTATTTATCAAAATATTAAAAGTCCTTTATTATAACTTAAAATATTTTTAAACCATTTATATCCTTTTAAATGATTTTTTAAATAAATAAAATCATTTTAAACTATTTATTTAATATAATTAATAAATAAATCTAATATCATTAATATTAAATTATTAATGAAATTTACTTTTAAATATTAAAAGTTATATTTTATAACTTAAAATATTTTTAAACACTTTATTTTCATTTAAAATGATTTTTATAATATTAAAATTATTTTTAAACTAATTTATTTAATATAATTATTAAATAATTTTAATATCATTAATATTAAATAATTAATGAAATTTACTTTAAAATATTAAAAGTTATATTTTATAACTTAAAATATTTTTAAATACCTTATTATCATTTAAAATGATTTTTAATATAATAAAATCATTTTTAATAAATTTATTTAATGAATTTATTAAATAAATTAAATATCCATAATATTTAAATAAATACTAATATTTATGAAAAATAAGTCAAATTATTAAAAGTTAATTTTATAACTTAAAATAATTTTTAAAACTAATTTTTGGAATTTTTAATAATTTATTTCTATTTTTAAATGATTTTTAGAACATTAATTAATTAAAGCCTTTAGCGACAGAAAGTGTAGTCTTAGGTGTTCTTGAACACCAAGAACACTCAATGTCAGATACCGATTGACCATGTTTGACTAACTATAGATGTCAGAACTTGATGTTTCTGGGCAAGCTAATACCATCTTGTAGTACTAGTGCAATACTACATGATCCAACAATTATCAGGTTCAAAAATCATAACACAAAGGAGATCTAAGCATACAAAGTAGCTGTCAGAGCTGTTCTTCATTTTCTGGCTTACTCAGAAATGAAGAACAGTTCGACTGCCCTACTATGGGCTTCCACAACTTATGATCCTTATGTTCTTTTTGTGATTTAAAGGTTTCATTGTGTATCCAGCATGCAAATGTATAGATCTATTACAAAAAATCACTATAACAGCAACACATCAAGAAGATATGGTCTGGTCAAAGTCTGTCAGAAGGATTGTTCTTCCGGTTTCTAGAAATTCCAAAAACTTAAAATCAAGGTCGAGTAAAGCTACTTTGACCATTGATTACTTTCATTCTATTGTTTATCTAAGTGATATAAGAGCATGAATATGTAGTAAACATACACGAGTATAGCCTTAAAACACTAACACAAGCAAATAAGAAAACACTTGCAAGATCTGGGCCCATGAACTTGTTGTCAGACATTGATGAACAAGTTCTGGGTTACCCAGAAAATGCAAAGTCATGGTCAGTCAACCGACTTTGACCACCCATAACTTGCAATCTGTACACGATATGACCCTGAATCAAGTTCCAAAATACAGATCTCATATCATACTACTACTTCAAACATTTAAAACACCAAAACAATAAACAGAATGAAATCTATAGGGTCTGACATTCATTGTCAGACAACATTTTAAAAAATTTCCAGCTTTTGAAAAATATCAAATTCGAGCCTATAGATGTTATGGATCTAACATCTATCAACCCAGATCAACTATATGGACTACAAACAACATGTTTAAACATTAAAACACAACATCTAACATGGAATCAAAGATCAGATTCTTAGGTTTATGTTTTATACCTTTATGAACAAATTCTTGATTCTAGGCTCCTGATTTGTTATGAGAGTTAGTGGGGCTTAATTTAGGAACTGATCTTCTATAATAATTCGTAGGTTAGAGAGAGAGGGTCTTGGATGAATGTTGTGATCAAATGGATAAATATGAGCACTTTTCTCTCTCTTATCCTATATATATATAACTTAGATGCAATGTATTTGCTAAGATATAATGGTTGGTGTGTGTATAATTTAGTCACATAGCTGATCTAGTAGGTCAACAACTCCATATTTTAGCAAGATACACAAGTAACTTAATATAAAAAAATGTGAAAAGGGGCATTTGAGTCATTTGGCTTATAATTTTAATGGCTAAAACGTAAATTGGTCAACCCTTATGGTTTGACCCTAAGGTTTCATACATTGATTTTTGTAGAATTTCTAATTAGGGCTAAAATAAAAAAATTAGTTTCTAAAAAAGTAAATTAGGGTTCCTTAATTACATTTAGTTTTCTAATTACATAAAACATGAAAATTAGATTTAAGATTTACAAATTTTAATTAGGATTGCTAAATTAGAGATTAAGGTTCATAAATTAGCATTTAAGATTCCTAAGTTGATAATTAGAGTTTTAATTAGTAATTAGGTTTTTCTAAGTAATAATTAGGGTTTTCCTAATTAATATTAAGCTTTATAATTTAGCGATTAGGGTTCTAATTTAGTAATTAGGGTTTCTAATTACTAATTAGGGCTTTCCCTAATTAGGGTTATGGTCTATATTACCTATCATTAGACACATCAACGCATTTACATAATAGTCTAGAGCTCGTAATTGAGTTTCAAATTAGAATTTAGCACAGTAATACCAGGTTTTCTATTGTTACACCATAATTGACCAACCATTATCAGTCTACACATATACAGTACATATTTGTAGCACTGAAATATAATTAATATTATATTATTATTCTCATTCCTTGTTCAAAATCCAGAATTAGGGTTTGGATTCCATATCTGATTTATCTTGCATATATAACATTATTAATTAAGTTAAAATAATTAACTTAATAATCTGAACTAAAATTCATGTAATAAAATAATTATTATAATAATTCTAATAATCATTCCATATATTATTAGATAATATAATAATCATATTTTCATAGAAAATAAATAATAAAAATATTTTTACAACCAAATTAATTATAAAAATATAATTTATAATGGTCAATAATTTTAAAAAAAATATTTGTAATTATTCATGTAATAAATAAATTTCTATTTATCACATAATACATAAGCTTTACCTTATACATATTCCCACCTTTAAAAAAAATAATTATACGTAAAATTTCTGATTTAATTATATAGAAAATTTTGGGTTATTACAAGTAACCCATGAATAGTACCCCGGGTGAAAATATTGATACTTAATAAGAAAGTTCAGATCAATATTCCAATGAAACGATACTGGATGAAGCGCAAAAGCCAAGGATTTTTCACTAATTTCAGGGATTATAGAAGCAATACTTACCATAGTAAGTTTAGATTTAAGAATATGAAACAAAATAATATACGAAACTGCAAATAGATTTTCACCTGTCATGTGGTACATAATTCACGTAGACAGGTTATTACAACATATTAAAGGATGAATACGAAAAATAGTATTCCTTATGAATACGAAAGAAATAATACCCCTTACTTTAGTAGAAGACTGGATACTACAATAGTAAAGTACCAGAATATTCTTCTTCTTGCTCTCTATAGTTTCTCTCTCTATAGTGTCACTTGTGAATCTCAGTGAATTGGTGAGAATGAAAGAAGAATTAAGCTTCTATTTATAGGAGAAAGGACTAAATAGTAATTGATTCATGAACGATCCAGATTGATTTACTATTAGAACAGACGGTTCATATTGATTGCTATTAAAATCACAACCGATGGTCCAGATTGATTTACTTTAAAACCACCACCGACGGTCCAGATTGATTTACTTTTAAACCACCACCGACGGTCCAGATTGATTTACTTTTAAAACCACCACCGACGGTCCAGATTGATTTACTATTAAAACCACCATCAATGGTCCAAATTGATTTACTATTACAACCACCATCAATGGTCCAGATTGGTTATCTATTCAAACCACCATCGACGGTCCATAAAATTAGTAAATCTTCCCATGGAATACTAAGTCAAACTTATAATAAATGCCTCATAACAATCCCTATATTTATATCAAAAATTGTATAAATATTTACCACAAATTATTTATCTTTCATAAACACATTTTTAATCTATTAACAATTATTCATCATTAATATTATAACTCACAATATTTAATAACCAGATCATTCCCAGGAAAGAAGGGGATTTCCGATAAGGATTTCTCCCAATTGGCGCGCAATTAGGTGACCAAACCTCTCCTCGACAGAACTTTCTAGACATCGTCAATATTGCAAATAATAATATGAATAACTTTATCGTCTCAATTATTGATTTAATAATATAAAATATTAATATTGTGACAATAATTGAATCAATAATATGAGAGATATTATCGTGAATAATTGAGTATAAGCGAGTGACTTCTCACGTAAGCATCAATAATCAATACTGTAGTGTATACTATGCAACCACGCATATTCTTTGTACTTTTACCACCGGGTAGTTCAACAGTTTAACGGTAAAACTTTTCTTTATTATTTTTATAAAATGATAATTACGCTGTTTTTTAACTACGACAATACTTACATTGTGGGGTCCACTAATGATTGTGTTGCGTCGTCATTTAATATTCCTGTTAAAACGAATATTTCCCGACCAATCGAATATTCCCCAACACAACGAATATTTTATATCAACTTGCTTACTTTGCAAAATTTTCAAATATTACTCACAACTATAACATTATATCATATCCACACCATAATATTCAAAAATATATTTTGAGAAAAATTATTCTTTATTCATAAAAGTTGGGGTCTTACACCGGGCACATTTTTTCATCTGGCACTTGGGCAGAGATCCTTCAGAGGCAGATACTTTTGATCCTTCCAGCTCAGGCGTTGGACCCTCAGGTGACCCATATGGTTTTGCCAGTGCAAATCCTCTATTGTATAGGCCTGACATCCCCGTTGATGGAGATCCAGTGACTCAGGAGGAGTTACATCAGGTGGACAAGATTGATGATGTTGACATTGACACCATTGTCTTCTTCTAATGTATATTCTCGTTATATCATTTGATATGCCTTTGTTAGATACTGGGTGGCTATGCCCCATTCTTGCTATATCTTTTGATAGGCCTCTGTTAGAATTTAGGCGGTTGTGCCCCATTTCCCTGTATTTTTAGCTATACAGAGATGTATTAGATGATGATGTACTTAGGAATGTATGTAATATTATTCCCTACATCATATTTCCATCTATTGTTTATCATGCATTTATTATGTTATGCGTATGTATATATGTCCAGAGATATTCAGCATTAACCCCTAGATGGTCTTATGATACGGCCCACACAAATGTCTTCTTCGATAGCTAGCGGGATTAATCATAACCCACCAGTGTTGGTAGCCTTCCGTCTGAGGTCGTGGTATGATAGTATGTCACCTCCAGACAAGGTGACCATAGAACATTTATTACAACATTCCATGACCTTCCTGATGTTTTAGGTTCCCGCAGGCTTTGTAGAGGGTATGCTGGAGCATTGGGTACCGGAGAGGTAGGTTTTCCAGTTTGGGGCCCAAGAGTTTACTCCTACGTTGGAGGAGTATGCGCAGTTGACGGCGCTACCACTAGACAGACCTTGCGCGCGGATGGCTATCGGCGAGATGAGCCTGCAGTTTATGACCCTCACTGGGCTGAGGCGTAGAGTATTACAGGATGAGATTACATCCGGCCATGTGATATCCCAGCATTTTCTGATAGACAGATTTGGCTCAGTGGATAGTTATGCACGACACTCTAGGGATTTCACCACACTGGAGGATCAGTGGCATTTGGCCAGAGTAGATGTACTCATGTTGTGTGTATTGTCATATGTGTATATGCCACGGTATATAGATGAGTTGGATATTGGCGTGATTATAGTAGTAAGAGCTCTCAAGGACGGTCATACCATTGTGCCGATAGTCGTGACAGAGACTTTAAGATCGGCCATGTATTGTTGTACCCACCCTTTAGGGGTATTTATAGGCAGCTCGGTCATGTTATATGTGTGGTTCATGTCACACTTGAGACCGATAGGCACTTTTCGATGACATGGGTATTGCTTCACCCATGATATAGTCATGTCTTACTCCTTTCAGCCAGTAGAGTACATAGATGCTATGTCTTGGTCAGTATTCTTGGCAAGGATCGGAGATCCGTTTAACATCTTGCAATGTACTGGGCTCAATTCACCCTACAACTTCATTACTCATGCTCCTGGCATGGATTATCTCCCACTGGCTGGTTTGAGGGACATGACTACTTACCACCCACTGGTTGTGATGTCACAGTTCGACCAGTTCCAGGACTTCCATCCTTTTGAGGGGGAATTGAGTTAGCGTTTGGCTTCTCGCCACTTATTAGCAGAGGATAGATCCAGGGTGTATGCTTATTGGGATCAGCGTGAGCTAGCTGAGTTTTCTGTTAGCCATCCAGGATGTTCGTTAGAGTATTCTGCGTGGATGGAGATAGAGACTGTATCGGCTGCGGTTGTATCCACAGGGCCGGGGATTAGTTCTGATAGTGAATAGCCCATGGAGGACATTAATTCTCCTACTGAGGATGTGTTGTTCACTAGATTACCAGTAGCTGTGATGGATTCTCCCAGTAATTCTGCAGCTGTGACTCCCCCTTAAGATTATTTATCCCAAAGTTTATATCTGATGAAATTCGAAAGGGATCAGGCTAGGGCCTTGATGTTGACCGCTCTTGATGGGAGAGATGCCTCTCTAGCTCACAGAGATAACTCTATTAAGGAGCGGGATGAGGCTAGATTATCCAGAGATGCATTGATTGTTGAGTGGGATGCTGTCATATCTGCCTAAGACGTAGCCATTACAGATAGTACTACAGTGAGATCCCTTACCACTGGCATTATTGAAGAGATGAGTGCATATATTGATGAGCATCATGTCACCATGCAGTTGGCTGTGGATCTGTTGCGCGTGTAGATACCCTTGGGCAGGAGATCACAGTGTTACCTCCTTCTTCGGAGAGAGATGCTATGTTAGATTTGATAGCCCGTATATACACCGATTTGTAGATGGGATTATATTTTCCCGCACAAACTAGCTTAGCCATTTTGTCATATACAGTTCATATTGTATATATCAAACAGCATTATATATGGCAGGAAAATATATTTTGATTCACTTCACTTTTAGTTGTGCCTTGTTACTTGTTTGATATTTGTCTGTTTCTTCAGGGCTTGTGATCTGGATGTATTCTAAATTCCTCTTTGATGGATGGACATTGAGATGTCCCAGGATCTTTCAGAATGGATCATTGATCTGTATGTATCCCCTACCTTCTTTGGTGTCTTGGGACTGGTTTTTACGAGTATATATGGAGAGGAGTGTGGCTTTCCTCTCTGAGATTGACCGCACCACAGATGGTCATCAGTACTTCTATTGAAGAGGAGCCTAGTTAGTTCCATCTCTTAAGGATTGGTGTTTCTATTTGAGGAATCAATCTCACCTTAGATGGTCGCCGACTCTCCCATTTATGGGGAGATCAGGTAGTTCCATCCCTTTGGTCTGAAGCCAATGAAAAGTGGTGGATTGAAGGATGATCCCAATACCGTTGATAAGTTTTTTTGTTTTGGTAGGGGGTTAGACCAAACCATAAATGGCTACCTATGTACTCCTATTAAAGAGGAGATCGGGTCTGCGTAGTCTGAACCTGGTGTAAGAGGTTTAACGCTGAATGGTGTAAGGGTATAGAAAGGTGTAAAGATGTTTTTATTATTTTAGTTTTGTAGAGAAGGGTGTAGAAATGTTTTTGTTTATTGCGACTGGGCCATATAAAATGGTTGCCTCACGCATTCCAGTGTCGGGAGATCGGTCGGCGTAGTTCACCCCATGTTCGGATTTATTTGCAAATGAAAAAGTTTGATCCCATGTTCAGGACAAACTGCGGGAAAAAGTTTGATCCCATGTTCAAGAAAAAATTGCAGGTGTGAAAAAGTTTGATCCCATGTTCAGGACAAACTACAAGAGAAAGGTTCAATCCCTGGTGGGATAACCGAAGTTGTATGAGATGTGAAGTGAAAGATCTGATTATCCAAAATTAGGCTGCTGGCTTGAAGAGTGTGTTTCCCTGATGGGGCAATTGGATATGAAGAAAGGTTATATGTAGAGAGGGTTGAAAAAGCTAAAATGATTGGTGATCTGGTGATCCAAAACCAGGATGTTTGCTTGATGATAACTTCAGACAGTACCATTTCATGGTTTCTGAATTGATAAGCTGTGGAAATTCATCGCCATCCATTTCCTGTAATCTGAGAGCACCTCCTATCAATACCTCCTTGACAATAAACGGGTCTTCCCAGTTTGGGGTGATTTTCCCTTAGATTGATCTTGGTTGTCAATGTCTTCTTCAAAACCAAGTCATGTTGCTTAAACTGCCATAGCCATACTTTTCTATTATAGGATCTAGCAATCCTTTGTTAGTATAACTGACCATGGAATATAGCATCACTTCACCTTTCGTCTATTAGAGACAATTGGTGATACCTGTCTTGTAACCTTTGGTCCTCATCCAGCTGAGCATCTATCAACACTTTGAGGGATTCTATTTTCATTTCTATGGGGAGCACTGCTTCCATCCCATAGGTCAATGAGTAGGGGGTTATCCTAGTGGAAGTGTGCATTGATGTTTTGTAGGCTAATAAAGTCAGAGGCAACAAGTCAAGCCATCCTTTATGGTTGGCAAACATCTTTTGCATGATCTTCTTGATGTTTTTATTAGCCGTTTCAACAGCACCATTCATCTTTTGATGGTAGATGATGGAGTTGAGGTGTTTGATGTGGAATTTACTGTATAACTCCTCCATCATTTTGTTGTTGAGGTTCTTAGCATTGTCTGACACAATCACCTCTGGTTGTCCATATCGACAAATGACATTATTTTTTATGAAACCAATGATAACTTCTTTGGTAACCCTGGGGAAGGAGGCTGGCTCTACCCACTTGGTGAAGTAGTCGATCATGGTGAAGATAAATCGATGCCCGTTACTGGCTTTGGGCTCGATCACGTCTATTCCCCACATTGAGAAGGGCCAAGGTGAACTCATGTTATGGAGCTCCCTCGGAGGGGCGTGGATAGCATTCCCATGAATTTGGCATTGATAGCATCTCTTGACGTGGTCATCACAGTCAGCCTTAAGCGAGAGCCAGTAGTGCCCTGTTCTTAGGATCTTTTTAACAAGTAGAGGGCCGCTCATGTGTGGGCCACATACTCCACCATGGATCTTATCCATAAGCCTCTAAGCTTGGTCCTTGTCCAGACATCTGAGGAAACCTAGTCCTGCATCTCTTTTGTATAGTGCATCTCCGCTCAGGTATAATTTTATAACAAGTCGATGGATCCGCCTTCTTTCAATTGGGCTCACTTCAGCGGGTGTAGATCCATCTCGCAAGTACTCCTTGATGTGCTGATATCAAGGGTGTTGGATGAGAGGTAGCTCATCCGATACTTCTCCAATGTAATTCCCATAAGCTGGAACCTTTTGCAGGGTAAATGTGATGATTGGCATGTTTTCCTTGCCATGTATGTTGATCAAGGAGGCCAAAGTTGCTAGTGCATCCACAAAGTCATTCCTATTCCGAGGAATGTGGAGGAAGTTTATTTCTTCAAACTCCGAAGCCATCTGTATAACTTGCCGATGGTAAGGAAACAAATGTAGTTCTTTGGTGTGATAGATTCTTGTGGTTTGTCTGATTACCAATTCTGAATCTCCAAAGACAGTTAACCGCCTGATACCCATTGATTGGGCAAGTTTTAGCCCCATAATACAGCCTTCAAACTCAGTTGTGTTGTTGGTGCTAACAAACTACAATTTAATGGCGACGGGATACTACTCCCTTGTACCGGATACTAGAACTGCTCCATCCCCAGAACCTTCCATATTTACACCTCCATCAAAATACATTTTCCACATCTGGTATGCATCGTACTGATGGTGTTGCTGAATAGCCATTACCCCTTTATCGGGGAAGTATGTTTCCAAGGGTTTGAAATCCCATGAAGGTGTGGCGGCCAGTTGATCTGCAATTCCATGACCTTTAATGGACTTTTGTGTCACGTAAACGATGTCAAATTACTGTAAGATCAACTGCCATCAGGACAGTCGACAATTTAATATGGGTTTACTAAACACGTACTTGAGAGGATCCACGTGGGATATGAGATGGGTCGTGTGACCATGAAGGTAATGTTGTAACCTCATGAAAGCTAATGCTAAATCACAATAAGCCTTCTCAATCAGAGTGTACTTGTGTTCACTGCTGCTGAATCGTTTGCTAAGGTAGTAGATAGCTCGCTCTTGGCCTCTATCGTCTTTCTGTCCCAGCATGTAGCCCATGGAATTGTCATTAATTGATAGGTACATGAATAAGGGAACACCATCCTTGGGAGGTACCAAAATAAGAGCTTTGACCAGCTGCTCTTTGATTGTAAGGAAGGCTTTTTGACACTCATCGTTCCAATTCATGGAGGAGTTCTTCCTTAATAGCTTGAAGATAGGCTCACAGGCTGCTGTGAGTTAGGAGATGAACCGGCTGATGAAGTTGATTCTCCCTAAAAATCTCTGTATTTCCTTCTCTGTTTGAGGAATGGGCATTTTTGTAATGGCCTGGATTTTGGTGGGATCCAGCTCAATCCCTTTATGGCTGACTAGAAATCCTAGCAACTTGCCTGATTTAACGCCAAAGCCGTATTTAGTTGGATTCAACTTCAAGTTGTACTTACACAACCTGTTGAAGAGCTTTTTGAGATGGTCCAGGTGGTCTTCCTCCCTTTGGGATTTGATAATGATGTCATCCACGTAGATCTCTATCTCTTTGTGCATTAAATCGTGGAAAAAAGCCATCATAGCTCGCTGATAGGTAGCTCCGACATTAATGAGGTCGAATGACAACCGTTTATAGCAAAATGTTCCCCAAGGCATGATGAATGCAGTTTTCTCACGATCCTCTTCAGCAACCATGATTTAATGGTACCCTGCAAAATAATTAGCAAAGGAGTACGGGAAAGCTGTCTTTGAGGCAAGCTTTATTCAGATCCCGATAATCCACGCAAACTCCCACCTTTCCTCCTGGTTTAGGCATGGGGATTATGTTTGATAGCTATTCAGGGTATGTAGACACCATGATGATGCCTGCTTGAAATTGTTTCACAATTTCTTCTTTAAACTCCACTCAGGTTTTAATCGCCTGAGCTTCTGTCTGACTAGCTTGAATCCCTCTTTAATGGGAAGGCGATGGATGACGATATCAGTGGACAAACCCACCATGTCTTTATGAGACCATGCAAACACATCCCGGAATTGGGTTAATAGTGTAACCATGTCATTCCTTTGGTTTGGAGTGAGGTCTGTACCAATCAGGATTAGTCTAGGGCTTTCTAAGGTTCCAAGATTAAATGAGGTGATTTGATCATGATTTGGCTTGGGTTTATTTTTGACCCATTCTTTGATCTCCTGAGGTATCTCAGTGTCCTCTTGTATTTCCATCAAGGCTGAGTCCAACTTTTCATCAAAGTTATAATCCTTGTGGAGAAAAGGCACCTCATCAGCAAGTATAGGCACATCTAAATTCAGAGTCGTGAAACAAAATATGCTTTCACTTAATATATGAAACTATTCAATCATACAAAGTGTTAGCATGTACGGACAAAACAACTACTAGTAATGTAAGACCCCAATTTATTATTAAATAAAATCAAATTTCCTCTATTTATTATTTTGAAATAGTAAGGGTTGATTTGATTAATGTGGTTAGTTATGGGTAAAATGCGCAAATATTTCAAATATGCAAGTGGTTATAAAATATTCATTTTTATCGGAGAATATTCGTTTGGTCGTGGAATATTCTTACTGTCGGAGAATGTTCGTACGACGATGCAGCCTTGTGTGGGCCCCATAACGAAAAGCTATTGGATGAAGAAAACGACAAGTATAAGTTGTTTATAAATAACGGCGTAGTTATTCTGAATTATCTTGTTAAAATACTAAATTGGTTAAAACACAATAGCACACGGTATTGCACCAATTATTGATTCTTACGTAGGAAGACATTACTCAATAATTATTACAGTAGTTATTGTTCAATATTTTATTTTATTGATTCAATAATTGTTACATTGATATTTTATATTATTTTGTTTCAATAATTGTCACTACACAGTATTTTCATTATTAGATCAATAATTCATATTATTTGAATATTATTAGATAACATTATTGGCAATGTCTAGAAAGTTTTGTCTAAGGAGAGGTTTGGTCACCTAATTGCGCGGCAGTAAGGAGAAATCCTTATTGGAAAGCCCCCTCTTTCCTGAAACTATGCGGTTGTCAAGATTGTGATTACGTAATATTATTTATGAATAATTAATTATTGATTTATATGATAAGGAAAATATTCATTTTATGTGGATATAGATGGAGAAAATTTTTAATGTGACAATTGTTGAAAATTGATATTTTATCCTTTTCGATAAAATAATTCATTTAAATATATTATTATATTTTAATAATATAATAATGGTGATATTTTTACAATGAATGTGGGATATATGACTAAATGAGGAGGAAGAGTATTTTTGTTGCAATAAATATTTAAAACATGTTTTTCATGTTTGTGGACCCCATTCTTGGTTGAAATTTGATTATAGCACAGTAAAATCGTCTGCTTTATGGATTTCGGTCAATTTCTGTTTGGAATTTGGAAAAACTTTCTTCTGCAAAGTTGTAGAGAATGAAATTTCCTATGGAAAGGACATGAGGTTTGAATTTTTCAGATTAAAGAGCTATTTATTGTGAATTATTGAAGTTTTGGATTAATTGATTTTGATTTTTTTGGAGTTTTAAATGATTTATGTGAGAAAAACGTTTTTTGAGAGGTGGGCTACATGTGTGGCTGATGTTTAGCTTACTTAGTGTGCATAGGAAGTTGTCGAAAAATAATATTAATATTTATTAAATTTTCTGCTTTGGTGTTCTAAGCAATTTCCTATAAATAGGGTGCTTAGGTTAGAATTGAAAATCACACCAGAAATTAAAGTTTTCTCTCCCTTTCTCTCTCTATATTATCGAGCGTATTCTTATGAGTATTTTGATACTTTGAGTGTTGCTATACGGTGCAAGTTCCCTTGACACTATATCCAGATTCCAAATGAATCTGTCTTTTCAAGGTAAGGGATATTATTATTTTTTTAAATAATATTATTTCTTCTAATATCATTATACCGGATTATTGGAAAGATTTTTCTTGTAAAATTCTTGTCTTTTAGTGTCGGGGTTACTATTCACGTATACGGTACTATTCACAGGAAAATTAAATTTTCATTTTTTGACCAAAATATCTATTATGGATACTAGCTTTGATTGTATCCATGTTTTGATCATTCTTGAATTTTACTTCACTATGAGTATTTATGAAGTATTTTTGAACTCGGATTGTTTAAAGTACGAATCCTTAGTATTTTTTCTTTTGTTTCACTGGATTCGTTTTCTTTAAAATATTTTTCAACATCCTCAGTCCTAAATGATGATATTACTGAATATCTTTGGCCTGTAGTGCAAAGATGGTTGATTTTCTTATGAATATCTTTGGCCCGTAGTGCAAAGGTGTTGAGATGAACATGACCAACTGATGAATATCTTTGGCCTGTAGTGCAAAGATGAATATTTGATTCAAGATGTATATTGATTGATGTTACAGGAATAAAATATTGATGATGGACTTTTAAATTCATAGATAATAGTAGATTTCATTCTCTACGTAACTCTTCTATGAATTATTATTTCCGCGCGAATATTGATCTGAAACTTGTTGTCTATTGTATTTTATCAGATTTTTACCTGTTGAAGACTAACGATAATTTGTTCTATATTATCTTGGTCATAATATTCTTTACTGGGCTAGTTGAGCTCACCCTTTTTCTTTTTGTTCTAATTTTCTTCTCAGTAGGCGAGAATGTAGCGAGTTCTAGTCGGGGTGTGGAATGATGATTCTAGAAAGTTGTTTTAGTAGTCCTCACCATTTTTGTAAAATAATGTACCAATAATTGTAATGAGGACTTATTTGGGTATGAATATTGTCTAGACTACAATATTTGTATTTAAACTCACAGTTTTCATGTTGTATTAATAAAGTTGTAGTTGTTTACATTACCATGTTATTGTGACTCAAAATGGGTGATGTATACCTATTTTGGGGGCGTCCACAGATTAATATCGAGCTTAGGATATGATCTCTAGCGGAGATTGGGGGAATAGAACTAGGAGGGTAGAGGCGAGTAAATCCTTCGCTAGTGTGTCCTACCTAAGCTTATTTGTTAGTTAGTCAATATATAGGGATATTATGTGATATATTGATTTCTTTAATTAACCCTTGTTTTATGGCGATTTGAGAATGTCGATGAGAATGTTAATAATGGAGTAAACGAGACCGTGGAGACACCTTTACTTTGAACGAGGAGAGCGTGCAACAAAAGCTAGCAATGTTCCTCCCGTGAACAACACCAATGAAAGCGAGATGATGAACGAGCGGGATGTTTAGAAGCTTTTTGCGATTCATGCAAAATCGAGGGCGAGGAGACTTCGTGCACAAAATACGGTGGAAATGATAACAACGCACTTACGGTATGTCACATACCAAACAGTTCAAAGAGTTGGGACCACGAGTTACAGGAAAGCCGAATCCGATTAAAGCGCGAAACGTGGGTCAAACAAATCACCAAGATATTTGATGTCTTGGGATGCACGGAGGAACAGAAGGTTCCATTCGCCTCCTTTATGTTCCGTAATGAGGCAGATTACTGGTGGGAATCTATGAAGCGTACCCATCCATCCGCACTCAGCATGTCTTGGGAGACGTTTCAGAAACTTTTCAATGACAAGTACTTTCCTGAAAGTATTCGTCATATGAAGGAAGTGGAGTTCATTAGACTAGAACAAAATAACATGACGGTGTCCCAGTACAAGGCAAAGTTTGCAGAGTTATCCAGGTTTGCACCTCATTTGGTGGAGAATGAGGAACGTATGACGCGGATGTTTCTGAGAGGTTTGAAACCCGGCATACGTCAGTATCTCATTTCTCATAAATTTTCTCTCTATTCAGATGTTGTCAACAGGGCTCAATTGTTAGAGCGAGATAACGAGTACATTCAACCGAGGGACCATAACCAGGATCATACTGGTGATAGCAGTCATCAGAACAATGATAACCAGCAGAGAAAGAAGAATACGAACAAAGGCGGTAACCATTCTGGTGGTAATCATGGCCATGAGAATAAAAAGAGCGAGTTGGGAGGAGATTTTAAAAAGAGGAGATTCAACAACGACCATGTGAAGACGTCAATGCCAGCAGTAACTGGTTCTAAGGGAGGAGAACAACCACCGGTCGTATGCTATAAATGCGAGAAAGAGGGACATATCAGCCCAAACTGACCACAACAGTTCAAGGTATGTTATAATTGTGGAAAGGAAGGACATATCGCTCGAGATTGTACGGTAGCGAAACCAAGTCCAGCAAGGATGGTGACTCAAAGGCTGTCCCAAAAAAGTCAAAGTCAACGGTTCTTGGAAGAGCGTTTGTCGTGACTGGTCAAAATACGAGGAACCCAAACGAGGTGATCACGGGTAAGCTAATCATAAATTCTTGTGAAGTTTATACCTTACTTAATACCGGTGCTACCCATTCATTTATCTCTCCTACTTGTGCTCAACGTTTAAACTAACTCCGGAGAAATTAGACTTTGATTTATCTGTGGAAACTCCGTTAGGAGAAACTTTCATCACATCCATTGTTTATAAATCTTATTTGATCCAACTTAGCACCATCACATTACCTGTTGACCCTATCTCTTTAAAGATACTTGCTTTTGATGTGATTTTAGGGATTGATTGGTTAAATACTCATCATGCCAAAATTGATTGTTTTAAATAAGGTTGTTAGTTTTCATATTCCTAACCAACTGTTGTGTATGAATTCAAGCAACTAAACCATTAAAATTAATCACTGTCATATCTAGTCATAAAGCTATTCGTTTATTGAAAAACGGATGTCAAGTTTTTTTAGCCCATGTTATGGATTTGAATAAAGACACGTCAGATTTGAATAATATTCTTGTTGTTAGTAAATTTCCTGACGTGTTTCCTAAAGAACTTCCCGGTCTACCCCCAGAACGTGAAGTTGAATTCTTTATTGATCTTGAACCTGGTACAAAGCCCATTTCTAAAACCCCATATCGAATGGCTCCTATTGAACTTCAGGAGTTAAAGGTCCAACTACAGGAGTTGTTAGACATCGGTTTCATTCATCCTAGTACATCTCCTTGGGGTGCTCTTGTTTTATTTGTAAAGAAGAAAGACGGAAGTATGCGACTTTGTATTGACTATCGAGAATTAAACCACGTCACTATCAAGAATAGGTATCTGCTACCTCGTATTGATGACTTGTTTGACCAGTTGCAAGGAGCACAATTCTTTCAAAGATCGATCTTCGTTCTGGATATCATCAACTGAAGATTAAAACTGAGGATATTCCAAAGACTGCCTTCAGAACTCGGTACGGGCATTATGAATTCTTAGTCATGTCTTTTGGATTGACTAATACTCCTGCGGCTTTCATGGATATGATGAACCAAGTATTCAAGGATTATTTGGATCAATTCGTTGTTGTCTTTATTGATGACATTCTCATATATTCCAAAAGCCGTGAAGATCATGAGCACCATTTGAAGCTGGTACTCCAAAGACTTCGTGAAAACAAGCTTTATGCTAAGTAGAAGAAATGCGAGTTCTGGCTTGAGGAAGTAGCACTCCTTGGGCACGTAGTGTCAAAACATGGAGTATCTGTCGACCCTTGGCGAAGATTGAAGCAATACAAAGTTGGAACAACCGGGTTCATGGACCAAAGTACGTAGCTTTCTAGGCTTAGCTGGTTATTATCGGAGATTCGTGGAAGGATTTTCTCGAATCGCTACTCCTTTAACTCAGGTAACTTGGAAGGATACAAAATTCGTATGGAACGAGGAATGCGAGAAGAGTTTCCAAGAGATTAAGAGGAGACTTATTTCGGCACCTGTTCTGACAATACCATCTGGTTCGGATGGATTTGTTATCTACAACGATGCTTCGGGCAAAGGGTTAGGGTGTGCTCTCATGCAACATGGGAAAGTCATAGCCTATGCCTCGCGACAACTTAAAGAATATGAGAGGAATTGTCCTACTCATGATCTAGAGTTGGCAGCAGTCGTTTTCGCGCTAAAGATCTGGAGACACTATCTATATGGAGAGAAAGTGGAGATATATTCAGACCATAAAAGCCTCAAAT
Organism: Panax ginseng; assembly: GCA_020205605.1. Classification (NCBI taxonomy): domain Eukaryota; kingdom Viridiplantae; phylum Streptophyta; class Magnoliopsida; order Apiales; family Araliaceae; genus Panax; species Panax ginseng. Next base: position 63,259,831 of record CM035144.1, on the reverse strand, counting down.
ATTTCTTCACCCAAAAGGAACTCAACATGCGGCAACAACGTTGGCTCGAGCTGTTGAAAGATTATGACCACACTATTCAATACCATCCTGGAAAAACAAATGTGGTAGCTGACGCGTTGAGTAGAAGATCATATGCAGGAACGAGTGCGATGATGTCAAGTATACGCGATGATCTTGAAATATGCGTATGAAGAAGAAAGTACAAGAAGGTGCTATTCTGGAAGCGAGAATCGATGAAGAAGGAATACTTCAAGTCCACTCCAGACTTTGTGTTCCTAACGATTCTGATTTAAAGAACAAGATCATGATGAAGGCACACAATACACCATTTGCAATCCATCCTGGAAGTACCAAAATGTATCGTGATCTTCGACATACATTTTGGTGGAACAATATGAAGAGAGAGATCGCGAAGTTTATCTCGAGGTGTTTAACTTGTCAACGTGTAAAGGCAGAGCATCAAGTGCCTAAGGGTCCATTGCAACCACTTGAGATTCCGAAATGGAAGTGGTAACACATTACCATGCTATTTGGGTTATTGTTGATAGATTAACCAAGTTTGCTAATTTCTTGCCGATACGGGAGACTTATTCCCTTGAACGTCTTGCTCATATGTATGTAAATGAGATTGTGAGATTGCATTGCATGCTAGTATCCATAGTTTCGGATCGTGACCCAAGATTCACTTCACGATTTTGGGTTAGCTTGCAAAAAGCTATGGGCATGGATTTACGATTCAGTTCGGCATACCATCCTCAAACGGATGGACAATCAGAGAGGACTATTCAAACTCTTGAAGATCTATTAAGACTCTGTGTCCTAGATTTTAAAGGGAGTTGGGATAAGTATTTGCTATTGGTGGAATTCTCCTACAACAACAGTTATCAGGCAAGTATAGGTGTGGCTCCATTCAAAGCATTGTATGGACAAAAGTGTCGCTCTCCAATATGTTGGGATGAGGTGGGTGAAGCAACATTGTTGGGACCTGAGTTGGTACGTATGACTACGGAAAAGATCCAAATGATTCGACAACATATACAAATGGCACAGGATCGACAAAAGAGTTATGCAGATCTTCATCAAAAGGATGTGGAATTTAGTATTGGGGATCATGTATTGTTGCGTGTCGCTCCATGGAAGGGAGTTACAAGATTTGGGAAGAGAGGAAAGCTCAATCCATGATTTATTGGTCTATTTCAGATTCTTGACCGAGTAGGAAATGTGGCATATAGACTCGCATTACCTCCAAGTATGTCACGTGTTCATAATGTTTTTCATATATCTGTGTTACGTAAATATGTGAAAGACCCGAACCACGTTATTGAGTTAGAACCGGACGAGATAGCCGAAGACTTAACGTACAAAGAGGTACCGATCAAGATCTTGGATAGGAAAGAGCATGTCCTAAGCACAAAGGTCATACCACAAGTCAAAGTTTTGTGGAGGAACCATGCTATAGAGGAAATGACCTGGGAGTTGAAAACGGAAATGAAAGCGAGGTATCTTCACCATTTCGAAACACCAGGTACGTACGTCAATTTCGAGGACAAAATTTCATAAGGAGGGGAGGTTGTAAGACCCCAACTTATTATTAAATAAAATCAAATTTCCTCTATTTATTATTTTGAAATAGTAAGGGTTGATTTGATTAATGTGGTTAGTTATGGGTAAAATGCGCAAATATTTTAAATATACAAGTGGTTATAAAATATTCATTTTTATCAGAGAATATTCGTTTGGTCATGGAATATTCTTACTATCGGAGAATGTTCGTACGACGGCGCAGCCTTATGTGGGCCCCATAACGAAAAGTGATTGGATGAAGAAAACGACAAGTATAAGTTGTTTATAAATAATGGCGTAGTTGTTACCGTTAATACTGTTAAAATACTCGGTGGTTAAAACACAGTAGCACAATGTATTGCACCAATTATTGATTCTAGTGTAGGAAGGCATTACTCAATAATTGTTACAGTAGTTACTGTTCAATATTTTATTTTATTGATTCAATAATTGCTACATTGATATTTTATATTATTGTTGTTTCAATAATTGTCACTACGCAGTATTTTCATTATTAGATCAATAATTCATATTATTTGAATAATATTATTAGATAGCATTATTGGCAATGTCTAGAAAGTTCTGTCTAAGGAGAGGTTTGGTCACCTAATTGTGCGCCAGTAAGGAGAAATCCTTATTGGAAAGCCTCCTCTTTCCTAGGAACTGCCTGGTTGTCAGTATTGTGATTCTGTAATATTATTTGTGAATAATTAATTATTGATTTATATGATAAGGAAAATATTCATTTTATGTGGATATAGATGAAGAAAATTTTTAATGTGACAATTTTTGAAAATTGATATTTTATCCTTTTCGATAAAATAATTCATTTAAATATATTATTATATTTTAATAATATAATAATGGTGATATTTTTACAATGAATGTGGGATATATGACTAAATGAGGAGGAAGAGTATTTTTGTTGCAATAAATATTTAAAACATGTTTTTCATGTTTGTGGACCCCATTTCTTGACTGAAATTTGATTATAGCCTGTAAAATCGTCCGTTTATGGATTTCGGTCAATTTCTGTTTGGAATTTGGAAAAACTTTCTTCTGCAAAGTTGTAGAGAATGAAATTTCCTATAGAAAGGACATGAGGTTTGAATTTTTTAGATTAAAGAGCTATTTATTGTGAATTATTGAAGTTTCGGATTAATTGATTTTGATTTTTTTGGAGTTTTAAATGATTTATGTGAGAAAAACATTTTTTCAGAGGTGCGCTACATGTGTGGCTGATGTTTGGCTCAATTAGTGTGCATAGAAAGTTGTGGAAAAATAATATTAATATTTATTAAATTTTCTGCTTTGGTGTTCTAAGCAATTTCCTATAAATAGGGTGCTTAGGTTAGAATTGAAAATCACACCAGAAACTAAAGTTTTCTCTCCCTTTCTCTCTCTATATTATCGAGCGTATTCTTGTGAGTATTTTGATACTTTGAGTGTTGCTATACGGTGCAAGTTCCTTCAGCACTATATCCGGTATTCCAGCTAGAAGTACAGTCTTTTCAAGGTAAGGGATATTATTTTTTTTAAAATGATATTATTTCTTCTAATATCATTATACCGGATTATTGGTAAAAATTTTCTTGTAAAATTCTTGTCTTTTAGTGTCAGGATTACTATTCACGTATACGACACTATTCACGTATACGACACTATTCACGAATACGGCACTATTCACAGAAAAATTAAATTTTCATTTTTTGACCAAAATATCTATTATGGATACTAGCTTTGATTGTATCCATGTTTTGATCATTCTTGAATTTTACTTCACTATGAGTATTTATGAAGTATTTTTGAACTTGGATTGTTTAAAGTACGAATCCTTAGTATTTGTTCTTTTGTTTCACTGGATTCGTTTTCTTTAAAATATTTTTCATCATCCTCAGTCCTAAATGATGATATTACTGAATATCTTTGGCCTGTAGTGCAAAGATGGTTGATTTTCTTATGAATATCTTTGGCCCGTAGTGCAAAGATGAACAGGTGTTGAGATGAACATGACCAACTAATGAATATCTTTAGCCTGTAGTGCAAAGATGAATATTTGATTCAAGATGTATATTGATTGATGTTACAGGGATAAAATATTGATGATGGACTTTTAAATTCATAGATAATAGTAGATTTCTTTATTAATGTAACTCTTCTATGAATTATTATTTATTTCGCTATGCGAATATTGATCCGAAACTTGTTGTTTATTGTATTTTATCGATTTTTTCCTGTTGAAGACTAACGATAATTTGTTCTATATTATCTTGGTCATAATATTCTTTCTTTGGGCTAGTTGAGCTCACCCTTTTTCTTTTGTTCCATTTTTCTTCTCGGGAGGGCGAGAATGTAGCGAGTTCTAGTCTGGGTGTGGAATGATGATTCTAGAAAGTTGTTTTAGTAGTCCTCACCATTTTTGTAAAATAATGTACCAATAATTGTAATGAGGACTTATTTGGGTGTGAATATTGTCTAGATGACAATATTTGTATTTAAACTCACAGTTTTCATGTTGTATTAATAAAGTTGTAGTTGTTTCTGTACCATGTTATTGACGACTCAAAATGGGTGATGTATACCTATTTTGGGGGCGTCACAAGTAATGTGTAAAAAAGTAAGCAATTATTGCTATCTACAGGGCAGAGGGAGTTTCTGCCCTTTTTACCCTTATCGACAAAAGCAAGGAGTGCTGCTCTAATTGTCAAGGGTGAAATCCTGATGGACGGCAGTGATGAAGGGGATATTGTCATCCTCCTTCTCCCGAATGATGACCATAATGTCTGGATAATCATCGTCTGAAGTGTATCTATTTGTGTGCTCATCATAGAAAATGATGCGTAGGTGAGACAATCTCCTGGCAATGTCTTGTTTACGTCTCTGTTCCCTTTCTTCCACTTCGGGATGAGGAATTAAGACATCTTTTGCTTTGACCGATATTGGTTTGGGAAATAACATAGTCATCACATGGGCAGGCACCTTTATCGGAGACCGTACAGGCTCAGGATCTGTAGGTGGAGATAATCGTCGTGTGGCTGAAGATGAAGGAATAGCCTAGTCCGGTTGTCCTTGTTTGACTGGGAACTTGTATTGGGCGCTGGATGCCCTGATGATCTTTGCCCAACCCTTGTCCAGGTTGATGACCCAATGATATCATCGCTTGAGTTGCCGACATTACTTCGGCAGAAATCTTTGGTATGAGGGGTGATGCCCCAATGGGATGGTAATGAGTGTTGCTCACCTCCAAGGCATGGAAACTGACCAACTCAACTTTTGTATTGAAGCTGAGGAATGGTATGTCACCTTGTCCAGGACATTCCGGCTCAGCATTAACAGTGATTAGGCTATTGTTAATAATGTATTTAAGTTGCTGATGAAGGGTGAAAGGGACAGCTCCAGCTATATGAATCCACGGTCTTCCCAACAGTAGGTTATATCCTGTAGCTATTTTGAGCACGTGAAATGATACACTGAATGTATGTGGACCAATCTCCACTAGCAGTTCAATCTCTCCGACGGCATTTCGTCGGGATCCATCAAAAGCTTTAATAACCGTATGGCTGTTTCAGATCCTTTTGAGATTGACATTCATCTTCTACAAGGTGGAGTAAAGGCAGATATTCAAAGATAACCCACCATCTATCAAAACTCCTCCCACCATATATCCGGAGGACAGAACCGCTTTATGCAACGGTTTGCAATGGCCAGTCCCTTCGGGAGGTATGTCGTCATCAGTGAAAGATATCACATTGTTGTTAAAAATGTGATCAACCAGATGCTGGAATTTTTTAACATCCACTGATTTCGGCAAATGGGCTTCTTCCAAAACCTTCAGCAAGACTTTTCGATGATCTTCGGAAGAGAAAACCAAGTCCAGTATAGAAATTTGTTGTGGAGCTTCTCTCAAGCATAAAACCACCTTGGCTTCATTATGGTCCATAGTACGGTGGAATTCTTCAATCTTCTCCATTGGAAATTTCCCCTTTAATTTGACGGTAGGCTTCATCACCCGTTGGGGAAGATACAGTGGATTCTCTTTCAACACCATAACAGTTATATGTGATGTGGATCCTTCAGCCTCTCCATAATTCCATGGCACTTTGTGTAGGCTGACAACAGGATAATGTGGTCTGTATGGGAGAATGATTGGCTTTGGTGTAGCCACTTTCAATGGGTTATCAACAACTTTGAGTTGAATTGCTTTTATGGTGAGTGGTCTAGTAGCTAAATCATCCTCATCGGATATAAATGCTACGACGTCCTTCCATTTTGTAGGACATGTGTTCCCACTCTCGAGTAACAAAGTGTCATCATCTGCCATTCCATTAGGATTAAACCATCTTGAACGGGGATTGAGTGGAGGTAGAAGGGATGTAATTCTTCCTTCATTGATCAGCATCTGAAATATTTCCTCCATTGGTTGGCCAAGGTATGTAAATTCCCTTCTATTGGAAAAATCCCAACGGGCTTTGGCACTTACTCTTTTTGCAATTTTATCCTCCAGTGTTTCATTTTTTGGAGATGATGATGGAGTATTCATAACAAAAAGAAGGAGAATAGCATGCTCCTGACTGACTAATTGACGTGTGACTTGGTGCTGATGGATCACCAGTTCTGCCAATTGCTCAACTTGTTTATAAAGAGCTTTCATCTTTCATTCCATCACAAACTGGAACTGTGCCTAATCCCATTTGTCAACACCGTCCTTGCTGGTCTGGGAAGATTCTCCACCATAATTGGAACTCTGCCCACTGCTCCAATTAATCATATTGACCTCTTCTTCTTTGTGCTGAGGAAGAGGGTTGTCTTGCACATGAGGTTGGTCGAGTTTAGTCACCACAATCTCAACGTTTTCGATCAAATCCTGGATCTTATGTTTCAAGGCCCAGAAATCCTGAGTATCATGTCCTGGTGCTCCGGCATGATAAGCACAATTCCGGTTAGCATTGAAACCCTTCCCATTCGGGTTGGCTGGTGGAAGAAGATGGGTAATTTTCTTCTGAGTTATCAGAAGATTGAGAATGTTCTCGAGTGAGTCCCCTAAGGGTGTGAACACTTGATTGCGTTAGACTTCTCCACTCTTTGGCACTAGAGTGTTTGAAGATTATGCTTGAAAAGGGGAGTAGTTTCTCCGCTGAATAGGCATGTTCTGACAGGCTTTTTGTCCTTGTAATATCAAGGAAACATCCTCCTCTTTCTTTTTATGGACCCTTCGGGGGTTGTTTCCATAAGTGTCGAACTGGAAGTGTTTAGCAACAGCTTTAAGAGTGGCAAGGTCTTGAATCTTTCCTGATTTTAACCCCATCTCAGCCATCTCTCCATGTTTGATCATTTCAGAAAATGGCTTACCAATGCCAACTAAAACTCTCTCGTAGAAGGGAGCTTCTTGTATGTCTATGAAGGTCATTACCATCTCAAACTCAGTCATAGAAGGAATAACTTGAGCAGCAAGGCGCCACCACCTTTGAGCATACTCTGTAAAAGACTCATTGGCTTGCTTCTTGACTTTGGTAATTTGGTACCGGTTTGGAGCTATCTAAGACTGGAAGCTGTAATGAGTGAGGAAGGCATGAGCTAGCTCCTCCCAGCTATGTATCTTAGAATTGTCTAATCTGGTATATCACGATCGAGCTTCTCCAGTTAGACTCTTTTGGAACAGCTACATTCTGAGATTCTCATCCTCGGTATAAGATCCGAGTTCTCCAATAAATACCTTCAAATGTGTGTAAGGATCCCCTAACCCATCATACTTTTCAAATTCAGGAGTTTTGAACTTCTCTAGATAATGAACACCAGGGAATATACAAAGGTCAACATATAAAACAATCCCATGTGCGCCAATCCCTTTAATAGATCGAATAGTCTCCTCTATTTGAAGGACCATTTTCCTGATATCACCGGTGTCTGGATCTTCTTTGAGATGGGTGTTTTCAGGGATTTTATTGGTTTTGTCCAACTAAGACTCAGGTATGTGAGGTTCTTTGTCTGAACCTTGAGTTCCTCCATGTGTAGAAGATTCTATATGTACGGGTATTCATGAACCCTGAGTAGACTGGTGTAGTTGTTTAAGAAGAACAGCCAAATCTGTAATTTATTTACTTAATCTGTCAAACTCCTCATGAGAGACAGGAGTAGGATTAGATTGGTCTGATGAAGACATAATTGGTTGTAGGCTCGTGGCCTTTTTGGACTTTGAACGGGTAACAGGCCCAATTATTTCTCTACAAAAACTTACATAGTTTAGTCTCAGGGAATGAATAAATCTTTACATGCTATCATAATGTGTCTATTTTAGGAGTATTATCCTGCAAAAATGGATGTTAGCTGTTTGTAATATAGGATAGCATGTCAGGCTTTAAATATGCATGTACACATATTTCTTCATATTTCCCATTACATTGAGATTGATATGGAATGAAATTACAAGTAATTGAAATGGGAAAGTATGAAGAGACTTCCCCAAATTCGGGTATCTTCAAACTTGGAGGAACATATATGGTGCTCCACTTGTACTAATATCCATACAATCATTCCATTGAAATACAACAAAATGAATGTAATTACTATCTTCTTATTACAATCAAGTATAATCCTTCCCGAGGTTCATAAACCGGTTACATCGTTTCGTTGTTCATAATGTATAATACATAAAAACTTACTAATCTATTACCTGATGGCTAAGCATCCATCTTAGCTTTTTGCCCTTATCTCTCTTAGCATTCTCGGGGCGTTCATCCTTAGCTTCGCGATTATATAATTCACGCAAAAGTGAGCATGGCATAAACCTACTCGACAAGTTTAATAAAGGATAACGATAATACCACATTAAGTGAATTATATAACAATTCCTACATAAGCTGAACAATAGTTATGAAGTATCATGAAACAATAATACTTTAACGATTCATAACATCAATTCCCAAAATAGAATAGATTAGGAATTACGAGCCGGTTGATAGACCATGAGCGATAACTTTCGGTTTTCATACTTGAAAAGGATTTCCACGACACTAAAATTTGTTTACATCCGCATTACTTACGAGCACTTCTAGGTGATCAGCCTATTGTACTCTATGTTGATCAACACTCATTCATTAAATGTATTTACGTTTAATATTTTTGGCAAACTCGCGTGCCCATCGAATAATCGATGAAAAATACTTTTGTTTGTTCATAGACAAACCTTACCTTCACGTCCGTACCAATTACTTGGCATAGGATAGCGTTAACATTTCTATATAGAAAGATATGAATCATAATCAATCTATATCTTACGAATAGTCTAGCCGAGTTAAAATCTGGCATCGACCCTTTCTTTAAAACCAATCGTGCAATTCAGTTCAATGAATCACATAAAACTTGGCTAACTTGGAAGTTAGACAAGCGTTAAGAAAAACTTGCCTTTTCGCGTCTTCAAATAACTTAATCGGTGACCCACATCCTTTCGAGAATCTACATGATATATTCACATAGCACACTTATAATTAGCTAACAAATAAATGTTCATTTGTTTTACCAACTTCTTTCTCTTCTATGTCTTAGTTAACTTAATATTAATAATAAAGTCAACTCGACTTATTACCCTTAAATCTCGGCTCATTACTCAACTAGCGTTATTAACTTGGGACTCGAACATTGTTGATAAAGTACCAACTTCGTTCATCATTCATAACTTATTAACATGCATTCAATTCCTAAGTTCAATACCATATACTCTAGTATAGGTAGTATAGGAATAGTTTTAATACACTTATGAAGTGTACAAACATTACTCCCTTAGGTCTCCGAACAATTGAAGTTCAAAACCTAAGTCACTATCCAAAGCCTTGCACTTTCATTTTGCTGTGCCCGCCTCTATAATCTTAGGCTAGGCTGCGCTGCGGCGCCCGATTAGCGATGGCTAACTTCGGTCTCGTGTTGCGGCCCGAGACTCTGTAAAATAATGGTGCTGCTGGCACCATTTAGCGATGGCCAATATTCTTTGTGTGGCGGCGCTTTGATGTGACATTTTACACTACGTCTGCAGCGTATGGCGCCTGGACCTCGATACTGAAATTTCAACAGTTTTGAAAAATTTTGTGAAATTCCCGGGGTCATAACTTCTTCGTTATAAGCCCAATTTGGTCCGTTCAAAAGCCTACACGTCATAAATGACGTACTCTATGTGTTCATATAAGAATTTGACACTTTCGAATCCAATAACTAAAAATTCACTATTGAGTTCAATTTCTAAACGTTCGTAAACGTTAATGAGCGTTCAATGCTCATTTTCTTCGTTTTAAGTCGAAATCCGACGATTCTCGAACCCACAACTCTTAATTACCCTATCTCACGTGTTGACATTGAAAAACAACGTTTTCAAGTCTCACGACAACTTTTGACCTCCATCCAAATTTTCAACGTTTTTCGACGTTTAACGTCTAATTAAAGTGAAATTACGCATAACTTCGTTACTAATGTTCTCTAAGCCAAATCTCATGGAATACTCCATGGATTTCATATCTACATCTAACCAAGCAAGATGCATATATTAACGTATTGATGGAGTTCAATCGTTTATAAACAATCGATCTCAACAAACAATATTTTCATGGTTTGAAACTATATGAACCTTATGATTCTTATGATCTCATGACTTATAGAGATTGAATCTATGGTAAGTCATCTTTAATCCACTATACAAGACATATACCACCCATTTTATGATCCTCCAAGATAAAAAAAATCAAAAGAGATGGAAATGAAAGATAAGGATTATTACCTCAAGAACTCTTATGAAATCTCTTGAAAACTCTAAGTCAAAGCTTCCAAAGTGTATGATTTGTGTAGTCTAGCTCTCTTTCTCTCTCAAATAATCTAAGTTGGGCAATTGAAAAACTCACAAATGAACCAACCTAGCTTCTTATTTATAGGAAAATAGAATGGAGGGCATAATAGGCATTACACACAAACCTCCTTACTATTAACTCTTGGTCACCAATTAAATGCTTGGTGACCAAGCCTTATTCTTGGCTTGCACACCAAGGTGGCTGGCCACCCTTGCCATGGGTCATCCCATGGGTTTTACCCATTCGGTGACCCACCGGTTCGATCCACGGTTCGGTTTTCATGAATTGGGCTTAACTAAATTAACATTGGGCCTTGACTTGGCTTAACCCATTAATCCCTTGGGCTTGCTCATTCAAATAATTGGGCTAATTATAAACCAACTCAAATGAATTAACATTAAGACTTAACTTAATTCTATAATACGAATCGTATTCTATACATATAATTCGCGTATTCTATCCGTATACTACTCGTACAATAATCATATTGTACTTCGTATTTACTCGTCGTATTATACATAGATACTAAATAGTACCATAATTGTATAACACTCGCTTTAACTATAACGCAATTCTTCTACGCATTTCATTTCCTTCTCGAAAATCAATATACTCAACCCTTAGGTTTTTAAGTCCATGAGCAAAAACTCCATTTTGCCATAAATGAAATATTATCAGATATTTCATCTTATCTCGATATTCTATCATTATGCGTTTCTCAGAATTTCAAAATAATTCCCCGAACAGAAATGGATGAATAGTGTTTTTACAGAAATTTCTCAGAAAACAAATATTTTTCTCTTGGAAATTCCAAACAATTAATTCTAGCACGTAGTCAGATTACTAACCATATAAGCACATTCTAGGTCACAGAACGACCTTCACATAGCTTACTCACATAATAACTCAATTAAATTCATTTAATTCACATAATCAAATAAAAATTTAATTGTCATAAAAATCAATTTTCTCGGGCGTTACATTCTCTCCCCTTATAAGGATTACATCCCCAATCTTAGCTTATAATTACATAAACAAATGAGGAAAATCTTCCTTCATTTTACTCTCGAGCTCCCACGTTGCTTCTTGACATTGTGGTTTCTCCATAACACCTTCTTGAAGGTATGACCTTATTTCTTAAAACTTGTTCCTTCCTATCAATAATTTGAATTAGAAGTTCCTCGTAGGACAAGTCTTTCTCTATCTGAATAGATTCATACTCTATTACGTGTTTATAGTCCGGTTTATAAGGGCCTTGACAACGACACATGAAACACATTATGAATGCGTTCCATTTACGGAGGTAAGGCTACTTCATAAGCCACCTCTCTCTACTCTTCTTAAAATCTCAAAAGGTCCTACAAACCTTGGACTTAACTTCCCTTTCTTTCCAAAATGTATCTTCCCTTCCAAGGCGATACTTTCGGAAAAACAAAAGATCTACATCAAATTCTCTCTTTTCTCTGTGAGGATCTGCATACTTCTTACTTTATCTTGACGACAACTAATCGAGTCGTATTAACTTCACCATGTCCGTCGTCTGCTTTGTACCATCTCGGGTCCCAACATCCGAGCGTTCACCCACCTCATCCCAACATAATGGAGTTCGGCACTTCCTTCCATACAACGCTTACTAACCGTGGCGGCATGCCTATACTAAGCGTGAAAACTATTGTTGTACAAAAATTCCACCAATGGTAGATATTCGTCCCAACTCCTTTGAAATCCATAACATGAGATCTTAACATATCTTCTAGCGTTTGAATTGTCCTTTCACTCTCTCGACCATCCGTCGAGGATGATCGTCGTACTCAATCTTAAGCTGCGTTCCCATTTGCTCTTGCAAACTCCTCCAAAAGTTCGATGTGAATCATGGATCACGATCGACCTGATCGAAACAGGTACTCCATGCCTAGAAATAATTTCCTTGACATACAGCTTAGCTAACTGATCTAGGTTATACCTAACTCCTATTGGTAGAAAATGAGCCGATTTCGTCAATCGATCCACTATCACCCAAATAGCATCGTATCCTTTTCTTGTTGTTAGAAGTCACACCACAAAGTCCATTGTGATGTGCTCCCACTTCCACTCTGGGATTTCTAACGGTTGCAACAACCCTCTAGGTCGTTGGTGTTCAGCCTTAACTTTTTGACAAGTTAAGCACCTACTAACGTATTCTGTTATCTCCCTCTTCATGTTCGGCCACCAAAAGTTCTGACAAAGGTCTTGATACATCTTCGTACTACCGGGATGTATCGAGTACCTCGAACTATGAGCCTCCATCATTATTTCCTCCTTTAATTTGGGATCATTTGGATCCCAAATTTTACCTTCAAAATGAAGTAATCCCTCCTTATCGAGGTTATATTTAACCTTCTCTTCATCTTCTACCCTCTTCTTCATCTGCTTGCATTCCTCGTAGCTCGATTGTACTCCCCTAACGGTTGGGTTTCCATGGAAAATAACATTTCCACCGCCTCCTCCAGTAACTTAACTTCTAATTCCATGTTTGTCATCGTTGTTATCAACTCATTCTGAGTTGTTAACATTGACAGTTTCTCTTTACCCTTCCTACTTAGCCCATCGGCTACTACATTTTCCTTCCCCGGATGATATAAAATATCATAGTCATAATCTTTTATCAGCTCTAACCACCATCTCTGTCTCATGTTCAACTCCTTCTGTGTGAAGATATATTTCAGACTTTTGTGGTCCGTGTATATTTCACACTTCTCACCATATAGATAATGCCTCCATATCTTCAAGGCAAAAACCACCGCTGCCAATTCCAGATCGTGAGTAGGATAGACCTTCTCATAATCCTTCAATTGATGTGGCGCATCTGTGCAATGACTTTGCCATCTTTGCGTGAGCCACGCAACCCGATCCTTTATCTGAAGCGTCGCTATACACTACAAAATTCCACATATCGTCGGGTAAAGACAATCTGGTGCCTCATAACCTCTTTTTCAACTCCACGAAAATTGTTCTCACATTTTTAGGTCCACACATATTCTTCAGACTTTCTTGTCAGGTTTGTCAGCGGAGTAGCTATTTTAGAAAAGTCCGGAATGAACCTTCTATAGTATCCCGCTAACCCAAGAAAACTCTAAACCTCAGTTGGCATTTTTGGTTGCTCCCACTCATTAACTGCTTCTACTTTTGTCGGATCTATGGAAATACCATCCTTATCAATAACATGACCTAGAAACTGCACTCTCTCAAGCCAAAATTCATACTTTGTGAATTTAGCATACAACTTCTCCTTCCTTAGTGTTTCCCAACACTATCCTTAAATATTTTGCATGATCTTACGGCGTCTTTGAATAGACTAGAATATCATCAATGAACACTCTGATGAACTTGTCCAAATATTGTTTGAACACTCTGTTCATCATATCCATAAATGCGGTTGGCGCATTAGTCGACCCAAACGACATTACGAAACTTCGTAATGACCATAACGAGTTACGAGCGCAAATCTTAGGTACATCCTCCTTCCTCACCTTTAGCGATGATACCCGATGCGCAAATCTATCTTAGAAAAATACTTTTGCCCTTTCAAGTGATCAAATAGATCATCGATCACTGAGCAGCGGGTATTTATTCTTAATCGTCAACTTATTCGACTCTCGATAGTCGATACAAAGTCTTAATGACCCATCCTTTTTCTTGACAAACAACAGGGTGCTCCCCAAGGAGACACACTCGGTTGAATGTACTTTCTATCTAATAGTTCTTGCAATTGAACCATTAACTCCTTCATCTCAAGCTGGCGCCATCCGATATGGTGCCCTTGAAAGCTGAGTGTCGTTCCGTAGCGGATCAATTACAAACTCAACCTCCTGTCGGGTGGAATGCCCGGTAACTCCTCAGGAAATACATCCATGAACTCTTGCACTATAGGTATCGGTCCAAGGATGTTCCCACTCTTTGGGTATCCACAACATGGCACAGAGATAACCTACACCCCTTTCTCAACATTTTCCTAGCTTGTGTCATCGACGAACAACAAGAGCGTCTCGGTGATTTACTACTGAAAAACACTACCTTGGTTTTCTTAGAAAGCGAAGGTTTACACTTTTCTATGGCAATCTATTATCGCCTTATGGTTAACCAACCAATCCATACCAAAATTACATCAATTCTTTTAACCTTATCGGTACCAAATCTCTGAATAACTTATTCCCTCTAATTTCTACGCAACAATCCTTATACAAATGTTCAATAGGGATTATCTCTTCATTTTCTACCTTAACGTCTAAAGGTATTGGTAACTTCTCAGGGATTAAACCTAATCGCTTAGCAAATTCACATGCTATAAAAGAACAAGTAGCTTTTAGAGTCAAATAGCACATAAGCATTTATCTTATTGGCCAAGGAATGATACTGCTACCACATCCGTTGATGCAACCGCATCTTGGGCGGTCATATTAAACGTCTGAGCTGAGGTCTACCCAGATGATGGTGTTGGTCGATGTGGCTAACTTACCACTACGAGAACCCTTATTTCCCTCTAAACCCTTCTTGGGCAATTTCTTGCCATGTGGTCCAATGACCCACAGACAAAACACCCACAGTTCTTGGGGTTAGAGACGGTTTCTTCTTAGGGTTAGGGGGCGGTTGGGTGACAAATGCCCCTCACCCACATTATGCTAGCTTTTTTCCCTTTAAAGAGACTCATATGTATGTCTTTTAGCATGTCTTACATGCTTACATTCTCCGCTTGGGCTCTCCTTGCTTTACCCAGTATTCCCGGGGTTAAAACTCTTCCTCTTTGGCAAGTTGCAGCTTCCAACTTCAAAACTTGATATACTCACTCCCTCTAACTTACTCTTGTTTTTAGATTCTTTGTGAATGCTTGACAATGCCTCACCACCACCTTCAGCTATATCGCCTTTTCTAGAATGGTCCGTAGGAAGCACTCTGAAAAACCGATATTCTACTATAGAGCCAGGGTTTCAAGCCCTGCTCAAACCTGCGTGCCTTCCTCTCCTCTGTATCCACCTGGTGTGGAGCAAATCTCGCCAATTCATTGAACTTGGCGGCATCTTTGAGGAAGCTGTCATATCCCTTAGTTCTAGTTCTAGAACTTAATCTCCATCCTACCCTGCATGCTAGTAGGGAAATAGTTTTCGAAGAAGACCTTCTTAAATTGTTCCCATGTAACAGCTTCGGTCCTAGCCCCACCCTGGTGAGCCTCCCACCAGTAGTTGGCTTCCCCCTTCATCATGTAAGTCGCAAAAGAATTCTTTTGCGCCTCACCTAAGTTTGTTATCACAAACGCCTTTTCAATCTCTTTCACCCATGTTTGGGCCTCTAAAGGGTCCATCATTCCTCAGAACTCAGGAGGACCCACACTCTTAAATTTCTTAAAGGTAGTTGTTCTTGCTACCCTAGGAGCTACAGAATCCCTTCCCACTTGGTTAAATCACGGTAGTTAATAAATTAACGAACTCTTGCATAGGGTTATTAGGACCCCCTGATTCTCATTATAAGACTCGGCCTCTTGGTTACGTTGTCTCCTTCTTGGCGGCATAATTCTGATTAAATAAATAAAGTTTTGTTATTATCTATTTAACTACTTGGTTATCATTCTCAAACAACAACAACCACTCATACCACAACAAGCACATTAAATAAAAACTTCATTATATTAATATGCTTTCATAGTCAAAACTATTTACATCATATTTTTTTAGCCAAAAAGCTATTACATACTATCCTGCGATTGCCTTCAACAAAAATTGGGATTTACAAAAAGAATACCCTTTAATTATACAAAAGAGGGCTTTACGTCACTACTATATACAAAAAGATCTAATGGTCTACTAACACTGTCGAACGGCATTCTTATATTTCTGATTTGCCAGAATCGACACTATATCTCGACTTATGGTATGCCAAGTCTGCCCGAACTCGATGGAATAACAAGCAATTTTTAGCTTGAAATCCTCATGGGCACATTCGTGGATGTATGACATCCTAGCTATTTTTTGGTCTTTCTCAACCAGTTTCTTTCGAAGCTCTACGGCCTCTTCCTTATAGTCACGTGCTTTATCTGTCATAAGCACTTTCTCATCGTGCTCTGACTCAAAGTCTGCCTCTGCAGATTCCTTCACCTCATAAAGGGCGGTTATTTCTTCGTTCTGTGTCTGCACTACAGTGCGCAGATGTACATTCCTATCCAACACAGCCAAATACAATGATCGCATTGCATCCGGAGGTGTTGGCTCTTGAGTAGGTACCACCGTATTAATCGATTTTACCTCCATCTCCTCATCCACGTCAAGTATCTCATTAAGATATGATGTTAACCCCATCATCTCCTCAGAGTATTCCTCCTCAGAGATGTACTCCTCAATGTCTGAGTCCTCTAGTACAACTAACGGTACCTCCGCCACTGGCATTGGTATAATTTCAACTTGGTTCACTGACTCTTCACTCACAACGTGAATGTCTCTATACATCATACTATCGATCGACATCTACAATAGCACATAACAAGTTGATTAGTACATAATACATAATAGTATAAACACAAATCACATTTAATTTATTTAAGGTTACTTTTCATCTTTTAAATCTTTCGATACTTAGTTATCTCAATAATTTATAATTCAATGGACTTAAATTTCATTCTTCGGACTTTACCTTCCTCATGAGGTTATTAACCCAAGGTTTTCCCCCACTTAAGTTTTATAACCTAAGGCTTTGATACCAGCCTGTGACGCCCCCAAATTTGGTTATCTTCCAACCCGACATATGGTGCTCCACTGTACTAATATCCATACAATCATTCCATTGAAATACAACAAAATGAATGTAATTACTATCTTCTTATTACAATCAAAGTATAATCCTTCCCAGGTTCATAAATCGGTTACATCGTTCGTTGTTCATAATGTATAATACATAAAAACTTACTAATCTATTACACAATGGCTAAGCATCCATCTTAGCTTTGCCCTTATCTCTCTTAGCATTCTCAGGACGTTCATCCTTAATTTGCGGTTATATAATTCACGCAAGAAGTGAGCATGATAACTTCGACAAGTTTAATAAAGGATAATAGTAATACCACATTAAATGAATTATATAACAATTTCTACATAACTGAACAATAGTTATGAAGTATCATGAAACAATAATACTTTAACAGTTCATAACATCAATTCCCAAAGTATAGAATAGATTAGGAATTCTGAACCGATTTGATAGACCATGAACAGTAACTTTCAGTTTTCATACTTGAAAAGGATTTCACAGCACTAAGGCTGTTACATCCGCATTACTTACGAGCACTTCTAGGTGATCAGCCTATTGTACTCTATGTTGATCAACACTCATTCATTAAACGTATTTACGTTTAATATTTTTGGCAAACTCGCGTGCCCATCGAATAATCGATGAAAAATACTTTTGTTTGTTCATAGACAAACCTTACCTTCACGTCCGTACCAATTACTTGGCATAGGATAGTGTTAACATTTCTATATAGAAAGATATGAATCATAATCAATCTATATCTTACGAATAGTCTAGCCAAGTTAAAATCTGGCATCGACCCTTTCTTTAAAACCAATCGTGCAATTCAGTTCAATGAATCACATAAAACTTGGCTAACTTGGAAGTTAGACAAGCGTTAAGAAAACTTGCCTTTCAGCGTCTTCAAATAACTTAATCAACTGACCACAGCCTTTATAGAATCTACATGATATATTCACAAAGCACACTGTAATTAGCTAACAAATAAATGTTCACATTGTTTTACCAACTTCTTTCTCTTCTATGTCTTAGTTAACTTAATATTAATAATAAAGTCAACATGACTTATTACCCTTCGTCCCGGCTCATTACTCAACTGACGTTATTAACCGGACTCGAACATTGTTGATAAAGTACCAACTTCGTTCATCATTCATAACCTATTAACATGCATTCCATTCCTAAGTTCAATACCATATACTCTAGTATAGATAGTATAGGAATAGTTTTAATACACTTATGAAGTGTACAAACATTACTCCCTTAGGTCTCCGAACAATTGAAGTTTAAAACCTAAGTCACTATCAAAAAGCCTCACTTTCATGTTTGCTGCCTGACCTCTATAATACTAGGCGGCGGCTGCAAGCTGAGTTAGCGATGGCTTAACTTCGGTCTCTGTATTGCGATGCGAGACTCTGTACAAACAATGGTGACTGTGGTGCCAATTAGCGATGATAGCCAATATTCTTTGTCTTTGGCATTTGCGGTGTGGCATTTTACACTACGTCTAGCGCCGCGACGCCAGACCTCAGTACCATAATTTCAACAGTTTTAAAAAAATTGTGAAATTCCCGGGGTCATAACTTCTTCGTTATAAGCCCGATTTGGTCTGTTCAAAAGCCTACACATCATAAATGACATACTCTACGCGTTCATATAAGAATCTGACACTTTCGAATCCAATAACTCAAAATTCACTATTGAGTTCAATTTCTAAACGTTCGTAAATGTTAATGAGCGTTCAATGCTCGTTTTCTTCGTTTTAAGTCGGAATCTGACGATTCTCGAACCCACAACTCTTAATTACCCTATCTCACGTGTTGACATTGAAAAACAATATTTTCAAGTCTCACGTCAACTTTCGACCTCCAATCCGGAATTTTAACGTTTTCGACGTTTAACGTCTAATTCCGTGAAATTTGCCATAACTTCGTTACTAATGTTCTCTAAGCCAAATCTCATGGAATACTCCATGGATTTCATATCTACATCCTAACCAAGCAAGATGCATATATTAACATATTGATGGAGTTTAATCGTTTATTAACAATCGATCTCAACAATCAATAATTTCATGGTTTGAAATTATATCGAACCTTATGATTCATATCTCATGACTTATAGAGATTAAATCTATGGTAAGTCATCTTTAATCCACTATACAAGACATATACTACCCATTTTATGATCCTCCAAGATAAAAGAAAATCAAAAGAGATGGAAATGAAAGATAAGGATTATTACCTCAAGAACTCTTATGAAATCTCTTGAAAACTCTAAGTCAAAGCTTCCAAAGTATATGATTTGTGTAGTCTAGCTCTCTTTCTCTCTCAAATAATCTAAGTTGGGCAATTGAAAAACTCACAAATGAACCAACCTAGCTTCTTATTTATAGGAAAATAGAATGGAGGGCATAATAGGCATTACACACAAACCTCCTTACTATTCACTCTTGGTCACCAAGTAAAATGCTTGGTGACCAAGACTTATTCTTGGCTTGCACACCAAGGTGGCCGGCCCACCCTTGCCATGGGTCATCCCATGGGTTGCCCCATGGGTTTTACCCATTCGGTGACCCACCGGTTCGATCCACGGTTCATTTCATGAATTGGGCTTAACTAAATTAACATTGGGCCTTGACTTGGCTTAACCCATTAATCCATTGGGCTTGCTCATTCAAATAATTGGGCTAATTATAAACCAACTCAAATGAATTAACATTAAGACTTAACTTAATTCTATAATACGAATCGTATTCTATACATACAATTCACGTATTCTATCCGTATACTACTCGTACAATAATCATATTGTACTTCGTATTTACTCGTCGTATTATACATAGATACTAAATAGTACCATAATTGTATAACACTCGTTTTAACTATAACGCAATTCTTCTACGCATTTCATTTCTTTCTCGGAAATCAATATACTCAACCCTTAGGTTTTAAGTCCGCAGGCAAAAACTCTGTTTGCCATAAATGAAATATTATCAGATATTTCATCTTATCTCGATATTCTATCATTACGCATTTTTCAGAATTTCAAAATAATTCCACGAATAGAAACGGGTGAATAGTGTTTTTACGGAAATTTCTCGGAAAACAAATATTTTCATCTTGGAAATTCCAAAACAATTAATTCTAGCACGTAGCCAGATTACTAACCATATTAGCACATTCTAGGTCATAGAACGACCTTCACATAGCTTACTCACATAATAAATCAATTAAATTTATTTAATTCACATAATCAAATAAAAATTTAATTGTCATAAAAATCAGATTTTCTCGGGCGTTACAGCATCTATATACAAAGGGTTTGAATTTGTGTAAATATTCAGTTTTAAAAAAGATATAGCAGTGATGTTTTGTAAAAGAGGTTTTTCAAACCCTTATGCTCAATAGTAATTGATGCCTTTGATACTTCCATTTTATTAAGTGCTCGACTTGATTGCTTTTATTTTTGAGATGCGAAGCATCTTCGAGAAAATAATGTACAAAGCAGTGCCGAATTCCTTATGGGTATGAGAGCCATCCAAGGAAATTCAAAAATCGTGAATAATTTATAAGCTGGTTACAGCCAAAAATGTCCATCACGGGAACCAAATCTAGATTCAGAAGACTGAATCTGTGATCACATGATTCCTAGGCTCACATGATGCCACAGTTTATATGAAAACTGTAAGCAGTTATATATATAAAAGCTGTAAATATATATATTCAAACGATCGACAACCACGAAGTAAACTTCATGGGAGATTGGAAATGTAAACATATAAAAGCGGTAAATATATGTATAAAGACATGATCAACCACTACGAAGCACCTCCATGGGGGATCAAAAATTTAAATAAAGTAGTAAAAATGGTCAAATGCCATGAAGTAAACTCCAGGCGGGACTAAATATAAATAAAGAAGTAAAAGACGATCAACCGCCATGAACTAAACTCCAGGCGGGACTAAATGTAAAGAAAGCAGTAAAAGCCCACGAAGTAAACTCCAGGCCTGACAGAAATATATATATATATATATATATATATATATATATATATATAAGCGGTAAACACACCGGATATATATTGATCCAAGCTCGGTTTATCATGTCAGAGATGTATATATATATATATATATATATATATATATATATATATATATAAAAGCAGTAAATACACCGGATATAAAATCCAGGCTCATCGAACAGAGTTCGACAACTGTTTATATATATAAGTATATATATATATAAAGCAATAAACGTTCTGGAGGTGAGTCCAGGCTCAATCGAGGCATAACTCGATAGTGTTAGTCTATATATATATATATATAATATATACAAAGGAAATAAAAATCCACTAACCGAAGTTCGGGCATACACACACTACACGACTCTCAATGTGAAGAACATTGTGTGCACAGTAGTGGGGAAAGGCTTTAAGAAGTGTAAGAAGGCTTACAGTGGACTACCAAAGAAGACTTCAATAGTTTTAAATGGATGAACACTCAGTTCCCACCACTAAAAATATAGCCAAATATAAGCTCACAAGTGTTTAAAATGAGAAAGCACTCAGTTTATAGTGTGTAAAGAGAAAATTGCATAGGGCTTCCTCGTTGTTTCTCCATTTACAAATGGTCACCCCAAGCCCTCTATTTATAGAGGGGGAGCATAAGTGTACCTACTGGCAACATTGGGTGAACCAATGACTACACGGGGTGCCCTGCTATCTTGGTCCTCACTGTCTCGAAGTATGCATTACACGCACGATACAACGTGATATCCGCTCGAACTTTCAGAACTTCAATCCGGGCATCCGATTGAGGTGTATAAGACCTTTTTCAGAGTGTTGTTGTCGAGAGCTACACAAATGACATGGGATTTGAGGTTGTACAAAGTCAGGAAGAAGGGACCATGCCCTTTGTCTTCAGGCTTCAAATTTTATCCAGTGTGCTGCCTTTGTGTAGTAGTCACTCAGGATTGGAGCTATTTGGTTATTGTAGGACATTGTTGTGTAGGATGTATGTTGAAATGTTGTTGAGATTGCGCAATGTGGGATTGAGGTGGAAAAATGACAATTTTGCCCCTCACCGAGGTTATCTCCGGTTTGGGCTAATTTAGCAGTCGTTGCTCAGGATTATCTCCAAGATTGGAGTGCTACAAGTGCTGAATATCCTCAGGGTTGTCTCTGAGGTGTGCCTGACCTCCCGGGGTTGTCTCCGGTTTTGGACTGAGTGCCTCGGGGTTATCTCTGAGGTTGAAGCTGACTGCAAGGGTTGAAATAAGCATCTCTGGGGTTATCTCCGGAACTGCAACTGCATTCCTCGGGGTTATCTCCGAGGTTGAGGCTGAAATTCCCGATGGTGTTTTCAGGATTAAAATTGAGCATCTCGTGGTTGTCTCCGAGATGGAATTACCTTTTTCCAGTGTTATTTCTGGGATTGAGTTGAGTTGTCCTCCAAGGTTATCTCTGAAAGACGATTCTGCCCTCCTGCAAATGTTAGTAATAGGAATGCAAAATTTCGAGTGTCTACAACTTATATATGATATTTAACAGATCACAAAACCATACATACATATATATACATCAATCCAACGTGACTTTCAATTTACAGAAAATAAAACCACAAAACCAAAACTCAAATTTCTCTTCTTCAACATATTTACACTGATTTTACAATAGATTATACATATATATAACCAACATTTAAACTCTAATTCAACAAGAATTCTAATTCATAGAAAATAGATATTGCAAAGCAAAATTTGAAATTAGGGTAGATTATACCATAATCCTTTATTAGCAAGATGATAACAAGGTTTTCCCCAACACTCCGTCTCTTCCTTCTTGACAAAATCACAGAGAATGAATTCTCTCTTCTCTTAATTTCTCTAACACTCTTGTTTTCTTTAGCCTTAGAAATTATACGCGTAATATAAACTGGCCTCCCTCTCCCCCCACGTACTCTTCAGGTAAGAACCCAAAAAGGTTACGTTAATTAGATTAAGTCAAAGGTCACAAGGTCTTGTTTGGCTACACACTAAAACCCTCCCCTTTTAATTTAATTTTATAACATTTATATCATATAGTTTTACTTGTCACACATTTATTTAATTAATTTAAATAACTTATAATTATAATTATAATTTTCATTATAATTATACTTATACTTAATAAATTATTATATATCTAATTTAATTATTAAATTAGACTAGAACATCATTTTGTTTAATTTGATTATTTTCTTAAATATTAAACAATTCATTTAATTTAATTATTTCATTAAATTAAATCTTTAAATAATAAAATTACCATTTAATCAATTTAGTTAACATACACACTTAAATAAATTATTGCACCATAATATCATTAATTATTTATTTATTTAAATTATTTAAAATATTTATTTAATTCAATAAATATTTAAATTTAATTACAAAATTTCTCGATCGTTACATCCTTCCCTCCTTAAAAGGATTATGTCCCCAGAATCACGACTCGATAAATTTATTCGTTATATTCTTCACTCCTTAATAGGATTCTGTCCCCAGAATCGTTGTACAAGATTAAGCAAATAACTGAGGATAATTTTTTATCATAACATCTTCAAGTTCCCACGTAGCTTCTTCAGCATTGTGGTTTCTCCAGATTACCTTAACAGAAGGTATCACTTTATTCCATAGTACTTGCTCTTTTCTGTCGATAATTTGAATAGGGACTTCTTCATATGATAAGTTTTTCTCAAACTGTAATGGTTCGTATTCTATAACATGCTTATAATCAGACTTATATGGACTTAATACCGAAACATGGAAAATGTAGTGAATATGTCCTAATTCCGGAGGTAAAGCTACCTCGTACGCCACTTCACCAACTTGTCGCAGCACTTCAAAAGGTCCTATAAACCTATGGCTTAGTTTTCCCTTTTTACCAAATCGAATTTTCCCTTTCCAGGGAGACACTTTCAAGAAAACAAAACTACCGACATTGAATTCCCTATTCTGTCGGTGTTGATCGACATATTTCTTCTTTCTATCTTGTGCAGCTATCAATCTTGTCCGAATCGCCTTGATGATCTCGACAGTTTGATGTACCAATTCTGGACCCAATAGCTAATGTTCACTTACCTTGTCCCAGCATAATGGAGTTCTGTATTTCCTGCCGTATAGCGCTTCGAAAGGCGGCATGCCAATACTCGCCTGATAACTATTATTATAAACAAATTCAACCAATAGTAGATGGTCATCCCAATTTCCTTTGAAATCCATAATACATGCTCTGAGCATATCCTCTAGTGTCTGGATGGTTCTCTCACTCTGTCCATCGGTTTGAGGATGATACGTTGTGCTCATTCTCAACTGCGTTCCCAAGCATTCTTGTAGTCGTTTTTAGAAATTTGATGTGAAACGTGGATCTCTGTCTGATACAATGGATACCAGGACACCGTGTCTTATAACAATTTCCTTCACGTACAGTTTTGCCAACCGATCTAGGTTAAATCTAATCTTGATTGGAAAAGAGTGTGCCAACTTCGTCAATTGATCGACAATCACCCAAATGGCGTCACAACCTTGCTGAGTCGTTGGAAGACCTACCACAAAATCCATTGTGATACCACAAAATCCATTGTGATATGTTCCCATTTCAATTCTGGTATCTCCAATGGTTGCAATAATCCATTTGGCCTTTGATGTTCAGCTTTAACTTTCTGACACGTTAAGCATTTCGCCACACACTCAACCACGTCCTTCTTCATATTCGGCCACCAGAAATGATGTCTGAGATCTTGGTACATTTTCGTACTTCTAGGGTGAATCAAATATCGTGAGTTATGGGCCTCATTTAAAATTTCCTCTTTAACTTCCGGTACTGGCGGAACCCAAATTCTCCCTTCGAATCGAAGTAACCATTTTAAATCAACTTTAAATTTGTTTTCCTCACCTTTAGACACTTTTCTTCTTATCTCTTCACAGTTTTCATTCTGAAGTTGTGCATTCTTCACCTTATCTACCATCACTGAGCTGCTCCCCATCTAGAACAATTTTTTGTCTAATTCTGTCGGATATTTAATTTCCAACTCCATCTTAGCCATTTCTGACACTAGCTTTTCCTGAACAGTCAACATCATTAATTTTTCCTATCCCTTTCTACTTAAGGCATCAGCAACAACATTCGCCTTTTCGGTATCATAGAAAATCTCGCAGTCATAGTCTTTTATCAACTCCAACCATCTTCTCTGTCTCATATTCAAATCTTTTTGTGTAAAGATATACTTCAGACTTTTATGGTCTGTATATCTCACACCTTTCTCCATAAAGATAATGTCTCCAAATTTTCAGAGCAAACACCACCGCAGCCAACTCTAAGTCATGAGTCAGATACCTTTTCTCGTAATCTTTCAATTAACGAGATGCATACGTAATAACTTTTCCGTTCTGCATAAGCACACAGCCTAGTCCTTGATGCGATGCGTCACTATACACCACAAAATTCCCCGTATCATCACGCAATGACAACACAGGTGCTGAACTCAACCTCTTCTTTAATTCTCGAAAACTTTCCTCACACTTTTCCCTCCAAACAAACCTAATCTCCTTCCTAGTTAAATTCATCAACGGAGTTGCGATCTTGGAAAATTCTTGAATAAAATGCCTATAATAGCCTACCAATCCCAAGAAACTTCTTACTTTTGACGGTGTCTTCGGCTGATCCCAGTTTATTACAGCTTCCACTTTTGATAGATCTACCAAAATTTTGTCCTTATCAATAACGTGCCCGAGAAACTGTACATGTTCCAACCAAAACTCACATTTTGAGAATTTAGCGTATAACTTCTCTTTTCTTAATGTCTTCAACGTCACTCTCAAGTGTTCAACATGTTCCTCCTTGGTCTTGGAATACACCAATATATCATCAATAAATACCACCACAAATTTATCTAAGAATGGTTTAAACACCTTGTTCATCAAATCCATGAATGCTGCAGGTGCATTGGTTAAACCAAATGACATAACCAGATATTCATAATGACCATACCGAGTTCTGAATGCTATTTTCAGTACATCCTCTGGCCTCACCTTTAATTGATGATAACCACTCCTCAAGTCTATCTTTGAGAAATATCTTGCCCCCTTCAGTTGATCGAACAAGTCATCGATTCTTGGTAATGGATACTTATTTTTTATTGTGACCTTATTCAATTCTCGATAGTCAATGCAGAGCCGCATCGATCCATCTTTCTTCTTAACAAACAACATCGGCGTTCCCCATGGCGATACACTTAGTTGGAAATACTTCTTGTCGAGTAATTTTTGCAACTGCACCATCAACTCTTTCATCTCTACTGGGGCCATTCTGTATGGTGCTTTAGATATCGAGGTCATTCATGGTACCAAATCAATTACGAACTCGATTTCTCGATCTGGCGGAAGTCCCGACAAATCGTCTGGAAATACGTCTGCAAAATCTCTTAGGACCGGTATCTCTGTTAACTTCACACTCTTCTTCTGTGTATCGACTATGTAGGCTAAGTATCATACACATCCTTATCTCAATAACTTCTTGGCTTGCATCACCGCTGCACAACTTTGCTTGTCGAGGTGACTTCTCGCCATAAAAAACACTACCTTTGATTTTGAGTCATAAGGTTTACACATTTCTTTTGGCAATCAATTATCGCCTGTAGTAATTGAACAACCAATCCATTCCCAGTATAACATCAAATTCCCCAAGTTTAATTGGTATCAAATCTACCATCATCTCGTGACCCTTTATAACCACCCTACAATTCTTATATATGAATCTAACATGAATCACCTCTCTATTCGTAATCTCTATGCTCAAAGGATAATCTAATTCTTCATGAGGCATATCTAAGTTTTGAGCAAATTCATCGGATATAAATGAACAAGTAGCACCCAAATCAAATAGCACATAAGCATTAATACCATTAATCGGAATGATACCGGACACCACATCCTTTGACTGCACAGCATCCTGCACAGTCATATTGAAAGTCCTAGCAGTAGGTCGGCTTGATTGTGCTGGTCTAGTGATAGTTAAATTACCTCCATTGTTGTTTCTTTTTTCTCCACTTGCACTTCTCGCTATCTTTTTAGGGTAATCACAAGCCATGTGATCCTTTAAATCGCAGGTGAAACATGCTCCTTTCTTTAGGATAAAATAGTTTGGTGCAATGTGACCCTCCTGGCCACAATTGAAACACACCCTCTTACCCTTCAAACACAGCCCAGCGTGGTTCTTCCCGTAAGTAGCACAAGCCTTAAATTTCTTCTTTTGTTGACTTCCTTGTTGTCCTCCCGTATTCGAATTCTCACTCCACTTCCTCTTCTGGCTGTTACTCACACTATTACTTCCACCAGCCTTGTTTTCATTCTCATTCTTTCTCTTTTCCTGTTCTTGGTTGTACTTGGTTTAAGGCATCACTTCCACCCTTCGCGATAATTGCCTTTTCCAGTACAGCCGCAAACGTGTTTAATTGGAACATTGAAACATTGCTATAAAGCCAGGGCTTCAACCCTTGTTCGAACTTTCTTGCCTTATGCTCATCGGTATTAACTTCATAAGTAGTAAATCTTGCCAACTCATTAAACTTTGCAGCATATTCCGGGACAGTCATGGTTCCTTATTTTAGCTCTAAGAATTGAACCTCCAACTGATTCTGAGAACTCGTTGGAAAGTACATCTCGAAAAAAATCTCTTTAAACCTATCCCATGTTATTATTCCATGTCCCCCACGAACCTTATTCTCCTGCCACCAATAGCTAGCTTCGGACTTCAGCATAAATGTTGCAAAAGCAGTCTTCTGATCCTCATTGACTCTAGTAATGTCGAACACCTTCTCCATTTCTATGATCCAGGTTTGGACTTCAACTGGATTCATAGACCCTTGAAACTCTGATGGTTCAACCGCTTTGAAGTCCTTGAAGGTCGTGACTTGGGCTTGCGGTTGATTCGCAAGTGCTTGTTAACAAAGTCACCAACTGCTGAACCGAGTTAGCGTTGGCCTCGTTATTATTTTTAGTAGACCCCTCAGGAGGTGGTTGTTGGCATGGTTGTCTTCTTCTAGGAGGCATTTTCTATTAAAATATACACTTATTAGTTCAATACTCAACTTCTTAAATATTTAAAGTTTAACTTAAACATTCTAAGATTAAAGTTATAACACATAACATTTCAATAAACTTTGATATTTTTATTCACTTAAAACTTTTCATAACATAGTAAGGATAGCATCTCTGCTACCAACATCCATTTTCCTGAGCTAAACAAGTTTCAGGATTACTTACTTATACTACCCCTTTATTTATCTCAAAATAAGGGATTTACAATTTATTTAATCACATACTTAATCACATATTATTATTATCATTATCCTTTCTATCTTGGCATATTAAGAAGTCGAGAGGCTTCTTTACGCTCTTCCTCCATAATACGATATGTCGTCCTATGATCCATCACAAACCACGGCAAGTCTTCAAACTAAGGTGGGTAATAAAAGACTCAATTCTGGGCCCTATCAATCGCAGAATGAAAGGCATAATCCATTTCATTCATCTTGGCCTTCTTTATTTGGACCTTAGCTTCAGCACGGTCTGCATGCTGAGTAGCCTTCATCCAAGCGTCTTCTGCCCTCGCACGCTTAGCTGACTCCTTCTTCAAGTCATCTTTCAGCTTCTCCACATCAGTCTTTATTTTCTTATTCTCAGCCAACAATTCCTCTTGCTAACCCTTTGTATGAACTAGGTCCCACTCCGTGTTACCAAGTCGTGACTTGAGTTCTTGAATCTCGGCATCCTTTTGCTCTATAGTAGCTTGATGCATCTCATCCAACTCCTTCAGCTCCTCAACCTTTTCCTGTAATTCTATGTTTCTATCATACAGTGCATCATACATCTCAGCTGATATGGAGTTTGGTGGAAGCTCCACAAGATCTTCTTCCTCATCCTCCTCCTCTATCTCCTCAAAGTTCTCCTCCTCAGGTTCAGACACAGGCTCATCCTCCTGTTCTTCCTTAGCGACCAATAGAGAAGACTCCCTCTAAATCAACTGTTCCCACACAATGTGGACATCTCGGGGTTCCTCATCTCTAAGTATCTGAGGTATCACTTCCCTAGCTTGACTAGATCCTCCATCGTTAGACATCATGACAACAAAATACTTTTAATTTTTATTTATTATGTGACATTGTTCGATACTCGCGAGCACATAAGTTATTAACACATACCACATAATGTCTTTTATCTTTTAATGAATTTCCTCAATTTATTCCTTAGAACTCGATATGAGTTTATCACCACTATATTTTTTGTCTCCTTAAAGGTTACTTCCTAAGGTTTCCCCACCTAAGGTTCACAACCTAAAGCTTTGATACCAACCTATGACACCCCCATATCCGGGTACTCTATTTCCACAAGATTTGGTGCTCACTATCCAAAATAATTACATCTAACTACCTATAATAAAGGATAAAAACATAACTTAAATAATTTAAACAATAATCTTTCCCATTTAAAGGGTTACATCAACTTAAAACAATCCCAGGTAATCTAACCTTAAATTATTACATAAGTCTACAAAACACATCACAAGATAACATATGTCTTATAACATAAAATCATTCAAATAAATTTAAACAAGTCTTCGTCTCTTGGACATCTTCTTTTGCTAGAAGTTGGCTCATCGACTTTCTCAACTTTAGTTGCAGTGTTAATTGTAAGAGTGAGCAAACAATTGCTCACTAATATAAAGAATAATAATAGCAATAACATGAGATTAGACAATGAATGCTGAATAATGGTGAACTCATTCTAAGAATCAAAATAGAAAACAAGTTCAAGATTTATGTCTGAGGGTCTTAAGACCACGAACTATGTCCCCGGTAATTAGGTATTATTACCTCAACCTTAACAGTCGTTTAAACCTTACAGACCCTTCTTTACGTACTTAGGGGGATCAACCCTTTGTACCATGTATTGTGCAAAAACATCTAAATGTTAACACGTACATAATCCCCTATATTAGGGTTGTCCATCTCAGTTTGACTTTAGGATTTTCGCACTAAAGAAAGTTTAGTTTGGAACTAGCTTATCAGTGATTCTAGAATTTTAGTACACTATCAAGTATAGATTAATCCAACCAATAAGAGTTTTCTTGCTATTCGAAGGTTCAACATAATAATATAGATTGAACAATGGTACTTAAGTCATAGATCAACTAAGGACAACATACAATGGAACTATATTCGAAAAGAGTTAAGATAACTTATAAGGAACAATGAAGTTAAACAGTGTATGCTTTGAATAGTAAGAACGAGAGTTAGGACTATGAAAATCGTTCAATGTAAAGAATTAGAATCCAAGAGCTTGTATTAACATAACAAGATAGAATCGATAAACTTGCTCAACTATAATATAAGATTTAGGAACTTGCATAATGATAAATTAGAAAGCTTGTTTGACAACAAAGAGTAAGCATAATCATGAAACTTGCATTCATTACAAAGAGGATGAAGTTAGGGAACTTGTCTCGTGTGTAAGCTACACAAGTATAATAACATTTGCCAATTACCCTACACACACCATTGAAATCGCAATACTAATTAGTTATACCATCGTTAGTTTAATAGGTTCAACCCACCATTTAAGTCATAACCTTTAACTTAATGTCTAATCATGTTGGTTAACCACTCTTACGAATCTAAAATCTCACTATCGCCTAATATAAGCTTTATCATTCACCTCTAACTCTTGCAAACATCAATTTTCATTCATTACATAACTTGTTTAAGTGATTATTTAAAATCTTCATATTTAGTATTACATTACAATCTATTATTGTATCTTATGTTATGATTTAACATCCTTATCATACATACCAAACTAGATTAGGTCTTCATATTCCAGTCTACAATTCATCAGAACTCACTGCCACTAATCACGACATGGCATATTTATTTTAATTGACCTTAGCACCGCTAGCAAGTTATCTTTGGTGTAGGATCTCGGAAGGCCCATCTCGTATATTAACAAAGGCGCCACCACTTCATTGTATGAAATAGTACGACTATGCCAAGACTGTGAGATGAAAACTACAATGAGCCCTCGTTACACTTCAAACACCCATTTTTTTTCCAATTTCTATAGCAATTCACCAAACCCAAAAGTTATAAGTTTACTATAACAACTGAAGGCATAGACATAACACTTCTAATCACCAAACAACCCAAATTTATAAGGATTTAAACCATGTTTTTGTTGTTTTCTCTATTTTCAACATATTTAGCGAATTGCATCGCCAAATCCTTGTTTCTTAACAGAATTACACCATTTCAGTTGCGTTGTTTTTGTTTATTGATATACTAACACAATCTACAATCAATTTACTAATTATATCAAGGATTGAACATGAAATTTTTGACTCAAACAAGCCCTTTTCATATATATAACACTGTTACTTTAATTTTCTTTCTACAACCCAATTTCCATAAGTTTGATTACTAACAATTACTTATAGATATTTAATAGATTACAAAACCATACATACATATATATACATCAATCCAACATGACTTTCAATTTATAGAGAATAAAACCAAAAAACCAAAACTCAAATTTCTCTTCTTCAACATATTCACACAGATTTTATAATAGATTATACATATATATAACCAAAATTTAAACTCTAATTCAACAAGAATTCTAATTCATAGAAAACAGATATTGCAAAGCAAAATTTGAAATTAGGGTAGATTATACCTTAATTCTTTATTAGCAAGATGATAACAAGGTTTTCCCCAACACTCCGTCTCTTCCTTCTTGACAAAATCACAGAGAATGAATTCTCTCTTCTCTCAATTTCTCTAACACTCTTGTTTTCTTTAGCCTTAGAAATTATACGCGTAATATAAACTAGCCTCCCTCTCCCCCACGTACTCCTCAGGTAAGAACCCAAAAAGGTTACGTCAGTTAGATTAAGCCAAAGGCCACAAGGCCTTGTTTGGCTACACACTAAAACCCTCCCCTTTTAATTTAATTTTATAACATTTATATCATATAGTTTTACTTGTCCCACATTTATTTAATTAATTTAAATAACTTATAATTATAATTATAATACTTATAATTTTCATTATAATTATACTTATACTTAATAAATTATTATATATCTAATTTAATTATTAAATTAGACTAGAACATCATTTTGTTTAATTTAATTATTTTCTTAAATATTAAACAATTCATTTAATTTAATTATTTCATTAAATTAAATCTTCAAATAATAAAATTACCATTAATCAATTTAGTTAACATACACACTTAACTAAATTATTGCACCACAATTTCATCAATTATTTATTTATTTAAATTATTTAAAATATTTATTTATTTCAATAAATATTTACATTTAATTATAAAATTTCTCGATCGTTACAATTTTCTTATTATATTATTTATTTATGAATTTCTCGGTTCTTACATCCTCCCCCTTATAAAAATTCTGTCCTCAGAATTGGTACAAGGTTACACGAATAAATGGGGATAATCTTTTCACATCTTATCCTCTAACTCCCACGTGGCCTCCTCTACGTCGTGGTTTCACCAAAGTACTTTCACAGAAGATATACTTTTATTCCTTAACGTCTGTTCTTTCCTATCTAATATCTGGACAGGAATTTCTTCATATGCCAGATTCTTCTCAACTTGAATGGGCTCGTAAGAAATCACGTATTTGTAGTCAGGCTTGTACGGACGCAACACGGAGATGTGAAACACATTGTGGATGTGCTCCAACTCCGGTGGTAATGAAACTTTGTACGCCACTTCGCCCACTCTCTTCAGTATGTTGAATGGTCCTATAAACCTTGGACTAAATTTTCCCTTCTTGTCGAATTGTATTTTTCCCTTCCAGGGAGATACGTTTAAGAAAATGTGACTTTCGACTTCAAAGTCGCGGTCCTGACGATGCAAGTCTTCGTATTTCTTCTGGCGATCTTGTGCAGCTACTAATCTGGCTCTTATCAATGTCACCATATCTGTGGTTTGTTGAACTAATTTCGGCCCTAGCATCTTTCGCTCTCCAACTTCATCCCAATACAATAGTGTCCTACATTTTCTCCCGTAAAGAGCTTCGTACGGTGGCATGCCGATACTCGTGTGGTAACTATTATTATATGCAAATTCCACTAGGGGTAGGTGATCGTCCTAACTTCCTTTGAAGTCCATCACGCAAGTTCTAAGCATATCCTCCAACGTTTGTATCGTTCGCTCACTTTTCCCGTCTGTTTGTGGATGATAAGCGGTACTCAATCTCAGCTGTGTTCCCATCCTCTCTTGTAAGCTCTTCCAAAATTTTGACGTGAAGCGTGGATCTCGGTCAGAGATAATCAATATTGGCACTCCATGTCGCGAAATAATTTCCTTTACGTACAGATTCGCTAGTTGATTCAAACTATATCGAATCTTGATCGGTAGAAAATGAGCCGTCTTCGTTAGTCGATCTACAACAACCCAAATAGCATCAAAATCTTTTTGCGTGACTGGAAGTCCCAACACAAAGTCCATCGTAGTTTGCTTCCATTTCCATTCTGGTATTTCTAATGGTTGGAGTAGACTACTCAGCCTCTGGTGCTCTGCTTTGACCCGTTAACAAGTAAGACATCTACTAACGCACTCCGTGATTTTTCGTTTCAGATTGGGCCACCAAAAATATTGCCTCAAATCTCGGTACATCTTTGTGCCTCCTGGATGAACGGAATACATCGTATTGTGTGCCTCATGCAAAATTTCTTCCCTCAACTCGGTTACCGCTGGCACCCACACTCTCCCTTTGAATCTCAAAATACCATTTTTATCTATTTTGAATCTCTCCTCCTCATTTTCTGCGATCCTTTTTCTGATTCTCTAGCACTCTTCATCCTTCTCTTGTGATTCCTTTATTCTGTCCAACAAGGTTGGATGAGCTTCTATCTTCAGACCTTACCAGCCCCTTTACTTCTATTTCCAATTTCTCCATTTCCCTTACCAAGACCTCCTGAGTTGTCAATTGAAATAACTTCTACCTTCCTTTCCTACTTAGCGCATCGGCCACTACATTTGCTTTTCCTGGGTGATAAAGAATATCATAGTCGTAATCCTTGATTAATTCTAACCACCTCCTTTGACGCATGTTCAACTCCTTTTGTGTGAAGATATATTTCAAACTCTTGTGGTCCATGTATATCTCACATTTTTCTTCATACAGATAGTGTCTCCAAATTTTTAAAGCAAAAACTACTGTCGCTAACTCCAAGTCATGAGTAGGGTATCATTTTTTTCATTTCAGAGTCTAACTCCCAGGTCATTTCCTCAATATCGTGGTTTCTCCACAAAACTATGACTTGAGGTATAACCTTGGAGTGTAGAATATGTTCCTTCTTATCCAAGATTTTAACCGGTACCTCTTCATACGTTAAATCTTTCGCTATCTCGTTTGGTTCTAACTCAATAATGTGGTTCTGGTCTTCCACATTTTTATGTAGCATAGATATGTGAAAAATGTTATGAACACGAGACATACATGGCGGTAAGGTGAGTCTATAGTCCACAGTTCCTACTCGATCAAGGATTTCAAATGGGCCAATGATTCAAGAATTGAGCTTTCCTCTCTTTCCAAATCTCGTAACTCCCTTCCATGGAGAAACACGTAACAACACATGATCTTCAATATTGAATTCCACGTCCCTTCGATGAAGATCAGCATAACTCTTTTGTAGATCTTGTGAGGTTTTTATACGTTGTCGGATCATTTAAATCTTTTATGTTGTCATGTGTACCAATTTTGGTCCCAACAACGTTGCTTCACCCACCTCGTCCCAGAATACTGGAGAACGACACTTTCGTCCATACAACGCTTCGAATAGAGTCATGCCTATACTTGCTTGATAACTGTTGTTATAGGAGAATTCCACTAATGGTAAGAACTTATCCCAACTTCCTTTGAAGTCTAGGACACGGAGTCTTAATAGATCTTCAAGAGTTTAAATAATCCTCTCCGACTGCCCATCTGTCTGAGGATGATATGCCGAACTGAATCGTAAATCCGTGCCCATAGCTTTCTGCAAACTGACCCAAAACCGTGAAGTGAATCTTAGGTCTCGATCAGAAACTATGGATACTATCATACCATGGAGTCTTACAATCTCATTTATGTATATACGAGCAAGACGTTCAAGTGAATAAGTTTCTTGTATAGGTAAGAAATGAGTAGACTTGGTAAATCTATCGACAATGACCCAAATTGCATCTATGCCTTGAGAACCCTTGGGAAGACCAGTAACAAAATCCATGGTAATGTGCTCCCACTTCCATTTTGGAATTTTAAGTGGTTGCAATGGACCTTTTGGCACTTGATGCTCTGCCTTGACACGTTGACAAGTTAGACACCTTGAGATAAACTTCGCTATCTCTTTCTTCATATTACTCCACCAAACTGTATGTCGAAGATCACGATACATTTTGGTACTTCCAGGATGGATTGTAAACGATGTGTTGTGTGCCTCCATCATGATTTTATACTTAAAATTAGAGTAGTTAGGAACACAAAGTCTGGATTTAACTTGAAATATTCCTTCTTCATCAATTTTTACTTTTGGAATAGTACCTTCTTGCACTTTTTTCTTTATACGCATCAGCTCTAGGTCCGTAGCTTGAGCAACTTTAACTTTATCGATTAAAATTGGTTCTACTCGTATATTTGACATCATCATGTGAGTCCCTGGAGTCTTTAACTATATCTCCATCCTTTGTAAGTCATACAAAAAAGGCCTTTGCGTTTACAATATCGCACTTGTACCCACATATGATCTTTTACCCAACACGTCAGCTACCACGTTCGTTTTTCTAGAATGGTATTGAATGGTATGATTGTAATCTTTCAACATCTCGAGCCAACGTTGTTGTCGCATATTGAGTTCCTTTTGGGTGAAGAAATATTTGAGGCTTTTATGATCTGTTTAGATATCCACCTTCTCCCCATACAGGTAATGCCTCCAGATTTTAAGCGCAAAAACGACTGTTGCCAACTCTAGATCATGTGTAGGATAATTCCTCTCATATTCTTTGAGTTGTCATGAGGCATAGGCTATGACTTTCCCATGTTACATGAGAAAACATCTTAACCCTCTACCTAAATCATCACTTTAGATGAAAAATCCCTCTAAACCGGATGGTATTGTCAAAACAACGAAGTGGTGATTCAAGAAAACCCTTCCACGAATCTCCAATAATAACCAGCTAAGCCCAAAAAGCTCGTGACTTGATTTCATTATCGACTTAGGTTGCTCCTGATTTTGAATTGCTTCAATCTTCGCTGGGTCAACAGATATTTCATGATTTGATATCACGTGCCCAAGGAATGCTACTTCCTCAAGCCAAAACTTACATTTCTTCAACTTGGCGTATAGCTTGTTTTCACAAAGCTTTTGGATTATCAGCCTCAAGTGTTGCTCATGATCATATGTGTTGGAAATGAAGTAAAGGTTGCTGCATTAGCCATAGAAACTTATAGTTTAGCATTGCCTACGGGAAAGCATATTAAGTTAATAACTTGCTATTGTATTCCAGTTCTCGGTAGAAACATTATGTCCATTTTGTTGTTGGACAATAAAATTTTCTAATATTATATTTAAGAACAATTATTGTTCTATATATAATAATAATGTTTTGAATAAAACTAGAATATTACTTAATGGATTTTGTATACTTGACTTACGTAAAAAATAATTTTGCATATTGAATAAATTAGTATAAGAAAAAAGAGATGATCATTCAAAGAGTTGAATGTGTGTATTTACTGAAATACAAGTGTGAAATATTTAAAAGGTTCAAAAAATTCAGAAGTGAAACAAATTGGCAAAGTATTAGGATTCTTTAATCGAATCAAGGAAGGACTACTTGTGCAATGAGTTTCTAAATCATCTCAAATAGTTTTCTCACAATGGACACCTCTTGATACACAATAATTGATTAATGTATCTAAAAGGAAAAATCGTACCTTTTTGGACATCGTGCGGTCCATAATAATTTTTCTGACATTCCAGTGTCCTTCTAGGGTCATGCCCTAGAAATTCAGCCACAAGACTCCATAAGAGTTATGGACAGGGAGGATTCCTAATCTTAAGTATGTTAAGATAAGGGGTTGTCAAGCTTATATGGAAAGGTTTTAAAGGATAAGCTTGAGACAAGATTTGACAAGTACAGATTTGTGGAACATCCTAAAGTAAGGGTATATGTTCTATAATCCTACTTAGCAAAATGTGTTTGTTGTAAAACACACTGACTTCTAAGATAAAGGTGTTTATCATTGAATGGGCTAGTGGGAGGATAATAGATCTTGAATAGTTCAAGAACCACAAAGCACTATAATGGAATCCAAATTTTTTTGGATATTTCGTCTTTCTTTTACAGATTAACTTTTACGCATTCTTCGGATCTTTAAAAAACTAAAAAACTCTTTTTGATGATAAGAATTTTCCTTCACGTTTTCCCCTAACGTATTTAAACGAATGAAAAGTACATAACAATACTTTTCGTCATTTCTATTTCGTTCGATTTCTGCACGTTTTTTTGAGAAAAACTTTTATCGGCTTACTTACCTTTTCATAATATTTTATCGTCAAATCTTTCGACAGAATTGCATTTTTACTTCTGCTTGGTCCCTTCATAAATCCATATTTATGAGAACCAAAGTTGGTATCCAATACCTAAGTAGAACCTTTACTTAAAGAAAAATTTATTTCATTCATGAACAAAACTATATTTATAACCGAAGCTTCATTAAGCTTCTTCTAGTTAGCCTATGCAAGATGTTTCTCGCAGTTTCTTTTCAGTGTCCAAGCTTATTGTAGTAGAAGCAAACTCCTTTGCTATCTGTATCAGCTTTGTTCTTATTATCCTTTGTTTTTACATTTCTATTTACCATCTTAGAATCGTTCTTCTTTTCAGAAGATCCTTTGGTCCCTACCAGTAAGACTTGGTCTTTCTTGGTTGGAAAGTGAATCTCAACATTTTTCATCATATTAAGCAAATCAGTGAGGCTAATATCTAGCTTATTCATATGAAAAAATCACAACAATTGTGAAAGGATTTTGGGAATGAGTGCAAGATCGAATATTGGGTCAACTCTCCATCCATGGCAAAACCTGTTGTCCTAGTTGTTCAATCAAATTGATCATCTTTAGGGCATATGTCTGTACTATAGTGCATTCGGTCATTCTAGATAGGAAGAGCTCCTTAGATATCTGATATATATCAGTCCTACTTTCCTCACCATTATTTACTTGATGTGCAGGAGTATAGTAGGAGCATCTATAGTTTCATACTGACGCTGAAGCTCGTTACTTAAGGATGCGAGCATGATTTATTGAGCCAACTATGCATCATCTTGCCACTTTCTAAAAGTACCAATATCTTCCTCAAAGGCATTGTCTACAACCATTGTAGTAATAGGCATATTAAGGACATAAGATAGCTTTTCAGCCGTGAGAACTATTCTCAAATTTCTTATCCAATCCATTTAATTTGGTCTGGTTAAATAACATCTAATATGTTTCACAGTGATAGTAATTTAGACATTGTAAATGTGACAACCCGAAAAACCAAATTGTCCAAAGTTTAAGTTTAAAGAATTAGTTAGTAATAAAATGAAATTTAATTAATAATATTATGTGCTATGTGTTTATTAATCATTTTAAAACCTTGGATGATTATAATACGGGAGGATTCTGGCTACGAGCTAGACTGAACGAGTATGTATTTTCAAGACAAAAATAAATTTTTTCCAGGAACAAAAGAATTTCTGAGAAAAAAGATGAAATAGGCACTATTCACCTGACGAAACCCTAATAGTTAGGTTTGAATAACCTTTACCTTTCTGAGAGTTCGGTATTATTCCTGTAGTTGGGTTTTTAACTCCTGAAGTTCAATAGGAGCCATTCGATATGGGGCTTTGGAAATGGGTCTTCTACCGGGTTCAAGGTCGATACAAAATTCAATTTCACGCTCTAGGGGTAGGCCAGGAAGTTCTTCAGGGAATACATCAAGAAATTTATTAACAATAGAAATATCATTCAAATCTGACGTATTTTTGTTTTAATCCGTGACATGGGCTAAGAAAGCTTGACATCCATTTTTCAATAAATGAATGACTTTATGGCTTGATATGACAGTGATTGACTTTAGTGGTTTGGTTGCTTGAATTTGCATAATAGGTTGGTTAGGAATATTAAAGCTAACAACCTTACGAAAATAATCAATTTTAGCATGATTAGTAGTTAACCAATCAATCCCTAAAATCACATCAAATGCAAGTATTTTCAAAGAGATAAGATTGACAGGTAACGTGAGGGTGCCGATTTGAATCAAATAAGATTTATAAACAGTGGATGTAATGAAGGTTTTTCCCACTGGAGTTTCAACAGATAAGTCAAAGTCTAATTTCTCCGGAGTTAAATTTAAACGTTGAGCGCGAGTACGAGAAATAAAAGAATGGGTAGAACCGGTATCAAATAAGGTATAGACTTCGCAAGAGTTTATGATTAGCTTACCCGTGATAACCTCATTTGGGTTCCTCGCTTTTTGGGAGGTCACGATAAACGCTCTCCTTTGAACTATCGGCTCTGACTTGTCTGGGACGGCCTTTGGTGTCTCTATCCCAGCTGGACTTGACTTTATTGCACGACAAAATCGAGCTAGGTGACCTTCTCTTTCGTAATTGTAACACACTTTGGGTTCCTGCGTACAGTTTGGACTGATGTGTCCCTCTCTTCCGCATTTGTAGCATACGACCGGTGGTCGTTCTCCTTCCTTGAAAATGGGTGTTGGTGCTGCTGTCTTTCCATTATTATTGAACCTTCTCTTCTTGAAATTTTCACTTCTATTATCTTGGCCACGATTACCACCGAAGTGGTTACCATTTCTGCATGTTGATTTCCTCCACGTTTGTTGTCACCGCTTCGATGACTGCTACCACTGGTATTATTATTTTGCTGGCTGCTATCTTTTGGTTGGGCTAACTTATTATCGCGCTGTAATAATTGAGCCATATTCACAACATCTTAATACAAGCAAAGTTTGTGAGAAATAAGGTATTGACGTATTTTGGGTTTCAAACCTTGCAGAAACATTCATGTCATACGCTCCTCATTATCTACCAAATGGGATGCAAACCGGTATAACTCCGCAAATTTAGCCTCGTATTGCGATACAGTCATATTATTTTGTTCTAGCTTGATAAATTCTACCTCCTTCATGTGACGAATACTTTCGGGAAAGTACTTGTTGTTGAACAATTCTTGGAACTTCTCCCAAGACATCTTTAGTGCGGCAGGTTGAGTACGTTTTACATATTCTCACCAATGATAT
This sequence comes from Panax ginseng, assembly GCA_020205605.1. Taxonomy (NCBI): domain Eukaryota; kingdom Viridiplantae; phylum Streptophyta; class Magnoliopsida; order Apiales; family Araliaceae; genus Panax; species Panax ginseng. Next base: position 63,219,254 of record CM035144.1, on the reverse strand, counting down.
GCCTCTCCTCACAACGTCAAGGTGACAAAATGAACCTTTTGCTCCTCGGAGCATCCCAAGACATCAAATACCTTGGTGATCTGCTTAATCCACGTCTCTGCCTTAAGTGGTTCTGGCTTTCCCAAAACCTCTGGTGGTCCCAACTCCTTGAATTGCTTAGCGGTGACCAACCGTGAGTTGCCAGTGTTTCCACCCGCATTTTGCACAAGAGTCTCTCTCGCCTAATGTTGCATGAATTGCAGAAAGCCTCTGAACATCTCATCGTTCATCATTTGGTGAGTGGTGTTGTTTACCTAAGGATTATTGTCTTCCAGATGCACATTATCCTGGTTATTGATCGTTGGTGACTCAACAGTCTCATGTGCTCCATTGCTTATCTCAACATTTTTAGATGTCATTTTCAAACACTGCCACAAAACAATGGTTAATTGACATGCCATATATTATCCCTATATTATGACCGACTAATTAAATAACAAATAAATTTAGGTAGGTCATACTAGCGAAGGATTTACCCGTCTCACCCCTCTTAGTTCTAGCCTCACATCTCAGCTAGGGATCATATCCCTAAGCTTTGATACCAACTGTGACGCCCCCAAAATAGGTTTACACAACCCATTCTGAGTCACCAAATACATGGTACATAATTTAAATACAACTTCATTTATACAATACGACAAAAACGTAGCTAAGAGTTTTAACAATAATATTGTCTCCTGGACAATATCCAAACTCAAATGGAGTCCTCATTACAATTATTATCACACTATTTCATAGAATAGTGAGGACTACTATAACCACTAGCTTGGACCATCACTCCATTCCCCGACTAGTCCTAGCTATATTCTCATTTCCTGAAGAGAATAATGAAAGCAACGGGTGAGCTCAACTAGCCCAGTAAAGAATATTATGACTAAGATAATGCAGAATAAATTATTGTTAGCCTTCAATAGTGTTAAACTGATAGAATACAATAGACAACAAGTTTAACTGCAGCAGAATAAACAATCCATTAGAAAAATAAAGTAGAGCATAATATCCACTATCTTCTATGATTTAAAAGTTCATCATTAATATTTTATCACTGTAACACAGCTCAATAAATAATCAATATCATCGAATTATCCATGCACTACGGGCCAAAGATATTCATTAGTATCACATCCATGAATTATCCATGCACTACGAGCCAAGGATATTCATTATAATCACATCCACGAATTATCCATACACTATGGGCCAAGGATATTCGTTAGTATCACCAGTGGTCATGATCATGCCAACAACTGTCCATCAGTACACTACAGTCCAATGAGGACTTTTACCACATCATTTGTAACATTACAGGTCATGATTATATCGATACATATTCATAATCATACCAATCAACAGTCCATCTATGCACTACGGGCCAAAGATGACTTTCATCACAATATAAGCATGAGGATGATGACAATGATATAAGCATTAATCAAACAAAATCAAGGATAAATGTTAAAGATTTTTAATTTATCCAGAGTTTAAAAATATGTCTAAATTGTCAACATGATAACTACTTTGTGGAGTAAAATTCAAGAATAATATTCATATATCAAAAATAATTTGGACAGAAACGAAATCAATTGTTTGTCATGAATAGTACCTCAGGTGAATAGTACCCGAGTCAATAGTACTTCGTAAATAGTACCCTGTGAATAGTACTCCGATATGAAAAGATTAAAATTTAACAAGAATATTCAGAAAAATATCCTTTTGAAACGATACTAGATGAAGCGCAAATTTTAAGGATATTCTACTAATTTCAAGGAGTATAGAAGCAATACTTATCAACATGAGTGTAGAATTAGGAATACGAAACGAAATAATATTACTTACATACTACAGAGTATGGAAGAAAATATTATTTCTTACAAATATTGAACAAAAATAATATCTCTTACCTTAAAAGGAGAGTACTTCTAACTGGTATGGCGGGGATATTCTTGAAGAAAACTTACACTGTTTTTTACACTCAAAGCTTCCTTAAACTCTAAATAAATCGCTCGATATTATAGAAGAAGAATTCTCTGATTCTTGTGTGATTTTCAATTCTAAACTAAGCATCCTATTTATAGGAGAATGGCAGCATACTATTTGAATTAGAAAATCATGGGTGAACAGTTTAGAAAATTCACGGGCGCGCACCGGCTGAAACTTTTAAAAATTTTGATTTTACTATGTAGCACTATGCACACACTATGCAGTACTATGCATAATAAAATATAATATATTCTATTTTACATAAAAAATAAAACTTAAATAATATATATATAAACCCTTACCCCCACTGCAAAGGCACACACACACACACACACACACACATATATATATATATATAAGTAATAAGAAAAACTGAGATAACTTTCTATCGATAATTTTGAAAAATGGGTAAGTGGGGTCCATATAATATGCCAAATTTACAACAAATACTTCATAAAATACCCCTCTATTTATCTCAATTCACTTGGCTTCTCAAAACACATTTTTAATAACATTTATTCATCATTAATATCATAACTTGCAATATTAACAACCAGATCATTCACAGGAAAGAGGGGGAGCTTTCCGATAAGGACTTTTCCTTATTGGCGCGCAATTGGGTGACCAAACCCCTTTCCTCGATAGTACTTTCTAGACATTGTCTGTGACGCCCCAAAATAGGTATACATCACCCATCTTGAGTCGCCAAATACATAGTACATAACTCAAATACAAACTTAATTATACAACTGTCGTGTACAATACGACCAAACATAAGCTGAGAGTTTAAACAAGAATATTGCCTTCTAGACAATATCCACTCTCAATGGAGTCCTCATTACAATTATTATCACACTATTTCATAGAATAGTTAGGACTACTAAAGCCATTTATCATGGACCATCACTCCATTCCCCGACTCGTCCCAACTACGTTCTCATTTCCTGAAGAGAACAATGAAAGAAAAGGGTGAGCTCAACTAGCCCAGTAAGAATATCATGACTAAGATAATGCAGAATAACTTATCCTTAGCCTTCAACAGTATAACAACTGATAGAATACAATAGACAACAAGTTTTAGATCAACAACTGCAGCAGAAATAAGCAATCCATTAGAAGAGTCAAGTAGAGCATAAAATCTACTATCTTCTATGATTTAAAAAGTTTTTCATCAACTTTATCGCTGAGACTCAGCTTAATAAATAAAATTGAATCATCCCTACACCACGGCCAAGGATATTCATGTAATCATCAATGGTCATGATTATAGCAAATAATCCCTGGTCATAATCATACCAACAACTGTCCATCAATGAACTACAGGCTAATGAGGACTTTTGCCACATCATTCGTCACATTACGGTCATGATTATACCGAAAAATCCCTGGTCATAATCATACCAAGTCCATCTATGCACGTATGCCAAAGATGACTTTAATCACAATATAAGCATGAGGATGATGACAATGACATAATAATTCAATAAAACAAGTTCAAGGATAAATTTTAAAGATTTATAATTTAATTTATCCGTAAATCAATAACGTCCAAATTGTCAACATGATATCTTTGCTTTGTAGAGTAAAATTCAAGAATAATATTCATGTACCAAAAATAATTTAGATGAGAAAAGAAATATATTTTTTGGGTGAATAGTACTTTTGTGAATAGTACTTTTTGGGAATAAGTACCGTGAATAGTACCCCTTTATGAAAAGTGTCCCTAATACTCGAGTGAATGATACTAGAGTGAATAGTAATTGGGTGAATAGTAACCCGTGAATAGTACTCCGACACGAAAAGTGCCCTGAATACCCGAGTGAATAATACTAGAGTGAATAGTAACCGGGTGAATAGTAACCCATGAATAGTAACTCATAAAAGAAAAATACCAAAGAAAATGATATTCCATGACGAGTACAAAAGAAATGATATTTCAAACAAGTATAATAGAATATACGAAACTGTAAATGGATTTTCACCCGCCATGCGGTAATTCACATAGACAGATCATTTCCATAATTTAATAAAGAATGAATACGAAGGATCATTCACCATGCATCTTGTAATCCACATGACGAAGTTATTCCAATGTAATAATAAAGAATGGAATAACAAAAGAAATCACCAGGCATGCGATAGACCGCACAGACAGGTTATTCCAACAGAATAATAAAGAATAGAACTAGGTCATGCGTAATCAGTACAGACAGGATATTCCAACAGAATAATAAAACCAGGTCATGCGTAATCCGCACAGACAGGTTATTCCAACAGAATAATAAAGAATGGAATAACAGAAGAATCTCACCATATATGCGGTACTTCGCATAGACAAGTTATTCCAATATAATAATAAAGAATAGAATAACAACCCTAACGAGTATTGAAAGAAAATAACTGATGAGTGAGTTTTATACCCATGAATTGGATACATTCGGGCTTAATTTATTGTTGTTCTTAAGTCTTTTAGGATGTTTTTATGTGTTTGTGTCTATTCATGCATGTTTTATGTTATTTTATAGGAATTGGGACAAAAGTTACATGGATCGATGTTTGGGGTGGCTAGATTCGCGTTTTTGGCTTGCCATTTACACAGCAGCCACTTCGGAGCCAATTTGACTATATCTCCTGACATTATTTCGACAAACTTCAAGAATGAAAGTTGTAGATCTACTTCTCCTCTTTCCGGAACATCTTGAATCATCAAAATCAGAGTTCGGACGAAGAAGTTATGGCCATTTTCCCAAAGGACGTCGGAGCAGAAAAATGTCGATTTTGGGCCAGCAAGGGGCGCGATTTTTAGTGTATTTTACAAATACGGGCGCTAGAAGCGAACTCAATAGCCGTTGCTTGTTATTGGGTATTGGGGAAGGGTTTGAAAGCGGCACGGACGCCAGATTGGTAATTTTGACACCTTTTTGACTCCAAATAGGATAGGGGTTGTTCCAAAACTAAAAATTGTACTTGTAACCTATAAATACATGATGTAAGGCATAAAATAAAAGGAGATTACATAGCTTAGCCTAGATTAAACACTCCTTTAGATTAGAAAATAACCCTAGTTCTTATTAGTTTTGGAGATTGAAGCAACTTGGAGACCATTGAAGATCAAGAGCAAGAGCAAGTGGGGAGCATCGATTTCTTTGACAATGATTCTATTCTCTTCTCTCATCTTACTTTTATCTTTTGATGTCTATTCGATTGTGGATTCTTGGTTTTAATTCATTAATTATGAACTAACTATTTTGAGATTTCAATTGAACTTTTTATGGCTATGAATTAGTTATTCATTATATTCTAATTATTTATGTTAAAGTGAGTTGTTTATCTTGTCTTATGCTTATTGCTTAATTATTTGATCAAGAATTACTTTGTTACTCTAGAAGGAATTGGAAGAGGAATTCTAGGGTTAGAATCGGGCATGATATCATGTGACTTAGTTATTTGCATGGTGAAAAATTAGGTTTGTGAATTGAATGGAAATATCTCATTCACGCATGTAACACGTAAGGAATTGGGATTGGAAAGAGTTTAATTCAATTGTTTTGCATAGGAATATAGCAAGATTAATCTGGATTAAATAGAAGGCAATTGATCACTTGGAAAAGGACTTTTGGCATTTGAGAATTCCTCATTAACAATTCAAGAGGCATAATAATTGGGATAATTGGATAATTGATTTATTATTCATAATTGGGGATATTGAAGTCTTAATCTTTATTTATTTGAATTCATTCGTTAAAATCTTAGTTTTAATTAGTTAATTTAGTTTTCTTAATTAGAAAAAACACGATTTGAGATTGTTTAAATAAAATTAGTTTGGTTAAGAATTAGTACTTGGTGATTTTTATTAAATAATTCCTCGTGGAAACGATACTCTACTTTCACTTTATTACTTGTTGACCGTGTATACTTGCACGTATTCATTGATTGCGAAATCGATCAACAATAACTCTCTTCATGAATACGAAAGAATAATACCCCTTACGAGTATTGAAAGAAAATAATTCTCTTCATGAATACGAAAGAAATAATACCCCTTACCTTAGAAGAAAACTGGATACTGGAATAGTGAGGTAGCAGACTTCTCTTCTTTTTCTCTCTATAATTTCTATCTATAATAATTACTCTATAGCTTTAGTGAATTGGTGAGAAATAAAGGAAGAATGAGCTTCTATTTATAGGAAAATATAGTTTCAATAATTACACATTTTGGGGCTCGAAATATTACAGTATAATACCTTCCTCTTTTTCTTCATTTTTAATTTAGTCCTACAAGTATTATCAAACTTGCACCACCTCCCCTAATAGTAAATCATGTGAATCAATAGTAAATCATGTAACTCAATAGTTCTAAACATGTGAAAAAATTAATTATAGTATAGTACCTTCAACTATACCTCCATTTTTAATTTAGTCATGCAAGTATTATCAATCTTGCACAAATTCTCCTAATATTAAATCATGTGAACACATAGTTATAAACATGTGAATTAATAGCAATTAATTGCTCATTTATCCGATTAATTACTCGATTAGTCAATATAACCTTTAGACATCAATTATTATCGAAATAAATGTCGATTTTCACTAACACTAATAATTCCAACACAATGGAACTATCAATTTCATCTTTAATTAACACGAACTTATTCATCATTAATATTATAATTCACAATATTTAACAACCAGGTTGTTCCCAGGAAAGAGGGGGCTTTTCAATAAGGATTTCTCCCTATTAGCGCGCAATTAGATTATCTAACCTCTCCTTGACAGAACTTCTAGACATTGTCAATATTGCAAATAATAATACGAATAATTTTGTCATTTCAATTATTGATTTAATAATATAACATATTATACAGATGATACTGTGATAATAATTGAATCAATAATATGAGAGATATGATGCAGCAATTACTGTAGCAATAATTGAGTATAACTGAGTGACTTCTTACGTAAGCATCAATAATTAATATCGTGTGCTACTATGCAACTACGCCAGACATCACTTTTTTTTACTACCGAGTAGTTCAACAGTTTTAACGGTAACACTTTCGCTGTTATTTTTATAAAAAGATAATCCTGTTATTTTCTAACTACGACAATACTTCCGTTGTGGGGTCCACCAATGATTGTGCCATCGTACGAATATTCTCCGACAAAAAGAATATTCCCCGACTAATCGAATATTATATAACAACTTGCATACTTTACAATATTTATAAATATTACCCACAACTATAACATTATATCAAATCCACACCATAATATTCAAAAAAATATTTTGAGAAATTTAAAACTTTATTCATAAAATTTGGGGTCTCACAATCTCCCCTCCTTATGAAATTTCACCCTCGAAATTTACGTGCGCATACTGTATGTCAAGAGGTGAGGATACCTTGACTTCATTTCAGATTCTAACTCTTGAGGTATAACTTTGAGTGTCGAATAGGATCCTTCTTATCCAAGATTTTAACATGTATCTCCTCATACATTAAATCTTCTGCTATCTCGTCTAGTTCTAATTCAATAATGTGGTTCGGGTCATCCACATATTTACGTAACATTGATACGTGAAAAACGTTATGAACACGCAACATACTTGGCGGTAAAATGAGTCTATAGGCCACAGTTCCTACTCGATCGAGGATTTTAAATGGGCCAATTAAATCGAGGGTTGATATTTCCTCTTTTCATCGACTCTTGCTTTTAGAATAACGCCTTCTTGAACCTTCTTCTTCACATTCATCAGCTTCGGGTGTGTAGCTTGAGCGATTTTAACTTTATCGATTAAAGTCGATTCTACTCGTATATTCGTTATCTTCACGTGGGTCCCTAGAGTCTTTAACTCTATCTTCATCGTTTGTAAGTTATACGAAATGGGTTTTTGTGTTAACAACATCGCACTCCTAAACGCATACGATCTTCTACTCAACGCGTCAGCTACCACGTTCGCTCTTCCACAATGATATTGAATGGTATAGTCGTAATCTTCAACAGCTCGAGCCAACGTCCTTGGCGCAAGATACATTCGTTTTAGGCGAAGAAATATTTGAGGGTTTTAGAAATGGGTTTTGTACTGGGGTCAATACAAAGTTCGATTTCACGCTCTAGGGTAGGCCAAGAAGTCTTCAAGAATACTTCAAGAAATTTATTAACAATAGAAATATCATTCAAAACTGTGACTCTCATCCCAAGACTTGGATAGCACGTCACATTGATACCTATCAACTTGCCACCGTTATTCACGGCTTCCCCTACAAAAAGTCTGGCTTCATTGCATTCCACACAAGGAAGTCACCAGATAAAGGCTCGGGACTCTTTATTTATGGCTTGATATGACATTGATTGACTTTAGTGGTTTGGTTTCTTGAATTCGCATAACAGGTTGGTTAGGAATATGAAAGCTAAGAACCTTATGAAAAGCATGATGAGTAGTTAACCAATTGATTCCTAAAATCACATCAAGGGCAAGTATTTTCAAAGAGATAAGATCAACAGGTAACGTGAAAGTGTCGATTTGAATCAACAAGATTTATAAACAGTGGAGGTAACAAAGGTTTCTACTAACGAAGTTTCAACTAATAAGCCAAAGTCTAACTTCTCTGGGGTCAAATTTAAATGTTGAGCGCAAGCAAGAGAGATAAAATAATGGGTAGAACCGGTATCTAATAAGGTATAGACTTCGCAAGAATTTATAATTAACTAACCCATGCTAACTTCGTTCGGGTTACTCACTTTTTGAGAATTCACGAAAAACGTTCTTCCTGAAACCACCGACTTTGTTTTGTCCGTATCCACCTTTGGTGCCATCATCCCAGCTGGACTTGACTTTGGTGCACGACAAAATCGGGCTAGGTGACCTTCTTTTCCATAATTGTAACATGCTTTGGACTGCATCGTGCAGCTTGGACTGATATATCCCTCCCCTCCGCATTTGAAGCATACAATTAGTGGTCGTTCTCCTTCCTTGAAAATGGGTGTTCGTGTTGCTGTCTTTCCAGCGTTGTTGAACCTTCTCTTCTTGAAATTTCCACTCCTATTATCTTGCCCATTATGACCACCGAAGTGGTTACCATTCTTGGCATGATAATTTCCCCCACGATGGTTATCATTGTTCCCATGGTCGTTGCCACCGGTACGATTATTATCGTGTTATTAGTCGTTGCCTTTTAGTTGTGCTGACTCATTATCGCGCTCCAATAACTGATCCCTATTCACAACATCTGAATATAAACAAAGTTTATGAGAAATGAGGTATTGACATATATCGGGTTTCAAACCTCTTAGAAACATTCGCGTCATTCGCTCCTCATTATCGACCAAATGGGATGCAAACCGGGATAACTCCGTAAATTTAGCCTCGTATTGCGACACGGTCATATTGTTTTGCTTCAACTTGATAAACTCCACCTCCTTCATGTGACGAATACTTTCGGGAAAGTACTTGTCGTTGAACAGCTCTTGGAACTTCTCCCAAGAAATCTTGAGTGCGTCAGGCTGGGTACGTTTTACAGATTCCCACCAGTAATATGCCTCTTCACACAACATAAAGGTGGCAAATGGAACCTTTTGCTCCTCGGAGCATCCCAAGACATTAAATATCTTGGTGATCTACTTTAACCACATTTTCGCCTTAAGTGGTTCTGGCTTTCCCAAAAACTCCAGCGGTCCCAGCTCCTTGAACTGCTTAGCAGTGACCAGCCGTGGGTTGCCATTATTTCCACTTGCATTATGAACAGGAGTCTCTCTCGCCTGATGTTGCATGAATTGCATAAAGCCTCTGATCATCCCATCATTCATCATCTGATCGGTGTTGTTATTTACCTGAGGATTATTGTCTTCCTGTTGCACATTATCCTGGGTATTGATCGTTGGTGACTCAACGGTCTCATGTACTTCATTGCTAATCTCAACATTTTTAGATGCCATTTTCAAACACTGACACAAAACAAGGGTTAATTGACATATCATATATTATCCCTATACTCTGACTGACCAATTAAATACCAAATAAACTTAGGTAGGTCATACTAGCGAAGGAATTCCCCGTCTCTCCCCTCCTAGTTCTTATCTCATATCTAAGCCATGGATCATATCCCTAAGCTTTGATACCAACTGTGACGCCCCAAAATAGGTATACATCACCCATCTTGAGTCGCCAAATACATGGTACATAACTCAAATACAAACTTAATTATACACCTATCGTGAACAATACGACCAAACATAAGCTGAGAGTTTAAACAAGAATATTGCCTTCTAGACAATATCCACTCTCAATGGAGTCCTCATTACAATTATTATCACACTATTTCATAGAATAGTTAGGACTACTAAAGCCATTTATCATGGACCATCACTCCATTCCCCGACTCGTCCCAACTACGTTCTCATTTCCTGAAGAGAACAATGAAAGAAAAGGGTGAGCTCAACTAGCCCAGTAAGAATATCATGACTAAGATAATGCAGAATAACTTATCCTTAGCCTTCAACAGTATAACAACTGATAGAATACAATAGACAACAAGTTTTAGATCAACAACTGCAGCAAATAAGCAATCCATTAGAAGAGTCAAGTAGAGCATAAAATCTACTATCTTCTATGATTTAAAAAGTTTTTCATCAACTTTATCATCGAGACTCAAACAATAAATAAAATTGAATCATCCCTACACCACTACCAAGGATATTCATGTAATCATCAATGGTCATGATTATAGCAAATAATCCCTGGTCATAATCATACCAACAACTGTCCATCAATGAACTACAGGCTAATGAGGACTTTTGCCACATCATTCGTCACATTACGGTCATGATTATACCGAAAAATCCCTGGTCATAATCATACCAAGTCCATCTATGCACGTATGCCAAAGATGACTTTAATCACAATATAAGCATGAGGATGATGACAATGACATAATAATTCAATAAAACAAGTTCAAGGATAAATTTTAAAGATTTATAATTTAATTTATCCAGAAATCAATAACGTCCAAATTGTCAACATGATACTGCTTTGTAGAGTAAAATTCAAGAATAATATTCATGTACCAAAAATAATTTGGATAGAAAAGAAATATATTTTTTGGGTGAATAGTACCCCGTGAATAGTACTTTGGGAATAGTACCTCGTGAATAGTACCTCGACACAAAAAGTGCCCCAAATACCCGAGTGAATGATACTAGAGTGAATAGTAATTGGGTGAATAGTAACCCATGAATAGTAACTCGTGAATAGTACTTCGGCACGAAAAGTGCCCCGAATACCCGAGTGAATAATACTAGAGTGAATAGTAACCGGGTGAATAGTAACTCGTAAAAGAAAAATATCAAAGAAAATGATATTCCATGACGAGTTCAAAAGAAATGATATCTCATGCGAGTATAATAGAATATACTGAAATCTAAAATGGATTTTCACCGCCATGCAGAATCCACGTGAGATAGATCATTTCCACAATTTAATAAAGAATGAATATGAAGGATCATTCACCATGCATGCGGTAATCCACATAGACAAAGTTATTCCAACGTAATAATAAAGAATGGAATAACAAAAGAATTCACCAGTGCATGCGATAGATCGCACAAAAAAAAGTTATTCCAATGAGAATAATAAAGAATGGAACTGTGTCATGCGTAATCCGCATGCATGTGATATTCCAACGTAATAATAAAGAATGGAACCGTGTCATGCGTAATCCGCAGATGCATGTGATATTCCAATGTAATATTAAAGAATGGAATAATGTAAGAATTTCACCATGTATGCGGATACTTTGCATGTATAAAAGTTATTCCAACATAATAATAAAGAATGGAATAACAACCCCTACGAGTATTGAAAGAAAATAACTCTCTTCATGAATACAAAAGAATAATACCCCTTACGAGTATTGAAAAAAAATAATTCTCTTCATGAATACGAAAGAAATAATACCCCTTACCTTAGAAGAAAACTGGATACTGGAATAGTGAGGTAGCAGACTTCTCTTCTTCTTTCTCTCTATAATTTATCTCTATAATAATTGCTCTATAGCTTTAGTGAATTGGTGAGAAATGAAGGAAGAATGAGCTTCTATTTATAGGAAAATATAGTTTCAATAATTGCACATTTTGGGGCTCGAAATATTATAGTATAATACCTTCCTCTTTTTCTTCATTTTTAATTTAGTCCTGCAAGTATTATCAAACTTGCACCACCTCCCCTAAATAGTAAATCATGTGAATCAATAGTAAATCATGTGACTCAATAGTTCTAAACATGTGAAAAAATTAATTATAGTATAGTACCTTCAACTATACCTCCATTTTTAATTTAATCATGCAAGTATTATCAATCTTGCACCAACTGCCCTAATAGTAAATCATGTGAATCAATAGTACACACATGTGAACACATAGTTATAAGCATGTAAATTAATAACAATTAATTACTTATTTATCTGATTAATTACCCGATTGGTCAATATAACCTTCAGACATCAATTATTATCGAAATAAATGTCAATTTTTACTAACACTAATAATTCCAACACAATAAAACTATCAATTTCATCTTTAATCAACATGAACTTATTCATCATTAATATATAATTCACAATATTTAACAACCAAGTCGTTCCCAGGAAAGAGGGGGCTTTTCGATAAGGATTTCTTCCTATCATGCCATGAATTAGATTATCTAACCTCTCCTCGATGTAACTTCTGTAGACATTGTCATATTGCAAATAATAATATGAATAACTTTGTCATCTCAATTATTGATTTAATAATATAACATATTATACGATGATAATCGTGACAATAATTGAATCAAAAATATGAGAGATATGATGCAAAAATTATCGTAGCAATAATTGAGTATAACCGAGTGACTTCTTACGTAAGCATCAATAATCAATACCGTGCTACTATGCAACCACGCCAGACATCGTACTTTTACTACCGAGTAGTTCAACAGTTTTAACGGTAACACTTTCACCGTTATTTTTATAAAAAGATAATTCTGTCATTTTCTAACTACGACAATACTTCCGTTGTGGGGTCAACCAATGATTGTGCCGTCGTACGAATATTCCCTGATAAAAAGAATATTCCCCGACCAATCGAATATTATATAACAACTTGCATACTTTGAAAAATTTATAAATATTACCCACAACTATAACATTATATCAAATCCACACCATAATATTCAAAAAAATATTTTGAGAAATTTAAATCTTTATTCATAAAATTTGGGGTCTCACATTGTCAATAATGCAAATAATAATATGAATAACTTTGTCGTCTCAATTATTGATTTAATAATATAAAATATTGTACAGATGATATTGTGACAATAATTGAATAAAACTGAGTGACTTCTCACGTAAGCATCAAAAATTAAAGATATTGTACAATACCATAAGCTACTCTGCAACCACGCGTATTACCCATTGAGTCGCCAAATACCCAGTGATAAAAGTACAGTAATACGTTAACTGTTGAAATACCCAGTGATAAAAGTACAGTAATACGCGTGGTTGCATAGTAGCACACGGTATTGTACAGTATCTTTGATTATTGATGCTTACGTGAGAAGTCACTCAGTTTTATTCAGTTATTGCAAAAGTAGTTGATGCATAGTATCTCATATTATTGATTCAATTATTGTCACAGTATCATCTACACAATATTTAATATTATTAAATCAATAAATGAGACGATACTGTTATTCATATTATTATTTGCATTATTGACAATGTCTAGAAAGTTCTGTCGAGGAAAGGGGTTTGGTCATCTAATTGCGCGCCAATAAGGAGAAGTCCTTATCAAAAAGCCCCCTCTTTCTTGGAAATGATCTGGTTGTTAATATTATGAGTTATAATATTAATGATAAATAAAGATCGTGTTAATTAAAGATAAGAATAATAATTGATGAGTGAAAGATGTTTGTTCAATTATCCTTTTACATTGGTGTTTGTTCATTTAGTTTTTTTTTTTTGATACATAATTCTTCCATGGCCCCAATTACCTTTAAAGGAGGTAATCCTTTGATTAGCTGCTTATGTTATTATTTGCCAAACTTTCCAAATAAATTAAGTATTACTCACTAACTTGTGAATAAGGGCGCTTTCTCATTGGTCCATATCTCCAAAATTCCAATTGCCTTCACAGGAGGGCACTCCCTTATTGGTTGTCTCAAATGTATGCTGATGAATTGCGTCTGAATTTTTTTGATTGTGCGTCCGTGATTACTTTCCTAAATAGTATCAGGTCATTCTACTATAAATAGGATTCTTAGTTTAGAAATGAAAATTACACCAGAATCAGAGAATTCTTCTTCTATAATATTGACCGTATTTATTTTGAGTTAATGAAACTTTGAGTCAAGCAATTAGTGCAAGGGATATTATTTTGTTCAATATTAGTAAGAAATAATATTTTCTTCTATACTCTGTAGTATGTAAGTAATATTATTTCGTTTTATATTCCTAATTCTACACTTATTTTTTATAAGTATTGCTTCTATACTCCTTGACATTAGTAGAATATCCTTAAAATTTGTGCTTCATCAAATATCGTTCCACTAAATATTTTTCTGAACATTCTTGTTAAATTTTAACCTTTTCATGCCGGAGTACTACTCATGGGAACTATTCATACAATAGGCACTATTCATACATACGATACTATTCATACATATAGTACTATTCACGGGGTACTATTCATACATATAGTACTATTCACAGGGTACTATTCATGAATTACTATTTATGGGGTACTATTCACCTAGGATACTATTCACGACAAAAATTGATTTCTTTTCTGTCCAAATTATTTTTGATACATGAATATTATTCTTGAATTTTACTCCACAAAGCAGTTATCATGTTGACAATTTGGACATTCTTAAACTCTGGATAAATTGAATTATAAATCTTTAAAATTTTCCCTTGATATCACTTAATTGAATTCTTATATCATTGACATCATGCTTATATTGTGATGAAAGTCATCTTTGGCCCGTAGTGTATAGATGGACTATTGATCTTGGTATGATTATGACTAAAAATTATGTATCGGTATAATCATGACCTGTAATGTTATAAATGATGTGGTAAAAGTCCTCATTGGCCCGTAATGCATTGATGAACAGTTGTTTGGTATGATCATGACCACTGGTGATAATAACGAATATTCTTGGACCGCAGTGCATAGATAATTCGTGGATGTGATACTAACGAATATCCTTAGCCCGTAGTGCATGGATAATTCGGTGATGTGGATTATTTATTGAGATGTGTTACAGATATAAAATATTATTGATGAACTTTTAAATCATAGAAGATATATAGTAGATGTGACACCCTCAAAATCGGTATACATCACCCATTCTGAGTCGTCAAATACATGGTACAGAACACAACTACAACTTCATTATTACAATTGTCGTGCAAAATACGACAATAAATATACTGTGAGTTTAAATACAAATATTGTCTTCTAGACAATATTCACACTCAAATAAGTCATCATTACAATTATTGATACATTATTTTACAAAAATAGTGAGGACTGCTAAAACAACTTTCTAGAACCATCATTCCATATCCCGACTAGTTCCTGCTATATTCTCGCCTCCTGAGAAGAAAAATGGAACAAAAAGGAAAAGGGTGAGCTCAACAACAAACTATGACTAAGATAATGTACAACAAATTATCATTAGTCTTTAACAGGGAAAAATGTGATAGAATATAATAGACAACAAGTTTTAGATCAACAACTGTAGCGGAAACAATAATTCATTAAAAGAGTTAAGTAGAGAATGAAGTCTACTATCTTATATGATTTTAAAGTCCATCATCAATATTTTATCCCTGTAACATCAATCAATATACATCATGAACCAAATATTTATCTTGACACTACGAGCCAAAGATATTCATTTATATCACCAGTTGGTCATGTTTATCTCAACACCTGTTCATCTTTGCACTACGGGCCAAAGATATTCATCAGGTAATCATTCATCTTTGCACTACAGGCCAAAGATATTCATCAGATAATCATTCATCTTTGCACTACAGGCCAAAGATATTCAGTTATATCACCATTTAGGACTGAGGGTGATGAAAAATATCTTCAAGAAAACGAATCCAGTGAGATAAAAGATCAAAGATTAGGGATTTGTACTTTAGTTTATCCAAGTTTCAAAATACTCCATAATAATCAATTGTGGAGCAAAATTCAATAATGAAGATCAAAACATGGATACAATCAAAGATAGTAACCATAATAGACAACTTAGACAAAGAAAAGAAAATTTATTTTCTGTGAATAGTGTCATATTCGTGAATAGTGCTGCATTCGTGAATAGTGTCGTATACGTGAATAGTGCCGTATACGTGAATAGTAACCTCGACACAAAAAGATAGAAATTTCACGAGAAACATCATACTTTGTGAATAGTACTCGTGAATAGTACCGTATTCATGAATAGTGTCGTATACGTGAATAGTGTCGTATACGTGAATAGTAACCTCGACATAAAAAGGTAAAAATTTCATAATAAAATTCATACCAATATTTCGGTATAATGATATTGAAAAAATAACATCCTTTACCTCAAAAGAATAGTACTTCCGGCTGAAATTTCAAATATAGTGTTGAAAGAAACTTGCAATGAATAGCAACTCTCAAAGTACCAAAATACTCACAACAATACGCTCGATATTATAGAGAGAGAGAAAAAAAAAAACTTCAGATTCTAGTGTGATTTTCAATTCTAACTAAGGAACCTATTTATAGGAAAATGCTAGAACGTCGAAGCAGACTTAACCTGCTACCTGATGGCTTTACCTGTTACTATTCATACACACCACTTTTGAAATAAAATTTTAGTACATTTTTCACCAACCAAAAGTGGGGCCCACCCATTCTAGAAAATTTCCAAAATATTTTAAAATTTAAACAATAATCAGAAACTTCAATAATTCATAATAAATAGACCTTTTATTAGAAAAATATGAATTATGTCATATCCATAGAAAATTTAATTCTCTACAACTTTGTTAGAAGAAAGTTTTTCCAAATTCCAAACAGAAAATGACCGAAATCCGTATACAGATGATTTTTAATACCCCCATTCCGATAAAATACTGATAAAACACCCCCATTCTGACAAAATACTGATAAAACACCTCAACATTAATTCCTTCATTTATACATAAAATAAATATTTCCTTATCATATAAATCAATAATTATTTATTCACAAATAATATTACAGACTCGTAATTATGACAACCAGGTCGTTCCAAGGAAAGAGGGGGCTTTCCGATAAGAATTTCTCCTTACTAGCGCGCAATTAGATGACCAAACCCCTTTCCTTAGACAGAACTTCGTTAGACATTGCTAATAATGTTATCTAATAATATTATTCAAATAATATGAATTATTGATCTGATAATGAGAAATATTATGCAGTGACAATTATTGAAACAACAATAATATAAAATATCAACGTAGCAATTATTGAATAAACAAAATTAAATATTAAACAGAAATTACTGTAATAATTATTGACTAGTGCCTTCTTACGTAAGAATCAATAATCCAAAATATTGCGTATACCGCTGCTCTATCGCGCACCACGTGTATTCTTTGTATTTTGACTAACGTATTCCAACGATTGTTAATTCGTAATAACTACATCGTTATTTATAAAAACTCAAACCTGTCGTTTTCTTCATCCGACCGTTTTCCATTATGAGGTCCACTAATGATTGCGCCGTCGTACAAATATTCCCTGACAACAAGAATATTCCACGACCAAATAAATATTCCCCGACAACAATGAATATTTTATAACCACTTACTTATTTTGCAAAATTTGCACATTTCACCCATAACCAAAACATTATATCAAATTAACACCTTATTATTTCAAAATAATGAATATAGGAAATTCAATTTTATTTATAAAAAGTTGGGGTCTTACAACCTCCCCTCCTTATGAAATTTTATCCTCGAAATTGACGTATGTACCTGGTGTTTCGAAAAGGTGAGGGTACCTCGCTTTCATTTCCGATTCCAACTCCCAGGTCATTTCTTCAATAGCATGGTTCCTCCACAAAACTTTGACTTATGGTTTAACCTTTGTACGTAGGACATGCTCCTTCCTATCCAAGATCTTTACAGGTACCTCCTCATACGTTAAATCTTTGGCTATCTTGTCTGGTTCTAACTCAATAATGTGGTTCAGGTCTTTCACATATTTATGTAGCGTGGATATATGGAAACACGAGACATACTTGGCGGTAAAGCGAGCTTATAAGCCACAGTTCCTACTCGATCGAGGATTTTAAATGAACCAATAAATTGAAGGTTTGAGATTTCCTCACATCGTCGATTATCGCTTTTGGAATAACGATTTCTTACACCTTCTTCTTCATACTCATCCGCTCTGGGTCTGTAGCTTGAGCAGCCTTAACTTTATCGATTAAAGTCAGTTCTACGCGTATCTCTGACATCATCACGTGGGTCCCTAGAGTCTTTAACTCTATCTCTATCATTTGTAAGTCATACGAAATGGGTTTTTGTGTTAACAACATCGCACTCGTAATCGTATACGATCTTCTTCTCAGCGCGTCAGCTACCACGTTCGCTTTTCCAAGATGGTATTGAATGGTATACTCGTAATCTTTCAACAGCTCGAGCCAACGTCATTGCCGCATGTTGAGTTCTTGGAAGCTCTTCTCACATTCCTCGCTCCATTCGAATTTTGTATCTTTTTGAGTTAGCTGCGTTAACGGAGTAGCGATTCGAGAAAATCCTTCCACGAATCTTCGATAGTAACCAGCTAAGCCTAGAAAGCTACGTATTTTGATTATTGACTTAGGTTGCTCTCAACTGTGACTCATATCCCAATGTTGGATAGCACGTCACAATGGTACCTATCAGTTTACCACCGCACGAATATGGCGTCCCCTACGGAGAGTCTGGCTTTGGTGCATTCCACAAAGAAAGTCACTAGCGAAAGGCTCGGGTACCAACTTCTGTAGTTGGGTTTTTAACTCCTAAAGTTTAATAGGAGCCATTCGATATGGAATTTTAGAAATGGGTTTTATATCAGGTTCAAGGTCAATACAAAATTTGATATCACGCTTTGGGGGTAGGCTAGGAAGTTCTTCAGGAAATACGTCAGGAAATTCACTAACAACAGAAATATTATTCAAATCTGACGTGTTTTTGTTCAAGTCCATAACATGGGCTAAGAAAGCTTGACATCCGTTTTTCAATAAACAAATGGCTTTATGGCTTGATATGACAGTGATTGACTTTAGTGATTTGGTTGCTTGAATTCGTATAACAAGTTGGTTAAGAATATGAAAACTAACAACCTGACAAAAATAATTAATTTTGGCATGAAGAATAGTTAACCAATAAATCCCTAAAATCACATCAAATGCAAGTATTTTCAAAGAAATAAGATCAACAGATAATGTGATGGTGCCAACTTAAATAAAGCAAGATTTATAAACAGTGGATGTAATGAAGGTTTCTCTTATCGGAGTTTCAACAGATAAGTCAAAGTCTAATTTCTCCAGAGTCATGTTCAAACGTTGAGCACAAGCAGGAAAAATAAAAGGATGGGTAGAACCGGTATCTAACATGGTATAGACTTCGCAAGAATTTGTGATTAACTAACCCGTGATAACTTCGTTCGGATTACTCGTTTTTTGAGAAGTCACAAAAAATACTCTTCCTGAAACCACTGACTTTGTTTTTTCCGTATCCGCCTTTGGTGCCACCGTTCTAGCTGGACTTGATTTCTCTATAGGACAAAATCGAGCTATGTGACCATCTTTTCAGCAACTAAAACATACCTTAGAAGGCTATGAACAGTTTGGACTTATGTTCCCTCCTCTCCTCATTTGTAGCATCTAGATGGCGGTCGTTCTCCTCCCCTAGAATTTGTTACTGGTGCTGCTGCTGCCGATGTTTTCCCATCATCATTAAATCTTCTCTTCTTGAAATTTCCACTTGAATCATTTCTTCTATTATCTTGGTCATGATTACCATTGAAGTGGTTACCATTTCTGGCATGATAATTTCCTCCACGATGGTTATCATTATTTCGATGGTTGTTGCCACCGGTACGATTATTATCATGTTGTTGGTCATTATCTTTTGGTTGGGCTGGCTCATTATCGTGCTCCAATAACTGAGCCCTATCCACAACATCTGAATATAAAAAAAAATTGTGAGAAATGAGGTATTGACGAATTTCGGGTTTCAAACCTCTCAGAAACATCCACACATATATCGTTCCTCATTCTCTACCAAATGAGGTGCAAACCTAGATAACTCATGAACTTAGCCTCCTTTCGGACACACCATGTTGTTTTGTTCCATCGATAAACTCTACCTCCTTCATATGACGAATACTTTCAGGAAAGTACTTGTCTTTGAACAGTTTCTGAAATGTTTCCCAAGACATATTGTATGTGGTTGGTCAGTATATGCTTCATGATTCCCACCAAGAATCACCTTTCACCACGGAGCATAAAGGTGGCGAATGGAACCTTCTGTTCCTCCGTGCATCCCAAGACATCAAATATCTTCGTAATTTGCTTGACCCACGTTTTTGCCTTAATCGGATCCAGTTTTTCCAAGAATCCTGGTGGTACCAACTCTTTGAACTGCTTGGTTGTGACAAGTTTCACGTTGCTATCATTTTCACCCATATTTTGTACACGAGTCTCCCTCGTCTTATTTTTCATGAACTGCAAAAAACTTCTAAACATCCCATCATTCATCGTTTGTTTGGTAGTGTTGTTTACAGGAGGAACATTATCGTCCTGTTGCACGTTCTCCTGGTTGGTGATTAAAGGTGTCTCCACGGTCTCATTCACTCCATTGTTAACATTTTTAGCTGTCATTCTCAAATACTACCATAAAACAAGGGTTAATTAAACAAATATATCACATAATACCCCTATATTCTGACCGACCAACAAATAAGCTTAGGTAGGACACACTAGCGAAGGATTTACTCGTCTATCCCCTCCTAGTTCTATTCCCCGATCTCCGCCAGAGACCATATCCCTAAGCTCTGATACCAACTGTGACGCCCCCAAAATCGGTATACATTACCCATTCTGAGTCGCTAAATACATGGTATAGAAAATAACTACAACTTCATTATTATAATTTTCGTGCAAAATACGACAATAAATATACTGTGAGTTTAAATACAAATATTGTGACGCCCCCAAAATAGGTATACATCACCTATTCTGAGTCGCCAAGTACATGGTACAGAAAACAACTACAACTTTATTATTACAATTGTCGTGCAAAGTACGAAAATACATACTGTGAGTTTAGATAAAAATATTATCTTCTAGACAATATCCACACTCAAATAAAGTCCTCATTATAATTATTGATACACTATTTTACAAAATAGTGAGGACTGCTAAAACAACTGACTAGAACCATCATTCCATACCCCGACTAGTTCCCGCTATATTCTCGCTTCTTGAGAAGAAAAATAGAACAAAAAAGAAAAGGGTGAGCTCAACTAGCCCAGTAAAGAATATTATGACTAAGATAATATATAACAAATTATCATTAGTCCTCAACAGGAAAAAATCTGATAGAATATAATAGACAACAAGTTTTAGATCAACAACTGCAGCGGAAACAGCAATCCATTAGAAGAGTCAAGTAGAGAATGAAATCTACTATCATCTATGAATTTAAAAGTCCATCATCAATATTTTATCCATGTAACATCAATCAATATACATCTTGAATCAAATATTCATCTTTGCACTATGGGCCAAAGATATTCATTTGTATCACCAGTTGGTTATGCTCATCTCAACACCTGTTCATCTTTGCACTACGGGCCAAAGATATTCATCAGGTAATCATTCATCTTTGCACTACATGCCAAAGATATTCAGTTATATCATCATTTAGGACTGAAGATGATGAAAAATATTTTAAAGAAACGAATCCAGTGAGACAAAAGAACAAAGATTAGGGATTCGTACTTTAGATAATCCAAGTTCAAAAACACTCCATAATAAACTATAGTGGAGTAAAATTCAAGAATGAAGATCAAAACATAGATACAATCAAAGATAGTAACCATAATAGACATATGGGACAAAGAAGAGAAAATTTTATTTTTCGGTGAATAGTGTCGTATACGTGAATAGTAACCTCGACACAAAAAGGTAGAAATTTCATAATAAAATTCATACCAATATTTTGGCATAATGATATTGAAAGTAGTAATATTATTTAGAAAGAAAATATCATCCCTTACCTCAAAAGAACAGTATTTCTGACTGGAATATCGGATGTAATGTTGAAGGAAACTTGCACTGAATAGCAACTCTCAAAATATCTAAATACTCACAAAATACGCTCGATAATATAGACAGAGAAAAAACTTATTTCTGGTGTGATTTTCAATTTTAACTAAGCACCCTATTTATAGGAAAATGCTAGAACGCAAAAGCAGACTAAATTAATAAAATATTAATATAATTTTTTTTTCTACGCATGCCACTTTGAAAAATTATCAGCCCACCACATTTGAAAAATTAATTCAGCACATTTTATCAACAAAGGATAAAAGTGGGTCCCACCCATAATTTTAATAAAAATATTTAATTTACGAAACTTCAATAATTCATAATAAATAGCCCTTTTATCAGAAAAATACGAATTTTATGTCTATTCCACAGGAAATTAAATTCTCTACAACTTTGTAGATTTAAGTTTTTCCAAATTCCAAACGAAAAATGCCCGAAATCCATATACGGACGATTTTTAATACCTCCATTCCGACAAAATACTGATAAAACGTCTCAGCATTAATTCCTTCATTTATATCCACACAAAATAAATATTTTCCTATCCATCATTTATGTCCACATAAAATAAATATTTTCTTATCATATAAATCAATAATTAATTATTCACAAATAATATTACAGAATCACAATTATGACAATTAAGTCGTTCTCAGGAAAGAGGGAGCTTTCCTATAAGGATTTCTCCTTACTGGCGCCCAATTAGGTGACCAAACCCCTTTCCTAGACAGAACTTCCTCAGGCATTGCCAATAATGCTATCTAATAATATTATTCAAATAATATGAATTATTGATCTGATAATGGAAAATAATGTGCAATGACAATTATTGAAACAACAATAATATAAAATATCAACGCAACAATTATTGAATCAATAAAATAAAATATTGAACAGTAATTACTATAACAATTATTGAGTAGTGCCTTTAACCACCAGGTAATCCAACAGTGTTAACGGTAACAATTACGCTGTTATTTATAAAAACTCAGACATGTCGTTTTCTTCATCCGACCATTTTCTGTTATGGGACCCACAAATGGCTGCGCCGTCGTACGAATATTCTTTGACGGCAAGAATATTCCACGACCAAACGAATATTCCCCGACAAAAATAAATATTTTATAACTACTTGCTTATTTTACAAAATTTGCACATTTCATCCATAACCAATGCATTATATCAAATTAACTCCTTATTATTTCAAGATAATGAATAGAAAAAATTTAATTTTATTTATTAAAAAGTTGGGGTCTTACAAATATTATCTTCTAGACAATATCCACACTCAAATAAGTCCTCATTATAATTATTGATACACTATTTTACAAAAATAGTGAGGACTGCGAAAATAATTTTCTAGAACCATCATTCCATACCCTGACTAGTTCCTGCTATATTCTCGCCTCCTAAGAAAAAAAATGAAACAAAAAGAAAAAGGGTGAGCTCAACTAGTCCAGTAAAGAATATTATGACTAAGATAATGTACAACAAATTATCCTTAGTCTTCAACAGGAAAAAATCTGATAGAATATAATAGACAACAAGTTTTAGATCAACAACTGCAGCGAAAACAACAATTCATTAGAAGAGTTAAGTAGAGAATGAAGTCTACTATCTTCTATGATTTTAAAGTCTATCATCAATATTTTATCTCTGTAACATCAATCAATATACATCTTGAACCAAATATTCATCTTTGCACTACGAGCCAAAGATATTCATTTGTACCACCAGTTGGTCATGTTCATCTCAACACCTGTTCATCTTTGCACTACGGGCCAAAGATATTAATCAGGTAATCATTCATCTTTGTACTACAGGCCAAAGATATTCATCAGGTAATCATTCATCTTTGCACTACAGGCCAATGATATTCAGTTATACCACCATTTAGGACTGAGGATGATGAAAAATATCTTAAAGAAAACGAATCCAGTGAGAGAAAAGATCAAAAAGATTAGGGATTTGTACTTCAGTTTATCCAAGTTTTAAAATACTCCATAATAATCAATTGTGGAGCAAAATTCAAGATTGAAGATCAAAACATGAATACAATCAAAGATAGTAACCATAATAGACAACTTGGACAAAGAAAAGAAAATTTTATTTTTTATGAATAGTGTCGTATTCGTGAATAGTGTCGTATACGTGAATAGTAACCCCGACACAAAAATATAGAAATTTCACGAGAAACATCATACTTTGTGAATAGTACTCGTGAATAGTGTTGTATTCATGAATAGTATCGTATACGTGAATAGTAACCTCGACATGAAAAGGTAAAAATTTCATAATAAAATTCATACCAATATTTTGGTATAATGATATTGAAAGAATAACACCATTTACAAAAAAAATAACATCCTTTACCTCAAAAGAATAGTACTTCTGACTAAAATTTCGGATATAGTGCTGAAAGAAACTTACACTGAATAGAAACTCTCAAAGTATCAAAATACTCACAAAAATACGCTCGATATTATATAGCGGGAGAAAAAAAAAACTTCAGATTCTGGTGTGATTTTCAATTCTAATTAAGCACCCTATTTATAGGAAAATGCTAGAACGTCGAAGCAAACTTAACCTGCTACTTGATGGCTTTACCTGTTCCTATTCATGCACACCACTTTTGAAATAAAATTTTAGCACATTTCTCACCAACCAAAAGTCGGGCCCACCCATTCTAGAAATTTTCCAAAATATTTTAAAATTTAAACAATAATCAGAAACTTTAATAATTCATAATAAATAGCCCTTTTATAAGAAAAATATGAATTATAGGTCCTTTCCATAGGAAATTTAATTTTCTACAACTTTGTAGAAGAAAGTTTTTCCAAATTCCAAACAGAAAATGACTAAAATCCACATACGGATGATTTTTAATACCTCCATTCCGACAAAATATTGATAAAATATCTCAGCATTAATTCATTCATTTATACATAAATAAATATTTCCTTATCATATAAATAAATAATTAATTATTCACAAATAATATTACAGAATCACAATTATGACAACCAGGTCGTTCCTAAGAAAGAGGGGATTTTCCGATAAGAATTTCTCTTTACTGGCGCGCAATTAGATGACCAAACCCCTTTCCTTAGACAGAACTTCCTTAGACATTACCAATAATGCTATCTAATAATATTATTCAAATAATCACAATTAGGTGTCTCGGATCATGAGCTTCTTCAAATTATGTTTTCATGGGATCATGGTCTACCTTCTTACTTAATAGTACTTATAATCCAAGATTCATATCTCGTTAAATTAATTAATTATCCTCCCAAAAATATACTCCTCCAATAATCACATATATATATATATATATATATATATTATATATATATATATATATCATGCATTCAGTCGTTTCAAATGGTTACATTCGATAACTGAACGAAACGGTCAAACTTTTATGAATCCCAATCAAAAAGTTAAATTGCTACTCAACCGAACTAAAACAATTCAAATGCCAAATCAATTGAATCAGTTAAATATATAGAATAAATAAACTGAGAATCTATATATAAATTCGATTTTTGATACATGCAATTGAGGAGTTTCATTTAAAAGGTTGTACGATTCATACGATAGTGTTCCTCAAAGACACCGTATGGATATATCCAAATTACAAATATAAATTCTCACCAGAATATATATTCGACCAAATAAATAATTATAAACTGTTAAACCATAAGTCCTCCATAACCAAATACTAATAAAAATTAGAGAAAAATCCTCAGTACCTCAACCAACCAAGTGATACTGATATTAGCAATTAATTTTTTTATAAAAAAAAATTAATCCAAAAACAAATATTTTTTTTCCAGAAACCAACTGTTATAATTTATCAAAAATTAAATCAGAAAAAGCACGAGTGGGCAAATGAAGAACGCCCATCTGGCATGGTCAAAGGAAGGAGGACGAGTAATGAATCAGAAAGCGAGGTACTCTTTTCTTCCCCTTTAATATATATTTTTTAATCTCTTTTAAGCTCCTTGAAACCATATACCCGAAGTTGAATCAAATTAAGCTAATTAAGAAAGGAGCGCCAAACAAAAGCAAAAGAAGAAGCACCATGTTAATTACAATTCCATGCTAAAATATACAGACAATTAGAATACAACACATGATCAATACAGGAAAGAATGATCCCAATAATGGTTCCTCCGGCATCAAATTTGATGCCTGGAAGCTAATTATAGGGTGAAGGTACAAGCCATAATGGATTTAGGCAAATGTTGGTTGTCTGGCTCCAAATTATGCCGCTATAGCTGGCCCAGTCTTTCCTGTTAAAACACAAGGGGCAAATCTTTAGAATTATGACTGCAAAAGCTCGAGACATGAAGTGAAAATAGACTAATAAAACAGAAAAATTGTTAGAAAGATGCCGACCATAAAGTAGATCTAAATAGTCCCCTCAGCCACAATATGTCAATTGAACAAAATTATATATAATGATGGGAGTCTAAAATAAGAAACCCTTCAAAAGACCAGGAAGAATAAAATTAATGCTATGCATCTCGAGTACCAAGTTGTTAGTGTGCTAGTGGTTTTGTTATGTCTGATGCATATAATATTATATATATAAATGAAAAGAGAGAGAGAGAGAGAGAGAGAGAGAGAGAGAGAGAGATGCAAATATTCTCAAACCTGAAGCATCTGCATCAGCTTAGGATGCTGCTCTAGAAGTTGGCAAAGCTTATCACGGTCGCTCAATAAAGACTGCCAGAAAGGAAGAATAATAAATTTCTAATGAATAATAGAAGCCCTAGTAAGAAGCTACTAAGAAGTTTATAGAATATGTATAGAACAAATACCTGAATAGCTTCCGGGGAACTAAAATAGTGTTGTAATGACATTCCAATGTCGTCTGGTGGCTGCGGTGTACCATGCCTTTGCTGAACCTGCGGTTGAGTATTTTCAACTCGCTGCTGTTGCATTGTATGTTGAAGGTTTTCTTGTTGCATGGCTGGGTAATACACATGAGCTGGGGAAACTTGGGGTGGTGGTACCATCTGCAACTGTTGTAACTGTAACTGTACAGGACTTTGCAGCAAAGGCACGCCTTGCTCTGACTGAGGTGATGCTTGAATAGGCGGCCTAAGATGCTGTGGCGGCTGTGGAGGACGAGGGAGTCGGGGACGCTGTAATGGCTGCAACGGTTGCAACTGAGCAAGAGACTGTATGGAGTGAATGGAAGATAAAGCAATAGGAAGATTCTGCGAGATACCAGATGGGTTATCTCCCTGATGAGAAGTAGAACTACTTCCATATAGACTAATGGGTATTGAAGTGGGCCTACTGAAAATCAAGGGCGGCATCAAAGGAGGAGGATATGAACTTAGTATGGCCCCAGATGCTGAAAGGTTGTTCAATCGAGTATCGCTGGAAGGTGCAACAGAGGTCTGCAAAAATTCAGTTGATCCAACACTAAACTGATTGTAAATCGAGGATTGGGAAGTAGAAGTTTTAAAAGGTTGTAAAGTAGAAGGGTTGACAGAATAAGGAGGTGGTGTAGGAGGAAGCGGTGGTTGAGGCCTAGAAGATCCACTAGGGGAAGAGATGGATGCCCGTGTATACTTGGAATCTGGTAAGGAATTGGAGGGTGCTAGGGGAGTAGAACTGTTAGTTGATGCTGACATCCGGACCTGCAAAAAGTTGAGGTCAATTAATACAGCAAATCAGATTACCTGGAGTAAAGCACCAGTATAGAACTTTAGAAACAGGACCATATTTAACGTACATGGAAGCCCGGGGGAAGGGGGGGATGCACTTCTGCCATAGAATTAACAAATGGAGATGACTGACTGTGAACAGGTTCTGCAGTTTGAGATAGTACAGGTGAGATTGTAGGTGGAGGTGGCATTGGAGGTAAAGGTGGTTGACTCAACTGAAAATTCTGGTCATAAAATCCTTGAGAACCAATACTAACTTGTCGTAGATTATTTTTCAGATAGAAATTAGAGTGAGGCATCCTAGAATTGACTGGCTGTACTAAAGGTCCAGAAGTCTTATTATGCATCGAAGCAGAAAACCGAGAACTAATTGTTTTTGCAGCAGAGTCAAATCCAATAGAAGTAGTAACTGCAACATTCTCTGCTTCCTCAGACTGCACAGAACAATTCTTATCTGACGAAATACTTGGTTCTCGAGTCAATGAGATATCTGGACGTGAAACTGACATCCTTGAAGAAAACTCACTCCTATTATTTTCATCAACATTTGATGCTAAAGGTGTATCCAAGTGAGAAAACTGACTACTTTCATTTACATCACTCTCCGTCTCTGCAACAACTGAATGAGGAGAACTTTGCTCAACTATAACAGAAGCAGGCTGCTGTAAATTGTCATCAGGTTGAGGAAAAGGCAATTTATCGTCAGAGTCTGACTCCTCACCATCGAACACTATATCAATTCCTTGAAGATCATCATCAAGATCCGGTTTCAGTTGTGTAGATTTACCACCCACCTTCTTGGCATCAGATTCGCTTTCCGGAGGTGCAGCTTTCACCCGTGGTGTTGTTTCACTAACTACGACCCCCACAGGATTTTGACGCTCTCTCTGTCTGGCCATGAATTCATCAACATGAATAGATGGAGGTCTCCCACTTGTAGGTCCTAATCTTGGAACAGCAATTACGTTAGAACTAGTAGTACCATCAACATTTCTTTCTCTGGCAACATAATCA
Organism: Panax ginseng; assembly: GCA_020205605.1. NCBI lineage: Eukaryota > Viridiplantae > Streptophyta > Magnoliopsida > Apiales > Araliaceae > Panax > Panax ginseng. The sequence goes on along the minus strand of CM035144.1, from coordinate 63,190,136 downwards.
TCCACATGCATAGAAGGAGGCCTACTAGTGTTTGGCTTCCGCTGCCGAAATGTATCCCTACGAGTAGGGCCAGAAGGAGCTGCAGGTACTGAACCTCGCGAGAACGCACTTTGGGCCATATTCTCCACAGGGGAATGGTCTCCTCTGGGACGCCTGTTTATTCCGTCTAGTGAAGACATTTTTCTTTTCGCAGTAAGAGCCGTCAGTGACATTCCATCACGTAAATTTTCAGGACATTCCCATAGAAACTTATCGCCAAATCCAGATAAACTGTAATCTTTGACCCTCTGAGCACTGCTATCTGTTATCTTGTGTATCTTTGAAGAACTGGGAACATCAGTCAATGATATCGGAAAATCAATAGGTATCAAACCATCCCCCTGGTCAAAGTCATTAGACTTTTGCAACAGAAGCAGCAGCAGTTCTGCTAATTCTTTAACCTGCAAGAACATAGAAGCCTTTAGAAAATCACGTAAGAAAAGGAGGAAAGTTGCAAGGTGAAAAAGATAATAATGGAGTTCTTTATACCTGATTCAAAGTTGAGTTCATATCAGAAGTAGCTGAATATTCATTCTCACTTATAGTTGAACCTAGCAAGGAAGTCAACTCTTCTACATATTTTATGTTATCTCCAGAAAAACCATCCGTGCCACTGACATCATGGGGAAGCCCAAATAAATACTTCACTGCAACAACCCTGTCCATGTTCAAACTGAAAAAGAAACAAAATGAAGAAATGAAAAATAAAGACAAACAATAAGTAACACCTGTACGTTCGGCAACATTTTGAGAGGATGACATACTAAAATAACTTGGCACATTAAGCAAAATTAAGTCCAGAGAGAGGTGCTCTACATGCATATGAACTGTCTAATTTGCCAAGAACTATTTAAAAAAAATAGGAAGAATATTATATCAGCAGCCAACAATGCTCAAGGAACCCTACCTTTTTCCATCCAGACAAAAATGCAAAGCACTTGAAGACAGTGCACCAACAGCCTCAATGACATGTATTTGCGGCACATCTTCCGAATCAATAGATCTTAATAAAGTAAGCCAGCAACACAACAAAGGAGGTTGCTTCTTCCACTCAAATGCATTAATAAGATTATAGATTCCGTCGGTACCATGCTTATTCTCAGGTTCTGGCTCCTGGATACCAGCAGATTGAGTACGCAAATATATGGATTGCAAAGCACTTCGACCTTCATTGGAGAAAACTAATGCTTTAAAAGCCAACAGGCAAGCAAGCAATTCTCTTCCAACAGGTAGGACCTGGAAATGGGAACACAAATCATGGAAAGTTAAATTCTAAATTAAATTAGAGATAAAGAGACTAAAGAAAACGGGGAGTCACCATTACCATCAAGGAAAGATTACTTTTAAACATTGTCAATTCCCTTAGAAAATGGGACATCAATCTTAATGTTTTGAATTCATAGGCATGTGCATTAAAATTGTAAATAAACACATGTAGAAATCTAGTTAATAAAGGACCGAAATGCAATAAGGTGGTGACAAAGCACCCATGGCCAAGGCAAACGTGAAAAGCAAGGTGCATGCCTGAGTAAATTAGTGAGCTTAGTGTTAAATGAAAATAATCATGTATTTATCACATATACTCTCTCCATTCCATTTTGAATGTCATGGTTCAACACCATTTTCGCTTCAGTGAGTTCAAGACGTGCAGTGCATTTCAGTATACTAATTTCATGTGGAATTACATTGTCAGCTTCTGAGAAGATATTAACATGTTAGATAAGTTAAATATTGATCCCAAGGGGATACAACACATTAAAAAGTCATTGAAACGAAATTTAAAAACTTGTTGCAAAAATCAAGGTGCAAGTGGGAATGTAAATAACTCTCTTCTAAGACTCCATTTGTCACAGGGAAAAACTTCTCCAGGAATCGTTTTAGAAGAAAACGTTTTCTAGAAAATCATTTCTAATAAAATATTACATGTGCTCGAGAGATAGGCGTCCATACACTCATAAGGATGTATGGATTTTCAAGGAGAGGAGCCATGGTGTGGCCCACGCCCCCAGGCCAGTGAATGGAAAGTTATATTTCGGATGTTTGGTCAACAAACTAAAACCTTAGCTGAAAATGTTACCATGTGTTATTTGAAAGAAAATAAACTCCACAAATGTTGATTGTAAATATGTTCTCCCTCCGTCCCATCAAAAGATGTTTTAAGTACATCTTTTACACAAATTTTAAAAAAGTAGAGGAGATCAGAGAAGTAATATAAGTTCCAATTTTATCCACAATGGACCCCACACAAGTACATAACGATTCTTTCTTTTCCTAAAAGGCGTGGATCCTACTTGAGTACTTTGAGGGTAAAATAGTCTTTATATTACATTTGCATTGTGTACTTTAGATTTTTTAGGTGAAAAAACTTTGTTGTACTTTAGACATCGTTTAAGGGACGGAAGGAGTATAAAATTGGTTTCTATTACTCCCTCTATCCCAAAAAAAAAAGAGTCTCAATGTCCTCAAATTTGTCATCATTATTTCATTATTATGCAATCACTATTAAACTAACAAATTACCAATTTTAATATAAACATGAAACAAAAATACATCCTTAATATTAGTAAAAGTTGAATACGGGACTCTTTTTGTGAAACGAATGGGGTATTTCATAATATGAGATAAAATCAGGTACTCCAATGAGAACTTGGCAGTGTTCTGCTAATGAGAACTTTGCTCTATTCTACCAACAAGAAATTTACTCTATTATGCCAATGATAAGTTTTTCACTTCAAAGAATGAGGATAAAACCAAAGTTACTTCTCATAACTTTGAAAAGGCAAAATGAGACCGAATGCTTCATATAAAGTTAAAAGTATAAAATACATAGTATTAGCACAAAAATGCAACCACTGATAGACAAAACAAACTTCAAGGTTTTCCAACAAAGAAATTTGGTAGATTGCCCACTAAATCTATTGTGTTACTTGTAAAGATGAAGCCTCAACGAAGTATCTAAATAAACCCCATTGTTTCAATGGGGAAAAGCTCAATCTACACAAGACATGTACCAAAACAAAGATGAAACAAAGCAGGAAATGGTACACACTATTCTCTCAATAATGTATCAGAACCTAATAGTCAAAATGTTCAGTAAAGAGGTGTACGATGGAGGGGTATTTTATAATCAAGGGAAAAAAATGATCCTCAAAAATGATAAAAGTAGAGGTAACTTAAGAGTCACGTTTTCAATAGTCAAAAGGCAATAGAGGCAACGTTTGTTCTTATTTCTGCTGTTCCTGTGAGAAGTGGCAAGCAACTTCAAAAGAGCACCAACAGGTACAGGGTAAAAAAAATTACACGTTATGATTTCTTCAGATACAGGAATAAAAGAGCATACCATGCAAAATCTAAGGCAATATGTCATCAATGAGAAACAATCTTCAGTCGACAGAGTTTTCAAATTGTGCCTGAAAAACCACCACCAAATACTTTTTTTTGGAAACATATAGAGGAAATCTTCCAAAAATTAAGAAAAAAATAAACAATAATAAAACAAGATCAGGAATAGAGAAAGCAATGTAAACGTACCTATCATACATGGCTGGATATTGCACAGGAGTCCTAGAATCACAAACCAGGGAGATAGACTTGAATACAGGAATGCACCAGCTAAGCAGAGACAACCCATAGTTGGCCAAGATTTTGCTTTCTAAAAATTGGTTGGCATCTGAGCTAGTTACACCAATACAAATTTCAAGCACTTGTGAAAGCACCTGAACAGCCCCCTCTTTCAATAATAATGGCTGGTGAAAAGAAAAGAATTGTAAGCTAAATATTTATCCATTACTTATATATAGGCAGAACAGGTTGGAAAAACAAACAAAGTTAATAAAAATGAAAACAACACCTTTGCACGTGGATGCTCCAATAAGACAGCGAAAAAATCAAGCAATCTATAAACCTGCAAGGAACAACTGATTCCATGTAATAACAACAGGACAAACCAATTACGCAAAGATATTGCAACAAATGAACAGTTCTCACCTTAAATGCATCTGTGTCAGACAACACAGACAAATCAGAAAGGCGACCACGAATCCACAGTATCATGGGTTTGAGAAGTACAGAAGCATTATTAGCACTTAAGCATGCAATACGAACAATGAAAACCCGAAGCATGTCTTGTATAACCACAAGCGTCTAAGAACAGCAATTCAATCATCAGAAATAAAGATGAAAAGTAAAGTGAATCTATAATCAAACCAACAGTTAAACAAATTACACGTACACTAGTAGCATAGTGTAATATAATCTGTGCAATTTTGTCATGTTGTGGGGTCAACTGGCTGAGGAGCTTCTCAGGGTTTCCGGCCTGCAAGTACCAATTAATCTCTCTTTCTTTCTGTGGCCCTAACAATGTCCTAACAGCCAGAGTTCTAAGAGCACTCAACATGGGCATTCCATTCTTCCAAACCCAGACACCTTCCTCGGGTAATAGGTCATTCTGGTAATGAAACAAAAACGGAGACGATTACATTTCAAAAAATTAGTTGTCAGGTAATATTTTCTCAAATTGATCATCTTTTAAAGCTCTACAAGTAGCAACAAGATAATATAGATTACGAACCAAGAGAAAAATAAAGCTGCAGGTTTCCTTTGGACCCAGTGCAAGCATTGAAGTAGCATGAAGACTGTCAAGGAGAAAGTGGAAAAGGCCAGGACTCCAACCATATAAAGGCCAACAGGCAAGTGATGATGCAAGAAGATGGCAAACAGCTTCGCAACCAAGTGCAAAATCAGGGTAAGGATAGAACAAGTCAACAGAACATGCAGCTAACTTGGGGCTGCAATGAAAGAATTCAATCAAGAATATTTGATAGTTACGATCAGTGCTTTCAAATAGTAAGAATGAGACATCTGAAGTACCTCACTTCTCGATGCAATTGTAAGAGGGCTTTCAGAAGTTTTGTGTTCCTGTGCTGCTCTTTTGCTTCCTACAAGTAGAGCAATAGAATTATTCATACTGCTATGATAAAGATACTATATATTTATGAAAACTGTTGGCAAGCCCATTGAGGCAAACTAGAGTAAATGAATAATATCAAGTCTGCTAGTCCCGTATAGAACCTAAAGCCCTAAACGGGCTCAAAACAGCTCACTAGATTGATCTCAAGTATGCACACATACAAGTACCATATTTGTGCATAACAAAAACAAAAAATAAAATTAATATTCTTTTTCTCCTCTAAAAATGACTCCCAAATTTTTCATTACTAGGAAAAGCTCAGACTGCAAACAAGATGAAGCTCATTTTTTGCATGATAACGGCAAAATAAAAAATACACCACTGACTTGGCACTCATTCACCAGTAACCAAACTTTTATTTGAATTTATTATAATTTTGAAATTAGACCATTCTGTGAAAAAAAAATTGGATTGCCAATTCAATTTTGTTAGACATAAAATAGATGTATTGAATATTGTTGTTATGTCATTACTAAGGCCTTATATATAGGCTACTAGTTGAGTAGCAGTCAAGTATGTTTGTTCCATCAAGCATACTTGATGACCAAGTTCTATAATAAATTCATAATACACTCTAATAATGTCTATAGACACCATCCTATAATCCTATTAACACTCCCTCTCAAGCTGAAACAACTTGTTACAAAACATATCCCAAAAATAAAAAGATTTAAAACAAACATAAAATGAAATTATGTTATCCCCAACACTCCCTCTCAAATTGAGATCATCTTCAATTTGTACCAATAAAAAAAATAAAACAATGATGTTTATGTCCAAAATTAATTTCTCACCCCTAATACATAACTTCACACGTCTACTTTCTAAAGATATTATGTGCAGGCTAACGGAAAACACTTCTCTCCGACAACAACGATGAAGGATTCCTCACTTTCCTCAATAATGAATGACTCTTAAGCCTCCTAACAAATCAAAAGACACACGCCTTTCTCAAACTTCTACCATAAAAATCATTATTCTCCAATCAAAAATCCTACTCTCCAATCAAAAATCCTACTACATTTTGGCAATTGTTCACCTAGACGCTCTAAGTCTCTCTCAACCCCTGACCAGAATAAACTGACAAATTTCACCAATTTCATTTTGGCAAACCACACCTTCCTATCCTCAGACATCTCATACCAGTCAAAAAACCTCTCCATACTAGACAATCAAACAAGGAATGCATTGGGATCAAATCTACCGTCAAACTCGGGTGCATCTACCTTGATTTTCCTATAGTCATTATCATAAAAATCATGCCTAGGATGCTCATGGTGCCTAACATGTGAGGTTTCGACTTGCCTATTCCCATTATTCCCCTAAGGTCCCATTACAGGCTGTCTTTGCTCAATGTGTATGATCCTATCATTCATTTGACCCAGTTGTGCAACTATGACCACTGATTGGTCCTGAATTTCTTTTAAAGCAGCTTGGGTACGTGTAGACATGATGCAAATGCAAGTGCAAAGCTGAGACAATAAAGAAATTTAATTGAAGCAAATTAAAATTACAAATTTAAGCTTATGCAATCGCAATCCCAAAAGCTAATAATAATAATCGAATAATACGCAACTAGATGGAATAATATGCAATTTTAAAAGAATAAATCCAAAAAACGCTTACAAAAATTTTAGAACTAATGAACAAAAGGAATTCAAGTGATTAAATATTGTTCAAAATAAAATATTTACTTTCACCTTTTTTCTTTTCTTTTTTAATGGACCTTACTGATCAAAAAGTATGAGACTGGAGTGAAAAGTGCTAAGGTTAAAAGTTTAGGGATTAAATGGAGAGCAGAAGTTTAGGGTACTAAAAGGTAATTTGCAATGCCTTTTATATCTCCAAAACAAAGCAGTAACAAATTTTTTTTGGATGAATAGTAAACCACGACGAACAATAACTCCATCGATTTCGATGAACAGTACTTTTTTTGTTTTTTGAAACCCAAGATCTCCCAAAAAAAAATTGATGGAGAAACCTTGAGCTCTAATGTCAATATGATGTAGGACGGATGAATAAATAATTAATTAGAATTTGTAAATCAATAAAGAAAATTAAAAGAACTAGGGTAATCCAACCACAAGAGAACCACTACCCTTAGGGTTTTCCAACCGCAGTAAGGAGGAAAAGTATTGATCACAACCAATAATTAGAATATTTTCAATATCAAAGTATGTCCAATAATCTGTCATGACTTATATATTTATAATAAAAAGAAACTCTAATGATCCTAAGCCCATTAACAATTGGGCCTCTAAATAAATAACTCAATGCTGAAATAAACCAATAAATAACAAGTCTATGAACTAAACAAATAAATAGACACTAATAAATAAATAACAAAATAATCAACCATTCACAATGACGACGTCTCATGGATAGATCCCTATCACAAATTAAAACTAACCTGTAATTTCTTTAACAAATTAATCAACAATACCAGAGACGGTATCAAAAGATCAACTAGGCTTTGCTCACGATTACGCTCCAGCAGCAAATCTGAAGTTGAATTGCATTCCGTACCCTCATCAACAAGGTAATCTGCTCAAGAACAAAATAAATCAAATCACAAACTTTGCATATTAAAAAATTAATCATTAATCACAATTATGAAAAAGGTACGTCAGTAAAAAGCAAAGGACAAATGATCATTTTTCGATTCTCTAGGTGATAAAGGCAAAACATGAATTCATACATAACCACCATTCACCGTCCAGATAACTGAATGGCAATAGAGTAGTAAATCAAAAAGGAAACCCAGATATTACAATTTGAACATCCCCCAAGTGATTAATTATGGGAACACAGCATGCATGTGCAGCGGGGAGAGGAGAAGCAAACACATGCCGCAGCCCAAGAATATTGTTGTAAAACAAGAATTACATGATGTATCAATAATGACATATCATTGCAAACAATTGGCATTAAAACAACAATCACAAAATTTCAGATATTATAGTCAACTATGCAGCAAAGATATTTTCATCAACAATTGTAGGAGTCAATACTTCTTCACATGAGCTGTGAAACTACAATACCATCTTCCAAACAACCCATATCCCCAAACCATTTCCAAATAATAATAAAAATAGGAGCTTTTTCCAAGGAATTGAAAGATAATTACTTGAAGAACATTCAGTAAAAGAGAATGGCAGTACCACAGCAATAGGGTAGTAGCTACTAAGGCTCCATTAAAGCTAACCTTTAAAGTCCACTGCACACATTCATATATTGGTATAATGGTGCTTCTATTGATGCAATTCCACACAGTTTTCTCCAAATTGATCAAAAAAACCAAGAATGCCATGTGAGAAAAAAACTATATATGGAATCAATCATTGTCATATATTAGCATATAGAATAACGCAAACCAAGGCACTGAGACCTATTACCCTGAAGTGTAAATGAGTTCACAAATCAAAAAATACACACGCACAAATACTACACAAATAGCACAAACAAAATTGTTTTACAAGTTGTCAAATTCTACAACCATGATATTCTATCATTATAAACCATTCAATGCATCAACTAAAATAAATTGTGGGACCTACGTCCATAATGCAATCTACCAGATCCTATTGATTATCAAACTTTGGATAAAGTGAAAAATACTTCTAATAATTATTTAAAAACAAAAAGAATCAATCATTCTAAAAAGTAAAGTCAATTAAGGTTGGTATATACGTGATTCCAATTATCTATAAAATAGAATTATAAAAGAGAAAATTTCAAAGCTAGTAACATTTCATACTGACCATAGTTGTTCGAGGATCTCTCTAGCATGAGCGTACAATCTATGAGAATCGCATGAATAACCGTTACAGCACATTCATCATATAGAGCAGCAGCGACAGCCTTCATCAATCAAATATTGATTAGCAAGGAAGAGTTCACAAACTATAATAAGGCTGTAACATAATTAGCCACATACCGAGTTATCTGAAACCAGTGCCAAAATTCTACATGATGTTGTCAGCTGAGCCACAGAGGAGTCGCGGAGGGTAACACCAAGAAATCTCGTTTCATTAATAGGTTTCCCAAGGAGATTATCAATTAGATTACCATCAGAACTACCGGAAATATCTCCAGCAACATTCTCAACATCCATTGCATCAGATGCTAAAATGTTTGAAGTGGCTATATGTGCATCTCCTCCAGAAGCTAACAAAGCAGCATATCGTAGAAGACCAGAAACCCCAGTTCTATGATACACTACACTAGCATCTACCCACTCCAGAAGCCTTGTAGGAGCATCTTTTCGGCTAGATCCTGGGGAAGAGGAATGTAGAGCCCTGTGAAGTTCCTTAGCATGTTCAATCCAAGATCCCAGGGAAGATGCAGTTGAATCGGTAACAATGACTTCAAAAATCTGAACAGCTGAGTGGAATATTGCAAGATTTAGTGGTGAAGCTCCTGCAAAGTCCAGAATTCCAGCCACTTGACATGAATACATGAGGAAAAGTAAAAAAGGAAAACTTGCAGATGTCTAGCAATTGGTTTTGTAGTACCAGTAGTAAAGGAAACTGTATCGAATTCCTTGACGGAATGCAAAGAGGCCATCAACACTCCAACAGCCTACAAAAGAAGAAAAGGTGACACCACAAGTACTGGAAGCATGAAGTAATGCATGACGAAATACAAAAAAGCATGATATTTTGCATTAACAGGAAGTTTATTTTGAATATGCTATAAATAATATGATGGACAAGAAAAATGGCAATTGAACAAGTTAGTAATAGTGATGGGATGTTATCAAATGCTAAACGTACTTAGATAAAGCCTAGTTATATATTTTTCAATCTTAAATGACATAGCGTTGCAATAATGGGAACATAATTTAAGCTTTGGAAACCAAGTTACCAAGGGTAAAATCTCACAAGGAGAAAGAAAATTTATAGAAACGGATAAATTCACATATATATATATAAACCGTCGCTATAGATCCTATAGCGACGGTGACCGTCGCTATACATCTATAGCGACACTTTTCATGTGGAAATATCAAAAAGTGTTGTGAAAATATCAATTTTCAAAATTTATTAATACCTCAGGAAAATGTCCTACAGCCAGCAAAGCCTGGCGACCACAATTAGACCTGCAGAAATCATATCAGAAAGAATCAATGATGCTCAAAACAATTAAATATCAAATTAAAGTTTCACATCAACTAAGGAGGTTTAACGAGTACCACCTCGAAAGACAACACAGCTCCCATAACGACCATAAAAGTTCTTCAGATTGCGGCTTCGATGACATCAAACGATCTATAGCATTAACCTGTAGAACAAGCAAGGGAGTTTCCAGATAGTTAGCTAAAAGATAGATTGTCTTCCAGCTGAGTGGGGAAGATAAAGAACAATTTAAAAACAGAAAAACAGAGAATAAAGTATAGTAAACAAAAAATATTGGAATTCATATAGCATGACAAGTGAGACTAGCTCTCACTTGTTCCTTCATTGTCCTATACATAGTGACATTATTCTTTATTTGAGGTAACAGCTGCAATCTCCTTTTTGTATGTTTCAAGGCTTTGAGGGAGAAAGATTGCAACTTTTTTAAGTAGCAGTTGTTCACTATTCTCTAGAGCATTTGGACGGTGAGGAATATTCATATCTTCGGTGGTCGTTCATCACCCCTCCATCTAATTTGGGATAACCTTTCATTCTTAACGCATGTGTGGGCTTCAGTCACAGGGGTTTGCTATTTTCGAGTATCTTAATAATTGGAGGCAGTCCCGCACTAAGACCTTGTAAGTTTTCCCCTCTTCATGTGGAGGATGTCTAATTTTCCTTGCCTCTTGTGTCATCTCTTCTTTCTAACAAAATCTTCATTTATCTTGAAATAAATAAAATCAAAAAGAAAGCTACTAAACTTCACAAAGAATGGAACTTACAACCCTCAAATGTGTCTCAACAATCATTCCAACTTCCTGTGGGCGACAAAAGAAACCCTTTGATATTAAGACAGATGCATAACGAAGTGGAACGGAGTCTTCCTTCTTCAAATCAGATCCCCTTAAGGCATGAATCACAGTAGTGGCAAGCTCACGATCAAATAGAAGGAAGAGTAAACCTGAATAAAAAAACACTCAAAATTGTAAAAGCATTTGAAAACTAAAGCCAAGACCTTAAACAAGAAATAAATAGTTGAGTCAATTATTTATTAAAATAGGTATCCACGAACCTGAGCGACAACAAAGAAGAGAGAGAATTATGGCCTCAATATATGAAGTAATATCCAAATATAAGTCCATAGCATGTCCCACTACAGAGCGCAATATAGATGATGCCAACAACGCAGCTGACAAAGGAAGGAAGCCTCTCTCCTACAAGGAAATTTAAGAATTAACTGAAAAATATAGAATAGTATCAACAAATAAGTATGGGGAGGAAAGAGAATGTCTCTTGCATCAAGTAAAATTAGAACCCTGACTGCATATGAATTTAGTAAATTTTTTCCATAAAAATGGATTGCCGCAGAGTGCAGAGACTTTAAAGCTGGTTAACTAAGACAATCTAAAACTCATCTTAATTCTTTTATTAAAGTTACACTTGTCAAAAAAAATGAACTTGTATTGAAAAGGAAAACCGAAAGGACGGCACAGCAGATGGACATGTGAAATGTATGAAATGGAAATTAGGTTAAAGACTTGCAGAAAATTTGTATTAAAAATATAAAAAACTAAAACCCCTATAAAAAATTACCTATAAATATGCCTGTATGAAGTTTCATTCCTAATTACAGAGGAAAGATCTATGAAACTGAGCATAGAGGAATTTAAGAAAATTAAATATAATTTAAAACCCTGTCCCCAACCCAACCAACTCCTTCAGAATGTGTCTTTTGAGGCTCGATAAAATACTCCACTAATGACGAGGAACCGCGATCAAAGTCCAAAGAAGCAAGGATACGAGGATAGGGTGCGGAGATACCGATTCATCATATGAGGATATGGCGATTCGTCAAATATTAAAAAATGGGATTCGGGTGCAGGGGATTCGCTCATATTTAATTATCATATGTATAATGTTTATATTTATAAGTTATATATATGTGCATGCGTGTGCGTGTGATAAAAACATTAAACAACATAGATACTATAAGATAAAAACAAAATAGTCTACCATGAAGTCATAACAACAATACAAATAGTTCAAACGTTTGAAGACTATTTCTAAGGGAGATAAAACAAAGAAACAGTATACCTTCAGAAGAAATAGCAAGTGCAGATCGATATCTCGGTTCGAAAAGCAACAACTTGAGGCAGTAATTAAGGTACTAGTAGCTTTATATGACAAAAGACTGTCTGCTTCACCAAGCAATAGTGATCGGTTTGCACGGGCCACTGGAGAAGGATCTTCGACTGGACCATGGCAATCTAGTAATTTCTGCACAAATACTTGTCAATAAACTTGAATGAATGAAAGAACACGTGAGATTTATAAGAGATTAAAGTGGATAACTCATGAGTGGAGACAAGTACACTTGTCCCATACATAAAATAAAAAATTAAAACAAAAGATAATTTAAAAGCCTTCAACTAACCAACAGCTTTTTGAGTTGATGTTTAGCAACAGAAAGCATGTCCTGAGTGACACTTGTTACTTTACCAATAGAAGAAAGACCTCCCAGTACAGATAATACTGCAAACTGGAAACAAAAAAGAATATCATGAGTTTCAATACACATAATAGTGCATCAAAAGATAAAAGAGATTCAGTATATATAAGCACATAATTCAATACACATAATAGTGCATCAAAAGATAAAAGAGATTCAGTATATATAAGCACATAATAATAATAATAACATGCACATAACCCAAAAGAAGGACCTACCTCATATCTGGCAGCAACTTCATAACTACGCATGCGATGAAGTATAAAAGTTGACAGAGAGGCAACATCGTGACGCTGTTTTTGCAGTAACAACTTTAACAACTGATTATAACCTTCGCTTATGCCAGAAGGGACATTTTCATCTTCCCTAGGCCACCAACCTAGGAATCCTTCACACCCAATCGAATGTTGGGTAGCCTGCTCAACAACTCCAAGTAACATCAATGTAACAGCACTAGAGTTCTGCATGCCATGACAGAAAATATATCCAAGCTGCTTCATGCCACCACCATTAACAAAGTGAAAGCAGCTCTCTTTGCCAGAGCACAACAAAAGAGCCACACTCAACCACAGAATAGCATTTTTATTCTGAGACAAGTATAACATAATCGTGTCACATACATGCAAACAGAGACCAAAAAACAGTGAGGAAAAGCAAGCAACTCTTTAATTTACAGAAAAACAATCAATAAATTACCCATGAGAGCTGAGGATGTCCGTTATTTTCACGATCATTACTAAAATTGAAGTATGCGCTAAATATATCCATCAACTGTTTGGAAGTAACCGGTTCTGCCTCAAATTCAAAAGACATGGTCTCTCTTGAGAATTCATCTGTCAAACTTCCAGAAACATGCTGAAGGCTATTATAAAGATACACAAGTTCTTTTCTCGTCTCAGTAAGATCACAATAAGACGCATCATAATTCTCCAATCTACTCTCTGTGAATTGTTTTTGACTGTTAATCAAGTAATGCAAGCTATGTGTAGCATGGTTCGAGGCTGCAGACATAACAGAATAAACAACTGTATTTACTGCATCTCCAAGATTTGGCAGCTTCAAAATATTAAATGTAAGGTGTAAAAAATGCTTCATCTCAACAGAGATATCAGGTGCAACAGGTTCTAGAGATAATGCATTCAGAGGACAGATGAATTTCTCAAACGTCAGATTATTTTGGTGTAATGCAGATGGAAGATCTTCAAGGCTTCCCTCAACAACAGAAACAGTATTAGTCAGGGAGCCATCCAGATCAACTTCTATGTTGAACTGCCCCAAATCTTCTGCGGTGTTCCCATAAATAACCAAGCTAAGGCTCCGGTAGCTGCCCCTTACAATCAAATGATTAGTTACAACAGCCTGAAACAAATTGTGTACAACTTCAAATATACATCATAGAGAAGATAACAGTTTTTTCAAAGAGACACCATGATGGAGAGGAAGAAAGATCAAACGAGGAAGTAAGCAACAAAACCATCAGGAAAGGTTCTATTCATAATATTCATCTAATAACAATAACATCATACATGCCTTCTATTTATAAAGTTACAATCGTATGTGCCTTCTATTTACAAAGCTACTATCCTGCCATCTACTTACAAAGCTACTATCCTTAAACAAAATAAATGCACTGTGGGGAGTCTATCACTCGTGTGCCAACCTGTGTTACTTGGAATCGGACTCGGGTGTGGGTACGAATCTAGGTGTCGGACACATGAAATCAAAAAACAGAGGATACACGGATATGAATCCAAATTTGGACACGGGTACGGGGATACGGTATGTTATGATTTTTTAACAATAATGTTTCTAATTGTATCACCAAGTTTTTTTTGTTCTTGGGACTGAAGTGCAAAAATATAAAAATATAGGGGCAAAAATGAATAAAAATAAAACTGTAGGGACTGATATGTAATTTTCCAAGGGCTATTTTGAACTTTCAAAAAACCTGGGGGACTAAATTAAAAAAATTTAAAAATTATGGGATATCTATCTGTAATTTTCTATGGGAGATCTATTTCACATGCGGCTCTTCTCTTCCTCAGATCAGATGGCTCTTCTCTTCTTCCCCCTCTCCTCTGGGTTACGACAGACATCTATTCTCTTCCTCCTCTCGTGTCTCTTCTTCTTCCTTTTCTCGCGACTCTTCTTCTTCTTTTAAAAGAGTCGTATCCGGATTTCTGTGGCCAGATCCCGTACGAATCCCACGGATACTCCACCACAAATGGCGAGTCCGAGTAACACAGGTGCCAACTAATTTTGGAAACTATCAACTAATTAGTTAGTCCCTATATTTAGTTTATTTAACCAAGTAGCTCTTGGCCTTAAACTTCCAACATCGTATAACTCACAATTACCAAATACTCTTATAGACCCAGTTAACCGCGTTTTGGTACTTGCATTCCCAAACATGGAACTCTAACATACTACTACTCTAAATTTAGCATACCGTAATATCTCTTTGTTGTTTTACCTATAGTTACACAAAAAAGAAATGAAATCTCAGAATGAACATGCATGGACATAAGAAACAAATGCTTGTAAAAATGAATCTGCTAAATTGGACAGGTGAAGATAAACAAATCAGGAAATTCATGATTCATACATATACACGCACAAATAAGTATATATGTATATATATATATATATATAACACAATAATTTTTAGACAAAAATGTATAAGTAGTATGGATACCTCTACTTCAAGCACATTTGATGAAGAATGAGAATACAAGAAAGGCTGACAGAGCCGCCTAAACTTGGTCTCCCCTTCACAATGAACAAAAGCTTCCAAAGCAAATGAAGGAGGTGAAGTGGCTCTATATGTGGTGACAAAAGAATTACAAGAAAAAGAAAAACAAGTCATTAACAAGCAAATCCAGAATTTTATTTTATTTTTTGATATGTAATGAACAGATTCACAATTTTAAACTTAAAAGGAAAACTCATGGATTCAAGGCTTCAAGCGCTACAAAAATTTAGTGAACCAAGTTCCCAAGAAGCCCTAAAAGAAATCATTAGAATTACCTTAAGGTGAGTACAGAGTACAAACTAACTCTGCTTCTTTTTTTCTTTATGGATGATTATAGTACACAATGCAAAAATAGACTGTCAACAATGGACAAACGTACAATAAATTAAACATGACAAACTAAAAGACTGTCGATTCAACCTTTTTCTTTTTTCCTTTTTCATTTTCAAATATTCAATAAAGCACGAACCCAAGTACACGCGCAAAATACAAAAGTAATTCAAAAGGTGCTCTTAAAAAGCTTTTAAATATTTCAAAATACTAAGACATCTCTATTCCTGAATGTTCTTTGCTATTAATTAGAACACAAATAAATAGTATTTCTCAAAAAAAATAAATGGTTAACTTCTCTTTTTAAATAACAACAATCAAATGCATTCAATGGTGGACTTTCAAGTTTCAACTAATTTCACACTAATGACGAATGAAACTCTACTTTATATAACCATCAACACGTGTTTATTATGTCAAGCAATTTCCTTTATAATGAGTTCTGTCAACATGCATATTTCTGAAAAAAAGAGGATACCGCCAGAACCATAGAATAGCATAACACAAACACTAATCATCACGCCATCGCCATGTGAGGATATTGTAATATATAATCCACCATCACTCCATCAGTATTTAGTACCACCCTTACCCAATAAGTGTTACTGTTTGTGAGGTGGATGAAGCATTCTGCTCAAGAAATTCGCATGCAATGATGACGATGGGTTCGGCAAATATCACCTGGACAGAAACAAAATGTGAAAGTCGGAAATGAAACAAAACAAAACTCTAATGAGGAGTAATATTAACAAAAGCAATACACCTTGACACCAACAGAACTATATTAATCAAGGGAATGAGGTTGTCTTGGGCATAACCAATAATGATGTAAGAGTTCATCACCATGAACATGACGAGAACTGTTTATAGAAAGCAATTTTCTCATGAAAGCTTCAAGCTTTAGTTTGTTGTTTGTTTTCGACCTACGTTAATCATAAAATCATTAATCTAGATCTGAATGGCTCGATTCAAGTCATCTTGACCAGTTACATGCAAATTAACAGCTAACTGCGGTTACCATTTATCCCTTCCTTAACCCCCACTCCCGGGAGGAAGCAAAAAAGAATAACAGCAAAACTATGCAAGTTACAATGGATGCAGATGGAAAAATTGAGATAATAGCAACATTTATAAAGAGGAAGCATTTAGGTCTACGACATACTTAATTGCAGAGAATATAAAATATTGGAAACTACACCAATTACAATGGAGACTATAAGCATCATTGTAGTCAGCACTGAGAAAAAGAGGGGAAAATATAAACCAGTTGAATCTTAGAAGATGGTATGTGCTATCAACAGCATTTTTATCATATAACAACCATCATGATGAATTGCAACTCTTATCATATTGTAACTCATAAGATAGGTATAGAACATTGATGAGATGCACAAATTAGAATGATTGGATATATAGTCCCAAAATAAATATATATTGTAGACAACTATAGCATAATACAAAAATATGCTATCCCTTTGTGCTTTTGTAATGTCATTTTGCGCTAATGTGCAAGCAGGATATTGTATTTGTAGGTGTTAAATTCGTCTTGTGTATTATTAAGAAGGTCAGAAGATCAGAAGAACCTTAGGACGTGAAGCGCATAGTAGAGTAAGTGAGTAACCCGAGCTAGAGTTGGAGTTTGTAATGGGTTTAATATCTAATGATGTAATCCAAACTTCAATTTTACCCCCAAAAAAATGTAGCTAGCAACATCTAACTTGTTTCAGAAATAGGAATGGTGAATCATATGCCACAGGCTCTCATATAATTTCAATTCTTTCCAACTTGCTTCAAAAATAAACTAGTATTATAACCTATTTTGTTTATCCTTCCAAATGTGTGTCCCTTATACAAGATAAAATGGAAAATGACATGTTCATACCAGATTTATCAAATTTAGCAAATAATGGGATCCAATCAAATCAAAAAGTCAAATCCTGAAAAACTTTTTTAGTTAAAAATCTAAATTTAGCTTTTCTTTATATGTGCATATCCATTGTTT
This sequence comes from Panax ginseng, assembly GCA_020205605.1. Lineage (NCBI taxonomy): Eukaryota > Viridiplantae > Streptophyta > Magnoliopsida > Apiales > Araliaceae > Panax > Panax ginseng. Next base: position 63,172,418 of record CM035144.1, on the reverse strand, counting down.
GCTTTAAAGCATCGATGTTTCACAGTGTTTTCCTTCCTTCACACCATCAGCTATTAACCATCAAAGAAGAAGGGTGGGAGGGGAGGTAGAATATTTTGGTGAGTACGAAAAAGCCAGACATGGAACATCAATATTCTCACACCCCAAAATTATCATAGCATAATTAAATTTACATAAAAACTTATATTAACTAAATTCATATTTGTAACAGATTAAAAACAAGTAAAAATTTGAGAGATCACAGTAAGGGGTCAGCAAATGAGTCAAAGAGCTTACCTCGTCTACATATTCGTCCAGTTGGGAATGAACAAATGTCTGAGAAAACATGACACAAGGCTCAGGACGACCCATTGTCGCAGATGAATTTTGCTCTCTTCGGTTCTGTTGTGTTTACATGAATGTTTTAATTACATGGAATTGAATATGAAATTTAAACAAGAAAAAAAATTATAGTAAGTACTTGTTCTATTCAACTAAACAGCCGGTTAGGACTGGAATTGGGACCTCAAAATGTATACAAGCTCCAATTCCATGGTGACAAACACAACCTTTAACACTATTGTTACAATTCAATAATGCTAAGTTTGGATTGGAGTAATGAAAGTGGGAATAAGTTTGGATTGGAGTAATGAATGTGGGAATTGAATGACTGATTCATATGGAATAAAAAAAATTGTGTTAAATTGTGTTTGGTTGCGATTGGAATGAAAAAAATTGTGGTTGGTGCCTTGGGGGAGAGAGCATATGGAATAATTCAATCCAACTAGAACTAGAATAGAATGAACATTCCATTCCTTCAATCCAAACGCAGCATAAGGGATGTTTAACAAAACCTATATACACCTACATATATACACACACATACGCGCCAACGCCTTACTGAGAAATTCAGAGGCTGGGCTTTATTCGACTAAGGCGTGCGCCTCGTCGCCTTGCGCCTCGAGGTGTAACAAGGCCTACGCCTTGATTTGAAACAAAAAAACAGGTTCTTTGTTCTCGGAAAAGAAAGTACTGATAGATATAGTATCTTATGAATAATTATAGTTAGGTAGCCTATAGTATTTATAAATTTTTAGTTTAATCCTAAAAGTTTTCTTAAATTTCAAAATAGCCCCTAACATTTTACATAGCAGGCCCTATAGTTTTATTTTCTTTTATTTCAGTCCCTAAAGTTTCAAAAGTTACAGTTCAGCCCATGTTTCTTTATATTTCATGCACTTAAGTTTCTAGAGCAAAAAGAAAACATTTCTTGTGTTGATAACTGAATCTTTTTCTCTAAATTATTCATCACCACAAAATTTATATATATTTAATATTTATCGATAACATATGTTTTCAAATCGAGGCTTACGCCTGGTTCCGCCTCGAGACTTACGCCTCGTCCGAGGAAAAACGTTTCGTACCGCTTTTAACTTTTTCGAACATTGATACGTAAATAAAAGTATAGAAAGATAAAATTGTACACACATGCAAAGAGATAGGGAGACCTTTTACCGGGTGGAGACAATGCAACAACCAAACCCCAACTAACTATTAAAGAATTTATGTGATCGCCAGTATCACCGATCACCGTCGACTTAAGTAATTTGAATTGCAGAGAGACTCGAAGAAAATTAGCATGGCGGGTTCAAGTTCTCGGTCTTGTAGTCAGTTCAGGTGAATTTTTTAAATTACATTATTAGGTTTCATATGGGATAAAAGGGAAAATAATTAAAATATCAAAATATTACTACTGAATCCCACTCTCTCAATTATAAAATTTGTTATACTTAACCCGTATTTTTTCCCAATATTCACCCTTAAATAATAAGTTCTTAGCTAAATTATGGTAACGTGATAATTAAGTTAAAATTATAAACTTTATATTACAATAATTATGATAATAAACTTTAAAATATTATATTATTTATATTATTGTCAACATAAAATATAATTTTTTTTACAACTCAAACTTTTTTGTGAAACAAATAAAATTACTTTTCACTTGTTTTCGTATTTAATTTTAGTACATCCTTTTTTTGTTTTTTTGTTGCTTTAATATCAACAAAATAAATAAAACTTTAAATTTATAAGAAAATTCTTATTTAATATTGATAATTTTAAGTTTTAAAATAATAAACTTTATAACTAACAGTACAAGGCTACGTACCTTACGTGAAGCCCGTGATATAGATGCAACATATTTTTTCAATCAAGTATTAGCAAAATAAATTGAATACACTGTAAATATATTTGATTAGGACTATTATAAGATTACTAGACTTTTGATAAGTATAGATAACTGCCAAATATATGTTTATTTCAATAATATCACATGATTAAGGCATTGTCTAAGATATTTAAATAACCATTGGTACAAGTTTTGCATGTGTAATTACCGTCAGGAGCGGATCCAGAAATAAATCTCAGCAGGGGCGGATTTTAATTTTTTTTGTTGAAGTTAAATAAAGAAAATTTGAACTAATAATAATAATGTTTACAAATTACAATGCTATCCTCCTCATAGTTGTTAAGGCGTCGCCTAGGCGACGCCTAAACGTCCAGGCGATAAAAAAATGATACGGCAATGAGCACCTTGAGGTGGAGCTGCTAAGGCGTGCGCCTTGGCAACGCCTTGACGTACGCCTTAGCAGCTCTGGCCCAATCAAAGTATTTTATAGTTCTGATTTATTAACCCATAACCCATCGATTAAAAACTAGGGAGAAATGAAATAAAACCCTAAAAAACTTTTCAGTAATCGGATTCGATGCATCTTTATCAGACTACATATTTGTGATGGTTGGTTGCAATTTTATTTTCTATGTTGTGTTTGTTGAATTCTTCATTTTTTTTTACTAATTTTTAATATCAAGTGTTTTGTTTTTTTTATTGTTATTGCTAAGTATTTACATAATTATGCATTTATTTCATAGTGTTATGTTTTGAGCTTTAATGTATATGAAATTTTAAAGTAAAATAAACAATATATAAATTGCGCATTGTAAACGACTTATCGCCATACGGACGCCATGACGTCAAAGCAGTCGACTACTGCCATGACTCGCCGCGGCGCCGTGACAACTATAATCCTCCTACACCTCATAACTTGAAAATGTTTTAAGATATCTTCATTATCAATAGTTTCAAATACATCATTTTCAACATATTTTTTTCTGAGTTATAATTTTGACAATTTGCCAAGTTTGTTCTGTTATGTTGTCATTTTGGTAACCTGTTTGTCCAAACAAAGGTTGAACTTTTCAAGAAACAGGGAGGGCCGAATCCAAAAAAAAACATACAAGAACCAACAACAGATTTAACCCCAACTCTTAAGTCCTAAAAGTTAAATAAATCAGATTTAACCCCAACAGAGTCCACAACAGATTTAACTCCAACTCTTAACAGAAATTTTTTTTTAAAAAAAGCCCTAAAAATTAAAAAATTATCAAAAAAAAACACTAATTAGCTACCTCTAATACATCGAATAAATTGAATTGAATTTAATCCAACTCCTCAAGTCCACAACCAACAACAAATTTAAACAAATTACGAATTTTAAATTATCAAATAAAAAAGCCCTAAATTTGTTACCTTCTAAATCTCATATGCGCCAAGGGCTAGGGCCGAGAAGAGGAGCCGAGGTCGCGGCTGAGAAGAGCTTGACTCGCGGACCAGTGTTTTGCTTGGCAGCCTTGGCTAAATAGTGATTAGTGAAGCAGAAGTGCAGAATTGCAGAAGTGCAAAAGTGTCAAAGAAGCCCCTCTTATCTAACTCTCCGTAATTTTAATTTTACGTCAATTAAATTGTCTTCAATCTCAATTCCATTAAATCAAAAAGAATCACCACTTTCTCTCTTCAGGAAAGCTACATACATGTACAGATAGAAGAAGTAGTAATGAGAGTTTCTTGGAAAGTGAGACGGTGCGAGACATCGTCGATTCGTCCTTCAATCTCCTCCTTCAGGTTTTATCCAGCAACCTCTACTAGCTTCAATGGTCTCTCTCCTGTAATTTTGGGATGTATAAAAAAAGGGTTAACTTTTGTCTTCAATCAGATATGGGTTCAATATTTTTTTGCAGGAGATGGTGTGAAGAGTGGGTTGAACCTCACTGGAGATGGTAAATTTGTACTTGCAGATGAAAGAAATCGGCGAAGGCGACGACGGAAGTGTGTATCCGTTCCTTAATATAACTATTACAGAAATAATTATAAAATATTAAATATATTATTAATTATCTATTTTACCTTTGTATTAAAAAAAGAAAATATTATTTATTAATAAAAAAATAGTGAGAACTAAAATTATATTAAAAATTAAGTAATTAATGCTATTTAAAATTCTCAAACGACTTATATTTAAGAACAAAAATATTTTTCTAAAATCATATATATTAAGGAACGGATGTAGTATTTTATTAGAGGGATATAAGAGAAATTTTGTAATATTAAATAAGTTAATTTTGTCCCAAAAAATATAAACTCATTTAGACCCGCCTCTAAATAGTATAGATTTTATTTCATATCTTACGGATTAAGAGGTATTAGATGCAAAAAAAAATTTGCCCAACAAATTTTGTCTCTAATCAAATCAGACATATCCATTAAGAGATATTCAGATATAAACAAACAGACCCTAACACTTTTATAATGAATTAGATTATAAATTATGTCCCTTAAATTTACATATAAAAAAAAAAGTGAGCATTGACATGCCTATGCTACCCTTGCTTGCTATCCATCCACCCCTGATTACCGTAAGATATAATAGGAATTTATCTATTTTTGAATAAAAAAAGGGGAAAAATAAGAAATACAAAATTATAATAAAACTAAATTTATAGATGTAAATGAAAAAAGAGATTTGTAACACAGAGCAGTTATTCTTTTTGTATTTTTTTTGAAACAACAAAAAAAAAAATTATGGAACTGGAATTTTTATATAATACAGTGTTTTTTTTTGTATATGTATCCAAATCACACCTAAAACACTGTATTATGTAAAAATTCCAGTTTCATAATTTATTTTTTTTAGTTGTTTCAAAAACAAAAACAAAAAAAAATCCGTATTTTATAAAGTTCGGGATCCCGAATCTAATCTCTCTCTCTCTCTCTCTCTCTCTCTCTCTCTCTCTCTATATATATATATATATATATATATATATATATATATATATATATATATTCGTAACTGAAAATTATCATATCAATAACTATATATAACAATCAAAGGAAGGATCTTAAATTAAATTAATATGGTTGGTTATCAATATCTATTTTATGAGTTCAAATTTTTGGCAATTGACTCAAAATATACATCACACTAGATTGACCCAAAATTGATTCTACTACTTATTCGTATATATCACTGTTATATCGATCAAAATATATATATAATTCAAAATTAAAGATTTTTTTACAAAACCCAAAAGTAAAAAACTTAACCTGAAAGAGTAAAATTTTGTCATTTTGGTAAGTACCTTTAGTCAAACTTGATTAATTGTGTTACCTTAAATAACATTCTTCACACACATATATTCAGAAAATGGAGCATCTCTTAAACACACAAGTTTGTGTGTGTCCTGCTATTTTAAAAGATTTTATTAATAATATTTTTAGTATTTTATTATTTTTATTAATGATTATTTTTACATTTCATCAATTTATCAATCAAAACTAAAGAGACACAAATTTAATTTGTGCGTTCCTTTCTCCAACACACATATATAATCTAAAAGGGGAATAGTATAGTTGAATTAATTTATTTGATCATAAAATTAATATATAATTACAAAAAACAGAGAACCTAAATTAAAATGAATCCAAACGCCAAGATAAGAAAAAAAAAACATCTCACGCGACACCGAAAAAACATACAAAAACATAACCCATATATCACACGGGTTGCAATTTTGTTATTTGTAAAAAGTCAAAATAAAAAACTTCGTGGAATAATGTACTGCATTTTTAATATATTTATCGTAAGTTAAATCTATTTAGGTACTTCTGTATGGTAAATTATCTGCTAAATTTATAATTATTAGGAATGCACTTATAGTTGATATAAAAAAGTAAATTCTTACATTTTCATTGGATAAAATACGTGCTTCGAAATCGAAAGGACGGAGACATACCACGTGGAGAAAAGTTCAGATATCATAATCTAGAGTTTTACGCTCTGTTTTAAAATGGAAAGAAAAAAAAAGAAATAGACGAAAAAATTAAGTTTTTTTTCAATTCTTATATTTGTGAGTTTTTTAATAAATAGAAAAGAAAAGAAATGGATAAAAAATTTGGTCACTTTTCCTGTCAAAGTTTTCCGTCTAAAATTAGTCTGATTTGAACAGAAAAGAAATTGGAATAAGTAATATTTTTATAATTCTCATATTATCCTCAACTTTTAATATAATAAATTTTAAATTATAACTCATTTCCTCGATTTGTTTTTATCTACTAAACCTAATCTGATAGAAGGGTAAATTTATAAAAGTTATATTTTTCATTTCTTTTCATTAGAACTCAAAAACGCAAGAAAAGAAAAAATTTAAATTTTCTATTCTTTTCTGTTCTAATTTAAATTTTCTATTTTTTTTTCTGTTCAAAACTCAGAAACACAGTGTTACTGTCAAATAGCAATGCCCAGCAGTACTGAGAATAAATAATGAAAACTATATGGACTATTTCACTCATTTTTTTAGCTTTTGGAAATTGTTATTTTCATATATATTTTTGATATTTTCATATGATCATCTCTAATATGAGTATACAGTAGGTTTCACCTTTCATGTGAGAAAAAACTACGTGAAAATATCAAAAATATATGTAAAAATAGTGTTCCCTAGATTTTTGAGTGTACATCTAATATAACAACAGAATCCCAATTATCTCGTTATTTTTCATATAAAATGTGACGCCCCCAAAAATAGGTATACATCACCCATCTTGAGTCGCCAAATACATGGTACAAAATTCAAATACAACTTAATTATACATCAGTCGTGTAAAATACGATAAAAAACATAATCTAAGAGTTTTAATACGATATTGTCATCTGGACAATTATACAAACTCAATGAAGTCCTCATTATATTTATTGTCACACTATTTAACAGAATAGTGAGGACTACTAATGCTATCATTTGGACCGTCACTCCGTTCCCCGACTCGTCCCAGCTATATTCTCATTTCCTGAAGAGAACAGTGAAAGAAAGGGTGAGCTCAACTAGCCCAGTAAGAAATATTATGACTATGATAATGCAAAATAAATTATCAATAGTTTTCAACAATGTTAAACTGATAAAATACAATAGACATCAAGTTTAACTGCAGTGGAACAAGCAATCCATTAGAAGAGTCAAGTAGAGAATAAAATCTACTATCTTCTATGGTATAAAATGTTTTCATCAATTTTTTTTTATTGTTGAGACTCAGCTTAATAAATAAAACACATCATTGAATCACCGTGCATTACGGGCTAAAGATATTCATTAAATCATCAATGGTCATGACTATACTGAATAATCCCTGGTCATAATCATACCAAGTCTATCTCTGCACGTAAGCCAAAGATATACAATTCAATAACCAACAGTCCATCTTTGCACGTAAGCCAAAGATATACAATTCAATAACCAACAATCCATCTTTGCACGTAAGCCAAAGATAACTTTCATCACCATATAAGCATGAGGATGATGATAATGATATAAGCATTAATCAACGAAAACAAGGATAATTATTAAAGACTTTAAATTTATCCAAATATTATCAACCACTCATAATCTAATATTATTAATATCATAACAATATTTTAATCACTTCTTAAACTTATAAACAATTTATTTCAATTGTTTACACTTTACCAAATAATGCATTTAATCATTCAAAAAATGCCATACTCATAAGATTTCATCACCAATAATTAAATCCCTCATCAAAAATCTGCATATACCTTATATAGGATTTCCAAGGTATAAAATCCTATTTTCTAACTTTGTTACTTCACATAACATATTTAACTCATATGTTCGTAACTAAATCATTTTCATGAAAAATACTAAATCAGTCCCAAAAATATTTTTTTTCTAGGACTTAGCAGAATATAGTCCCATAATGAACATATATTTTTCTCGAAATTTCTAAAATTCATTTACTATTTTTCAAAAATCAATTTCTAATTAATTCCTTAAGAAATTAGCTACCTCAAGTTTAACTCCAGAAATTCTCAAATCTTGGCAGGATCTTACACATGTTAACATGAGCTTCCAGTTTAAATTTCATGGTCATCGGAGTTATAGAACTCCGGTTATAGCATTTTTCGTCGGAAAAACCTAAATATTGAAATGGTCATAACTTGCTCATTTTAAGTCGGAATGAGCTCATTTTTGGACAAGAGGTACTTTATACCATATATTCTCATGTCCCAAAAGGCCGAAATTTTTTTCACAAATTAAGTGGCCCAAAATGCCCTTTTAAAAATATGGACAGTAGTTGTTTTCCAATTTTCAGTGTTTCGTGCTTTGCTAAAATCAGTCCACACGAAAATCTACAACACCTTTTCTAGTGATTCCACTTGGATAAGTTAGGAAACTCATAGATCTAACTCTAGAACTTGACCACACTTAAAAATTCAAAATATAATAGGAGATATGATCAATTGAATTTCATGTTCCATTTTCACCAAAATCTGATTTTCAACCCTTTGTGATTTCTAAGAAACTTTCATGTTTTCACATAATAACCAACATAACTCATCATGACAATGACATAATAATTCAATAAAATAAGTTCAAGAATAAATTTTAAAAATTTATAAGTTAATTTATTCTGAACTCAATAATGTCTAAATTGTCAACATGATATTTCTTTGTAGAGTAAAATTTAAAAATGCTCAGAAGAATATTTCCATGAAAAGATACTGGATGAAGCGCAAATATCAAGGATATTACACTAATTTCATGGAGTATGGAATTCAAAACTTTAACTAACTGAGTATAATAAAGAATATATGAAACTACAAATAGATTTTCACCCGCCATGCGGTAATCCACGTATACAGATCATTTTCATAATTTAATAAGGAATGAATACAAAGGATCATTCACCATGCATGTGGTAATCCACATAGACAAGTTATTCCAATAGAATAATAAAGAATGGAATAACAGAAGGATTCACCATGCGTGCGATAAAGCTGCATGCATGTGTTATTCCCAACGTAATAATAAATGATGGAACCGGTCCCACAGAACGCATGTAGACAGGATATACCGACAGGATAATAAATAATGGAACCAGGTCTGGCGTAAACGCACAGACAGAATATTCCGACAGAATAATAAATAATGGAACCAGGTCCGGCGTAAAACGCACAAACAAGATATTCCGACAGAATAGTAAAGAATGGAATAATAGAAGAATTTCACCATGTATGCGCTACTTTGTATATACAGGTTATTCCAACATAATAATAAGGAATGGAATAACAGAAGAATTTCACCATGTATGCGGTACTTCGCATATACAGGTTATTCCAACATAATAATAAAGAATGGAATAACAGAAGTTTTCTTTATGAATACGAAAGAAATAATACCCCTTACGGGTACAACAAATAATATCCCTTACTGTAAAAGAAGAGTATTCCTACTGGTAGGGCGAGGATATACTTGAAGAAAACTTGCACTACGCTCAAAGCTTTCTTAAACTCTAAAGAAATACGCTCAAGATTATAGAAGAAGAATTCTCTCTCTAGAGTTTCAGTGAATTCATAAGAAATAATGAAGGAATGAACTTCTATTTATAGAAGAATGGACTGAATAGTAACTAATCCATGAACAGTCCAGATTGATTTATTTTTAAACGGACGGTCCAGATTAATTTACTATAAAATATTCAAATAAAACAAATCTTTTAAATAAAATATAATATATTCTATTTATAATCTAATAAAACGAATAACTTTATAAAAGTATTTTGTTTTATATAAAAAGATTTTACTATGCAAAATACTATGCAGGCACTATGCATAATAAAATATAATATATTCTAATTATTGTCTAATAAAACAAATAACTTTATAAAAGTATTTTGTTTTATATAAAAAGCTTTTACTATGCAAAACACTTTGCATAATAAAATATAAGGTCAGGAATATGCATGTGAAGCCATGAAAGAAAGAGCCAAGGCTGTTAATGAAGGAGAGAAATGTGCAAGCCCTAAGGAGAAGTCTCAGAGCATCCACTCTGATGATAAAGAAAGACTGCAGGTTGACACAACAATATCCTCTACATCAAACGCTCTAACAAACTTAAAGGATGCAGAGTCTGAGGAAGAAAAACATGTCTCTACTATTGCTGAACATCAAGCTAGCCTGTCTGATGATGTAAATGATAATGATTCTTAATAAGAAGGACATGCCCCCACCAATGCTGAAAATTAAGAAAGTTCGTCTACTGACTCAATGACCTTAGAGTCTGAAGAAGAAGTATCTAAAACTCCTATAGCTGAACTTCCAACAAGAAGAAAGAGCTACAGACTACTTGCGCAAATTACCTCCAAAAGGAAAAATGATCACTCCAATGCTGTCGTTGAATTAAGTGATGATGAGTCGGTATCACAGGAAATAAGTGCTAAGGATGGATCCAGTGATCAAGAAGATGAATCAAAGGAAAATCTTGTTGAAGAAGGTTCTGGAAATGAAATACAGTAAGAAGAATTCATAAATGAATCTGATGAAAGGAATCAGCAAAATTCAAGCTCAAAAAGGGAAGAGATAGAGAAAGATTCTGATTCTGTACATCAGGAATCTGAGGAACTAGAATACTATCTTGTTCTCTCTCCGGCCAGAATCAGCAGAAGAATTGTAGTGGAAGTCTTTGATGAGCCACCAGCAGAACCACCATCAAGATGGATAAATCAGGGAAATGAACAACTTCGAGTTGTAGGAATGACCACAGATGAAGTACTTCACAACTGGAAAAACATGGAATTAGACTGCACAACAATACTATATAACTCTGAAGACCTTCTGATGAGATGGTTCTTTGCAAATCCACACCATAATATTTAAAAAAATATTTCGAGAAAATTAAATCTTTATTCGTAAAATTTGGGGTCTCACATAAAACATAGAATGATAAGAGCATTCATAGAAGTTTTCCTAATAAACTCTTTATCCCTAACTTTGAAGAATATAGCTGTGGCGCCCCCAAAATAGGTATACACAACCCATTCTGAATCGACAAATACATGGTACATAATTCAAATACAAACTTAATTTACACAATACGACAGACGTAAGTTGAGAGTTTTGACACGAATATTGTCTCGTAGACAATATCCAAACTCAAATGAAGTTCTCATTACAATTATTATCACACTATTTTATAGAATAGTGAGGACTACTATAGCCACCATCTTGCACCATCACTTCATTCCCCGACTAATCCAACTATATTCTCATTTCCTGAAGAGAACAATGAAAAAAAATGGTGAGCTCAACTAGCCCAGTAAAGAATATTATGACTAAGATAATGTAGAATAAATTATCATTAGTTTTCAACAGTATAAAAACTGATAGAATATAATAGACAACAAGTTTAACTGCAGCGGAACAAGCAATCCATTAGAAGAGTCAAGTAGAGCATGATATCTACTATCTTCTATGATTTAAAAGTTCATCATCAATATTTTATCACATCTCAATAAATAATCTACATCACCGAATTATCCATGCACTACGGGCCAATGATATTCGTTAGTATCACATCCACGAATTATCTATGCACTACGGGTCAAGGATATTCGTTATTATCATAAGTGGTCATGATCATGCCAAACAACTGTCCATCAATGCATTATGGGCCAATGAGGACTTTTACCATATCATTTGTAACATTACAAGTCATGATTATACTGATACATAATTCCTGGTCATAATCATACCAATCAACAGTTCATCTATGCACTACGGGCCAAAGATGACTTTCATCACAATATAAACATGAGGATGATGACAAAGATATAAGAATTCAATTAAGTGAGAGTAAGGATAAATTTGAAGGATTTATAATTCAATTTATCCAAAGTTCAAGAATGTCCAAATTGTCAACATGATACTACTTTGTGGAGTAAAATTCAAGAATAGTATTCATGTATCAAAAATAATTTGAACAGAAAAGAAATTCATTTTTTCATCGTGAATAGTACCCCAGGTGAATAGTATCCCGTGAATACTACTGTATGTATAAATAGTATCGTATGAATAGCACCGTATGCATGAATAGTGCCGTATGTATGAATAGTACCCATGAATAGTACTCCGACATGAAAAGATTAAAATTTAAAAAGAATGTCCAGAAAAATATTTCTGTGTAACAATACTAGATAAATCGCAAATTTCAAGGATATTCTACTAATTTCAAGGAGTATAGAGGCAATAATTATCAACATAAGTGTAGAATTAGGAATATAAAATGAAATAATATTACTTACATACTACAGAGTAGGGCTGAGCAAGTAACCAAATTGGAACCGAAACTGCACCAAAAATCGCACGAACCGCACCAATTAAAGCCGCACCAACGATTCCGGCGTATGTGGCGATTTTAGGTGGATTGAATAACCAAATTTATGGTTTTGGTTTGGTTACTAGCCAAAACCGCACACATAAAACCAAAATCGCACCATGTGTGTGTATGTATGTATTATCTCTAGTAAATTCTAAACTTATTTTTCACTTGAACACGCTCAGAGAAAACTCCAGTCTTGCATTGTTATTTTTTCACCAATTGAAAGAAGATGGTTAGAGGTTATAGTCAAAAAATAAGCATTTGGATTTTGAAATTTCGAATTTGTTTGATGCGTTACTAGAGGGGCTTATAGCTGAGGGGCAAAATTCATTGGTTCGAGCACTTGATGCATTGGTTAAGGTCTATGATATAGTAGTAATAGTCTAATATATTATTTTTCAAATTAGGTACAGTTAGGATTTTATTCTATAAGTCTTCCCTGCAATATATAAGATAGAATTTCATTATATCTCCACTATATACTTTTAATTTTTGGGAACTAGATAAATTTTCTTGCTTGTTATTGAATATATGGTCTTCGTTGTTTTATATAGTGCATACTAAGTTAATTGCTCGATGTAAGCTCTGTGTTAAATTCTATTGAAGGTTTAGACCTTTTTGTTATTTCAATTGGTTTTGGAACCGAAACCGCACCAATTGAAATCGCATCATGCAGCTTTAAATCGCATCGCACCGCAATCATATCATAAGCGGTTTCAGATGCGCGGGTTTGAATTTGTCAAACAAGCACTTTAAGCGGTTTCGGGTGCAATTTTGACTTCAAACCGCACCAAACCGCACCATGCTCACCCCTACTACAGAGTATGAAAGAAAATATTATTTTTTATGAATAATAAACAAAAATAATATCCCTTACCTTAAAAGGAGAGTACTTCTGACTGGTATAGCGGGGATATTCTTGAAGAAAACTTGCACTATTTTCTACACTTAAAGTTTCCTTAAACTCTAAAGAAATACGCTCAATATTATAGAAGAAGAATTCTCTGATCTGGTGTGATTTTTATTTCTAAACTAATCATCCTATTTATAGGAGAATGATAGGATACTATTTAGGAAAAAGAATCATGGATTGCACAGTAACAAATCACGGGCGCAGACGGCGAAATTTGACTAAAATTTTGATTTTACTATGCAGCACTATGCAAATACTATGCAGTACTATGCAAACACTATGCAGTACTGTGACACCTCCAAATTTGGGTACTCCATTCCCATAGGATTTGGTGCTCACTATTCAAAATAATTACATCTAACTACCCATAATAAAGGATAAAAATATAACTTAAATAACTTAAACAATAATTTTTCCCATTAAAGAGTTACATCAACTTAAAACAATCCCAAGTAATCCAACCTTAAACTATTACATAAGTCTGCGGAATACATCACAAAGTAACATAAGTCTTGCAACATAATTCATTTAAATAAATTCAAATAAGTCTTCATCACTTGGACATCTTGCCCTTTCCTTTGCTAGAAGATGATTCATCGACTTTCTCAACTTTAGTTGCAGTGTTAATTGCAAGAGTGAGCAAATAATTGCTCACTAATGTACAGAATAATGATAACAATAACATGAGATTAGACAATGAATACGGAATAATGGAGAACTCGTTCTACGAATCAAGAATAGAAAATAAGTTCAAGATTATATATGAGGGTCTTAAGACCACGAACTATGTCCCCGATAATTAGGTATTATTACCTCAACCTTAATAGTCGTTTAGACTATACAGACCCTTCCTTACGTACTTAGGGGGATCAGCCCTTTGTACCATATATTGTGCACAAACATCTAAATGCTAACGCATACATAATCCCCTATATTAGGGTTGTTCATCTCAGTTTGACTTTAGGATTTCCGCACTAAAGAAAGTTTAATTTGGACTGGCTTATCAGTGGTTCTAGAATTTTAGAACACTTTTTGATTTTAGATTAGTCCAATCAAGAAGAGTTTGTTTGCTATTCAAAGGTTCAACATAATAATATAAGATTGAATAATGATACTTAAGTCAAAGATTGAATATTAAAAATATATAATTGAATAGACATGATATATACAAGATACTACATCCAAAAGAGTTAGGAAAACTCATTTGAAACAATGAATTTAAACAGTCTATGCTTTGATTAACAAGGAACAAAAGTTAGGAATGCGAAACTCGCTCAATGTAAAGAATTAGAGTATAAGAGCTTGCTTAATCACACACAAGATGGAATCAATAGGCTTGCTCAACTTTAATATAAGATTTAGGAACTTGCATAATGATAATTAGGATTAAAAAGCTTGCTTGACAACAAAAGGTAAACATAGTTATGAAACTTTCATTCATTATAAAGAGAATGAAGTTAGGGAACTTGCTTCGTGCGTAAGCTACACAAGTATAATAAACTTTCGCCAATTACCCTACATTTACCATTAAAATCGCAATACCGATTAGTTATACTATCGTTAGCTTTATAGGTTTAATCCACCATCTAAGTCATAACCTTTAACTTAATGTCTAACCATGTCGGTTAACCACTCACATGAATCTGAAAACTCACTATCACCTAATATAAAGCTTTATCATTCACCTCCAACTCTTGCAAACATCAAATTTCATTCATTATATAACTTGTTAAGTGATCATTTAAAATCTTCATATTTAGTATTACATTATATTACAATCTGTTACTGTATCTTATGATATGATTTAACATATTTATCATGCATACTAAACTAGATTAGGTCTTTGTATTATAATATGCAATTACTCAAAACATACTATCTCTCTTTGTGGTAGTGCAGTAATTTTCACTACCCTAAGCCTTACACATCGAGCAAATTGTAACGTCCCAAATCCTATTCTATCTTCACACCCAAAATCCGTACGTCACGAGTACATCATTCATCCAAACATACATCATTATATACTGAAATATAATAACATACATTCTAAATTCCCAGGTTCTAAACCCTTATAACCTCTCATTACAAATAATGATAATTACATTATTCCTTTCATCTTACAAGAGTGACTTTTATCCGCCACCAAGGATACATAACAATTCATTAAACTAGTCTATAGTTTAATTTTCATCTTTCTACATTACAAGTCTTCACTTGATCTTTTTGCTCATTCACATTCTGAATGACACTTCATCTGGATACCGTCAGCTTGATTCTTACGGGATCCTTAAGTTATTCTAACATCATTCGCTGAAAATATTTTTATTTAAAGCAAGTGTGAGCATTCAATTGCCCAACAAGTCATAACAGTTGAACATACAACTTCAAGAGTTTAACATTCCTTTGGAACTTCGATAACCGAACAAAGGTTATGAAGTAGCTTGAACAATAAGAATAATCTCGATTCCTATCATTTTAAAACATTAGTCACATTCACTTTGAAATACTTTCATTCTCTACTCTCTTTCATACACATTCTGTCTGGCTAGAATCAATAGCACAGACTCAACAATAACGGTTCATATATAAACAGAACATTCTCATATTGAACAGTTCAATCATAAAATAGTTCATATCATAGAAACAATCAAGTGTTCACATTGTAGGCACAAGGCCTCATACGCTCTACCACCTTTCACAAATATCGCACATTCAAGACATATGATGAGAACTTCTCAAGTTCAACATCCGAGAAGTTTAAGAAACTAACATTCATTTAAAATATGAATGAAGTTAGGAAACTTGCCTTACATACGCATTACTACAACTTATGCTTGAATCGCTCATTCCAATCCCTATAACACATAAGAAATAACACATACACCAATTAGTCATATACTTGACTTACACATTGGTTTACTTAACTTTACTTCTTAGGGTTCGCGTTCTTGCAATATAATTTTACGCAACTAACTTTCATTACCGGTTTACAGTTTCATGACATACGGAGATGTCTTACTCAAAATGTTCTTCATCTTTGATGATTTACATTCTTATCTTCTTCTTATAACTTCTCTAGGACTCATCACACATCGCTTCTCTGCCGGTAGTCCATATGGTACTCTGAGTGGTTTCCCACAAACAACCAATAAACAAGTTCCCGTCTCATCTACACTGCCATCATAGTGAGTTAGATCGGTTGCCAGTTTCGTATATACCTTCGCTCTCTAAAGGAATTGTTTAGCCCAGCTCCCATATGTCAACCATCAAAGGTTACGATTGTACCACAACCTAAACTTATCTTATCTTATACGAACTATTAACTATAATGTTCATTAAGTCAATTTCTTATTCCTTTTGGCTTTCTGGCAAGTAATTGCCATACCTCAGGACTCATTCTTATTCGACTCACATTCGGCTTTCAATACTCTTATTACCGTTCGTTACGACTTTCTCGATAATTCATATCTTACTTAGTACCTTCGTCAACGTCTACGTCATACAACCAGGGTATACTTAGAACGTTCGTCCAACGCGAATATGACTCATGAGGATCGTTTACGTATTCAGCGTTTATGTTTCTCATCTTTTAATCTCTCATTCAACCTTTACTTAAGGTTTTAATTACTTTCAATTGTTATCCATCCCATGAACCCCATGTTATTTATTCTTTCTTAATGTCTAAGCCATACCGATCGTTGTATGCTAAGACCGATCGTTCATCACAACAACGTTACATTCACAACGTCTATATGCTTTACATTTATCTCGCATTACTATGACATAACATCGAAATGTTATTCAGTACCTGCGTTCACCTTCTTTTAATCTCGTTTAATCTTTTCGTTCAACCTTCATTAAAGGTTTAATACACTTGATTAAGTGTTACATTAGTTGAACTACATGTTCATATTTTTTTCTTGCACATCCCCCAATAATTGAGCAGTTAAAAGCTCATCACTGGACACTGACTTGCACCGGCGCTGCGGCGCCACTCTCTTCACTAAGACTCATGCTGCGGCGCAAGTTAGCAGTGTCTGGATCTTCGATTTGGCACTGCAGCGACACCTTACAAGGCATGTCTGGCGCCGCGGTGCCAAGCCCTTCTTCTCAAAATTTTTTCTAAGTGTTAACTTTATTTTCAGATGCTTACTTTCCGAACTCATAACTTCTTCGTTATAACTCAGAACGAGGATGTTCCAAATCCATTATCTTCCTTATCTTACGTACTTTGATTACCCATGGACAGAACTTCGTTCTGAATCCGTTAACATGCCATTCAATTGGCTTAATCTTCGCTCTTCGTTCGTTTTACGTTTTTAAAGTTCTTCGTTCGTTTGTCCGTAATTCGGTCATCCGAACTCGAAATTCATTCGTTCTTAAGTCTATGACTCACGTTTTATATGTTCCCTTACATTCTTATGAAACCCTACACGTTCGTATTCATTTACTAACTTTCTAATTCTCGTTCTTCTTTTACAAAAAATTTTGCCATAACTTCGTTATAGCTCCGTTTTAATCCGTTCTTCATGAACGTTTCTACCGTTCCTAACCAAGCAATAAGCATCTAACTTATAAGCGATGGTTTTAAACTTGTCAATCAACAACAATTATACTACGATGATTTTAAATTTGTCCATCAACAACGTTCTTCGTGTTCTTCGCGTGTTCTTCGTGTTCTTCGTTCGTTCTTCATTTTTAATCGATATTTTGGATTACGATTTCACTTTTTCTTGGAATTTGATGTTATAGAACATCATTCCTTACTTATTTAACCTACTCATTCAAAAGATTCATTCGGATCGCTCAAAATCCTTACAAATCTTATACTTCTTTAAGAAATTTATAAAATAAACTTCAAATTCTTATTTCTAAATTTTCTTACGATTTCAACCATATGAAATCATTTCTAACTTAATCTACTTCTTATCTTCATTAAGTTATGTTTTTGAACATATTAAACTTAAAGAAAATTAGAAGAAACTAGGGTTCGGATTACCGTTCTTCATTAATCTCCTTCCGTCGGACAAAGCATGCACTCCGGCAAGCTTTTCCTCTTCCTCTTCCTCTTCTTCTCCCATCTGATCTCTCTCTCTTTCTCTCTCAAGTGTTGGTTGAAATTTTCCAATCAAACAAATGAGCTTAAGGCTTGTTTATATAGAAAACCAAGGCTAGGGGCATTTTAGTCATTTTGCCCTCCTTAACCTCCTTATTATTCAAGGCTTAAGGACTAAGTTAACTTAGCCCTCAAGTTTGCTTAGCCCTTAAGTTTCGTAGTTCTGTCTTTTGGGTTTCGTCCGACAGTTTTAAAAACTGCGATTCTCGGAATCCAAATATTTTTGGATATTTCGTCTTTCCTTTACCGATTAACTTTTACGTATTCTTCGGATTTCTGAAAAATTGAAAAACACTTTTTGGTGTCATGCGTTTTCCTTCACGTTTTCCCCTAACGTAGCTAAATGAATAAAAAGTACATAATAGTACTTTTCGTTATTTTTATTTTGTTCGATTTTTGCACGTTTTTCGAGAAAAACTTTTATCGGCTTACTTTAACTTTTCACGACATCTTATCATCAAATCTTTCGACGGAATGTCATTTCAATATACCGAACTCTCGGAAAAGGCTTAGGTTATTCAAACCTTAATCCTTAGGTTTCGTCGGGTGAATAATGCCTATTTCGTCTTTTTCCCTGAAAATATTTTTGTCTCAGGAAAAATTTTATTTTTGATTTGAAAATTCTTACTCGTTCAATCTAGCTCGTAGCCAGAATCCTCCCGACTTATAATCATCCTAGGTTCTAGAACGATTAATAAACACATAGCACATAATATTATTAATAAAAATTCATTTTATTAATAACTAATTCTTTAAATCTAAATTTCTGGACAATCCGGATTTCCGGGTTGTCACATCCTTCCCCCCTTATAAAAATTCCGTCCTCAGAATTTCTTCAAACCACACCCATACCCGGGTCTTCACATTCACCCCTTCTTCACATAATTTCGTTCTCGAAATTTTAGCCTACCCCTCTTCTCAACTTCTCTTCAAAGAAGTTCTTATCTTTCAAACATTCTCTCACCTTCACAACTTATCAAGAATTATGAAGTAGAATGAACAACGAGGAATATAAGAATTCCTTTAAAACATTTCATACTTTTGCTGAGGGGTCAAATTGACCATGAACTCTTACTAGGTTTAACAGCATAACGCCGTAACCTTTCTTTCCACGGTTAGTTTACAATCACAAAAAAGGTAAACAACCTCTTCCATACGTAGGTGATCAACCCATCGTATAACCCCATTTCGGAGTATGTTCACCTCAGACTTAATCATTTGATTCCGCACCAAAATAATTTGGTTTGGCATAACTTCTCAAAGAAAGCTCGATTTTCTTTTAATCATGACATTTCATTTGTCTAAGCCAAATCAAGTAGCTTAGACAATACCAATAAATTGGACATCAACTTGAAACATTCGTCTAGTCAACTCAATTGACATCGACTACTTCTTTAAATTTCTTTACAATACATCAAAACGTTTTATGACGTTATGATACCGTACTTTTCACAGTACGTTGAGGACTTCGTCAGTTTGTGACTTCGTCATTATACATCATACCATAGCGGGTTGTTGATCCTATGATCACATCCAACACTAGGTTCAATTGCATTAATAACTCCATCTTTTTACCATCCTTGCATCGAATACACGGATGCTATAAAATCTATTTTGATATTTCAAATCAATTTCTATCTAGCTAAAACTATTAGCATAGACATACCAAGAATAGTTCTTTTAAAATCCATTGGTTCCAAAAGTTGAACCAACTTTTTCATTTTCCAAAACGCGCACTTTAGCACGAATTCAAGAAATTTCAAAATCTAGCATAGCTAGATGACTTGGAATATCCTATTCTCCATCTTCCTTCATTGTCTTACTTGCGACAATACTTAATCTCCTCTAGCACCTTCAATGCTAAGTCTACTGAAAATACTTACTTTCAGTCTAAACATTCTTATACCTTAGTATAGTTCATCCACTTACCACACTTTATGTGTTTAGGAACTTTCCACAACCATATGTGTTTAAGAACTTATCTTCGCAATATGTAATCCAAGAACAAATCAAGGACTATCCATATGCTTAGGGTTCAGAAACATAGCATATAACTATGAGTCAAAAACTTTTCATAAGTATGAGTTTCAAGAACCCGCACCTATCTTATCATTTTCTACCTATCAAGTATATACATGAGAAAAGATTCACCTTCTCGTCATATACATATTGATAGCACGACATACTATTCCAATGATTATCACTGTAATAACTAAGTAATCACAAATCCCCTCCTATTCGAAGGTTTGTACTACTCAGCTATCACATGAGTCCTCAATCGAAATCTTAGAACTTCTAACTTTCTCTTTACTTAATATGAATTTTCTTTAATTCATATGCTATCCTTTACAACTTAATCTGAGTTCTTCTTCCCGTACTACTTTGTAGTACCATTCATTTATAACATTAGCTATAAATCATCCATCGTTTAACAGATCATCTGTTACTACGATTTACTATGATCACGTGGTGATCTTCTTATCCTTCTCTCTACGATTATAGTCTTAGGTACTCATACCTAAGATTTATAACCTATCAACTTTGATACCAACTTGTAACGTCCCGAAATCCGGTCTATCTTCACACCCGAATTTCGTACGTCACGAGTACATCATTCATCCAAACATACATCATTATATACTGAAATATAATAACATACATTCTAAATTCCCAGGTTCTAAAACCTTATAACCTTTCTCATTACAAATAATGATAATTACATTATTCCTTTCATCTTACAAGAGTGACTTTTATCCGCTACCAAGGATACATAACAATTCATTAAACTAGTCTATAGTTTAATTTTCATCTT
This sequence comes from Panax ginseng, assembly GCA_020205605.1. Classification (NCBI taxonomy): domain Eukaryota; kingdom Viridiplantae; phylum Streptophyta; class Magnoliopsida; order Apiales; family Araliaceae; genus Panax; species Panax ginseng. Next base: position 63,151,028 of record CM035144.1, on the reverse strand, counting down.
TCTATATTACAAGTCTTCACTTGATCTTTTTGCTCATTCACATTCTGAATGGCACTTCATCTGGATACCGTCAGCTTGATTCTTACGGGATCCTTAAGTTCTTATAACATCGTTTGCTGAAAATGTTTTTATTTAAAGCAAGTGTGAGCATTCAATTGCCCAGCAAGTTATAACAGTTGAACATACAACTTCAAGAGTTTAACATTCCTTTGGAACTTCGATAACCGAACAAAGGTTATGAAACAGCTTGAACAATAGGAATAATCTCGATTACTATCATTTTAAAACATTAGTCGCATTCACTTTGAAATACTTTCATTCTCCACTCTCTTTCATACACATTACATACAGCTCAATTAATATTAGACAGACTCAACAATAACGGTTCATGTATAAACAGAACATTCTCATATTGAACAGTTCAATTATAAAATAGTTCATATCATAGAAACACCGAAGTGTTCACATTGTGGCATAAGGCCTCATACGTTCTACCACCTTTCACAAATATCGCACATTCGCACATAGACAGAACTTCTCAAGTTCAACATCTAAGAAGTTTAAGAAACTAGCATTCATTTAAAATATGAATAAAGTTAGGAAACTTGCCTTACGCACAGCTACAACTTATGTTGAACTGCTCATTCCAATCCCTATAACACATAAGGAAATAACATATACACCAATTAGTCATATACTTGACTTACACATTGGTTTACTTAACTTTACTTTTTAGGGTTCGCGTTCTTGCAATATAATTTTATGCGACTAACTTTCATTACCGGTTTACGGCTTCATGACATATGGAGATGTCTTACTCAAAACGTTCTTCATCTTTGATGATTTACATTCTTATCTTCTTCTTATAACTTCTCTAGGACTCATCATACATCGCTTCTCTGCCGGTAGTCCATATGGTACTCTGAGTGGTTTCCCACAAACAACCAACAAACAAGTTCCCGTCTCATCTACACTGCCATCACAGTGAGTTAGATCGGTTGCCAGTTTCGTATATACCTTCGCTCTCTGAAGGAATTGTTTAGCCCAGCTCCCATATGTCAACCATCAAAGGTTACGATTGTACCACAACCTAAACTTATCTTAACTTATACAAACTATTAACTATAATGTTCGTTAAGTCAATTTCTTATTCCTTTTGGCTTTCTGGTAAGTAATTGCCATACCTCAGGACCCATTCTTATTCGACTCACATTCGGCTTTGAATACTCTTATTACCATTCGTTACGGCTTTCTCGATAATTCATATCTTACTTAGTACCTTCGTCAACGTCTATGTCATACAACCAGGGTATACTTAGAACGTTCGTCCAATGCGAATACGACACACGAGGATCGTTTACGTATTCAGCGTTCATGTTTCTCATCTTTTAATCTCTCATTCAACCTTTACTTAAGGTTTTAATTACTTTCAATCGTTATCCATCCCATGAACCCCATGTTATTTATTCTTTCTTAATGTCTAAGCCATACCGATCGTTGTATGCTAAGACCGATCGTTCATCACAACAACGTTGCATTCACATCATCTATATGCTTTACATTCATCTCGCATTACTATGACATAACATCGAAATGTTATTCATTACCTGCGTTCACCTTCTTTTAATCTCGTTTAATCTTTCCGTTCAAACTTCATTAAAGGTTTAATACACTTGATTAAGTGTTACATTAGTTAAACTACATGTTCATATTTTTTTCTTGCACATCCCCCCAGTAATTGAGCAGTTAAAAGCTCATCACTAGACACTGACTTGCACCGTACAAGTGAGTGCATGCGCACTCTCTTCACTAAGACTTCATGTTGCGGCTTTGAGTTAGCAAAGGTTCCGTCTCTCTCTCGATGCAGTATTGCAGCCACCACCTTACATGGTATGTCTGGCCCATGGCTGAAGCCCTTCTTCTCGAAAATTTTTCTAAGTGTTAACTTTATTTTGAGATTCTTACTTTCCGATCTCATAACTTCTTCATTATAACTCAGAACGAGGACGTTCCAAATCCATTATCTTCCTTATCTTACGTACTTCGATTACCCATGGACAGAACTTCGTTCTGAATCTGTTAACATGCCAATCAATTGGCTTAATCTTCGCTCTTCGTTCGTTTTACGTTTTTAACGTTATTCGTTCGTTCGTCAGTAATTCGGTCATCCGAACTCGGAATTCATTCGTTCTTGAGTCTATGACTCAAATTTTATATGTTCCCTTACATTCTTATGAAACCCTACATGTTCGGGTTCATTTACTAACTTTCTAATTCTCGTTCTTCTTTTACAAAAATTTTCGCCATAACTTCGTTATAGCTCCGTTTTAATCCGTTCTTCATGAACGTTTCTACCGTTCCTAACCAAACAATAAGCATCTAACTTATATGCGATGGTTTTAAACTTGTCCATCAACAAAAATTATACTACTATGGTTTTAAATTTTTCCATCAACAACGTTCTTCGTTTTCTTCGTGTTCTTCGTTCGTTCTTCATTTTTAATCGATATTTTGGATTATGATTTCACTTTTTCTTGTAATTTGATGTTATAGAACATCATTCCTTACTTATTTACCCTACTCATTCATAAGATTCATTCAGATCGCTCAAAATCCTTACGAATCTTATACTTCCTTAAGAAATTTATAAAATAAACTTCAAATTCTTATTTCTAAATTTTCTTACGATTTCAACCATATGAAATCATTTCTAACTTAATCTACTTCTTATCTTCATTAAGTTATGTTTTTGAACATATTAAACTTAAAGAAAATTAGAAGACACTAGGGTTCGGATTACCGTTCTTCATTAATCTCCTTCCGTCGGACAAAGTGTGCACTCCGGCAAGCTTTTCCTCTTCCTCTTCCTCTTCCTCTTCCTCTTCTTCTCCCATCCGAACACTCTCTCTTTCTCTGTCAAGTGTTGGTTGAAATTTTCCAATCAAACAAATGAGCTTAAGGCTTGTTTATATAGAAAACCAAGGCTAGGGGAATTTTAGTCATTTAGCCCCTAACCTCGTTACTATTCAAGGCTTAAGGACTAATTTAACTTAGCCCTCAAGTTTGCTTAGCCCTTAAGTTTCGTAGTTCGTCTCATTGGGTTTCGTCTCACGCTTTTAAAATCATGATTCTCTAATCCAAATATTTTTGGATATTTCATCTTTCCTTTACCGATTAACTTTTACGTATTCTTCGGATTTCCGAAAAATTGAAAAACACTTTTTGGTGTCAAGCGTTTTCCTTCACGTTTTCCCCTAACGTAGCTAAACGAATAAAAAGTACATAATAGTACTTTTCATCGTTTTTATTTTGTCCGATTTCTGCACATTTTTCGAGAAAAACTTTTAACGGCTTACTTAACTTTTCACGACATCTTATCGTCAAATCTTTTGACGGAATGTCATTTCAACATACTGAACTCTCGAAAAGGCTTAGGTTATTCAAACCCTAACCCTTAGGTTTCGTCGGGTGAATTGTGCCTATTTCGTCTTTTTCCCCAAAAATTTTTTTGTCGGGGAATATCCGTCTGACAACGCCTTGATCGATTGTAGGGGCCCATAACTAATAACCGCGGCGGAAGAAGAAAATGACAAAGTATGAGTTTTTATGAATAACGACGTAATGATTACCATTAACACTGTTGGGTTACCTGGTGGTTAAAATACAGTAATATGCGTGGTTGCATAGTAGTACACGGTATTGCACAGTATTGTTGAATTATTGATTTATAAGTAAGAAGGCACTACTCAATAATTGTTACAGTAGTTACTGTTCAATATTTTATTTTATTGATTCAATAATTGCTGCGTTGATAGTTTATATTATTGTTGTTTTAATAATTATCACTGCACAGTATTTCTAATTATCAGATCAATAATTCATATTATTTGAATAATATTATTAGATAACATTATTGGCAATGTCTAGAAAGTTCATCGAAGGAGAGGTTTGGTCACCTAATTGCGCTACCAAGAAGAGAGAAATCCTTATTGGAAAGCCCCCTCTTTCCTTGGAACTGCCTGGTTGTCATAAGTGTGATTCTGTAATATTATTTGTGAATAATTAATTATTGATTTATATGTTAAGAAAATATTTATTTGATGTGGATATAAATGATGGATTTATTTATTTTATGTGGTTATAAATGAAGGAATTAATGCTGAGGTGTTTTATCAGTATTTTGTCGGTATGGAGGTATTAAAAATCATCCGTTTCTGGATTTCAGATATTTTCTGTTTGGAATTTGAAAAAACTTAAAGCTATAAAGTTGTAGAGAATTCAATTTCAAAGTAATGGACATAAAATTCGTATTTTTTACGATAAACGGGCTATTTTCTATGAATTATTGAAGTTTTGGAAAATAAAATAATTTTTATTAAATTTATGGGTGGGACCCACTTTTGGTTTTCAAGCAAGTGGGCTTCTATTATTTTTCAGATTTGGCTGGCTTGGTTGGTGAAGGAGTGCGTAGGAAGTTTGAAAAGAAATAATATTAATTTATTATTTTAGTCTCCTATGGCGTTCTAGCATTTTCCTATAAATAGACGCTTAAGTTAGAATTAAAAATCACACTAGAAACAAGTTTTTTTTTCTCTCTAGATTATCGAGCGTATTTTTGTGAGTATTTTGATACTTTGAGAGTTATTGTTCTAAGATAAGTTTCCTTCTGCTTTCTTCGATATTCCGATCGTAAGTACTGCTATTTTTTGAGGTAAGAGATGTTATTTTCTTCTTAAATGATATTATTTTCTTCAATATCATTATGCCGAAATATTGGTGAACTTTTTAATCAAATTTGGTACTTTTTGTGTCGGGGTTACTATTCACATATACGACACTTATTCACGATATCGACAATTATTCAATTTAAAAATGAAATTTTCTTATTTTTGTTCAAGATGTCTATTATGGTTACTATCTTTGATTGTATCCATGTTTTGATCTTTATTTTTGAATTCTGCTTCAAAATTTGGTTATTATGGAGTATTATTGATCTTGGATAAATCGTAATACTGAATCCCTAATATTCGCCCTTCCGCCTCACCGATTCGCTTTTCTTTAAAATATTTTTCATCATCCTCAGTCCTAAAATGATGATATTACTGAATATCTTTGGCCTGTAGTGCAAAGATGAATGATTAACTGATGAATATCTTTGGCCCGTAGTGCAAAGATGAATAGGTGTTGAGATGAACATGACCGACTGGTGAGATAAATGAATATCTTTGGCCTGTAGTGCAAAGATGAATATTTGATTAAAAGATGTATATTGATTGATGTTACAGGGATAAAATATTTATGATGGACTCTTAAATCTTAGAAGATAGTAGAATTCATTCTCTACGTGACTCTTCTAATGGATTGTTGTTTCTGCTGTATTTGTTGATCTAAAACTTGTTGTCTATTATATTCTATCAGATTCTTCCCTGTTGAAGACTAATGATAATTTGTTGTATATTATCTTAGTCATAAAATTCTTTACTGGGCTAGTTGAGCTCACCTTTTTCCTTTTTGTTCCATTTTTCTTCTCAGGAGGTGAGAACATAGCAGGATCGAGTCGGGTATGGAGTGATGGTTCTAGAAAGATGTTTTAGTAGTCCTCACTATTTCTGTAAAATAGTGTATGAATAATTGTAATGAGGACTTATTTGGGTGTGGATATTGTCTAGAAGACAATATTTGTATTTAAACTCACAGTATGTGTTGTCGTAATTTGCACGACAATTGTATTATTGAAGTTGTAGTTTGCTTTCTGTACCTTTTATTTGGCGACTCAGAATGGGTGTTGTATACCTATTTTGGGGGCGTTACAAATTTCCTCAATTCATTCCTTATAACTTAATAAGAGTTTGACACCACTATGTTTTTTCGTCTCCTTAAAGGTTACTTCCTAAGGTTTCCCCACCTAAGGTTCATAACCTAAAGCTTTGATACCAACCTGTGGAACCCCTAAATCCGGGTACTCCATTTTCACAGGATTTGGTGCTCACTATTCAAAAAAAATTACATCTAACTACCCATAATAAAGGATAAAGATATAACTTAAATAACTTAAACAATAATCTTTCCCATTAAATGGTTACATCAACTTAAAACAATCCCAGGTAATGTAACCTTAAACTATTACATAAGTCTGCAGAATATATCACAAAGTAACATAAGTCTTATAACATAATTCATTTAAATAAATTCAAATAAGTCTTCATCACTTGGACTTCTTGTCCTTTCCTTTGCTAGAAGATGACTCATCGACTTTCTCAACTTTAGCTGCAATGTTAATTGCAAGAGTGAGAAAATAATTGCTCACTAATGTACAAAATAATGATAGCAATAACATGAGATTAGACAATGAATACTGAATAATGGAGAGCTCATTCTACGAATCAAGAATAGAAAACAAGTTCAAGATTATATCTAAGGGTCTTAAGACCACGAACTATGTCTCCGTTAATTAAGTATTATTACCTCAACCTTAACAGTCGTTTAGACTATATAGACCCTTCCTTATGTACTTAGGGGGATCAGCCTTTTGTACCATGTATTGTGCACAAACATCTAAATGCTAACGCATACATAATCCCCTATATTAGGGTTATTCATCTCAGTTTGAGTTTAGGATTTCCGCACTAAAGAAAGTTTCGTTTGGACTAGCTTATCAGTGGTTTTAGAATTTTAGAACACTTTTTGATTTTAGATTAGTCCAATCAAGAAGAGTTTGTTTGCTATTCAAAGGTTTAACACAATAATATAAGATTGAACAATGACACTTAAGTCAAAGATTGAATATTAACAATATGCAATTGAATAGACATGATATATACAAGATACTACATCGAAAAGAGTTAGGAAAACTCATTTGAAACAATGAATTTAAACAGTCTATGCTTTGATTAGCAAGGAACAAAAGTTAAGAATGCGAAACTCGCTCAATGTAAAGAATTAGAGTACAAGAGCTTGCTTAATCACACACAAGATGGAATCAATAGGCTTGCTCAACTTTAATATAAGATTTAGGAACTTGCATAATGATAAATTAGGATTAGAAAACTTGCTTGACAATAAAAGGTAAACATAGTTATGAAACTTGCATTCATTATAAAGAGAATGAAGTAAGGGAACTTGCCTCGTGCGTAAGATACACAAGTATAATAAACGTTCGCCAATTACCCTACATATAGCAGTAAAATCGCAATACCGATTAGTTATATTATCGTTAGCTTTATAAGTTCAATCCACCATCGAAGTCATAACTTTTAACTTAATGTCTAACCATGTTGGTTAACCACTCACACGAATCTGAAAACTCACTATCACCTAATATAAGGTTTTATCATTCACCTCTAACTCTTGCAAACATCAAATTTCATTCATTATATAACTTGTTAAGTGATCATTTAAAATCTTCATATCTAGCATTACATTACATTACAATCTGTTATTATATCTTATGATATGATTTAACATCTTTATCATGCATACTAAACTAGATTAGGTCTTCATAATTTAGTCTGCAATTACTCAAAATATACTGCCTCTCGTTTAGGTAGTACAGCAGCTGGCACGCTGCCTGCCCCTTAGCACTACCAAATAAGCAATTACTTTGGTGCTTGACTTTAGAAACCAATGGTAGCAACTAGCCACGCCATTTCGCCTTTGGTGCAAGCAGAGATCTTGCAAGACGCAGAATAGAAATTGTAGCTACTTCCCCCTGTTATAATCCAAACTCCAATTCTTCCTAATTACTACAGAAATTCACACATCCCAACAACTAGAATTTGGTAACAACATCACCCATCATGCATTTCATGATCCTACCAAAGTAAACATTATAATAAATTAACTTTTAAGGATAAAAAATTCTGTTTTTACGAACTTCATTAATTTCAACACTTTTAGCGAATTCCATCGCCAAATCTTTGTTTCTTAACCAAATTACACCATTCTAATTGTGTTGTTTTTGTTTCTTGCTATACTAATACAATTCACCACCAATTACAGATTACAACAAGGATTAAACCTAAACTTTTGGATTTAATTAAGCCATTTCATGTATATATAACACTGTTATTGAAGTCTTCTTCTTCAACCCCAATTTTCACGAATTTATTCACAAACATAAGATTATAGATGACAACTAATAGATTTAACAACATTATACATACATATAATCAATATCTTCAACAACAATTCAACAAAAATCCTAATTATAGAGAATAGAAATTATAAAACTACAAAATAGAATTAGGAGTAGATTATACCTTTAATCCTTGTTCTATATTAGCAAAGATGACAACAATTCCTTTCCAAAGACTCCTCTTCTTCAACTCTCAACTCTCAATTCTCTGTAACTCACTCTTTCTCTGTTCTTCTAAGTCTTAGGATATTACGCATAAAAAAACAAACTGATATAGCCTTTCCTCATGTATTCTTCAGTTAAAAAACAAAGCGCTTATCAGTTATGTTATGCCAAAGGCCATAAGGCCATGTTTGGCTACACAAAACTCCCCCCTTTCAATTTATTTTGATAACATTTATAATATATAGTTCCATTTGTCACTTTTTAATTTAATTAATTTTAATAGGGTCTTTGTTCTAAGCGCAATCCTCTCGTCTTAGGGTAGGATATCCCCTTAAATCACGGGAACTTCCCCCTTTTTTTTTGTTGACAACCTATGTTGGGCTGACTAAGCCCACTATTCTATTCTAATAGGGTCTCATTTTGTGCCGGGTTAAGGCTCCACCTTATGTTGGGTTAAGGGCTTTTTTCCCAATTTCTTCACTTGTAGTCTAGGGCTTTGCTTGGCATTGGGCTTCGATATCTTTTGAAGTTTTTCTACGTAGGTTCGAATCCTGCCTCTCCCACTTGTTTGTTGTAGACTTCAGAGAAGAGAAAAGAGGCATTCGTCAGCGTAGGAAGGCCAACCGAGCGAAGTCTAGTCAGAGCTAATTCGGTAAAGTAGTCGCCCCTAAGCAATGTGAATTGGAAAAACATTCCTAATGTCGGCGAATCGCGGGTTTGGAACCCTATACAAGGGGCTGGTCTCGATCTCGCTTAATAAATTATCATATATCTAATTTAATTTTTATTATAATTATAATTACAATTATAATTATAATTTTTATTATAATAATACATATGCTTAATAAATTATCATATATCTAATTTAATTATCAAATTAAACTAGAACATCATTTTATTTAATTTAATTATTTTCTTAAATATTAAATAATTCATTTAATTTAATTATTTTATTAAATTAAATCTTCAAATAATAAAATTACCATTCATTAATTTAGTTAACATACACACTTAACTAAATTATTACACCACAATATCAATAATTATTTATTTATCTCAAAAAATAAATAAATTAAAATATTCATTTAATTCAATAAATATTTAAAATTAATTACAAAATTCTCGTTCGTTAGATCCTTCCCTCCTTAAAAGGATTCTGTCCCCAGAATCACAGAATCACGACTCGATAAATTCATTTGTTACATTCTTTCCTACTTAACAGGATTTTGTCCCCAGAATCGCTATACAAGATCAAACAAATAACTGAGGATAATATTTCATCATAACATTTTCAAGTTCCCACATAGCTTCTTCAGTATTGTGGTTTCTCCAAATTACCTTAACAGAAGCTATCACTTTATTCCTTAGTACTTGCTCTTTTCTGTTAATAATTTGAATAGGGACTTCTTCATATGACAAGTCTTTTTCAAACTATAATGGTTCATATTCTATAACATATTTATAATCGGACTTATATGGCCTTAATATCGAAACATGGAAAATGTTATGAATATGTTCTAATTTCGGAGGTAGAGCTACCTCATACGCCACTTCACCAACTCGTCGTAGCACTTCAAAAGGTCCTATATACCTAGGGCTTAGTTTCCCATTTTTACCAAACAGAAATTTTCCCTTTCCAGGGAGACACTTTCAAGAAAACAAAGCTACCGACATCGAACTTCTGATTTTGTCGGTGTTGATCGGTATACTTCTTCTGCCTATCATGTGCAGCTATCAATCTTGTCCGAATCACCTTGATAATCTTGACAGTTTGTTGTACCTATTCTGAACCCAATAGTTGACATTCACCAACTTCGTCCCAACATAACGGAGTTATGCATTTCCTGCCGTACAACGCTTCGTAAGGCGGCATGCCAATACTCGCGTGATAACTATTATTATAGGCAAATTCAACCAACGGTAGATGGTCATCCCAATTCCCTTTGAAATCCATAATATATACTCTGAGCATATCCTCTAGTGTCTGGATGGTTCTCTCACTTTGTCCGTCGGTTTGAGGATGATATGTTGTGCTCATTGTCAACTGCATTCCCAAGCATTATTGTAGTCATTTCCAAAAATTTGATGTGCAACGTGGATCTCTATATGATACAATGGACACCAGGACACTGTGTCTTGAAACAATTTCCTTCACGTACAATTTTTCCAACCAATCTAGGTTAAATCTAATTTTAATTAGAAAAAAGTGTGTCAACTTCATCAATCGATCGAAAATAACCCAGATTGCATCGTAACCTTGTTGAGTCGTTGGAAGTCCTACAACAAAATCCATTGTGATATGCTCTCATTTCCATTCCGGTATCTCTAACGGTTGAAACAATCTGCTTGGCCATTGATGTTTAGCTTTAACTTTCTGACACGTTAAACATTTCACCACACATTCAGCTACGTCCTTTTTCATATTCGTCCACCAGAAATGATGTCTGAGATCCTGGTACATTTTTCGTACTTCTAAGGAGAATTGAATATCGTGAGTTAAGAGCCTCGCTTTAAATTTCCTCTTTAATTTTCGGTACTGGCGGAACCCAAATTCTCCCTTCGAATCGAAGTAATCCTTCCAAATCAACTTTAAATTTGTCTTCCTCACCTTTAGACACTTTTCTTCTTATCTCCTCACAGTTTTCATCCTGGAGTTGTGTGTGACGCCCCCAAAAATAGGTATACATCACCCATCTTGAGTCGCCAGATACATGGTACAAAATACAAATACAACTTAATTATACAAACGTCGTGTAAAAATACGACAAAACATAGATGAGAGTTTTGATAAGAATATTGTCATCTAGACAATATCCACACTCAAAGGAGTCCTCATTACATTTATTGTCACACTATTTAACAGAATAGTGAGGACTACTAATGCTATCATCTGGACCGTCACTCCGTTCCTCGACTCGTCCCAGCTATATTCTCATTTCCTGAAGAGAACAATGAAAGAAAGGGTGAGCTCAACTATCCCAGTAAGAAATATTATGACTAAGATAATGCAAAATAAATTATCATTAGCCTTCAACAATATTAAACTGATAAAATACAAAAGACATCAATTTTAACTGCAACGGAACAAGCAATCCATTAAAAGAGTCAAGTAGAGAATAAAATCTACTATCTTTTATTATTTAAAAAGTTTTTCATCAACTTAATCGCTGAGACTCAGCTTAATAAATAAACCACATCATCGAATCATCCCTGCACTACGGGCCAAATATATTCATTAAATTATCAATGGTCATGACTATACCGAATAATCCTTGGTCATAATCATACCAAAAATTGTCCATCAATGTACTACAGGCCACTGAGGATTTTTACCACATCATCCGTCACATTACGGTCATGACTATACCGAATAATCCCTGGTCATAATCACACCAAGTCCATCTATGCACGTAAGCCAAAGATGACTTTTATCACAATATAAACATGAGAATGATGACAATGATATAAGCATTAATCAAACAAAAACAAGGATAAATATTAAAGACTTTAAATTTATCCAAATATTATCAATCACTTAATAAACTCATAATCTAATATTATTAATATATAACAATATTTTAATCACTTCTTAAACTTATAAAAAATTTATTTCAATTGTTTATAATTTACTAAATAATGCATTTAATCATTCAAAAATGCCATACTCATAAGATTTCATCACCAATGATCAAATCCCTTATCAAAAATCTGCATATACTCTATATAGGATTCCCAAGCCATAAAATCCTATTTACTAATTTCGTTACTTCACATAACATATTTAACTCATATGTTCGTAACTAAACCATTTTCATGAAAAATTACCAAATCAACTTGTTATTTTTCTATCATTTGCCCAAACATATATACATATATTTCATACACAACAAGTATTTTTTTTAATTTTTCAACTCCCTTAAGTATTTTTCAAAAATCAATTTCTAATTAATTTCTTAAGAAATTACCTACCTCAAGTTTATCTCCAGAAATTCTCAAATCTTGGTAGGATCTTACACATGTTAACGTGAGCTTCCAATTTAAATTTCATGGTCATCGGAGTTATAGAACTCCGGTTATAGCGTTTTTGGTCAAAAAAAACCTAAATATTGAAATAGTCATAACTTGCTCATTTTAAGTCGGAATGAGCTCATTTTTGGACAGGAGGTACTTTATACCATATATTTTTATGTCCCAAAAGGCCGGAATTTTTCTCACAAACTAAGTGGCCGAAAATGCCCTTTTAAATTTCTGAACAGTAGCCTTTTTGGTACTTGCAGTTTTTGACTTCTTTGCTAAAATCAGTCCACACGAAAATTTACAACACCTTTTTCAGTGATTCCACTTGGATAAGTTAGAAAACTCATAGATCTAACTCTAGAACTTGACCACACTCAAAAATTTGAAATATAATAGGAGATATGGTTAATTGAATTTTATATTCTATTTTCACCAAAATCTGATTTTCAACCCTTTGTGATTTCTAAGAAACTTTCATGTTTTCACATAATAACCAACATAACTCATCATGACAATGACATAACAATTCAATAAAACAAGTTCAAGAATAAATTTTAAAGATTTATAAGTTAATTTATCCTGAACTCAATAATGTCCAAATTATCAACATGATACTGCTTTATGGAGAAAAAATCAAGAATGCTCAGAAGAATATTTCCACGAAAAGATACTAGATGAAGCTCAAATATACAGGATATTCTACTAATTTCAAGGAATATAGAAGCCAAAATTTTAACCAAATGAGTAACATAGAATATATGAAACTGCAATAGATTTTCACCCGCCATGTGGTAATCCACGTAGACAGATCATTTCCACAATTTAATAAGAAATGAATATGAAGGGTCATTCACCATACATGTGGTAATCCACATAGACAGGTTATTCCAACAGAATAATAAAGAATGTAATAACAGAAGAATTCCCCATGCATACAATAGATCAAGATGCACGGAAGTTATTCCTACGAATAATAAATAATGGAACCAAGTCATGCGTAAGAACGCATGCATGTGATATTCCAAAAGAATAATAAATAATGGAACCAGGGTCATGCGTAAATGCACGACAAGATATTCCAACAGAATAATAGAGAATGGAATAACAAAAGACTTCACCGTGCATGCGATAGATCAAGACAAACCAAAGTTATTCCAACAGTAATAATAAATAATGGAACTGTGTCAAAGCGTAATACGATAGATGTGATATTCCAACGTAATAATAAAGAATGGAATAACATAAGAATTTTACCATGTATGTCAGATTTAGCGATATATAGGTTATTCCAATGTAATAATAAGGAATGTAATAATGTAAGAATTTCACCATGTATGCGGTATTGCAGATATACAAAAGTTATTCCAACAGAATAATAAAGAATGGAATAATGTAAGTTCTCTTCATGAATACAAAAAAAATAATACCCCTTACGAGTACAACAAATAATATCCCTTACCTTATAAAGAAGAGTACTCCGACGGGTAGGGCGGGGATATACTTGAAGAAAACTTGCACTACGTTCAAAGATTCTTAAAGCTCTAAAGAAATACGCTCAAGATTATAGAAGAGAATTCTCTGAATTTCTGGTGTGATTTCAATTCTAACTAAGCATCCTATTTATAGGAAAATAGAAAGGATACTATGCAATAAAATATAATATAATATAATATAATATTATATATATATATATATATATATTTTATTTAAAATCTAATAAAACAATTAACTTTATAAAAGTATTCTGCTTTTATATAAAAAGATTTTACTATACAAACACTACGCAGTACTACGCAAAACACTATACAAAATAAAATATATTATATTCTAATTATTGTCTAATAAAACAAATAACTTTATAAAAGTATTCTGTTTTACATAAAAAGCTTTTCTGTTTTATTACATTAATAATACTAACAAAACAAAATTTATATATATATATATATATATATATATATATATAAACTTCCGTGACTTCATAAAAAGACACCTCAATATATTTAACAACATTTATCATCATTATTATAATTCACAATATTAATCGACCAGGTAGTTCCCAAGAAAGAGGGGGCTTTTCAATAAGGATTTCTCCTTATTGGCGCGCAATTAGGTGACCAAACATCTCCTTGGAAGAACTTCTAGACATCGTTAATATTGCAAATAATAATATTAATAACTTCGTCATCTCAATTATTGATTTAATAATATACAAAATATCGACAATAATTGAATCAAATAACGTGAGATACTATGCAGCAATTACTGTAGTAATAATTGAACAAAACTAAGCGACTTCTCACGTAAGCATCAATAATCAATACTGTGTGCTACTATGTAACCACGCGTATTACTGTACTTTTACTACTGAATAGTTTAACAGTTTTAACGGTAAAACTTCCGCCATTATTTTCATAAAATATTTTTGTTGTTTTCTTAATCCGATAATAATTTCGTTGTGGGGTCCACCAATGATTGTACCGTCGTACGGATATTCCCCGACAAAAAGAATATTCCCCGACCAATCGAATATTATATAACAACTTGCATACTTTGCAAAATTTATAAATACTACCCACAACTATAACATTATCTCAAATCCACACCATAATATTCAAAAAAATATTTCGAGAAAATTAAATCTTTATTCGTAAAATTTGGGGTTTTACATTGTGCATTCTTCACCTTATCTACCAACGTTAAACTGTTTCCCATATGGAATAATTTTTCATCTGATTCTGTTGGATATTTAATTTCCAACTCCATCTTGGCCATTTCTTCTACAAGTTTTTCCTGAGCAGTCAACATCATTAATTTCTCCCGTCCTTTTCTACTTAAGGCATCGACAACAACATTCGCCTTTCCAGGATGATAGAAAATCTCGCAGTCATAGTCTTTAATCAACTCCAACCATCTTCTCTATCTCATATTCAAATCTTTCTGTGTAAAGATATACTTTAGACTTTTATGGTCTGTATATATCTCGCACCTTTCTCCATAAAGATAATATCTCCAAATTTTCAGAGCAAACACCACCACAGCCAAATCTAA
This sequence comes from Panax ginseng, assembly GCA_020205605.1. Lineage (NCBI taxonomy): Eukaryota > Viridiplantae > Streptophyta > Magnoliopsida > Apiales > Araliaceae > Panax > Panax ginseng. The sequence continues at coordinate 63,135,664 of CM035144.1, read as the reverse complement.
GTCATGAGTCGGATACCCTTTCTCGTAATCTTTCAATTGACGCGATGCATACGTAATAACTCTGCCATTCTACATAAGCACACAACCTAGTCCTTTATGCGATGCGTCATTATATACCACAAAATTCCTTGTATCATCAGGCAATGACAACACAGGTGCTGAACTCAATCTCTTCTTTAATTCTCGAAAACTTTCCTCACACTTCTCCGTCCAAAAAAACTTAACTGTCTTCTTTGTTAAATTTGTCAACGGAGTTGCGAACTTGGAAAAGTCTTGAATAAAACGCCTATATTAGCTTGCTAATCCCAATAAACTTCTTACTTTCGAAGGTGTCTTCGGCTGATCCCAGTTTATTACAGCTTCAACTTTCGATGGATCTACCGTGATTCAGTCTTTGTCAATAACATGTCCAAGAAACTGTACACGTTCTAACCAAAACTCACACTTCGAGAATTTAGCGTACAACTTCTCTCTCCTTAACGTCTCCAACGTCATCCTTAAATGTTCAACATGTTCATCCTTGGTCTTGGAATACACCAATATATCATCAATAAACACCACCACAAATTTATTTAAGAATGGTTTAAACACCCTGTTCATCAAATCCATGAACGCTGCAAGTGCATTGGTTAAACCAAATGACATAACCAGAAACTCGTAATGACCATACCGAGTTCTGAATGCTATTTTCGGTACATCCTCTGGCCTCACCTTTAATTGATGATAACCACTCCTCAAGTCTATCTTTGAAAAATATCTTGCCCCCTTCAGTTGATTGAACAAGTTATCGATTCTTGGTAATGGATACTTATTTTTAATCGTGACCTTATTCAATTCCCGATAATTAATGCAGAGCCGCATCGATCCATCTTTCTTCTTAACAAACAACACCGACGCTCCCCATGGCGAAACGCTCGGTTGAATATATTTCTTGTCGAGTAATTCTTGTAGTTGTACCATCAACTCTTTCATCACTACTGGGGCCATTCTGTATGAGGCTTTAGATATTGGGGCCGTTCCTGGCACCAAATCAATCACGAACTTGATTTCTCGATCTGGCGGAAGTCCAGGCAAATTGTCTGGAAATACATATGCAAAATCTTTAATGACGGGTATTTCTTCTAACTTCGCACTCTTCTTCTGTGTATCGACTATGTAGGCTAAGTATCCTACATATCCTTGTCTCAACAACTTCTTGGCTTGCATCACCGTCATACAACTTGCTTGTCTAGGTGACTTGTTACCATAAAACAATACCTTTGATGGGGTCATAAGGTTAACACATTTTTTTGGCAATCAATTACTGCCCCGTAATTGAATAACCAATCCATTCCTAGTATAACATCAAATTCCCCAAGTTTAATTGGTATCAGATCTACCATCATCTCGTGACCCTTTATAACCACTCTATAATTCTTATATATCAATCTAACAGGAATCACTTTCTTATTCGCAATCTCTATACTTAAAGGGAAATCTAATTCTTCCTGAGAAAAATCTAAGTTCTGAGTAAATTCATCGGATATAAATGAATAAGTAGCACCCGAATCAAATAGCACATAAGCATTAATACCATTAATCAGAATGATACCTGACACCACATCCTTTGACTGCACAACATCCTACATGGTCATATTGAAAGTCCTCGTAGTAGGTCGGCTTGATTGCACTGGTCCAGTGATAGTTAATGTACCACCACTATTGTTTCCCTTTCCAACACTTGCACTTCCCCCTGTCTTTTTAAGGCACTCACGAGCCATGTGATCCTTTGACCCACAGGTGAAACACGCTCCCTTTCTTTGGACTAAACCATTTTGGTGCAATGTGACCCTCCTTAACATAATTAAAACATACCCTCTTACCCTTCAAACACACTCCAGTGTGGTTCTTTCCGCAAGTAGCACAAGCTACAAACTTCTTCTTTTGTTGACTTCCTTTTTGTCCTCCCGTATTCAAATTCTCACTCCAATTCCTCTTCTAGCTATTACTTCCACTAACCTTATTTTCATTCTCATTCTTTCTCTTCTTCTGTTCTTGGTTATACTTGGTTAAGGCATCGCTTCCACCTTCCGCTATAATTGCCTTTTCCAGTACCGTCGCAAATATGTTTAACTGAAACATTGAAACCTTGCTATACATCCATGGCTTCAACCCTTGCTCGAACCTTCTCACCTTACGTTCATCGGTATTAACTTGATAAGTGGCAAACCTTGCCAACTCATTAAACTTTGCAACATATTCTGGCACAATCATGGTTCCTTGTTTTAGCTCCAAGTATTGAACTTCCAACTGGTTCTGGAACTCGCTGGAAAGTACATCTCAAAAAAAATCTCTTTAAACCTATTCCACGCTATTATTCCCTGTCCCTCACGAATCTTATTCGCCTGCCACTAATAGCTAGCTTCAGACTTCAACATAAATGTTGCGAAAGCGGTCTTCTGATCCTCGTTGACTCTGGCAACGTCGAACACCTTCTCCATTTCCATGATCCAAGTTTGGGCTTCAACTTGATTCATAAACCCTTGAAACTCCGGCGGTCCAACCGCTTTGAAGTCCTTGAAAGTCATAACTTGAGTTTGCGGTTGATTCGCAAGTGCTCCAGTTAACAAAGTTACCAACTGCTGAACCGGGTTAGCATTGGCCTCGTTATTATTATTAGTAGACTCCTCAGGAGGTGGTTGTTGGCGTGGTTGTCTTCTTCTAGGAGGCATTTTCTGTTAAAAATATACGCTTATTAGTTCATTACTCAACTTCTTGAATCTTTAAAGTTTAACCTAAACATTCTAAAATTAAAGCTTAACACATAACATTCCAATAAACTTTGATATTTTTATTCATTCATAACTTTCCAAACATAATAAGGATATCATCTCTGCTATCAACATCCACTTTCCTGAACTAGACAAGTTTCAGGATTACATACTCATACTACCCCTTTATTTATCTCAAAATAAGGGATTCACATACTTGATCACATATTATTATTATTCTTCCTATCTTGGCATATTAAGACGTTGAGAGGCTTCTCTACTATCTTCCTCCATAATACAATACGCCGTCCTACGATCCATCATGAACAATGACAAGTCTTCAAATTGAGGTGGGTAGTAAAAGATTCGATCCTGGGCCCTATCAATCGCAGAATGAAAGGCATAATCCATTTCATTCATCATAGCTTTCTTCATTTGAACCTTAGCTTCAACACGATCTACACGCTGAGTAGCCTTCATCCAATCATCCTCTGCTCTCGCACGCTTAGAGCATTCACAATAGTTTCCTTATCTCTATCCCTATACTGCAGTGTTATTGGGTCATTCTATAGGATAGGAATTCAATTTTTTCACTATCTACCCAACAGGTTCCTAATATTGATTCCTTAAATATTAAAATTTAAAAGTTAAAATTTGAAAGTTTCAATAGTCAAATCATGTTTTGAACGTTGTAACTATTTTTTATTTAAAAGTAATTTTTGTTTGAATTTAAAATTTGCAATTATTTTAATTTAAAAATAGATATTGATAGAAATCAAAATGTACAACGATCATTATGTGTTTATGAGAACTAAAACAACATTATTTTAATTATAAAATAATAAAATTTATAATTAGTAGTAATATTTTTTTTACAAAAATGATCAAAATCAAAATTTGACTGATTTTTTTTATATAGTTCTCTTTCTTCTCTAAATCCTCTGTTTAAAAAATAAAAATAAGTGAATTTGATAGGCATACCCAAATCAACAATTAAGTGAGATAAGATCCTTTAACCAACATAAAATCGTAATAAATAGGGTGTGAAATGTCATTTTACATAAATAGGGAACGCTCTTTTGATTTCCTCACCCTGAGGAGTCAAATCATATATAGGGATTAAAATAGAGAATTATATAAGGATAAGGAAACTGTTAGATACTAATTTATTGATATATTCTTCAAATGTGGGGATAAAGAGTCTATTGGAGAAACTGCTGTGAATGCTCTTAGCTGACTCCTCCTTCAAGTTATCTTACAGCTTTGCCACTTCAGTCTTCATCTTCTCATTCTTAGCCAACAACTCCTCTTGACGTCCCTCTGCGTGAACTAGGTTCCACTCCGTGTTTCCAAGTTATGAGTTAAGTTCCTGAATCTCCGCATCCTTCTGCTCTATAGTATCTTGACGCATCTAAGCTAACTCCTTCAGCTCCTCAATCTTATCCTGTAATTCTATATTACAGTCGTATAGCCCATCATACATCTCAGCTGATATGGAGTTTGGTGGAAACTACACAGGATCCTCTTCCTCATCCACCACCTCTATCTCCTCAGAGTTCTCCTCCTCAGGATCAAACACAGGCTCATCCTCCTGTTCTTCCTCAGCGACCAACAGAGAAGGCTCCCTCTGAATTAACTGTTCCCAAACCACATGAACGTCTCAGGGTTCCTCATCTCTAGATATCTGAGGTATCACTTCCCTAGCTTGACCGGATCCTTCAACGTTAGACATCCTGACAACAAAAATACTTTTAAGTTTTATTTATTATGTGACACTCTTCGATACTCGCGAGTATATAAGTTATTAAAACATAGCACATAAAGTCTTTTATTGTTTATCTTTTAACGAATTTTGTAAGACCCCAACTTATTAAAAATAAAATTGAATTTTTCCTCTATTCATTATTCTAAATTAATAAGGGTTAATTTGATATAATGCTTTGGTTATGGGTGAAATGTGCAAATTTTGCAAATTAAGCAAGTGGTTATAAAATATTTATTTATGTCGGGGAATATTCGTTTGGTCGTGGAATATTCTTTTTGTCGGGGAATATCCATACGATGGCGCAGTCAATTGTGGGCCCCATAACGGAATAACTGTCGGATGAAGAAAATGACAAAGTATGAGTTTTTATGAATAATTCTACAGAATGGTTACCAAGTAACACCGTTGGGTTACCCGTGGTTAAAATACGATAATATGCGTGGTTGCACAAGTACTGCAGGTATTACCAGATTGCATGTAAGATTATTGAATTATTGATTCGTAAGTAAGAAGGCACTACTCAATAATTGTTACAATGAGTTACTTTATTCAATATTTTATTTTATTGATTCAATAATTGATGCGTTGATAGTTTATATTATTGTTGTTTCAATAATTGTCACCGCACGATTTTCCCAATTATCGGATCAATAATTCATATTATTTGAATAATATTATTAGATAGCATTATTGGCAATGTCTAGAAAGTTCTCATTAAGGAGAGGTTTGGTCACCTAATTGCATGCCCAAAGAAGGAGAAATCCTTATTGAAAGCCCCTCTTCCTGAACCGCCTGGTTGTCATAAGTGTGATTCTGTAATATTATTTGTGAATAATTAATTATTGATTTATATGATAAGAAAATATTTATTTGATGTGGATATAAATGATGGATTTATTTATTTTATGTGGTTATAAATGAAGGAATTAATGCTGAGGTGTTTTATCAGTATTTTGTCAGTTTGGAGGTATTAAAAATCATCCGTTTCTGGATTTCAGATATTTTTTGTTTGGAATTTGAAAAAACTTAAAGCTATAAAGTTGTAGAGAATTCAATTTCAGGCAGAATGGACATAAAATTCGTATTTTTCTGATAAACGGGCTATTTTCTATGAATTATTGAGGTTTTGGAAAATAAAATAATTTTTATTAAATTTATGGGTGGGACCCACTTTTGGTTTTCAAGCAAGTGGGCTGCTATTATTTTTCAGATTTGGCTGGCTTGGTTGGTGAAGGAGTGCGTAGGAAGTTTGAAAAGAAATAATATTAATTTATTATTTTAGTCTCCTATGGCGTTCTAACATTTTCCTATAAATAGACGCTTAGGTTAGAATTAAAAATCACACCAGAAGCAAGTTTTCTTTCTCTCTAGATTATCGAACGTATTTTTGTGAGTATTTTGATACTTTAAGAGTTGTTGTTCTAAGATAAGTTTCCTTCGCTTTTCTATTCGATATTCCGATCGTAAGTCATGCTATTTTGAGGTAAGGGATGTTATTTTCTTCTTAAATGATATTATTTTCTTCAATATCATTATGCCGAAATATTGGTGAACTTTTTAATCAAATTTGGAACTTTTTGTGTCGGGGTTACTATTCACATATACGGCACTATTCACGTATACGACACTATTCACCGAAAAATGAAATTTTCTTCATTTTATTCAAGATGTCTGTTATGGTTACTATCTTTGATTATATCCATGTTTTGATCTTTATTTTTGTATTCTGCTTCAAAATTTGGTTATTATGGAGTATTATTGATCTTGGATAAACTGTAATACAAATACCTAATATTCGTCCTTCTGTCTCACTGGATTCGTTTTCTTTAAAATATTTTTCATCATCCTCAGTCCTAAATGATGATATTACTGAATATCTTTGGCCTGTAGTGCAAAGATGAATGATTAACTGATGAATATCTTTGGCCCGTAGTGCAAAGATGAATAGGTGTTGAGATGAACATGACCGACTGGTGAGATAAATGAATATCTTTGGCCTGTAGTGCAAAGATGAATATTTGATTAAAAGATGTATATTGATTGATGTTACAGGGATAAAATATTTATGATGGACTCTTAAATCTTAGAAGATAGTAGAATTCATTCTCTACGTGACTCTTCTAATGGATTGTTGTTTCTACTTTGTATTTGTTGATCTAAAACTTGTTGTCTATTATATTCTATCGATTTCTTCCTGTTGAAGACTAATGATAATTTGTTGTATATTATCTTAGTCATAATATTCTTTATCGGGCTAGTTGAGCTCACCTTTTTCCTTTTTGTTCCATTTTTCTTCTCGTGAGGTGAGAACATAGCAGGGATCGAGTCTGGGTATGGAGTGATGGTTCTAGAAAGATGTTTTAGTAGTCCTCACTATTTCTGTAAAATAGTGTATGATAATTGTAATGAGGACTTATTTGGGTGTGGAATATTGTCTGGAAGACAATATTTGTTTTTAACCCCCAAGGATGTGTTGTCGTAATTTGCACGACAATTGTATTATTGAAGTTGTAGTTTGCTTTCTGTACCTTTTATTTGGCGACTCAGAATGGGTGTTGTATACCTATTTTGGGGGCGTTACAAATTTCCTCAATTCATTCCTTATAACTTAATAAGAGTTTGACACCACTATGTTTTTTCGTCTCCTTAAAGGTTACTTCCTAAGGTTTCCCCACCTAAGGTTCATAACCTAAAGCTTTGATACCAACCTGTGGAACCCCCAAATCTGGGTACTCCATTTTCACAGGATTTGGTGCTCACTATTCAAAAAAAATTACATCTAACTACCCATAATAAAGGATAAAGATATAACTTAAATAACTTAAACAATAATCTTTCCCATTAAATGGTTACATCAACTTAAAACAATCCCAGGTAATGTAACCTTAAACTATTACATAAGTCTGCAAAATATATCACAAAGTAACATAAGTCTTATAACATAATTCATTTAAATAAATTCAAATAAGTCTTCATCACTTGGACATCTTGTCCTTTCCTTTGCTAGAAGATGGCTCATCGACTTTCTCAACTTTAGCTGCAATGTTAATTGCAAGAGTGAGAAAATAATTGCTCACTAATGTACAAAATAATGATAGCAATAACATGAGTTTAGACAATGAATACTGAATAATGGAGAACTCATTCTATGAATCAAGAATATAAAACAAGTTCAAGATTATATCTGAGGGTCTTAAGACCACGAACTATGTCCTCGGTAATTAAGTATTATTACCTCAACCTTAAAAGTTGTTTAGACTATATAGACCCTTCCTTACGTACTTAGGGGGATCAGCCCTTTGTACCATGTATTGTGCATAAACATCTAAATGCTAACGCATACATAATCCCCTATATTAGGGTTATTCATCTCAGTTTGACTTTAGGATTTCCGCACTAAAGAAAGTTTAGTTTGGACTAGCTTATCAGTGGTTTTAGAATTTTAGAACACTTTTTGATTTTAGATTAGTCTAATCAAGAAGAGTTTGTTTGCTATTCAAAGGTTCAACACAATAATATAAGATTGAACAATGACACTTAAGTCAAAGATTGAATATTAACAATATGCAATTGAATAGACATGATATATACAAGATACTACATCCAAAAGAGTTAGGAAAACTCATTTGAAACAATGAATTTAAACAGTCTATGCTTTGATTAGCAAGGAACAAAAGTTAAGAATGCGAAACTCGCTCAATGTAAAGAATTAGAGTACAAGAGCCTGCTTAATCACACACAAGATGGAATCAATAGGCTTGCTCAACTTTAATATAAGATTTAGGAACTTACATAATGATAAATTAGGGTTAGAAAGCTTGCTTGACAACAAAAGGTAAACGTAGTTATGAAACTTGCATTTATTATAAAGAGAATGAAGTTAGGGAACTTGCCTCGTGCGTAAGATACACAAGTATAATAAACGTTCGCCAATTACCCTACATATAGCAGTAAAATCGCAATACCGATTAGTTATATTATCGTTAGCTTTATAGGTTCAATCCACCATCTAAGTCATAACCTTTAACTTAATGTCTAACCATGTTGGTTAACCACTCACACGAATCTGAAAACTCACTATCACCTAATATAAAGTTTTATCATTCACCTCTAACTCTTGTAAACATCAAATTTCATTCATTATATAACTTGTTAAGTGATAATTTAAAATCTTCATATTTAGCATTACATTACATTACAATCTGTTATTATATCTTATGATATGATTTAACATCTTTATCATGCATACTAAACTAGATTAGGTCTTCATATTATAGTCTGCAATTACTCAAAATATACTCTCTCGTTAGTAGGTACTAAGCAGCCTCTGTTTTAGTTCCTTAACTTTTGCAGCAAATTGCTACCGGTGCTTGACTTTAGAAACCCAACAAAGCAGCCATTTATTTCGCTTTTAGTCTTTCAAGCAGATCTTACGACGCAGATAGAAATTGTAGCTACTTCCCCCTGTTATAATCCAAACTCCAATTCTTCCTAATTACTACAGAAATTCACACATCCCAACAACTAAAATTTGGTAACAACATCACCCATCACGCATTTCATGATTCTAGCAAAGTAAACATTATAATAAATTAGCTTTTAAGGATAAAAAATTCTGTTTTTATGAATTTCATTATATTTCAACACTTTTAGCGAATTCCATCGCCAAATCTTTGTTTCTTAACCAAATTACACCATTCCAATTGTGTTGTTTTCGTTTCTTGCTATACTTATACAATTAACCATGAATTATAGATTACAACAAGGATTAAACCTAAACTTTTGGATTCAATTAAGCTATTTCATGTATATATAACACTGTTATTGAAGTCTTCTTCTTCAAACCCAATTTTCACGAATTTGTTCACCAACATAAGATTATAGATGACAACTAACAGGTTTAACAAGATTATACATATATATAATCAATATCTTAAACAACAATTCAACAAAAATCCCAATTATAGAGAATAGAAATTACAAAACTACAAATTAGAATTAGGAGTAGATTATACCTTTAATCCTTGTTCTATATTAGCAAAGATGACATCAATTCCTTTCCAAAGACTCCTCTTCTTCAACTCTCAATTCTCTGTAACTCTCTCTTTCTCTGTTCTTCTTAGCTTTAGGATATTACGAATAAAAAACAAACTGATATGGCCTGTAAGACCCCGAATTATATGAAATGAAAGTATCCAATTTTCTTATAATTTTATTCTATTTAATAATTGGTTAAAAGGTTAAAGTTAAGTGTGATATTTGAAAATTTTACAAAGTAAGCTAGTTGATATAAAATATTAATTGTGTCGGGGAATATTCGTTTGGTTGGAAAATATTCTTTTTGTCGGAGAATATTCTTTTTGTCAGGGAATATCCGTACGATGACACCATCATTGGTGGACCCCACAACGGAATAACTGTCGGAGTTAGAAAACGACAGAAATATATTTTATAAAAATATTGGCGAAAGTTTTACCGTTAACTGTTGAAATAATTGGTTATAAAAATACAGTAATACGCGTGGTTGCATAGTAGCACATGGTATTGATGCTTACGTAAGAAGCCACTCAGTTTACTCAATTATTGCTACAGTAATTGCTGTATAGTATCTCACGTTATTTGATTCAATTATTGTTACAATAACATCTACATAATATTTTATATTATTAAATTAATAATTGAGATGACAAAGTTATTCATATTATTATTTGCAATATTGACGATGTCTAGAAAATTCTGTCGAGAAAAGGGGTTTGGTAACCTAATTGCGCGCTAATAGGTAGAAATCCTTATCGAAAAGCCCCCTCTTTCTTGGGAATGATATGGTTGTTAAATATTGTGAGTTATAATATTAATGATGAATAATTTTTAATAGATTAAAAATGTGTTTATTACAGATAAATGATTTGTGGTAAATATTTATTCAATTTTTGATATAAATATGGGGATTTGTTATGAGGCGTTTGTTGTAAGTTTGACTTAGTATTTCATGGGAAGATTTACTAATTTTATGGACCGTCGATGGTGTTTTAATAAATAACCAATCTGGACCATTGATGGTGGTTTTAATAGTTAATCAATCTGGACCATTGATGGTGGTTGTAATAGTAAATCAATTTGGACCATTGATAGTGATTTTAATAGTAAATCAATCTGGACCATCGGTGGTGGTTTTAAAAGTAAATAAATCTGGACAGTCAGTGGTGGTTTTAAAAGTAAATCAATCTGGACCGTCGGTTGTGGTTTTAATAGTAATCAATCTGGATCGCTTCGCTCTAATAGTAAATCAATCTGGACCGCTCGTGAATCGCCATTATTTAGTCCATTCTCCTATAAATAGAAGCTTAATTCTTCTTTCATTCTCACCAATTCATTGAGATTCACAAGAGACACTATAGAGAGAGAAACTATAGAGAGCAAGAAGAAGAGTATTCTGCTACTTCACTATTGCAGTATCCAGTCTTCTACTAAGGTAAGGGGCATTATTTCTTTCATATTCATAAGGAATACTATTTTTCGTATTCATCCTTTAATATGTTAGAATAACTTGTCTCACGCCGATTACGTGCATCGCATGACATGTGAAAATTCATTTGCAATTTCGTATATTATTTCGTTTCATATTCTTAAATCTAAACTTACTATGGTAAGTATTGCTTCTATAATCCCTGAAATTAGGGGAATATCCTTGAGTTTTGCGCTTCATCCAATATCGTTTCATTGGAATATTGATATGAACTTTCTTATTAAATATCAATATTTTTCTTGGGGTACTATTCATGGGTTACTATTCACCCAAGTACTATTCACTCTAGTATTATTCACTCGGAGATTCGGTATACTTTTCATGCCAGGGTTACTATTCACCCAGGTACTATTCACTCTAGTATTATTCACTCGGGTATTTGGGGTACTTTTCATGTCGGGGTACTATTCACGAAGTACTATTCACCCGGGTACTATTCACCCAAAAAATTAATTTCTTTTCTGTCCAAATTATTTTTGATATATGAATATTATTCTTGAATTTTACTCTACAAAGCAGTATCATATTGACAATTTGGACATTATTGAATTCTGGATAAATTAAATTATAAATCTTTAAAATTTATCCTTTGCTTTCATTTAATTAAATTCTTATATCATTGTCATCATCTTCATGCTTATATTGTGATGAAAGTCATCTTTGGCCCGTAGTGCATAGATGGACTATTGATTGGTATGATTATAACCAAGGATAATTCGGTATGATCATGACCATTGATGATTACACGAATATTCTTGGCCCGTAGTGCAGGAATAATTTGTGGACATGATACTAATGAATATCCTTGGCCCGTTGTGCAGGGATGATTCGATGATATGATTTATTTATTAAGTTGAGTCCCAGCGATAAAATTGATGATAAACTGTTTAAATCATAGAAGATAGTAGATATCATGCTCTACTTGACTCTTTTAATGGATTGCTTGTTCCACTAGAGTTAAACTTGATGTCTATTGTATTTTATCAATTTAACAATGTTGAAGGCTAGCGATAATTTATTCTGCATTATCTTAGTCATAATATTTCTTACTGGGCTAGTCGAGCTCACTCTTTTGCTTTCATTGTTATCTTCAGGAAATGAGAATGTAGCCGAGACTAGTCGTGGAACAGAGTGATGGTCCGAGATGGTTGTTTTAGTAGTCCTCACTATTTAGTGTGATAATAAATGTAATAAGGATTGAATTTGAATTTGGATATTGTCTATGATACAATATTCGTGTAAAAACTCTTAGCTCATGTTGTATAATTAAGTTTGTATTTGTATTTAGTATCATGTATTTGGCGACCCAAGATGGGTGATGTATACCTATTTTGGGGGCGTCACAGTTGGTATCAAAGCTTAGGGATATGATCCCTGACTGAGATGTGAGACTAGAACTAGGAGGGGAGAGACGGGTAATTCCTTCACTAGTATGACCTATCTAAGTTTATTTGGTATTTAATTGGTCGGTCAGAATATATGGATATTATGTGGTATGTCAATTAACCCTTGTTTTGTGGCAGTATTTGAAAATGGCAATAGAAAATGTTGAGATCAGCAATGAAGCACATGGGACCGTGGAGTCACCAACGATCAATACCCAGGATAATGTGCAACAGGAAGACAATAATCCTCAGATAAATAACAACACCCAACAAATGATGAACGATGGGATATTCAGAGGCTTTATGCAATTCATTCAACATCAGGCAAGAGCGCTCCTGTTCAAAATACACGTGGAAACACTGACAACTCTTGGATGGTCACTGCTAAGCAGTTCAAGGAGATGGGACCACCGGGGTTTTTGGGAGAGCCAAAATCACTTAAGGCAGAGACGTGGATAAAGCAGATCACCAAGATATTTGATGTCTTGGGATGCTCCGAGGAGCAAAAGGTTCCCTTTGCTAGCTACATGTTTAGAGGAGAGGTAGATTACTGGTGGGAATCAGTAAAACGTACTCAGCCTGCCGCACTCAAAATGTCTTGGGAGAAGTTCCAAGAACTGTTCAACGACAAGTACTTTCTCAAAAGTATTCGTCAATTGAAGGAGGTGGAGTTCATCAAGATAGAGAAAAATAATATGACCGTGTCGCAGTACGAGGCTAAGTTTGCGGAGTTGTCCCGGGTTGCATCCCATTTGGTTGATAATGAGGAGAATGACGCGAATGTTTCTGCGAGGTTTAAAACCCGAAATACGTCAATACCTCATTTTTTATAAACTGTGTTTGTATTCAGATGTTGTAAATAGGGCTCAGTTATTGGAGCGTGATAATGAGTCAACCCAGCCAAGAGAGAACAGCCGGCAAAGTGATAATACCAGTGGTAGCAGTCATCGAAGCAGTGATAACAAACGTGGAAGAAATCAACAAGCCAGAAATGGTAACCACGTCGGTGGTAATCATGACCAGGACAATATGAGTGGAAATTTCAAGAAGAGGAGGTTCAATAATAATGGAAAGACATCAGCACCAACAACTATTGTTAAGGAAGAAGATCGACCACCGATTGTATGTTACGAATGCGGAGGGGAGGGACACATCAGTCCACACTGTACGCATCAGTCCAAAGCATGTTACAATTATGGAAGAGAAGGTCACCAAGCCTGATTTTGTCGTGCAACGAAGTCAAGTCCATCTGGGATGAAGGCACCAAAGGCTGTCCTAGACAAGACAAAATCGGTAGTTCAAGGGAGAGCATTTGTCGTGACCTCCCAAAAAGCGAGGAACCCAAACGAAGTCATCACGGATAAGCTAATCATAAACTCTTGCGAAGTTTATACCTTATTTGATACCGGTTCTACCCATTCTTTTATTTTTCCTACTTGCGCTCAACGTTTAAATTTGACTATGAAGAAATTAGACTTTGACTTATCTGTTAAAACTTCGTTGGGGTAAACTTTTATTACATCCATTTTTTATAAGTCTTATTTGATTCAAATCGGGAACCGCACGTTACCTGTCGATCTTATCTCTTTAAAAATACTTGCATTCGATGTGATTTTAGGGATTAATTGGTTAACTACTCATCATGCAAAAATTGATTATTTTCGTAAGGTTGTTAGCTTTCATATTCCTAACCAACCTATTATGCGAATTCAAGCAAACAAATCACTAAAGTCAATCACTGTCATCTTAAGCCATAAAGCAATTTGTTTATTGAAAAATGGATGTCAAGCTTTCTTAGCTCATGTCACAGATTTAAACAACAATACGTCACTCTTGAATGATATTTCTAGTGTTAATAAATTTCCTGACGTATTCCCTGAAGAACTTCCTGGCCTACCCCTAGAGCGTGAAATTGAATTTTGAACCCGGTACAAAACCCATTTCCAAAGCCCCATATCGAATGGCTCCTATTGAACTTCAGGAGTTAAAGACCAAATTGCAGGAATTGTTAGACATCGGTTTCATTCGGCCCTAAAGACGCCTCCTTGGGGTGCTCTGTTCTATTCGTAAAGAAGAAAGATGGAAGTATGCGGCTTTGTATTGATTATCGGGAGTTGAATCATGTCACCATCAAAAATAGGTACCGCTTACACGCATTGATGACCTGTTTGACCAACAGCATGGTGCCAAATTCTTTTCAAAGATCGATCTTCATAAAATAGTGAGGAACTCAACTACAAACTTAATTATACACCATCTCTAAAATACATCACATAAATGATTCCCCATGAATATTGTCATCTCCAATTCTATATTCTCATTTCACTATTTTATAAAAAGTGATGACTACTATAAGCCACCATCTCTCGGACCATCACTCCAAAGAAAGGGTGAGCTCAACTAGCCCAAGAAGAAATATTATGACTAAGATAATGAAGAATAAATTATCCTTAGCCTTCAACAAAGATAACAACCGATAGAATACAATAGATAATAAGTTTTAGATCAACAATCGCAATGAAATAAGCAATCCATTAGAAGAGTCAAGTAGAGCATGATATCTACTATCTTCTATGATTTAAAAGTTTATCATCAATTTTATCCCTCGTAATACTCATCAACAGCTCTTTATTATACCCAAGACAAATAGAACTTTCATCACCGCCTTCACCGAACCCACCAAAGATGTTAGTTAAATTCACAATTCATGTTTATAATAATGTGAATCAACAACTTCTCCTTGCCACAAAGGCTTAATAGAACATTTACTTAATATCCTTACCCCAAAGGCTAAAGATATTCAAATGTAATAACAATGATCATACTAATCAGTTGTCTATCTTTGCACTACTGGCCAAAGATATTCAACTATAAAACCAATGGTCATGATCATACCAATCAATTGCTCGTCAAAGCACTACTACCAAAAGACATTCAACTCGTTAACTAATGGTCATGATCCCGCCAATCACATCATCAAATTATCCCCGCACTACGACCAAGGATATTCATTAGTATCACAAGTGGTCATGATCATGTCATACACCGCCCATCTTTGCACTACACGCCAAAGCTATCAATTAACAGCTCATCTTTGCACTACGACCAAAGATATCAATCAACAGCTCATCTTAAAGACGTAAGCCAAAGATATACTACTAGAAACTAATAATCAATAAATTCATCTTTGCACGTAAGCCAAAGATATACAAATCAGAAAACCAATAATCAATAAATTCATCTTTGCACGTAAGCCAAAGATATATACAACTATAAAACCAATAATCAACAATTCGCTCTTTTACACGTAAGCCAAAGATATACAACTCAGAAAAACCAATAATCAATAAATTCATCTATGCACGTAAGCCAAAGATGACTTTCATCACAATATAAAGTATGAGGATGATGACAATGATATAAGCATTAATCAATCGAAATCAAGGATAAATATTAAAGACTTTAAATTTATCCAGAGTTTAAAAATATCCAAATTGTCAACATGATATCGCTTTCAGGAGTAAAATTCAAGAATAATATTCATGTACCAAAAATAATTTGGATGTAAAAGAAATATATTTTTCTGCAAATAGTACCTCGTGAATAAGAATCGTGAATAAGAATCTCATGAATAAGAACTCATGAATAAGAATTCATGAATAAGAATCAGATAATAGTATAGTAATAGTACCGTATACATAAATAATGTCATATACGCAAATAGTGCATATATATATGAATAAGTATATATATGAATAGTATCGATACGTAAATAGTAACTCCAAAGACACAAAAAGATAAAGTTTCACAATAAAATCCATATCAATATTTATAACACCTTAATCCAAATGTTATAAATCACTTAATAATCTCATAATCTAATATTATTAATATTACCACAATATTTTAATCATTTCTTAAACTTATAAACAATTTATTTTAATTGTTTACACTTTACTAATTAATGCATTTAATCATCCTAAAATGTCAAACTCATAAGATTTCATCACCAATAACCAAAACTCTCATCAAAATCATCAGATATACCTTATATAGGATTCTCAAGCCATAAAATCCTATTTTCCAATTTTCTTACTTCACATAACATATTTAATTCATTTACTCATAACTAGTCCATTTTCATGAAAAATACCAAATCAAGACAAACAAATTTTTTTTTTTCGGGATTTAGTAGTAATATAGTCCCATATTGAATATATATTTTCTCGAATTTTTAAAATTCATTTACTATTTTTCATATGACTAAAACTCATTTAAATATTTAGACATTTATCAAAAATTGTACTTTTGTCCAAAAATTTTGAAAATTTACAGGGTATACTATATTATATAGATGTACTCCCAATAAAAATTTCACCAATTTTGAGTTAACCACAAGGAGTTATAAGGGTTTACTTTTAAAATAGTCTTTTCCCATAAAATTCATAACTCCTAATCTATACATCCAAAAATCGCCATTTTTGGCACACAATCTAGAAAACTCATCAAATTATCATTTCAAATTTTTCCGAATTTTTGAGGGTCGGAAAATTATAAAAACGCCTCTCAAGTAAAAACCCCTTACTTACAATCTATTGAATCTAAAATAATATTCCTTACTTAATATTGAATTAAAAATAATATTCCTTACTTAATATTAAAACTAATATAATGAATATTGAACGATAATAATATTCATACGAATACGAAAAATAATATCTCTTCGTAATATAAAAATAATAACCCTTACCTCGTAAGAAGACCGATATCGGAGTAGTGAAGTAAGTAGTAGATCACTTTCTTCTTTCTCTCTATATAATTTCTCTCTCTATAGCTTCTATCTCTATAATTGCTTCTTGTGAGACTTAGTGAATTGGTGAGAAATGAAGAAGAATGAGCTTCTATTTATAGGAAAATATAGTTTCAATAATTGCACATTTTGGGGCTCAAATATTACAAGATAATACCTTCCTCTTTTTCTTCATTTTTAATTTAGTCCCGCAAGTATTATCAAACTTGCACCACCTCCCCTAATAGTAAATCATGTGAATCAATAGTAAATCATGTGACTCAATAGTTCTAAACATGTGAAAAATTAATTACAAAGATAAGACCTTCAACTATACCTCCATTTTTAATTTAGTCATGCAAGTATTATCAATCTTGCACCAACTCCCCTAATAGTAAATCATGTGAATCAATAGTACACACATGTGAACACATAGTTATAAGCATGTGAATTAATAGCAATTAATTGCTCATTTATCCGATTAATTACCCGATCGGTCAATATAACTTCCAGACATCAATTATCATCGAAATAAATGTCGATTTCACTAACACTAATAATTCCAACACAATGGAACTATCAATTTCATCTTTAATCAACACGAACTTATTCATCATTAATATTATAACTCACAATATTTAACAACCAAAATCGCTCCTGTGAAAGAGGGGGCTTTCCGATAAGGATTTCTCCTTATCGCGCAAATTAGATTATTCTAACCTCTCCTCGATGTAACTTCTAGACATTGTCAATATTGCAAATAATAATATGAATAACTTTGTCGCCTCAATTATTGATTTAATAATATAACATATTATGCATGATGATAATGTGACAATAATTGAATCAATAATATGAGAGATATGATGCAAAGAATTATCGTAGTAATAATCAGTATAATCTAAGTGATTTCTCACGTAAGCATCAATAATCAATACCGTGCTACTATGCAACCACGCCAGACATCGTATACTTTTTATCACCGATTATTTTATGACAACTTGCTTACTTTGAAAAAATTTCACATATCACCCTTAACTTTAACCTTTTATCAATTTAACCATTTACTAAATAGAATAATTATAAGAAAATTGAATACTTTCATTTCATAAAATTCGGGGTCTCACAATCTCCCTCCTTATGAAATTTCGCCTCAAATTTACGTACGCACTGTAGTTCAAGAGAGAGAGAATACCTTGCTTTTTCTTTTCTGATTGTACCTTCCCTGCTATTTCCTCTCTATCATGATTTTCCCATTTCTCATCTCCTCGTATTTCGTATATCATTCTAGAATATAGTTTCAAAATAAGGGTTAATTGACATGCCACATATTATCCCTATATTCTCGATTCCACCAATTAAATACCAAATAAACTTAGGTAGGTCATACTAGCTAAGGAATTCCCCGCCTCCCCTCCTAGTTCTTGTCTCACATCTCACCAGGGATCATATCCCTAAGCTTTGATACCAACCGTGACGCCCCCAAAATAGTATACATCACCCATCTTGAGTCGCCAGACACATGGTACATAACTCAACTACAAACTTAATTATACAACCGTCAGTAAAATACGACAAAAACATAGTCCGAGAGTTTAAACACTAATATTGCCTTCTAGACAATATCCACACTCAATGGAGTCCTCATTACAATTATTATCACACTATTTTATAAAAATAGTGAGGCTACTATATAGCCACCATCTCGACCATCACTCCATTCCCCGACTCGTCCCCAAATATATTCTCATTTCAAGAGAACAAAGAAAGAAAGGGTGAGCTCAACTAGCCCAAAGAAGAAATATTATGACTAAGATAATGAAGAATAAATTATCCTTAGCCTTCAACAAGATAACAACCGATAGAATACAATAGACAATAAGTTTTAGATCAACAACCAATAGCTGAATAAGCAATCCATTAAAGAGTCAAGTAGAGAGCATGATATCTACTATCTTCTATGATTTAAAAGTTTATCATCAATTTTATCCTCGTAATACTCATCAACAGCTTCTTTATTATACCCAAGACAAATAGAACTTTCATCACCGCCTTCACCGAACCACCAAAGATGTTAGTTAAATTCACAATTCATGTTTATAATAATGTGAATCAACAATTTCTCCTCGCCACAAAGGCTTAATAGAATATTTACTCAATATCCTTACCCCAAAGGCTAAAGATATTCAAATGTAATAACAATGATCATACCAATCATTGTCTATCTTTGCACTACTCGCCAAAGATATTCAACTATAAAACCAATGGTCATGATCATACCAATCAATCAATTCGCCAAAGGCACTACTACCAAAGACATTCAACTCATAACTAATGGTCATGATCCCGCCAATCACATCATCGAATTATCCCCGCACTACGCACCAAGGATATTCATTAGTATCACAAGTGGTCATGATCATGTCATACACCGTCCCATCTTTGCACTACGGGCCAAAGCTATCAATTAATCATCATCATCTTTGCACTACGACCAAAGATATCAATCAACAGCTCATCTTAAAGACGTAAGCCAAAGATATACTATCAGAAAACTAATAATCAATAAATTCCATCTTTGCACGTAAGCCAAAGATATACAAATCAGAAAACCAATAATCAATAAATCCATCTTTGCACGTAAGCCAAAGATATACAACTATAAAACCAATAATCAACAATTCGTCTTTTGTACGTAAGCCAAAGATATACAACTCAAAAACCAATAATCAATAAATTCATCTATGCACGTAAGCCAAAGATGACTTTCATCACAATATAAGCATGAGGATGATGACAATGATATAAGCATTAATCAAATCAAAATCAAGGATAAATATTAAAGACTTTAAATTTATCCAGAGTTTAAAAAATATCCAAATTGTCAACACGATATCGCTTTTGGAGTAAAATTCAAGAATAATATTCATGTACCAAAAATAATTTGGACAAAAAGAAATATATTTTTCTATAAATAAGACTCGTGAATAAGAATCGTGAATAATAATAAGAACTCATGAATAAGAAACTCATGAATAAGAACTCATGAATAAGAATCTCATAAATAGTATTCATATTCATATATAGTACCGTATACATAAATAATGTCATATACGCAAATAAAGCCATATACATGAATAATGTCATATACGTGAATAAAGTCGTCGATACGTGAATAAGAACCCCGACACAAAAAGATAAAGTTTCACAATAAAATCCATATCAATATTTATAACACCTTAATCCAAATGTTATAAATCACTTAATAATCTCATAATCTAATATTATTAATATTACCACAATATTTTAATCATTTCTTAAACTTATAAATAATTTATTTTAATTGTTTACACTTTACTAATTAATGCATTTAATCATCCTAAAATGTCAAACTCATAAGATTTCATCACCAATAACCAAAACTCTCATCAAAAATCAGATATACCTTATATAGGATTCTCAAGCCATAAAATCCTATTTTCCAATTTTCTTACTTCACATAACATATTTAATTCATTTACTCATAACTAGTCCATTTTCATGAAAAATACCAAATCAAGACAAACAAATTTTTTTTTTCTCGATTTAGCGTAATATAGTCCCATATTGAATATATATTTTTCTCAAAATTTTAAAATTCATTTACTATTTTTCATATGACTAAAATCGCCAATATTTAGACATTTATCATTTATCAAAATTGTACTTTTGTCCAAAAATTCCAAATTTATAGTGGTATACCGTTGTTATATAGATGTACTCCCAATAAAAATTTCACCAATTTTGAGTTAACCACAAGGAGTTATAAGGGTTTACTTTTAAAATAGTCTTTTCCCATAAAATTCATAACTCCTAATCTATACATCCAAAAATCGCCATTTTTGGACACAATCTAGAAAACTCATCAAATTATCATTTCAAATTTTTCCAAATTTTTTGAGGGTCGGAAAATTATAAAACCGCCTCTCGTAAAACCCTTACTTACAATCTATTTGAACGAAAATAATATTCCTTACTTAATATTGAACGAAAAATAATATTCCTTATAATATTAAACTAATATAATGAATATTGAACGATAATAATATTCATACGAATACAAAAAAATAATATCTCTTCGTAATATAAAAATAATAACCCTTACCTCGTAAGAAGACCGATATATCGGAGTAAAGAAGTAAGTAGTAGATCACTCTTCTTCTTTCTCTCTATAGCTTTCTCTCTATAGCTTCTATCTCTATAATTGCTTTTGTGAGACTTAGTGAATTGGTGAGAAATGAAGGAAGAATGAGCTTCTATTTATAGAAAATATAGTTTCAATAATTGCACATTTTGGGGCTCAAAATATTACAAAGATAATACCTTCCTCTTTTCTTTCATTTTTATTTAGTCCCGCAAGTATTATCAAACTTGCACCACCTCCCCTAATAGTAAATCATGTGAATCAATAGTAAATCATGTGACTCAATAGTTCTAAACATGTGAAAAAATTAATTATAAAGATAAGACCTTCAACTATACCTCCATTTTTAATTTAGTCATGCAAGTATTATCAATCTTGCACTAACTCCCCTAATAGTAAATCATGTGAATCAATAGTACACACATGTGAACACATAGTTATAAGCATGTGAATTAATAGCAATTAATTGCTCATTTATCCGATTAATTACCCGATCGGTCAATATAACTTCCAGACATTAATTATTATCGAAATAAATGTCGATTTCCACTAACACTAATAATTCCAACACAATGGAATTATCAATTTCATCTTTAATCAACACGAACTTATTCATCATTAATATTATAACTCACAATATTTAACAACCAAACTGTCGCTCCTGTGAAAGAGGGGCTTTCCGATAAGGATTTCTCCTTATCATATCAAGCAAATTAGATTATCTAAACTCTCCTCGATGTAACTTCTAGACATTGTCAATATTGCAAATAATAATAATATGAATAACTTTGTCATCTCAATTATTGATTTAATAATATAACATATTATGCATGATACTCGTGACAATAATTGAATCAATAATACGAGAGATATGATGCAAAGAATTATCGTAGTAATAATTGAGTATAATCGAAAGTGACTTCTCACATAAGCATCAATAATCAATACCGTAGCTACTATGCAACCATGCCAGACATTATATTTTACTACCATCATTATTATTTTATGACAACTTGTTTACTTTGAAAAAAAAATTCACATATCACCCTTAACTTTAACCTTTTATCAATTTAACCATTTACTAAATAATAATTACCAAAATAATTATAAAAAAATTGAATACTTTTATTTCATAAAATTTGGACACCGTTTGTAATCCATTCTGGGAGTACTAAAATGTATCGTGATCTTTGACATACATTTTGGTGGAGCAATATGAAGAGAGAGGTAGCGGAGTTTATCTCAAGGTGTTTATCTTATCAACGAGTCAAGGTGGAGCATCAAGTGCCAAAAGGTCCATTGGAACCACTTAAAATTCTAGAATGGAAGTCGAAACACATTACCATGGATTTCGTTACTGGGCTTCCCAAGGTTTCTCAAGGCTTAGATGCGATTTGGGTCATTGTTGATAGATTGACCAAGTCTGTTCATTTCTTACCTATACGAAAAACTTATTCACTTGAACGTCTTGCTCGTATGTACATAAATGAGATTGTAAGACTGCATGGCATGCCAGTATCCATAGTTTCTGATCGAGACCCAAGATTCACTTCACGATTTTGGGTTATTTTGCAAAAAGCTACGGGCATAGATTTACAATTTAGTTCAACATATCATCCTCAAACGGACGGGCAGTCGGAGAGGACTGATCAAACTCTGTAATCTATTAAGACTCTGTGTCCTTGACTTCAAGGGAAGTTGGGACAAGTTCTTGCCATTAGTGGAATTCTCCTACAACAACAATTATCAAGCAAGTATTGGCATAGCTCCATTTGAGGCGTTGTATGGACGCAAGTGTTGTTCTCCAGTATGCTGGGACGAGGTGGGTGAAGCAACGTTGTCGGGACCAGAGTTGGTACATATGACTACAAAAAAGATTCAAATGATCCGACAACGTATAAAAACCTCACAAGACCGACAAAAGAGTTATGTTGATCTTCATCGAAAAGACGTGGAGTTCAATGTTGGAGATCATGTGTTGTTACGTGTTGCTCCATGGAAAGGAGTTACAAGATTTGGAAAGAGAGGAAAGCTCAATCCTCGATTCATTGGGCCATTCGAAATCCTCGATCGAGTAGGAACTGTGGCCTATAGACTCGCCTTACCGCCAAGTATGTTTCGTGTTCATAGTGTTTTTCACATATCTATGTTATATAAGTATGTGGAAGACCTGAACCACATTATTGAATTAGAACCAGACGAGATAGCGGAAGATTTAACATATAAAGAGGTACCTGTTAAAATCTTGGATAAGAAGGAACATATTCTACGCTCCAAGATTATACCTCAAGTCAAGGTTTTGTGGAGAAACCACGATGTTGAGCAAACGACCTGGGAGTTAGAATCCGAAATGATATCAAGATATCCTCACCTCTTCGTCACACCAGGTATGTACACCAATTTCGAGGACAAAATTTCATTAGGAGGGGAGGTTGTAAGACCTCGAATTATATGAAATGAAAGTATCCAATTTTCTTATAATTATTATTCTATTTAATAATTGGTTAAATTGATGAAAGGTTAAAGTTAAGGGTGATATTTGAAAATTTTGCAAAGTAAGCAAGTTGATATAAAATATTGGTTATGTCGGGGAATATTCGTTTGGTCAGGGAATATTCTTTTTGTCAGGGAATATCCGTACGACGTCACCATCATTGGTGGACCCCACAACGGGATTACTGTCAGAGTTAGAAAATGACATAAATATCTTTTATAAAAATAACGGCGAAAGTTTTACCGTTAACTGTTGAAATAACCGGTGGAAAAAATACAGTAATACGCGTGGTTACATAGTAGCACACGATATTGATGCTTACGTAAGAAGCCACTCAATTTACTCAATTATTGCTACAGTAATTGCTGCATAGTATCTCACGTTATTTAATTCAATTATTATCACAGTAACATCTGCATAATATTTTATATTATTAAATTAATAATTGAGATGACAAAGTTATTCATATTATTATTTATAATATTGATGATGTCTAGAAAATTCTGTCGAGGAAAGGGGTTTGGTCACCTAATTGCGCGCCAATAGGGAGAAATCCTTATCGGAAAACCCCCACTTTCCTGGGAATGATCTGGTTGTTAAATATTGTGAGTTATAATATTAATGATGAATAATTGTTAATAGATTAAAAATGTGTTTATTAAAGATAAATGATTTATGGTAAATATTTATTTAATTTTTGATATAAATATAGGGAATTGTTATGAGGCGTTTGTTGTAAGTTTGACTTAGTATTCCATGGGAAGATTTACTAATTTTATGGACCGTCGATGGTGGTTTTAATATATAATCAATCTAGACCATTAATGGTGATTTTAATAGTTAATCAATCTGGACCATTGATGGTGGTTGTAATAGTAAATCAATCTGGACCATCGGTGGTGGTTTTAAAAGTAAATAAATCTGGACAGTCAGTGGTGGTTTTAAAAGTAAATCAATCTGGACCGTCGGTTGTGGTTTTAATAGTAATCAATATGGATCGTTCGTTCTAATAGTAAATCAATCGGACCGCTTCATGAATCAATCATTATTATTTAGTCCATTCTCCTATAAATAGAAGCTTAATTCTTCTTTCATTCTCACCAATTCATTGAGATTCACAAGAGACACTATAGAGAGAGAAACTATAGAGAGCAAGAAGAAGAGTATTCTGCTACTTCACTATTGCAGTATCCAGTCTTCTACTAAGGTAAGGGGCATTATTTCTTTCATATTCATAAGGAATACTATTTTTCGTATTCATCCTTTAATATGTTAGAATAACTTGTCTACGCGGATTACGTACCGCATGACATGTGAAAATTCATTTGCAATTTCGTATATTATTTCGTTTCATATTCTTAAATCTAAACTTACTATGGTAAGTATTGCTTCTATAATCCCTGAAATTAGGGGAATATCCTTGAGTTTTGCGCTTCATCCAGTATCGTTTCATTGGAATATTGATCTGAACTTTATTATTAAATATCATAATTTTTTGCGGGGTACTATTCACAGGTTACTATTCATGGGTTACTATTCACCCGGGTACTGTAACAATCCAAGATTTTATTTGTAATTTAAAATATTTATTAAATTAAATAAATATTTTATTGATGAAGTTGTTGTTTTGTAATTTAAAATATTTCTTAAATTAAATAAGTGTTCTATTTATGTGGTTGTTATTAGTAGGTATGTGTGAATAAAATATTTATTAGATAACACTCTAATAAATATTTTATTGATGTGATGGTTGTTATTAAATATTTATAAATTAAATTTATTAGATAATATTCTAAATTAATTTAGTTTATAATTTAGAGAGTTGTAATGTAGCATGAGATGTTATATTGTTGTTTTAATTTAATAATTATAGTGATATGTTAATTTATTAAACAAAATTATAATGAGATTATAATTTTGTGATATTTGGATTAAGTGGGAAAATTTGTTTAGTATGTTGTAATTGGTTATTTAACTAATGTTGAATATGGAGGTATAAATATGAGATTTTAAACTATAGTGTAAGTAGGTTATTAAAATAAAATTAAAGTAATTTTTAATTGATTTAACCAAACAAGGTTTAAAATATTAAGTCTTTATTTTAAAGACTTTTTGCCAAACAAAGCCTTATGGTTTTTGGATTTTTAAATTTTGAATTATTAATAATATAAATTAAATAAATAAAATAAATAAATATAATATATTATAACCTAAGCGTTTTATCTGTAACTGATATTCTAATAACTAGACGTATTAAGGTTATCAGTTTTTTATTTATACACTTAAGTGTGTATTAGTTTTACGTGAATTGTCTTTTGGCCTAAGAAGAAAAGCTGCAGAGAACTTGAGAGAGAATTGAGAGAGAGATTGTGAGAATTGTCAAGCAATTTCAGTGTTTAGTAAGAATTAACAAGCCAATTGAAGGTATTTTCTTTAACCTTAATATTATGTATGTATATATGTTTATATATGGGTTTTTACGGCATAAAATCTCATGCTCTATGAATTCAATTTGTTGAATTATTGATATATATAACTGGTAATTGTGATTATATGTGTTGGTTATGTTTGAGTTTGTATGTAAACAAGAATTGGTATGCTAATTTCGGTTAAAAGGAAGAAATTGGTTTTTACAGTGAATATATATATATATATATATATTTTAATGGCGTGAGTTTTAATTTTATCTTTTATGAATTCTATTTTTCGAATTTTGCTTTACAACTGAATTGTTGCAATTGGAAGTAGTTTTATAATGCTAGAAGTTTATGTTTAGACAAAGAATTGTATGTTAAATTCATTTAAAAGAAAGGGAAACTGTTTTTCAGTGTATGTTCTTTTTCACGGTTTATAACAGTAACAAATTTGATGGTTAAAGTGTATACGAATTGTAAAAATTGAACTGTGAATTGTTAATTGGGTATGAAATAAAGAGAACTTAGTTCAAAAGAATCAAATTGGTGTATCATTATGATTACAGTGTTCACTGTGTCAAGAAATATCAAAAATGGAGTTTTTGGTTTTAAAATATGCAATTCCAGTATTTAATTTTTCTAGAATTATGGTTTAAGTTGTGTTAATTTAGTATTTGTATGCTTGGTGAAGTTTATGTGTAATTTGCATAAGTTATACATGTTAATTGGTGTTAGAAATTAAGACATAGCTTTGTTCTGTGTTTTGTTTTGGGGTGTTCTCAGAATTGAGCCTCAATACAAGTTTCGCATATCAAATATTGAAATTCAGCCCTAACGCTTGTCTTTGCGCCCCAATACCGGAAAAGTAGTCTGGGTTGGACAGTTTTGACCTCCTGTAGTAAAATGGCCATAACGTTTTCATACGAACTCCGATTGAGGTGATTCAAGATGATTCGGAAAGAGGATGAATAGGCCTATAACTTTTATTCTTTAAGGTTTTCAATTTGAAATCGTTATGAAGGGTCAAAATGGCCATATTCAGGATTGTTGTGTATTTGGAGCCAATTGGAGGGCATTGGGATGCGCGAATGCAAATGCAATCCTTTGTGTGTTAGTATAACTTCATGATAACGTGTTGGACATGTAATAGGATGTTGTATCAAGTTGTTAATGTGTATGTGGTGCAATGACATGATTATTTAAGTAGTTGTAATAAAGCTAAAAAGTAATGTTCATGAAAAGATGCGATGTTGTTTAAACTTAAACTTAGTTAGTAGCTATACTAAAAGTAAGAAAGAAACTCATAAAGGTAATGTTAGTGTAACTAATGTGTATTGTCAATACATATGGTATGTGTAGGACTTGGGGTGAACTTGAGTAGTGATTGTTTAACTTACGCACGAGGCAAGTTCCCTAACCTTTGCTACTTTATTATTCAGCAAGGTTACTTTTCACTGTTATATTATACTTATGCAAATTCTCTATCTCTAATCTCTTGTTTAACGATTTATTATCATGCAAGTTCTTTAACCCTCACTTATTGTTGAGTAAGTTAGTTAATCTTTGTTTCTATATTCCAGTCGAGATTACCTTAATTATTCAAAGTCTGTAATTTTATTGTAAGAAGTGTGTTTATTCAGCTACTAATAACTATTGTTTGATTTTCATTCTTTAATGTCATTTTACTATCTTATGTTATTGTACCGAACTCTAAGTTGCTTAGCGATTCTTTACCGATTCAACTAATCCTTAGTTGATGAATGTTCTAAACTCTAAATTACCCTTGAAGTCTACCCAAACCAAACTTCCTTTGGTTTGTTTATGTACTCACACAACTTTGAAAGCATGTTGTCGATGATAACATTTGTTCAACTTAGAAATTGTTAATACTCTAGCTCTTATTGATTCATCAATATACCTTGTTCATGAAGATATTATAATCAAACCCTTGAATAGTTATTGGTTCCTATCTCATTCAACCAGTAATTGGTTGATGAGCGTTTTAAAAATCTAGACTTCCTTTGAAGTTAATTCCCAACCAAACTTCCTTTGGTTCGGAACCTGATAATCTAAGCTGAGATGAATAACCCTATATCAGGGGATTATTTTAGAGCCACGCAATGGCGTTAAAATGTTTGCGCAATACATAGTACAAAGGGCTGATCACCTGGAGTACGGGATGATGGTGCATATAGCTGTTTAGACCGTTAAAGGTTATAATAGAAACACCTATGAACCTAGGACATAGATGATGATTATAGTCTTTTAGACTGTTAAAGGTTAAAGTAGAAATACTTGAAAACCTAGAATAGAGTTCGTGGTCTTGTGACCCTTAGTGTATTCTTTGATGTTGTTATCTATTGTTAACTTAAACGTTCATTATTCCTTTGAACTCATAGCTGTTGAATTAAATTTTCTTGTTCTGGTAAGAATACTTTACCATTGAAAGCTCAATTAATTGTCATTCATAAAACGTTATTGTATATTATCCTTCTTGTGGGCAATTGTTTGCTCACTCTTGCACAAAAACAATGCAGATGAAGTTACGAAGTTTGAAAAGCTTTATACAGGCAAGGGCAATGACAAAGTGCTTGATTAGATGATAACGTTTAATTTATATTTTATTTATGAAGCTTATGTAATGGATTTAATTATAATCATGTTTTAATTTTCTGCGGATGATTGTAATAAATGTTAGATTACCTGGGATTTATTTTAGATGATGTAACCCTTTAATGGGAGATTAATTGTTTAAACTTTTGAGTTTAATTATTGTTTATGGGTAGTTAGTTATGATTTATTTGGACAGTGAACACCAAATCTGTGGGATTGAAGTACCCGGATTTGGGGGTGTCACAAGTACTATTCACTCTAGTATTATTTACTCGGGGATTCAGGGCACTTTTCATGCCGGGGTTACTATTCATAGGTTACTATTTACCCGGGTACTATTCAATCTAGTATTATTCACTCGGGGATTTGGGGTACTTTTAATGTCAGGATACTATTCACCTAAAAAATTTATTTCTTTTCTGTCCAAATTATTTTTGATATATGAATATTATTCTTGAATTTTACTCCACAAAGTAGTATCATGTTGACAATTTGGGCATTATTGAATTCTAGATAAATTAAATTATAAATCTTTAAAATTTATCATTTGCTTTCATTTAATTAAATTCTTATATCATTGTCATCTTCCTCATGCTTATATTGTGATAAAAGTCATCTTTGGCCCGTAGTGCATAGATGGACTATTGATTGGTATGATTATGACCAGGGATAATTCGGTATGTGATAAGTGGGTTTTATACCTACTTATTGGATATCAATTCATGAGAACTACGCCTATCTCAAGTACATTTTTGTATGTTTTTAGTTACATTTCATGATATTTTGCATTGCATGTACTGAGAACTCCTTTGGTGTGAAAATGCAGGAAATGGCATAGCTCAGCGTTGGTTGGTGGCAATGAAGTTAATGAAATCAAGACGCAAGGAACAAGTGGAGATAAACAACTAAGCATTGCTGAAGGAAGAAGGATCGGAGTTGAACCGTAAGCGATGCAGCAGCACAGCAGAGAAACATGTAATGCAGATTATAGAGCCTCGCATACCACGCCGATCAGATAAACTAAAACTTCGCGTTCCGCCGCCATCACCCTTCTGACATAACTTGTACTCATGCTACCGCTTATGATTTTAAAGGGACCGCAAGATAGTTGATGTGGTCTGCCGACTTTATTTTAATTTTTAAAATTGAAGTGTTTGAGTTGATAAAACGATTATAGTTAGCACCAGACGTATCTATCTTTAGTTTTTACGTGTTTTTCATAATATAGAACTAGGGTTTTACGCTTTGAGCGATTTTCCATTGATGAACCAAGCATAGACTTATTATTTTTCTACTTCTTCTTGGGAATTCAATCATTGTGAATGAACTACTTTCATGTTGTTGGATATTAGTGAGGATTTGAACGTTACGTTTGGATTGTAATAAGCAATTGGGTTTGATCGATTCTATCTCCTCCCTTTCAATTGTTTATTTATTTTCCATGTATTGCTTTGATCCCATGATGGCTTTCGGTTCAGTCATGAACTAAACTTCATTATGGGATTCTAACATATTTTAATATGTAGTCTAATTGATTGCTTGATTGCTGGACTATTTGTGTATCGTGAGGAATTCATCACCATTCATTTTATGTGCTTGTATGAAGTTGAAAAATAACATGCGAGTATGGTTGTAATCATGATAGCATGCGTATATGGGGCTGTTTTGCTTAGCTTTATATTTCGTGAATCAGATAGACATATACTGTTTTACCGTATGAGTTATATAAGGGCTTGTGCTTAAATTCAATATGGCTGCAATTTCACATAGAAATATAGTGAGGTTGGTTTTATTGATGATTACATGATGTCTATTGTATGTGGATGTTATGTAAGTAGGTCATAATACATTGAAAAATGGTTATGTCTACATTCGTGCTCTTGACTAATTTCCTGTGATACGTGAATAATCTTGCATGATGGTGGTAATTAGGTGAAATATTAAATGAAGTTAGGATCCCATTATTTCCAGATTTGATTTATTACATTAATATTCTTCTTTTAGTTATTAATTGAGTTTAGAGTAATTAACTTTCATAAGCATTCGTTTAAGCATATAAAATTAGTGATTTAGTTGATGCATAATAGTTTAATTTAGAATCCTTTCTCCGTGGATCGATACTCTACTTACTCTGTATTACTTGTTGACACATGTATGCTTGCATGAGTTAGAGCTATTTTGTTAGAATTAAAAAAGAGGCAACAAGTTTTTGGTGCCGTTGCTGAGGAAAGGCGTTTAAATTTTTATTATTATCATCAGTTTTAAACTATATTGTATGACTTATGCAAATCTAATCTTATCTCATTTCTATCTTTGTTTTTGTTTTTGTTTCAGGTACTTGTATAATTTTTATGCACACATGATCGTCCAACTCAGAATTGATACCAGCACAGGATAATATTAATGGGAGAGGTTGGAAGGCGAGCGTGCGCAGAAATTTACAAGCACAGTTAGAGGGTACTACATCTAATATGGCAGAAGGACAAAGAGAAGAGCAAAGAGAGGAGCATAGGGCTCTGAGAGACTATTCCATGCCTAATATTAATGGACTTCAGTCTAGCATAGTCAGACCAGCGATAGCAGCTAATACATTTAAGATAAAACCGGGCACTATTCAGATGGTGCAGAATTCGGTACAGTTTTGGGGGTGCTGCTACACACGATCCTAATGAGCACCTGTTGAGTTTCATCGAGATATGTGATACCTTCATATACAACAGGATGACGGAGGATGCTATCAGACTTAGGCTGTTTCCGTTCTCATTAAGGGATAAAGCAAGAAGTTGACTTCATTATTTGCCTTCAGGATCAATTACTACATGGGAGGACCTAGCACAGAAGTTCTTAGCCAAGTTTTTCCGAATGGCTATGACTGCGAAAATGAGGACAACAATCTCTCAGTTTGAGCAACAACAGGGTGAATCCTTATATGAAGCTTGGGAGAGATATAAAGAAATGCTAAGGAAGTGTCTGCACCATGGTATGCCAAATTGGATGGTGATCAACACATTCTATAATGGATTGGGATGGTAGTTGTGACGCCCCCAAATTTGAGTGTCTTCCAAATTGACAGATGGTGCTACACGGTACTACCATTCATACATTCATTCAATTGAAAAGTCTCAAAAGGACTAATATAACTTCTATATATTCAAAATAATATTACATTTCCCCAGGTTCTTTATAACCCATTCATTCGTTCTTGTCATAATATTCAATATATTACAAACATTCACCTATACTATTATATAAGTAATTTAAGGGTTCGTCTTCGCCTTGCCCTTATCCTTGCCTGAGCCTTCGGTCCACTCGATCTTGGCTGTGTTCATATGGTTCAAGAAAGAGTGAGCATGACTAGCTCAGCAAGTACTACAATTCTAATAAACAACATGCTTGAAACATAGAACTCATATATCTTCAATGGCCAGACGAATAGATACGGGTACTATCTATAATTCAAAATAGCACTTCTTTTCATTCAAAACATTTTCCAACAACAATATTCAGTAGAATATCAACTAGGGCTCAAGACTATGAGCAGTTCATAATTTCTTTTAAAAAGGACAACCCGACACTAAGTCCGTTAGTCTGGCATAGCTTACGAGCACTTCTGGGTGATCAGCCCATAGTACTCTATGTTGATCAACACTACATTCATTAAACGTGTATACGTTTAAGTTGTGGCAACCTCACGTGCCTGTCGTTAAACGACAAAAACATTTTAGCATACTTGGTCTTCGATTGAAAACCATACCAATATAACTCGGTAAACATTAATCATGCTTGACAAGATCATAATATAAGTC
This sequence comes from Panax ginseng, assembly GCA_020205605.1. Taxonomy (NCBI): domain Eukaryota; kingdom Viridiplantae; phylum Streptophyta; class Magnoliopsida; order Apiales; family Araliaceae; genus Panax; species Panax ginseng. The sequence goes on along the minus strand of CM035144.1, from coordinate 63,102,939 downwards.
TAGCCAAAAGAATTGTCTTTAGACTTCATCGTTAAAACTTCATGTGAAAGAATACATGAATTACACAGCTTGTCCAGACTGAACTGGAACAAGGGTTAGAATACTTTCCTTCAAAGATCTAACATCGATTATCACACGTACACTTTAAGTCTCTAAGTCTCTACAATACATGATCATATAACGTACCACATTAGGTCTTATATAATCAAGTAGGTATATTATTATATCTTACCCTTCATCTCAATCTAAATCCTGACTTAGATATGTTATTATGGTTTTCGGCTTTTCGTTATGTCATTCACATTACGTTCAAATTCAAGTGATTATTAACTCTTAATCATCATACATTAGTGTCTAACAATACCTCAACAATGTTATGCTTATACCTTAGTTCATTACTAATAAGTTCTCTTTCATTCTATACTTGAAATCTTTCTTCTTTGGCAAATTCTTGGGTGCAGCGTGCTACTACACATCACTCTTCTTCTTGCTTACCACTTGGCGAGCGAGTTCTGATAAAGAAGCCTCGGACTCGACTCTCTGCGGCATCACTCATTGGCCTTGGGTTGGCACCGCGGCGCCAACTTTGTGCCTCAGACAGTTTGTAAAGTTTAAAAATTTTACGAAACTCCCGGACTCATAACTTCTTCGTTATAAGTCCGAATTGGCTTGTTCAAAAGCCTACGGTTCAAAAATTACGTACTCTATGCGTTCATGCAAGAATTTTATCTTTGTGACTTCGTTTGCTAAAATTTCACCTATTAGTTTATTTTTAACGAAAACGATAAATGTTCGTGAACGTTCGACGCTCGTTTCTTCGTTCTAAGTCAGAATTCGGTCATTTTCGAGTCCGCAACTCTATAATGCCAAATATGACTTGTCTCCATTGAAAACTTACGTTTCCGACTTCAAACACAAAATACGACTTCCATTCTGAGAATTTCACGAATTCGACGATTATCGTCCAATCGTGTGAATTCCGGCAAAGCTTCATTACTAATGATTCTAAATGGATATTAACCAACATATGAATATTACAAGTTACTTATTACACCAAATTATTGACAAAGTAGGTTTTGACTTATTCTCATAAGTCAATGACTTATTTAACTTATGAATTATAAATTCTCATGCTTATGACTTACTATGAACATAAGTCCATCAATCAATGTTCTCATACTATATTCAACATACTAACATCATATGACAAATATATGACAAGTTCTTCATGATTCTATGAACTTATTAGAGTTCAAGTTGCTTAGTCAACTTATTCGGCTTAAGTTCATTCATCAATGACTTATTACATGTTCTTAACAACAATCTCCCTTCTCTATCAATCCTATCATAGAAGAGATAAAGATAATAGGTATGAGTCTTACCCTTGAAGACTATTACTTTCCTTCACTTTGGAAAATCTAGCAAAGGTTGAAGTGGCTTATAAGTGCTTATGTGGCTTATTCTCTCTACCAAATAAGTTATTCATCTTGAGAGGAAAGTGTTGGATGAAATGAAACAACCAACAAATGAATTGTGAAACTTGGTATTTATAGGCTTGGCTAAGTTAGGGTAGAATGGTCATTAAGACTTCCCACCTCCTTAACTAACCTCCTTAACTCCACCTCCTTACTATTCATAACTTTACGACTAAGTAAACTTGGCTAGCACAACACTTGATCACCACACAAAGTTCTTGCCCATCAAGTCTACCCACATTAACATGGTTTGCTCCATGGATCATGGCTTATCATTGGGCTTGCTAATTAATCTAGCTAATTCCTTATTGGGCTTTCTTTACAAAATTTTGGACTTATGATTTAACATACACTCTGGCTTGAGTATCACATTCTATTGAACTTCTATCATTAAGCTAATAATCCTACAAGTCCATTACATTTAATTAACTACTTAACATATATACACCACGTATAATTCTCGTATGCTAGCTCGTATATTAATTCGTATAATATACGTTATTTCATTCTCCATTATTAATAGTATAATACATCGTATTATACTTACGTTCATTACCTTGTACAATGCATACACATCATACAATTACAACTTTCTTTCCTTAACGCTTAATAAACCTAACGTTCCCAAATTAAGTCCGCATGCGAAATATTACGTTTTCCATACTTAGGTTATTATTACATAATCAATATCACCTCGATATTATAACATTACGCATTTCTCGGAAGTTCAAAAATAATTCCCGAGCAGAAATCGATGAATAATGTTTTTCGAAAAATTTCTCGGAAAACTTTTATTTTCGTTTTAGAAATTCAAACACTTTAATTCTCCCACGTAGTTAAAATACTACGACATTCCAACGTTTCTAGGTTATAGAACGACATTCATCTTATCCACACGTAATAATAATAAATAATATTATGTTATTCATTATTAAAAGTATTTACAAAGGTTCGATTTTTCGGGGAGTTACAGCAGTCTAGGCCGATTGTAGATGCAGCTGCAGGTAGAGTATTATGGGAGAAGAGCTATGACGAGGCCTATAACCTTATTGAAACAATGGCAGCAAATGATTTTCAGAACCCTACATCTCGGATGCCACAGCCCAAGGTTGCAGGTTTGTTGGAAGGGGATGCTATTACTAAGTTGTCGGCACAGATGACAGCTATGGCGAAGAAAATAGATTCATTAGCAGAGAGCAAAGTGAAAACAGTTGCCTTCGTATGTGAGGTTTGTGCAGGGTTACACTCGACAGATCAATGTGCTATCAGCTCGGAGTCGGTACAATATGTAAGTAATTATAGGAAAGACCAAGGACAGTTTCAGAATACTTATAACTCCAACAACCGCAATCATCCTAACTTTAGTTGGTCAAATAATTAAGGAAATCAACAAAATCAGTTTCAAATAGAATCATCAATTTCATCCACACCAAATACAAGACGAACAGTTTACACCAAGACCACCTTTTCCACCGGGATTTTCTCAACAACAACAACATCACACTCCAGCCGCACCTCAGCAAGTAAAGAAATCAAAAATGGAGGAGATGATGATGAAGTACATGGCGAATACAGAGGTAATGATCAAAAGCCAATCAGTGGCTATTAAAAATATGGAAACCCTAATTTCTAATGTTGGAAACCCTAATGTACAATTAGAGAAAACCTAATTATTAATTTATAAAGTTTAATGTTAATTAGGAAGTCTTAACCCTAATTAGCAAGCTTGAATGTGATTAGTAAACTTTATTATAATTAGGGAGCCCTAATTATAATTTTCTATTTTTAGAACCTAATTAGAAAAGCCTAGAATATGAATTTGTGTAATCTTAGGGTTAAACCCTAAGGGTTAAACCCTAAGGATTAAAACCTAATAATTATGGGAAGTTACCAAGTTGCCATGCACTTTATGACTCAAAATACCAAACTACCCTTCTTTATATTTTAATGAGGTGGAGTGTAGATCTAACCCTACTTATGGTTGGTAACCAACCTTAGGCTAGCCATGTGGTCTAGAAAGCTACTTTAATCAATCAACAATTGATCACATGATCAGCCATTGCATATTATCATTTTATATATAGATCAAAGAGAGGAAAAGTCACCAAACCAAGCTCATTTGCATCCTTACACTCAACCAAACCTTTCTCTCTCCTTAGCCACGAAAATATGAAGTAAATCAGTCACTAGTAAGAGCATTAGCAAGCCAGAAACAGATCACAAAGATCAGAGTCAAGATCAAAGCATGAAGGAGGTATAAACCCTAAATTTGAAGATCCTTGTGTTTTATGTTAAATGTTATGATTAAGTGTTTAAATGTGCAGTATGTAGTATATATTAGTGATCTGGGTTGTTAAATCCCAGATCCATAACATCTAGATGCTTGAAATAGAAGTTTTTAGATATCTGGGAAAAGTTGAAAAAGTGGCTTGACAGCCATATGTCAGGGCCCATAGATCTTTACATGTTAGTTGTTTGTGGTGTTTTATGTTATGGATCTGTTCTATGCCATGTAGGCTTTCATCTGGAACTTGAATCAAGGTTATATCATGTTTAGATTTCATGTTATAGACAGTCAAACTGAGTTGACCAACCACGAATTCTGGTTTCTAGGTAACCCAGAAACCTAGAAACGCCTGACAGTAATTTTAAGGCCATGAATCTTGCTTTTGTTTGCTTGTTTGGCCATGTTGTTGTTTTCATGTGGTAGACTGGTATTAGGACTACATAATCAAGCCTTTAGCTCACCCAGAAAACATATAGAATTAAAGTTATAAGCGGTCAAACAAGCGTTAACCGTCTGTTTTGTTAAAAATTCTGGAAAACCCAGAAACTTCATTTGCGATTTTTCTGACATGGTTTAACTGTCCTTGTTCTGTCATTTGTGATGTTGTTGTTAAGATCTGATGTTATGAAGTTGTACCCTGTCATGTGGTCTACACGATGGAACCATTAGATTGCACAAAGAAAACACAAAACTCAATTTATAAGAACCCAAAGTAGGTAAGTTGCAACTGTTCTTCATTTCTGAAAAACCGAAATGAAGAACGACTTCAAAGAAGTTTGAGAGTCTAGATCTTGCTGGTTTGTTGTTGAATGACCATGAAACTTGATTTCAGTTGTAGTATTACATGAATACTACAATCTTGAAGCTTTAGCCAACCCAGAAACTTTAGGATCAAAGATTTATTGTTGGTCAAACTGGATACCTTAGTGACTGACCATGATTGTTCGACATGTTCAAGAACACCTATAATGAACGATTTAAATCGCTATAGGGCCTTTAGCGACAGATTAATTATAAAATTGGTATTTTATTAAATAATTAGTATTAAATGGTTTTAATTATTAAAATACATAATAAATTATGAAAAATTATTTTAAAGCCTAAAAATTAGGTTTTAATTATTTTGAGTATATTTCATAAATATTTAATATTTTTGGAATATAAATGGTATTTAATTTATTTAATTATATTTAAATAAATTACTTAGAAATGATTTTAATACTTGAAAAATCATGAAAAATTATATTATGGTGTTAGAAAATATTTTAAGTTATTTTAATGACTTGATATTTTGTGATGAATTTCATTAATAAATTATTATTAATGATAGTTAATTTATTTAATAAATGTATTAAATAAATTGTGAAAAAATTGAATTAATGCTTTAAAAATTATATAAAAATAATTTAAGTGTTATAAAAATATTTTAAGTTAGAAAATATAACTTTTGATATTTTGTCATGAAAATATTAATATTTTAATATTAATGTCAATTATCGGATAATGAATTTAAGTGTTTAAAAATAATATAAATATGATTTTAAGGTATTAAAAATACTTTGTGATATTATAAATATATTTTAATATTATGTTATGATTTCATTGATATTTAATGTTAAATTAATTTTAATGATTAAGGAATTATGTAGTATTTAATTCATTTAAATACGATATAAGTGATGGAATTTTTTTGATAAATGATATTAATTATCTAAAAATTATTTGAAGTCTATGAAAATTATTTTGACTGCTTAGAAAATTACCTAAGATGATCGTTAAGTGTTTAGGCAGAGTTTAATTGAACTTAAACTCGATAATTGTCCTCAAATTTAAGTCGTCTCTGATGTAATTATAATCTCAAACTCAACTCGACCGCAATAATAGTTTGTAGGTCTTATGTGTTTGTATAGGTGATAGGATTATGTGGTAATGTGTTTAGGTTATTTTATCTTTGTGATGATATTATTCTAATATGTGGAGATCAAGATTATCTATATTAGGTCTTCTGATAAAGCTAAGTTATATTTAATAAAGAATCAATCAATGAATGCAGTAAGTTTTACTAAACTCTACTAAGAGTTATTTCATTCAGATATGATTATGGTTAATCATTGCTGATTGCCATGTAGAATTGTACTATGTACATATTGTATGTATAAGTCAGGTATGAAAGGCTGATCACCTTCATTACCAGTTGGTCCAGATATGTTTGTTCATGTTCAATACTTGTTTAGTCAAAAGTTTATTCATGCTAGTTCTCAATTATATTGATGAATTATAGCCAGCTTATTATTCTGACTCTTTCAATCATGATATATCCTTAAATAGAATTTAAACTTGCTGGGCAACTTTCATGCTCACCCTTGCTATATCATGATAAAACATTGCAGATTAAGGCGAATGCGTCGGATATAAGGAAAGATAAAGCCAAGCTCAGCTTGGGACTATTTGTGCAGCTAGATTTGCAAAAGTAATTTATTATAATAACATTGTATGTTAGATAGGATATGGAATTGTGTATAAGTTATGGTTACTCGACCTTGGGGACAGTGTATAATATTTAATGTATAAATAAATTATGTTTATATCTTCCGCAATAGTTATAGATATAATGCACCAGATCCGTGGTGATTTAGGACACGGATTTGGGGTCGCTACAACGGCCAAGGATATTCATGTAATCATCAATGGTCATGATTATACCGAATAATCCCTGGTCATAATCATACCACAATTGTCCATCAATGAACTGCAGGCCAATGAAGACTTTCACCAAATCATTCGTCACATTACGGTCATGATTATACCGAAAAATCCCTGGTTATAATCATACCAAGTCCATCTATGCACGTAAGCCAAAGATGGCTTTCATCACAATATAAGCATGAGGATGATGACAATGACATAATAATTCAATAAACCAAGTTAAAGGATAAATTTTAAAGATTTATAATCTAATTTATCCAGAAATCAATAACGTCCAAATTGTCAACATGATACTGCTTTGTAGAGTAAAATTCAAGAATAATATTCATGTACCAAAAATAATTTGGACAGAAAAGAAATATATTTTTTGGGTAAATAGTACCATGTGAATAGTACTTCGGGAATAGTACCTCGTGAATAGTACCCCGACATGAAAATTACCCCAAATACCCGAGTGAATAATATTCGGGTGAATAGTAATTTGGGTGAATAGTAACCCATGAATAGTAACTCGTGAATAGTACTTCGACACGAAAAGTGTCCCGAATACCCGAGTGAATAATACTAGAGTGAATAGTAACCCATGAATAGTAACTCGTAACAAAAAAATACCAAATAAAATGATATTTCATGACGAGTACAAAAGAAATGATATTTCATACGAGTATAATAGAATATACGAAACTACAAATGGATTTTCATCCGCCATGCGGTAATCCACGTAGACAGATCATTTCCACAGTTTAATAAAGAATGAATACGAAGGATCATTCACCATGCATGTGGTAATCCACATAGACAGGTTATTCCAACAAAATAATAAAGAATGGAATAACAGAAGAATTCACCATGCATGCGATAGACCGCACATACAGGTTATTCCCCGACCAATCGAATATTATATAACAACTTGCTTACTTTGCAAAATTTTCAAATATCACCCTTAACTTTAAACTTTTATCAATTTAACTATTTACAAAAATAGAAAAATTGAATACTTTTATTTCATAAAATTCGGGATCTCACAATCTCCCCTCCTTATGAAATTTCGCCCTCGAAATTTATGTACCTGATAGTTCGAAGAGATGAGAATACCTTGCTTTCTTTTCGGATTGTACCTTCCCGGTTATTTCCTCTCTATCGTGATTTTCCCAATTTTCATCTCCTGTATTTCACATATCATTCTAGAATATAGTTTCAAAATAAGGGTTAATTGACATGCCACATATTATCCCTATATTCTGACCGACCAATTAAATACCAAATAAACATAGGTAGGTCATACTAGCGAAGTATATTACTCGTCTCTCCCCTCCCAGTTCTAGACTCCTATCTCCGCCAGCGACCATATCCCTAAGCTTTGATACCAACTGTGACTCCCCCAAAACAGGTATACATCACCCATCTTGGGTCGCCAGATACATGGTACATAACTCAAATACAACTGTCGTGTAAAATACGACAAAACATAAACTGAGAGTTTTAATAAGAATATTGTCATCTAGACAATATCCACACTCAATGGAGTCCTCATTACATTTATTGTCACACTATTTTATAGAATAGTGAGGACTACTAAAACAACCATCTGGACCGTCAATCCGTTCCCCGACTCGTCCCAGCTATATTCTCATTTCCTGAAGAGAACAGTGAAAGAAAGGGTGAGCTCAACTAGCCTAGTAAGAAATATTATGACTAAGATAATGCAGAATAAATTATCATTAGCCTTCAACAGTATAACAACTGATATAATTTAATAGACAACAAGTTTTAGATCAACAACTGCAGTGAAATAAACAATCCATTAGAAGAGTCAAGTAGAGCATAAAATCTACTATCTTCTATGATTTAAAAAGTTTTTCATCAACTTTATCGCTGAGACTCAGCTTAAATAAAACCGAATCATCCCTGCATCACGGCCAATGATATTCATGTAATCATCAATGGTCATGATTATACCGAATAATCCATGGTCATAATCACACCACAACTGTCCATCAATGAATTACAGGTCAATGAGGACTTTCACCAAATCATTCGTCACATTACGGTCATGATTATACCAAAAAATCCCTGGTCATAATCATACCAAGTCCATCTACGCACGTAAGCCAAAGATGACTTTCATCACAATATAAGCATGAGGATGATGACAATGACATAATAATTCAATAAACCAAGTTCAAGGATAAATTTTAAAGATTTATAATCTAATTTATCCAGAAATCAATAACGTCCAAATTGTCAACATGATACTGCTTTGTAGAGTAAAATTCAAGAATAATATTCATGTACCAAAAATAATTTGGACAGAAAAAAAAAATATTTTTCGGGTAAATAGTACCCCGTGAATAGTATCCTGTGAATAGTACTTCGAGAGTAGTACCTCATGAATAGTACCCCGACATCAAAAGTACCCCAAATACTCGAGTGAATAATATTCGGGTGAATAGTAATTTGGGTGAATAGTAATCCGTGAATAATAACTCATGAATAGTACTTCGACACGAAAAGTGCCCCGAATACCCGATTGAATAATACTAGAGTGAATAGTAACTGGGTGAATAGTAACCCGTGAATAGTAACTCGTAACAAAAAAATACCAAATAAAATGATATTTTATGACTAGTACAAAAGAAATGATATTTCATACGAGTATAATAGAATATACGAAACTGCAAATGGATTTTCATCCGCCATGCGGTAATCCACGTAGACAGATCATTTCCACAGTTTAATAAAGAATGAATACGAAGGATCATTCACTATGCATGTGGTAATCCAAATAGACAGGTTATTCCAACAAAATAATAAAGAATGGAATAACAGAAGAATTCACCATGCATGCGATAGATCGCACAGACAGGTTATTCCAACAAAATAATAATGAATGGAACTAGGTCATGCGTAATCCACACAGATAGAATATTCCAACAGAATAATAAAGAATGGAACCAGGTCATGTGTAATCCGCACAGACAGGATATTCCAACAGAATAATAAAGAATGGAATAATAACAGAATTCACCAGGCATGCGATTGACCGCACAGACAGGTTATTCCAATAGAATAATAAAGAATGGAATAACAGAAGAATTCACCAAGTATGCGGTACTTTGCATAGACAGGTTATTCCAACATAATAATAAAGAATGGAATAACAACCCTTATGAGTATTGAAAGAAAATAACTCTCTTCATGAATACGAAAGAATGATACCCCTTACTATAATAATAATATCCCTTACCTTAGAAGAAAACTGGATACTGGAATAGTGAGGTAGCTGACTTCTCTTCTTTTTTCTCTCTATAATTTCTCTCTATAATAATTTCTCTATAGCTTTAGTGAATTGGTGAGAAATAAAGGAAGAATGAGCTTCTATTTATAGGAAAATATAGTTTTGATAATTGCACATTTTGGGACTCGAAATATTAAAGTATAATACCTTCCTCTTTTTCTTCATTTTTAATTTAGTCCTACAAGTATTATCAAACTTGCACCACCTCTCCTAATAGTAAATCATGTGAATCAATAGTTCTAGACATGTGAAAATACGAATTATAGTATAGTATCTCCATCTATACCTCCATTTTTAACTTAGTCATGCAAGTATTATCAATCTTGCACCAACTCCCCTAATAGTAAATGAATGTGAATTAATAGTACACACATGTGAACAAATAGTTATAATCATGTGAATCAATAGCAATTAATTGCTCATTTATTCGGTTAATTACCCGATTGGTCAATATAACCTCCAGACATCAATTATTATCGAAATAAATGTCAATTTATACTAACACTAATAATCCCAACACAATAGAACTATCAATTTCATCTTTAATCAACACGAACTTATTCATCATTAATATTATAACTCAAAATATTTAACAACCAGGTCGTTCCCAGGAAAGAGGGAGCTTTCCGATAAGGATTTCTCCTTATTGGCGCGCAATTAGGTGACCAAACCTCTCCTTGACAGAACTTCTAGACATTGTCAATATTGTAAATAATAATATGAATAGCTTTGCCGTCTCAATTATTGATTTAATAATATAACATATTATACAGATGATACTGTGACAATAATTGAATCAATAATGTGAGAGATATGATGCAGCAATTACTGTAGCAATAATTGAGTATAACTGAGTGACTTCTTACGTAAGCATCAATAATCAATACCCTGTGCTACTATGCAACCACGAGTATTACTGTACTTTTACTACAGGGTAGTTCAACAGTTTTAACGGTAACACTTTCTCCGTTATTTTTATAAAATGATAATTCTGTCATTTTCTTACTACGACAATACTTTCGTTGTTGGGTCCACCAATGATTGTGCCGTCGTACGAATATTCCCTGTTAAAACGAATATTCTCCGACCAATCGAATATTATATAACAACTCGCTTACTTTGCAAAATTTTCAAATATCACCCTTAACTTTAAATTTTATCAATTTAACTATTTACAAAAATAGAAAAATTGAAAACATTTATTTCATAAAATTTGGGATCTCACATTTTACGTCACTACACACATATTTATAACTTTAGACTTCTAATAATGCATAACAACGTCCTCGTGTTTCTCATTCGTAATCATCGCTACAGGATCCCGACTAATAGTGTGACGGGTTTGTCCTGACTCCATGGGATGACAAGCAAATTTTAGCTTAAAATCCATATGAGCACTCTTATGGATGTAAGACATCCGTGCTATCTTCCGGTCCTTCTCCCCCAATTCTTTACGAAGCTCATCTGCCACCTTCTTAAAATCCCTAGCCTGCTCTGTCATAAGCACCTGCCTATCGTGCTCTGACTCAAAATCTGCTTCTGCAGACACCTTAGCTTCATGGAGATAATTAATCTCTTCACTCTGATTCTACACAACTGTACTCAGTTGCACATTCCTATCAAGCACTGCCAGATACAATGCTCTCATTGCATCTGGAGGTATTGACTCTAGTGTAGGTACCACTTTATTAATCGATGTTACCTCCATTTCCTCCTCCTCATAGACCGTCATATTAAGATATGACGCTATATCCATATCTCCCTCAGAGTAGTCCTCCTCAAAAAAGTACTCCACTGTCTCTGACTCCTCTAGAATCACTAATGGTACTTCCGCCACTGGAATGGGTACATGCTCTACTCTGTTCATAGTTTCTTCACTCAACGCGTGTATTTTTCTATACATCAAGCTATCGATCGACATCCTACAATAACATATAACTTGTTAATTAGTACATAACACACAATAGTATAAGCACAAGTCACATTTAATTTATTTAGGGTTACTTTCCATCTTTTAAATCTTTTAGTACTGAGTTTCCTCAATACCTTATTTATTCATTCAACTTAAGTAAATCTTGAGTTTACTTCCTTCGGACTTTTCCTTCCTTAACGAGGTTATTAGCCTAAGGTTCTTCCCCCTTAAGTTTTATAACCTAATGCTTTGATACCAACCTGTGACGCCCCCAAATCTGGGTATCTTCCAACCCGACAGATGGTGCTACACGGTACTCATAACTGTACATTCATTCTATTAAAACAACATCAAAATGTGTGTATCAACGTCATTCTTATTACATTAATAATATTACATCCCATTCCCAAGTTCTAAAACCATAACATTCTTTGTTCATCATACTATGATATATACAACTTACTAGTTTATTACAAGGTAAACTAATCGTTCATCTTCGTCTTGCCTTTATTCTTGCCAGATCCTTCAGTCCGTTCAGTTTTAGCTGCATTTATATGGTTCAAGCAAGAGTGAGCATAAAAAGCTCAGAAAGTATAACAATTTCTTTTAAACGACATGCTTGAAACGTAGGAATCATATATCTTCAATAACTAGATAATAGTTATGAAGTACTATCGATAATTCAAAATAGCATTTCTTTTCCTTCAAAATGTTTTACAATGATAATATTCAGTAAAACATTAATTCTGGTTCAAGACCATGAGCATTTCATAATTTCTTTGAAAAGGACAACCCGACACTAAGTCCGTAAGTCTGGCATATCTTACGAGCACTTCTGGGTGATCAGCCCATAGTACTTTATGTTGATCAACACTACATCCTGTTAAACGTATGTACATTTAAGTTTTGGCAACCTCACGTGCCCATCGAATAATCGATGAAAAATACATTTGTTTATTCATATACAGGCTTACCTTGAATCCGTACCAAACAATTGGCGTAGGATAACGTTAACAATTATATATTGAAAGACTTGTAAATAAATCAATCAACTCTTCAAGATTAGTCTAGCCGAAGTAAAACTGGCATCGACCCTTTAGTAAAATAGTTCATGCATCTCATAACATGAATCACAGAAAACTTGGCTAACACGAAGGTTAGACAAGTGTTTAAGAAAAACTTGCCTTCAGCGTCTTCTATAGTAAAAATTACTTTCCCTTTGAGTCTTTACAGTCTCTACAACACATAACCACATAACATACCACATTAGGTCATGAATGAACATACATGGTTCCTAATGAATCTTACCCTTCTTCTCAATCTAATAATGTATTAGATTTATTATTATTGGTTCTGGCTTACCGTTATAACTTACATCATTCTTATCAAATTCTTTCTCTTCTATGTCTTACGTGGATTTAGTTCATTAATACAACTCGTTTCGAGTTAAACATCCTTTCTCACGGCTTAGTAACGTTCTTACTTTATTAATCAAACTTGATCGTTAAGTACACTTATTACATACCGTTCACGTTTACATTCAATTGACTTATCTCCAACCTTTAGTATTATACTTAAGGTTCATAACATCCTTTAATGATGTTACATTAGGTTTAACATTGATATGATTCATTATCATTAACTTGTTTCTCCTTTATATTCATAACCTTTCCTCTCTAGGCTTTCCCTAATTCTGGCGCTGCAGCGCCGGCATTCCTTTTCTGTGTCACGCCACGGCGTGACTTAGCAGTGTGTATGGTCCGGACTCGGCGCTGCGGCGCGAGTCTCCTTTGCTATGGCCATGCTACGACGCCAATTAGCAGTGTGTCATGCCTTGGCCTTTGCCTGCTGGCCATGCATATAGGCCTTCTTTGTGTTGAGTCGCACACTGCCACACGGACTCTGTGTCTCAGAAAAATTTGACAGATTTTCAACTTTGTGAGATTCCCGGGCTCATAAGTTCTTCGTTATAAGTCCGAATTGGCTCGTTCAAGAGGCTATGGTTCACAAATTACATACTCTACATGGTCATGTAAGAATTTTATCTATTTAACTTTGTTTACTCAAAATTCACCTATTGGCTCATTTTTAACGAAAACGATAAACGTTCGTGAGCGTTCAATGCTCGTTTCTTCGTTCTAAGTCGGAATTCGGTTATTCTCGAGTCCGCGACTCTATAATGCCAAATAAGACTTGTCTCCATTGAAAACTAATGTTTCCAAGCTCAATATCAAAATTCGACTTCTATTTCGAGATTTTTACTAATTCGACGATTATTGTCCAAACTCATGAATTCCGCCTTAACTTCATTTCTTATGATTTGTTCATCGTTTCAAATGGATTCTATCCATCATATTAAAATGTTAACCTACTCATCTCATTAACTTATATACATGATAAGTTATTACTTATTCTTCATAAGTTTAGGACTTATAAAAGTATAAACTACTTACACTTTCATTTCTCATGAATTATTATAGATTAAGTCTTTTTACCACCATTTTCACATCTCCTTATCATACCATCTTATTAAGGTAAACATATGAGTAGTTCATATAAGCTCTTCATAAGTTCATCACTTAATTAAGTTTGAATTACTTATTCATGACTTATATGGCTTAAGTCTAATGATTAATCATTCTTATCATTCCTTAGCATACATGCTCTACCACTACCCACTTCTCTAACAATGGAAGAGAAAGAAAATCATAGTTTAAGATTGTTTACCTTTGAATATCACTTGGTTAATCTTTAATCTTCTTCTTTCTTCTTGAATTATGAAAAATTAGCTTTCTAGTTTTTCTAACGTATTCTCACTTATTCTCTCTAACCAATAAGCTATAAGTTGTTGGTGTTTTTGAACAAAGAATAAATGAAATCGAAAGCTTGCTATTTATAGCAGTTGCTAGGTTAGGGCATAAGGGTCATTAATTTAACCCACCTCCTTAATCACCTCCTTACTATTCCAAGCTTAAGCACTAAGTTAACTTGGCCTCCACACTCTTTGTTTGGCCATCACAACATTTATCCAATACTTGGCCATCACATTTACTGAATCATTAAGTATACTTGATAATCACATAACTTAGCCTTTAAGTTTACTTGTTAAGCACAACTTTTATCCTTTGCTTGCTCATCACATTTCTTAGCCATTAATTCTACTTGGTCATTAAGTCTACTTGCTCATCACACAAAGTTCTTGGTCACAAATTCACCCATGTAATCATGGGTTGCCCCATGGGTCACCCTAACCCATTGGATTAATAGTTTGGGCTTAAGGTTTAATTAACCTAACTTATACATTGGGCTTACAATTAAACAAACACTTGGGCTTGTTCATTAATTTAATTAGACTTATCATTACAAACATTTGGGCTTTAACATTAATTCGTATTGGGCTTTATTATTATCCCAATTGGACATTACAATTTCCTACACAATCCTACAAGTCCATTTCGTAGGCTTAAAACCTTATAACGTATAATCTACGTATTAATCTCGTACTCTAACTCGTATATATACGACATACCATCATTCATACTTACTCGTATGATACCTCGTATCATACTAGTATTCATTACTTCGTACAATACCTACGTATTATACGATCATCGCTTTAATTCATTATACGCATTTAAATTCCTTCTCGGAACTCACTTTCCCTAACCATTTGATTTTTAGTCCGCAGGCGAAAACTGTGTTTGCCATAACTAAAATATTATCGAATATTCTATCTCACCTCGATATTCTATCATTACGTATTTCTCGGAATTTCAAAAATAATTCTCGAGCAGAAATGCGTGAATAGTGTTTTTCAAAAAATTTCTCGAAAAGCTTTTATTTTTATCTTGGAAATTCAAACACTTTAATTCTATCACGTAGCCAAAATACTATGACATTCCGACATATCTAGGTCATAGAACGACCTTCAATTAGCTTACTCCCAAAAAAAAAATTAATTAAATTCATTTAATCCACATAATCAAATAAAAATTTAATTCTCATAAAATCCAATTTTTCTGGGGCATTACACTCTTCCCACCTTATAAGGATTCTGTCCCCAGAATCTTGCTAATAATACATACACCATTGAGGAAGATTTTTCTTTTATTTTAATCTCGAGTTCCCACAATGCTTCTTCGACATTGTGGTTTTTTCATTTCACCTTCAACGAAGGTATTATCTTATTTTTCATGACTTGTCACTTCCTATCAATAATTTGAGTTGGAAGTTTAAATACTTATTAACATATTACGCTATCTTCCTCTAATTAATTCTTCTTTTAACTTTAAAATTATATGAAACTAAAATTCCTCTTTCAAAATAATATTATACTTAATCTTCTCTTCATCTTGCATCCTCTTCTTTATTCGCTTACATTCCTCGTTAACTATTTGTACTTCCTTAATTCGTTCCGTTTTTGTGGATTGAGTCTATGTTGTAAATAACCTTTCTACCGTTTCATTCCGTAATTTAACTTCTAACCCTATTCTTGCCATCTCCGTTATTAACTCATTTTGAGTCGTTAACATCGATAACTTCCTCTATCCTTCCTACTTAACACGTCGGCTGTTACGTTTACCTTCCCTGATTGATATAACATATCAACGTCGTAATCTCTTATCCATTCTAATTACCTTCTCTACCTCATATTCAACTCCTTTTATGTGAAGATATATTTCAGACTCCTAGAGTCCATGTATATCTCACACTTCTCCCCGTATAAATACTATCTTCAGATTTTTAATTCAAAAATTACAACTGCCAATTATAGATCATAAGTAGGATAAACCTCCTTATAATTCTTTAACTGACGTGATGCATACACAATGACTTTTCCATGCTATATGAGCACGCAATCTCGTCATCTATACGAAACATCGAGATACACTACAAAATTCCCTGTATCATCTGATAAAGACAATACAGGTGCCTTAATTAACCTTCCATTTTAGTTCCTGAAAATTATTTTCTCACTTCTCATTCCCAACATACTTCTCAATAACAAATCTGTCTATCTCTTTAAGCTACAATTCACACGTAGCGAATTTCGTATCCAACTTCTCCCTCCGTAGTGTTTCTCACACTATCATCAAATGTTCAATGTGATCTTCTGACGTCTTAAATTAGACTAGAATATCACCAATGATCATTATGACACCCTCGCCTAAGTAATATTTGAACACTCTGTGACGTTAACGGTACTTTCAACCATAGCACCTCACAAGAGTACCTATCAATTTGCCACCGACTTGCTCGGCACCCCTTACGGAAAGTCTAACTTCTGCACATTAGTTAACCCATATGACATAACCAGAAACTCGTAATAACCATAACGAGTTCTGAATGTCATCATAGGTACCTCCTCATTCCTTATTTTCAACCGACGATACCCCGTACATAAATATATCTTAAAAAAATTCTTTGCCCTTTTCAATTGATCAAAATAGATCATCGATCCTGGGCAATGGGTATTTATTCTTAACTTCTTACCAAATAGTCATATATTTGATTTACATATTGGTTTACTTAACTTTACTTCTTAGGATTCACGTTCCTTCGACCTAAGTTTATGCGACTTACTTTCATTACCAGCTTACAGCTTCATGACATACAGAGATGTCTTACTTAATACGCTCATCATCTTCGATGATTTACATTCTTATCTTCTTCTTATTACTTCTCTAGGATTCAACACACATCGCTTCTCTACTAGTAGTCCATATGGTACTCTGAGTGGTTTCCCACAAACAACCAACAAACAAGTTTTCGTCTCATCTACACTGCCATCACAATGAGTTAGATCGATTGCCAGTTTCGTATATACCTTCGCTCTCTGAAGGAATTATTTAGTCCAGCTCCCATATGTCAACCATCAAAGGTCACGATTGTACCACAACCTAAACTAATCTTAACATCCTTCTAGATTGCGTCATGATTAGACAACAAGAAAGTTTCGATGATTCATCACCGTAAATTACTACCTTAGGTTTCTTTAGAAAACCGAAGAGTCATACTTTTATTCTAACAATTTATTAAAGTTATATGATTAATCAACCCATTCATATCGAGAATTACTTCAAATTCTCTCAACATTATCGGTGCTTATCTATCGACACTTGCTTACCATTATTATCTATGAAACCATTTCCACGAATATAATCAACGAAAGTTATTCCCTCCTCCTCTACCGTAATGTTTAAAGGTACTTATAATCCCTTTTAGACAGACTCCTAGATGAGTCTTTCCACATGTCTTACATGCTTCGATCTTACGTTTAGGATCCCTTTGTCCCACTCCAGTATTCCCAGAGTTAAATTTCTTTCTTTTTGGCATAATGCCACTACCACTGGCATTCTCCGCCTTAGTTCCTCCCTCTCCCTTGCTCTTATTCTTCCTCTCTTTGTGGTATTGAGTCAACGCCTCACTACCACCCTTTGCTATAATCACCTTCTCCAGAATGGTCCCATAGGAAACAATCTAAAACATCGAAATCCTATTATAGAGCCAGGATTTCAGGCCCTGGTCAAACCTACGAGCCTTCCTCTCCTCAGTGTCCACCTGATGTGGAACAAACCTTGCCAATTCATTGAATTTGGCAGCATACTGGGGAACGGTCATGTCCCCTAGTTTAAGTTCTAAGAACTTAATCTCCATCCTCCCTCGTATGTTTGTAGGGAAATAATTCTCAAAGAAAACCTTCTTGAATTGTTCCCCTGTTACCGCATCTATTCTAGCCCCACCTTGTGAGCCTCCCACCAAAAGTTGGCTTCCCCTTTCTTCATGTAAGTCGCAAAGAAATCTTTTGCGCCTCACCTACGTTTTGTAATAACAAACTCCTTCTCTATTTCCTTTACCCATGTCTGGGCTTATAATGGGTCCATCGTTCCTTTAAATTTCGGCGGACCTATGCTTTAAAATTCTTTAAAGGTTATCGTTCTGGCTACCCTTGGTTCCGCAGGTACTCTACCCCCTGGTTTAGTTAAATGCAGTCGTTAATAAATTAACGAACTCTTGCATAGGGTTGTTTCGACCCCCCCTTGATTATCATTACGTGATTCCGCTTCCTGATTACGTTGTCTTCTCCTTGATGGAATTTTTTTTAAATAAATAGAATTTCATTATTATCTATTTACTTACTTCGTTATTATTCTCCATATAACAACTCATACCATAACAAAGCATATTAAATGAAAACTTCATTATATTTATATACTTCTTCATAGTCAAAACTATTTACAATTTGCTTTCATAGTCAAAGGCTATCACATTTTTATCCCGCAATTGAACTTCTCAAAAGTTGGGACTTACAAAAAGACTACCCTGTTATACAAAAGAGGGTTTTACGTCACTACACATATATTTATAACTCTAGACTTCTAATAATGCATAACAACATCCTTGTGTTTCTCATTCGCAATCATCGCTATAGTATCCCGACTAATAGTGTGACGAGTTTGTCCTGACTCCATGGGATGACAAGCAACTTTCAGCTTGAAATCCATATGAGCACTCTTAAGGATGTAAGACATCCGTGCTATCTTCTGGTCCTTCTCCCCCAATTCTTTACGAAGCTCATCGGCCTCCTTCTTAAAATCACTAGCATGCTCTATCATAAGCACCTCTCTATCGTGCTCTGACTCAAAATCTGCTTCTGCAGACACCTTAGCTTCATGGAGATAATTAATCTCTTCACTTTGATTCTGCACAACTGTACTCAGTTGCACATTCCTGTCAAGTACTGCCAGATACAATGCTCTCATTGCATCTGGAGGTATTGACTCTAGTGTAGGTACCACCGTATTAACCGGTGTTACCTCCATTTCCTCCTCCTCATAGACCATCATATTAAGATATGATGCTATATCCATATCTCCTTCGGAGTAGTCCTCCTCAGAAAAGTACTCCACTGTCTCTGACTCCTCTAGAATCACAAATGGTACTTCCGCCACTGGCATGGGTACAAGCTCTACTCTGTTCATAGTTTCTTCACTCACCACGTGTATATCTCTATACATCAAGCTATCGATCGACATCCTACAATAACATATAACATGTTGATTAGTACATAACACACAATAGTATAAGCACAAGTCACATTTAATTTATTTAGGGTTACTTTCCATCTTTTAAATCTTTCGGTACTGAGTTTCCTCAATACCTTATTAACTCATTCAACTTAAGTAAATCTCGAGTTTACTTCCTTTGGACTTTTCCTTCCTTAACGAGGTTATTAGCCTAAGGTTCTACCCCTCTTAAGTTTTATAACCTAATGCTTTGATACCAACCTGTGACGCCCCCAAATCCGGGTATCTTCTAACCCGACAGATGGAGCTACACGGTACTCATAACTGTATATTCATTCTATTGAAACAACATCAAAATGTGCGTATCAACGACATTATTATTACATTAATAATATTACATCCCGTTCCCAGGTTCTAAAACCATTACATTCTTTGTTCATCATACTATGATATATACAACTTACTAGTTTATTACAAGGTAAACTAATTAATCATCTTTGTCTTACCTTTATTCTTGCCAGATCCTTTAGTCCGTTCAGTCTTAGCTACATTCATATGGTTCAAGCAAGAGTGAGCATAACAAGCTCAGAAAGTACAACAATTTCTTTTAAACGACATGCTTGAAACATAGGAATCATATATCTTCAATAACTGGATAATAGTTATGAAGTACTATCGATAATTCAAAATAACATTTCTTTTCCTTTAAAACATTTTACAATGACAATATTCAGTAAAACATTAATTCTGGTCCAAGACCATGAGCATTTCATAAATTCTTTGAAAAGGACAACCCGACACTAAGTCCGTAAGTCCGGCATATCTTACGAGCACTTCTAGGTAATTAGCCTATAGTACTCTATGTTGATCAACACTACATCCTGTTAAACGTATGTACATTTAAGTTTTGGCAACCTCGCGTGCCCATCGAATAATCGATGAAAAATACATTTGTTTATTCATACTCAGGCTTACCTTGAATCCGTACCAAACAATTGGCGTAGGATAGAGTTAACAATTCTATATTGAAAGACTTGTAAATAAATCAATCAACTCTTCAAGATTAGTCTAGCCAAGGTAAAACTGGCATCGACCCTTTAGTAAAATAGTTCATGCATCTCATAACATGAATCACAGAAAACTTGGCTAACACGAAGATTAGACAAGTGTTTAAGAAAAACTTGCCTTCAGCGTCTGCTATAGTAAAAATTACTTTCCCTTTGAGTCTTTACAGTCTCTACAACACATAACCACACAACATACCACATTAGGTCATGAATGAACATACATAGTTCGTAATGAATCTTACCCTTCTTCTCAATCTAATAATGTATTAGATTTATTATTATTGGTTCCGGTTTACCGTTATAACTTGCATCGTTCTTACCAACTTCTTTCTCTTCTATGTCTTACGTGGATTTAATTCATTAATACAACTCGTTTCAAGTTAAACATCCTTCCTCACGGCTTACTAACGTTCTTACTTTATTAATCGAACTCGATCGTTAAGTACACTTATTACATACCGTTCACGTTTACATTCAATTGATTTATCTCCAACCTTTAGTATTATACTTAAGGTTTATAACATCCTTTAATGATGTTACATTAGGTTTAACATTGATATGATTCATTATCATTAAATTGTTTCTCCTTTATATTCATCCCAATTCTTTCTCGTGTCACGCTCAGCCATGTGACTTAGCAATCGTTTTAGTCCCGGACTTGGTCAATATGCTGACTTCTCTCCTTTTCTATGGCCGCACTGCGACACTAATTAGCAGTGTGTCATGCCTTGGCCTCGCACTGCGGTGCAAGCCTTGCTTCCTTGAGTCGCGCTGCGGCGCAGACTCTGTGTCTCAGAAAAATTTGACAGATTTTTAACTTTGTGAGATTCCCAGGATCATAACTTCTTCGTTATAAGTCCGAATTGGCTCGTTCAAGAGTCTACGGTTCACAAATTACATACTCTACGTGTACATGATAGAATTTTATCTATTTGACTTCGTTTACTCAAAATTCACCTATTGGCTCATTTTTAACAAAAACGATAAACGTTGGTGAACGTTCAACGCTCGTTTCTTCGTTCTAAGTCGGAATTCGGTCATTCTCGAGTCCGCAACTCTATAATGCCAAATAAGACTTGTCTCCATTGAAAACTAATGTTTCCAAGCTCAATATCAAAATTCGACTTCCATTCCGAGATTTTTACTAATTCGACGATTATTGTCCAAACTCGTGAATTCCGCCTTAACTTCATTTCTTATGATTTGTTCATCGTTTCAAATGGATTCTATCCATCATATTAACATCTTAACCTACTCATCTCATTAACTTATATACATGATAAGTTATTACTTGTTCTTCATAAGTTTAGGACTTATAAAAGTATAAACTACTTACACTTTCATTTCTCATGACTTCTTATAGATTAAGTCTTTTAACAACCATTTTCACATCTCCTTATCATACCATCTTATTAAGGTAAACATATGAATAGTTCATATAAGCTCTTCATAAGTTCATCACTTAATTAAGTTTGAATTACTTATTCATGACTTATACGGCTTAAGTCCATTGATTAATCATTCTTATCATTCCTTAGCATACATGTTCTACCACTACCCACTTCTCTAACAATGGAAGAGAAAGAGAATCATAGTTTAAGATTTCTTACCTTTGAATATCACTTGGTTAATCTTTAATCTTCTTCTTGCTTCTTGAACTATGAAAGATTAGCTTTCTAGCTTTTCTAGCTTATTCTCACTTATTCTCTCTAACCAATAAGCTATAAGTTGTTGGTGTTTTTGAACAAGGAATAAATGAAATACGAAGCTTGCTATTTATAGGAGTTGCTAGGTTAGGGCATAAGGGTCATTAATCTAACCCACCTCCTTAATCACCTCCTTACTATTTCCAAGCTTAAGCACTAAGTTAACTTGGCCTCCACACTCTTTGCTTGGCCATCACAACATTTATCCAATACTTGGGCATCATATTTACTTAATCATTAAGTATACTTGCTAATCACATAACTTATCCTTTAAGTTTACTTGTTAAGCACAACTTTTATCCTTTGCTTGCTCATCACATTTCTTAGCCATTAAGTCTACTTGGTCATTAAGTCTACTTGCTCATCACACAAAGTTCTTGGTCACAAATTCACCCATGTGATCATGGGTTGCCCCATGGGTCACCCTAACCCATTGGATTAATAGTTTGGGGTTAAGGTTTAATTAACCTAACTTATACATTGGGCTTACAATTAAACAAACACTTGGGACAAACATTTGGGCTTTAACATTAATTTGTATTGGGCTTTATTATTATCCCAATTGGACATTCCAATTTCCTACACAATCCTACAAGTCCATTTCATAGGCTTAAAGCCTTATAACGTATAATCTACGTATTAATCTCGCACTCTAACTCGTATATTTATTTATATATATGACATACCATCATTCATACTTACTCGTATAATATCTCGTATCATACTAGTATTCATTACCTCGTACAATACTTACGTATTATACGATCATCGCTTTAATTCATTATACGCATTTAAATTCCTTCTCGGAACTCACTTTCCCTAACCGTTAGATTTTAAGTCCGCAGCTAAAATCAAGGCTTGCCATAATCTCCAATATTATCGGATATTCTATCTCACCTCGATATTCTATCATTACGTATTTCTCGGAAGTTAAAAAATAATTCCCGAGCAGAAATGCGTGAATAGTGTTTTTCGAAAAATTTCTCAAAAAGCTTTTATTTTCATCTTGGAAATTCAAACACTTTAATTCTATCACGTAGCCAAAATACTACGACATTCCGACATATCTAGGTCATAGAACGACCTTCAATTAGCTTACTCCCAAAAAAAATTAATTAAATTCATTTAATCCACATAATCAAATAAAAATTTAATTCTCATAAAATTCGATTTTTCTGGGGCGTTACAATAGTATTAGTTTTCGGCTTACTTGATTATAAGGAAGAACTAATAAAAGAAATGATTAAGTGTTAAATCATAATGTATAAGAATAAAGTAATTAAAATATTATCAAATGACGATAATAACAATGATGTTTTAAGGTAATTGATTATGTGGTTATGTATTAACTAATTTACTGATAGAGTATGTTAGGAATAAGCATGTGAATGATATTTCTACTTATTTATGATTTGATTATGATATAAATGAATGAATATGCAAGTATGCTTGCATCAAGAAAAGCTGTAAAGTCCTTTGATAGATAATAGGAACATATGTATAAGGACTTATAATGAATTGATTAAATGTGTTAGGTTGATCCTACATAAGCAAAACAACTTTGTAAAGTCCTTAAAAAGAAACGATGTACAATGACTATAAATATAGAAAGATCAAACTTGTTAGGTTGATAGTATAATGTAATAGATAGGCATGTCTGATCGTCGAGCACTGCACCAGAAATTGTGTCAGCAGAATCCAAGCAGAATCATAGAGTGCTGAACTAAGACTTCAACAGAAGTACTCACAACGCCAAGGAAGAATCGTTGAGTAAACACGATTCTCAATAAATGAGCACTCCCAGAAGATCCAAAGGATGAAACCATTGGTCTGAGCTACAAAGACACATTCCACCTAAAGGAAACTAGAGAGCACTCGAAGAATGGCTACCAAGCTAACAGAAGATCTAAATAACAACCCAATCAGCATCCAGATTGAGTTGTAAAGCCATTCAAGATGAAGTCTTCTACAAGTAGATCAAAAGAAGACTTCAGTAACAGTGACTGACTAAGGAAAAGTCAGCAAGTGCAGTAGCTGTCAAATGAACAGAAGACAACAATCTTGGGGTCAACTAGGATCGTAGTGTTTGCCAAACAAAGCAGAAACTGATGAAGTGTACACAGAGATACTGGTCAACTTATGAAGAACAAGGCTAAAGTGATTAAGCATTGGGTCAGTCCATTGATGATAAGTGAAGGACAGATCACAAGGAAAAAGCGAGCTGGGCATGCCACAAATCTGAGGTGTCTTGCTATTCAAAAGAGACCAAAACAAGGAGTCAAGCTATCAGTTCCTGAGATTAGTCGAGGCAAACAGAAGTATTGAAGCACTGCACAATAGAAGGAAGAAATGTTCTACATTGAAGATCCAATGAGCACTCCTCAGGATCCAATGAGCAACATTTAACAAGATACTACGATCAGGTCCAAGAATATGCATCAAAATCGTAGAGTTTGGTCATCTGAAGATTGAAGCATTAGCAACAGTTTAATCTGAAGAGTGATATTCGAATATAGCTCATTGAGAGCATCGATGCAAAAGGACAGATCATGACGTTCTAATCGAGAAGTCAGAAATAAAGATGACTACCTGCCCGAGACATCAAAGTGACTTCTCTGATGGGGTAGGTGAAACAGTAGATTGCAGTGTCAGAAAGTCATAAAGAAGTTGTCATGTCACATCTGCAGTCTACATCAAATAACTCGAGATCTGCAAAGCAATTTAAATAGCTCCCAACGGCTACATTCCAATGGAAAGGTTGTGAAGGAGTATAAATCAACAAGAGCTTCAAAGATCAAGAGTTGCTAAAGTTGTAGAATCGTTGAGTTGTTGGAATGCTATAGTGTTGACTCTACTAGTTCCACCAGAGCTAAACAGAACAAATCTCAATGATAGTGAGACTACAAAGGTGGAAGTGAAGCAGCTTTGAAGAAGGAACTGAACATACAAAAGCTTCACTAAACAAGGATGAGAATGCCACTGAAGATGGTAGGTAAGCTGAGAGCCGAGAAGGCCAAGAAGATAGCATTCAAAAAAGTGGCAGAGCAAAAAGAAGATCCAGAGAGCCACTCTATAAATCATCATGAACCAAAGCTGAAACAGAACAGATGCAGAACCATGTCTGCAAATCATTCAAGAAGGGTTCATGGATTTCTAAGTATCAGACGAAGTCTACCAAAAGCTAAAATACTTAGCAAACCTAAATGGTGATGGTGCATAACTGACATCAGATGAAGATGAGCAGAACAAAATGAAGATCAGCTGCACCACAGAAGAAATGGTCCAGTCTCTACGCAGAATGCAAAAAGGACCACGCCCAGCTGCTAAGTACATAAGATGTTCAAGCTTCAAGACATCTTAGCAACAAAGCACAAACAACAACACCACCACCAACAAGAAGCCTATAATACCCGAGAATTTCCATATATTAACAAATATATATATATATATATATATATTAATGGAAATAAATATTTATTAAATGAAAATGATTTCGTGTTATGAGATGAGTTATTTCAATTATATTAAAGTGATTAATGTGGAGTTGTAACAAACTCGTTGAAATGCCTTGTGTGGCACCGTGATGAGAAATAGTAGCCATCATATTAATTAATGAAAGAATTGTTAAGGCAAACAATTAATTGATAGTTATTAAAGAATATTGATTAATTTCATATAATTATGTGATTCCCTATGGGGAATACACTCTTAAACTAGTAATATCACCAAAATATTGTGGAGATGGATGTTAAAACTGGCTTGAATCTAAACCAGCTTTATAAATTGCCAGGTGTGTACTTGCAACAAGGCCGCCTCCAATAATACAAATCAAGCAATCAAGTCGGTGATCGATTGAGATAATTAATTTTCTACTTTAGAAATAAAATGGAACACTTTTGTTTTATGTGTGACATTAATAAATCATAGAATAAAAGTACATTATAAAGTACCAAGTAGTACAATGAAATTATATGCAATTACAATACATAAATAATTAAATATATGTGCATTCTAGAAAACTGAGAAAGGAATGAAATGTTTGAATAAACATTAATATTAAATAAGGTTATAATGTGGTTATGTGAGTAGTAGAAATAATTATGGAACTACCCGTACAATAATAATTGACTGCGTTATTTTATTACGTGTACATGGATTATATGATGTGAGTAGATAAATAACCCCTAATTTCCTAATATGGTAATAATTATACCTTAATATTACATTATGGGTATTAAAGAACCAAACCAAGCCTTAGATGATCAAATGCTGAGATTTTTGCTCTTATCCCAAAATAAGTGACACAAAAGGTACATGAACAGTGGTCTATACTCTAAATACGTAACTTTCAAGCTATGAGTAAAGGCTATGGAATAGGTGATCATTTGCTAGGAAGATGGCTGGTAAGGGTGGTTGATCAACTCTTTAGTAACCAATGTTTTCTTCCATTACACATGAACTCCAACTCTAGTGTAATGAAAATGTCCAGTCCAAGTTTCCTCTATAAATACAAGCTACAATTCTAGTATTTGGGTTGTTAGAAGTTGTCTGATAATTCTTAGTTGGAGAGTTCTAAGTTGCTGAGCATTGTAGAAGCCTACTCAGTGAGTAAGAAGTCAAATTCAAGCTTAAGGAGGTATAAACTCTAGTTATGTTCTTGAAATGGGTCTTGTTTAATTCTTAGAATTTCTTGAATTTCTATGTCAATGAAGATGAATTAACATGCTATAAGGTGTTTAAGAAGTTTACCTACATGTATGGACTCTTTAATGATGGTTTAGAACAAGTTTAAATCGATAGAAATCAAGTTGGATAATACTTTGTAAAATAGAGTCTGTTTTTACTCCTGACCCAGACATGGCGCAGTTACGCCCTAATTGTACTAGGGGGTAGCCATAAGAATTTCTACTTACCCTCTCTCATGTTCGATTTTTGCTTTTTGTTTTAAAATTTGCTAAGTGTTGGTCAATTATTTTGACTTAAACTAGCATACAAGCATGTATAATGTGTATATATAAGTATATTAACCTAATGTGAGCATGTTTACTAGATTAGCATACATGATTAATGAAAGTGTATAGTTTAAAATAAATTTAGAACTTTAGAAATGAACTTGAGAAGTATGTATTTCATGTTTATATACTGACTTTGCAAGCATGTTGGTATGATTTAGAAGTGCACGAATAACCCGTTAACTTGTGTTTATATGATTCATAAGGGAGCATGAACATGTTGAACTTATTAGTAAGCTTTACTAATGAAAATACAAACTTTGAACGTGAATATTAACATGCTACTTTGAGAGTTAGAACCTAAAATTTATGAACATGTTTGATGATACTTTTAGGGTTGCTAATGTATCATACATATATGCCTACTATGTCAAGAGTTGTGAAATCAAGTTAAAACTAAATAAAGCATGTTTTCAAAATAATAACTAGAATAGTTGCATGTATGCAATATGAATACTCACAAGCATGTCTAATAAGAGTTATATGCCTACCTTATATGTTTAAAAAGCAAGCATGATAGACTTTGTGGTTTCATGACCTTGAATGGCCTTAACTTGTGGAAATGTTCAACTTAGAACCATGTTGTGAAAAAAGGGACCTAGATTGACTTGAGAAACATGAAAAGACCTTTAATATGACAAAAATATATTATGTGTAAATGCTGTGTTCATGACCGGATAGAAACCTCAAGGCAACAACTGA
The DNA here is from genome assembly GCA_020205605.1 of Panax ginseng. Classification (NCBI taxonomy): domain Eukaryota; kingdom Viridiplantae; phylum Streptophyta; class Magnoliopsida; order Apiales; family Araliaceae; genus Panax; species Panax ginseng. Next base: position 63,074,747 of record CM035144.1, on the reverse strand, counting down.
GTCTTGGCTTGGCCAGAGGGCTGCTGTTGATCGATTTCGCAATCAATGAATACGTGCAAGTATACACGGTCAACAAGTAATAAAGTGAAAGTAGAGTATCGTTCCCACGAGGAATTATTTAATAAAAATCACCAATTACTAACTCTTAACCAAATCAATTTTATTTAAACAATAGCAAATTGTGAATTTTCTCATTAAGAAAACTAAATTAACGAATTAAAACTAGGTTACTTTATAAATGAATTCAAATAAATAAAGGCTAAGACTCCAATATCCTCAATTATGAACTATAAACCAATTATCCAATTATCCCAATTATTATGTCTACTGAATTGTTAACAGGAATTCTCAAATGCCAAAAGCCCTCTCTCAAGTGATCAATTGCCTTCTATTTAACCCAGATTAATTTTGCTATATCTCTATGCAAAACAATTGAATTAAACTCGTTACAATCCCAATTCCTTATGTGTTACATGCGGTAAATAGATATTCTCATTCTATTCACAAACCTAATTATTCACTGTGCAAATAACTAAGTCACTTGTCATCATGCCCAGTTCTAACCCTAGAATTTCTTTCCCAATTCCTCCTAGAGTAACAAGGTAATTACTGATCAGATAATTAATCAATAAGCATAAGGTAAGATAAACAACTCAATTTGACACAAATAATTGGAATAAATCAAATAATTAATTCATAGACATAAAAGGTTCAATTAAAATTTTAACAAAAGAGTTAGTTCATAATTAATGAATTAAAACCAAGAATCCACAATTGAATAGACATTAAAAGATAAAAGTATGATAAGAGAAGAGAATAGAATCTGTTGTCAGCAAATCTGATGCTCCCTCTTGCTCCTCGCTCTTGATCTTCAAGATGTTCTTCAATTTGCTTCAATCTCCAATGGCTAATTAAAATTAGGGTTTATATTCTAATCTAATAGAGTGTTTTATCTAAGCTGCTATGTAATCCCTTTATTTTATGCCTTTTACATCATGTATTTATAGGTTACAAGTCTAATTTTGAGTTTAGAACAAACCCAATCCAATTGGAGTCAAAAGGTGTCAAAATTACCCGCCAAAACGCGCCCCGAGCCGCACCAAGCCTCTTCCCCAAAGGCCCAAAAGACTGCTCACGATCTTGAGAATCTGCCTTAAGCGCTACTCAAGCGCTGCAAATAGGCTTAAAATTAGCGCCCCGGCGCTGTTACAAGTTCTGACATTTTCTGCTCCGACGTCCTTTGTGAAAATGGCCATAACTTCTTCGTTCGAATTCCGATTTAGCCGATTCAAGATGATCCGGAAAGAGGAAAAGTAGATCTACAACTTTCATTCTTTGAGGTTTTCGAAATAATGTCTGGAGATATAATCAAATTGGCTCTGAAGTGACTGCTGTGTAAATGGCAAGCCGAAAACGTGAATCTAGCCACCCCGAACGTCGATCCATGTAACTTTTATCCCAATTCCTACAAAACAATATAAAACATGCATGAATAGACACAAACACATAAAAACATCCTAAAAGACTTGAGAACAACAATAAATTAAGCCCGAATGTATCCAATTCATGTGTATAAAACTCACTCATCAACAAGGCAGCAATTGCTGCGTCGACCCTAAGCTTAGCCATGGGCGTAGTCAAGGCCATCCCCGGAATCGTAAGTCAAACATTTTGACAATCTAATTTTTAACAGTTAGCTTATATGATGCCTACATTGCTAGAAATGGGTTACACCCTACTAATACATGTATATATATGATGATTAGGTAATAAGATAGTGTTTGCCTTATATAATGAAAGTTGATTAGTGAGTTTTATACCCATGAATTGAGTGCATTTGAGCTTAATCTTTTGGATGTTTTTAATTTTTTGTGTCTATTCGTGCATGTTTTACGTTGTTTTATAGGAATTGGGACAAAAGTTACTTGAATCGACGTTTGGGGTTGCTAGATTCGCATTTTTGACTTGCCATTTTTACAGTAGCCACTTCAGGGCCATTTTCAACATTTCTTCGGACCTTATTTCGGAAAACTTAAAGAATAAAAGTTGTAGATCTATGTCTCCTCTTTCCCGAACATCTTGAATCATCAAAATTAGAGTTCGAACGAAGAAGTTATGGCCATTTTTCTAAAAGACGTTAGAGCAGAAAATTTCCGAATTAGAGGCCAGCGCGGGGCGGCCATTTCAAGCCTATTCCCAGTGCCGGGGCGCTAGGAAGCAATGGTACAGCGCTGTGAACAGCGCTGGGGCACTGGGGAAGGTCCTGGTCAAGCTTGGACGCATTTTGGGGTGAATTTTGACACTTTTTTGACTCCAAATTGGATTGGGTTTCCTCCTAGGCTAAAATTGGACTTGTAACCTATAAATACATGATGGGAGGCATAGAATAAGGGAGATTAGATAGATTATATTAGATAAAACACTCCAATAGATTAGGACATAAACCCTAGTTTATATTGGATTGTTGGACATTGAAGCATAGCTGAAGATTAATCAAGGATTAACAGGAGATTGTGGAGAGGAATTCCAATTGAAGATTGAAGCTTGGGAGATTTTTTTTGAGAGTTTCTTCTTCTTCTTATTTTTAATTGTGTAATTCTTTCAAGATGATTTTCATCAGATTGTTGGTTTTATTTTTCGTTATGAACTAACTCTTTTATTAAGACTACAAATTGAACCTTTTATGTCTATGAATTAAGTATTTAATTTAGTCCAATTATTTATGTCAAGGTGAATTATTTATCATGTCTTGTGCGTATTGATTAATTATTTGGCCAGTAATTACCGTGTTACTCTTGAAGGATTCAAAAGATGAACTTTAGGGTTTGAACTGGACATGATAACATGTATGCTTGATTATTTGTATGAGACGAATAATTAGGGTCGTGAATTGAATAAGAATATTTGTTCACTGCATGTAACAAATTGGGAATTGGAACTTAATGGGTTTAATTTAATTATTTTGCAGTAGAATATCACAAGATTAATTGAATTGAATAAAAGTTAACTGATCACTTGGGAAAGGGCTTTTAACACTTAGAATTCCTGTTAACAATTCAGTAGGTATAATAATTGGATTAGTTGGATAATTGGTTTGTAGTACATAAATTGGGAATATTGTAGTCTTAACCTTTATTTATCTGAATTCATTCATTTAGTCTTTACCGTTATTTAGTTGAATTAATTTTAGAGTAATCTAGTTTTAATTGATTAATTTAGTTTTCTTAATTAGAAAAATCACACTTTGCAATTGTTTAAATAAAATTGATTTGGTTAAGAGTTAGTACTTGGTAATTTTTATTAAATAATACCTCGTGGGAACGATACTTTTCTTATCACTTTATTACTTGTTGACCGTGTATACTTGCATGTATTCATTGATTGCGAAATCGACAACAAAAGTCCATGGGTAAAAAGGGTCTTAATCTTGAGCATTGTAAATTTGCTTATAAAGTAACAAGGTACTTGATTTCGTGACAAACATATAAGCTAATTTTGTACTGTATGTGTATACTAGAATCATGTCAAGCTTTAATAAAGAATGTGTTAGCTAATAAGCATCATATACTTATAATATATTATGAATAGAATTCGAAAGTGTTGATTTCTTAACGTGGATAAACTACGCTTAAGGCAAGTATCTGAACTAATCTTTTCATTGTGCAAGTATCCTAAAACCTTGCATTACTTTATTCAATGAATACTGTAAGCAAGTATCTAAACCTTATCTCTTTGAATGCAAGTTATCTTACTTACTCGTTCAATTGAGCTAGTATGTTTAAACTTTTGTGAAAATTATTATTCATGTTGAACTTGGTATTGTTCTTGAATATTGTGAAAGTGTCTATGCCATTTGATTTGGCTAGACTATATGCATGTTTAAAAAACTATCCAAACCAATTATGTGACGCCCCCAAAATAGGTATACATCACCCATTTTGATTCGTCAATAACATGGTACAGAAACAACTACAACTTTATTAATACAACATGAAAATTGTGAGTTTAAATACAAACATTGTCGTCTAGACAATATTCACACCCAAATAAGTCCTCATTACAATTATTGGTACATTATTTTACAAAAATGGTGAGGACTACTAAAACAACTTTCTAGAATCATCATTCCACACCCCGACTAGAACTCGCTACATTCTCGCCTCCTGAGAAGAAAAATGGAACAAAAAGAAAAAGGGTGAGCTCAACTAGCCCAGTAAAGAATATTATGACCAAGATAATATAGAAAAAATTATCGTTAGTCTTCAACAGGGAAAAATCTTATAAAATACAATAGACAACAAGTTTCAGATCAATATTTGCAGCGGAAATAATAATTCATAGAAGAGTTACGTAGAGAATGAAATCTACTATTATCTATGAATTTAAAAGTCCATCATCAATATTTAATCCCTGTAACATCAATCAATTTACATCTTGAATCAAATATTCATCTTTGCACTACAGGCCAAAGATATTCATCAGTTGGTCATGTTCATCTCAACACCTGTTCATCTTTGCACTACGGGCCAAAGATATTCATAAGAAAATCAACCATCTTTGCACTACAGGCCAAAGATATTTAGTAATATCACCATTTAGGACTGAGGATGATGAAAAATATTTTAAAGAAAATGAATCTAGTGAAATAACAGGATAAATACTAAGGATTCGTACTTTAAACAATCCGAGTTCAAAAATACTTCATAAATACTCATAGTGAAGTAAAATTCAAGAATGATCAAAACATGGATACAATCAAAGCTAGTATCCATAATAGATATTTTGGACAAAAAACGAAAATTTAATTTTCCTGTGAATAGTGTCGTATTCATGAATAGTGCCGTATACGTGAATAGTGCCGTATACGTGAATAGTAACCCCGACATTAAAAGACAAGAATTTTACAAGAAAAATCTTACCAATAATCCGGTATAATGATATTAGAAGAAATAATATCATTTAAAAAAAATAATATCCCTTACCTTGAAAAGACTGTACTTCTAGTTGGAATACCGGATATAGTGCTGAAGGGAACTTGCACCGTATAGCAACACTCAAAGTATCAAAATACTCACAAGAATATGCTCGACAATCTCATTTATATACATATGAGCAAGACGTTCAAGGGAATAAGTCTCCCGTATCGGCAAGAAATGAGCAGACTTGGTTAATCTATCAACAATAACCCAAATAGCATTTATACCTTGAGAAACCGTGAGCAGACCCATAACGAAATCCATGGTAATGTGTTCCCACTTCCATTTCGGAATCTCAAGTGGTTGCAATGGACCCTTAGGCACTTGATGCTCCGCCTTTACACGTTAATAAGTTAAACACCTCGAGATAAACTTCGCGATCTCTCTCTTCATATTGTTCCACAAAAATGTATGTCGAAGATCACGATACATTTTGGTACTTCCAGGATGGATTGCAAATGGTGTATTGTGTGCCTTCATCATTATCTTGTTCTTTAAATTAGAATCGTTAGGAACACAAAGTTTGGAGTGGACTCGAAGTATTCCTTCTTCATCGATTCTCTCTTCCGGAATAGTACCTTCTTGTACTTTCTTCTTCATACGCATCAGCTCTGGGTCGGTGGCTTGAGCATCTTTAACTTCATCGATTAAAGTTGGTTCTATGCGTATACTTGACATCATCGCACTCGTTCCTGCATATGATCTTCTACTCAACGCGTCAGTTACCACGTTTGCTTTTCTAGGATGGTATTGAATAGTGTGGTCATAATCTTTCAATAGCTCGAGCCAACGTCGTTGCTGCATGTTGAGTTCCTTTTGGGTGAAGAAATATTTGAGGCTTTTATGGTCTAAATATATCTCCACTTTCTCTCCATATAGATAGTGTCTCCAGATCTTTAGCACGAAAACGACTGCTGCCAACTCTAGATCATGAGTAGGATAATTCCTCTCATATTCTTTATGTTGTCGTGAGGCATAGGCTATGACTTTCCCATGTTGCATGAGAACACACCCTAACCCTTTACCCGAAGCATCACTGTAGATAACAAATCCATACGAACCAATGGTATTGTCAGAACAGGTGCTGAAATAAGTCTCCTCTTAAGCTCTTGGAAACTCTTCTCGCATTCCTCACTCCATACGAATTTTGTATCCTTCTGAGTTAGCTAAGTTAAAGGAGTAGCAATTCGAGAAAATCCTTCCACGAATATCCGATAATAACCATCTAAGCCCAGAAAACTACGTACTTCGGTCACCGACTTCGGTTGCTCCCAACTTTGTATTGCTTCAATCTTCGCCGGGTCGATAGATACTCCATGTTTTGACACCACGTGCCCAAGGAATGCTACTTCCTCAAGCCAGAACTCGCATTTCTTCAACTTAGCATAAAGCTTGTTTTCACGAAGTCTTTGGAGTACCAGCTTCAAATGGTGCTCATGATCTTCACGACTTTTGGAATATATGAGAATGTCATCAATAAAGATAACAACGAACTGATCCAAATAATCCTTGAATACTCGGTTCATCATATCCATGAAAGCCGCAGGAGCATTAGTCAATCCAAAAGACATGACTAAGAATTCATAATGCCCGTATCGAGTTCTGAAGGAAGTCTTTGGAATATCCTCAGTTTTAATCTTCAACTGATGATATCCAGAACGAAGATCGATCTTTGAAAAGAATTATGCTCCTTGCAACTGGTCAAACAGGTCATCAATACAAGGTAGCGGATACCTATTCTTGATAGTGACGTGGTTTAATTCTCGATAGTCAATAAAAAGTCTCATATTTCCGTCTTTCTTCTTTACAAATAAAACAGGAGCACCCCAAGGAGATGTACTAGGACCAATGAAACGGATGTCCAACAACTCCTATAGTTGGACCTTTAACTCCTGAAGTTCAATAGGAGGCATTCGATATGGGGTTTTAGAAATGGGCTTTGTACCAGGTTCAAGATTAATAAAGAATTCAACTTCACGTTCCGGGGGTAGACCGGGAAGTTCTTCAGGAAACACGTCAGGAAATTTACTAACAACATGAATATTATTTAAATCTTACGTGTCTTTATTCAAATCCATAATATGGGCTAAGAAAGCTTTACATCCGTTTTTTAATAAATGAATAGCTTTATGATTAGATATGATAGTGATTGATTTTAATGGTTTAGTTTCTTGAATTCGTACAACAGGTTGGTTAGGAATATGAAAACTAACAACCTTACAAAAACAATTAATTTTGGCATGATGAGTATTTAACCAATCAATCCCTAAAATCACATCAAAATCAAGTATCTTTAAAGAGATAAGGTCAACAGGTAATGTGATGGTGCCAACTTGGATCAAACAAGATTTATAAACAGTGGATGTGATGAAAGTTTCTCCTAATGGAGTCTCCACAGGTAAATCAAAGTCTAATTTCTCTGGAGTTAAGTTTAAACGTTGAGCACAAGCAGGAGAGATAAATGAATGGGTAGCACCGGTTTCAAGTAAGGTATAAACTTCGTAAGAATTTATGATTAGCTTACCCGTAATCATCTTGTTTGGGTTCTTCGCATTTTGACCAGTCACGATAAACCCTCTTCCAGGAACCGTTGACTTTGACTTTTCAGGGACAACCTTTTGAGTCACCATCCCCGCTGGACTTGGTTTCGCTACCGTACAATCTCGAGCGATATGTCCTTCCTTTCCACAATTATAACATACCTTGAAATGTTGTGGACAGTTTAGGCTGATATGTCCCTCTTTCCCGCATTTATAGCATACGACCGGTGGTCATTCTGCTCCCTTAGAACCAGTTGCTACTGGCGCTGACGTTTTCACATGGTCGTTGTTGAATCTCCTCTTTTTAAAATCTCCTCCCAACTCGATTCTTTTATTCTCATGGCCATGATTACCACCAGAATGGTTACCGCCTTTGTCCGTATTCTTCTTTCTCCCCTGGTTATCGTTGTTCTGATGACTGCTATCACCAGTATGATCCTGGTTATGGTCCCTCGGTTAAACGTACTCGTTATTTCGCTCTAAAAATTGAGCCCTATTGACAACATCTGAATAGAGAGAAAATTTATGAGAAATGAGATAATCGACGATATCTGGGGTTTAAACCTCTCGTAAACATCTGCGTCCATAATGCTTCCTCATTCTCCACCAAATGAGGTGCAAACCTGGATAACTCTGCAAACTTTGCCTCATACTGGGACACCGTCATGTTATTTTGTTCCAGCCTAATGAACTCCACTTCCTTCATATGACGAATAATTTCAGGAAAGTACTTGTCATTGAAAAGTTTCTGAAACGCCTCCCAAGACATGCTTTGAAAAGTACCGATGGATGGACGCTTCACGATTCCCACCAAGAATCGCCTTTATTACGGAACATAAAGGTGGTGAATGGAACCTTCTGTTCCTCCGTGCATCCCAAGACATCGAATATCTTGGTGATTTGTTTGACCCAAGTTTCTGCCTTAATCGGATCCGGTTTTCCCTGCACTTACGTGGTCCCAACTCTTTGAACTGCTTGGCTGTGACAAACCGTGTGTTGTTATCATTTCCACCAGTATTTTGTGCACGAGTCTCCCTCGTCTGATTTTGCATGAACTGCAAAAAGCTTTTAAACATCCTGTCGTTCATCATCTGCTCAGTGGTGTTGTTCACGGGAGGAACATTGCCACCACACTGTTGCGCTTCTCCTCGTTGGTGAGTAAAGGTGTCTCCACGGTCTCATTTACTCCATCATTAACATTCTCAATCGACATTCTCAAATATTGCCATAAAACAAGGGTTAATTAAAGAAATCAACATATCACATAATATCCCTATATAATCGACTAACTAACAAATAAGCTTAGGTAGGACACACTAGCGAAGGATTTACTCGCCTCTCCCTCCTAGTTCAATTCCCCGATATCCGCCGAGATCATATCCCTAAGCTTTGATATTAATCATGGACGCCCCAAAATAGGTATACATCACCCATTTTGAGTCACAATAACATGGTACGTAAACAACTACAACTTTATTAATACAACATGAAAATCTGTGAGTTTAAATACAAATATTGTCGCCTAAACAATATTCACACCCAAATAAGTCCTCATTACAATTATTGGTACATTATTTTACAAAATGGTGAGGACTACTAAAACAACTTTCTAGAATCATCATTCCACACCCCGACTAGAACTCGCTACATTCTCGCCTCCCGAGAAGAAAAATGGAACAAAAAGAAAAGGGTGAGCTCAACTAGCCCAGTAAAGAATATTATGACCAAGATAATATAGAAAAAATTATCGTTAGTCTTCAACAGGGAAAAATCTTATAAAATACAATAGACAACAAGTTTCGGATCAATATTCATGATGAAATAATAATTCATAGAAGAGTTACGTAGAGAATGAAATCTACTATTATCTATGAATTTAAAAGTCCATCATCAATATTTTATCCTCAGAACATCAATCAATTTACATCTTGAATCAAATATTCATCTTTGCACTACAAAAGCAAAGATATTCATCGATTAATCATGTTCATCTCAACACTGCTCATCTTTGCACTACGGGTCAAAGATATTCATAAGAAAATCAACCATCTTTGCACTACAGGCCAAAGATATTTAGTAATATCATCATTTAGGACTGAGGATGATGAAAAATATTTTAAAGAAAACGAATCTAGTGAAATAACAGGATAAATACTAAGGATTCGTACTTTAAACAATCCGAGTTCAAAAATACTTCATAAATACTCATAGTGAAGTAAAATTCAAGAATGATCAAAACATGGATACAATCAAAGCTAGTATCCATAATAGATATTTTGGACAAAAAACGAAAATTTAATTTTCCTGTGAATAGTGTCGTATTCATGAATAGTGCCGTATACGTGAATAGTGCCGTATACGTGAATAGTAACCCCGACATTAAAAGACAAGAATTTTACAAGAAAAATCTTACCAATAATCCCAAAGATAATGATATTAGAAGAAATAATATCATTTAAAAAAATAATATCCCTTACCTTGAAAAGATTGTACTTCTAATTGGAATCTGGAGATATAGTCAAGGAACTTGCACTTGCCAGTATAGCAACACTCAAAGTATCAAAATACTCGTAAGAATACGCTCGATAATATAGAAAGAGAAAGGGAGAGAAAACTTCAGTTTCTGGTGTGATTTTCAATTCTAACCTAAGCACCCTATTTATAGGAAATTGCTTAGATTACCAAAGTAGAAAATTTAATAAATATTAATATTATTTTTCCACAACTTCCTACGCACACTAATTGAGCCAAACATCAGCCACACATGTAGCCCACCTCTCAAAAAACATTTTTCTCACATAAATCATTTAAAACTCCAAAAAAATCAAAATCAATTAATCCGAAACTTCAATAATTCACAATAAATAGCTCTTTTATCAGAAAAATTCAAACTTCATGTCCTTTCCATAGGAAATTTGATTCTCTACAACTTTGCAGAAGAAAGTTTTTCCAAGTTCCAAACAAAAATTGACCGAAATCCATAAACGGGCGATTTTAGAGGCTAGAATCAAATTTCAGTCAAGAAATGGGATCCACAAACATGAAAAACATGTTTTAAATATTTATTGCAACAAAAATACTCTTCCACCTCATTTATTCATATATCTCACATTCATTGTAAAAATATCACCATTATTATATTATTAAAATATAATAATATATTTAAATAAATTATTTTATCGAAAACGATAAAATATCAATTTTCAACAATTGTCACATTAAAAATTTTCTCCATCTATATCCACATAAAATAAATATTTTCTTTATCATATAAATCAATAATTAATTATTCACAAATAATATTACGTAATCACAATATCGACAACCAGTGCGTTCTCTAGAAAGAGGGGCTTTCCAATAAGGATTTCTCCTCATCTTGCGCAAGCAATTAGGTGACCAAACCTCTCCTTAGATGTAACTTTCTAGACATTGCCAATAATGTTATCTAATAATATTATTCAAATAATATGAATTATTGATCTGATAATGAAAATACTGTGTAGTGACAATTATTGAAATAACAATAATATAAAATATCAATGTAGCAATTATTGAATCAATAAAATAAAATATTGAACAGTAACTACTGTAACATTTATTGAGTAATGCCTTCCTACGTAAGAATCAATAATTGGTGCAATACCGTATGCTACTGTGTTTTAACCAAGGTATATTTTAACAAGATAATTGTAATAACTACGCCTGCTATTTATAAACAACTTATACTTGTCATTTTTTTCATCCAATCGCTTTTCATTATGGGGACCACACAAGGCTGCGCCGTCATACGAACATTCCCCGACAGTAAGAATATTTCACGACCAAACGAATATTCTCCGATAAAAATGAATATTTTATAACCACTTGCATATTTGAAATATTTGCACATTTTACCCATAACTAACCACATTAATCAAATCAACCCTTACTATTTCAAAATAATAAATAAAGGAAATTTGATTTTATTTAATAATAAGTTGGGGTCTTACAAATTGACTAGTGCGGAAATCCTGAAAACTGAGTTGAACAACCCTTATGGTAAGGGGAGTGTATATTGTTGGAAGCCCAACACACACGTGAATATTACTGTGGTGTTATGCATAACATAGAGTATTATAGACTGATCATCTATAGTACTTGATTCTATTGGGTTATCAGTTTAATATTGGTAATTCTAGTAGATGTTCAATAGTTCTTAGTGACTGCTCAGTATAAATTGTATTATCCAGTTGGATACGTTGATAGCCTTTAAATTCATATATATATATATATATATATATATATATCTGTTGATCTATATTGAATTATCATTTCATATCCCAAAGATTTGATTCGAGAATTATTGATACTCATTGTTCATGATATTGTTCTAAGACTTTGAACTATCTTAGAGATTATACTTTGATATATCTAACTCATGATTTAATACTCATCACCCTTGTTGTATATTACTTGCTGGGTAATTTGTGCTCATTCTTGCTTATTTAAAACTTTTCAGTTAAGGCGGAACAGGGAAGTGTCTCTGGGAAAGACAAAGGCAAGGGCAAGGCTACTGACTAGCTTGTTCCTTTATGTTAAAATTGTTATGTTGTATTAAGACTGTTTTCAGACCATGTTTAAGCTTAAGTAGGATTATGTAATAAGTCTTTATTCGATATTATTATGTAATCTATTAAGTACTATAGGTTGCGAGACATTGGGGAATAATTATAATAAAATATTGTATATTATTCTAAATTAGATCTTCAGCTGTGAATGTGTGATTTTAGTTATTATTGTATTACCATGAGCACGTGATGAACCGAATTCGAGTGACCAAGTGGCGGTCCGAATTTGGGGGCGTAACAAAGCCAAGGCCTGAGGGGTCCTTGTCCAGAGGGACTAAATGAAGTTCCAAGCCTCACTGGCGTGAAGAGTTCTTAGTGAATCAAGTTCCAAGGTCACCGGCCTTGAGGAATCTTAGTGATTCGTGGTGTTGCCTTTCCTTAGTGGAAATCCTGCGAGTTAAAGCGTAAGAGTGGATTAGGAGCTTGAGTCTCTAACCACTTAAAATCCTCAGTCAATTACTTACTGTCATTTACATTATGTACTTAACTGCTATAACTGATATGTATGTATTAACTGCTTACCACTTAACTAGCTCTAAGAACAATGTATGTATGCTTATGAATATATCAATGAAGGGGATATTTTACTTATTTCGCTGTGCTTGAAAAGATTTTATGTTTGTCATTTGCTAATTCATTAGCAATACAAAATAAACAGGAAAAGTATTTGAAAACAAAAGGATCTATTCAACCCCCCTTCTAGATCTATTGTGTGCCTACTGGAAACTAACAATTGGTATCAGAGCAGGTTCTCATGCTATATTCAAAAGCTAATCTCTTTGAGTCTGATCCTAGGCACAAACATTGTTCTAAACTTAGTTTAGTAGTAAGTCACTTGTAAATGCAGATGAGCTCACATGTTAGAAATATTGTGTACAGGTAAATGTGTGTATACACCTGAAGCTGCTCAGATCGGTCCATGTTCTTAAATGCCATAACAACAGGACCAATCCTTGCCTATAGTCAATCTTGTAGTCTGAAGAACAGATATGGGAGCTCAAGAGGCATCAAAAGGAAAGAGTCAAGCATTTACCAGACTGAAAGATAAAAAGGCCATATGTGCCAAGAAGTACTCATTCAGAGAAGAAAGAAGAATATCTCAAATCTATATTTGGCCAACCAACAGCTAGATGCGAAACTTAAGGACTCAAGGTTGTCAAAGAACTAAAGATGTCAAGATTCTCTGAGCCTACATCTTCAAGACTATGACTGATTGATCAAAGGACAACTGGAGGAACAAGTTGTCAGAAGTGAAGGAAAAAGTATGCACATCAATGCCTAACCTCAGTATATCAAGATAAATTACTATCAAGAAACTGACAATGTAAAGGTATGGTTCCTCATCAGTATAAATGTGTAAATCATGTTGCATCACCTTATGCACTATAATAGTATTCTATCAAGAGACCATACTCTACCTAAAAAGGAGAAGAGATAAAGTACATTGAAGTTGAAAACTCCAATGCTAACAAACTTTCTCTCCATCCAAGTTTTAGGTTGAAGATAACATCTTGAAAGAAGTCTGAAATAGGTCATAAACATACCAAGGTTTAATTATTCTTAAGTGGAGTAATCTTTGCTGATGGGTTAGTATGTATGTACAAACCTATGTTCTAAGTTTTTGATAACACATAGAGTATGATCAGTTCTACAAGAGTATCTTGAAGATTCATACAAACTGATCACCTCCATGAATCAAAACAGATACAAATGAGTGACAAAGTTAATTCTCACTCTATGAACATTTAAACTCTGTGAACATAACTAAGCAAATGATAAAACCATCAAAGAAAAAGAGTGCTTTGTTAAATTGGTTAATCTTATACACACTCATCATCATGCATCTTAAAATGTCATATCTTAATTGGATACATGTATGAATATGATTGTTGGTGATCAATATGATGAAATTTTAAATATATGAGGAACAGGGAGTTTGAAAGTTAACCTAGCAGGACCCATTTTACCATGGGTACCAAAAATAGAAATTTATCTAACCTGCAGGTGCTTAGTCTATCTGACCACACTAAGGAATGCTGAAGCAGAAGACTTCAGTCAAGAAGATTCAACCAGCAGAAGGCTTGAGACAATTCAAAAGAATTTCAGACTAAATCTTTATCTGTCAAAGTCTATTCTTAGAGACTTGCTGAGCTACCATGAATGAAGCTCATGGTTGCTGATCTCCATATGAAAACACAACATTCGTGCTAAGATGAAAATGGCCTCATATGCTTAATCATCCAAAGCATATCATTTGAGAAGAACACTTGAGAAACTCATTATAAAAGCAGAACTCCACAAGTATAAACTGTCAAAGAAGACTACATTCGTAGTTCTGTAGAGGGATCAGTCCTGAAAATATCCACTTCTATGATCTAAGGAGGTTTAAATGATTGAGATGACTTTAGCAAGAAGGAGATACGCAAGGTTGTCCTATGATGCACATGAAGAAGAAGAACTCACATCTCTCTGAGAAGATAGTATCAACTATGGGGGGAAAAGTGATCTGGTAAAGGACATCAGCACTAAAAGTATTAGAAGCGCACTATGAAGCAATATACCAGTTACAAAGTCCTAAAACTTTGTGGCTTATGAACCAAATGAAGATCCATAGTCAATAAGAACGTCTCAAATTGTACTAGTGATAACCTTGTCAACCACCCAACTCAAAATCGTGAAGCACCTACGATCAAAACATCTGATCATAGTGTAAGAGTAGGAAGACACCACGATTACAGCCAATACAAATGTCTAAAGTTGGTAGATGAACTCCCCAACAGAAAAGGTCAAATGAGATATCAGTTCTAATCACTTCAAAAGTTTTTCATCTGGAAAGCGCCTCAGGGACAAACCTGACCCTTAGTTCAATCTAAGAGGTTGGCCCTTCCTGAGCTACCTTAACCCAGAAGGAATGCTTAGTCAAGTTCATCTTAAGGACCAGGACAGACGACGTTCGTCAAGTAGATTCTGAAGTGAACTCGACGATTGTAGTGCAACCTCAACGATCGTAGAATAGGCTCGACGATCGTAGTCTTTCCAGAGGATACACTAGCTTATGGAGAGCTCAAAAGAACTAAACACATGCTCAATTATTTAGATTGTGTGGAGATAAGTTTGGAAAGATGCCCTGCAAACTCACCTCAGAAGTTCAGTGACCAAACTATCATGAAGTAAATTAGTGGTTAAGCTATGAAACTTCAAGATAAGGATTAGTGTCCAATCATCCACTGAAAAATATCTCAAAAAACGATCGTTGAGCCGACAAAGAAAAACGTAGAATCCACAAGCCACTCTATGTACTGAAAAGGTCAACGGTCAATCTACGTCAGTAATGCTTATTTTCTTAAAAGGAAATTAAAACTGAAAAGCTATTCAGTTCATGGGGAGTTACAGTTTCTTATTGGGCATTGTGCAATAAATGACTGGTTAACACATCATAACTTATGCAAAGTCAGAAGGAACTATCATAAAGACAAATTCAAAATCTCAAAACAGTTATTAGAAGCTATCGAACCTCTCTCCCTCCCTTTTTTAAACCCTAAAATCCTCTTCAAAGCCTGAATCCATTAAACAGCTAGATTCGCCCAAATCGCATTCAACAACCTCTCATAGAAGGTCTGAAACTAACTACCCATACATCTCGAACTCTCAAAATGGAAGAATGGCGTGTTATAACTGGAATCCAACTCGGCTTCAAGTAGTTCGAAAGATCTGAAAAGAAATTCAAGGATATACTTGAACTTGTAAATAATGCTGGGTTTTATGAGTGCTTGGAAGCTAACACTCCAGTCTATACCGAACTAGTGAAGCAATTTTATTCAAATGCAACAATAGGTTCTGGGTTTCTGTCCACAAAGTTCAGAGGAGCAAGTTTGAATATAATGGCATAAGACATCAACCAATGTCTAGGGTTTCCCAACCAAGGTCTGATAAACCTCAATGAGGTTGACATTGAAGAAGACGAGTGGTTAATGCATTACAAGAGGAACGGAAATATGAAGGATATGAAGAAGAAGGAGTTTCCAGAAGAGTTTGAATTTCTAGCTGAGATTACAGGAAAATATATCTTGAGCAAGGACACTGCACATGATACTGTAAGTGATCTACAACTAAGAATCATGACTACAATCCTCACGAAATAGCAGATAAACTTTGGAGCTCTTCTAATTGATTGGTTAACTAAATGGGTGGAGAAGGCCGAGATGAAGAAGTCTATAGATAAACCTCTCACGAAGGTATTTCATGGAAGAGTCTTAAGCATTGTGCTAAAGAAGAAACTGGGAAGCAAGATAAAGGATGATGAGGGAGAACCACTGAATGTTCACAAAGTGATGTCCCCACAGTTGTTCAAAAATTGAAAGAAAAATCTCAAGGAAAACAAGAGGCTAATGACATCTGGTAGCAACAACAAGGTCTCTACAAAGAAGAGGAAGGCACAAGAGGTGGAAAGCAAGCCATCCCATTCTGATGACTCTGTATCTGTAAAAGCCACACCAGCAAATAAGAAGTCTAAGAGTGTGAAGAAAACAGAGGCTCCACTAAGCAGTCTCTCCACTGACAACAAGAGACAAGGAGAAGAACAAGCATCAGCTGCAGAAACCCTAAAGAGAAGAAGGAATAAAAGATTACTCCAAGGGCCACCGAAGAAGAAAACAAAGGTGATAAAGAAATCAGTACCAGTTCCTCAAAGAAGCCTATCTACTAAAGAAGAAAGAGAAGATATAACGTCTAAAAAATGAGAAGGGAATGGAGAGCTTCAAGATTGAACTCTCAAAGAGCAAGTCCAGTAATGAAGAAGAAGCTGAGTCTATGAAAGGAACATCTAAGTCTGGTGATGGAAAAGAATCTACAAGTCCTGTGGCCAACAATCAGATTAGTAACTCTGATGCTGAAGAAATTTTAAAAGATGAAACAATTTCATCTTCTACTGCTAAAGTCAAAACAAGTTCATCTGATGGATCAAAAGATTTTGAATCCAAAAAAGAAGGACCTGCCCCTACTGATGATGAACATCAAGGAAGCTTGTATGGGGATGCAGAGGCTTCAGACTCTGAAGAAGAAGAAAAGTCTGAAACCCCTATAGCTAACCCTCTAATAAGAAGAGAAAGCAACAAACTGCTTGCTAAATCTATCTCAAAAAGGACAAAAGAACACTCCACAACTGTCATTGATTTGAGTGATGATGAGTTTAAATCCACGGAAGCAGATGCTGATGAAGGAACACACTGATGAGTCTGATGAAGGAAGTTTACAGAGGTCTAACTCCAACCCCAGACAAAATGAAGATGGCAAAGACTTCAGCTTTGAAACAGAAGTGCCAGAAAATTTTTAGATTCCTAATCTTGTAAATCGCAAGAGAAAGATTGTAGTCGAAATTGATGAATCACTAGATGTGCTCCCCGGTAGATGGATCAATCATGGGAATGAACGGCTAAATGTTGTAATGATGACTGTAAAAAATGCGCTCAACAATCGTAAGGCTATGAAGCTAGACACCTCAACTGTAATATATGAGCCTGAAGTTAAGAACCCTGCAATAAGATGGTTTCACCCTCATATGCCATGGGTAAAGGCATCTCTCACTGGAGATAACAACTATCTCACATTGGTTTTCTCTCATCTTCCCAACCTGGAGCTGGTGTCACAAAACTTTCCAAGGATAAAGAAGTTTGCAATCAAGATGATCAAAGAACAACCTCACTACAAAGTCTACCGACATGTTGGAAATCACTACATTCCCTACGATTGTAGAGTGGGTTCTGATGGCAAAAGGATTATTCCCAAGCTGATGATCGTAGAATCCTCCCACTCTACCACTAAAAATGATCAAGATCTAGTTGAGAAGCTTCCCTATGCCCAAGTACAGTTGTCTGATATTCCTTCATCCTCCAACAATGATTGGTACTCAACGATTTATCATATTCTCACTTCTTTCGAAAAAACTATTTGAGAATGAAAATCGTAGAGTCGACTCTGATGCTCAACAAGAATCTGCCCAACTAAATGACCAAAAATCTATGGAGTAGGAGTTGCTGAAGAATTATGATGAGTTGGTCAAGCAGATGTCTATCATCCCTAAAGAGGCCAAGAGGTTGACCGAAGCAGGAGACAATGCAGTTCAAGACAGACTTCAAGACATTATGTCGGATATATCTCTTAAAATCAAAGAGAGAGATCAAATCTATCTGAAGACTATAAATGATCAAAAGGTAGAAGCTCTACAAGCACAGAAGGCTAATGAAGCGCAAATCCAATCCCTCTTTGATAATATTGACAATTTGAATCAGTCTCTTTCCCTACAGCTTGAGTTGAGCTAACAAGAACTTAAGATGATGGTTTGTAACTCATCTTACTTGATGGAACAACTTATGTCCAACATGGAGCAGCTCTCACAAGTGATTAATGACAAAATAGGGGAGAAAAAGAGGCACAAAAAAAGGAACTCAAGGAAGAGCAAGGAGATCAGAAGAAAAGAAGATAAGAAAGCCAAGAGGAAGTCAAAGAAGAAGATAGCAACAACAGTAACAGAATCATCAACTAAGGGGGAGCCAGAAAAAGAAGAAGAGCATGAATCTGAGAAGGAGCAGAGAAAAGAAATGGAGTCACTATCTCAGGGGGAGCAGGAGAAAAAAGATCAAACAGATAAATAGCTGATCAATAGACATCTTGGAAGACACACATGGAGCCAAAAAGGTACATCTCTATCTAGTTAGGTATGTTCTGGATCCAGGATGTAAAGTGTCATAATTTATGTAATTCCATATCATTATCAATGACATTCATGATTATCTGTTTTAAGAAATACAACTGCTCATTGTATATAAGATTCATTCATATCACGCATATGCACTTATTATTTTTGTCATAATCAAATAGGGGGAGATTGTTAGGAATAAGCATGTGAATGATATTCCTATTTATTTATGATTTGATTATGATATAAATGAATGAATATGCAAGTATGCTTGCATGAAGAAAAGCTGTAAAGTCCTTTGATAGATAGGAACATATGTACAAGGACTAAGAATGAATTGATCAAATGTGTTAGGTTAATCCTACATAAGCTAAACAACTTTGTAAAGTCCTTAAAAAGAAATGATGTACAAGGACTATAAATGTAGAAAGATCAAACTTATTAGGTTGATCGTATAATGTAATAAATAGGCATGTCTGATCATCGAGCATTGCACCAAAAATCATAGTCTGCCAGGAGAGTCAAGGAAAGCTCGAGAACTATCAAGGCGAAATCGTAGTCTGCAAGATAGTAGATCTTGGAGTTCGTAAACTGCCAGGAGAGACAAGGAAAGATCGTAGTGTGTCGAGAAGAACTTCCTCAAAGTCGTAGTCTGTTGAGGAAGTCATGTTCAGAATCATAGAGACAACCTGTCTAAGAGCCAACTGAGCATCTGCCAAAGCCAAGTCAAGAATCGTAGACCACACTCGGAGTCGTAGAGTCTACTAATCAAATGAGAAGTAGAGATCGTAGTTGAGCCAGATCAGATGAAGACAACAAGCTTAAAGGCAGAAATCGTAGAGTGTCAAGATCTGACCTCAGAGTCGTAGAGTCTACTGATCAAATGAGAAGCAGAGATCGTAGTCGAGCCAGATCAGATAAAGACAGCAAGCTTAAAGGCAAAAATCGTAGAGTGTCAAGATCTGATCTCGGAGTTGTAGTGTCTGTAGAATCCAAGAAGAATCGTAGAGTGCAGAACTAAGACTTCAACAGAAGTGCTCACAATGCAAAGGAAGAATCGTAGAGTAAACACGATTCTCAACAAATGAGCACTCCTAGAAGATCCAATGGATGAAGCCTGTGGTCTGAGCACATTCCACCTAAAGGAAACTAGAGAGCACTCAAAGAATGCTTAGCAAGCTAACAGAAGATCTAAACAACAACCCAATCAGCATCCAGATTGAGTTGTAAAGCCATTCAAGATGAAGTCTTCTATAAATAGATCAAAAGAAGACTTAAGTAACAGTGACTGACTAAGGAAAAGTCAGTAAGTGCAGTAGCTGTCAAATGAATAGAAGACAACAATCTTGGGGTCAACCAGGATCGTAGTGTTTTCCAAATAAAGCAGGAACTGATGAAGTATACACAGAGATACTGGTCAGCTTATGAAGAACAAGGCTAAAGTGATTAAGCATTGGGTTAGTCCATTGATGATAAGTGAATGGGAGATCACAGGGAGAAAGCGAGCTGGGCATGCCACAAATCTGAAGTGTCTTGCTATTCAAAAGAGACCAGAACAAGGAGTCAAGCTATCAGTTCCTGAGATCAGTCAAGGCATACAGAAGTATTGAAGCACTGCACAATAGAAGAAAGAAGTGTTCTACATTGAAGATCCAATGAGCACTCCTCAGGATCGTAGTGTTGTTTCAACCAGTCAATGAGCAATATTCAACAAGACACTACGATCAGGTCCAATAATATGCATCAGAATCATAGAGTTTGGTCATCTGAAGATTGAAGCATTGGCAACAGTTTAATCTGAAGAGTGATATTCGAATATAGCTTATTGAGAGCATCGATGCAAAAGGACTGATCCTGACGTTCTAATCAAGAACTCAGAAAGAAGAAATAAAGATGACTACCTACCCGGGACATCAAAGTGACATCTCTGCCAGGGTAGGTGAAATAGTAGAATGTAGTGTCATAAAGTCATAAAGGAACTGTCATGTCACATTTGTAGTCTACGTCAAATAACTCGAGATCTATGAAACAATTCAAATAGCTCCCAACGGCTACATTCCAACAAAAAGGTTGTGAAGGAGTGTTGGGTAAAATCTAATTACGTATAACACGCAAGTATACGTGATCAACAAGTAATAAAGTGAAAGTAGAGTATAGTTCCTACAGAGAATTAGTTAACAAGAATTACCAAGTACTAACCTATAACCAATTTAATCTTATTTAAACAAATGATTTAATATTTTAATTTGAAATAATAAATTAAACTATTACTAACTATCCCTAGAATGAAACAAGATAATGAAGACTCGAGATTACAATTTCTCTTATTATTTTATTTAAGTCAACACACTTCCTGTTAAGCCAAGTTATTTATATTGGATTGTTAATCAAGAACACAAAAAGTAAAATATGGCCATCTCTCAACGCACCATACTCATATCAAATCAAATCCACAGATGATAGAATCAAATTGAACACCCTAATTAACTAACCCACTATATCTCTATGTGAATTACAATTAAAAAGGGTTTAAGTACAAGTTCTTATTAGACTACATGCAATGCCTCGGTATATCTCTATCCTAAGCACAAATCATGAATTCCAACTCCATGTAGAACACATAAATACATGCTATTATGATCAGATCTAAACTCATAATCCGTCTCTCGAGTTCATATAGATTATCACAGTAATTGTTAGCTAGGCAATTAAGCAATTAAGGGCAAATCATAATAGACAATCCAAATATAGCTAATAAGACTAACAAAGAAGCATATCAAAGTAAACTACACAATAAGATCCATTGTAATGTCAAAACAGAGTTGAATTCATAACGAAACTAGAATCCGTCATCCAAAATTGATTAAGAATTAAAAGATAAAAATAGATAAGAAAAGAAATTAGAATTGAGATAAACAAATATGTTTTCTCTTGCTTCCAATCTATTTCTCCAATGATGATCAATAGCTTCAATCTTCAGTTATAATTTAATCTAGGGTTCCTAATATACTATAATCTAATCTAATGGAAAAATTCTCCTCTATCCTTGTCTCGCATCATGTATTTATAGGTTACAAGTCTAATTTTTAGCTTAGGAGAAAGCTCAATCCAATTTGGAGTCAAAAAAGTATCAAAGTTCAACCCATAACGCGTTAAAAACTTGTTCTAGCCCGTACGCCCGCCCCGACGGGGGTTTCCTTCACAAAAAGCCTGCCTTGATGGACTATGCTACTGTTTTGCATCTAGTACCCTCGCCTCGGCGAGGGTTTTGTTCATAGAAAGCCCGCCCCGGTGGGGGTCCTTTTTCTACCGCAATGTCCTCTGGTAAAATGGCCATAACTTTTGATCCGGGAGGAGTTACGAGGCCTGCCACCTATCAAATCGAAGCTCTTGACGAGCTCTACAACTTTCATTCTTTGAGAATTGAAATATTCTACCTGAAAAAAGATCTAAATCTGGCTTTAAGTAGATGCTATGTAAATTGCAACCATGAGAACTCTTAGCTTTGATTTTCGTTGATAAAAAGGTCATAACTCTCGCATCCGAACTCCGATTGGGATGATTCAAGATGTTATAGAAAGCTAAGAAGAAGCTCTACAGTATAATCCAAGTTCCAAGCCAAGAACATGAATCCAACTTGGTGTTAAAAGCCCTACAATCTTCCTTTCTTATATTTATTTGCATATTTTAGTCCAAAAGATGTGTGAATTGCTTTTCCTTGCTTCTTCATGCCAATGTTATGTCATAGCCTACAAAATAACATAAAATGTATGAAAAGTAACTAAGAAACATAGTTTTAAGCAACTAATTCAAGTAATAGATACCAGATAAATAGGTATAAAACCTACTTATCAAATACCCCAAACTTAAATCGTTGCTTATCCCCAAGCAACACAACAAAAATGCAATGCAATGCAACTAATCTATATACCTACGGATCCATTAGTATTGATAGAATCAAATCTATTCACCCGGCCTCAGAGAAATCAAGCAAACACAACAATACTTCATATCAAAACCAATCAATAATTCCTATCACTCATCTAATCTTAAACTGTTATTACTTGTATAGTGTGTGTGTGCTCAACATCCATGCTAACTGATACAAATTCAAATTTAATACATAACAAATCTCTTTGAAGGCATCATACAGTGTAAACTCAAGAATTTCAAAAACAGACGAGATCTAACTAAAATAAAGCAATTACCAATATTAAGGGTCCAAATAGGGTACTTATGCTTTCTTTTCTTTTTCTTTTTCAATCACGGGGGCTTTTTGCTCTTAATTCCAGTTTTATTCCTCTTTTTTTTCATTGATAGTGAGTGCGTTTTACACTCCATCTCATGCCCGTGTTTATGGGGAATGCTTTTCATGATTCTTGTCAACCCAAATCAAGACTCAATTATTCACTTTTTTTAGAAGCGTATATACCCCACTTTTCCCCCCAAACTTAAGTTCTTGCCTAATTCTTCGTCTTCATTGCCTATCCTTGGCATTCTCTCATTTAAACTAGCATTATCATTTAGAAATTCCTTATGTATCAATTTGAACTATCAATCAACAAAGCTGTTATTACTGTGCTATCCTTGTTATACCAATTTCAAACAGAAAAAGATTCGATTCATAACATGAAATCACATCAAAGCTCTAATAATTAGTACTATACCCGTCTTCTCAATTCTAGTCTCATCATTGGCCAAAATAGACTATAAATATTAAACAACTGGAATCATGAAGATGAACATAGTAACTAACTAATATTTTGAACTTTTTTTATAAACACAAATAAAAACTATTTATAACTACTCTACTATGAAAACTATTATGTACTTACACTACATGAATGTAAACATATAATAAACCTAAACTAAACAAACACGATAACTTATGCAAAACTAAAACAACTACATTAAACATGCAAAACTAAACTAATTAACTCTCCCAAACTTAACAATTATAATGTCCTCATTGTAAAATAAAGCATTAAGTAGAAGAGAACTTCCCTGTAATTACCTAAGAGTGAGGTGATGGTGGCATGGCACAAAGACTAAAAACTCATCCACATCGGAATTTGAAGGAGGATACTGTGTCATGGGCTCAGGGTGGTGGCTTCCCTTTCCATAATCTTTTGGTTATTTAGTTAACCTCCAATACTTGCAATAAAGAGAGACAACTTGGATTAGAATAACACTTTGGATTAGAAGAGAATCTTAATAAGCAAAATAATTCTTATCTACTAAATAAACTAGTAAAGCATATAAATATAAAAATTCCTAGGTTGCCTCCCAGTTAGCGCTTGATTTAAAGTCTTTTAGCCTAACTTTGTCTGGTCAATGCTATCCAATTCCCCTTCGAAAATTGAGGAACCCTCCATCCATCAAAAATAATGTAACATTTGGTAGGTTCCCATTCGTGATGGCTTTCGAATTAAAGTCACCTAACATGCCTTGTTTAAATAAGTGCCCAATTGAGAATGTTAAATAACTAGGTGCTTTTCTGTCTGTTAAGCCTATGATTCGATTAGGGCTTTGAGGCTTGGCAAGCACAACATGCTCTTCTTCTATCTTCTCCTCCTCATCCCACCATGGCTTCACATTTGTACTAGCTCTCATGTCATAAAGAGCCTTGTCGAGGACATGACTACAAAGCGGGCATGATTTTGCAAATCTAACTGGACCCTTGATCTTTGGCAGAGAAGGGACTTGGGGCACTAATAACATCGGCTCATCCTTGTTGGTACTCACAGTTAGTTCTTCACCGACCTTGTTTTTATTATCCCTACTTGTCTCTTCTTTTTCAACTTCTCGTATCTCATCCAGTTGTAGATTTGGTTCGGGCACTTCGTCAATCTCAGAATCCATGTCATAACACCAATTATGTTGAGGACAGTTGTTCAAGGCTTTGAACATTTGATCTATCTTATTCTGCAGATTTTTAATTGATATCTCTTGATTAATCCTCATCTCCTAATTGGATGCTACGAACTTGGAAAATAATTCCTCCAACCTTGAATTATCTGTCTCAGTTTTGGAATCCATGTATCGAGGACCATGGGTTGAAGTGGTGATGAGTTGTTCCATCTGGTGCTAAAAATTGTGTGTAAGACCCCAACTTATTATTAAATAAAATCAAATTTTCTCTATTTATTATTTTGAAATAGTAAGGGTTGATTTGATTAATGTGGTAAGTTATGGGTAAAATACGCAAATATTTCAAATATACAAGTGGTTATAAAATATTCATTTTTATCGGAGAATATTCGTTTGGTCGTGGAATATTCTTACTGTCGGGGAATGTTCGTACGACGGCGTAGCCTTGTGTGTGCCCCCATAACGAAAGGCGATTGGATGAAGAAAACGACAAGTATAAGTTGTTTATAAATAACGACGTAGTTGTTACCATTAATACTGTTAAAATACTCAGTGGTTAAAACACAGTAGCATACGGTATTGCACCAATTATTGATTCTTACGTAGGGAAGACATTACTCAATAATTGTTACGATGAGTTATCGTCAATATTTTATTTTATTGATTCAATAATTGCTACAAAGATATTTTATATTATTGTTGTTTCAATAATTGTCACTACACAAAGATTTTCATTATCGGATCAATAATTCATATTATTTGAATAATATTATTAGATAACATTATTGGCAATGTCTAGAAAGTTCAATCTAAGGAGAGGTTTGGTCACCTAATTGCGCCGCTAGTAAGTAAGAGAAATCCTTATTGAAAGCCCCTCTTTCCTCGAACCGCACAGTTGTCGATGTTGTGATTCTCGTAATATTATTTGTGAATAATTAATTATTGATTTATATGATAAGGAAAATATTCATTTTATGTGGATATAGATGGAGAAAATTTTTAATGTGACAATTGTTGAAAATTTATATTTTATCTTTTTCGATAAAATAATTCATTTAAATATATTATTATATTTTAATAATATAATAATGGTGATATTTTTACAATGAATGTGGGATATATGAATAAATGAGGTGGAAGAGTATTTTTGTTGCAATAAATATTTAAAACATGTTTTTCATGTTTGTGGACCCCATTTCTTGACTGAAATTTGATTATAGCCTGTAAAATCGCTCGTTTGTGAATTTTGGTCAATTTCTGTTTGGAATTTGGAAAAACATTCTTTTGCAAAGTTGTGGAGATTGAAATTTCCTATGGAAATGAGGTTTGAATTTTTCTGATAAAAGAACTATTTATTGTGAATTATTTAAGTTTCGGATTAATTGATTTTGATTTTTTTGGAGTTTTAAATGATTTATGTGAGAAAAACGTTTTTTGAGAGGTGGGCTACATGTGTGGCTGATGTTTGGCTAAATTAGTGTGCGTAGAAAGTTGTGGAAAAATAATATTAATATTTATTAAATTTTCTGCTTTGGTGTTCTAAGCAATTTCCTATAAATAGGGTGCTTAGGTTAGAATTGAAAATCACACCAGAAACTGAAGTTTTCTCCCCCTTTCTCTCTATATATTATCGAGCGTATTTTTGTGAGTATTTTGATACTTTGATTGTTGCTATACTGTTGCAAGTTCCTTCAAAGACTATATCCTAGATTCCAAATAGAAGTCTGCCTCTTTTAAAGGTAAGGATATTATTTTTTTAAAATGATATTATTTCTTCTAATATCATTATACCGGATTATTGGTAAGATTTTTCTTGTAAAATTCTTGTCTTTTAGTGTCGGGGTTACTATTCACGTATACGGCACTATTCACGAATACGACACTATTCACAAGAAAATTAAATTTTCATTTTTTGTCCAAAATATCTATTATGGATACTAGCTTTGATTGTATCCATGTTTTGATCATTCTTGAATTTTACTTCACTATGAGTATTTATGAAGTATTTTTGAACTCGGATTGTTTAAAGTACGAATCCTTAGTATTTGTTCTGTTATTTCACTAGATTCGCTTTTCTTTAAAATATTTTCATCATCCTCGGTCCCTAAATGATGATATTCTTGAATATCTTTGACCTGTAGTGCAAAGATGTTTGATTTTCTTATGAATATCTTTGGCCCGTAGTGCAAAGATGAACATGTGTTGAGATGAACATGACCAATTGATGAATATCTTTGGCCTGTAGTGCAAAGATGAATATTTGATTCAAAATATAAATTGATTGATGTTACAGGGATAAAATATTGATGATGGACTTTTAAATTCATAGATAATAGTAGATTTCATTCTCTACGTAACTCTTCTATGAATTATTATTTTCGCTGCGAATATTGATCTGAAACTTGTTGTCTATTGTATTTTATCAGATTTTTCCCTATTGAAGACTAACGATAATTTGTTCTATGTTATCTTGGTCATAATATTCTTTACTGGGCTAGTTGAGCTCACCCTATTTTCTTTTTGTTCCATTTTTCTTCTCAAGAGGCGAGAATGTAGCGAGTTCTAGTCGGGGTTTGGAATGATGATTCTAGAAAGTTGTTTTAGTAGTCCTCACCATTTTTGTAAAATAATGTACCAATAATTGTAATGAGGACTTATTTGGGTGTGAATATTGTCTAGACGACAATATTTGTATTTAAACTCACAGTTTTCATGTTGTATTAATAAAGTTGTAGTTATTTCTGTACCATATTATTGACGACTCAAAATGGGTGATGTATACCTATTTTGGGGACGTCACAGTTGGTATCAGAGCTTAGGGATATGATCTCTGGCGGAGATCGGGGAATAGAACTAGGAGGGGAGAGACAAGTAAATCCTTCGCTAGTGTGTCTTACCTAAGCTTATTTGTTAGTTGGTCAGTATATATGGATATTATGTGATATATTGATTTCTTTAATTAACCCTTATTTTATAGCAGTATTTGAGAATGTTGACTGATAATGTTAACAGTGGAGTAAATGAGACCGTGGAGACACCTTTACTCACCAACGAGGAGAACGTGCAACAGGCTGGCAATGTTCCTCCTGTGAACAACACCACTAAGTAGATGATGAACGACGGGATGTTTAGAAGCTTTTTGCGCTTCATGCAAAATCGCATTTAGGAGACTCGTGCACAAAATACGTGTGGAAATGATAACAACGCACGCTTTGTCACAAATGCGCTTCAAAGAGTTGGAACCACCTGAATTCAGGAAAGCGGATCCGATTAAAGGCGTAAACGTGGGTCAAACAAATCACCAAGATATTCGATGTCTTGGGATGCACGGAGGAATGAAGGTTCCATTCGCCACCTTTATGTTCCGTAATGAGGCGATTCATCGTGGGAATCACGTGAAGCGTACCCATCCAGCCGCACTCAGCATGCCTTGGGAGACGTTTTAGAAACTTTTCAATGACGAGTACTTTCCTGAAAGTATTCGTCATATGAAGGAAGTGAAGTTCATTAGGCTGGAACAAAATAACATGACGGTGTCCCAGTACGAGGCAAAGTTTGTAGAGTTATCCAGGTTTGCACCTCATTTGGTGGAGAATGAGGAACGTATGATGCAGATGTTTCTGAGAGGTTTGAAACCCGGCATACGTCAGTATCTCATTTCTCATAAATTTACTCTCTATTCAGATGTTATCAACAGGGCTCAATTGTTAGAGTAAGATAACAAGTACGTTCAACCGAGGGACCATAACCAGGATCATACTGGTGACAGCAGTCATCAGAACAACGATAACCAGGGGAGAAAGAAGAATACAGACAAAGGCGGTAACCATTCTGGTGGTAATCATGGCCATGAGAATAAAAGAAGCGAGTTAGGAAGAGATTTTAAAAAGAGGAGATTCAACAACGACCATGTGATGACGTCGGCCAAAGTGAACCGGTTCTAAGGAGGAGAGAACGACCACCTGGTCAGATGCTATAAATGCGGGGAGAGGGGACATATCATTGAAACCGCCTAACAGTTCAAGGTATGTTATAATTATGGAAAGGAAGGACATATCGCTCGAGATTGTACGGTAGCAAAACCAAGTCCAGCGGGGATGGTGACTCAAAAGGCTGTCCCAGAAAAGTCAAAGTCAACGGTTCTTGGAAGAGCGTTTGTCGTGACTGGTCAAAATACGAGAAACCCAAACGAGGTGATCACGGGTAAGCTAATCATAAATTCTTGCAAAGTTTATACCTTACTTGATCCGTAAGTTACCCATTCATTTATCTCTCCTGCTTGTGCTCAACGTTTAAACTTAACTCTGGAGAAATTAGACTTTGATTTATCTGTGGAGACTCCGTTAGGAGAAACTTTCATCACATCCACTATTTATAAATCTTGTTTGATCCAAGTTGGCACCATCACATTACCTGTTGACCTTATCTCTTTAAAGATACTTGCTTTTGATGTGATTTTAGGGATTGATTGGTTAAATACTCATCATGCCAAAATTGATTATTTTCGTAAGGTTGTTAGTTTTCATATTCCTAACCAACCTGTTGTACAAATTCAAGCAACTAAACCATTAAAATCAATCACTGTCATATCTAGTCATAAATCTATTCTTTTATTAAAAAACAGATGTCAAGCTTTCTTAGCCCATGTTATGGATTTGAATAAAGACACGTCAGATTTGAATAATATTCCTGTTGTTAGTAAATTTCCTAACGTGTTTCCTGAAGAACTTCCCGGTCTACCCCTGGAACGTGAAGTTGAATTCTTTATTGATCTTGAACCTGGTACAAAGCCCATTTCTAAAACCCCATATCGAATTGCTCCTATTGAACTTCAGGAGTTAAAGGTCCAACTACAGGAGTTGTTGGACATCCGTTTCATTCGTCCTAGTTCATCCCCTTGGGGTGCTCCTGTTTTATTTGTAAAGAAGAAAGACGGAAGTATTCTACTTTTCATTGACTATCGAGAATTAAACCACGTCACTATCAAGAATAGGTATCCGCTACCTCGTATTGATGACCTGTTTGACCAGTTGCAAGGAGCACAATTCTTTTCAAAGATCGATCTTCGTTCTAGATATCATCAGCTGAAGATTAAAACTGAAGATATTCCAAAGACTGCCTTTAGAACTCGGTACGGGCATTATGAATTCTTAGTCATGTCGTTTGGATTGACTAATACTCCTGCGGCTTTCATGGATATGATGAACCGAGTATTCAAGGATTATTTGGATCAGTTCGTTGTTGTCTTTATTAATGACATTCTCATATATTCCAAAAGCCGTGAAGATCATGAGCACCATTTGAAGCTAGTACTCCAAAGACTTTGTGAAAACAAGCTTTATGCTAAGTTGAAGAAATGCGAGTTCTGGCTTGAGGAAGTAGCATTCCTTGGGCACGTGGTGTCAAAACATGGAGTATATGTCGACCCGGCGAAGATTGAAGCAATACAAAGTTGGGAGCAACCGAAGTCGGTGACCAAAGTACGTAGCTTTCTGGGTTTAGCTGGTTATTATCGGAGATTCGTGGAAGAATTTTCTCGAATCGCTACTCCTTTAACTCAGCTAACTTGGAAGGATACAAAATTCGTATGGAGCGAGGAATGCGAGAAGAGTTTCCAAGAGCTTAAGAGGAGACTTATTTCGGCACATGTTCTGACAATTCCATCTGGTTCAGATGGATTTGTTATCTACAGCGATGCTTCGGGCAATGGGTTAGGGTGTATTCTCATGCAACATGGGAAAGTCATAGTCTATGCCTCGCGAAAACTTAAAGAATATGAGAGGAATTATCCTACTCATGATCTAGAGTTGGCAGGAGTCGTTTTCGCACTAAAGATCTGGAGACACTATCTATATGGAGAGAAAGTGGAGATATATTCAGACCATAAAATCCTCAAATATTTCTTCACCCAAAAGGAACTCAACATGCGGCAACGACGTTGGCTCGAGCTATTGAAAGATTATGACCACACTATTCAATGCCATCCTGCAAAAGCAAACGTGGTAGCTGACGCGCTGAGTAGAAGATCATATGCAGGAACGAATGCGATGATGTCAAGTATACACATAGAACCAACTTTAATCGATGAAGTTAAAGTTTCTCAAGCCACCGACCCAGAGCTGATGCGTATGAAGAAGAAAGTATAAGAAGGTGCTATTCTGGAAGCGAGAATCGATGAAGAAGGAATACTTCGAGTCCACTCCAGACTTTGTGTTCCTAACGATTCTGATTTAAAGAACAAGATCATGATGAAGGCACACAATACACCATTTGCAATCCATCCTGGAAGTACCAAAATGTATCGTGATCTTCGACATACATTTTGGTGGAACAATATGGAGAGAGAGATCGTGAAGTTTATCTCGAGGTGTTTAACTTGTCAACGTGTAAAGGCGGAGCATCAAGTGCCTAAGGGACCATTGCAACCACTTGAGATTCCAAAATGGAAGTGGGAACACATTACCATGGATTTCGTTACGGGTCTTCCCACGGTTTCTCAAGGCATAAATGCTATTTGGGTTATTGTTAATAGATTAACCAAGTCTGCTCATTTCTTACCGATACGGGAGACTTATTCCCTTGAACGTCTTGCTCATATGTATGTAAATGAGATTGTGAGATTGCATGGCATGCCAGTAGCCATAGTTTCGGATCGTGACCCAAGATTCACTTCACGATTTTGGGTTAGCTTGCAAAAAGCTATGGACACGAATTTACGATTCAGTTCGGCATACCATCCTCAAACGGATGGACAATCAGAGAGGACTATTCAAACTCTTGAAGATCTATTAAGACTCTGTGTCCTAGATTTCAAAGGGAGTTGGGATACGTATTTGCCATTGGTGGAATTCTCCTAAAACAACAGTTATCAGGCAAGTATAGGTGTGGCTCCATTCGAAGCATTGTATGGACGAAAGTGTCGCTCTCCAATATGTTGGGATGAGGTGGGTGAAGCAACATTGTTGGGACTCGAGTTGGTACGTATGACTACAAAAAAGATCCAAATGATTCGACAACATATACAAACGGCACAGGATCGACAAAAGAGTTATGCGGATCTTCATCGAAAGGACGTGGAATTTAGTATTGGGGATCATGTATTATTGCGTGTTATTCCATGGAAGGGAGTTACAAGATTTGGGAAGAGAGGAAAGCTCAATCCACGATTTATTGGTCCATTTCAGATTCTTGACCGAGTAGAAAATGTGGCATATAGACTCGCATTACCTCTAAGTATGTCTCGTGTTCATAATGTTTTTCATATATCTGTGCTACGCAAATATGTGAAAGACCCAAACCACGTTATTGAGTTAGAACCGGACGAGATAGCCGAAGACATAACATACGAAGAGGTACCTGTCGAGATCTTGGATAGGAAAGAGCATGTCCTACGCACAAAGGTCATACCACAAGTCAAATTTTTATGGAGGAACCATGCTATAGAGGAAATGACCTGGGAGTTGGAAACGGAAATAAAAGCGAGGTATCCTCACCTTTTCGAAACACCAGGTACGTACGTCAATTTCGAGGACGAAATTTCATAACGAGGGGAGGTTGTAAGACCCCAACTTATTATTAAATAAAATCAAATTTCCTCTATTTATTATTTTGAAATAGTAAGGGTTGATTTGATTAATGTGGTTAGTTATGGGTAAAATGCGCAAATATTTCAAATATGCAAGTGGTTATAAAATATTCATTTTTATCGGAAAATATTCATTTGGTCGTGGAATATTCTTACTGTCGGGGAATGTTAAATGCGATGGCTAGCGACCTTTTGTGTGGGCCCCATAACTAAAAAGCGATTGGATCAAGAAAACGACAAGTATAAGTTGTTTATAAATAACGGCGTAGTTGTTACCGTTAATACTGTTAAAATACTCGGTGGTTAAAACACAGTAGCACACGGTATTACACCAATTATTGATTCTTACGTAGGAAGGCATTACTCAATAATTGTTACAGTAGTTACTGTTCAATATTTTATTTTATTGATTCAATAATTACTACATTGATATTTTATATTATTGTTGTTTTAATAATTGTCAATACACAGTATTTTCATTATCAGATCAATAATTCATATTATTTGAATAATATTATTAGATAACATTATTGGCAATGTCTAGAAAGTTCCATCTTAGGAGATGTTTGGTCACCTAATTGCGCGCCAGTAAGGAGAAATCCTTATTGGAAACCCCCTCTTTCCTGGGAACTGCCTGGTTGTCAGTATTGTGATTCTGTAATATTATTTGTGATTAATTAATTATTGATTTATATGATAAGGAAAATATTCATTTTATGTGGATATAGATGGAGAAAATTTTTAATGTGACAATTGTTGAAAATTGATATTTTTATCTTTTTCGATAAAATAATTCATTTAAATATATTATTATATTTTAATAATATAATACTGGTGATATTTTTACAATGAATGTGAGATATATGAATAAATGAGGAGGAAGAGTATTTTTGTTGCAATAAATATTTAAAACATGTTTTTCATGTTTGTGGACTCCATTTCTTGACTAAAATTTGATTATAGCCTGTAAAATCGTCCGTTTGTGGATTTCGGTCAATTTCTATTTGGAATTTGGAAAAACTTTCTTCTGCAAAGTTGTAGAGAATGAAATTTCCTATAGAAATGAGGTTTGAATTTTTCTGATAAAAGAGCTATTTATTATGAATTATTGAAGTTTCGGATTAATTGATTTTGATTTTTTTGGAGTTTTAAATGATTTATGTGAGAAAAACGTTTTTTGAGAGGTGGGCTACATGTGTGGCTGATGTTTGGCTCGATTAGTGTGCGTAGGAAGTTGTGGAAAAATAATATTAATATTTATTAAATTTTCTGCTTTGGTGTTCTAAGCAATTTCCTATAAATAGGGTTCTTAGGTTAGAATTGAAAATCACACCAGAAACTGAAGTTTTCTCTCCCTTTCTCTCTCTATATTATCAAGCGTATTCTTGTGAGTATTTTGATACTTTGAGTGTTGCTATACGGTTCAAGTTTCCTTCAAAGACTATATCCCAGTATTCCAAATAAAATCTGATCTTTTCAAGATAAGGGATATTATTTTTTTTAAAATGATATTATTTCTTCTAATATCATTATATCGGATTATTGGTAAGATTTTTCTTGTAAAATTCTTGTCTTTTAGTGTCAGGGTTACTATTCACGTATACGACACTATTCACGTATACGACACTATTCACGAATAAGACACTATTCACAGGAAAATTAAATTTTCGTTTTTTGTCCAAAATATCTATTATGGATACTAGCTTTGATTGTATCCATGTTTTGATCATTCTTGAATTTTACTTCACTATGAGTATTTTTGAACTCGGATTGTTTAAAATACGAATCCTTAGTATTTGTTCTTTTGTTTCACTGGATTCGTTTTCTTTAAAATATTTTTCATTATCCTCAGTCCTAAATGATGATATTACTGAATATCTTTGGTCTGTAGTGCAAAGATGAATATTTGATTCTAGATGTATATTGATTGATGTTACAGAGATAAAATATTGATGATGGACTTTTAAATTCATAGATAATAGTAGATTTTATTCTCTACGTAACTCTTCTTTGAATTATTATTTCCGCTGCGAATATTGATCTGAAACTTGTTGTCTATTGTATTTTATCAGTTTTTTCCTTGTTGAAGACTAACGATAATTTGTTCTATGTTATCTTGGTCATAATATTCTTTACTGCGCTAGTTGAGCTCACCCTTTTTCTTTTTGTTCCATTTTTCTTCTCAGAAGGAGAGAATGTAGCGAGTTCTAGTCGGGGTGTGGAATGATGATTCTAGAAAGTTGTTTTAGTAGTCCTTACCATTTTTATAAAATAATGTACCAATAATTGTAATGAGGACTTATTTGGGTGTGAATATTGTCTAGACGACAATATTTGTATTTAAACTCACAGTTTTCATGTTGTATTAATAAACTTGTAGTTGTTTCTGTACCATGTTATTGACGACTCAAAATGGGTGATGTATACCTATTTTGGGGGCGTCACATTGTGGCTCGATATTACTTGACTCATCATCCTCTCCTCTTGGTTTGCTATGATTTTTGACATGAATTCTTCCAACTGTGACTTTTCTTCTTGCAATGGAGGTGGACATGAGAATTTCGGTGTGTATGCTGGATTTGGAGCAGATTATTGATCTTGATAATTATAGCTCTATGAAGAATCCAAGTGATAGCCCCAAACTTGATAATAACTGGGATAAGAATAGTTATTGAGGTAGTTACCACCATACTGTACCGGCCCAAAACTGATGGTGCATTGATTACTCGGGTGATTGCCAGCACAATAATTGCAAGTAACTGGTATCCTTTGATTATGTTGGGCTGCAACAACGTCCAACCTCCTCGAAAGTGTCTCAAGTTGTGTTGATAATGCAGAAAATACATTGAGTCCATCAATCCCTGCTCACTTTGGTTGAGTCATACTTGAATATGGTCTTTGATAATTGCATCCAGCCATGGTACCTGAAACGAGAGAAAAATAAGAAGATAATAAAATAAAAATAAAATAAAATGTTTAAATTAAGACTAATTTGATTGAAGCTAATATTGGCAAAAAAAATATTAAAATAATTCCCCGGTAAAGGCGCCAAGAACTTGTTAAGTAAAATCTAATTACACACAACACGCAAGTATACGTGGTCAACAAGTAATAAAGTGAAAGTAGAGTATCGTTCCCACAGAGAATTAGTTAACAAGAATTACCAAGTACTAACCTATAACCAATTTAATCTTATTTAAACAAATGATTTAATATTTTAATTTAAAATAATTAATTAAACTATTACTAACTATCCCTAGAATGAAACAAGATAATGAAGACTCGAGATTACAATTTCACTTATTATTTCATTTAAGTCAACACACTTCCTGTTAAGCCAAGTTATTTATATTGGATTGTTAATTAAGAACACGAAAGTAAAATATGGCCATCTCTCAACGCAACATACTCATATCAAATCAAATTCACAGATGATAGAATCAAATTGAACACCCTAATTAAATAATCCACTATATCTCTATGTGAATAATTAAAAAGGGTTTAAGTACAAGTTCTTATTAGACTACATGCAATGCCTCAGTATATCTCTATCCTAAGCACAAATCATGAATTCCAACTCCATGTAGAACACATAAATACATGCTATTATGATCAGATCTAAACCCATAATCTGTCTCTCGAGTTCATATAAATTATCACAGTAATTGTTAGCTAGACAATTAAGCAATTAAGGGCAAATCATAATAGACAATCCAAATATAGCTAATAAGACTAACAAAGAAGCATATCAAAGTAAACTACACAATAAGATCCATAGTAATCTCAAAACAGAGTTTAATTCATAACGAAACAAGAATCCATCATCCACAATTGATTAAGCATTAAAAGAAAAAAATAGATAAGAAAAGAAATTAGAATTGAGATAAACAAATCTGTATTCTCTTGCTTCCAATCTGTTTCCCCAATGATGATCAATAGCTTCAATCTTCAGTTATAATTTAATATAGGGTTCCTAATCTACTATAATTTAATCTAATGGAAAAATTCTCCTCTATCCTTTCTTTTCATCATGTATTTATAGGTTACAAGTCTAATTTTTAGCTTAGGAGCCAACCTAATCCAATTTGGAGTCAAAAAAGTATTAAAGTTTGACCCAAAATGCGTCGAAAACTTGTTCTGGTTAATACCCCTGCCCTGACAGGGGTTTCCTTCACAAAAAGTCCGCCTTTGAGGGCTATACTCTTGTTTTCTGACTTGTACCTTGTACCCCTGCCCCGACGGGTGTTTTGTGCATAGAAAGCCCGCCCTGGTGGGGTCCTTTTTTTTGCCGCAGTGTCCTCTGGTAAAATAGCCATAACGTTTGATCTAGGAGGAGTTATGAGGCCTACCACCTATCAAATCGAATCTCTCGACGAGATCTACAACTTTTATTCTTTGAGAATTGAACGATTCTGGCCGGAACAAGATCGAAATCGGGCTTTAAGTAGATGCTATATAAATTGCAAGCATGAGAACTCTTAGCTTTGATATTCGTTGATAAAAAGGCCATAACTCTCGCATCCGAACTCCGATTTGGATGATTCAAGATGTTCCGAAAATCTAAGAAGAAGCTCTACAGTATAATCCAAGTTCCAAGCCAAGGACATGCATCCAGTATGGTGTTAATAGCCCTTCAATCTTCCCTTCTTGTATTTGCTTGCATATATTAGTCCAAAAGATGTCCGAATTGCTTTTCCTTGCTTCTTCATGCCAATGTTATGTTATAGCCTACAAAATAACATACAATGTATGAAAAGTAACTAAGAAACATAGTTTTAAGTAACTAATTCAAGTAGTAGATACCAGATAAGTAGGTATAAAACCAACTTATCAAGGAGTATATATCAACAAGAGCTTCAAAGATCAAGAGTTACTAAAGTTGCAGAATCATTGAGTTGTTTGAATGCTATAATGTTGACTCTAAGAGTTCCACCAGAGCTAAATAGAACAAGTCTCAGTGACAGTGAGACTACAAAGGTGGAAGTGAAGCAGCTTTGAAGAAGGAACTGAATAGACAAAAGCTTCACTGAACAAAGATGAGAATGACACTGAAGATGGCGACTAAGTTAAGAGCCGAGAAGGCTAAGAAGATAGCATTCAAAAAAGTGGCAGAGTACAAAGAAGATCCAGAGAGCCACTTTATAAATCACCATAAACCAAAAGCTGAAACAGAACAGATGCAGAACCATGTCAGCAAATCATTCAAGAAGGGTTCAGGGATTGCTAAGTATCAGACGAAGTCTACCAAAAGTTCAAATACTTAGCAAACCTAAATGGTGATGGTGCACAACTGACATCAGATGAAGATGAGAATAACGGAATGAAGATCAACTACACCAAAGAAGAAATGGTCCAGTCTCTACGCAGAATGAAAAGAGGACCATGCCCAGCTGCTAAGTACTTAAGATATTCAAGCTTTAAGACATCTTAGCAGCAAAACACAAACACTAACAACAAAACCAATAAGAAGCCAGGGCCTGAGGGGTCCTTGTCTGGAGGGATTAAATGAAGTTCCATGCCTTCTGGGCTTGAAGAGTTCCCAGGGAACTAGAGGAGTTCCAAGTCTGCTGGGCTTGAAGAGTTCTTAGTGAATTGAAGTTCCAAGGCTGCTGGCCTTGAAGAAATCTTAGTGATTCAGGGT
Source organism: Panax ginseng (assembly GCA_020205605.1). NCBI lineage: Eukaryota > Viridiplantae > Streptophyta > Magnoliopsida > Apiales > Araliaceae > Panax > Panax ginseng. The sequence goes on along the minus strand of CM035144.1, from coordinate 63,036,833 downwards.
GTTGCCCTTCCTTAGTGGAAATCCTGCGAGTTAAGCAGAAGAGTGGATTAGGAGCTTGAGTCTATGAACCACTTAAAATCCCTTGTGTCATTTACTTACTGTCATTTACATTATGTACTTAACTGTTATAACTGCTATGTATATTATTAACTGCTTACCACTTAACTAGCTCTAAGAACAATGTATGTATGATTATGAATATATCAATGAAGGGGATATTTTTCTTATTCCGCTGTGCTTGAAAAGATTTTTATGTTTGTCATTTGCTAATTCATTAGCAATACAAAATAAATAGGAAAAGTATTTGAAAACAAAAGGATCCATTTAACCCCCCTTCTAGATCTATTGTGTGCCTACTGGGAACTAACAAAGTAATTATATTATGATATAAAGTATGATATGCTGATTGTAAGATCAATCTTAACAATGATATGTCTTTACAATAAAGAAATTAAATTAAATTGCATAGTAGTAGATCACAGTCGAGGCAAGTTCTCTAACTCAAACTTGAGTTATTATTTTCAAAGCATGTTAGTGAATAATTATTGTTAATTATTCACATCTATATTGGTTATTGATACTCGCACTTGGTGCAATTAAATTCCTGTTCTATTATCCTTGAACTGTGAATTAGTTAAAGTTCTTTTATTCATGAACTGTTTAAGATATGGATCTATGCTCATTGTATCAGCTAGATCAAGTATGTTTAAATTTGTTAAATCAAATATGTTTTAAAAGCTGTCTTCACCAATTGATTTGGTAAGAACTCAAGTATGAGGAAAAGAACAATTTGATTAAAGCATTATTAGAAAACAATTATTGCTCGTATATTAAGTGTTTATGCATAATACACCGGGTATGAAAGGCTGATGATCCCCATGATTACCAAAATTTATTAAAAGGACAAGTTTAAATACTGACAACCTTAGCATATGTTCATGACCATTATGACCACTTAGTATCTATTATTCAATTATTCGAATATTCAGTTATCAAGCCTTAATGCATGTTCTTTCACAATTAATTTCTATTGTTGAACATTGAACGATAAATTACTTGTTAATCATGATATATCTTCCTCGTACTTAAACTTGCTAAGCAAATTCGTTGTTTTCCCTTGCTATATCACGACATTTATTTAAGCTAAGCCAAAGACGTCCAAGAAGGACAAAGGAATAGATAATGAGAATGTTTATGTATTATATTATTATGTACATTGGTAATGTAAACCTTTTGTGTTACTAAGGGTAACTTAATTAAGGTATGTATAAGTTAAGGTTAATAGACCTTGGGATAATGTTGGAAGACTTTATTATAATAAACAATGTATGCTTATTATTTTGTAATAGTTTATAAAATACTTATGATGATGATGGATCGTGAGCACTAAACCCGAGATTTGAGAATCCGAATTTGGGGGAGTCATAGATTGGTATCAGAGCTGTAGGTTATAAACTTTAGGATGTAAAACCTATATTGTAACCTTAGAAGAAAACTCGTATAGAGTATGTTAAGAGATGAATTAAGGAAATTCATCGAGTATGAGTAGTACATAATAAAATATTATTTCATTTCATCAATGAATATATTTTATTATGATATTGATGTTGTTATTGTTGTTTTGCTATTGTAGGATGTCTGAAGAGTGACAAGATAATCATTCGGTGGAGCAGGATCAGCTGGTCCCTGTCCAGGAGCCTATAGAGGCCAAGGACACTGCAGAGGATGTATTCATAGGAGATTTAATGGCAAGAAACACAACGTTAGAGGAAAGAGTGGCACAATTAGAGATGGAGAATTATACTATTCAGTTTACGAAGCAGCAGTACTTGGATGTAGCTTATCAGGCTCAGCAAGAGCTAGCAGAGATGAAAACAAGACTAGAATAGGAGGAGAATAAGTTTGCAGTATTAAGTATTGAACATTAGGCGTTGCACCTTAGGTTTGACTTAGAGATCGCTGACAGGATCCGAGTTGAGGATGATTGGGTTTGAGCAGGAAGAAGAGTGGATCAGTTAGAGGTTGAGGCGAAGACCGGATGGGTTAGGATGGATTCCTTGGGACGAGCTTTAGATGCAGGATATGCGAGTCCCCAAGTAGGAGAAAGGAGGTCGTACTTTGAGATTAGCGAGTCTAGCCGCTCCGTTCGACGTCGCGTGAATGGAGTTACCCCTCATGAGTATAATCAGACCGAGGAGGCTCAGTCGGGCAGTCATTGATACGTTAGTTTGGAGGTTATGTAGATAGATGTAGTAGTACCCTTTTTATTTATTAGTGTATTATGTTTGATGTAAACCTTAGTAGGTATGAGGTATTATGTAAATATGATGTATCCCCATTTATGTGAATAGGGGTGTATATTTTTGGTAGATCACATCTTTTGATGTTTAAAAATGGGATAGTTAGCGTTTATAAAAATATGCCAAGCATGTAAGTGTATGACACTAAAATTTGGTATATGAATATAAATGCAGTATTATAATTATATGTTTGATTAAATAGATAAGTATTAAGAATTAAAATAAGAAGCAATCTGTTTGATGATTTAAAAACTCAGTAAATCGAATATGTTAATTCAGCAAGCTGAATATGTTAATTCAGCAAGCTAAATATGTAAATTCAGTAAGCGGAATAGTTTAATTCAGTAAGCTAAATGTTATAATTTAGTAGGTTGAATTTGTTAATACAACATTATGATAATATGATTGTTAGTGTTTAAATTACATGTTATATTTTTAAACACTTAGAAGATATAACATATAATGAAACTCGATGTAATAAATTAAAGTTTTGTTTAATCAAATAATGCCGCCAAGACGTCAAAATTGTAACCAGAGGGAGGAAAGATCTGTAAATAATGAAGGAGGTCAAGTAGACCCAATGTAGAACTTTGTTGATATGTTAGCTCAAGCTATGAAAAATAGAGTACCAGTAGCTAGAGGTAGACCAGATGTTAGATTGACGAATTTTAAAAACTTTAAAGCAGACGGACCACCAGAATTTAAGGGAACCACAGACCCTATAGAAGCTCAGACAAGGGTGAAGCATTTAAGAGAAAATTGTAGCCCAATTAGAGAGGGGGTATCTAGCCTCATCCCTCTCTAACAGAGTAGTATCTCTCTCATCAAGAGATGTCAACATCGTGGCCCTAGCCTGATCTCTATCATAGGTCATCAGATGTAAGCTCTGCTCCAAATGTCAGTCTTAGAATCTTTGAGTAACAAAGGGCACTTTTCGGGGTAGGAGAATCCATCACAAATCTTTGGCGGCCAAGTGCCAGCCAAATCATCGATGGGAATAACAGCCTCCTCTATAGGCTCCTCATCGTCAGAATCAATCCCCTGCACTGTGGATACTACCACAGCCGATGCAGTCTCTATCTCCATCCATGCGGAATACTCTGCAGAACAACCTCAGTATGATGACGAAAACTCAACTCGCAACTCTCACGATCCCAATAGGCATACAACTCCGGATCATCCCTCCGTGATAAATGGTGTGAAGCGGTTACTGACTCACCGCCTCATACGGATGAAAATCTCGGCCCGGGTCAAACTGACACATCACAGCCAGTGGGTGGTAAGTAATCATGCCCCTCAATCGAGCCAGAGGGAGATAATCCATGCCTGGAGCATGAGTAATGAAGCTGTAAGGTGAACTAAGCCCTGAACACGGTAATATGGCAAACGGATCCCTAATCCCTGCCAGAAAAACTGACCACGATGCAATATTTGTACACTCCACAGGCTGAAAGGAGTACGACATGGCTATATCATGGGTGAAACAAAACCCCTTTCGTCTAAATGTGCCAATCGGTCCCAAGTGTGACATAAACCATATGTACATCATGACCGAGCTACCTGTAAACACTCTTGCCGGATAAGTGCAGCAGTATGTAGCTGACCTCAGTGTCTTTGCGATAATCATTGGTACAATGGTATGACCCTCCCTGAGAGCTCTCACTGCCATAATGACGCCGATATCCAGCTCATCCATGTACCGCGACATGAAGACGTATGACAATACGCGACAGAGCGATACATCTACTCGGGTGAACGCCAATGGTCCTCCGGTGTGGTGAAATCCCCTAATGTCATGTATAGCGATCCTCAAAGCCAAACTCACAAACAGAAACGCTGAGATATCACGTGGCCGGATGTAATCTCATCCTGGACCACTCTACGTCTTAATCCGGTGAGGGTCATAAACTATTTGCTCATGTCTCCAATAGCCATATGCACGCATGGTCTGTCCAGCGGCAACATCATCAACCGTGCATACTCCTCCAAAGTAGGAGTCAACTCCTGGGTCCCAAATCGAAAACACGCCTCTCGATACCCAAAGGTTTCTAGCATACCCTCTACAAATCTGTGAGAACACAAACATCAACGAGGGTCATAGTATCTTTATGTGTAAATCATCTACGATCACCATATTTGATGGTGATATACTATCATACCATGAGCGCATACGAGCTACCACCACAAATGGTGGGGTATGATCAATACGGCTAACTGTGGAAGAAGACATTTGTACGGGCCGTGTCATAAGACCATCCAGGGGTCAATGCTGAATATCTCTGGACATACATACATGTGCATAACATAATAACATGCATGATACAAAAGATGGCAATATGATATAGGGAATGGAAAAACTGTACATACATTCCTAAGTATATCATCATCTAATACATCTCTGTACAGCTAAAATATAGGGAAATGGGGCGAAGCTACCCAACATACAACAGAGGCCTATCAAAATATATATCGAGAATGGGGCGAAGCTACCCAGAAGCTAACAGAGGCCTATCAAAAGAGATAGCGAGACATCAGAAAAAGTCAAGAGTGTCGAGGTCTACATCATCGATACTGTCCACTTGATGTAACTCCTACTGAGTCATTGGATCTCTATCTACAGGGATGTCAGGCTGATACAAAGGAGGATCTGTGCCGGCAAAAACATATGGGTCACCTGAGGGACCAGCGCCAGAGCTGGAAAGATCAAAAGTATCTACCTCTACAGGATCTCTGCCCAAATGCCGAATGAAAAGATGTGACCGGTCCAGCTGCCGAGTTAATCTATCAATCTGTGTCACATGAGTCGGATCTCTAACACAGGCTAGCCAATCCATCATCATCACGGATCCTAGAACCATATCCCCCATAAACTGTGTGGCGCGGGTCTGAGCTCCAATGGTACGAGGATCCACCAATCTTTGGAACATCTCCACGAGAATAGGGGCCTCGACACAATAAAACCGTCAATCCCCATCAATGGGATGTCAATGACGGGTGACTGTGAAACAGGCCAATAACGCCTGGAAGGAGATAAGAGCGGCATACAAATCTCTCTGAGAGTGCTCTAATAATAGCACGCTTCTCCTAAATAGAGCTCCCATCCTCCATCTCAAAGAGAGAATCCTATGGGTGGAAATGACGTACTTACTCCAAATGGTACCCATCCTCAAAACCAACTCCCAAATGCTCTCCATAGTAGGGACTCCATGTGATGACATCGGCTGTCAATAGCTCCAGTTGTAGGCGACAATGAGTGAAACCCTCAGCAACAGGGACCTCCGCTAGTATGGAATGATGCCATCTCCGCCCTCGTGGATAGGTGTCTAAACCTAACATGCTCACAGGACGCAAATAGGGAAGCCTCTCATAGGCCCAAAACTGCCAACACAAAGGCAAACATCTGCTGTCAGTCAACACTCTTAACCTATGCATGGGAAAAGACAAGAGAAACACTCACCAGCAGAAATGGGTAGAATCCTAACCACGCTTGATTGAGCCTGCGATCGCATGCGCATTCCCCGAGGAAGTAGACAAAGGTGTAGGAACCCCAATCATACTCTCTATATACGGTCCCACGTGTGTCAAGTGGCACCGATCAAAAGCAAAGGACACAGAGAAGAGTTATCTCACTATGAAGCGACCCCTAATGATCATCGGGAACAATCGCCGGAGAATGCGATCCTGATTCTCACATCATCGGGTATGGGCTCACTCAATGACCCATTCATAGCATCTACGCTTAAAGGACTGTATGAACAGTCCACGCCGCTTGGCGCCTCATGGAACTCCCAACAAGGATCTGGCGGCGAAGGGGTGATATCACCAAAGGCAAGGCAATGGATCCCTCCAAACTCCATACACGTGATAAATTGTCAATCCATCGGCGTCATCATCACCTCACAGTCCATCAAATAGAGTGACTGAGTCTGGTGGAACCACCGCTCAGACAATGCCCTAAGGTAACCCTAGGGACAACGACGGGGTAGAATGGAGAAGAACCTCTCGAATCCCCAGCCATGGACAATCGCTCTGTAATCATCATACAAAGCCTGATACATAGAGTGGATTCTAAACCAGTTCCCTCGAGGCTGTGTGAAGCCGGGAACCTACATCAAATGCAGATCAACATCAGACTCCTTGACTCCTCATCAATAAGAAATAAGGAAGATTAAAGATCTAACTTCATACCTCATTTGCGTGTAGGTATACTGAAGGATGCCTACTCAAGTCACCGAAAAGATCTGGGTTCGCCACTTGAATACCTGGCAATTCCTTACGGGGAACACGTATAGCAGGAGCAGGAACCTCGATCGATGCATCCTCCTCCTCGTCCTCGACATTCGGCACTTCAACCCGAATAGGACGTATCACCGCCTCCGCCAAATGATGAGGTTGTCTAACAGAACGGCGCTGAGGCTCTTCAAAAGCCCTCCTCCGTACACCAGAAGTGGTCCTGCGGGAACTACTCGGATGATCCAGATCCATGATATTTGGACAACAAGTCTCCAAATCACCTTAGAAAGGGTGTGGTAATTTCTTACTTGGAGTCTTTTCAAAATGCATTCTATGATTACATGCATGCATTCATTGTTTTAACATACATCTACAGTAGAGTTAAAAATGCATTACTACCCAATACCTACATTTTGGGAAAATTTTGCCATAGCCCCCTTTGTAAATGGGACTATCCACATGCATATATGCATGACTAGGTGGCCATTCAGTAGCACACCTGTATACAGTCATATACATCCTATATGCATTAATACATTGTAGTAAAAAATCCGTAAGTGTAGTCTAATTACCAGGATTATTTTGCTTATTTACCTTTACTCATTTGTCCTTAGATAGGATAAGAAATGACAGTAAAAGGGGCCAATTTGACTGTTTCAAAAGTCAAATTTTTTTCACATAATTATGTTCAGCATGGTTTAATACTAACATTTACTATGTTAACACACATCAATGAAGGTCAAGTAGCCTTGACGTCATGTTAGCCGATGGAAAGTAAACCCATCGAAGCAACCTTCCCTGGCGGGGGTCACAACGCAATGCTACCATTAACACATACATCAATGAAGGTCAAGCAGCCTTATCAATGCACCCAGCAGGGATTTATCTGGTGATACACACATCAACGAAGATCAGGGAACCCTGATAACAACAAACTGTTGGCAGTAACTCCGACAGAGTGAGGGAATATGTTATACACATCCTTAAATAGACAAAGCTTTATCCCCACAGATCTCTTACACACAAGAGGTACCTCTATGGAATATAAGTCAGTGTCTAGGATTTAAGACTTTGGTGATAGTCCCAACGTCAATATACTTGGAGACTTGGATCGCATGTCCAAGCCATCATTGATTGTCATCCCAACAGGATTACCTGACAATCATTCATGCATTCTACATGCATTTGCATCATGTTGCTGCATATAACATCATGTTTATCTTGCTTGCATTTCAAGTGTCTAGTATTCTTTATCCTATCCGTGCCTTGCATTGCATGAATATGATAAATAGGGGCATCTGTAGACACTCGAAAATTTCTGCGCTCCTATTACTAACATTACAGGAGGGTAGATTCGTCTTTTGGAGATAACCCTGGAAGACAGCTTACATCCATTCCGGATACTACTGGAAGTTCAGTTCCAACCCAGAACACAAATCGGGAACATCAATTCAAAACCTGGAACACACACCGGGAATGTCATTTTCAATCTCGGAGATAACCCCGAGATATACAGATCAAAAGACCGGCAATAGCACCGGAGAGGATAGTTCTGTCTCGGTAATAACACCGCGACGCTCAGTTCCAGTCCCAGAGACAACATTGGGAGTAGCAACCCCATCCTTGGTGATAGCCCCAAGAGATGCCATTGCAGTTCCGGCAATAACCCCTGAAATGCTTGTTTCAAACATATGCGATCAGCTTCAACCCCAGACATCCTGTCGAGGCACGCACACCTTAGACCCGGAGTTATCAAATGGGCAGACAGGAACACCCACAGATGACAGTGAGACATACAAACAAGCAGCAGTCCAATCTCAGATGTAACCCTGAGCAACGTATGCTTTCCGCTTAAACCGATGATAACCCCAGTGAGGAGTCACAACATCATCTTACCATCTCAACAAGATGATATCGCGACATACCAACAAGTAGTCCAATCTCAGCTGTAACCCTGAGCAACGTCTACTTTCAACTCAAACCGGCGATAACCCCGGCGAGGAGTTAAACGTCACCTTGTTCCTTCGACAATGGCACGTCGTCTCAACACTTCATACATACATACATCCAACAATATCCCACAAGAACTGTGGATTGACAATCCTGAGTGACTATTACGTGTGACAGTACTTTGGATAGAAATTGAAGCTTGAAGACCATGGGCATAGACCCCTCTTCCTGACTTCGTACAACCTCTAATCCATGTCATTGCGTAACTCTCGACACAAATGATCCGAAGAAGGTCAGATATACCTCGTTCGGATGCTCGGATTGAAGTTCTCGCAAGTTCGAAAGGACATTACAAATGCATAAGTGCACGTCTTTACGAGACAGACGGGACCATGAGGCTTGGATGCATCACGACCACCGCCCTAGAGTATAATTGCGATTCTGCAGGTGTACCTTTACTGACCATCCGTCTATATATACAAGCCTTGGGGTCAGCCATTTGAGAAGAAGAGGGAGGGAAAAAGGCGAGAAAGCCCTGTCCATTTTACTCTGCATACACATCTTTTGAGTGTTTCCTCATCTTTAAACACTAGTTAGCTCACATATAGCTATCTTTTATCCGGCGAAAGCTGAGTGTTTATCCATTTAAAGTCATAGAAGTCTACTTTGGGCAGCCCACTGTAAGCCTTCTTATATTCTATAAAGCCTTTTTCTCATATTAGCACACACTGTTATACACATTGAGAGTCGTGTTGTGTGCGTTTGTCCGGACTTTGGTTCGTGGTTTTCATTTCTGTCTGTATATATATACTTATATATGTATATATTTTATATATGGACTAACATTATCGAGTTATGCCTCGATTGAGCCTAGATTTCAGTCTGGAGCGTTTAATTGCTTTTATATATATATATATATATATATATATATATATATATATATATATATAAATTGTGGTCAAACTTTGTCTGATGAGCCTGAATTTTATATCCGGTGCATTTAATTGCTTTTATATATATACACATATATATATATATATATATATATATAATATCGTTGTCGACATATATCGATGAGCCCGGATTTACATCCAAATCGCGTTTAATCGCTTTTATATATATATATATATATATATATATATATATATATATAAATATATATTTCTTTATCGGACATATCCGATGAGCCCGATTCACATCCAAATGTGTTTATTGCTTTTGTATATATATATATATATACATTTTACATAAATACAGAGTTCACTTCGTGGCCTTTTACAGACTTTATTTACATTACATCTGCATGGAGTTTACTTCGAGGCAGTTGATAGCTTTTTTAGCTTTATTTATATTTTGTCCCGCCTGGAGTTTACTTCGTGGTGGTTGACCATGTTTATATATATATTTATAGCTTTTACATATATATATAACTGCTTACTGCTTTCCATATAAATTGCAATATCATGTGAGCCTAGGAATCATGTGATCACAAGTTCGATTTCTTCAATCTAGATTCATTTCCCATGATGGACATTTTTCATTATTAAGCGACTGCATGCATTATTTTACAAAGGTCTCGAATTTCCTTGGATGGTCATCATGCCCATGAGGAGTTCGACACTACTCAGATATTTTCTCGAGAATGCTTCAGATCTCGAAAATAAAAAGCAAACAATAGAACATTTAATAATAAAATAGAAGTATGAAAAGGTCTCAATTCCTATTGAGCACAGGGTTTGAAAAACCTCTTTTACAAAACGTCATTGCTATATCGTGGTTAAAACTGAATTTTTCTCTAAATTCAAACCCTTTGTATATAGGTGTGAACGAGGCCTCGCACTACTTTCAAATAACTACACATTGATCCACACACATTCATATAACAATTTCTTTGAAGAGTGGCGGTCACCGTGGTAACACGGATGTCGGGGGGTGCCTATCACCTTCCCTCCGCATAATCAAGCCCCCGGACCCAAAATGAATCTCGGTTTCACAGACCCGTCTAGCAGTGTCAAATCAAATCGGGTCAATGTGCAAACCTTTTTGATTCTACGTTAGTGCAACCATTAAATACACCAATGGCGACTCTTAAAGTCAAATCGTTGACATTATACATGTCGACCTTTTTTCACTTATTTTTCAAACAAATCTCACATTAACATGAGAACACCAAAGAACAAGTAAATGAAAAGGACACTCAAAAATCCTGACATCGACAATGATTTTCATATGGTTAAAATCATGAGAAAATGAAGAAATAAGAATTAGAAGTTTAGTTTATAAATTTCTAAAGGAAGTATGAATTTTGTAATGAATTTAAATGATCTGAATGAATCATATGAACGATTCGGTGAAATAAGTAAGGAATGGTGTTTTATAACACTAAACTCCAAGAAAAAGTGAAATCATAATCAAAGTATCGATTAAAAATGAAGAACAAACGAAGATCCCGAAGAATACTCGAAGAACACGAAGAACGTTGTTGATGGAAAAATTTAAAACCATCGTAGTTAGAACTTGTTGTTGATGGGCAAGTTTAAATCCATCGCATATAAGTTAGATGCCTATTGCTTGGTTAGGAATGATAGAAACGTTCATGAAGAACAGATTGAACTTAGCTATAACGAAGTTATGGAAAATTTTTATAAAAGACACACGAGAAGTAAAAAGTATGTGAATGAACCCGAATGTGTAGGGTTTCATAAGAATGTAAGAAAAAGTAGAAAACATAAGTTGTGGACTCAAAAAGGAATGAATTCTGAGTGTGGATGACCTAATTACGGGCGAACGAACGAAGAACGTTAATAATGTGAAACGAACGAAGGATGAAATTTAAGCCAATTGAATGGCATGTTAACGGATTCAGAATGAGATTCTATATGAGGGAAGTTTAAGTAGGTAAGATAAGAAAGAAAATAGCTTTGGAACAACCTCTTTCCGAGTTATAACGAAGAAGTTATGAGATTGCAAAGTAGGCGATTTGTACGCGTTCCAACACTTAAGAAAAAATGCTGGAAAAACTATGTTTTTGGTCGCGTATTTATGGCGTCAGTTTGAACTAGAAAGGAGGCGCGGCAGTATGACACGACCTCAGTATGAGTTATCAAGACTTCATGACAGAGCCGAAATAACAAGGAATCTGGCGCCAACGCAACGCCAAAGGAGGAAAAACCCAGAGAAGGGCTTTTAATTGCTCAACTCCTGGGGGAAGTGTAAGGAAAGATAATAAACATATAGTTCACATAATGTAACACTTATACAAGTGATTTAAACCTTTAGTGAAGGTTTAATGGAAAGATTGAATGAGATTAAAAGACAAAGAATGTAAACGCAAAGTAGATGAAATGAACGATCAGTCTTACCATACAACGAACCGTATGGTTTTGACATTAATAAAGAATAATGAAAGTGGGGTTCATGTAATGGATAACGAATGAGAGCAATTAAAACCTTAGGTAAAGGTTGAATGGGAGTTTAAGAGACGAACAATGTGAACGTAGAATACATAAATGATCTTCGTGAATCGTATTCGTGTCGGGCGAACGTTCTAAGTATATATTGGTTGTATGACTTAGACGTTGACAAATGTAGTAATTAAGATATGAATTTATCAAGAAAGCCATAAGGAACGGTAATAAGATTAATGAAAGTCCGAGTGTGTGTTGGATAGAGAATGTTAGAATGAATGTAAGCGTTAAACACTTTAGCCGATATAAGGGTTGAGTGTACGCAAATATTAAATGGACAGAACCTACACCCCGTGTATGGTTTGACCATAAGGTAATGAATAATAATTATTAAACCTATGAACGGTGAAGAAATTGAATTAAAGTAATTGACGTATAACGTTAAGAAGCCGAGTTAGTAATAATAACTTGGATAACATTCCGAGTCAAATGAACCGGACGTTATAAGATATGAATAAGGTAATGTTAAATGCTTAATGCTATGTAAGCATAATATTAACATTGAATGATTGTTCTAAGTGTATAAAAGACTGTATGACTTAGACGATATGAAATAAATCCTGAGGTATGACATTTAGTTGCCAGAAAGCCATAAGGAATAAGAAATCAACTTAACAAACATTATAACTTTAATGGTTCAGATAAGTTAAGTTAAGTTTAGGTTGTGGTATAATCGTAATCTTTGATGGTTGACATATGGGAGTTAGGCTAAGTAATTCCTTCAGAGAGCAGAGGTATATATGAAACTGGCAACCGATCTAACTTGCTGTGAAAGACAATGTAGATGAGATGGGAAAATAGTTTGTTGGTTATTTGTGGGAAACCACTCAGAGTACCATATGGAATACTAGTAGAGATTCGATGTGTGCTAAGTCCTAGAAAGGTTATAAGAAGAAGATAAGGATGTAAATCATCAAAGATGATGATCGTATGAGTAAGACATCTCCGTATGTCATAACACCGTAAAGCGGTAAAGAAAGTTGGTCGCCTAAACTTAGATTGCAAGAACGAAAACCCTAAGAAGTAAAGAAAAGTTTAAACCAATGCGTAAGTTAAATATATGACTAATTGATGTATGTGTTATTTTTTATGTGTTATATAAGAATTGGAATGAATAGTTCAACGTAAACTGTAAGTTGTAGCTATGCGTAAGGCAAGTTTCCTAACTTCATTCATATTCTAAATGAATGCTAGTTGCTTAAACTTCTCAGATGTTGAACATGAGAAGTTTTATCTATGTGCCAATGTGTGATATTTGTAAAAGGTGGTAGAATGTATGAGGCACTGTGCCATAATTTTAACACTTAGGTGTTTCTATGAGATGAACTGTTCTATGATTGAACTGTTCAATGGGGAAAATGTTATGTTTATACATGAACTGTTATTGTTAAGTCTGTGCTAATGATTCTAGCCGGATAGAATGTGTATGAAAAAGGTAGAATAAAGAAAGTATTGGAAAGTGAATGTGATTAATGTTTTAAAATGATAGGTATCAGAATTATTACTATTATTCAAGCTGCTTTATAACCTTTGTTCAGTTATTGAAGTCTTAAAAGAATGTTTAAATTCTTGAAGTTGTTTATTCAACTGCTATGACTTGCTGAGCAATTGAATGCTCACGCTTGCTTTAAATAAAAAACATTTTCAGCGTACGAGTAGAAGAACTTAAGGATCCCGTAAAGATCAAGCTAACCTGTATCCAGACGAAGTGTCATTCAGTATATGAATTAACGTGAAGATCAAGCCAAGACTTATAATGTAGAATAGTTTAATAAACTGTTATATATCATTGGTGGCAGATGAAAGTCACTCTTGTAAGATGTAAAGAATAATGTAATTATCATTATTTATAATGAACGAGGTTATAAGGTATTAGAACTTGAGATTTGAGAATGTATATTATTATATTTAACTATATAATGATGTATGTTTGGAAGAAGATGGGACTGTGATATCCCCAAATCCGGGTTCCAAATAACTGCGGATCTGGTATACTAATTCTATAACTATTGTGGAAGATATAAACATAAATTGTTTATACATTAAACATTACACATTACACATTACCCTAAGGTCGAAAACCTTCATGTAAAACATTGTTATTATAATACATTTCTGTTACAAATCTAGCTACATACATAGTCCCAAGCTGAACTTGGCTTTGTCCTTTCCTGTATCCAACGTATTCGTCTTAATCTGCAATGTTTATCATGATATAGCAAGGGTGAGCATAAGTTTTCCCAGCAAGTATAAGTTTATTTAAGGATATATCATGATTTAAAGAATTTGAATAATAAGCTGGCTATAATTTAACAATATAGTTGCGAATTAGCATGGACAAATTTTCATAGCTGAATGAACATTGAACATAAACATATATATATATATATATATATATATATATATATATATATATATATATCTGGACCGAATGGTAATGAAGGTGATCAGCCTTTCATACCTGATGAATACATGCAGTATGCACAAAGTGAAATTTAATAACTCTTACACATGGCAATCAGAAATGATTAATCACAAGTATAATTGAATAATACAACTCGAGGTCCAGTTAAGAAAAACTTGCACAATAAATAAGTATAAGAAACTTTCCTGTATCACCAACTACTGCTACACAGTTTATATCGCTTTATCCGAAGACCTAATATTAGTAATATAGATCTTCAATATTAGAATAATAGCATCACAGTATAATACTGTTATATATATAATTATAAAATAATCCTAAACATATAACACATAATCCTATCAGTCTATGACACACCTAAGACTCGGTATCAAGTCAAACTATTTCTGTCTGAGTCAAAACCAACACAAATCTGACATCCCGACGGTCTAGTCGGATATATCTCGAGCCTACAGTCGCTAAGACTCGTTCCAAACACTTAACAATTAACTTAGATAATTTTATTATCAATCAAAATATTTTTCATAGGCTCGTAATAATTTTTAAGTAATTATTACCATTTATCATAATTTTTCAATCACTTATATCGTATTTATATAATATAAATACTACATTATTCTCTCATCATTAATATTTATTTAATATTAAATATTAATGAAAATCATAACATAATATTATAATATATTTATAATATATCAAAGTATTTTAATACCTTAAAATCATATTTATATAAATCTATTACCATTAATATTAATTTATTAATGAATTTCATCATAAAATATCAAAAGTTTATTAGAAATAACTTAAAATATTTTCTAACACCATAATATAATTTTTCATGATTTTTTAAATATTAAAATCATTTTTAATTATTTATTTAACATTATAATTAAATAAATTAAATACCATTTATATTCAAAAATATTAAATATTTATGAAATATACTCAAAATAATTAAAAACTAATTTTCGTGCTTTAAAATAATTTTTAGGAATTTATTTTGTATTTTTCATTATTAAAAATCATTTTTCTCTATTTATTTAATAAAATAATTATTTTTCGTAATTAACTGTCGCTAAAGGGCCCTATAGTGACAGAACCGTCGCTATAGGTGTTCTTGAACATTTTCCAGAACATCATGTCAGACTACAAGGTACTCACTTTGACCAGTATTAGATTCATGTTCATGCTATTTTCTGGGCAGCTAATGGTGTCATATATGTAGTATAAGTGTAATACTACAATTCCAACTCAAGTTCATAGCTAAACAACATAACAACAGAGAGATCTAAGCCCTTGAATTTCATGTCAGAGCTATATTGGTCTTTTTGGGTAACCCAGAAACCCAAGCAGTTCATGGTACCACTTTAACGCTCGATTTTCTCTAGGTTCTGTTCATCACTTAAGTGTTTTCTTGATCCATACATGTAGTACGAATGACAAAGAACAACTTCATAAAACTAAATAAGTCAAACAACATCACAGGTGAGAGATCAAGGCCGGTCAGAACACCTGTTCTTGAGAAATCTAGGTTTTCCAAATTTCTTTATAAGGCTGGTGGTCAACGCTGGTTTGACCACTCATTACTTTGATTCTATGCAAGATCTGAGTGATCTATTAGCATGATTGTGTAGTACTTATACCAGTCTACAAGATTAAAACAACAACCTGGCCAAAACAACAAAGATCAGTAAGATCAGAGGCCTTGAAATACTTGTCAGACGAGATCTAGGTTTCTGGGTTGCCCAGAAACTTAGTCTCCATGAACAGTCAACGAGGTTTGAATGCATATAACTTACGATCTAGACATGATATGACCCTGTTTCCAATTCCAGATTACAATCTACATGACATACTACACTTATATAACTTTAATTACCATAAATCAGCAACATAAAAGAATCTAGAATCCCTGACATTTGCTTGTCAGACGATTCATGAAGGTTCAAGAACAGTTTCTAAAAACTTGATTTTTGTACATCTACATGATATGGATCCATGATCCAACAGTCCAGATCACTACGTGACACCATCTAACACATATTTAACCAACAAACAACAACATTAACTACAATCTTGAAGATCTGGAAATTTTAGGGTTTTTATACCTTTCTAATGCTTGATCTTGAATCTGATCCTTGTGATCTGATCTTGGAATGCTAACACCTGATCATGGTTTATCTTTTGGTCTCACTCTCTCCCAAAATTTTGAAATTATAGAGAGAGAAAGTCTTGGAGAAAATGAGAATTAAAGTATACATTTTCTCTCTCTTAATCTATATAAATGATATGATTCAATGTATTTACTAGCAATTGATGGCTGATATTTGACACATGACTAGGGCTAGGGCTAGGGTTGATCACCAACTAATTATCTTGACAAGATTTTCACTCCACCAATTAAAGAATGTGATAAAAGGGTATAATGGTCATTTTCCATATAATTTTAATTCTAAAGTTGTCATTTGATCCAACCCTTAGGGTTAAAACCTAAGGTTTCCTTAAATCAATTTTCTAGGATTTCCAAATTATAGTTTTCGAAATAAAAAATTAATATTTCAAAATTATAATCAGGATTCTATATTTATATTAAGATTTCCTAATCATAAGTTCAATCTTGCTAATTAGGATTAACATTTCCTAATTAAAATTGCTAAATTAGCAATTAAGTCTATATTTGTACCTTATGGTTTTAAACGAAACAATTAGGATTTCTAATAATTAGGTTTTCTAATTATTAGGGTTTCAAGTAAATCATTAGAGTTTTCCCTAATTAGATTATAATTAATAACGTTTAAACCTAGCATTTGAATTCCCAAATTAGGGTTTCATATTTCGAATTAGGGTTTCAGATTCCCGAAACTGAAATTAGGGTTTCCAGAACTAATTTTAGGGTTTCTTATAAATCGTAAGAATTTTCTAACTGAACATTGACGTTCTTAATATAATTTTAGGGTTTGCCACTGATATAGGCTATCTGGTCAACCCTTGACCCTCAACCACATTCTGAGCAAATAAATGACTATATTCACAGAATATATACACATATACACTTAATCCTGAATAATTCACCAAAATCCTTCGCAGAATTTTGAAATCCTCAAAATTCCTTACCAAAAATGTCAAATCCATTCACTTATTTTCTGTCTAGGTTCTAATATTGAACCTTAAATCAATCAATTATGATTTTAAAATTTTTTCTAAATTCTGGGGTTGTCACATTCACCCCTTGTTCTAAGAATTTCGTCCCCGAAATTCACCTTACACCTTACACCATACTACTTACACTATCCATACACATCATCACATGCTACCCAATACACCACTCACAAGAGTAAATTTTTTTAAATATTGCTGAGGAGTTATATAGACTATTGTCTGTCATTTTCGCAAAGGTTTTATGGAAATTCATCCGCAAACCGTCTTACCCTGAAGACATAGAGGGTGATTAGCCCGGTATGCCCAAAGATTTGCCCAATGTCTTGGTATTATCTTTTTTCGCATCATTTGCCATAGGCACACAAATTTTACCTCAGTCTTATTAGATTCCGCACCAAAACAATTTGGTACGGGAATTTTTTTTTTCAATGAACACTTAGAGTTTTCATAAACATTAGTTTAGCTGAATCGAATAACGTAGACTCATATCAATAATTAATTTCGATCGATTTACGAATGTGTATAGCCAATCGCCGTTGGCAAATTAAATTTTTTAAAATATTTTTGAGAATGGCGTCATGATGCCGTATTGTATTAACAGTCCATTTGATGATGCCATCATTGTATGACTTTGTCATAACACATCATACAATAGTGGAACAATGATTTTTAGATCGAATTCACACTAAGTATTCCTTTATTTAACTCTATCAACTTTTTATCATCTTTGCACCAGGTTACATGGTACATAAGTGATAAATAAAAATATATTTTGATATTTTAAATCATTATCTTCTAGCTAAAACAAGTAGCATATATTATTCTTCAAACCATTCAAAAACCATATGTCTTTTCAAAAGCACATAATACGTAATATATATATTTTCTTTTCTTTTTTCAAAAGCACATAATACGTATTTAGCATTATGTCAAAATTTTGAAGTCTAGCATAGCTAGGAGTTTTGGAAAACTTATGTCTTCACTAATAATCATTCGCTTAAATAGTCTATCTATTCCTATAGTCCTTAATACGTCATTCACACAAAACTATACCTAGTTCGTCAAACCACACTTATAAGTTCATGAACTTTCCACAATCATATGAGTTTAAGAATTTGTCCTAGTCAGACTTTTGTCGTCCATTCGCTGCGGGGTTCATAAACATTTCATATAACTATGAGTCACGAACGTACCATAAGTATGAGTTTTAAGAACTCATACTTAACCTTGTATCCTCTACCTATAACCTATCTATCCGTTATACACATGAGAAAGGAATCACCCTCTTAATATGTATATAGCAAATATCGCGACACAAACATCCCCACTTAATCCTAACTCCCTTCTCAATACGAATTTCATTCAACTCGTACTTATAATCCTTTCCTGAATCTGTACCAATTCATAGTACAACAGACACAACAATCTTGCTGTAAACTTTTCAATCATTAGATTGATTTTTTCCCCATATTATAACCTTATCAGATCACGGGGTGATCTCATCGTATATATTACGATTCATTTCTATGCTATGATCGTTTTGTTTTACGATCTCCTATCCCTGTACTTTTAATCTTCTAGACTCGATCTACTCATCACTATTGTTTACCTTTATTATCAGAGTTAGGGAACTCCGTATCTTTATAACTTGCCGAGATTCATCTTTGAATCATACCGACCAACTAACTCTATGTGAGTTAGATCTTATCCTAATCACTGCGGTTATTGGTCTCAGGTACTCCTACCTAAGGTTCATAACCAATAGCTTTGATACCAACTATGATATCCCCAAATTCGGGTCCCAAATCATCGCGGATCTGGTATACTAATTCTATAACTATTGCGGAAGATATAAACATAAATTTTTTATACATTAAACATTACACATTACCCCAAGGTCGAAAACCTTCACGTAAAACTTGAATCAATATCCTATATAACAAACATTGTTATTATAATACTTTCTGTTACAAATCTAGCTGCATACATAGTCCCAAACTGAACTTGGCTTTGTCCTTTCCTGTATCCGACGTATTCGTCTTAATCTGCAATGTTTATCATGATATAGCAAGGGTAAGCATAAGTTTTCCCATCAAGTATAAGTTTATTTAAGGATATATCATGATTGAAATAATTTGAATAATAAGCTGGCTATAATTCAACAATATAGTTGTGAATTAGCATGAACAAATTTTCATAAATTTGAACTAACATTGAACATACATATATATATATATATATATATATATATATATATATATATATATATATATATATATATATATATGGACCAAATGGTAATGAAGGTGATCGACCTTTTATACCTGATGCATACATGCAGTATGCACAAAGTGCGATTTAATAATTCTTAGACATGGCAATCAAAAATGATTAACCACAAGTATAATTGAATAATACAACATGAGGTCAAGTTAAGAAAAACTTGCATAATAAATAAGTATAAGAAACTTGCATGTATCATCGACTACTGCTACATAGTTTATATCGCTTTATCCGAAGACCTAATATTAGTAATATAGATCTTCAATATTAGAATAATAGCATCACAATATAATATTGTTATATATATATATATAATTATAAAATAATCCTAAACACACAACACATAACACATAATCCTATCAGTCTATGACACACCTAAGACTCGGTATCAAGTCAAACTATTTCAGTCTGAGTCGAAACCAACACAAATATGACATCTCGACGGTCTAGTCGGATAAATCTCGAGCCTAAAGTCGCTAAGACTCGGTCCAAACACTTAACAATTAACTTATATAATTTTATTATCAGTCAAAATATTTTTATAGGCTCGTAATAATTTTCAACTAATTATTACCATTTATCATAATTTTTCAATCACTTATATCGTTTTTATATGATTTTTAAAACATTAATTCTATTTTCCATAATTTATTTAATATATTCATTAAATAAATCCATTACCATTAATATTAATTTATTAATGAATTTCATCACAAAATATCAAAAGTTAGTAGAAATAACTTAAAATATTTTCTAACACCATAATATAATTTTTCATGATTTTTCAAATATTAAAAATATTTTTAATAATTTATTTAACATTATAATTAAATAAATTAAATACCATTTATATTCCAAAAATATTAAATATTTATGAAATATACTCAAAATAATTTAAAACTAATTTTCAGGCTTTAAAATAATTTTTAGGAATTTATTTTGTATTATTCATAATTAAAAATCATTTTTCTCTATTTATTTAATAAAATAATTATTTTTCGTAATTAACTGTCGCTAAAGGGCCCTATAGTGATAGAACCGTCACTATAGGTGTTCTTGAGCATTTTTCAGAACTTCATGTCAGACTACAAGGTACTCACTTTGACCAGTATTAGATTCATGTTTGTGCTATTTTCTGGGTAGCTAATGGTGTCATATATGTAGTATAAGTGTAATACTACAATTCCAAATCAAGTTCATAGCTAAACAACATAACAACAGAGAGATCTAAGCCCTTGAATTTCATGTCAGAGCTGTTCTGGGTTTTCTGGGTAACCCAGAAACCCAGGCAGTTCATGGTACCACTTAAACGCTCAATTTTCTCTAGGTTCTGTTCATCACTTAAGTGTTTTCTTGATCCATACATGTAGTACGAATGACAAAGAACAACTACATAACAATAAATCTGTCAAACAACATCACATGTGAGAGATCAAGGCCGGTCAAACTCGTCAGAACACCTGTTCTTGAGAAATCTGGGTTTTCCAGATTTCTTTATAAGGCTGGTGGTCAACGCTGGTTTGACTACTCATTACTTTGATTCTATGCAAGATCTGAGTGATCTATTAGCATGATTGTGTAGTACTTATACCAGTCTACAAGATTAAAAGAACAACATGGCCAAAACAGCAAAGATCAGTAAGATTAGAGGCTTTCAAAAACTTGTCAGACGAGATCTGAGTTTCTGGGTTGCCAAGAAACTCAGTCTTCGTGAACGGTCAACGAGGTTTAACTGCATATAACTTACGATCTAGACATGATATGACCCTGTTTCCAATTCCAGATTACAGTTTACATGACATACTACACATATATAACTTTAATTACCATAAATCAGTAACATAAAAGAATCTAGAGTCCTTGACATTTGCTTGTTAGTCGACTCATGAAGGTTCAAGAATAGTTTCTAAAAATTTGATTTTTGTACATCTACAAGATATGGATCCATGATCCAATAGCCCAGATCACTATGTGACATCATCTAACACATATTTAACTAAGAAACAACAACATTAACTACAATCTTGAAGATCTAGAAATTTTAGGGTTTTTATACCTTTCTAATGCTTGATCTTGAATCTAATCCTTGTGATCTGATCTTGGAATGCTAACACCTGATCATGGCTTATCTTTTGGTCTCACTCTCTCTCAAAATTTCGAAATTATAGAGAGAGAAAGTCTTGGAGAAAATGAGAATTAAAGTATGCATTTTCTCTCTCATAATCTATATAAATGATATGATTCAATGTATTTGCTAGCAATTGATGGCTGATATTTGACACATGCCTAGGGCTAGGGCTAGGGTTGGTCACCAACCAATTATTTTGGCAAAATTTTCACTCCACCAATTAAAGAATGTGATAAAAGGGTATAATGGTTGTGACACCCCCAAAATAGGTATACATCACCCATCTTGGGTCGCCAAATACATGGTACAAAATTCAAATACAACTTAATTATACAACAGTCGTGTAAAATACGACAAAACATAATCTAATAGTTTTAATAAGAATATTGTCATCTAGACAATATCCACACTCAATGGAGTCCTCATTACAATTATTATCACACTATTCCATAGAATAGTGAGGACTACTAAAGCTACTTATCCTGGACCATCACTTCATTCCCCGACTCGTCCCAACTATATTCTCATTTCCTGAAGAGAACAATGAAAGAAAAGGGTGAGCTCAACTAGCCCAGTAAGAAATATTATGACTAAGATAATGTAGAATAAATTATCCTTAGCCTTCAACAATATAACAACTGATAGAATATAATAGACAACAAGTTTTAGATCAACAACTGCAGCGAATAAGCAATCCATTAGAAGAGTCAAGTAGAGCATAAAATCTACTATCTTCAATAATTTAAAAAGTTTTTCATCAACTTTATCGCTGAGACTCAGCTTAATAAATAAAATCAACACGACCAAGGATATTCATGTAATCATCAATGGTCATGATTATACCGAATAATCCTTGGTCATAATCATACCAACAACTTTCCATCAATGAACTACAGGCCAATGAGGACTTTTACCACATCATTCGTTACATTACGGTCATGATTATACCGAATAATTCCTGGTCATAATCATACCAAGTCCATCTATGCACGTAAGCCAAAAATGACTTTCATCACAATATAAGCATGAGGATGATGACAATAACATAATAATTCAATAAAACAAGTTCAAGGATAAATTTTAAAGATTTATAATTTAATTTATCCAGAAATCAATAACGTCCAAATTGTCAACATGATACTGCTTTGTGGAGTAAAATTCAAGAATGCTCAGAAGAATATTTCCATGAAAAGATACTGGATGAAGCGCAAATATCCAAGATATTCTACTAATTTCATGGAGTCTAGAAGCCAAAACTTTAACCAACTGAGTATAATAGATTATATGAAACTGCAAATAGATTTTCGCCCGCCATGCGGTAATCCACGTAGACAGATCATTTCCACAATTTAATAAGGAATGAATACGAAGGATCATTCACCATACATGCGGTAATGTACATAGACATGTTATTCCAACAGAATAATAAAGAATGGAATAACAGAAGAATTCACCATACATGCGGTAGTCCGCGTAGATAGGTTATTCCAATAGAATAATAAAGAATGGAATAACAGAAGAATTCACCAGGCATGCGATAGACAGCACAGACAGGTTATTCCAACAAAATAATAGAGAATGGAATAACAGAAGAATTCACTAGGCATGTGATATACCGCACAAACAAGTTATTCCAACAGAATAATAAAGAATGGAATAACAGAAGAATTCACCAGGCATGCGATAGACCGCATAGACATGTTATTCCAACAGAATAATAAAGAATGGAATAACAGAAGAATTCAGCAGGCATGCAGTAGTCCGCACAGTCAGGTTATTCTAACAGAATAATAAAGAATGGAATAACAACATAATTCACCAAGCATGCGGTGAGTCTCGCACATGCATGTGTTATTCCAATGAATAATAAAGAATGGAATAACAAAGAGAATTCACTGTGCATGCGGTAGTCATGCATGCATGTGTTATTCCAACAGAATAATAAAGAATAGAATAACAGCTAAATTCACCAGGCATGCGGTAGTCCGCATAGACAGGTTATTCCATTAGAATAATAACGAATGGAATAACCACCATTACAAGTATTGAAAGAAAATAACTCTCTTCATGAATACAAAAGAAATAATACCCCTTACCTTAGAAGAAACTGGATACTGGAATAGTGAGGTAACAGACTTCTCTTCTTATTTCTCTCAATAATTTCTCTCTATAATAATTGCTCTTGTGAGACTTAGTGAATTGGTAAGAAATGAAAGAAGAATGATCTTCTATTTATAGAAAAATATAGTTTCAATAATTGCACATTTTGGGGGTCAAAATATTACAGTACAATACCTCCCTCTTTTTCTTCATTTTTAATTTAGTCCTGCAAGTATTATCAAACTTACACCACCTCCCCTAATAGTAAATCATGTGAATCAATAGTAAATCATGTTACTCAATAATTCTAAACATGTGAAAAAAATAATTACAGGATAGTACCTTCATCTATACCTCTAATTTTAATTTAGTCATGCAAGTATTATCAATCTTGCACCAACTCCCCTAATAGTAAATCATGTGAACACATAGTTATAAGCATGTGAATTAATAGCAATTAATTGCTCATTTATCCGATTAATTACCCGATTGGTCAGTATAACTTCCAGACATCAATTATTATCGAAATAAATGTCGATTTCCACTAACACTAATAATCCCAACACAATGGAACTATCAATAACATCTTTAATCAACACGAACTTATTCATCATTAATATTATAATTCATAATATTTAACAACCAGGTCGGTCCTAGGAAAGAGGGGGCTTTCCTATAAGGATTTCTCTTTATTGGCGCGCAATTAGGTGACCAAACCTCTCCTTGACAGAACTTCTAGACATTGTCAATATTGTAATTAATAATATGAATAACTTTGTCATCTCAATTATTGATTTAATAATATAACATATTATACAGATGATACTGTGACAATAATTGAATTAATAATATGAGAGATATGATGCAGCAATTAATGTAGCAATAATTGAGTATAACTGAGTGACTTCTTACGTAAGCATCAATAATCAATACCGTGTGCTACTATACAACCACGTGTATTACTAGACTTTTACTACCGGGTATGTGACGCCCCCAAAACAGGTATACATCACCCATCTTGAGTCGCCAGATACATGGTACATAAATTCAAATACAACTTAATTATACAATAGTCGTGTAAATTACGACAAAACATAGCTGAGAGTTTAAATAAGAATATTGTCATCTAGACAATATCCACACTCAATGGTGTCTTCATTATAATTATTATCACATTATTCCGTAGAATAGTGAGGACTACTAAAGCCATTTATCCTGGACCATCACTCCATTCCCCGACTCGTCCCAGCTATATTCTCATTTCCTGAAGAGAACAATGAAAGAAAGGGTGACCTCAACTAGCCTAGTAAGAAATATTATGACTAAGATAATGTAAAATAAATTATCCTTAGCCTTCAACAGTATAACAACTGATAGAATACAATAGACAACAAGTTTTAGATCAACAACTGCAGCGGAATAAGCAATCCATTAGAAGAGTCAAGTATAGAATAAAATCTACTATCTTCTATGATTTAAAAAGTTTTTCATCAACTTTATCGCTGAGACTCAGCTTAATAAATAAATTCAAATTATCCTTGCACCACGATCAAGGATATTCATGTAATCATCAATGGTCATGATTATACCGAATAATCCCTGGTCATAATCATACCAACAACTGTCCATCAATGAACTACAGGCCAATGATGACTTTTACCACATCATTCGTTACATTACGGCCATGATTATACCGAATAATCCCTGATCATAATCATACTAAATCCATCTATACACGTAAGCCAAAGATGACTTTCATCACAATATAAGCATGAGGATGATGACAATGATATAAGCAATAATCAAATGAAATCAAATCCAATGAAATCAAGGATAAATATTAAAGACTTTAAATTTATCCAGAGTATAAAAATATCAAAATTGTCAACATAATACTTCTTTGTAGAGTAAAATTGAAGAATAATATTCATGTACCAAAAATAATTTGGACAGAAAAGAAATATATTTTTTTGGTAAATAGTATCCCGTGAATAGTACTTCGGGAATAGTACTCCGTGAATAGTATCCCGACATAAAAAGTACCCCAAATACCCGAGTGAATGATACTAGAGTGAATAGTAACTTGTGAATAGTACTCTGGCACGAAAAGTGTCCCGAATACCCGAGTGAATAATACTAGAGTGAATAGTAATTGGGTGAATACTAACCCATGAATAGTAACTCGTAACAGAAAAATACCAAAGAAAACGATATTTCATGACGAGTATAAAAGAAATGATATCTCATACGAGTATAATAGAATATACAAAACTGTAAATGGATTTTCACCCGTCATGCGGTAATCCACGTAGACAGATCATTTCCACAATTTAATAAAGAATGAATACGAAGGATCATTCACCATGCATGCGGTAATCCACATAGACAGGTTATTCCAACAGAATAATAAAGAATGGAATAACAAAAGAATTCACCAATTATGCGATAGACCGTACAGATAGGTTATTCCAACAGAATAATAAAGAATGGAACCAGGTCATGCGTAATCCGCACAGACAGGATATTCTAACAGAATAATAAAGAATGGAACCAGGTCATGCATAATCCGCACAGACAGGATATTCCAACAAAATAATAAAGAATGGAATAACAACAGAATTCACTAGGCATGCGATAGACCGCACAGACATGTTATTCCAACAAAATAATAAAGAATGGAATAACAAAAGAATTTCACCATGTATGCGGTACTTCCCATAGCAGGTTATTCCAACATAATAATAAATAATGGAATAACAACCCTTACGAGTATTGAAAGAAAATAATTCTCTTCAAGAATACGAAAGAAATAATACCCCTTACCTCAGAAGAAAACTGGATCCTGGAAAAGTGAGGTAGCAGACTTCTCTTCTTCTTTCTCTCTATAATTTCTCTCTATAATAATTGCTCTATAGCTTTAGTGAATTGGTGAGAAATGAAGGAAGAATGAGCTTCTATTTATAGGAAAATATAGTTTCAATAATTGCACATTTTGGGACTCAAAATATTACAGTATAATACCTTCCTCTTTTTCTTCATTTTTAATTTAGTCCTGCAAGTATTATCAAACTTGCACCACCTCCCCTAATAGTAAATCATGTGAATCAATAGTAAATCATGTGACTCAATAGTTCTAAACATGTGAAAAAATTAATTATAGTATAGTACCTTCATCTATACCTCCATTATTAATTTAGTCATGCAAGTATTATTAATCTTGCACCAACTCCCCTAATAGTAAATCATGTGAATCAATAGTACACACATGTGAACACACAGTTATAAGCATGTGAATTAATAGCAATTAATTGCTCATTTATCCGTTTAATTATCCGATTGCTCAATATAACCTCCAGACATTAATTATTATCGAAATAAATATCGATTGCCATTAACACTAATATTTCCCACACAATGGAATTATCAATTTCATCTTTAATCAACACAAACTTATTCATCATTAATATTATAACTCACAATATTTAACAACCAGGTCGTTCGCAGGAAAGAGGGGGCTTTCCGATAAGGATTTCTCCTTATTGGCGCGCAATTAGGTGACCAAACCTCTCCTCGACAGAACTTCTAGACATTGTTAATATTATAAATAATAATATGAATAACTTTGTCGTCTCAATTATTAATTTAATAATATAACATATTATACAGATGATACTGTGACAATAATTAAATCAATAATATGAAAGATATGATGCAGCAATTACTGTAGCAATAATTGAGTATAACTGAGTGACTTCTTACGTAAGCATCAATAATAAATACAGTGTGCTAATATAAAACCACGCCAGACATCGTACTTTTACTACCGAGTAGTTCAACGCTTTTAAGCGGTAAACACTTTCGCCGTTATTTTATATAAAAGATAATTACGCCATTTTCTAACTACGACAATACTTCCGTTGTAGGGGTCCACTAATGATTGTGCCATTCGCATTTAATATTCCCCGACAAAAAGAATATTCCCCGACCAAACGAATATTTTATAACAACTTGCATACTTTGCAAAAATTTTCACATATCACCCTTAACTTTAACCTTTTATCAATTTAACCATTTACAAAATAAAATAATATTTATAAGAAAATTGAATACTTTCATTTCATAAAATTCGGGGTCTTACAGGGTAGTTCAACAGTTTTAACGGTAACACTTTCGCCGTTATTTTTATAAAAAGATAATTATGTCATTTTCTAACTACGACAATACTTCCGTTGTGGGGTCTACCAATGATTGTGCCATCGCATCGAATATTCCCTCGTTAAAATGAATATTCCCAAAATAACGTAATATTTTATAACAACTTGCATACTTTGCAAAATTTTCAAATATCACCCTTAACTTTAACCTTTATCAATTTAACCATTTACTAAATAACATAATAATTATAAGAAAATTGAATACTTTCATTTCATAAAATTCGGGGTCTTACAATCTCCCCTCCTTATGAAATTTCGCCCTCAAAATTTAGGTACGTACTTGGTATGCCGAAGAAGTGAGGATACCTTGACTTCATTTCAGATTTTAACTCTTGAGGTATAACTTTTGAGTGTCGAATATGATCCTTCTTATCCAAGATTTTAACACGTATCTCATCATACGTTAAATCTTCTACTATCTTGTCTAGTTCTAATTCAATAATGTGGTTCGGGTCCTCCACATAATTACGTAACATCGATACATAAAAAAAACGTTATGAACACGCGACATACTTAGCGGTAAAACGAATCTATAGGCCACAGTTCCTACTCCATCGAGGATTTCAAATGGGCCAATTAAATCGAGGGTTGAGATTTCCTCTCTTCATCGATTCTTGCTTCTAGAATTCCCTCTTGAACCCTCTTCTTCACATTCATCAGCTCTGAGTATGTAGCTTGAGCGGCTTTAACTTTATTGATTAAAGTCGATTCTACTCGTATATTCGTTATCTTCACGTGGGTCCCTAGAGTCTTTAATTCTATCTTCATCATTTGTAAGTTATACGAAATAGGTTTTTGTGTTAACAACATCGCACTCGTAAACGCATACGATCTTCTACTCAATGCGTCATCTACCACGTTCGCTCTTCCACGATGATATTGAATGGTATAATCATAATCTTCAGTTGCTCGAGCCAACGTCTTTGGCGCATAATACATTCATTCTAGGTGAAGAAATATTTAAGGGTTTTAGAAATGGGTTTTGTACCGGGGTCAATACAAAATTCGATTTCACACTCTGGGGTAGGCCAGGAAGTTCTTCGAGAATACGTCAAGAAATTTATTAACGATAGAAATATCATTTAAAAACTGTGACTCTCATCCAAGACATGGATAACACATGAAAGGAAGGTTTCTACTAACAAAGTTTCAACCAATAAGTCAAAGTCTAACTTCTCTGGGGTCAAATTTAAATGTTGAACGCAAGCAAGAGAAATAAAATAATGGGTAGAAACGATATCTAATAAGGTATAGACTTTGCAAGAATTTATAATTAACTACCCGTGATAACTTCGTTCGGATTCCTCGATAAATGCTCTCACTTAAACTACTAAATTTGACTAGTCTGGGACATTCTTTGGCGTCACCATCCTAGTTGGACTTAACTTTTCTATAGAGTACATTCCACCCTTAATTCCTTCGTCACATTCCTGATCCATGATTCGAATCATTACTCTCCGATCCATATCGAATTGGGGTTGACCGCTCTGCACAGGGTAATTCCGAACTCGATGTTGGATTCTCCCAATTGTTGTCCAAAAAGAGAAATCCATTTCATCTATTTTCATTTTATTGGATCGAACGTCTTTTTCTACAATATCAACGCGTCGTGCGACTTTTACCCATGCATCATCTATTCTCATTCGTTCAGATGCTTCTTCTTTCATCAGAACTTTGATCATAGCATTCTCAGATTCCAGCTCTAATATCTTATACTCTGCCAAAGAGTGCTTCTATTCAAGCATCGCACATAGGGTAACACAAATTGAATTGTTGCACCTCTTTGCTCCACGACCGCCTGCCATTCTTCAGCCTTCTCTTCTAACTCATGAATACGATTTTGTAATTCTAAATTTATATCATAAAAATCTTCTAATAAATTCTCCTCAAGTTCCTCTTCTTCCTCACTCTCAGCTGCTACCTCTGCAACTAGCTCATGTGCAACTATTAGTTCTTCACTCATCACGTAGATATCTCTAATTTCTTCTTCGTCTGACATCACATTAACCTGGTTAGTGATTAAAGGTGTCTCAATAATCTCATTCACTCTATTGTTAACATTTTCAGCTGCCATTTTCAAACACTACCACAAAACAAGGGTTAATTAACATATCACATATTGTCCCTATACTCTGACCGACCAATTAAATAACAAGTAAACTTAGGTAGGTCATACTAGCGAAGGAATTCCCCGTCTCTCCCCTCCTAGTTCTTGTCTCACATCTCAGCCAGGGATCATATCCCTAAGCTTTGATACCAACTGTGAAGCCCCCAAAATATGTATACATCACCCATCTTGGTCGCCAAATACATGGTACAAATTTCAAATACAACTAAATTATACAACAGTCGTGTAAAATATGACAAAACATAATCTAATAGTTTTAATAAGAATATTTTCATCTAGACAATATACACACTCAATGGAGTCCTCATTATAATTATTATCACACTATTCCATAGAATAGTGAGGACTACTAAAGCCACTTATCCTGGACCATCACTTCATTTCCCGACTCGTCTCAGTTATATTCTCATTTCCTGAAGAGAACAATAAAAGAAAAGGGTGAGCTCAACTAGCCCAATAAGAAATATTATGACTAAGATAATGTAGAATAAATTATCCTTAGCCTTAAATAGTATAACAACTGATAGAATATAATAGACAACAAGTTTTAGATCAATAACTGCAGCGGAATAAGCAATCCATTAGAAGAGTCAAGTAAATCATAAAATCTACTATCTTCTATGATTCAAAAAGTTTTTCATCAACTTTATCGCTTAGACTCAGCTTAATAAATAAAATCAACACGACCAGGATACTGCTTTGTGGAGTAAAATTCAAGAATGCTCAGAAGAATATTTCCGTGAAAAGATACTGAATGAAGCGCAAATATCCAGGATATTCTACTAATTTCATGGAGTATAGAAGCCAAAACTTTAACCAACTGAGTATAATAGAATATATGAAACTGCAAATGGATTTTTGCCCGCCATGGGGTAATCCACGTAGACAGATCATTTCCACAATTTAATAAGGAATGAATACGATGGATCATTCACCATGCATGCGGTAATCCACATAGACAGGTTATTCCAACAAAATAATAAAGAATGGAATAACAGAAGAATTCATCGTGCATGCGATAGTCCACGTAGACAGGTTATTCCAATAGAATAATAAAGAATGGAATAACGTAAGAATTCACCGGCATCGATAGACCGCATGCATAAAAAGTTATTTCAACGAATAATAAAGAATGGAATAATGTAAGAATTCGCCGGTATGCGATAGATCGCATGACATGTTATTCCAATGAAATAATAAAGAACGGAATAACGTAAGAATTCACCGGGCATGCGATGAAGCCGCATGATGCATGAGTTATTCCAATGTAATAATAAAGAATGGAATAACGAAAGAATTCACCGTGCATGTGGTAGTCCGCATGCAGACGTGTTATTCCAACAGAATAATAAAGAATGGAATAACAAAGCCAGAATTCACCGTGCATGCGATAGTCCGCATGCATGTGTTATTCCAATGAATAATAAAGAATGGAATAATGGCCAAATTCTGTGCATGCGGTAGTCCGCACAGACAGGTTATCCTAACAAAATAATAAAGAATGGAATAACAGCAGAATTCACCATACATGCGGTAGTCCGCACAGATAGGTTATTCCAACAGAACAATAAAGAATGGAATAATAACCCTTACAAGTATTGAAAGAAAATAACTTTCTTCATGAATACGAAAGAAATAATACCCCTTACCTTAGAAGAAACTGGATACTGAAATAGTGAGGTAGCATACTTCTCTTCTTCTTTCTCTCTATAATAATTGCTCTTGTGAGACTTAGTGAATTGGTGAGAAATGAAGGAAGAATGAGCTTCTATTTATAGGAAAATATAGTTTAAATAATTGCACATTTTGGGGCTCAAAATATTAAAGTATAATACCTCCCTCTTTTTCTTCATTTTTAATTTAGTCCTGCAAGTATTATCAAACTTGCACCTCCTCCCCTAATAGTAAATCATGTGACTCAATAGTTCTAAACATTTGAAAAAAATAATTACAGTATAGAACCTTCATCTATACCTCCATTTTTAATTTAGTCATGCAAGTATTATCAATCTTGCACCAACTCCCCTAATAGTAAATCATGTGAATCAATAGTACACACATGTGAACACATAGTTATAAGCATGTGAATTAATAGCAATTAATTGCTCATTTATCCGATTAATTACCCGATTGGTCAGTATAACTTCCAGACATCAATTATTGTCGAAATAAATGTCGATTTCCACTAACACTAATAATCCCAACACAATGGAACTATCAATTTCATCTTTAATCAACACAAACTTATTCATCATTAATATTATAACTCACAATATGTAACAACCAGGTCGTTCGCAGGAAAGAGGGGGCTTTCCGATAAGGATTTCTCCTTATCAGGCGCAAGAATTAGGTGACCAAACCTCTCCTCGACAGAACTTCTAGACATTGTTAATATTGTAAATAATAATATGAATAACTTTGTTGTCTCAATTATTGATTTAATAATATAACATATTATACAGATGATACTGTGACAATAATTGAATCAATAATATGAGAGATATGATGCAACAATTACTATAGCAATAATTGAGTATAACTGAGTGACTTCTTACGTAAACATCAATAATCAATACCGGTGTGCTATTATGCAACCACGCCAGACATCGCATTTTTTTACTAATGGTAGTTCAACAGTTTTAATTTAAGAATAATACTTCCATTGTGGGGTCCACCAATGATTGTGCCGTCGTACGAATATTCCATGTTAAAATGAATATTCCCCGACCAATCGATTATTCCCCGACACAACGAATATTTTATAACAACTTGCATACCTTGCAAAATTTTCAAATATCACCCTTAACTTTAACCTTTATCAATTTAACCATTTATTAAATGACATAATAATTATAAGAAAATTGAATACTTTAATTTCATAAAATTCGGGGTCATACAATGGTCATTTTCTATATAATTTTAATTCTAAAGTTGTCATTTGATCCAACCCTTAGGGTTAAAACCTAAGGTTTCCATAAATCAATTTTCTAGGATTTCCAGATTAGGGTTTTCGAAATAGAAAATTAATATTTCAAAATTATAATTAGGATTCTATATTTATATTAAGATTTCCTAATCATAAGTTCAATCTTGCTAATTAGGATCACCATTTCCTAATTAAAATTGCTAATTTAGCAATTAAGTCTCTATTTGTACCTTAGGGTTTCAAACGAAATAATTAGGGTTTCTAATAATTAGGTTATCTAATTCTTAGGGTTTCAAGTAAATCATTAGGGCTTTCCCTAATTAGATTATAATTAATAACGTTTAAACCTTATACTAGCATTTGAATTCCCAAATTAGGGTTTCATATTCCGAATTAGGGTTTTAGATTCTCGAAACTGAAATTAGGGTTTCTTATAAATCGTAAGAATTTTCTAACTGAACGTTGACGTTCTTAATATAATTTTATGGTTTGCCACTGATATAGGCTATATGGTCAACCCTTGACCCTTAACCACATTCTGAGCGCATAAATGACCATATTCACAAAACATATACACATGTACACTTAATCCTGAATAATTCACCAAAATCCTTCGCAGAATTTTGAAATCCTCAAAATTCCTTCCTAAAAATGTAAAATCTATTCACTTATTTTCTGTTTAGGTTCTAATATTGAACCTTAAATCAATTAATTATGATTTTAAATTTTTTTCTAAATTCTCAGGTTGTCACATTCGTGACGTAGGGAATCTAGTTGTGAAAATAGACCAAATTTTGAGTCATTATAGAGTGGTATCAGAGCTGATATGATATAAACCCTAGATATGCGTACCTAAGACTATAATCGTAGAGAGAAGGATAAGAAAATTGTTGAGTTAAATGATTAAGGAAGAAGATAGCACGTGAACATATTGAATCGTAATAACAGTTGTTCTGTTAAACGATGGATGATTTATAACTAATGTTATAAATGAATGGTACTATGAAGTAGTACGGGAAGAAAAAATCATATTGAGTTGTAAAAGATAGCATGCAAAATAAAGAAAATTCATATTAAGTAAAGAGAAAGTTAGAAGTTATAAGATTTCGATTAAGGACTCATGTGATAGCAGAGGGGTATGAACCTTTGAATGGGAGAGGGTTTGTGACTACTCAGTTATTACAGTGATAATCATTGGAATGGTAATGTTGCGCTATCAATATGTATATGACGAGAAAGTGAATCTTTTCTTATGTATATGTGTGATAGGTAGAGAATGATAAGATAAGCGCGAGTTCTTAAAACTCATACTTATGAAAAGTTTGTGACTCATAGTTATATGCTATGTTTCTGAGCCCTAAGCATATGGATAGTCTTTGATTTTTTCTTGGATTGCATATTGCGAAGATAAGTTCTTGAACACATATGGTTATGGAAAGTTCCTAAACACATAAAGTGTGGTAAGTTGATGGACTATACTAAGGTATAGGAATGTTTAGGCTAAAAACAAGTATTTTCAGTATAATTAGCATTGAAGGTGCTAGAGAAGATTAAGTATTGTCCCAAGTAAGATAATAAAGGAAGATGGAGAAAAGGATATTCCAAGTCATCTAGCTATGCTAGATTTTGAAGTTTATTGAAATCGTGCTAATATGTGCGTTTTGAAAAGGAAAGAATATGTTCAATTTTTGGAACGAATGGATTTTAGAAAGAACTATTCTTTATATGTCTATGGTAATTGTTTCGGCTAGACAGAAGTTGATTTGAAATATCAAAATGAATTTTATATCATCAATGCATTTGATGCAAAGATGGTAAAAGGATCGAGTTATTAATGCAATTGAACCTAGTGTTGGATGTGATCTTAGGATCAACAACCCGCTATGGTTTGATGTATAATGATGAAGTCATAAATTGACGAAGTCCTCAACGTGCTGTGAAACAATACGGTATCATGATGTCATAAAATGTTTTGATGTATTCTGAAAGAATTTAAAGAAGTAGTTGATGTCAATTAATTTGACTAGATGAATGTTTCAAGTTGATGTCCAATTTATTGGTACGGTCTAAGCTATTTGATTTGTCTAAGACAAATGGTATGTAATATTTTAAAAGAAAATCGAGCTTTCTTTGAAGAAGTTGTGCTAAGCTAAATTGTTTTGGTGCAGAATCTAATGAATAAGTCTGAGGTGAATATACCCCGAAATGGGGTTATACGATAGGTTGAACACCTACGTATGGAATAGGTAGTTTACTACCTTGGTGATTATAAACTGACCGTGATAGAAGGGTTTACGGTGAAATGCTATTAAACCTAGTAAGAGTTCATGGTCGGTTAGACCCCTCAACAAAAAATTGAAATGTTTTAAAGGAATCTTTATATTTCTATTTATTCCTTCTACTTCCGAATTCTTGATAAGTTATGAAGGTTAGGGAATGTTTAAAAGATTAAAACTTCTTTGAAGAGAAGTTGAGAAGAAGAGTAAGCTAAAATTTGAAAGACGAAATTCTGTGAAAAAGGGGTGAATGTGATGACCCAAAAGATTGGAAGTATAGTTAGACGCGAGGTTTAACTAATGACGATTATGTCAACAGATGTTCCTTGTAAGACCCAACTTTTATGAATAAAGATAATTTTCTCTAAATATTATTTTGAATAATAAAGTGTGGATTTGTTATAATGTTATAGTTGTGGGTAATA
The DNA here is from genome assembly GCA_020205605.1 of Panax ginseng. Classification (NCBI taxonomy): domain Eukaryota; kingdom Viridiplantae; phylum Streptophyta; class Magnoliopsida; order Apiales; family Araliaceae; genus Panax; species Panax ginseng. The sequence continues at coordinate 63,000,819 of CM035144.1, read as the reverse complement.
TTTATAAAGTTTGCAAAGTAAGCAAGTTGTCATAAAATATTCGATTGGTCAGACAACATTCATTTTATCAGGGAATATTCGTACGATGACACAATCATTGGTGGACCCCACAATGGAATTATTGTCGGAGTTAGAAAACGATAGAAATAACTTTTTATAAAAATAACGGCTAAAGTTTTACCGTTAACTGTTGAAATACCCGGTGATAAAAGCACAATAATACGTATGGTTGCATAGTAGCATACAGTATTGTACAATATCTTTGATTATTAATGCTTACGTGAGAAGTTACTCAATTTTATTCAATTATTGCCACAATAATTGCTGTATAATATCTCATATTATTGATTCAATTATTATCACAGTATCATCTGCACAATATTTTATATTATAAATCAATAATTGAGACGACGAAGTTATCATATTATTATTTGTATTATTGACAATGTCTAAAAAGTTCTGTTGAGGAAAGGGGTTTGGTCACCTAATTGCGCGCCAATAAGGAGAAGTCCTTATCGGAAAGCCTCCTCTTTCCTGGGAATGATCTGGTTGTTAATATTGTGAGTTATAATATTAATGATGAAAAAGTTCGTGTTGATTAAAGATAAGAATAATAATTTATGAGTGGAAGATGTTTGTTCAATTATCCTTTTAAATTGGTGTTTGTTCATTTAGTTTCTTTCTTCTTTCATATGACCTCAATTGTGATGCCCCCAAATCCGGGTACTTTCAACCCATAAATATGGTGCTACACGGTACTTCTAACTATACATTCATTCCATTGAAACAACATCAAAATGATTGTGTTTACTACATTCTTATTACAATAATAATAATAAATCATTTCCCGGGTTCTGGAACCGATACATTCTTCGTTTATCATAATATGATTCTTACAACATACTAATCTATTACAGGATAATCTACTTATCCATCTTAGCTTTGTCTTTATCCCTACTGGGATCCTCAATTCATTCGGCCTTAGCTGCAATCATATAATTCAAGCAAGAAGTGAGCATCACTAGCTCAGCAAGTCTAGCAATAGATAATATTAATACCACATCGAGAATTATATGATTATCTTCAATAACTGAACAAGTAGCTATGCAGCACTATGAAACATTAAATAACACTTTTCATTTCATAAAACAATTCTAGAGTACATATAGTAACCAAGGAATACTGAGTTGGTCACAAGACCATGAACATTCTCTTTTCGTTTTCATTCATTAAAAAGGACAACCCGATACTAAGTTCGTAAGTCCGATATATCTTATGAGCACTTCTAGGTGATCAACCTATAGTACTCTATGTTGATCAACACTCATCCGTTAAATGTGTTTACGCTTAAATTTTGGCAACCTTACGTTCCCATCGAATAATCGATGTAAAATACATTTGTTTGTTCATACTCAAGATTACCTTGAATCCGTATCAAATACTTGGCATATGATAGCGTTAAAAGTTCTATATCGAAAGACTTGTAAACAAATCAATCTAACTTTTAAGATTAGTCTAGCTGAGTTAAAACTGGCATCGACCCTTTCATAAAATAATTCATGCATTTCAGAACATGAATCACAGTAAACTTGGCTAACACGAAGGTTAGACTAGCGTTAAGAAAACTTGCCTTCAAGCGTCTTCAAATAATTATTCAACAGATCTTGGTCTTTACAATCTCTACATGATATATTCATATAGCACACTGTAATTAGCTACCAAACAATCTAATCACATTATTTTTACCAACTTCTTTCTCTTCTATATCTTAATTGAATTTATTTCAATAATAAAAGTCATCTTGACTTAACTATCTTCCATTACGGCTTATTAACGTCTTACGTTACTAAACCAAGACTTGATCATCATTGGTTAATTACCAAAGTTTGAATAAAATTTACTTACTCCCCCTTTGCGTTCCTCGTTTAATTTTTATTAAACCATGTTCAATTTCCTAAAGTCATCACTATATAAGTGATTTAAGATTGGTCTTACCATGCATACTAAGTATATACATGTCCCATAATGGTTTTGTAACAATTTGGGATTAGAAAACATTTTGGTTAACAAATCTTCACTACCGACGCTGCGGCGCCAGTCTTTAGTATACCATTGGCGCTGCGACGCCAACTAATTGTGACGCCCCCAAAATTGGTATTCATCACCCATCTTGAGTCGCCAGATACATGGTATATAAATTCAAATACAACTTAATTATACAACAGTCGTGCAAAATACGACGACATATATACTGTGAGTTTCAATACAAATATTGTAACGTATATAATACGACAATATTCATACTTCAAATTAATACATGCCATATAAAGTACAACAGCAAATATTTGAAGTCTCCAAAGGGACACGAGAAGATTTATGTTCTCTTGATTTTACTGTGGTGCACTTTTGACGCTTTCAGGGTTGGATTCTCATCACCCTATTGTTGTTCACCAAAATCAATTATTAAGTGACGTATAAAATATGACACACACATCTTAGGTCCTCAATACAATTATATATTGCATGTCATGCCATAGGGAGGACTACTAATGCTATCATCTGGACCGTCACTCCATTCCCCGACTAATCCCAACTATATTCTCATTTTCTGAAGAGAACAACGAAAGAAAGGGTGAGCTCAACTAGCCCAGTAAGAAATATTATGACTAAGATAATGCAGAATAAATTATCATTAGTCTTCAACAATGTTAAACTGATAAAATATAATAGACATCAAGTTTAACTGCAGCGGAACAAGCAATCCATTAGAAGAGTCAAGTAGAGAATAAAATCTACTATCTTCTATGATTTTAAAAAGTTTTCATCAATTTTTATCGCTGAGACTCAGCTTAATAAATAAACCACATCATCGAATCATCCCTGCACTACGGGCTAAGGATATTCTTTAAATCATCATTGGTCATGACTATACCGAATAATCCCTGGTCATAATCATACCAAGTCCATCTCTGTACGTAAGCCAAAGATATACAACAATAAAACCAATAATCAACAATAACAGTCCATCTTCGCACGTAAGCCAAAGATAACTTTCATCACCATATAAGCATGAGGATGATGACAATGATATAAGCATTAATTAAACTAAAACAAGGATAAATATTAAAGACTTTAAATTTATCCAAATATTATCAATCACTTAATAAACTCATAATCTAATATTATTAATATTATAACAATATTTTAATCACTTCTCAAACTTATAAATAATTTATTTCAATTGCTTACACTTTACCACATCATGCATTTAATAATTCAAAATGCCATATTCATAAGATCTCATCACCAATGATCAAATCCTTTATCAAACATCTACATATACCCTATATAGGATTCCCAAGCCATAAAATCCTATTTACCATTTTTGTTACTTCACATAACATATTTAACTCATATGTTCGCAACTAAACCATTTTCATAAAAAAAAATACCAAATCAGTCCCAAAAATATTTCTTTTCTTGGATTTAGCAGAATATAGTCCCATAATGAACATATATTTTTCTCGGAATTTTTAAAATTCATTTACTATTTTCAAAAATCAATTTCTAATTAATTCCTTAAGAAATTAGCTACCTCAAGTTTAACTCCAGAAATTCCCAAATCTTGGCAGGATCTTACACATGTTAATGTGAGCTTCCAGTTTAAATTTCATGGTCATCGGAGTTATAGAACTCCAGTTATGGCATTTTTCGTCAGAAAAACCTAAATATTGAAATGGTCATAACTTGCTCATTTTAAGTCAGAATGAGCTCATTTTTGGATAGGAGGTACCTTATACCATATAATTTCATGTCCCAAAAGGTCGGAATTTTTCTCACAAATTAAGTGGCCGAAACAGCCCTTACAAAATTATGGGCAGTAGCTTTTTGCTATTTTCCAGCTTTTGACTCCTTTGCTAAAAATAGTCCACACAAAAATCTACAACACCTTTTCTAGTGATTCCACTTGGATAAGTTAGTAAACTCATAGATCTAATTCTGGGACTTGACCACACTCAAAAATTCAAAATATAATAGGAGATATGGTCAATTGAATTTCATGTTCCATTTTTATCAAAATCTGATTTTCAACTCTTTGTGATTTCTAAGAAACTTTCACGTTTTCTCATAATAACCAACATAACTTATCATAACACTTACTAATACTTCATATACCCACGATTTTCATATGTCCAATGCTTTTATTATGAGTCTCATCATAATCAATATAAACAGATTATTTCCACAATTTAATAAGGAATGAATACAAAGGATCATTCACCATGCATGTGGTAATCCACGCAGGCAGGTTATTCCAACAGAATAATAAAGAATGGAATAACAGAAGGATTCACCATGTGTGCGATAGACTACACAGACAGGTTATTCCCAACAGAATAATAAATAATGGAACCAGGTCTGGCGTAAACGCATAGACATGATATTCCGATAAAAGAATAAGAATGGTGTAACAACAGAAATCACCATGCATGCGATAGACCGCATAGACAGGTTATTCCAATAGAATAATAAATAATGGAACCATGTCCCATAGAACGCATGCAGACGGTGATATTCCGGCGAGAATAATAAAGAATGGAATAACAACGAAATCACCATGCATGCGATAGACCGCATGCATAAAGTTATTCCAATGAATAATAAATAATGGAACCAGTCCGCATAAACGCATGAGCGTGATATATTACGACATAATAATAAAGAACGGAATAATAGAAGAATTTCACCATGTATGCGGTATCAAGCCAAGCAGAGTTATTCAATGGAATAACAAACAATAGAATAATAGAAGAATTTCACCATGTATGCGGTACTTCGCATAAACAGGTTATTCCAACATAATAATAAAGAATGGAATAACAACTCTTATGAGTATTGAAAGAAATAATTCTCTTCATGAATACGAAAGAATTATACCCCTTACCTCAAAATAAGACTGGATACTGGAATAGTGAGGTAGCAGACTTCTCTTCTTCTTTCTCTCTATAATAATGGATCTAAAGCTTTTATGAATTGGTGATAAATGAAGGAAGAATGAGCTTCTATTTATAGGAAAATATAGTTTCGATAATTGCACGTTTTGGGGCTCGAAATATTACAGTACAATACCTCCAGCTTTTCTTTCATTTTTAATTTAGTCATCCAAGTATTATCAAACTTGCACCACCTCCCCTAATAGTAAATTATGTGAATCAATAGTAAATGATGTGACTCAATAGTTCTAAACATGTGAAAAAAAATTAATTACAGTATAGTACCTCCATCTATACCTCCATTTTTAACTTAGTCATGCAAGTATCACCAATCTTGCACCAACTCCCCTAATAGTAAGTGAATGTGACTCAATAGTAACTCGTGAATAGTAACTCGTGAATAGTACTCCGACACGAAAAGTGCCCTGAATACCTGAGTGAACAATATAATCTCCAGACATCAATTATTATCGAAATAAATATCGATTCCTACTAACACAAATAATCCCAACACAATGGAACTATCAAATTCATCTTTAATCAACACAAACTTATTCATCATTAATATTATAACTCACAATATTTAATAACCAGGTCGTTCCCAGGAAAGAGGGGGCTTTTCAATAAGGATTTCTCCCAATTGGCACGCAATTAGGTGACCAAACCTCTCCTTGACATAACTTCTAGACATTGTAAATATTGCAATTTAATAATATGAATAACTTTGTCATCTCAATTATTGATTTAATAATATATAAAATATTATGCAGATGATACTGTGAAAATAACTGAATCAATAATATGAGAGATATGATGCAGCAATTACTGTAGTAATAATTGAGTATAACTAAGTGACTTTTCACGTAAGCATCAATAAACAATACCGTGTGCTACTATGCAACCACGCGTATTACTGAACTTTTACTACCGGGTAGTTCAACAGTATGAACGGTAAAACCTCCGCCGTTATTTTTATAAAATATTTTTGTCGTTTTCTAACTACGACAATACTTCCGTTGTGGGGTCCACCAATGATTATGCCGTCGTACAAATATTCCCCGATAAAAAGAATATTCCCCGGCCCAACGAATATTATATAACAACTTGCGTACTTTGCAAAATTTATAAATATTACCCACAACTATAACATTATATCAAATCCACACCATAATATTAAAATAATTATTTCGAGGAAATTAAATATTTATTCTTAATATCTGGGGTCTCACACTAATAGTATGCGAGTCCCGGTCTCGGCGCTGCGGCGCGAGACTTACTATAGACAAGTGGCTTTGCAACGCCATTCTCCAGTAGCCAATGTCTCTCACTCGGCACTGCGGCGCGAGGTTTAAAGCTTGGGGAGGCTCTGCGGCGCTTGCCTTGAGCCTTTGAATTTTTTTTATAATTTCAAACTCGATTCTTTCCAGACTCATAACTTAGTCGTTTTAAGTCAAAATTGGCTCGTTCAAAAGCCATTTTCTCACATATACCATGCACATCGATTTCATCTGGATAAAAGTAGTTTTTAAATCCGTTAACGATGAATTCAGTATTAACGTCCTAATAAGCATTCGTTAAACGATCGTGAGCATTCATAGATCATTTTCTTCGTTCTAAGTCAGAATTTGACCGTTCTTGAGTCCACGACTCTTGAATACTTTATTCTACGCTACGCCAATGAAAACTAGGGTTTTCAAATTAAACGACGAGTTTTTACAACTAATCTGGAATTATACGATTTAAACGACGAGTTTTTACTACTAATCTAGAATTATCCGATTTTCTCGGGCGTTACATTCTCCCCCCTTATAAGAATTTTATCCCCAGAATCTCGCTACAATTACATAATCAAATGAGGAAAATTTTCCTTCATTTTACTCTCGAGTTCCCACGTTGCTTCTTCGGCATTGTGGTTCCTCCAAATCACCTTCACCGAAGATTTTATCTTATTTCTCAAGACTTGTTCCTTACCTTAGTAGGAAATTGGATGTCGCAATATTGTAGTAACAAAATATTCTTCTTCTTTCTCTCTTATTCTCTCTATTCAATCTCGCTCTATAGCTTTAGTGAATTTGTAAAAAATAATGAAGGAATGAGCTTCTATTTATAAGCTTGGTAGAGTAAGGGTAAAATAGTCTTTTCGCCATAATTTATGACATCATCACTTACATCATCGATCATATGACATCATTGCTTACATCATCGATCAAATGACATCATTGCTTACATCATCCTTCCGATGACATCATTGCTTACCTCATCGTTCCGATGACATCATCGCTTACATCATCAGAATTCAAATTCAAATTGTTCTCTTCCACCTCATTTTACTTTTATACCATGAATTTACTATAATAATGTTATCATTCAAATTATAAAAAAAACATACTATCATATAATCACATCATACTACTATAATATAATATTATATTAATATATTTAAATGAATTATTGATTTGATAATTTGAAATACTATGTAATGACAATTATTGAATCAAAAATATCAACGTAGCAATTATTGAATCAATAAAATATTAAGCGAAGAATTACTATAACAATTATTGAGTAGTGCCTTCTTACGTAAGAATCAATAATTCAAAAAATATTTGTGCAATACTGGTAATGCTTCTTTAAGCAACAACGCGTGTATTCTTGTATTTTAACCACCCAGTATTCCAACGATGTTAATTGAATAGCCCGCCGTTATTTTCATAAAATATTTTTGTCATTTTCTAACTCAAACAATAATTTCATTTGTGGGGTCCACCAATGATTGTGTCGTCGTATTTAATATTTCCAGATAAAAAAGAATATTCCCTAATTAAACGAATATTTTATAACAACTTGCGTACTTTTGCAAAATTTATAAATATTACCCACAACTATAACATTATATCAAATTCATTCCGAATATTTAAAATAATATTTATAGAAAATCATCTTTATTAAAAAGTTGGGGTCTTACAACCTCCCCTTCTTATGAAATTTTGCCCTCGAAATTAGGGTACGTACCTGGTATGTCGAAAAGGTAAGGATATCTTGATTTCATTTCAGATTCTAACTCCCAGGTCATTTCCTCAACATCGTGGTTTCTCCACAAAACTTTGACTTGAGGTACAACCTTGGAGCATAGAATATGTTCCTTCTTATCCAAGATTTGAACAGGAACCTCTTTATACGTCAAATCTTCCGCTATTTCGTCCGGTTCTAACTCAATAATGTGGTTCGGGTCTTCCACATATTTACGTAACATGGATATATGAAAAACATTATGAACAGGAGACATACTTGGCGATAAAGCGAGTCTATATGCCACAGTTCCTACTCGATCGATGATTAAAAATGGGCCAATGAATCAAGGATTTAGCTTTCCTCTCTTTCCAAATCTCGTAACTCCTTTCCATGGAGCAACACGTAATAACACATGATCTCTAATATCAAATTCCACGTCCTTTCGATGAAGATCAGCATAACTCTTTTGTCGATCTTGTAAGGTTTTTATACATTGCCGGATCGTTTGAATCTTTTCCGTAGTCGTACGTACTAACTCTGGTCCCAACAACGTTGCTTCACCCTCCTCATCCCAGCATACTGAATAACGACACTTTCTTCCATACAACGCTTCGAATGGAGCCATGCCAATACTTGCCTGATAACTATTGTTGTACGAAAACTCCACCAACGGTAAGAACTTGTCCCAACTTCCATTAAAGTCAAGGACACAGAGTCTTAATAAATCTTCAAGAGTTTGAATAGTCCTCTCTGATTGTCCGTCCGTCTGAGGATGATATGCCGAACTAAATCGTAAGTCCGTGCCCATAGCTTTTTGCAAACTAACCCAAAATCGTGAAGTGAATCTTAGGTCTCGATCATAAACTATGGATACTGGCATACCATACAGTCTTACATTCTCGTTTATGTACATACGAGAAAGACGTTCAAGTGTATAAGTTTCTCATATTGGTAAGAAATGAGCAGACTTGGTCAATCTATCAATAATGACCCAAATTACATCTATGCCTTGAGAAACCTTGGGAAGACCAATAACGAAATCCATGGTAATGTGCTCCCACTTCCATTCTGGAATTTCAAGTGGTTGCAATGGACCTTTTGGTACTTGATGCTCCGCCTTGACTCGTTGATAAGTTAGACACCTTGAGATAAACAACGTTATCTCTCTCTTCATATTGCTCCACCAAAATGTATGACGAAGATCATGATACATTTTGGTACTCCCAGGATGGATTGCAAACGGTGTGTTGTGCGCCTCCATCATGATTTTATACTTTAAATCAGGGTCGTTAGGAACTAAAAGTCTGGAGTTGACTTGAAGTATTCCTTCTTCATCGATTCTTGCTTCCGGCATAGCACCTTCTTGCACTTTCTTCCTCATACGCATGAGCTCCAGATCTGTAACTTGAGCAGCTTTAACTTTATCAGTTAAAGTCGGTTCTACTGGTATATTCGCCGTCATCACATGGGTCCCTGGAGTTTTTAACACTATCTCCATCCTTTGCAAGTCACACAAAATGGGCCTTTGCGTTGTCAATATCGCACTCGTACTCGCATATGATCTTCTACTCAATGCGTCAGCTACCACGTTCACTTTTCCAGGATGGTATTAGATGGTATGATCATAATCTTTCAACAGTTCAAGCCAACGTCGTTGTCGCATGTTGAGTTCCTTTTGAGTGAAGAAATATTTGAGGCTTTTATGATCCGTAAAGATCTCCACTTTCTCCCCATACAAGTAATGCCTCCAAATTTTAAGTGCGAAAACAATAGCTGCCAACTCTAGATCATGAGTAGGATAATTCCTCTCATATTCTTTGAGTTGTCGAGAGGCATAAGCTATGACTTTCCCATGTTGCATGAGAACACATCCTAACCCTTTGCCTGAAGCATCACTATAGATGACAAATCCCTCCGAGCCAGATGGTATTGTCAGAACAGGTGCTGAAATGAGTCTCCTCTTGAGTTCTTGAAAACTCTTCTCACATTCCTTGTTCCAACCAAATTTGTATCTTTCTGAGTCAGCTGAGTTAATGGAGTAGCGATTCGAGAAAACCCTTCTACAAATCTCCAATAATAACCAGCTAAGCAGAGAAAGCTACGCACATCGGTCACTGATTTAGGTTGCTCCCAGCTTTGAATAGCTTCAATCTTTGTTGGGTCAATAGATATTCCATGGCTTGATACTACATGCCCAAGGAATGCTACTTCCTCAAGCCAGAACTCACATTTCTTCAACTTGGCATAAAGCTTATATTCACGAAGCTTTTAGAGTATCAGTCTCAAGTGTTGCTCATGATCTTCACAACTTTTGGAATAAATAAGGATGTTATAAATAAAGACGACCACAAAGTGATCCAAATATTCGTTGAATACTCGGTTCATCATATCCATGAAAGCAGCAGGAGCATTAGTCAATCCAAAAGACATGACTAGGAATTCATAATACCCGTACAGAGTTCTGAAAGTCGTCTTTGGAATGTCATCGGTTCTAATCTTCAATTGGTGATATCCAGAACGAAGATTAATCTTTGAAAATAATTTGGCTCCTTGTAACTGGTCAAACATGTCATCAATACGTGGCAATGGGTACCAATTTTTGATGGTGACATGATTCAACTCCCGATAATCAATACAAAGTCGCATACTCCCATCTTTCTTTTTTACGAATAGAACAGGAGCACCCCAAGGAGAAGTACTAGGACGAATAAAGCCAATGTCTAACAATTCCTGTAGTTGGGTCTTTAACTCCTGAAGTTCAATAGGAGCCATTCGATACGGGGCTTTGGAAATGGGTTTTGTACTGGGTTCAAGGTCGATACAAAATTCAATTTCACGCTCTTGGGGTAGGCCAGGAAGTTATTCAGGGAATACGTCAGGAAATTTATTAACAATAGAAATATCATTCAAAACTGACGTATTTTTGTTTAGATTCGTGATAAAAGCTAAGAAAGCTTGACATCTATTTTTTAATAAATGAATAGCTTTATGACTTGAGATGACAGTGATTGATTTTAATTGTTTGGTTGCTTGAATTCGCATAATAGGTTGGTTAGGAATATGAAAGCTAACAACCTTACGAAAATAATTAATTTTTGCATGATGAGTAGTTAACCAATCAATCCCTAGAATTACGTAAAATGCAAGTATTTTCAGTGAAATAAGATCGATAGGTAATGTGTGGGTACCAATTTGAACCAAACAAGACTTATAAACAGTGGATGTAATGAAGGTTTCTCCCAATGGAGTTTCAACAGATAAGTTAAGGTCCAATTTCTCCGGAGTCAAATTTAAACGTTGAGCGCAGGTAGGAAAAATAAAAGAATGGGTAGAACCGATATCAAATAAGGTATATACTTTGCTAGAGTTTATGATAATCTTACCCGTGATGACCTCGTTCGGGTTCCTTGCTTTCTGGGAGGTAACGACAAACGCTCTCCCTTGAACTACCGGTTTTGTCTTGTCTAGGACGGCCTTTGATGCCTCCATCCCAGCTGGACTTATCTTTGGTGTACGACAAAATCGGACCAGGTGACCTTCTTTTCCAAAATTGTAACATGCTTTGGATGGCATCGCGTAGTTTGGACTGATGTGTCCCTCTCCTTCACATTTGAAGCATATGATAGGTGGTTGTTCTCCTTCCTTAACGACATGTGCTGATGCTGACGTCTTTCCATCATTGTTGAATCTCCTCTTCCTGAAATGTCAATTCTTATTGTTTTGGCCATGATTACCACCAAAGTAGTTACCATTTCTGGCATGTTGATTCCCTCCACACTTATTGTCACCTCTTCGATGACTGTTATCACTGGTATTATCATTTTGTCGGCTGCTCTCTTTTGGTTGGGTTGACTCATTATCGGCCTCCAATAACTGAGCCCTATTAATAACATCTGAATACAAACACAGTTTATGAGAGATAAGATATTGACGTATCTCTGGTTTCAAACCTCTTAGAAACATTTGTGTTATTCTCTCCTCATTATCAACCAAATGAAACGCAAATCGGGATAACTCGACAAACTTGGCTTCGTACTGCGACACGGTCATGTTGTTTTGCTCCAGCTTGATGAACTCTACCTCTTTCATGTGACGAATACTTTCGGGAAAGTACTTGTCATTGAACAATTCTTGGAACTTCTCCCAAGACATCTTCAAAGGCGGGTTGAGTACGCTTTTCAGATTTCCACCAAGTAATGCCCTGCGCCAAGCAACATGAAGGTGGCAAAGGGAACCTTTTGCTCCTCGGAGCATCCCAAGACATCAAATATCTTGTTGATCTGTTTTATCCACGTCTTCGCCTTAAATGGTTTTGGCTCTCTAAAAAACTCTGGTGGTCCATGTTCCTTGAACTGCTTAGCGGTGACCATCCGAGAGTTGCCAGTGTTTCCACCTGCATTTTGGACAGGAACCGCTCTTTCCTGATGTTGCATGAATTGCATAAAGCCTCTGAACATTCCATCGTTCATCATCTAGTCCATGTTGTTGTTTTCCTGAGGCTTGTCGCCTTCCTGACGCACATTATCCTGATTATTGATATGTGGAGACTCAACGGTCTCCTGTGCTCCATTGATGTTCTCAACATTCTCGGATGTCATTTTCAAATACTGCCACAAAACAAGGGTTAATTAACATATCACATATTATCCCTATACTCTGACCGACCAATTAAATACCAAATAAACTAGGTAGGTCATACTAGCGAAGGAATTCCCCGTCTCTCCCCTCCTAGTTCTTGTCTCACATCTTAGCCAAGGATCATATCCCTAAGCTTTGATACCAACTGTGACGCCCCCAAAATAGGTATACATCACCCATCTTGAGTCGCTAAATACATGGTACAAAATTCAAATACAACTTAATAATACAGTTGTCGTGTAAAATACGACAAAACGTAAACTGAGAGTTTAATAAGAATATTTTCATCTAGACAATATCCACACTCAAAAGAGTCCTCTTTACATTTATTTTCACACTATTTAATAGAATAGCGAGGACTACTAATACTATCATCTGGACCGTCACTCCGTTTCCCGACTAGTCCCGGCTACGTTCTCATTTCCTGAAGAGAACAATGAAAGAAAGGGTGAGCTCAACTATCCCAGTAAGACATATTATGACTAAGATAATACAGAATAAATTATCATTAGCCTTCAACAATGTTAAACTGATAAAATATAACAAACATCAAGTTTAACTGCAGCGTAACAAGCAATCCATTAAAAGAGTCAAGTAGAGAATAAAATCTACTATCTTTTATGATTTAAAAGGTTTTTCATCACTTTTATCTCTGAGACTCAGCTTAATAAATAATTCATCATCATCCCTGCACTACGGCCAAGGATATTCTTTAGTATCACAACCACAAATTATCCATGCACTATGGCCAAGGATAATCGTGTATTAATCAATGGTTATGATCATGCCAACAACTATCCATTAATGCACTACGGGCCAAGGAGGACTTTTTCCACATCATTTGTAACATTACGGTCATGATTACACCGAATAATCCCTGGTCATAATCATACCAAGTCCATCTATGCACTACAGGCCACATATGACTTTTCAACATAATATAAACATGAGGATGATGACAATGATATAAGAATTCAATAAAACAAGTTCAAGAATTAATTTATCCAGGAACTAATAACATCCAAATTATCAACATGATACTTCTTTGTAGAGTAAAACTCAACAATGCTCAGAAGAATATTTCCAGGAAAAGATACTGGATAAAGCGCAAATATCAAGGATATTCCACTAATTTCATTTAGTATATAAGTTAAAACTTTAACCAACTAAGTATAATAAAGAATGGGATAACAAAAGAAATCACCAGGCATGCGATAGACCGCACAAACAGGTTATTCCAACAGAATAATAAATAACGGAACCAGATCATGCGCAAACGCACAGACAGGATATTCCAACAGAATAATAAATAATGAAACCAGGTCATGCGTAAACGCACAGACAGGATGTTCCAACAAAATAATAAATAACGGAACTAAGTCATGCGTAACGCACCGATGGGATGTTCCAACAGAATAATAAAAATGGAATAACAGAAGAATTTCACCATGTATGCGGTACTTCGAATAGAAAGGTTATTCCAACATAATGATAAAGAATGGAATAATAGAATAATTTCACCAATTATAGGGTAGCCCGCGTATACAGGTTATTCCAACAGAATAATAAAGAATGGAATAACAGAAGTTCTCTTCATGAATAAGAAAGAAATAATACCCCTTACCTTAGTAGGAAATTGGATACCGCAATATTGTAGTAACAGAAGATTCTTCTTCTTTCTCTCTTATTCTCTCTATTCTTTCTCGCTCTATAGCTTTAGTGAATTCGTGAAAAATAATGAAGGAATGAGCTTCTATTTATAAGCTTGGTAGAGTAAGGGTAAAATAGTCTTTTTGCCATAATTTATGACATCATCACTTACATCATCGATCATATGACATCATTGCTTATATCATCGATCAAATGACATCATTGCTTACATCATCCTTCTGATGACATCATTGCTTACCTCATCGTTTCGATGATATCATCGCTTACATCATCAGAATTCAAATTCAAATTGTTCTCTTCCACCTCATTTTACTTTTATACCATGAATTTACTATAATAATGTTACCATTCAAATTATAAAAAAAAACATATTATCATATAATCACATCATACTACTATAATATAATATTATAATAATATATTTAAATGAATTATTAATTTGATAATTTGAAATACTGTGTAATGACAATTATTGAATCAAAAATATCAACGTAGCAATTATTGAATTAATAAAATATTAAATAGTAATTACTGTAACAATTATTGAGTAGTGCCTTCTTACGTAAGAATCAATAATTCAAAAAAATATTGTGCAATACTGTGTGCTAATGTGCAACAACGCGTGTTATCAGATTTTAACCACTGTGTATTCCAACAATGCAGTTATTAACAGTAACACTTCCTGCCGTTATTTTCATAAAAATATTTTTGTCGTTTTCTAACTCCGATAATAATTCCGCTGTGGGGTCCAACAATGATTGTGTCGTCGTACGAATATTCTCCGACAAAAAGAATATTCCCCGACCAAACGAATATTTTATAACAACTTGCGTACTTTGCAAAATTTATAAATATTACCCACAACTATAACATTATATCAAATTCATTCTAGAATATTTAAAAATAATATTTATAGAAAAATCATCTTTATTAAAAAGTTGGGGTCTTACATCTTCCCTTCTAAGGCGATACCTTCAGAAAGACATACGAACCTACTTCAAACTCCCTCTTTTCATAGTGAGGATCTGCATACTTCTTTTGTCTATATTGAGCTACTACCAATCGAGTACGTATTCACTTTACCATGTCTGCCGTCTGTTGTACCATCTCAGGTCCCAACATTCTACCTTCCCCTACTTCATCCCATCACAGTGGAGTTCTGCACTTCCTCCCATATAACGCTTCATAAGGCGACATGCCTATACTAGCATGAAAACTATTGTTGTACATGAATTCCACCAAAGGCAGATGTTTGTCCCAACTCCCCATAAAATCCATAACACAAGATCTTAACATATCTTCTAGCATTTGAATTGTCCATTCACTTTGTCCATCCGTCTGAGTATGATACGATGTACTCAATCTCAACTGTGTTCTCATTAGCTCTTGAAAACTCCTCCAAAAATTTGATGTGAATCTTGGATCACGATCTGACATAATCGAAATAGGTACTCCATGTCTTAAAATAATTTCTTTGACATATAGTTTAGCCAATTGCTCTAGGTTATACCTAACTCCTATTGGTAAGAAGTGAGCCGATTTCATCAACCGATCCACTATTACCCAAATAGTATCGTATCCCTTCCTTGTCATTGGAAGTCCCACCACAAAGTCCATTGTGATATGCTCCTATTTCCACTCTAGAATCTCTAGTGATTGCAATAACCCACTCGGTCGTTGGTGTTTCGCCTTAACTTTCTAAAAAGTTAAGCACTTACTAACATATTCTGCGATCTCTCTCTTCATGTTTGGCCACCAAAAGTTCTGTCAAAGGTCTTGATATATCTTAGTACTACCTGGATGTATCGAGTACCTCGAACTATGGGCCTCACTCATTATCTCATCTTTTAACTCGAAATTATCTGGAACCCAAATTCTTCCTTCAAAATGAAGTAATCCTTCTTTATCAAGGTTATACTTAGTCTTTTCTTCATCTTCCATCCTCTTCTTCACTCATTCGCATTCTTCATTACCTAATTGCACTTCTTTAACCTGTTCCACTATGGTTGGTTGGGTCTCCATTGCGAATAACATTTCTACTACTTAATTCGGCAATTTAACTTCTAACTCCATTCCTTCCATCTCTGTTATTAACTCATTCTGAGTCGTTAACATTGATAGCTTTTCTTTACCCTTCCTACTTAGTGCATCAGCTACTACATTTTCCTTTCCTGGATGATATAAAATATCACAGTCGTAATCTTTTATCAACTCTAACCACCTTCTCTATCTCATATTCAACTCCTTATGTGTGAAGATATATTTCAGACTTTTATGGTCCGTGTATATCTCACATTTCTCCCTGTATAAATAATGTCGCCATATTTTTAAAGCAAAAACTATAGCTGCTAAATCTAGGTCATAAGTAGGATAAACCTTCTCATAATCCTTCAACTGGCGTGACGCATACACAATGACCTTGCCATGCTGCATGAGCACGCAACCCAGTCCTCTATGCGAAGCATCGCTATAAACTATGAAATTCCCCGTATCATCTAGAAAAGACAATACAGGTGCCTCACTTAACCTCCTTTTTAGTTCCTGAAAACTATTCTCACACTTCTCAGTCCACACATACTTCACTGACTTCCTCATCAAATTCATCAACGGAGTAGCTATTTTAGAAAAGTCCTAAATGAACCTTTTATACTATCCCGCTAACCCCAGAAAACTCCAAACCTCAGTTGGCGCTTTCGGTTGTTCCTAATTATTAACTGCTTCCACCTTCATTGGATCCATAGAAATGCCATCTTTATCAATAACATGTCCTAAAAACTTCACTCTTTCAAGCCAAAATTCACACTTAGTGAATTTTGCATATAATTTCTCCCTTCGTAGTGTATCCTTTAATGTTCAACATGATCTTCTGGCGTCTTAGAATAGACTAGAATATCATCAATGAACACTACAACAAACTTGTCCAAATACTGTTTGAACACTCTGTTCATCATATCCATGAATGTGACTGGCGCAATAGTCAACCCGAACGACATAACCAAAAACTTATAATGACCATAATGAGTTCTGAATGTCGTCTTAGGTACATCCTCATTCCTTACTTTCAACTGATGGTACCCCGTACACAAATCTATCTTAGAAAAATACTTTTCCCCTTTTAACTGATCAAATAGATCATCGATCCTGGGCAATGGGTATTTATTCTTAATCCTTAACTTATTCAACTCTCGATACTCGATACAAAGTCGTAACGACCCATCCTTCTTCTTTACAATCAATATCGATGCTCCCTACTGAGACACACTCGATTGAATGTATTTCCTATCTAATAGTTCTTATAATTGAACCATTAACTCCTTCATTTCTATCGGCGCCATCCTATAAGGTGCCCTAGAAACTGGTGTCGTACCTGGCAACAAATCAGTCATAAACTCGACCTCCCTATCTGGCGGAAGACCTGGTAATTCATCTGGGAATACATCCGCGAACTCTTGTACTATAGGTATCTGTTCCAATGATGCTCCCACTCTTTGGGTACCCACAACATGGCACAGGTATCCTATACACCCCTTCCTTAACATTTTCCTAGCTTGTGTCATGGTTAGACAACAAGAGCGTCTCGGTGATTTAGTGTCGTAGAACACTACCTTGGTTTTCTTAGAAAGCCAAAGGTTCACACTTTTCCTATGACAATCTATTATAGCTTTATGGTTAATCAACCAATCCATACTGAGAATTACATCGAATTCTCTCAACCTTATCAGTACTAAATCTACCAATAATTTGTTACCTCTAATATCTACGCAGTAATTCCTATGAATATGTTCAATGGGAATTATCTCTTCGTTTGCTACCTTAACGTCTAAATGTATCTCTAATTTTTTCGGGAGTAAACTTAATCGCTTAGCAAATTCACATTGTAACGCCCCGAAATTCGGTCTATCTTCACACCCATATTTTGTACGTCACAGTTCCACTTCTTTCCAAACATACATCATTATATAGTGAAATATAACAACATACATTCTTAATTCCCAGGTTCTAATACCTTATAACCTTATTCATTACGAATAATGATAATTACATTATTCTTTCCATCTTACAAGAGTGACTTTCATCCACCACTAAGGATACATAATAATTCATTAAACTAATCTATAGTTTAATTTCATCATTCTAAATTACAAGTCTTCGCCGGATCTTCACGCTCATTCATCTAATGAATGACACTTCTTCTAGATACCTATCAGCTTGATCTTTACGGGATCCTTAAGTTCTTTTACTCGTACGCTGAAAATATTTTTCATTTAAAGCAAGTGTGAGCATTCAATTGCTCAGTAAGTCATAGTAGTTAAATAAACAACCTCAAGAATTTAAACATTCTTTTAGAATTTTGATAACCGAATAAAGGTTATGAAATAGCTTGAATAATATGAATAATCTCAATTCCTATCATTTTAAAACATTAGTCACATTCACTTTGAAATACTTTCATTCTTCTACCTTTTTCATACACATTCTATCCGGCTAGAATCAATAGCACAGGCTTAACAATAACGATTCATGTTTAAATAGAACATTCTCATATTAAACAGTTCAATCACAAAATAGTTCATCTCATAGAAACACCGAAGTGTTCAAATTGTGGCTCAAGGCCTCATACGTTCTACCATCTTGTACAAATATCGCACATTCGCAAATAAATAAACTTCTCATGTTCAACATCTAAGAAGTTTAAGAAACTAACATTCATCTCAAATATGAATGAAGTTAGGAAACTTGCCTTACGCACAACTATAGCTTATAGTTTATGCTGAACTGCTCATTCCAATTCATATATATCACATAAGGAAATAACACATACACCAATTAGTCATATACTTGACTTTACGCATTGGTTTACTTAACTTTACTTCTTAGGGTTCGCGTTCTTGTAATCTAAGTTTATGCGACGAACTTTCTTTACCGTTTTACGGCTTCATGACATACGGAGATGTCTTACTCATACGATCATCATCTTTGATGATTTATATTCTTATATTCTTCTTATAACTCCTCTAGGACTCAGCACACACCATGTCTTTTCTAGTAGTCCATATGGTATGCTGCGTGGTTTCTCACAAACAACCACCAAACAACTTCTCGTCTCATCTACACTGTCTTTCACAGTGAGTTAGATCGGTTGCCAGTTTCGTATATACATCCGCTCTATGAAGGAATTGTTTAGCCCAACTCCCATATGTCAACATTTAAAGATTACGATTGTACCACAACCTAAACTTATTTTAACTTATTTGAATCATTAAACTATAATGTTCGTTAAGTCAATTTCTTATTCCTTATGGATTTCTGGCAACTAAATGCCATACCTCGGGATTCATTCTTTATCATCTAAGTCGTATTGTCTTCTGTATACTCAGAACGATCATTCAATATTAATTCTATGCATTCATAGCGTTAAGAATTTTACGTTACTTATTTTTATCTTACAACGTCCAGTTCATTTGACTCGAAACGTCATCCAAGTTAATCATTAACTCGGCTTCTTTACGATATACATCATTGTCTTTAATTTAATTCTTCACCGTTCACGGTTTTAATCAATATCCTTCATTACAGTTCGTTACGGTTTTCTTGATAATTTCATATCTTACTTACTACCTTCGTTATCCATTACACGAACCCCACGTTCATTACTCTTTCTTAGTGTCGACGCCATATGGTTCGTTGTATGCTAAGACTGATCGTTCATCACAATTGTGTTGCGTTCACAGCGTCTATACTCTTTACTCATAACTCTCATTACTACAACATAACATCGAAATGTTATTCATTATCCTATTCACTCAACGTCTAAGGAACCACAATTATAGCAATCCCCCACGTTCATTTTATCGCGACTACGGTCCCCGATATAGGTTCCATAATTTGCGATTACATTCTTTGTCTTTTAATCCCGTTCAATCTTTCTGTTCAACATTTATTAAAGGTTTAAAACACTTTGTTAAGTGTTACATTAGGCGAACCACACGTTCATTAGCTTTCATTGCACTTCCCCCCAGTAGTTGAGTAACTAAAAGCTCATTATTTGTGCATTGCCTCCTCAACTTCAAGATCATGCGGTTTGGCCCCTCTCTTTATCTTTAGCATTTCAATACCACTCTCTAGTATGTTCCTTCATTTGGCCATTTGCGTGGCAAGCATCAAACTTGGAAAAAAATTTCTAAGTGTTGCACTATTTTGAGACGTTTACTTCACAATCTCATAACTTATTCGTTATAACTCGGAACGAGGTCGTTCCAAAGCCATTCACTTCCTTATCATACGTACTTCAATTTCCCCCCGGATAGAAATTTATTCTGAATCTGTTACCATGCCATTCAATTAGCTTAAATTTCCTCCTTTATTCGTTTTACGTTTTTAACGTTCTTCGTTCGTTCGTCTGTAAGTCGATCATCCGAACTCGGAACTCGTTCATTCTTGATTCCACGTGTGACAACCCGAATTTTAATAAGTTATTAAAATTGGAATTTAATAATTATAATTCTTATTATGAGATGTTTTGAGTTTGATTATGTATATATACATGCTATATATTTTTAAATATGTGATGTGATATGAAGAGAAATATATATTCATATATTGGGAAAGTGAGGTTCAATAGTTAAGTTAACTATTGAAGCAATTAAATAAATTTGGTAATTATTTTAAATATTTATTGAATTAAATAAATATTTTAAATAATTTATTTATTGAGAAAAATAAATAATTTATGAAATTGTGGTATAATAATTTAGTTACGTGTGTATGATAATTAAAATAAAGCAAAGTTAAATTTTATTCTTTGAAGAATTAATTTAATGAATTAATTAAATTAAATGAGTACTTTAATATGAAAGAAAATAAGTATATTAAATAAAGTAATGTTTAAGTCTAATTTATTAATTAAATTACGATACATGTAATTATTTATTAATTATAAGTATAATTATAATAAGATTATAATTATAATTAATTATTATTATTATTATTATAAATTATTTAAATTAACTAAAGGTGTGACACATGAAACTATATAATATAAGATTATTAAAATAATCCAGTTTGGAGGAATTGGTGTGTGGCCAAACAAGGCCTTGTGGCCTTTGGTCTAATTTAACTTAAGAAGACGTATTATTTTATAACTGAAGTATACGTGGGTAAGCCATATCAGTTTATTTGTTTCGCGTCTTTTCTGAGGATAACTAAGACAGAGAGTGGGAGAGAAGAAAGAAATCACAATAGGTTTTGAGAGGGTTTTCTGAGATTATCAAGAAGAGGAAGAAGGATTGCTAAAGCTTGTGACCATCTTGTAAAGAAATCAAGCATTGAAGGTATAAAAACCTAAGTTTATGTTCTAGATTTTTAATATTGGATTGTGTGAATTCGATATTATAATTGTTAAATTATAGTTTATGTAATCAATTGGTTGTTATCTATACATGATTGTAGTAAGAGAGTTCATGGGAAATGGGTTTGAAGAAGAAAAGTAAATATTAGTGTGTATTTATATGATATGGCTTAAGAAAGTACGAAATTTTATGTCTAATATGTGTTATAATCTGTAAATTGGTATTGGATTATGTTAGTATGTGAATAAACGAAAATGGCGTAGTTTGAATTATGTCAATTGGTTAAGAAACGAAGTCGTGGCGATTGAATTCGCTAAATGTGTTTAAAACATGAAAATATAGCATGAACACTGAATTGGAACCCTTAAAATGATTTATTAAAATGTTTGAAGTGTTATAATTATTCTCTAGATGAGTAGCTAAGAGTTTAACGAGTCTAATGAATCGAAAACCCACTAATTCAGACTTTAAATGAGAAAGTTATGTAAAAAATAGTAATATAATGGTTTAAGCCAAGGCCGCCTTGCCTACCATGCAAGACGCCGCAAATGCGCCTTGTTGAAATGGGTCAGGAAATGGCGTAGCAAGGTCTTTGGAATGGTGAGGAAAAGGGGCTCGGTCGTGCCCAATGTGTGCTAACTGTGACTACTTTGACCTATTTTGGTAAAATGCCATAACTTTTTCATACGAACTCCGATTGAGGTGATTTAAGATGATCCGGAACGAGGACGAATAGACCTACAACTTTTATTCTTTAACTGTTTAAGTTTTAGGTCTGGAACAGGGGTAAAAATGGTAATCGTTAGGACTATTGTGTTTTCGGAGGAAATTAGAGGGCGTCGGGCATGCACGTATGCAAGTGTAGTGCTCTTGACGATAAAAGATGTTGTTCTATGTTATAGAACATGAATATTATGAAGTATAATGATGCTTAACATTAATAAATGATATATTAGATAAGATGTATACACATACTAAGCACACACAAGAGAGACAAATTGGGCGTGTGACGAATAAACGTTGAAACGCCGTGATAAGTGATAATGAACGTAAAAAGTGTTTTAAATCAAATGAAATGAATATTATAAGGTATTGAATTGTGTTAATATAAAACCAATAAGTAGTCCTAGCAAGACTTAAACACTTGAATAAACTTCGAATATGAAATATAGTGAGCTATAAGTCGAAAGTTAACACAATAAAATTGAACATTGTGTATTGATAATAGGAAGGGTTATGAGATGTAGAGTAAAGTTTACATTACAACTACTATGCATTGCTATGAGACTAATAGTTGATGTCTATGATTATATAATTGTGTAGGGGCACGTGAAGTGCAGATAACTATAAGCTATTAAACTATTATTGGTAAACAACGATCAAGGCAAGTCTTTCAGTTCCTATTTGTTATGTGAACTTGAAGATTAACTGTTTTAAATCTTCATTGCAAAGAGCATGATGTGTTATATATATATTGAAAGTATGAAATGTTAAAGTCAATTTATGACTATGTTGATTGATTAAAGCATGCTGATTGAGTAAGGACTCAATCTTTATACTTGTTATATGAACTGTAACATGTATGTTATATGTTGAGCATGTTATTATGTGCTATGTGATGCATGAAAACTATTAGATTTTGCTGGGCTGTCGAGCTCAACCTTGTAAATAACTACTTTTGCAAGTTCAAGATTCAAGGTAAAGTTATGTGTTACTTGAAAGACATGAATCAGATGTGATACTTGAAGATTTATACACTTTGGTTGTGTTATTATTATTTGAACCATGTTTAACGTTCCGAATAATGTATTAATGTTGAATTGTAATATCGTTTTGTGATGTAAACTATTATAGTATTAAAATGATTCTGAGATATTTAGATGTAAAGGTTGAAGGTTTTGGGAACGAGGATACTTTGTAATAGAAAATTTTAATTATTCCGTAAATTTCAATGGTTGTATTATCGTTTAATTATGTAAAATTAGAGGATGAATGTATTATTAACGACCAAAGTTGAGAATTAAATTGTATGAATTTTGGAGTCGTTACAGTTGGTATCAAAGTTGTAGGTTATAAACCTTAGGTAGGAGTACCGTAGGCTATAACCTTAAAGAAGGAAGGTGAAGATAATGAAAGAATAAGCTCAAATAGAGTTTGAACAATAAGAAATAATTTAAGAAATTTATATAGAAGGGATTAAAATATACGTGAAAGGATTCAAAGAAGAATCTCACAGAGTTATAAGGAATATGTATGTGGGGTTACCCAACTCCAATAATGAGAATGTAAGGTGATAACAAATAGACAATGTCTATAAGAAGAGAATGATTGTGACACCCTCAAATTCGGTACTTCCGTTTCCACAGGATTTGGTGTTCACTGTACATGCATCATCTATCTATCTACCCATAAATAAATTTCAAACCATGCAATAGATAGAATAAAAATTAAATCTCTCCCTTATCCAAGTTACATCAATTGAATAATAAATAAATCCTGTGTTACTCTAACCTTAAAACATCTGTGCGGAAAACATAAACAAATAAGTCTTAGTAACATCAATTCTAATTACATAACATAACCACATTAATAAAACAGTCTTCATTACTTGCTAAGCTTGCCCTTGCCCTTACTAGTGGAAGGTTCGTCACGCTCTTTTCGTTTTAATCGCAATGTTATTATTACACAAGAGTGAGCACGATTGCCCACAAGTATAACAATATAACAATGAATAATAACATGCGAGAGAAATAATAACTTCTGATATAAAGCTTAACTTTTGAATCAAGAATGAATAACAAGAATCAAAAGAAATTATGAGGGTCATAAGACCTTGAACTATGTCCTAGGTTGTCAAGTGTTATTACTTGAAACCTTTAACAGTCATAAGACTATGGACTCTTCTTCTCATACTTAGGGGGATCAGCCCTTAGTACCATAATTTGCACAATACCTTAACGCTAAAGCGTAAATAATCCCCTATACAGGGTTGTTCATCTCAGTTTGACATTCGAGTCCGCACCAAAGGAAGTTTGGTTTGGATAATTCATCAAGGGTTCTGAAATTTAGAACGCTCATCGACTATAGACTAGTCAAATCAAATAAGGGTTCGCTAGTCTAACAAGGTTTAACAATGACTGATAATTTAACTTGGATAAAATCTCAAAGGTATACAATAGAATAATTATTGTATAACAACATCATGCTTGAAGGATTAATAAACTTTAATATACAAGATAGGCTTGATCAATAATAATGATAACTTGCTCAATGTAGAAAGATGAATCAATCAACTTATATAACGATAACAAGTAGGGTTAGGAAACTTGCTCAACGAAAGTTTAGGGTAAGAAACTTGCCTCGTGCGTAGATTACACGTAAACAAACTCGTTCTTTGAATTAAATCCTACATACCAATTACGTTCACAATACCAGTCAATAATAACGTACTAACATCATAACTTTACTCTTTGTTTAACTTGAATTCATGACTATACTTAGTCAATTATTACACTTAGTGTAAAATTAAGACTTCACGAAAAATAAACTAATTATGCATTCGATCATTCAATCCACACGTGATTGTATTATGGACATGTTAAGAGTTTATTTTAACATCTCATTATAGGTCTAACAAGTCTTTATAATTATTAGACTAAGTTGCTAACTCGTTTCTATACTTGTACACTTTTAAAAACTCAATTCTGACCATTATGCTAAGTGGCGCTGCGGCGCCACTTTTATACTATATCTTGGCGCTGCGGCGTAGGTGTATAGTGTTTTAAGCGCCATGAAAATATACATGATGAGTCTCGAGCATGGAGTTGGCGTCGCAACGCGACACTCCAAATTCTGAATTTCCAGTTCGCGAAGAACACAGAATTCAGCGAAATAAACTCTACATAATCATAAATTTCACCAAATTAAACATACCCACATGCTAGAATTTATACATAACCATTACCCAACATATATAGAGTGATTTTCAACCATAAAAACATATAATTACAGAATTCAACGTGCAAATTATACTGTTCATGATGTTCTTGAAGTTTTGAACATAAATTCTAAAATTCAATGCCACGGATTTGATATACAACCAAATTCAACCATTCAAATTTCATTTTGTTCATTTTAGCATGCATAATCATATAAGTGTGTGAATTTTGCAAAATAATTTATGTTTGGAATATAAAAATCACGTATAAGGCCATATGGCCATATCACGTACTCTGCAAATTTTTTGAAATAACAAGTCATAATCATACGTTGTAATCTTATGAAATTAATGATATGGAAACACACATATATATATATATATATATATATATATATATATATATATATATATATATATATATATATAAAAACATGCCTTATAACTCAAATTATTATATATATTCATATAACAAATGTAATTTCCCAATTTCAAAGAATTACGTAATGAATAAAACCATATTCATGAAAACTTTAAAAGACGTAAAATATATAAATTGGGTTGAAGAGATTACCCAAGCGTAGATTAGATAAATTGACAATTCTCTACTTCAATCATCACGTAGTTTCTCCCAATCTCTCTCAAAATTTTCTCAACTCTCTCAGATCTTTCTCTGCCTAATATTAGACTTAGAAAAAAATGAAAGAAAAGGAAAGGAAGACGTATATAATATAGAAATCAACTGACGCATTGGTGGTCAATTACCCATGGGTAACTGCCCTCAACTTCCCATAGTGCCATGTTTGGCTAGATAGAATAGGTTTTAAAAATCATTTAATTTAATAAAGCTTTGTTATATAGTTTAAATAATGTCACATCCATATAAAATAAATCAATTATCTAAATTAATTTATTTTAATTAAAATATAGTAAATTCTCATTAATACACATAGTCACATAATTCAAATTCTCTTGATTAATAATATCAAATTATTAAGTCTCTAATTAATAATTAAATTAATTAAAATAACATAGGCTTATTAAATATTTCTTTTAATTCAATAAGCTCACATAATCTGTGATGAATGAATTGTTTGAATTGTGATTCTGGGGACAAAATCCTTGTAAGGAGGGAATGATGTAACATTCTAGAATTTTAATTGTTATATTAAATATTTATTGAATTATTTAAATATTTAATGGATGTATTTATTGTTGAATAAATAATTGTTCAAATTTGAATTGATGTGCTTAATTATTTGTTAAATAAATAATTAAGGAAAATTAATTATTTTGCTAATTTAATTTAATTATTAAGTTAGAGAATTTTGATTAATTGAATTACTATTCTTTTATTGGAATTTGTAAATTTAAAAGGATGTGTTGGTTGATTAAATAAAGTTATAATTATATAGAAATTATAATTTTGGTGGTATTGATTTATGTGATGAAGTGATTTAATAAATTATTATTATGATTAATTTAATTAAATTAATGTGTGACAAATAACCTTTTATAAAGTAGTTATTAAAATAACTTAAAGGAGTTTTAATTCCGTTTTGCCAAACAAGGCCTAATGCCTATTAAATCTTTAATCTATTTAAGTTTTACCAAACAGGGTGTTAGGATTAATGGGTTATTTTTTTTAGTTAGTAACCAAACAAGCCTTATGGCTTTTGATTTTTAAAACTAATATAACTGATATCAGTTATATGTTTTGTATTTATATTATATAATCAATATATATTATATTCTATATACGTTATTTGTTAAGTACGTTAGATAGAGAGAAAGAAAAAAAGAAAACTCAGAGGAAGAAGAAGAGAAGAGAGGAAGAAAGGCTAGAGAGTGGGAAGAAAGAGCTTGAGAATAGAAAGGATAGTCATCATCTTCTTCAAGGTATTACCCTATTCTTTTTAAGTTTTAAAAGTTTTAGTTTTTCTTCTCCTATTTTTCTCTGTGAAATTCTTGTGATAGGATAATTGTTGATTTTATGTGTGTTCATATGATAAACCATTGTTATAAAGTTATTTTCATAGGTTATATATGATTATAATCAATGAATTGATGATATGTATATAATTGTGGAGAAAAGTATTTTACAGAGAGTTTATATATATATATATATATATATATATATTGCTTAATTAAAATAGAAATTATGAGTTGTTTAGTTGTTTAATTAATAAATTGGCTATTCAATTTGTTAGAGTATATATAAACTTTGATAAAATGCTTTGAATTAGTGGTTTTGGTTGAGAAACAAAATCACAGTGTTTATTTTCATCAAAAATATCAAAAAATGAGTTTTAGCCAAAAACAGTGAATTTGGGTGTGTTAATTTTGTTGTTTATGTTGTTGTATGGGTAGAATCATGTTTATAGTTTGTGAAATGTGTTTACATGAAGTTGTCGTATGATTTACATGCTTTTTGGTCTGTTAAAAACGAGCTTGTAGGCCAAAATTGGCTTTTTTGTCTTTGTTGCCAAGGTCATGCATCGAAGTTCCAATTCTTGTGTATTGCAGTGATACGGTTTCTGCAATACCTTTGTGTTGCCGTAGCTCCATGCTCACGCCAGCAACATGTAGGCCTTGTAGCCTTAGTCGTCAGCATAATGCACATCATGCCATACCATGGCAGTACGAATTCCACGTTGTAAAGCTCGTGGCCATGTGCATGAAGTTAAGCGAATAATGGTCTGACAATGTTGATTTTGTACTTGAAATTTTAAGGAATTGTTATGTGATCATAGTAGAACTGTAAAATGTTGATTTTAGAATTTCTATACTATGAATAAGTATGTTATTAACAATTAACTTGTGTTATAACTCGATTATGTGATTAAAAATCCAATTTTTAAATGATGAACGTACTTAGTTATGTTTGTAAGATGGTAATGACTAATTATGTCATGATGACATATGTTTATAGGATATTGTGATTCGTATTGATTTGGTTTAGCCTACGAGCAAGGCAAGTTCTTTAACCCTACTTTTATAATTATGCAAGTGCTTAAATTATTCTTTGAGCAAGCGTTCTAATCCATTATCTTGATTGAATCAATTATTGTTTCCAATATAATAATGCAAGTTTTCTAATTCTTTATCTTATTGAACTATTTATTTTTTCAATTCGTGTACCTTATAAATGATGCAAGCTTTCTAAACTTTGGTTTAATATTGACAAGTTATTCTTGTATTTAACTTGTTGTTTAGCATGCACAACTATTTATACTAATGTTGAGCAATTTCATCGTTTAAATTATTATGCATGCTTAGTACTCAATTCTAATTAACCTTGACTTAATATTGTTCAAGCAAGGCATGTTATAGTTATTCAAAGTATATGCTATTAGAATATTCCTAAAGCGTGATGTTGATTTACCATGTTGATTCAATTATGATTATTTTGTAATATGATGTTATTAATTCAACTAGTCCTCTAGTTGATGATCATTGAACTTCAAATTACCCTTGAAAGCTTATCCAAACCAAACTCTCTTTGGTGCGGACTTGTACTCAAAATACTGAGATGAACAACCCTATTATTATTAGGGGTTAACTTACGCGTAGCGTTAAATGTTTGTGCACAATACATGGTACGAAGGGCTGATCCCCTAAGTACAAGGAGTCCTTATAGTCTTATGACTGTTAAAGTTGGAGTTGAAAGATTACTCGCAACTGTGGACATAGTTCATGGTCTTATGACCCTCAGTTATATTTATTCTACATTTTGGATTTCAGTTTTTTGTTATTATTGATAGAGTACTATTCCTAGTTGATAAGCCTATTTTGGCAGTTATTATTGTTATACTCCTGTTAATTCTATATTATATCTAGTGAGCAATTGTTTTGCTCACTCTTGCATATTTTAAAACTCATTGCAGCTAAAGAAGAGAAGGTAGATGAACCTTCGTCTAGCAAAGGAAAGGGAAAAGTGTGCAAGTGATGAAGACTTGTAATTTTACTTTGATTGAGATGTTAGATTTATAATATGTTGATCTTAGACTTGGTTTAATGATGTTTATTTAATTTTCGCATTGAATGATTGTAATTAAAGGTTAGATAACCTGGGAGATTTTATTATGTAACCCTTTAATGGGAAATGTTTTATTTATCCATTTTTATTGTAATTGGGTAGTTAGATATGAATGTTTGATTAAGTGAACACCAGATCCTGTGGGAATGAAGTACCTGGATTTGGGGGTGTCACAGGTTGGTATCAAAGCTTTAGGTTATGAACCTTAGGTGGGGGAAAATTCTTAGGAAGTAACCTTCGAAAGGATAGTGATGATAAACTCTTATCGAGTTTTAAGGAAGAAGTAATAAAACACTTATGTGCTTATGTGTTTACGACTTATGTGTTCATGAGTGTCGAGTAATGATGATTAATAACTAAAACTTAAAAATCTTGTTATCAGGATGACTAATGTCGGAGAATCCAGTCAGGCTAGGGAGGAAGGACCTCAGATGCCTAGAGAGGAGGAATCTCGTGATATTCAAGTGGTTTGAGAACAACTGCTTCCACGAGAGTCAGCTCCATTACTCGCAGTGGTCGAGGATGATGATGATGATGATGATGTAGAAACAGATGAGGAAGATTCCGTGGAGCTGCCGCAGACGGATGAAGAGGATGAGGAGGAAAGGATTCCACTTAACTCGATAGCTGGCCGTATATACGATGAGGTGCATGACCGCAACGTGGAACTTCAAGATAATGTTGTGGAATTACAAGAGATAGTAGCTGAACAACAGACTTCGTTGGCACAGAAGGACAACGAGATTCATGATCGAGAAGAACGACTGAAAAATGTTGAAGAGAAGCTGGTTCACACTGAAGAAGAGAACGATCAAATGAGAGTAGAGGTTGTAGAGTTGAAGAGCAAGCTGAGAGAAGAATCTGCAAAAAGGGCAAGAGCCGAAGATGCGTACAGTGAAGCTTATCAACAAGCTGAAATAGCAAAGGGAGACGCACAAGCAAAGAGAAGGAAGATGGAAGAAATGGATAACGTGTTCAACATCACGATCAATCGAGCTCAAGACCGGGTCATGGATTATCCAATTCAGTTCGAGACGCTACCCTTGTTCATACTGGACCATCGAACCATGTTCCGAGTGATGGAAGAAGAGCGTCGTAAGGCTTTACAATATCTTAATAAGACATCGTAGGGAGTGTACTTGAGTTATGTTATGATAAATAATTTGTTAATCCTAAGTGTTATGCAACCTATGGGATATGATGATGATGTCCTCAAACTTTAGCGATTCGGAAATAATGTAAGTAAGTAGTAGTGATGCTATTGATATGATGTTTTCAAAGAAGTTTTGAATAAAAGATATTATTTTCTTTATCCAAAGTGTTATGTGTTATGGAATGATTACTTTCATGGGGGCAAGCTAAGTAGAAATTACTTGAAAAGAGTTGAGTAATAATCTAATGAGTGTATTTTTTTAACAGAAAATGCCTCCAAGACGTCAACCACCTCGTCAGAGAACCACCGAGGGAACCAACAATGATAATGCTAAAACTAACTCCGTTCAATAGTTGGTGACGTTACTGACAGGTGCACTGCAAAATCAACTGCAGAATCAACCTCAGAATCAAGGTGCTACGTTTAAGGACTTCAAGGCGGTTGGACCACCAGAATTCCATGGGTCCATGAATCCAGTTGAAGCACAGACCTGGATCATGGAAATTGAGAAGGTTTTTGAGGTTGCTAGGGTAGAGGAGAATCGTAAGATCGCTTTCATAGCGCTTATGTTTAAGGAGGAGGCTAGCTTTTGGTGGCGAGCCAACAAGACTCGGGAAGGACCAGGAGTAATGACCTGGGATAGGTTTAAGGAGCTGTTCTTCGAGACTTATTTCCCTGAGAGTTCGAAGAGTCAGCTGGAGGTTCAGTTTTTGGAGTTGAAGCAAGGAACAATGTTGGTGTCGGAGTATGCCGCAAAGTTCAATGAGTTGGCGAGGTTTGCGCCATATCAGGTCAGCACAGACGAGCACAAGGCGAAGAGAGGTTTGAAAGCAGGTCTCCAAACCTTGGTTGTCTGATGAGGGTTTCCTATTCCAATTGAAGACATTTGCAGTAGTGATGGAGAAGGCGATTCTCACTGAAAGTGGAGGCGAGGCGGTAACAAAGCATAATCAAGAGCAGAGAAAGAGGAATAGTGAAGGTGAAGCTAAGAGTAGTGGTAACGGTAGTAATGGAAACAACCTGAAGAGGAAGTGGAATGGGAATGGAGGAGCTGTAAATCAGCAAAGAAACCAGAAAAATAAGAAGTTCAAACCATGTGCTACGTGTGGAAAGTTTCATAAGGGAGTGTGTCTGCTGGGGAAACGAGTATGCTTCAATTGTGGCCAGGAGGGTCACATCGCCCCAAATTGCACTCAAGCTAAGAAGAATGTGTGCTTCACGTGCGGATCCAAGGATCACTTTGCTCGTGAATGCCCCAAGAAGAGATCTGGTGAGACAAATGGAAGCAAGGGAAATGCTAGTGGAGGTGCGTTGGCTATTGCGGGACCAACAACAACAAATAAGCCCGTAGCCAGAACCTTTAACATGACTATGCAAGATGTTGTGCAATCAAAGGATGTTGTGTCAGGTATTATCCCGATCAATGATATTGATGCTTATGTATTATTTGATTCGGGTGCTACTTGCTCATTTATATCTGATGAATTTGCTATGAGATTAGGATTGCCTAGTGAATAATTGAATTTCCCTTTAAATATAGAAATTGTGAATAAGGAAGTAGTTCCTGTTAGGTTCGTATACAAGAACTGTAGGGTGAATATTAAGGGAAATATTTTTATAGTAGATTTGATTCCGATTAGGGTAGAAGAGTTTGATGTTATTTTGGGAATGGATTGGTTTTTCAATTATGGAGCGATAATTGACTGCCAAAAGAAATATGTATACCTTATGACACCGTCAAAGGTAGTATTCAATGGTAGTAAATCGCCTAGACAAATGAGATGTCTGACGATTATGCAGGCCAAAAAGTTGTTGAGTCAGGGCTGTGTGGGTTATTTAGCTTACATAGTCGATACTCGTAATAAAGTCTGCGCGGAAGAAATACCAGTGGTTAGGGAATTTGTGGATGTGTTTCCAAAGGATTTGCCAGGACTTCTGCCCGACAGAGAAATCGAGTTCGTGATCGACTTAGCGCCAGGAACCACTCCGATATCTAAAGTCCCGTACAGAATGGCTCCGGTGGAGATGAAAGAACTGATGGTACAACTACAGGAGCTGTTGGACAAGAAATACATTCAGCAGAGTATGTCACCGTGGGGAGCACTGGTGTTATTTGTAAAGAAGAAGAATGGGTCAATGCGTCTTTACATTGATTATAGAGAGTTAAACAAAGTCACTATTTAAAATAAATATCCTTTGCCGAGAATAGATGACTTGTTTGATCAATTGAAGGGTGCTAGATATTTCTTGAAAATAGATTTGAGAAGTGGGTACCATTAACTGAAGGTAAGAAAGGAGGATATACCGAAGACGGCATTCCAAACTCGGTATGGACATTACGAATTTTTTGTGATGTGTTTTGGTTTAACAAACGCCCCTGCAGCGTTCATGGATTTGATGAACAGGGCGTTTAAACCATTCTTGGACAAGTTTGTGGTGGTGTTTATCGACGATATTCTGGAGTACTCTAAAACTCAAGAGGAACATGTGGAACATTTACGTCTAACGCTGGAAATGCTAAGAAAAGAAAAGTTGTATGAGAAATTCTCTAAATGTGAATTTTGGTTGGAACGTGTACAATTTCTTGGGCACGTAATTGACAAGGATGGAATTTCAGTGGATCCATCAAAGGTTGAAGCTGTGATAAATTGGGAACAACCGAGAACTCCATCAGAAGTGAGAAGTTTCTTGGGATTAGCGGTGGTATTACAGACGGTTTTATCCGAGATTTCTCCAGATTGCCACTCGTTGACAAATTTAACGAGGAAATCAGAAAAATTTGTTTGAGCGGAGAAGTGTGAAGAAAGTTTCCAGGAATTGAAAAAGAAGCTAGGTACGGCACCTGTGTTGTCATTACCAGATAATATAGGAATTTTTGTGGTATATAATGATGCTTCACATAAAGGGTTGGGTTGTGTCCTTATGCAGAACGGCAAAGTCATTGCGTATGCATTAAGACAATTGAAAGATTACGAAAAAGGGTATCCGACTCATGATTTAAAGTTGGCGGCGGTTGTGTTTGCCCTGAAGATATGGAGACATTATCTCTACGGAGAGAAATGTGAGATCTACACAGACCATAAAAGTCTAAAGTATATTTTCACACAGAAAGACCTGAACATGCGTCAAAGAAGATGGATGGAACTGATAAAAGGTTATGATTGTGAGATATTTTATCATCCAGGCAAAGCAAACGTGGTTGCAGATGCCTTGAGTAGGAAAGGCAGGGAAAAGTTGATGTTATTAACTGATAAGGAAGAGCTTATTACAGCAATGTTAAGGTTAGAGTTGGAAATCAAATTTCCAAGAGAATCCAATGAAAGATGTTACCAGATGGAAGCTAGTCCAACTTTGGTGGACAAAGTGAAGAACTCTCAACTATAGGATGAGGAATATAGAAAAATCAGAGAAAGTGTGGTTGAGGGAAAAGAGGTGAAATATAGGATTGATACCGATGGAATGCTGAGGTTTGAAGGACGAATATAGGTTCTAGCAGTACCAGAGATTAAAGAAGAAATCTTGATCGAAGCTCATAACTCAAGATATTCAATTCATCCAGGAAGTACGAATATGTATCAAGATTTGCGGTGACATTTTTGGTGGCCAAATATGAAAAGAGACGTTGCAGAATGCGTTGCAAAGTGCTTGACATGTCAGAGAGTCAAGGCCGAGCATCAAAGACCAAGAGGGTTACTTCAACCGTTGAAGATACCGGAATGGAAATGGGAGCATATCACAATGGATTTTGTGGTAGGTCTTCCAATAACTCAGAAAAGATACGATGCGATTTGGATGATAGTGGACAGATTGACAAAATCTGCACACTTTTTGCTAATAAAGATTAGATTCAATCTTGATCAGCTAACAAAGTTATATGTTAAAGAGATCGTGTCGAGACATAGAGTTCCAATGTCGATTGTGTCAGATAGAGATCCGAGGTTCACATCAAACTTCTGGAAGAGACTACAAGAATGTATGGGAACCCAGTTGCGAATGAGTACTGCATATCATCCACAAACAGATGGCCAAAGTGAACGAACGATTCAGACATTGGAAGATATGTTGAGAGCATGCGTCATGGATTTCAAAGGAAGCTGGGATGAACAATTACCATTGGTGGAAGATATGTTGTGCTCATTCGTAACTGTGTACCCATGCATTCCTGTAGACGTTTCCAGAAGTTCGACGTAAAACGCGGATCTCTATCAGAAAGAATTGATACCGGAACTCCGTGTCTTGAAACAATCTCTTTCACATATAACCTTGCCAACTGATCTAGGTTGAATCTGATTTTAATCAGAAGGAAATGTGCGGATTTCATCAATCGGTCAACAATAACCCATACTGCGTCGTAGCCTTTCTGAGTCGTTGGTAGGCCAACCATGAAATCCATCGTAATATGTTGCCATTTCCATTCTGGAATCTCTAAAGGTTGTAACAACCCACTCGGTCTTTGATGTTCTTCTTTCACTTTCTGACATGTTAGGCACTTGGCAACACACTCTGCAACCTCTAATTTCAAATTTGGCCACCAAAAGTGTTGTCAAAGATCTTGGTACATCTTGGAGCTACCAGGGTGAATCGAATATCTTGAGTTGTGAGCCTCGCTCAAAATTTCTTCCTTAATCTCTGATACTGGCGGTACCCAAATTCTACTCTCAAATCTTAGTAATCCCTCACTGTCTATTTTGAATATCGGTTCAGTCCCTTCAGATATCTTCTTCTTCACTTTCTCACATTCTTAAATCACGAAGTTGAGCCTCCTTAACTTTATTCAAGAAAGTTGTACCAGGTTTGCATCTGGAACGACTTCTTCGTCAATCTCCATAGGATACTTCACTTCCAATTCCACTTCTCCATTGCTAAAATTAGCTCCTCCCGAGAGCGTCAACATCATTAATTTCTCCCGACCTTTTCTACTTAGGGGCGTTAAGGCCACCACATTTGCCTTTCCCCGATGGTATAGAATCTCACAATCGTAGTCCTTAATTAACTCCAACCACCTTCTTTAGCGCGATATTCAAGTCTTTTCGTGTAAAAATATATTTGAGACTCTTGTGGTGCATGTATATTTCACACTTCTCCCCATAGAGATAGTGCCTCCAAATTTTCAAAGAAAAAAACCGCAGCCTAACTCCAAGTCATGGGTGGATACCCTTCTCATAATCTTTTCGGGTTGTCGCGACGCATATGCAATGACTTCTGCCATTCTCGCATAAGCACACACCAAGTCCTTTATCGATGCATCACTATAAACCACAAAAATTTCTGTGTCATCCGGAGGAGATAACACGGTGATGTACTCAACCTCTTCTTTAATTCTTGAAAGCTTTCCTCACACTTCTCAAATCCAAACGAATTTCACCGATTTCTAGTCAAATTCAAGTTAGCGAGTTCTTGATCTTAGAAAAATCTGAATAAATCTTCCAGAATAACCCGCTAATCCAATAAAACTTCTTACTTACGATGGCGTCTTGGTGGTCCCAATTAATCACGAGCTTAAACTTTGGAGGGATCCACCGAAATTCCATCTTTATCAATCACATGTCCAAGAAATTGTACTCTTTCAATCCAGAATTCACATTTCGAAAACTTAGCATACAACTTCTCTCTTCTTAATGTCTCTAATGTCAACCTCAAATGCTCTTCGTTTCTTCCTTGGTTTTTGAATATACCAAAATGTCATCTATAAATACCACTACGAATTTGTCCAAAAACGGCTTGAACACTCTATTCATTAAGCCCATAAATGCTACAGGAGCATTCGTTAGACCAAATAATATTACAAAAAATTCATAGTGACCGTATCGTGTTCTAAACGTTGTCTTCGGTACATCCTCTGGTCTTACCTTCAGTTGATGATAACCACTTCTCAAATTTATCTTTGAAAAGTATCTTGCTCCCTTTAACTGATCGAACAAGTCGTCGATTCGCGGTAATGGATACCTATTCTTAATTGTGACCTTATTCAGTTCTCTATAGTCTATGTAGAGTCGCATTGTCCCATCCTTCTTCTTCATAAATAAAACCGGCGCTCCCCACGGTGATACGCTTGGTTGAATATACTTTTTGTCTAGTAATTCTTGTAGTTGGACCATCAATTCTTTCATCTCTACCGGTGCCATTCGGTACGGTGCCTTCGATATTGGAGCCGTTCCTGGAGCCAGATCGATCACAAATTCAACTGCTCTATCTGGAGGAAGTCCGGGCAAATCGTCCGGAAATACGTTTGCGAAATCTCTCACTACCAGAATCTCATCTATTTTCGGATTCTCTTTACGACTATCGACTATGTAAGCTAAATATCATACACAGCCTTGTCTTAACAATCTCCTAGCCTGCATCATCGACAGACAACTCGCTTGTCTAGGCGACTTGCTACCATAAAACACAACCTTTGACGGAGTCATAAGGTTAATACGCTTCTTCTGGTAGTCAATTACCGCCCCATAATTGGATAACCAATCCATACCCAAAATAACATCAAATTCTCCAAGTCGAATAGGGATAAGATCTACGTTCATGATATTACCCTTAATATCTACTCTACAGTTCTTGTGCATATACTTAACAGGGATAATTTCTTTATTCGCAATTTCTATGTTCATGGGGTATTCTAACTCGTCCTTAAACAATTCTAAGTTCTTAGCAAAGTCATCGGATATAAATGAACAAGTAGCACCCGAATCAAATAACACGTAAGCATGAACTTTATTGATCGGAATGATACCTGACACCACATCGCGAGATTGTCTGCGCGTCTGCCTTTCATCATATTGACGTTACATTTGTTGGTCTATTGGTTGCGGTTGGTCCAACAATGGTTAGAGTGCTTCCACCAGTACTTCCTCTGTTTCCTCCTGAACTCATCCCTCCCGATCCCTTCTTAGGACAATCTCTTGAAAGATGGTCCTTTCATCCACATGTGAAGCATGCACCCTTCTTTGGGTTCGAAAAGTTTGGTGCTATGTGGCCTTCCTGACCACAATTGTAGCACACTCGCTTCCCCTTCAGACAAACTCCCAAATGCGTTTTTCCGCAGGTTGGGCATGGTTCAATCTTCTTCTTCTGCCCTCCCTGTTAACTTCCAGCCGACAAACTATCAGACCACTTCCTCTTCTGATTGTGATTACCCCCAGTGCTACCCCCACCAGTCTTGTAATTACCTTCCTTCTCACTCTTCTTCTTCTTCTTCTTCTTCTTCTGCTCCTGATTATACTTTGTTACTGCATCACTTCCACCCTCAGCAAGTATGGCCTTCTCTAACACTCCCGCAAAAGTGTTCAATTAGAACATTGACATTTTTCTATACAGCCAGGGCTTCAGTCCCTGCTCAAATCATCTTGCCTTCCTCTCATCAGTGTGCACTTGGTATGTGGCAAACCTAGCCAACTCGTTAAACCTTGTCGCATAATCAGCTACTGACATACTTCCCTGCTTCAACTCTAGAAACTGGACTTCCATCTGATTTTGTGAACTTTCCGGAAAGTACATCTCGAAGAACATTTCTTTGAATCTTTCCCAGGATATTACACCTTCACCTCCTCTCACTTTGTTTGCCTGCCACCAATATCTGGCTTCGGACTTCAGCATAAACGTTGTATAAGCAGTCTTCTGATCTTCCCTTACCCTAGCAACATTGAACACCTTCTCCATCTCCATTACCCAGGTCTGAGCTTCGATTGGGTTTATTGAACCCTTAAACTCTGGCGGTCCCACCGCCTTGAAGTCCTTAAACGAAGTATTTGGTGGAGCTTGGGGTTGATTATTAAGGGCTCCAGCTAAAAGGTTTACCAATTGCTGAACGGAGTTAGCATTGGCGTCGTTGTTATTGTTTGTTGACCCTTCCTGGGCTTGCTGACGATTTTGTCTTCTTCTAGGTGGCATATTTCTGTTAAGAATCTACGCTTATTAGGTCTTTACTCAATCTCTAAAACATCTAAAACTTAACTAAACATTTAATCATAACTTACTTAACACATTACTTCAAATAAACTTTGACATTTCATTTAATTCAAAAGTCTTTACATCATAAGATAGCATCACTGCTATTTACATCAACTATCCCGAGATAAAGAATCTACAGGATTTAAAACATCACAATATTCCTTTATTTATGAACATATCGGAATTTACATCATTAACTATCTAATAATTTTCACATAATTAAACTAATACTATCACTGTCTATTAAGGCGCTGAATAGCCTTGCTACGTTCCTCTTCCATGATGCGAGACATCATTCTGCGATCTATCATATATGATGGTAGATCCTCAAACTGGATTGGATACTTCCTGACTCGATCTTGGACTGCATCCATTGCATTTTGTAGTGTAGAGTACGTCTCCTCAAGTTTAGCCTTCTTCAGACGACGATCATCTTCTCGCACGATCAAGACAACGTGACTCTCGTGACCCAAATTCTCTCTCTACTATGGCAAGCCTCTCCGAGCTCTCCTTCGATCCTTCTTTAACTTCTTTATTTCTGCGGACTTATCCTCGGTTCGACCCTTCTCGTGAACTGTGATCCCACTCCACGCTTCCTAAACGTGTGTGAAGAGTCACAATCTCTATCCTTCGCTTTCAATAGTAATCTCATCGACTAACCGCTTTGCTTCCGGTCCAGATCCCGAACAAGATCCTGCAACTCTACGCTACGATCATAGAGTGCATCATACATCTCGCATCAATGGAGTTCTGGTGGGAACTCCTTTTCTTCCTCTTCTTCTTCCTCTTCCTCGGGATCCTCCTCTGGATCTGCCTCCGCCATGCTCCCCACCAAAGAATAAAGATCAACGGAGATGGCTCTCTCTCAGCACAAGTTGTTCCCGACGACGACATGAATGTCTCTTGGCTCCTCCTCTATAGGTAATCGGGGTTCCTCCTCCCACTTTCGACTAGCTCCTTCAACATCCGACATCCTCGACAACAAAATTTTATGTTTTAGTTACTAATCCGTATAGCGAACACATAGATTAACACATAAGCACATAAAGTCTTTTATTATCTTCAATGAATTTAGAAATTCATTTCTTACAACTCGATAAGAGTTTACCACTACTATGTTCTCGATCTCCTACAAGGCTACTACCTAAGGTTGTTCCCCCACCTAAGGTTCATAACCTTACAGCTTTGATACCAACCTATGACACCCCCAAATTCGGTACTTTCATTTCCACAAGATTTGGTGTTCACTATACAAGCAT
Organism: Panax ginseng; assembly: GCA_020205605.1. Lineage (NCBI taxonomy): Eukaryota > Viridiplantae > Streptophyta > Magnoliopsida > Apiales > Araliaceae > Panax > Panax ginseng. Next base: position 62,960,820 of record CM035144.1, on the reverse strand, counting down.
CATCTATCTATCTACCCATAAATAAATTTCAAACCATGCAATAGATAGAATAAATAATAAATCTCTCCCCTTATAGGGTTACATCAACTGAATAATAAATAAATCCCAGGTTACTCTAACCTTAAAACATCTGTGTGGAAAACATAAACAAATAAGTCTTAGTAACATCAATTCTAATTACATCACATAACCATATTAATAAAACAGTCTTCATTACTTGCTAAGCTTGCCCTTGCCCTTACTAGTGGAAGGTTAGTCTTCTATTTCGTTCTTAACTGCAATGTTATTATTACTCAAGAGTGAGCACGATTGCCCACAAGTATAACAATATAACAATGAATAATAACATGCGAGAGAAATAATAACTTCTGATATAAAGCTCAACTTTTGAATCAAGAATGAATAACAAGAATCAAAAGAAATTCTGAGGGTCATAAGACCTTGAACTATGTCCTAGGTTGTCAAGTGTTATTACTTGAAACCTTTAACAGTCATAAGACTATGGACTCTTCTTCTCGTATTTAGGGGATCACCCTTAGTACCATCATCATGCACAATATCTTAACGCTAAAGCGTAAATAATCCCCTATCTGTGGTTGTTCATCTCAGTTTGACATTTGAGTCCGCACCAAAGGAAGTTTGGTTTGGATAATTCATCAAGGGTTCTGAAATTTAGAACGATCATCGACTATGGACTAGTCAAATTAAATAAGGGTTCGCTAGTCTAACAAGGTTTAACAATAACTGATAATTTAACTTGGATAAAATCTCAAAGGTATACAATAGAATAATTATTGTATAACAACATCCTGCTTGAAGGATTAATAAACTTTAATATACAAGACAGACTTGATCAATAATAATGATAACTTCCTCAATGTAGAAAGATGAATCAATAAACTTATATAACGATAACAAGTAGGGTTAGGAAACTTGCTCAACGAAAGTTTAGGGTAAGAAACTTGCCTCGTGCGTAGATTACACGTAAACAAACTCGTTCTTTGAATTAAATCCTACATACCAATTACGTTCACAATACCAGTCAATAATAATGTACTAACATCATAACTTTACTCTTTGTTTAACTCGAATTCATGACTATACTTAGTCAATTATTACACTTAGTGTAAAATTAAGACTTAAAGAAAAATAAACTAATTATGCATTCGATCATTCAATCCACACATAATTGTGTTATGGACATGTTAAGAATTTATTTTAACATCTCATTATAGGTCTAACTAGTCTTTATAATCATTAGACTAAGTTGCTAACTTGTTTCTATACTTGTACACTTTTAAAAACTCAATTCTGACCATTCTGCTAAGTGGCGCTAAGGCGCCACTTTTATACTATGTTTGGTATACTTTGCCATAGTGTATTGCATGGCATGGCATAAGTAATATATATACAAGTGGCTGATTGGCTAATAGTAGCGAGTCTCGAAAGTTTGAGTTGAGCCATACACGACACTCCAGATTCTCAATTTCCGTCACAAAGAACACGTAATTCAAATAAATAAACTCTACATAATCATAAATTTCACCAAATTAAACATACCCACATGCTAGAATTTATAGATAACCATTACCCAACATATATAGAGTGATTTTCACCCATAAAAACATATAATTACATAATTCAACGTGCAAATTATACTATTCTTGATGTTCTTGAAGTTTTGAACATAAATTCTAAAATTCAATGCCACGGATTTGATATACAACCAAATTCAACCATTCAAATTTCATTTTGTTCGTTTTAGCATGCATAATCATATAAGTGTGTGAATTTTGCAAAATAATTTATGTTTGGCATATAAAAATCACGTATAAGGCCATATGGCCATATCACGTACTCTGCAAATTTTTTGAAATAACAAGCCATAATCATACGTTGTAATCTTATGAAATTTATGATATGGAAACACACAATATATATATATATATATATATATATATATATATATATAACATGCCTTACGACTCGAATTATTACATATATTCACATAACAACGAAATTTCCCAATTTCAGAGAATTACAGAATGAATAAAACCATATTCATGAAAACTTTAAAAGACGTAATATATATAAATTGGGTTGAAGAGATTACCCAAGCGTAGATTAGATAAATTGACAATTCTCTACTACTTCAATCACGAGTTTCTCCCAATCTCTCTCAAAATTTTCTCAACTCTCTCTCAGATCTTTCTCTCGCTTAATATTAGACTTAGAAAAAATGAAAGAAAAGGAAAGGAAGACGTATATAATATAGAAATCAATCGACGTTATAGTTGGGTGGGTTACCCGATCATGGGTAATCGCCTCAACTTCCCATAGTGCCATGTTTGGCTAGATAGAATAGGTTTTAAAAATCATTTAATTTAATAAAGCTTTGTTATATAGTTTAAATAATGTCACATCCATATAAAATAAATCAATTATCTAAATTAATTTATTTTAATTAAAATATAGTAAATTCTCATTAATACACATAGTCACATAATTCAAATTCTCTTGATTAATAATATCAAATTATTAAGTCTCTATTTAATAATTAAATTAATTAAAATAACATCGCTTTATTAAATATTTCTTTTAATTCAATAAGCTCACATAATCACATATTTCAATAATAAAATTCTCCATATTAATTTAATAAATATAACACGTATAATTAAATTAATCTATCACCACTTCATCAATTAATTAATTAATCTAATAATTAATTCATCAAAAAATATTTATTCAATCCAATAAATATTAAAATTAATTTATAAAATTACGGTTGTCACAATGATAAAGAAGTTAAGAATAAAAAAAAGTTATAGTTAAGTATGGTACAGTTGTACTCTTTAATAGTTGATGTATGGTATATGGGCTAAACGATTTCTTCATAGAGCGGAGGTATATACGAACTAGCAACCCGGAACGTAGTTTGTTGGTTGTTTGTGGGAAACCACTCAGCGTACCATATTGAAACTATTAGAGACTCGATGTGTACTAAGTATAGAAAATGGATACGTATGATGAAAATCTGGAACTCGAATGAAATGTGGAGCAATATAAATGAAGTTAGAAATTCTTAAAGGAAGAATTGTTATATAAACAAGAAAATTCAAAGAAGAATTTTGAAGAGATATAAAGATAAGAAATGGGAGTTACCCTAACTCCAATAGCCAAGATAACAAATAATGATGAAAAAAAGGAAAGAAAGAGGATCGTAAAACAAAACGATCACGAGTTAAGAAAAGAATTTTAAGGGAGATGATTATAGAATAAGATCACGACGTGATCTGTTTAAGTTATAAAAGAAAGATGGTTTGTAATGTTTGAATAATTATAGCTTGATGCTATGAAGATAATGTAATATGAAATAGTACGAGGTAAACTCGCGAGGAGTTATAAATGATGAGGTACGAAAAACTCGTATTGAGCAAAAAGCAAGTTATAAGCAAGATAGATTTAGGTGGAGATTTCAATTGAGGACTCATATGATGGCTGAGTTGTACAAACCTTTGTATGGGCGAGGGTTTTGTGCTTTCACTCAGTTTATCCCATTGATAATCATTGGAATGTTGGTGTCGCGCTATCAATGTATATATGGTGAAAAGGTGATTCTTTTCTCATGTGTATATTTGATAGTTAGAAACTATTAAGATTAGTCAGATATTATTAGGATTAGGTGCGGTTCTTAAAACTAATGCATATGGTAAGTTTGTGACATACAATAATATGGTATGTTTTGAACCCCTCAGCGAATGGACGCCTATGGTCTGACTAGGATAAGTTCTTAAACTCATACTATTGTGGCAAGTTCTTGAAGTTCCAATGTGCAGTAAGTTTGATGAACTATACTGGGGATATAGGAGGACTGTAAGTTGAAATACAAGAATATTTAGTATACAGATTGAAATTGATGGAGAAAATTAGATATTCCAAATCTTTTAGCTTTTCTAGATTTTTGAAATTTATTGACTTCGTGCCAATGGTTATACTTTTGATTTTTGAAAAAAAATGTTGGGTCACACTAGTGAACCAGAGAATTTTTTTTAAAACAGTGCTATTATTCGCGTATCTATGTTGTTTGTTTTGGCTAGATAAAAAATTGATTTTTTTAAATTTTCAAAATATATTTTAATTATATGTATCGGGTGATATGATAAACAATGAAGTCATCAATGTAATGGAACCTGGTGTTGGATGTGATCATATGATCGTCAACCCACTGTGGTGAGATGTAGTATGACAACGTCATAATCATGACTCCATAAAAGGATTTTTGAGATTTCTTTGAGATATGAGAATATATATATATATATATATATATATATATATATATATATATATTTAGATTGATGTCCGAATTATTGTAGAAGTCTATGCTATTTGATTCAGCTAGATGATTATTAAAAGATGTTCATGAAATTCAAGCATTTCTTGAGAAGTTATGCCAAACCAAATTGCTTTGGTGCGGATTCAAATGTTGAAAAGCTGATATGAACAACCATTTTATAGGGGAGTACGCGGAAGCATTTAGATGTTTGTGCACAATACATGGTACGAAGGGCTGATCACCCTAAGTACGAGAGTCCCTACAGTCTAATGACTGTTAAGGTTTAAGTTGAAAGAGTACTTATAATCGTGGACAAAGTGCACAATACATCGTACGAAGGGCTTAACACCCTAAGTACGGAAGTCCCTACAGTCTAATGATTGTTAAGGTTTAAGTTGAAAGAGTACTTATAACCGTGGACGTAGTTCAAGGTCTTGTGACCACTCAGCATGATTTGGAATCTTTTAAATTCCTGAGTTATTCATACTGCTTCCCAATTATTGAATAATTGTGGAAGATTCTTACTATTCTAAAAGGTGAATGTGGTAATGATGATATTCCTTAAAAAGAAGTGAGTCGTAGAATGCGACACTGAATGATGAATATATTGAATAAGTGAGAAAAGAAATTTTAAAATGAGGAGGAGATAAGTTATCAAAGAAAAATGTAAAACTTTTAATAAAAAAAAGTTTAATAATTGTAGAAAGATCTTTGTGGAAAGAAGTGGTTATCGAACCTAATGAATAAATAAAGTATTAGCATAAAATCTATTTTAATAGATTGATTAAATGAAGATTAATAAATAAAATTTTGAGGACAAAATTCTTAGAAGAATATGAATGTAATATCTCAAGTGTTTATGATAACGATCGTTAGAGAAGGAAATGAATGGGTTAAAGAATATATAATACTCAAAATATAATTGAGTTCAAGTGAAAGTTATGAAATAAAACCTAGAATTTGTTGAGGTAATGAATGTAATAGGAAATATAAAACCTATATTAAGGTAATGTGTTGAAGATATTCAACGATAAATTTTGAAAAGAGGTTTGGTGAAAACCGAGTAAGGGAGGTTTTGTTGATTTTGAGGACGGAATCCTTATAAGGGGGGAAGGATGTGACAACCCGAATTTTTATAAGTTATTAAAATAGGAATTTAATAATTAAAATTCTTATTATGCGATGTTTTGAGTTTGAGTATGTATATATACATGCTATATATTTTTAAATATGTGATCTGGTGTGAAGAGAAATATATATTCATATATTGGGAAAGTGAGGTTCAATAGTTAAGTTAACTATTGAAGAAATTAAATGAATTTGGTAATTATTTTAAATATTTATTGAATTAAATAAATATTTTAAATAATTTATTTATTGAGAAAAATAAATAATTTATGAAATTGTGGTATAATAATTTAGTTACGTGTGTATGATAATTAAATTAAAGCAAAGGTAAATTTTATTCTTTGAAGATTTAATTTAATGAATTAATTAAATTAAATGAGTTGTTTAATATGAAAGAAAATAAGTATATTAAATAAAGTAATGTTTAAGTCTAATTTATTAATTAAATTAGATACATGTAATTATTTATTAATTATAAGTATAATTATAATAAGATTATAATTATTATTAATTATTATTACTATAACTTATTTAAATTAATTATAGGTGTGACACATGAAACTATATAATATAATATTATTAAAATAATCCAGTTTGGGGGAATTGGTGTCTGGCCAAACAAGGCCTTGTGGCCTTTGGTCTAATTTAACTTAAGAAGACGTATTATTTTATAACTGAAGTATACGTGGGTAAGTCATATCAGTTTATTTGTTTCGCGTCTTTTCTGAGGATAACTAAGACAGAGAGTGGGAGAGAAGAAAGAAATCATAGTAGGTTTTGAGAGAGGGTTTTCTGAGATTATCAAGAAGAAGAAGAAGGATAGCTAAAGCTTGTGACCATCTTGTAAAGAAATCAAGCATTGAAGGTATAAAAACCTAAGTTTATGTTCTAGATTTTTAATATTGAATTGTGTGAATTTGATATTATAATTGTTAAATTAGTTTATGTAATCAATTGGTTGTTATCTATACATGATTGTAGTAAGAGAGTTCATGGAAAATGGGTTTGAAGAAGAAAAGTAAATATTAGTGTGTATTCATATGATATGGCTTAAGAAAGTACAAAATTTTATGTCTAATATGTGTTATAATCTGTAAATTGGTATTGGATTATGTTAGTATGTGAAGAAACGAAAACAATGTAGTTTGAATCATGTCAATTGGTTAAGAAACGAAGTCGTGGCTATTGAATTCCCTAAATGTGTTTAAAACATGAAAATATAGCATAAACACTGAATTGGAACCCTTAAATGATTTGTTAATATGTTTGAAGTGTTATAATTATTCTCTAGATGAGTAGCTAAGAGTTTAACGAGTCCAACGAATCAAAAACGAAGTAATTTGGACTTAAAATGAGAAAGTTATGTCAAAAAATGTAATATGTGCAAAAGCCACTTGGTAGCCTCGAATAATGGTGAGGAGGAAGGCAGCGCGTACCCACTTCCAATGTGTGCTAATTGTGACTTCTTTGAGCTGTCTTGGTAAAACAGCCATAACGTTTTCATACCAACTCCGATTGAGGTGATTCAAGATGATCCGAAACGAGGACAAATAGACCTACAACTTTTATTCTTTAAGTATTTAAATTAGAGGTCTGGAACAGGGGTAAAAATGGTCATCTTTAGGACTGTTATGTTTTCGGAGGCAATCAGAGGGCGTCAGGCATGCACGTATGCAAGGGTAGTGCTCTTGAGGATAAAAGATGTTGTTCTAAGTTATAGAACATGAATATTATAAAGTATAATGATTCTTAACATTAATAAATGATATATTAGATAAGTTGTATACGCATACCAAGCACACACAAGAGAGACAAATTGGGCTTGTGAAGAATAAACGTCAAAACGCCGTGATAAGTGATAATGAACGTAAATCAAATGAAATGAGTATTATAAGGTATTGAATAGTGTTAATATAAAACCAATAAGTAGTCGTAGCAAGACTTAAACACTTGAATGAACTTCAAATATGAAATATAGTGAGCTATAAGTCGAAAGTTAACATAATAAAATTAAACATTGTGTATTGATAATAAGAAGGGTTATGAGATGTAGAGTAAAGTTTACATTACAACTACTATGCGTTGCTATGAGACTAATAGTTGATGTCTATGATTATATAATTTTGTAGGGGCACGTGAAGTGCAGATAACTATAAGCTGTTAAACTGTTATTGGTAAACAACGATCAAGGCAAGTCTTTCAGTTCCTATTTGCTATGTGAACTTGATGATTAACTGTTTTAAATCTTTATTGCAAAGAGCATGATATGTTATATATACGTTGAAAGTATGAAATGTTAAAGTCAATTTATGACTATGTTGATTGATTAAAGCATGTTGATTTGGTAAGGACTCAATCTTTATACTTTTTATATGAACTGTAGCATGTATGTTATATGTTGAGCATGTTATTATGTGCTATGTAATGCATGAAAACTGTTAGATTTTGTTGGGCTGTCGAGCTCAACCTTGCAAATAACCACTTTTGCAGGTTCAAGATTCAAGATATAGTTATGTGTTACTTGAAAGACATGAATCAGATGTGATACTTAAAGATTTATACACTTTGGTTGTGTTATTATTATTTGAACCATGTTTAAGGTTTCGAATAGTGTATTAATAATGAATTGTAATATCGTTTTGTGATGTAAACTATTGTAGTATTAAAATGATTCTGAGATATTTAGATGTAAAGGTTGAAGGTTTTGGGAACGAGGATAGTTTGTAATAGAAAATTTTAATTATTCTGGAAATTTTAATGGTTGTATTATCGTTTAATGATGTAAAATTAGAGGTTGAATGTATTATTAACGACCGAAGTCGAGAATTAAATTATATGAATTTTAGGGTCGTTACACCACGACTCACGTTTTCTACGTTCGTTTACATTCTTATGAAACCCTACACCTTCGGGTTCATTTGCACACTTTCTACTTCTTGTTTGTCTTTTACAAAGTTTTCATCATAACTTTGTTTTAGCTAAGTTTAATCCGTTCTTTATGAACGTTTCTACCGTTCCTAACCAAGAAATAAGCAACTAACTTATACGCGATGGTTTTAAACTTTTCCATTAACAACAAATTATAACTAAGATGGTTTTAAATGTGTCCATCAACAACGTTCTTCGTGTTCTTCGCGTTCTTCGTTCGTTCTTCATTTTTTAATCAATATTTTGATTACGATTTCACTTTTTCCTAGAATTTGATGTTATAAAACACCTTTCCTTACTAATTTCACCGAATTGTTCATATGATTCATTCAAATCGTTTAAATTCATTACGAAATTCATACTTCCTTAAGAAATTTATAAACTAAACTTCTATTTCTTATTTCTTCGTTTTCTCATGATTTCAACCATATGAAAATCATTCTTAACACCTTTTACTTCTATTTTCATTAAGCTATGTTTTTAACACATAAAACTTAAAGAAAATTTAACTTAGAAGTTAGGTTTTTAATACCTTTCTTCTTTAATCTCTTTCTATTGGACAAAGCTTGCACACGAGCTAGCTTTTCCTCTTCCTTTTCCTCCCCATTCGACTTCTCTCTCTCTCTCTCTCTCTCTCTCTCTCTCTCTCAAGTGTTAGTAATTTTCAAAATCACCAACAAATGAGCTTAAGCTCTCCTTTTATAGAAAAACAAGGCTAGGGGAAAAATAGTCATTTTGCCCCAAAGGTTACTATTCCCACCTCCTTAACTAACCTCCTTAACTAACCTCCTTACTATTCACAAATCTTCTCCTAGAAGCTTCGTGGTTCCATCTTTTGGGATTCGTCCGATAGTTTTAAAAACTGCGATTCTCGGAATCCAAATATTTTTGGATATTTCATCTTTCCTCTACAGTTTAACTTTTACGCATTCTTCGGATCTCTGAAAAACTGAAAAAACACTTTTGACGTTAAGAGTTTTCCTTCACGTTTTCCCCTAACGTAGTTAAACGAATGAAAAGTACATAACAATACTTTTCGTCATTTTTATTTCGTCCGATTTCTACATGTTTTTTGAGAAAAACTTTTATCGTCTTACTTAACTTTTCACGATATATTATCGTCAAATCTTTCGACGGAATGTCATTTCGACATACTGAACTCTCGAAAAGGCTTAGGTTATTTAAACCCCAACTCTTAGGGTTTCGTTGAGTGAATAATGTCTATTTCGTCTTTTTCCTCAGAAATATTTTTGTTCCCGGAAAATTTTTATTTTCGTTTTGAAAATTCTTACTCGTTCAGTTTAGCTTGTAGCCAGAATCCTCCCGTTTTATAATTATCCCAGGTTATAGAATGATTAATAAACACATAGCACATAATATTATTAAAAATTCATTTTATAAATAACTAATTCTTTAAATCTTAAATTCTAGACAATCCGATTTCTGGGTTATCACACACATGCTATAAAAGAACAAGTAGCACCCGAGTTGAATAACACATAAGAATTTATTTCATTAACTGGAATGATATCTGCTACTACATTCGTTGATGCAACCACATCTTGGACAATCATATTAAAAGTACGGGTCGTGGTTCTACCCGATGATGGTGTTGGTCCAGTAATGGCTAACTTACCACTACTATTACCCTTGCTACCCTCTGACCCCTTCTTTGGGAAATTTCTTTCCATGTGGTCCATCGACCCACAAATAAAATAGCCTTAGTTCTTCTTGGGATTAAGACAATTGGGTGATATATGACCCTCCTACCCACAGTTATAACAAACCAATTTCCCCTTAAGGCAGACTCCTAGATGAGTCTTCCCGCATGTCTTGCATGCTTCGATCCTACATTTAGGATCCCCTTGTTTCACTCCAGTATTTCTGGAGTTAAAATTCTTCCTCTTGGGCATACTCCCATTACCACTAGCTCCCTCCACCTTGGGTCCTCCTTCTCTTTTACCCTTATTCTTCCTCTCCTTGTGGTATTGGCTCAAAGCCTCACTACCACCCTCTATAATGATTGCTTTCTTCAGAATAGTTCCATATGAAGCACTTTGGAAAACAAAAATCCTATTATAGAGCCAGGGTTTCAACCCCTGCTCAAACCTACGAGCCTTCCTCTCCTCAGTGTCCACTTGGTGTAGAGCAAACATTGCCAATTCATTGAATTTGGCCGCATATTGGGGAACCGTCATGTCCCCTTGTTTAATTTCTAGGAACTTAATCTCCATCCTCCCCTACATGCTAGTAAGAAAATAGTTCTCGAAGAAAACCTTCTTAAACTGTTCCCACGTAATAGCATCAGTTCTAGCCCCACCCTGGTGAGCCTCCCACCAGGAGTTGGCTTCCCCTTTCATCATTTAGGTCGCAAAAGAAGTCTTTTGCGCCTCTGCTACGTTTGTTATAACAAACGTCTTCTCTATTTCCTTCACCCATGTTTGGGCCTCTATTGGGTCTGTAGTTCCTTTGAACTCCGGCAGACCTATGCTCTTAAATTATTTAAAGGTAGTCGTCCTGGATACCCTAGGTACTGCGGGTGCTCTACCCCCATTTTGGTTAAATGCAGCCGTTAATAAATTAACGAACTCTTACATAGGGTTATTCTGACCCCCTTGGTTATCGTTATGTGATTCAGCTTCCTAATTACGTTGTCTTCTTCTTGGCGGCATTATTCTGATTAAATAAATAAAGTTTCATTATTATCTATTTATTTACTTAGTTATCATTCCACAACAATAACTCATACCACAACAAAGCACATTTAATAAAACTTCATTATATTAATATGCTTCTTCATAGTTCAAAACTATTTACAAATTGATTCCATAGCCAAAAGCTATTACATTTCTATCCCGTGATTACCTTCTATAAAAATTGGGATTTATAAAAAGACTACCCTTTAATTATACAAAAGAGGGTTTTACGTCACTACACATATACAAAAAGATCTACTGATCTACTAATACTGTATCACAGCATTGTCATGCTTCTAATTCGCAAGAATTGACACAATATCTCGACTAATAGTATGTCGAGTCTGTCCCGACTCAATGAAATAACAAGCAATTTTCAGCTTCTGGTTGTAAGACATCCGTGTTATCTTCTAGTTCTTCTCAACCAGTTCCTTACGAAGCTCTATGGCCTCATTCTTATAGTCCCTTGCCTTATCTGTCATGAGCACCTTCTCGTCATGCTCTAATTCAAAATCTGCTTCTGCAGACTCCTTCGCCTCATAGAGATCACTAATCTCCTTATTCTGGTTCTGCATAATAGTGCGCAGTTGCACATTTCGGTCAAGCACCGCTAGATTCAATGCCCTCATTGCATTTGGAGGTGTTGGTTCTAGTGCAGGTACCACCATATTAAACGATGCTACCTCCATCTCCTCATCCTCATCGACCACCATATCTAGATATGACGTTGATTCCAAGTTTTCTATACCTCCCTCAGAATAATCCTCCTCAATAGTCCTCCTCCAGCTCAGACTCTTCTAGGATCACTGCTGGTACTCCCACCACGGGCATAGGTACAGGCTCTACCCGGTTAACGGACTCTTCCCTCACCACGTGTATATACCTATACATGGAGCTATCGATGGACATCTATAATAACACATAACATGATTATTAGTACATAATACACAATAATATAAGCACAAATCACATTTAGTTTATTTAAGGTTAATTTTCATCTTTTAAATCTTTTAGTACTGAGTTTCCTCAATACTTAATTAACTCATTTTACTCGAGTTCAATTCCTTCTAACTTTTCCTTTTCTAACGATGTTATTAGCCTAAGGTTCTCCCCCCTTAAGTTTTATAATCTAATGCTTTGATACCAACCTGTGACGCCCCCAAATCTGGGTACTTTCAACCCACATATATGGTGTTACACGGTACTTCTAACTATACATTCATTCCATTGAAACAACATCAAAATGATTGTATTTACTACATTCTTATTACAATAATAATAATAAATCCTTTCCCAGGTTCTGGAACCGATACATTCTTCGTTTATCATAATATGATTCTTACAACATACTAATCTATTACAGGATAATCTACTTATCCATCTTAGCTTCGCCTTTATCCCTACTGGGATCCTCAGTTTTTTTGGCCTTAACTACAATCATATAATTTAAGCAAGAAGTTAGCATAACTAGCTCAGCAAGTCTAGCAATAGATAATATTAATACCACGTTGAGAATTATATGATTATCTTCAATAATTGAACAAGTAGCTATAAAGCACTATGAAACATTAAATAGCACTTTTCATTTCATAAAACAATTCTAGAGTACATATAGTAACTAAGGAATACTGAGTTGGCCACAAGACCATGAACATTCTCTTTTTATTTTTATTCATGAAAAAGGACAACCCGACACTAAGTCCGTAAGTCCGATATATCTTACGAGCACTTCTAGCTTACCTTGAGTCCGTATCAAATACTTGGCATAGGATAACGTTAACATTTCTATATCAAAAGACTTATAAACAAATCAATCTAACTCTTAAGATTAGTCTAGCTGAGTTAAAACTGGCATCAACCCTTTCATAAAATAATTCATGCATTTCAGAACATGAATCACAGAAAACTTTGCTAACACGAAGGTTAGACAAGCATTAAGAAAACTTGACTTCAAGCGTCTTCAAATAATTATTCAACAGTTCTTGGTCTTTACAGTCTCTACATGATATATTCACATAGCACACTGTAATTAGCTACCAAACAATCTAATCTAATCACATTATTTTTACCAACTTCTTTCTCTTCTATATCTTAATTGAATGTATTTTAATAATAAAAGTCATCTTGACTTAACTATCTTCCATTATGGCTTATTAACGTCTTACGTTACTAAACCAAGACTTGATCATCATTGGTTAATTACCAAAGTTTGAATATAATTCACTTACTCCCCCTTTGCATTCCTCGTTTAATTTTTATTAAACCATGTTCAATTTCCTAAAGTCATCACTATATAAGTGATTTAAGATTGGTCTTACCATGCATACTAAGTATATACATGTCCCATAATGGTTTGGTAACAATTTGGGATTAAAAAATATTTTGGTCAACAAACCTTCCTTACCGACGCTGCGACACCAGCCTTTAGTATACCATTGGCGTTGCGGCACCAACTAACAGTATGCGAGTCTTGGTCTAGGCGTTGCTGCACGAGACTTACTATAGACAAGTGGAACTGCGGCGCCATTCTCCAATAGCCAATGTCTCTCACTCGGCGCTGCGGTGCGAGGTTTAAAGCTTGGGGCGGCGCTGCGACGCCTGCCCTGAGCCTTTGAAATTTTTTTATAATTTCCAACTCGATTCTTTCTAGACTCATAACTTAGTCATTTTAAGTCAGAATTGGCTTGTTCAAAAGCCGTTTTCTCACACATACCATGCACTTCGATTTCATCCAGATAAAAGTAGTTTTTAAATCCATTAACGATGAATTCACTATTAACGTCCTAATAAGCGTTCGTTAAATGCTCGTGAGCATTCATAGCTCATTTTCTTCGTTCTAAGTCAGAATTCGACCGTTCTTAGGTCCACGACTCTTGAATACGTTATTCTATGCTATGCCATTGAAAACTAGGGTTTCCGAATTAAACAGCGAGTTTTGACTACTAATGCAGAATTATACGATTTCAACGTTTAATGTCTAATTTCGTAAATTTCGCCCTAACTTCGTTTATCATGTTTTATACGCCAAATCAAATGTAACCAATCCATTGATTCATTATCTAGAACCTAACCAATCAATATTCACATACCTTATAAATGATAGTTTTCAATTTTTCCATCAACAACCAAAATAATGTTCAATGGATTATCTGCGATTAACTTACTTAAACGCTTATGATTCCTACTTATACATGGTTTATCAATGTTTAATTCACTAATAGCTATCCTTATTACTCCGGAAGAGACATGCTCCACCAATTCATGATTCTCTACGTAAAATAAAAATAAACGGATCGAAGACTAAGGTTTTACGAATTATTACCTTAACGTTCTTCGCATTCTTGCTTAAAACTTGGATGTTTTTCTTCAAGCTCACTTGATTACTTGTTATCTCACTTTCCTCTCTCTCAAAATATGTTGGTCAATGTTTGTAAAATAAACAAATGAACTAATTTAGCTTCCTTATATATAAAATCCAAATAGAGGGTAAAATTGTCAAATGGAAACCTCCTTACTATTTATTACTTTGCAAACAAGTAAAGTTACTTTACTTGGCCACCAAGTGGCCGACCCACATGGCATTTGGGTCCCACATAGGTTGCCCCCATGGATTTTACCCATGTGGTGATCCATCGGGTCGACCTGCGATTCGATTTCTTGGATCGGGCTTGATTTAACCTAACGTTAGGCTTTAATATTACTAAATCTTGGGCTTCATTTAATTAACTTTGGGCTTAACATAATCCAAGTCCAATTGAATTTGACAAAGTTTAATTACTAAGAGTCCATTAAGAACTAATTGTATTCTACTCGTATAACTCATGTGTTCTCTTTGTATAGTATTCATACGATATTCATATTATACGTCATAATAATCTTCATACTATACTCGTATACTAACTAGTATCATACTTATATTTCACACGTATAATAACCCTAATTATTATACGCATTCATTTCCTTCTCTGAACTTACTTTCTCTAACCCTTAGGTTTTAAGTCCGCAAGTGAAAACTTCGTTTACCATAACTAAAATATTATTGGATATTCCATCTCGTCTTAGAATTACATCATTACGCGTTTCTTAGAATTTCTAACTTAATTCCCGAGTAGAAACAGATGAGTATTGTTTTTACGAAAATTTCTCGGAAAACTTTTATTTTCGTCTTGAAAATTCAAAACAATTAATCCTACCACATAGCCAGAATCCTAACAACATCCGAACATTCTAGGTCATAGAACGACCTTCATACAGCTTACTCACATAAATAATCAATTAAATTCATTTAATTCAAATAATCAAATAAAAATTTAATTCACATAAAAATCCGATTTTTTCGGGCGTTACATCAATTACCTCCAAAAAGAGGTAATCCATTTTTAAGTTTGATTTAGCAGGTTATGTTGTTATTGGCCAAATTTACAAATCCTATTTAATAACCTGTAAATGAGGTAACCCCCTCATTGGTCCATACCTCCAAATGAGCATAATGAGAGTATGTCCTTATTGGCCAAATTGTTTAAAAGAAAATACTGATAAACCCATGACTTTTCATTCGTGATTCCCACTGTGTGTCCGTGATTATTTCCTAAATAGTATCCTATCATTCTCCTATAAATAGGATGCTTAGTTTAGAAATGAAAATCACAACAGAATCAGAGAATTCTTCTTCTATAGTATTGAGCGTATTTCTTTTGCGTTTAAGGAAGCTTTGAGCGTAGAAAAAAGTATAAGTTTTCTTCAAGAATATCTACGCCCTACAAGTCAGAAGTATTTTCTTTTTAAGGTAAGAGATTTTATTTTTGTTCAATATTCGTAAGAAATAATATTTTCTTCCATACTCTGTAGTATGTAAGTAATATTATTTCGTTTCAGATTCTGAATTCTACACTCATTTTGTTAAGTATTGCTTCTATACTCTTTGAAATTAGTAGAATATCCTTGAAATTTTCGCTTCATCCAGTATCTTTTCACGGAAATATTATTTGAACATTCTTGATGATTTTTAATCTTTTTATGCTGGGGTACTATTCACTCGGGTACTATTCACCCGGGGTACTATTCATGACAAAAAATGATTTCTTTTCTGTTCAAATCATTTTTGATACAATATTATTCTTGAATTTTACTCCACAAAGCAGTATCATGTTGACAATTTGGACATTATTAAATTCTGGATAAATTGAATTATAAATCTTTAAAATTTATCCTTGCTCTCATTTAATTGAATTATTATATCATTTTCATCATCCTCATGCTTATATTGTGACGAAAGTCATCTTTGGCTCGTAGTGCAAAGATGGACTGTTGATTGGTATGACTATGACTATGTATCTGTATAATCATGACCTGTAATATTATAAATGTAGGGTTTCGGCACAGAAAGGCACAGCGGAATATAAAAATTTATAAAGCAATTTTTGAAACCCAACACAGGATCCATGCGAAACAAATATAATTCAGTGGTTTAGAATTTATATCGATAATAGAAAACTTTGAAACCATTTCGAATCTCCAACACAATCCGAAAGAACTACACCTCTACTATCCACATCGAATCGCTTGAATCGTCATACGATTACTCAGAATAAAGGGAGTCATGCAGTACTAGCCACCAAAGGAATGGATTTTCTGTTTTCTCTCTAGTCTCTCTCCAAGAGCGACTAGGGTTTTCTTAGGTTTTGATTAACTTCCCTAAAACACTGATATATCATACATACATATATATATATATATATATATATATATATATATATATATATATATGTATATTAATTAATTAAGACTTAATTAAGATATAATATATATTTATATATATACAATCATCCTTTTTAATTTAAATTCTAAATTTAAATACTATCAATCATATTAATATATTTAAATCCTTATAATTTAAATTAATTCCCTTTTTAATAATTGTGACACCCCCAAATCCGGGTTACCTGACCCCCGAGTTTGGTGTTCACGATCCACAATATAAATAACATTTAACTACCCATTTAATTTATAAATAGTAACATACACATCATTAACTGATATAGTTAATACATTACTGTAAGACCCCGAATTTTATGAAATGAAAGTATTCAATTTTCTTATAATTATTATTTTATTTCGTAAATGGTTAAATTGATAAAGGGTTAAAGTTAAGGGTGATATGTAAAATTTTTTGCAAAGTATGCAAGTTGTTATAAAATATTTGTTTGGTCGGCGAATATTCTTTTTGTCGGGGAATATCCGTACGACGGCACAATCATTGGTGGACCCCACAACGGAAGTATTGTCGTAGTAAGAAAATGACAGAATTATCTTTTTATAAAAATAACGACGAAAGTGTTACCATTAAAACTGTTGAACTACTCGGTAGTAAAAAGTACGATGAATACGCTGGTTGGTTGCATAGTAGCACACGGTATTGATTATTGATGCTTACATGAGAAGTCACTCAGTTATACTCAATTATTGCTATAGTAATTGCTGCATCATATTTCTCATGTTATTGATTCGATTATTGTCACAGTATCATCTGCATAATATGATATATTATTAAATCAATAATTGAGACGACAAAGTTATTCATATTATTAAATTGCAATATTTATAATGTCTAGAAGTTCATCGAGGAGAGGTTTGGTCACCTAATTGCGGCATGATAGGAGAAATCCTTATCGGAAAGCCCCATCTTTCCTAGGAACGACCTGGTTGTTAAATATTGTGAGTTATAATATTAGTGATGAATGTTATTAAAAATCGAAGTTGAGTTCGGAGTTGAATTTGGAGACACGGACGTGATATTTGAGTCTGAAACGATGAAATTAGTAGAAATAGACTATAAACACAAAATTTGTTGGGGTTGATTTTTTGGTCAAAAAAGTCAATAGTTGACTTTTTCGAAAAAAGTCAAACTTCAAAATTTCAAAAATAAAATTTTTGAGAAAAATATTTTCATTGTGTTGGGATTGTTAGTGTTAGTGGAAATCGATATTTATTTCGATAATAATTGATGGCTGGAAGTTATATTGACCAATCGGGTAATTAATCGAATAAATGAGCAATTAATTGCTATTAATTCACATGATTATAACTATTTGTTCATATGTGTGTACTATTGATTCACATTCATTTACTATTAGGGGAGTTAGTGCATGACTAAGTTAAAAATAGAGGTATAGATGGAGGTACTATACTGTAATTCTTATTTTCACATGATTATAACTATTGATTCACATGATTAAACTATTGATTCACATTATTTACTATTAGGGGAGGTGGTGCAAGTTAGATAATACTTGCAGGACTAAATTAAAAATCAAAGAAAAGTTGAAGGTATTGTACTGTAATATTTTGAGCCCCAAAATGTGCAATTATCGAAACTATATTTTCTTATAAATAGAAGCTTATTCTTCCTTCATTTCTCACCAATTCACTAAAGCTATAGAGCAATTATTATAGAGAGAAATTATAGAGAGAAAGAAGAAGAGAAGTCTGCTACCTCACTATTCCAGTATCAAGTTTTCTTTTGAGATAAGGGGTATTATTTCTTTCGTATTCATGAAGAGAGCTATTGTTATTCCATTCCTTATTATTATGTTGGAATAACTTTTCTATGTCAAATCTTCGCATACATGGTGAAATTCTTCTATTATTCCATTCTTTATTATTACATTTGGAATATCCTCACATGCTGTGATTCACGCATGACTTTGTTCCGTTCTTTATTATTACATTGGAATATCCTCATCTATCAGATTACATATGACGTGGTTCCATTCTTTATTATTATTCGTGGAATAACCTTTGTTTGTGCGGTTATCGTATGCCCGGTGAATTACATTGTTATTCCATTCTTTATTATTCTGTTGGAATATCCTTTCTATGTGGATTACGCATGACCTGGTTTCATTCTTTATTATTCAGTTGGGAATAACCTGTCTGTGCGGTCTATCGCATGCATGGTAAATTCTTTTGTTATTCCATTCTTTATTATTCTGTTGGAATAACCTATCTATGTGGATTACTGCATGCATGGTGAATGATCATTTGTATTCATTCCTTATTAAATTGTATAAATGATCTGTCTACTTGGATTACCGCATGGCGGGTGAAAAATCCATTTGCAGTTTTGTAATTTTTCTGACCCTCAAAAATTCTGGAAAAAGTTGAAATGATAATTTGATGAGTTTTCTATATTGTGTCCAAAGATGGCGATTTTTGGTATAGATTAAGAGTTATGGATTTTATGGGAAAAGACTTTTTTAAAAGTAAACCCTTATAACTCCTTGTGGTTAACTCCAAAATTGGTGAAATTTTTATTCGGAGTACATGTATATAACAGGAGTATACCTTGTAAATTTCGGAATTTTTGGACAAAAGTATAATTTATGATAAATGTTTAAATATTCAGCAGTTTTGGCCATATGAAAAATAGTAAATGAATTTTAAAAAATTCAGAGAAAAATATATGTTCAATATGGGACTATATTCTCGCTAAATCCCGGAAAAAAAAATATTTTTGGGATCGATTTGGTATTTTTCATGAAAATGAACTAGTTATGAGTAAATGAATTAAATATGTTATGTGAAGTAACAAAATTGGAAAATAGGATTTTATGGCTTGGGAATCCTATATAGGGTATATGCAGATTTTTGATGAGGGATTTGATCATTGGTGATGAAATCTTATGAGTATGGCATTTTTGAATGATTAAAATGTATTATTTGGTAAAGTGTAAACAATTAAAATAAATTGTTTATAAGTTTAAGAGGTGATTAAAATATTATTATAATATTAATAATATTAGATTATGAGTTTATTAAGTGATTGATAATATCTGGATAAATTTAAAGTCTTTAATATTTATCCTTGATTTCGTTTGATTTGATTTCGTTTGATTATTGCTTATATCATTGTCATCATCCTCATGCTTATATTGTGATAAAAGTCATCTTTGGCTTACGTGCATAGATGGACTTGGAATGATTATGACCAGGGATTATTTGGTATAATCATGACCGTAATGTAACGAATGATGTGGTAAAAGTCCTCATTGGCCGGTAGTGCATTGATGGACAGTTTTGGTATGATTATTACCAGGGATTATTCGGTATAGTCATGACCATTGATGATTTAATGAATATCCTTGGCCCGTAGTGCAGGGATGATTCGATGATGTGGTTTATTTATTAAGCTGAGTCTCGGTGATAAAAAAAATTTGATGAAAGCATTTTAAATCATAGAAGATACTAGATATCATGCTCTACTTGATTCTTCTAATGGATTGCTTATTCCGCTGCAATTAAACTTGATGTCTATTATATTTTATCAGTTTAACATTGTTGAAGACTAATGATAATTTATTCTGCATTATCTTAGTCATAATATTTCTTACTTGGCTAGTTGAGCTCACCCTTTCTTTCACTGTTCTCTTCAGGAAATGAGAATATAGCTGGGACGACTCGGGAAATGGAGTGATGGTCCAGGATAAGTGGCTTTAGTAGTCCTCACTATTCTGTGAAATAGTGTGACAATAAATGTAATTAAGACTCCATTGAGAGTGGATATTGTCTAGAAGGCAATATTCTTGTTTAAACTCTCAGCTATGTTTTGTCGTATTTTACATGACTGTTGTATAATTAAGTTTTTATTTGTATTTTGTACCATGTAGTTGGCGTCTCAAGATGGGTGATGTATACCTATTTTGGGGGCATCACAATTACCCCAGGTTCTCTAACCTTAATATTACAAACATACCCTTTAGATATACAAAAAGGGTTTACAAACATAACATAATAATAATGCTACTCATAACTAATTTATTACAACGCCTTTGCCCTTGTCCTTCGCAGCACCTCATGCCACTTCGTTCCCAGTTGAAATATTTTATTTAGCAAGGGTGAGCAACAAATTTTCCCCGCAACTTAAGATATACAGTGAATGTATAATATTCAGAATAACAGACTATCTATTATGATAGAATGAAACCAAAGTTCGGGGAACTTTGAAATAGCTGAACAAATCGTTATTCAATAACAAGTCTTTTCGCATTCTATGCAACACAATAATTTGATAATGAAAGAGTATAATGCTTTCAAAGTTTCTATGATATTCTAATGAATAATCAAGAATCAATTCTACGCAATAACAAAGTGGAATGTTTTTCTATATTTATGCTAAGTGATCACAAAGGATCTAGAACTTCTCCTCTCGGGTATCTATCAAAGATTTACTTTGATATATACTCAGGTGTATCAGATAACCATAAAGATTAAATCATACTCCTCTGCAAGTACTTAGAGCCGGCCAACTCCTTGTATCCTATATTATGAATAATACTTAAGTCACGCGCAATGATCGAATTTACGACCAATAAAATGTTCCCTTTATATAAAAGGTTGTTCTTCTCAGTCTCAGAATCAAGATTTGATTTAACAACGAAATTTAATGATTTCAATATCCAATCACTTCTCTTCTCTTCTCTTCTCTTCTTAAACCTATCAAGTTTTCTTTTTCGATCTAGCCGAAACAACTGGCATTGATCTATCAATAATAATTAAATTCTCTTCTCTTCTCTTCTCGAACCTATCAAGTTCTAACAAATGTTCGTCTAGCCAGAATAATTAGCTAAGACATTTCTTAACATAATTCAACAATAAATAGAAATTATCTGTACTATCAATATTAGCTTCTACAGATATGAATATCCAACAACAATAATTCTACGAATATATATTTTCCGAATCAGCAATTCAATTTGAATTATTAAACATGCACTGACTGCGAATAATCAACAAAAAATTCTTGGACGTGGTCTAATTAACAATAATTAACCACCATAATAATTAAACAATATTAACTCAAGGTTGAGTTAGGAAACTTGCCTCTTCCGCTGATTACAGTTACACAATAAACTTATCTGCTTTCGAAAGACCTATATCCAATAATATCGGTCTCACAATTAGAATAATATTTCATAACACGCAACACTGTAATTCACAATCAATCTTCTCCTAGACACATTACCACATAGTCACATCAGTGTTTATAACCTATATAAACACTTATCAAGTCTAACTAGTTCGGTTTGGTTGGACATCATTCTATTCTTGGTGTTCTGGTCACCCTATCCGACAATTAACACATTGATTGTCAATTAAACTTGGTCTCTAAGCTTCAATATTATTTTTGATAAGTCAATTATCCTTTATAATATTTTTCGAAAGCTTTTAATAATTTATTAACAATTATTATAATTTATAATAATTTTGCAAACACTAAAATCATCTTTCAAATGATTTAATTATCAAATAATTTTATCATCATTAATATTTAATAATATAAAAATATTAATGACATACTTGTCAAAATATTAAAGTTATTATCAATAACTTAACATATTTTTAAATCATCAATATTTTACTTAAATGATTTGAAAGTAATTAAAACCATTTTTAAATCATCACCATTAATATTTAAATATTAATGAATTTATCATCAAAATATTAAAAGTAATTAATTATAACTTAAAATATTTTTAAATCATTTTTCTCATTTTTATATGATTTTTAAATCAATAAAATCATTTTAATTCATTTATTTAATATAATAATTAAATAAATCTAATATCATTAATATTAATTTATTAATGAGAATTCTCCAAAAATATTGAAAATTATATTTTATAATTTAAAATATTTTCTAACACTTTATTCTCATTTAAAATGATTTTTATAATATTAAAATCATTTTCTCTAATTTATTTAATATAATAATTAAATAAATCCAATATCATTAATATTAAATTATTAATGAAAATTCTCTAAAAATATTAAAAGTTAAATTTATAACTCAAAATATTTTTAAATACTTTATTCTTATTTAAAATGATTTTTCATACATTAAAATCATTTTTCCCTAATTTATTTAATATACTAATTAAATAAATTAAATATCATTTTTATTCAAATAATTATAATTATTAATGAAAAATATCCCAAATTATTAAAAATTATTTTTCATAATTTTAAATAATTTTTAAAACCATTTTTGGTAATTTTTAGAATTTATTTATATTTTTAATTAATTTCTGAAAAATCAAAAAATAAAATAAATATAAACCGTCGCTAAAGCCTATAGCGACACTTGTCTGTCGTCTTAAGTGTTCTTGAGTCTCAAGAACACTATCAGACCAGTCTCAAGGGTGCACGTTTGACTGTGTGTAATTTCCAATCTATACAAGTTCTGAGCAATTTTAAACATTGATCATATAATATTTATGTAATACTACATGAATCAATCACCATCTCGATCATACAAAAAATCAATAAAAAGATTTGAGCTAGCAAACATGCTGTCAGGGTGTTTCTGGGTTTTCCCAGAAACCCAACAGTTCGTGGTGCCATATTCAAGCTCCTTAATCTTAGTGTTCTGATCATCGATAGGTTAGTAATAAGGATCAAATCTGTAGTTCACATGTCATGGAACAACACTACAACAACAGATCGAATAAACAACAATAAAATCACAATATATGACCCGGTCAAACCCTGTCAGAGGGCTGTTCATCTGGTTTTCTAGAAATTCCAGAAAACAGCTATCATGGTCGAGTAAGCTACTTTGACCACTTTCTACAATCACTCTGCTGATTATTTAAGAGTTCTAAGGCAATGGATCTAGAGTCCACATAACAAGCTACAATCTGAATACAACACATCATTAAAACACTAACAGGACTGACAGATCAAGGGGCTTAAAGAGGTTGTCAAACGCTGTTCATGGCTTTCTGGGTTACCCAGATTTGGCCCGGTCATGCCCGGTCAACGGGTTTTGACCTTTAATAACTACAAATCTAGACATCAAATGACACTGATTCCACTTAAAGATTAAAAACCACATGACAAGCTACATATAACAACTTTAAAACATCAAAAACAACAAACGAACAAGAATCTGTGGCTCCTGACATTAGCTTGTCAGACCACAAATTTTGTTCTTGGATAGTTTTGGAAAAAATCGATTTTAAAGCACTTTGATGCTATGGATCCATGATGGATCAACATAGATCATCTAAAAACATCATATAACACAAATTTAAACACTTTAACACGAATATTTTCATAGCATACAAGATCTAGGTTGAGATAGGGTTTATACCTTTTCTAGTCCAAGCTTTGATCTAGATCTCCTTATCTGATATTGGTGTTTAAGAGAGGTATTTTGTGACTGAAACACTTGAAGAATTTGGAGGTTGGGAGAGAGAGAGAGTTGTTGAAAGCTAGAGTGTAAAATGAGCAACTTTTGGTGACTTTCTCTCTCTCTTTATCTCTTAAATATTTGATTCAATGAATCTATCATGCTATGTGGCGACTTGGATCTGGTTTGGCTGATAATATAAGTCACAATGGTCAATTAATTTGGTCACCAACTCTTATATTGGCAAGATTTACAAGTTACCTTAAAAAAATCCAAAAAGGGCATTTTTGTCATTTGCATTCTAAATTTAATGGCATGATGGTCAATTATGTCAGGAATAAGCATGTGAATGATATTCCTATTTACATATGATTTGATTATGATATATATATATATATATATATATATATATATATATATATATATATATATATATGAATGAATATACAAGTATGCTTGCATTAAGAAAAGCTGTAAAGTCCCTTGATAGATAATAGAAACATATGTACAAGGACTTAGAATGAATTGATCAAATGTGTTAGGTTGATCCTACATAAGCAAAATAGCTTTGTAAAGTCCTTAAAAAGAAATAATGTACAAGGACTATAAATATAAAAAGATCAAGCATGTTAGGTTGATCTTATGATGTAATAGATAGGCTTGTCTGATCGTCGAGCACTGCACCAGAAATCGTAGTCTGCCAGGAGAGTTAAGGATAACTCGAGAGCTATCAAGGCAGAATCGTAGTCTACAAGATAGTAGATCTCAAAGTTCGTAGACTGCCAGGAGAGACGCGGATGGATCGTAGCGTGTCGAGTAAAGCTTCCTCGGAGCCGTAGTCTACTGAGGAAGTCATGTTCAGAATCGTAGAGACAGCCTGCCTACGAGTCGGCCGAGCATCTGCCAAAGCCAGTCAAGAATCGTAGACTACACTCGGAGTCGTAGAGTCTACTAATGTCAAAGCCAATTCAAGAATCGTAGATTGCACTCAGAATCGTAGAGTCGACTGATCGTATCAAAGGCAGAAATCGTAGTCGAGCAAGATCAGATGAAGACAACAAGCACAACGACAAAAATTGTAGTGTCAAGATCTGATCTCAAGGTCGTAGTGTCTGCACAGCTGAAGCTGAATCGTAGAGTGTAGAGCTAAGACCTTAACAGATGTGCTCACAAAGCCAAAATAGAATCGTAGAGAAAACACGATTCTCAACAACTGAGCACTCCCAGAATATCCAAAGAAATGAATCCTCTGGTTGGTAATGCAAAGATACACCTCACCTGAAGAAAGCCAGAGAGCACTCAACGAATGGCATGCAAGCTAACAGAAGACCTAAGCACCAACCCAATCAGCATCAAGATTGAGTTGGTGAATGCTATAGTTGACTTTACGAGTTCCACCAAAGATAAACAGAACAAGTCTCAGTGACAATGAGACTACCAAGGTGCAAGTGAAGCAGCTTTAAAGAAGTCAAACAGATCAAAGTTTCACTCAACAAAGATGAGAATGCCACTAAAGATGGCAGCCAATCTGAGAGCCGAGAAGGCCAAACAAATAGCATTCAGAAAAGTGGCTGAGTACAAAGAAGATCAAGAGAGCCACTCAACAAATTACCGTGAACCGAAAGATAAAACTGAACAAGTACAGAACCATATCTGCAAAGTATTCAAGAAGGGTTCAGGGATTGCTAAGTGCCAGACAAAGTCTACTAAAAGCACAGAGACTTAGCAAACTCATATGGTGATGGTGCAAAGCTGATACTAGATAAGGTTAAGGAGAAAAGAATGAAGATCAGCTGCACCGAAGAAGATGTGGTCCAAACTCAAAGCAGAATGCAAAGAGGACCACACCAAGCTGCTAAGTACAAAAGATGTTCAGAGCTTAATGACATCTTAGCAGCTCAGCATCAACAACAACAACTACTACAACAACAAGAAGCCAGGGCCTGAGGGGTCCTTGTCCGGAGAGACTAAATGAAGTTCCAAGCCTGCTGGGCTTGAAGAGTTCATAGGGAACTAGAGAAGTTCCAAGGCTGCTGGCCTTGAAGAGTTCTTCGTGATCTGAAGTCACAAGGTCACCGCTTGAAGGAATCTTAGTTATTCGGTGTCTTGCCCTTCCTTAGTGGAAATCCTCGCTAGTTGAAAGCGGAAGAGTGGATTAGGAGCTTGAGTCTCTCGAACCACTTAAAACCCTTGTGTCTTTACTTTATATCATTTACATTATGTACATTAACCTGTTATAATCAAGCTATGTATGTTTTAACTGCTACCAATCGAACTAACTCTACTAATAACAATGTATGTATGATTATGAATATATCAATGAAGGGATCTTTTACTTATGCCAGGCTGTGCTTGAAAAGATTCTTATGTTTGTCACATGCTAAATTATTAGCAATACAAAATAAATCAGAAAAGTATTTGAAAGTAAAAAGGATCTATTCAACCCCCTCCCCCCCTTATAGATCTATTGTGCCTACTGGGAACTAATAATTGGTATCAGATCAGGTTCTCATGCTATTCAAAAGCTAATCGCTTTGAGTCTGATCCTAGGCACAAACATTGTTCTAAACTTAGTTTAGTAGTAAGTCACTTGTTATATGCAGATGAGCTCACACGTTTGAAATATTATGTACAGGTAAATGTGCATATATATATATATATATATATATATATATATATATATATATATATCTGAAGCTGCTCAGATTGGTCCATACTCTCAATTGCCATAATTAACAAGACCAATCCTTGCTCACAGTCAATCTTGTTGTCTGAAGACCAGGCTAGAAAGCTCAAGAGACATCAACAGAAAAGATTCAAACATCCACCAGCCTGAAAAGATGAAAAGGCCATTCATGCTAAGTAAAGCTTATCCAAAGAAGAAAGAAGAACTTCTCAAACATGTGTCTGACCAACCTGCAGCTGGATGTAAACCTTGTGAACTCAAGGATGCCAAAGAATTAGAGATGCTGACACTCTCTTAGCTTGTTTCTTCAAAACTACGACTGATTGACTGAAGATCAACTGGAGCAACTAGCTGTCAGAAGAAAATGAGAAATCATGCACTTCAATGCCTAAACTCAATATATCCAAGATATATGACTGTTAAGAAACTATCAGCAAAGGTACGGTTCCTCGCTAACAAAGATATGAACATCATATTTGCACCTTACTTATGAACTATTATAGGTTTCCTTCAAGCATTCATAATCTATCTAAAAAGGTGAAGAGAGAAAGTACACTGATGATAGAAACTCAAATGTCTATAAACCTTCTCTCCATCCGAGTTTTAGGTTGAAGATGATAACTTGAAAGAGACCTGAAATGGTTTTGAGAGCCTCACAGGTCGAGTGTATGTGAAGAAATCTTTGCTAATGGGTTAATGTGTTTTGTACATCCTATGGTCTAAGTGTTTCATGATGCACAGAGTATGATCAGATCTGCAAGAGAATCTAGAAGATTCATAAAAACTGATCACCTCCATGAATCAACCAGATACTAATAAATCGTAGAGCTAATTCTCACTCTGTGAATATTTAAACTCTGAGATCATAACTTAGCATATGATGATACCATCAAAGAAAAGAGTGTTGTATTAAAATGACAAATTTCTCTCACACTCACGACCATGCATTTAAAAATGTATTATCTAAATGAAGTATGTACATGATTACGACTGATGGTGGTCAATATGATGTTTATCCTAATATATGAGGAACAGGGGTTTAGTAACTAACCTAGCAGGACCCATCTAACCATGGGTACCAAAAATTAGAAATGTCTAACCTGCAGGTACTTGGTCTATCTGACCACACTAAGGAATGACACAGCAAAAGACTTTAGTCAAGAAGAGTCAACCAGTAGAAGGCTTAGGACTGTTCAGAAATAATTCTGACAAAATTCCTACATATCAAAGCCTGTCCTTGAAGACCTGCTGAGCTAATCTAAATGAAGCTCAAATGGTTTCATACCTTTATATGAAAGCAAGCCACTCGAAGGGTCTTAGAAGTTCAAGCATGCAAAACTTGTTCTCAAGAAAGCTCACATCAGAGAACTACAGAGCATCAAACATTAGGAACTAAGCACGGGAGCAGAACTCCACAAACACAAGTTGATGAGGAAGACTACGTTCGTAGTGTTATCAAAGGATCGTAGAGTGATCAACCCTGAAGATACTCATTTCTACGATATAAGAAGATTTAATGACTTTAGTCAGAAGGAGATATGCAGGGATGTGTCCTTATGAACATAACACCTCGCTGAAAAGACAACATTAACCATGGGGGAGCAGTGATTTGTTAAGGAGCAACAGTACTGGAATGTTTTATGAAACAAAATACCAGCTACAGAGTCCCAAACCTTTGTGGCTGATGAACTAAATGAAGATCTATAGTTAGTAGGAACGTCTCAAAATGGACTATTGCTAACCCATCAGCCACCCAACTCAAAATCCTGGAGTGCCTATAATAAAACATATGATCGTAGTGTAAAAGTAAGAAGACACCACGATCACAGCAAATGCAATTGTCTAAAGTTGATAAAGGATCTCCTCACCAGAAAAGGTCAAGAGAGATATCACTACAAATTACTCCTAAAAGCAAATTCATCTGGAAAGCGCCTCAGGGACAAACCTGACCCTTAGCTCACTCTAAGAGGTTGGCCCTTCCTGAGCTACCTTAACCCAGAAGAATTGCTTAGTCAAGTTCATCTCAAAGACCAAGACAGTCAGCGGTCGTAGAGTGAAGGTAAAAATAAACTCAACGATCATGGAGCAACCTCAACAATCATAGAAGGAGACTCAATGATCGCAGTCTTTCAAAAGGATACTCTAGCTCATGAGAAGCTTTGGAAGAATAGGACATTTGCTCAGTCATTAAAAATAAGAGAAGACGAGCTCGAATGATGGTTAGAAAGAGGTACTGCTGAAGGAAAGTGCCCAAGGTTTCACAATGTACAATAGTGGATAAGCCATGGAGGTTAAAAATGACAAAGTAATGTCAAAACCATCCACTGTAACATCTTTCAGAGAATTGATCGTTGAGTCAACAAAGGAACGTAGAGTTAATAGTTGTCCTATCATGATACTCTACGAACTCAAGAGGTCAAAGGTCAATCCACGTCAATCAAACATCCACTCTTCTAAAAGAGACAGCTAACTGGCAAGTTACTAGGGAGTTACAGCTTGTTACTGGGCAACGTGCAACCAATGACTGGGTGACACATCACAGTGTATGTAGAGTCAGAAGAAACTATCATAAAGACAGATTCAAATCTGCAAACAGTTATTAAAACCTTTGGAACCTCTCTCCCTCCAATTTTCAAACCCTAAAATCTTCTTCGAAGCCAAACCAATCAAACTTCCAGAGTTAAAATTATAGTCAGCTATTTTTCACAAGACCTCCTAAAACCAACACCCATATTCTTCGAACTCCTCAAATGGCAGATTGACGAGTAATCACTGGCATTCAGCTAGGAACCAAGACGTTCAAAAAATCTAAGAAAAAGTTTAGGGATATTCTTGAACTTGTGAAAAAGCCGGGTTCTCAGAATGTCTTGAGGAAAATACACGAATATATGGTGACCTAGTCAAGGAGTTTCATTCAAATGCAACTATAAATTTTGGAATCCTCTCCACCAAGGTTAAGGGTCAGATTCTGAAGCTAAACTCTTCTGACATCAATCAATGCTTAAGCCTTCCTGACCGAAATCTGAAAAGCTTGGAGGAGATTGACACAGAAAAAGCTAAGAAGATTATGCAGTACAGAAGAAACCCTAGTCTGAAGGACATGAAGAAAAAAGAGTTTCTTGAAGAATTGGAGTTCCCTACTGAAATAGTGGGGAAATGTATCTTATGCAAAGACACTGCACATGATACTGTGATTGACCAACTGCTGAAGATCATGTCTGCCATAGTCCTGAAGGAACACATCAACTTTGGAGCCATCCCCGCCGATCATATGTCTAAGTGGTGAATAAGGAACAAAAGAAAAGATTAACTGAAAAACCACTCACAAAGGTTTTTCATGGGAGATTCTTAAGTATCATCTTGAAGAAAAAGTTGAAGAATAAAATCAAGGATGATGATGGCAAAATTCTTAATGTTCACAAGGTAATGTCTACACAACTATTCATAAATTGGAAGAAAAACCCATAGGAGAATAGAAGGTTAACTACAGCAGGAAGCAGCAGAAAGATCTTTGCAAAGAAGAGAAAGGTAAAGGAGGAAGAAAACTCTGAGTCTGGTGACTCGACATCAGTTACTGTCACACCAGCAAGCAAGAAGCCTAAGAATATGAAGAACGCTAAGGCTTCGTAAAGCTATATCCCCATTGATAAGAAAATACAAGAAGCAGAAGAAAAATCAGCATCAACTGCTGAAAACCCAAAAAGGAGAAGAAGCAACAGACTGCTTCAAGAACCACCCAAGAAGAAAGCAAAAGGGATGAAGAAATCACTTCCAGTTCCCCAAGGAAGCACATCTAACAAAGAAGAAAACGTAGAGTCAAAAGAAGAAAAGGAAACTGATGATCTCAAGACTGAATCCCCGGAGATCAGATCCAACAATGAAGGTGGAGCTGGATCCATGAAAGAAGATGTAAACTCTAGTGATGAAGAAGAATATTCAAGTCCTATGACCAATTCTCAGAGTACTCACTTTGAAGTTAAAGAGAAGCTGTAAAATGACCCATTTGGATCTCCAAATGTAAGTGCTCCAACAATCCCTCATGATGACTCAAAAGATGATGAATTCGAAAAAGAATCACCTGCCCCTGTTAATGATGAAAATTAAGGAAGATTGCATGTTAACTCCAAAGCTTCAGAGTCTGAAGAAGAAGAAGAATCTGTTTCACCCATAACTGAACCTCCATGAAGAAGAAGGAGTTATAGATTGATAGCTCAATTTTCCTCTAGAAGGAGAAATGATCAATCTACTGAAATCATTGAACTAAGTAATGATGAATCCGCATCAGGGGAAGATAATACTGAAGATAAGACCAACATTGAAGGAGATGATTCCAAGGAAGCCATTGCTGAAGAGGATTCTGAAGATGAAGTTCAGCAAGAAGAATCTATTGATGAATCTGAGGAACTAGAATATTATCCCGTTCTCTCTCCAAATGTAATTAGCGTAATAATTGTAGTGGAAGTCTTTGATGAGCCACCAGCAGAACCACCAACAAGATGGATAAATCAAGGAAATGAACAACTTCGAGTTTTAAGAATGACCACAGATGAAGTACTTCACAACTGGAAAAACATGGAATTAGACTGCACAACAATACTGTATGACTCTGAAGACCTTTTGATGAGATGGTTCTTCCCGTGGATGCCATGGTTGAAGGCACATACTAATGCTGATGAGAGCTACTTCAGTTGGTGCTACTCTTAGTTTCCAAACTTGGAATTGGTATCACAAAACTTCCCCAGGGTTAAGAAGTTTGCAACCATGATGATCAACAACAAGCCCCACTACAAGATCCACCGACATACTGAAAATCATTATATTCCTTATGATCATAGAGTGGACTCTGATGGAAAAAGGAATTTGGACAAGACACTGATCGTAGAGTCTGTTCACTCTACCACTGATAATGATCAAGTCTAGAATCAGATGTCTCCATCTGCCCAAACACAGCTATCTAACATTCCTGCATCCTCAACCAGTGATTGGAACTCAACAATTCTTCAGATTCTCAACACCTTCAAAAATCTGTCCAAAGAAGCAGATCGTAGAGTCCAATCTGGTGTTCAGCAAGAGACTGCCCAACCAAATGACGAAGTCTATATGGAGCAAGAGCTAATGAAAAACTCTGATGAACTGATTGAGAAGATATCTCTAATCCATAAAGAATCTAAGAGAGTGACCGTAGCTGGAGATAATTCAGTTCAAGATAGACTCCAAGCAACTATGGCTGATGTATCCCTCAAAATCAGATAAAGAGATCACATCTATCTCAAGGCTCTACATGATCAAAAGGCTGAAGCTCTACTAGCACAAAAGGAAAATGAAGAGCAACTCAAAGTCCTCTCCGACAAGATTGACAACATGAACCAGTCCTTCTCCATGCAACTTGAGTTAAGCCAACAAGAACTCAAGATTGAAGTTGGTAACTCCTCCTACATGATGGAGCATCTTATGTCCAACATGGAGCAGCTCTCTCAAATGATTAATGACAAAAAGGGGGAGAAAAAGAGGCATAGAAAGGGGAAGAAAAAGAGGCACTCTAGAAAGAGCAAGGAGAGCAGGAGCAAACAAGTCAAGAAGATGAAGAAGGAGAAAGAAGAAGAAAGAGATGGTTCATCAGGTGAGGGGGAGCCTAAGGCTGAGGGGGAGCCAGAGCCCGAACCAGGAAAAGAAGAAAGGAATAGCTCCACACCCCAGGGGGAACAGGAGTAAAGGAATCAACAGATGAGTAGCTGATCAACAGTCATCCTGAAAGCATACATGGAACCAAAGAGGTACATCTCTAACTAGTTAGGTATGTTCTGGATCCAGGATGTAAAATGTCAGTGTATTAAACTCCACATCATTATAAATGACATTCATGATTATCTGTTTTAGAAATACAGCTGCTCACTGTATATATAAGATTCATTCATAACATGCATATGCACTTATTGTTTTTGTCATAATCAAATAGGGGGAGATTGTCAAGAATAAGCATGTGAATGATATTCCTATTTACATATGATTTGATTATGATATATATATATATATATATATATATATAAATGAATATGCAAGTATTCTTGCATTAAGAAAAGCTGTAAAGTCCCTTGATAGATAATAGAAACATATGTACAAGGACTTAGAATGAATTGATCAAATGTGTTAGGTTGATCCTACATAAGCAAAACAGCTTTGTAAAGTCCTTAAAAAGAAATAATGTACAAGGACTATAAATATAAAAGGATCAAGCATGTTAGGTTGATCTTATGATGTAATAGATAGACTTGTCTGATCACCGAGCACTCCACCAGAAATCGTAGTCTGCCAGGAGAGTCAAGGATAACTCGAGAGCTATCAAGGCAGAATCGTAGTCTGCAAGATAGTAGATCTCGGAGTTCGTAGACTGCCAGGAGAGATAAGGAAGGATCGTAGCGTGTCGAGTAAAGCTTCCTCGGAGCCGTAGTCTACTGAGAAAGTCATGTTTAGAATCGTAGAGACAGCCTGCCTACGAGCCGACCGAGCATCTGCCAAAGCCAATCAAGAATCGTAGACTACACTCGAAGTCGTAGAGTCTACTAATGTCAAAGCCAATTCAAGAATCGTAGACTGCACTCAAAATCGTAGATTCGACTGATCGTATCAAAGGCAGAAATCGTAGTCGAGCAAGATCAGATGAAGACAACAAGCACAACGACAGAAATTGTAGTGTCAAGATCTAATCTCAAGGTCGTAGTGTCTGCACAGCCGAAGCTGAAACGTAGAGTGCAAAGCTAAGACCTTAACAAATGTGCTCATAAAGCCAAAATAGAATCATAGAGCAAACACGATTCTCAACAACTGAGCACTCCCAGAATATCTAAAGAAATGAAGCCTCTAGTTGGTAATGCAAAGATACATCTCACCTGAAAAAAGCCAGAGAGCACTCAACGAATGGCATGCAAGCTAATAGAAGACCTAAGCACCAACCCAATTAGCATCAAGATTGAGTTATGAAGCCATTCGAGATGAAGTCTTCCACAAGATGATCATAAGAAGACTTCAGTAGCTGACTAAGGAAAGTCAGCATATGCAGTAGCTGTCAAGTAGAAAGATGACAACGATCTTGGAAGCAACCAAGATCGTAGTGTTTGCTAAACAAAGAAGGAATTGATGGAGTACACACTGAGATACTGGTCAGCCTCTGAAGAACAAGGCTAAAGTGATTAAGCATTGCATCAGTCCATTGATGATAAGTGAACGGGAGATCACAAGGAGAAAGTGAGCTGGACACGCCACAAATCTAAAGTGTCTTGTTATTCAGAAGAGGCCAGAGCAAGGAATCAAGCCATCAGTATCTGAGAACAGTCAAGGGAAATAGAAGTAATGAAGCATTGTACAAAAAGAGGAAGAGGTGTTCTACACTAAATATCAAGTGAACATTCCTCAAGATCGTAGTGGTGTTTCTACAAGTCAATAAGAACACTACGATCAGGTCCATGAAGACATGCATCAGAAACGCAGAGTTCGAATAAATCAAGACCAAGCATTGGCAACCCGCTCAATCAAGAGTAATATTCGGACAAGAGCCTATTGAAAGCATCGATGCAAGGACAACCTCTGATCGAGAAATCAGAAGGGTGAAATAATGCTATTGACCTTCCCAAGACATCACAGTAACATATCTGACAGGTTTGGTGAAATAGAAGATTGCAGTGACAGGAAGTCAGAAAAAGATGTCATGTCACATCTGAAGTCTGCACCAAATAACTCGAGATCTATGAAGCAATTTGAATAGCTTTCAATGGCTACTTTCCAACGGGAAGATTGGGAAGTAGTATAAATCAACAGAGCTTCAAAGATCAAGAGTTGCTGAAGAGAGTTGTAAAGTTGCACCTCTTGATCTTTGAAGAATAAGATAAAAAGAACAAGTCTCAATGACAGTGAGACTACCAAGGTGGAAGTGAAGCAGCTTTAAAGAAGAACTCAAACAGATCAAAGCTTCACTCAACAAAGATGAGAATGCCACTAAAGATGGCAGCTAAGCTGAGAGTCGAGAAGGCCAAACAGATAGCATTCAGAAAAGTGGCTGAGTACAAAGAATATCAAGAGAGCCACTCTACAAATTACGATGAACTGAAAGCTAAAACTGAACAAGTGCAGAACCATATCTGCAAAGTATTCAAGAAGGGTTCAGGGATTGCTAAGTGCCAGACAAAGTCTACTAAAAGCACAGAGACTTAGCATACCCAGATGGTGATGGTGCAAAGCTGATACTAGATAAGGTTAAGGAGAAAAGAATGAAGATCAGATGCACCAAAGAAGATGTGGTCTAGACTCAAAGCAGAATGCAAAGAGGACCACACCAAGCTGCTAAGTACAAAAGATGTTCAGAGCTTAATGACATCTTAGCAGCTCAGCACCAACAACAACAACAACAACTACAACAACAAGAAGCCAGGGCCTGAGGGGTCCTTTTCTGGAGAGACTAAATGAAGTTCCAATCCTGCTGGGCTTGAAGAGTTCCTAGGGAACTAGAGAAGTTCCAAGGTCATTGGCCTTGAAGAGTTCTTAGTGAATCAAGTCCCAAGGTCACCGGCCTTGAAGGAATCTTAGTGATTCGTGATGTCGCCTTCCTTAGTGGAAATCTCGCTAGTTGAAAGCGTAAGAGTGGATTAGAGCTTGAGTCTCCGAACCACTTAAAACCCTCTTGTGTCTTTTTTTACTTTATATCATTTACATTATGTACATTAACTCGCTATAACTCAAGCATGTATGTTTTAACCGCTTACCACCGAACTAACTCTACTAATAATTTATGTATGATTATGAATATATCAATGAAGGGATCTTTTACTTATTCCACTGCGTTTTGAAAAGATTCTTATGTTTGTCACATGCTAAATTATTAGTAATACAAAATAAACCGTAAAAGTATTTGAAAGTAAAAAGGATCTATTCAACCCCCCTTCTAGATCTATTGTGCCTACTGGGAATTAACAAATTATACAAACCCTTAGGGTTTAACCCTAAGGTTCTAACCCTTAGGTTTTACAACACTAACTTTCTAGGATTTTCTAATCAAGGTTTTTAAATTAGAAAATTAAAAGTTTAAAACTAAAATTAGGGTTTCCTAATTAAATTAGGTTTTCCTAATCATATTAGTGTTTAATAAACACATTAGGCTTGCCAATTAGGATTAGGGTTTCCTAATTAGGGTCTAGGATTCCCGAATTTTAAATTAGGGTTTCCCGGCTTTTGATTAAGGTTCTTAACTGTGCGTTAGGGTTTCTAAATCTGAGATTAAGGTTTCTAATCCCTTATTAGGGTTTATTAATTTTAAACCTTATCCGATTAATCATTGGTCATTAACTCCACATAGTACAAACACGTACTCATCAAAACAATTATTCAAATTGTATTTTTTTTACCGAATCCCAGTCCTAATTTAGGGTTAGGGTTTCTATTCGCTGTTAAGCACAACTCTACTCCTATTTTTCAGTCAATACTCAAATTGACTAATTCTCGATACTCGCATCACAGATACACAGTATAATATTAACAGTCAATGTCAATATTAAATAAAAAAAATTTATTCGTAAAATTCGGATTATTCAAAATCCCGGGTTATTACATTCACCCCTCCTTAAAAGGATTCCATCCTCGGAATCACCAATTTCTTATTCTCTACAATCTTTTAAAGTTGTAGTATCAATTCATTCTTATCCACACAATATTAATTTGTGTCTTATATTCTAACATGTGACTTGAATCTATAAAAGAAAACAGGTCACAGAAATCTCTAGCTCATAATTCCGTTATTTAAGTATTAAGAGAAATCGTTACCTGTTGCCACCTTCTGAGTAGCCACTACATCTTGCGCCATCATGTTGAATGTATGGGTTGTTGGTCTTCCTAGCTGTGCAGGTCCTCGAATCGCTAAGGTTCCACCACCGGGTCCCTTGTTGGAACTTTCCTTTTTCGCATTCTTCTTTGGACAGTTCCGAACCAAATGATCAGTCGATCCATAGGCATAACAACCTTGTATCTTCTTTGGACTGGGACAGTTGGGTGACATGTGTCCCTCTTGCCCGCAGTTATAGCAGACTCCTGGATGATTCTTTCAACAGTTCGCACAAGGCTCTCCCCCTTTTATTTCCTTCTATCTTGCTACCCGATTGGGTATTCTCACTCCATTTTCTCTTATTCGGATTACTATCACCACTGCTTCCTCCGTCATTTGTCTTTTTCTTCTCCTGATGAAATCGAGATGCAGCTTCGCTCCCTCCTTTAGCAATTAAAGCTTTTTCCAACAAAATCGCGAACGTATTTATCTGCAATACCGCTACCTGGCTTCAGTCCATTCTCAAATCTTCTTGCTTTTTTTGCTTTTGTTTCCATTTGATGAGGTGCAAATCTTGCTAATTCGTTGAATTTAGCCGCATACTCAAAAATCAACATGTTCTCAGTGAGAAGTAGTTCTCAAAGAACAGTTCCTTGAATCTTGTCCATGTTACTATAGTTGTTCCATCTCTCAACTGATTAGTCTCCCATAAGTAATTTACTTCTCCCTTCATCAAGTATGTTGCAAAAGCCGTCTTTTGCTCTTTTGCTACTCTGGCGATAATGAATGCTTTCTCCATCTCCTTTACCCAGGTTTGGGCTTCAATCGGATCCGTGGTTCCCTTGAATTCAGGTGGTCCTACCGCTTTAAAGTCTTTGAAATTTGCCAATCTATCGGCTGGCTGATTTCTCGCTCTTCCTCTTGCTGGAGCTCTATTTTCCATAGCTTTGGCTATCATATTTGCAAAGTTTTGCATCGGTTCAACTTGACCTCCTTCATTATTCACCGATTGCTCTTCTCTTTAATTTCGATTCTATCGTCTAGGCGGCATGATCTGATTTAAATAAAAATCTTATATTAATTCTCTTTCTCTACATAAATTCTTAACACAATAAGAATTCAACACATAATTCTCATATAATCACATATTTATTCAAATAAAACATAGTACTTTTAGTATTTAACACATATTACTATCCCTTTTTAAATAAATATCAGGATTAAGAACACAACTTTACACAGAAAGTTGCAATTCTCGAACTTTACACAGAAAGTTGAAATTCTCTATTCACACATAGCTATTTCCAGTTCATCAAACTTACCACACTTATGAGTTCAGTAACTTGCCACAATTATATGATTGTATGAACTTATCCTAGTCAGACCTTTGGTGTCCATTCGCCGAGGGGTTCAAAATTTTTTATATAATTATGAGTCATGGACTTACCATAAGTATGAGTTTTAAGAACTCACAAATTTATCTTAATCTTATATTCATATAGAAAATAAAGATTTTATTCATACAAACATATATATTTACTTATGTTTACACATCTCTCTCGATATTACAACACTTCATATCATAATATTCTACCAAAAGATACTAACGCTCAAACTTAAGCTATCTACCGTCCACTCCCTTCACCAATCTTCTTCTTGCTGGGACACTTGTTGAATCCGTGACCCGTTCTCCCACATGAGAAACACTTCCTCATATTTGGCTTAGGACAATGTAGGGAAATATGTCCTTCCTGCTTACAGTTGAAGCACACGTTCTTCCACATCATGCATTCTCCCACGTGAGTCTTTCCACAATTGCTATAGGCTTGCCTATTCTTCGGGTTTGAATTTTCAGAATTATCGCTGTCTTTGTCCCTCTTTCTCTTAGTCTTGCCCTTCTTGTCGGTTCCTTCAGACGATCCACCACCTTCAGTCTTCATCCTTTCCACCTGCGCCTTCAACTCGTTCCATTCTTCAGTCATTTTGTGTAACGTTCGCTCCGCCTTCCACAACTCCTCCAAGAGAAATACTTTACTCCAAAGTTCCTGGACTTCTGCAGATAGTTGATCTTGTTCTTCAGCTTTAGTCTTATTCTTTAACTCCATCTTAGCTTCGTTAGACTCCGCCTCCTCATCACTACTCAAATACATCTCGGGATAATCATCATGATCACTCCTGAGATTAACCATGGGTTCATCTTTTCTTACTTCTTCCACTGACTCGCTCTGTCTTTGGCAACTCTGACTCATCATCGCTTCGGTGAAACAGCCTCACCGCATCTCCGTACTCATCTCATCTTCTCCCGATATCCTATAATCAGTTTAAACAACTTGATTAGTACTTTACCAGTACAAAATTCTCTCACTATGTGACCACATATATCACTATTGATGCACTCCTGCAATCCCTCACTTAGTACTCTAAATGGGTATTCTCTATTTCGCTTATGGTTATAATCCTAGCTACTTAAGGTTTATAACCTACATCTTTGATACCAACCTGTGACACCCCCAAATCCGGGTTACCTGACCCCCGAGTTTGGTGCTCACGATCCACAATATAAATAACATTTAACTACCCATTTAATTTATAAATAGTAACATACACATCATTAACTGATATAGTTAATACATTACCCCGGGTTCTCTAACCTTAACATTACAAACATACCCTTTAGATATACAAAAAGGGTTTACAAACATAACATAATAATAATGTTATTCATAACTAATTTATTACAACGCCTTTGCCCTTGTCCTTCACCAAGACCTCCCCGCCACTACTTCGTTCCCAAATTTGAAATATTTTATTTAGCAAGGGTGAGCAACAAATTTGCCCCAAAAGTTAAGATATACAGTGAATGTATAATATTCAGAATAACAGACTATCTATTATGATAGAATGAAACCATAGTTCGGGAACTTTGAAACAGCTGAACAAATTATTATTCAATAACAAGTCTTTTCGCATTCTATGCAACACAATAATTTGATAATGAAAGAGTATAACGCTTTCAAAGTTTCTACGATATTCTAATGAATAATCAAGAATCAATTCTACGCAATAACAAAGTGGAATGTTTTTCTAGATTTATGTTGAGTGATCACAAAGGATCTAGAACTTCTCTTCTCGGGTATCTATCAAATATTTACTTTGATATATACTCAGGTGTATCAGATAACCATAAAGATTAAATCATACTCCTCTGCAAGTACTTAGAGCATGCCAACTCCTTGTACCCTATATTATGCATAATACTTAAGTCGCGCGCAATGATCGAATTTACGACCAATAAAATGTTCCCTTTATACAAAAGGTTGTTCTTCTCAGTCTCAGAATCAAGATTTGATTTAACAACGAAATTCAATGATTTCAATATCTAATCCCTTCTCTTCTCTTCACTTCTCAAACCTATCAAGTTTTCTTTTTCAATCTAGCTGAAACAACTGGCATTGATCTAACAATAATAATTAAATTCTCTTCTCTTCTCGAACCTATCAAGTTCTAACAAATGTTCGTCTAGTAAGAATAATTAGCTAAGACATTTCTCAACATAATTCGATAATAAACAGGAATTATCTGTACTGTCAATATTAGCTTTTACAAATATGAATATCCAACAATAGTAATTCTATGAATATATATTTTCCGAATCAGTAATTCAATTTGAATTATTAAACATGCACTAACTGCGAATAATCAACAATAAATTCTTGGACGTTGTCTAATTAATATTAATTAACCACCATAATTATTAAACAATATTAACTCAAGGTTGAGTTAGGAAACTTGCCTCTTCCGCTGATTACAGTTACACAATAAACTTATCTTCTTTCGAAAGACATATATCTAATAATATCGGTCTCATAATTAGCACAATATTTCATAACACGCAACACTATAATTCACAGTCAATCTTCTCCTAGACACATTACCACATAGTCACATCAGTGTTTATAACCTATATAAACACTTATCAAGTCTAACTAGTTCTATTCGGTTGGACATCTATTACATTCTCGATTTCTAGTCACCACCTATCCGGCAATTAACACATTGATTGTCAATTAAACTTGGTCTCTAAGTTTCAATATTATTTTTGATAAGTCAATTATCCTTTATAATATTTTCCGAAGTTTTAATAATTTATTAACAATTATTATAATTTATAATAATTTTGCAAACACTAAAATCATTTTTAAATAATTTAATTATCAA
The DNA here is from genome assembly GCA_020205605.1 of Panax ginseng. Taxonomy (NCBI): domain Eukaryota; kingdom Viridiplantae; phylum Streptophyta; class Magnoliopsida; order Apiales; family Araliaceae; genus Panax; species Panax ginseng. Next base: position 62,919,834 of record CM035144.1, on the reverse strand, counting down.
ATAATCTTATCATCATTAATATTTAATAATATAAAAATATTAATGACATACTTGTCAAAATATTAAAGTTATTATCAATAACTTAACATATTTTTAAATCATCAATATTCTACTTAAATAATTTTTAAATTAATTAAAATCATTTTTAAATCATCACCAATTAATATTTAAATATTAATGAATTTATCATCAAAAAAGTCATTAATTATAACTTAAATTATTTATAAATCATTTTTCTCATCTTTAAATGATTTTTAAATCAATAAAATCATTTTTAATTCATTTATTTAATATAATAATTAAATAAATATAATATCATTAATATTAATTTATTAATGAGAATTCTCCAAAAATATTGAAAATTATATTTTATAATTCAAAATATTTTCTAACACTTTATTCTCATTTAAAAAAAAATTTATAATATTAAAATCATTTTTCTCTAATTTATTTAATATAATAATTAAATAAATCCAATATCATTAATATTAAATTATTAATGAAAATTCTCTAAAAATATTAAAAGTTAAATTTTATAACTCAAAATATTTTTAAATACTTTATTCTTATTTAAAATGATTTTTCTCTAATTTATTTAATATACTAATTAAATAAATTAAATATCATTTTTTCAAATAATTATAATTATTAATGAAAAATATCCCAAATTATTAAAAATTAATTTTCATAATTTTAAATAATTTTTAAAACCATTTTTGGTAATTTTTAGAATTTATTCCTATTTAAAATTAATTTCTGGAAAATCATAAAATAAAATAAATATAAACCGTCGTTAAAGCCTATAGCGACACTTGTCTGTCGTCTTAGGTGTTCTTGAGTCTCAAGAACACTGTCAGACCAGTCTCAAGGGTGCACGTTTGACCGTGTGTAAATTCCAATCTATACAAGTTCTGAGCAATTTTAAACGTTGATCATGTAGTATTTATGTAATACTACATGAATCAATCACCATCTCGATCATACAACAAATCAATAAAAAGATCTGATCTAGCAAACATGTCGTCGTCGGTGTTTCGGGTTTTCCCGAAACCCAACAACAGCCGATAAGTGCCATATTCAAGCTCCCTAATCTTTGTGTTCTGATCATCGATAGGTTGGTAATAAGGATCAAATCTGTAGTTCACATGTCATGGAACAACAATACAACAACAGATCGAACACACAACAACAAAATCACAATATATAACCTGATCAAACCCTGTCAGAGGGCTGTTCATTCGGCTTTCTGGAAATTCTAGAAAACAGCTATCATGGTCGAGTAAGCTACTTTGACCACTTTCTACAATCACTCTGCTGATTATTTAAGAGTTCTAAGGCAATGGATCTAGAGTCCACATAACAAGCTACAATCTAAATACAACACATCATCAAAATACTAACAGGACTGACAGATCAAGGGGTTTAAAGAGGTTGTCAGATTCTGTCCATGGCTTTCTAGGTTACCCAGATTTGGCCCGGTCATGCCCGGTCAACGGGTTTTGACCATTAATAACTACAAATCTAGACATCAAATGACACTGATTCCACTTACAGATTAAAGACCACATGAGAAGCTACATATAAAAACTTTAAAACATCAAAAACAACAAACGAACAAGAATCTGTGGCTCCTGACATTAGCTTGTCAGACCACAAATTTTGTTCTTGGACAGTTTTGGAAAAACTCAATTTTAAAGCACTTTGATGCAATGGATCCATGATGGATCAACATAGATCATCTAAAAACATCATATAACATAAATTTAAACACTTAAACACGAATATTTTTATAGCATACAAGATCTAGTTGAGATAGGGTTTATACCTTTTCTAGTCCAAGATTGGTGTTTAAGAGAGGTGTTTTATGACTGAAACACTTGAAGAATTTGGAGGTTGGGAGAGAGAGAGTTGTTGAAAGCTAGAGTGTAAAATGAGCAACTTTTGGTGACTTTCTCTCTCTTTATCTCTTAAATATTTAATTCAATGAATCTATCATGCTAGGTGGCAACTTGGATCTGGTTTGGCTGATAATATAAGTCACAATGGTCAATTAATTTGGTCACCAACTTTTATATTGGCAAGATTTACAAGTTACCTTAAAAAAAATCCAAAAAAGGCATTTTTGTCATTTGCATTCTAAATTTAATGGCATGATGGTCAATTATACAAACCCTTAGGGTTTAACCCTAAGGTTCTAACCCTTAGGTTTTACAACACTAACTTTCTAGGATTTTCTAATTAAGGTTTTTAAATTAGAAAATTAAAAGTTTAAAACTAAAATTAGGTTTTCCTAATTAAATTAGGTTTTCCTAATCATATTAGTGTTTAATAAACACATTAGGCTTTCCAATTAGGATTAGGGTTTCCTAATTAGGGTTTAGGATTCTCGAATTTTAAATTAGGGTTTCCCGGCTTTGGATTAGGATTTCTAACTGTGCGTTAGGGTTTCTAAATCTGAGATTAGGGTTTCTAATCCCTTATTAGGGTTTATTATTTTTAAACCTTATCCGATCAATCATTGGTCATTAACTCCACACAGTACAAACACGTAACCATCAACACAATTATTCAAATTGTATTTTCTACCGAATCCCTGTCCTGATTTAGGGTTAGGGTTTTTATTCGTTGGTAAGCACAACTCTACTCCCATTTTTCAGTCAATACTCAAATTGACTTATTCTCGAGACTCGCATCACAGATACACAGTACAATATTAACAGTCAATGTCAATATTAAATAAAAAAAATTATTCGTAAAATTCGGATTATTCGAAATCCCGGGTTATTACAATAACGTTCTATGTGTGTGACCCTATAGGTTATTATTACGTTGGCAATAATTTTAAAATCATATTACAAAATTATAAATAGTGAGCAGCATCTAGTAATGCATCACTGCTACCCAAGTAATAATAAGATCGATGATTCGATGTAACCTTTTCGTGACCAATGTTTCAATGTAATTTAATCCTTTTAACCTTAATATCCTAGATTAAACTCGAGTCATAGAATGTGTCATACTCTTCATAATTTAATATGAGTTTTTCTTGATCAATGAGTAGACTATAAGAAACAAATCATTATTTGAGCATGGCCATGCATTCCATAGTCCTACTCAATCAAGAGGCATATGGATATCACCCTTAATATATAGGAGGGTTAAATTCCATCTAGATCACTCATATTCTTCACACGATTCATGATGTACCCAATAATCATCTTTATAGTCCACCCTATTAAAGGTGACATTTGATGATATCAAAGTACATAAATTTTCGTGTAGTAATATATTGATTTCAGGTCGGAGGACCATTACATCATTATCACTATGAGAATCGCTAATGACACTTTGCATATTGTTCCAATGTAGAATTCTCATGATGGAGTCCATCCCAAAGACATCGTTCTCTAACATGTACCTATGCATTGACTTAATATCTCATATATTTATGACCAATGAGATTTGGTCATCAGTCAATCCACATACTAATCTCAATGCATCATTGTTGTCCCATCAACAATGATACTCGACTAGGGACATTTAAGAGCAATGATACTAATTGCAATTATATAATCTCATGTTCAAGTCACATACTTGAAACTATATAATTTGTATCACTATTCTAAGGAATTTTATTATGTTATCATTTATATAATGTAGTAAATAAAACCATAATAAAATCATTCATTTATTCAATCAAATATAATATCAAAATGTTAAGCAATTATATCAAATAAGTGGCCTCTAGGGCATAAACACTAACAATAAATGATGTGGTAAAAGTCCTCATTGGCCCGTAGTGCATTGATGGACAGTTGTTGGCATGATCATGACCACTGGTGATAATAACGAATATTCTTGGCCAGTAGTGCATGAATGATTCGTGGATGTGATACTAATGAATATCCTTAGCCCATAGTGCATGAATAATTCAGTGATACAGATTATTTATTGAGCTGTGTTATAGCGATAAAATATTGATGATGAACTTTTAAATCATAGAAGATAGTAGATATCATGCTCTACTTGACTCTTCTAATTGATTGCTTGTTCCGCCGCAGTTAAACTTGTTGTTAATTGTATTCTATCAGTTTAACACTGTTGAAGGCTAACGATAATTTATTCTGCATTATCTTAGTCATAATATTTCTTACTGGGCTAGTTTAGCTCACCATTTGCTTTCATTATTCTCTTCAGGAAATGAGAACATAACCGGGACTAGTCGGGGAATGGAGTGACGATACGAGATGGTGGCTATAGTAGTCCTCACTATTCTATAAAACAGTGTGATAATAATTGTAATGAGGACTCTATTTGAGTTTGGATATTGTCCATGAGATAATATTTGTGTTAAAACTCTCAGCTACATTTTTATCGTATTGTATAAATGAAGTCGTATTTAAATTATGTACCGTGTATTTGGCGACTCAGAATGGGTTGTGTATACCTATTTTGGGGGCGTCACAATCCTTATAAAAAGGATGGTTATAAGAAAGAGAAGAAGTAGGAATGAAACCTTTGCTAAAGGTTATGGGAATAAAGCATCGGAGTATGGGTGTGGTTTTAAGAAATTCCGAGGATGGTATTTTTATAAGGGGGAAGTGTGATAACCTGGAGAATCGGATTGTCCAGAATTTAAGTTTAAATAATTAGTTATTAATAAAATGAATTTTTATTAATAATATTTTGTGTTATGTGTTTATTAATCGTTCTAGAACCTAGGATGATTATAATACAGGAGGATTTCGGCTACAAGATAGACTGAACGAGTAAGAATTTCCAAGACGAAAATAAAATTTTTCCAGGAACAAAAGTATTTCTGAGGAAAAAGATGAAATATGCATTATTCACCTGACGAAACCCTAAGGGTTAGGGTTTGAATAACCTAAGCCTTTCTGAGAGTTCGGTATGTTGAAATGACATTCCGTCGAAAGATTTGACGATAATATGTCGTGAAAAGTTAAATCAACCGATAAAAGTTTTTCTTAAAAAATGTGCAGAAATCGGACGAAATAAAAATGAGAAAAAGTACTGTTATGTACTTTTCATTCGTTTAACTACGTTAGGAAAAATATGAAGGAAACCACATATCATCAAAAAGAGTTTTTTAGTTTTTTGAAGTTTCGAAGAATGCGTAAAAGTAAATTTGTAAAGGAAAGACGGAATATCTTAAAATATTTGAATTCCGAGAATTGCAGTTCTTAAAATTGTCAGATGAATTCTGAAAGACGGAACCACGAAACTTCCAAGAGAATCTTCTTGAATAGTAAGGGGGTTAACAAGGATGTGTGAATAGTAACTTTGGGGGGGGGACTATTTTCCCCCTTAGCTTTGAAAATCTATAAAAGAGAAGTGTTAGTTGATTTCTTTGAAATCAACCAACACTTTGAGAGAGAGAGAGAGAGAGAGAGAGAGAGAGAAAGCTTGAGAGATTGGAGAAGAAGAAGAAGGAAGATAAATAGCATGAATGCTCGGATCGGAGAAGATCGAGAAATAGAAAAGCTAGTAAATCGCTAGCTTTGTCTAAGGGAAGAAGAATAAAGAAGAAAGGTATTGAAAACCTAACTTATAAGTTAAATTTCTTTAAGTTTCATATGTTAAAAACATAGCTTAAGGAAAAGGGAACTAAAAGATGTTAAGAATGATTTTCATATAGTTAAAATCATGAGAAAATAACGAAATAAGAACTAGAAGTTTAGTTTATAAATTTCTAAAGGAAGTATGAATTTCGTAATGAATTTAAACGATCCAAATGAATCATATGATTGATTCGGTGAAATAAGTAAGGAATGGTTTTTTATAACACCAAATTCCAAGAAAAAGTGAAATCGTAATCAAAATATCAATTAAAAATGATGAACGAACGAAGAACGCGAAGAACACACGAAGAACACCAAGAACGTTGTTGATGGACAAATTTAAAACCATCGTAGTTAGAACTTGTTGTTGATGGAGAAGTTTAAAACCATCGCGTATAAGTTAGATGCTTATTGGTTGGTTAGGAACGATAGAAACGTTCATGAACAATTGATTGAACTTAGCTATAACGAAGTTATGGTGAAAATTTCGCAAAAGACAAATGAGAAGTAGAAAGTATGTAAATGAACTCGAATGTGTAGGGTTTCAAAAGAATGTAAGAAAATATAGAAAACGTGAGTCGTGGACTCAAGAACGAACGAATTTCGAGTTTGGATGACCGAATTACGGGTGAACGAACAAAGAACGTTAATAACGTGAAACGAACGAAGATAAGAAAATAGCTTTGGAACGACCTCGTTCCAAGTTATAACGAAGAAGTTACGAGATTGCAAACTAGGCGATTCGTACGCGTTCCAACACTTAGAAAAAATGTTGGAAAACTAAGTTTTTTGAATTGGTGTTGCAACGCCAGTTTGAACTAGAAAGGAGGCGTGGCGACCCATGGCCCGTAAGAGAGTTATGAAGACTCAAACATGACTGCGGCTGAAATAACAAGGGAACCAACGCCAAGAACGCGTCGAGCTGCCGGTGCATGGAAAAACCCAGAGAAGAGTTTTTAATTGCTCAACTCCTTGGGGAAGGGTAAGGAAAGATAATGAACATATAGTTCACGTAATGTAACACTTAATTAAGTGATTTAAACCTTTAGTGAAGGTTGAACAAAAATATTGAACGGGATTAAAAGACAAAGAATGTAAACGCAAAATAGATGAAATGAACGATCTGTCTTACCATACAACGAACCGCATGGTTTTGACATTAAGAAAGAATAATGAATGTATGGTTCATGTAATGGATAACGAATGAGAGCAATTAAAGCCTTAGGTAAAGGTTGAATGGGAGTTTAAGAGATGAGCAACGTGAACGCAAAATATATAAACGATCTTCGTAAATCATATTCGCATCGGGCGAACGTTCTATGTATACATTGGTTGTATGACTTAGATGTTGACAAAGGTAGTAAGTAAGATATGAATCTATCAAGAAAGCCATAATGAACGGTAATAAGATTAATGAATGTCCGAGTGTGTGTCAGATAGAGAATGTTTGAAAGAATGTAAGCGTTAAACACTTTAACCGATGTAAGAGTTGAGTGTATGCAAATATTAAATGAACAGAACCTACACACCGTGTATGGTTTGACCGTAAGATAATGAAGAATAATGATTAAACCTGTGAACGGTGAATAAACTGAATTAAAGACAATGACGTATAACGTTAAGAAGCCGAGTTAGTAATAATAACTTGGATAACATTCCGTGTTAAATGAACCGGATGTTATAAGATATGAATAAGGTAATGTAAAATGCTTAATGCTATATACGCATAATATTAACATTGAGTGGTCATTCTAAGTATACAAAATACGGTATGACTTAGACGATATGAAATAAATCCCGAGGTATGGCATTTAGTTGCCAGAAAGCCATAAGGAATAAGAAATCGACTTAACGAACATTATAACTTTAATGGTTCGGATAAGTTAAGTTAAGTTTAGGTTGTGGTACAATCGTAATCTTTGATGGTTGACATATGGGAGCTGGGCTAAACAATTCCTTCAAAGAGCGAAGGTATATACGAAACTGGCAACCGATCTAACTCGCTGTAAAAGACAGTATAGATGAGATGGGAACCTAGTTTGTTGGTTGTTTATAGGAAACCACTCAGAGTACCATATGGAATACTAGTAGAGTCTCGATGTGTGCTTAGTCCTAGAAAGGTTATAAGAAGAAGATAAGGATGTAAATCATCAAAGATGATGATCGTATGAGTAAGACATCTCTGTATGTCGTAACACCGTAAAGCGGTAAAAAAAGTTGGTCGCGTAAACTTAGATTGCAAGAACGCAAACCCTGAGAAGTAAAGAAAAGTTTAAACCGCGTAAGTCAAGTATATGACTAATTGGTGTATGTGTTATTTCCTTATGTGTTATATAGGAATTGGAATGAACAGTTCAGCATAAACTGTAAACTGTAAGTTGTAGCTTTGCGTAAGGCAAGTTTCCAAACTTTATTCATATTTTAAATGAATGCTAGTTTCTTAAACTTCTCAGATGTTGAACATGAGAAGTTTTATCTATGTGCAAATGTGTGATATTTGTACAAGGTGGTAGAATGTATGAGGCCTTTTGCCACAATTTTAACACTTCGGTGTTTTTATGAGATGAACTGTTCTGTGATTGAACTGTTCAATAGGGAAAATGTTTTGTTTATACATGAACCGTTATAGTTAAGTCTGTGCTAATGATTCTAGCCGGACAGAATGTGTATGAAAAGGTAGAATAAAGAAAGTATTGCAAAGTGAATGTGACTAATGTTTTAAAATGATAGGAATCAGGATTATTCCTATTATTCAAGCTACTTCACAACCTTTGATCGGTTATTGAAGTCTTAAAAGAATGTTTAAATTCTTAAAGTTGTTTATTCAACTGCTATGACTTGCTGAGCGATTGAATGCTCACATTTGCTTTAAATGAAAAATATTTTCAGCGTACGATTAGAAGAACTTAAGGATCCCATAAAGATCAAGCTGACCGGTATCCAGATGAAGTGTAATTCAATATATATGAATGAGCGTGAAGATCAAGCCAAGACTTGTAATGTAGAATAGTTTAATAAACTATTATGTATTCTTAGTGGCGGACGAAAGTCACTCTTGTAAGATGTAAAGAATAATGTAATTATCATTATTTGTTATGAACGAGGTTATAAGGTATTAGAACATGGGATTTGAGAATGTATGTTCTTATATTTAACTATATAATGATGTATGTTTGGAAGAAGATGGAACCGTGATGTAAGAAATCCAGGTGTGAACATAGACTGGATTTCGGGGCGTTACAAAAAGACAGTTCTCTATATATGCAAAAAGACATTTCACACCCTCATTTAAATGGACAACTCATCAATCATACACATCTTGACATTATTGTCACATGACTTTTTTACTACTTCATTTTAAAATTATAAAATTAATATTGACTTATTTTTAAAAAATTAAATTTCAAGCGTATTCAAATTTAAAATTGATATAAATATATAATTAATTTATGTCAATATAATCATAAATATTATAAAACTACTATTAATTATAAAATTTATTATTTTCAAATTTTAAATTAAATGAATCATATTAAATTTAAATTTAAAAATATCACAAATTAACTTTTTAAAAGTTAATATTGATCTTACATACATTTTAGCTACAATCCATTCAATACTCACTCCATAAATTACTTAAAATCTAAAATAAAATAAAAGTTATTTTACAAAGGAATACAATTGATAAATTATACTCTCTTTTATAAATTATAAGATTATTATTAATTTTTCTAAGTTAATTTGGTGCATTCTTAAACTTAACAATTTTGCTAAGAATTGAAAAAATAATAAATTTTATAAGTAATAGTATTTTTTTCTAAATAAGTTACAATATGTGTTGATTAAATTTATATTAATTGTAAATTTAAAATATAATATAATTAAAAAATTAATAAATTAATAGCGATTTTATAATTAAAAAGAAGAGGTTGTAGTATATTATATCTATTATAACCTTTAACGCATAAAACTAGTACAGAGATCAAATAGTTATAACAGTCAAAACATACTTTGATTGTTGGACTTAAATTTTAAATTTCATTATTTAAGGAATCAATATGTATAAGGAATCTGTTGAATACATATTAAAAAAATTAATTCTTATCCTATATAATGACTCAATGACAGAGTAAATACATAGATAAAAAATTATTGTGAATGCTCTAAGAATCCTATTTCTAAGATTCAGGCAACAAAGTACACAAATCCCCTATTTCTAATATTTAGGCAACAAAGTGCACAAATCCCAATGCCACAAATCCCAATGTCGTACATCACGACTATGCAACAACTCAACCATAACATCTGTTATTTTGTAAATATAGTAACATTTAATATATATAATAACAAAGTTAAGCAAATCATATTTAGAAAAAATTTATTGTACTTACTTGAAAAAGAAATCAAATTCTGGAAATATAAGACAAATAAATCTGAGTCCTTTGAATTCACAAAGTCTCCTTGAAGCAAATTTATTCCCTCACTGGTGCTAAAGGATTTGTTGAATAATTACTTCCCAAGATAAAACGGATTTCCAATTCTTAATTAGCAACACTTTGAAATTAAGAACTCTTCGAACACAATTTCTATGTTATGTACTGAACCTTACTGTAATGAAATGATGAATGAAATGAAGGAAAAACTTCTGGAATGAATGAAGGAAAAATAATACAGCAAGTAAACTGCAGAATGGGAAACGAGAAATGCAGAATGGGAAAAACTTATGTTTAATGCGTGTCCCATGAAGGAAAAACTTCTGGAATGAATGAAGGAAAAATAATACTGCAAGAAAACTACAGAACGGAAAACGGGAAATGCAGAAAGGGAAACGGAAAATGCAGAACGGTAAAAACTTATGTTTAATTCGCCTCCCGGATAGATTATTTATAAAAAAAATTTGTGACTGCAAAGATAGGACATGGTCGTTGGCGCATCCGTTCGACAAAGCGACGTAGTATGATGATAATAAATAAAATAAAATCCATTTGTCAAAATGACGTAGAACGATGATAATAAATTAAACAGAGTTTGTCCAAAAAATTATATACCTGCCCTAACCGGCCGGACGGCAGCGCGCGTGTGGGTTCAAACCAAGCCTTGACTAAGTCTTCTCCCTTCCAAAAAAGTGGGGTGCCCCTTGGGGCCCTTCCCATTGAGCAAACATCCTATATATAAATTCTTCACTTTTCCCTCCAACTTCCTATGTGGGACTATGCAATTTACAATATTTCAAGTAGGTGACTTTGGAGTCAATTTTCTCATTCAATTCTTAATGAATTTGAACAAATAAGTATCTCACGTTATACTCCTCGCGGAGGAGAACGCATTGGTGCATGGACCCAATATTTTCGGAGTATGGGTCCTATAAGGGTGTAAACGAGTCGAACCAGAGCGAACAGAGAGCTACTCGAATTCGACTCGAAATGATAAATTTGTACTCGAATTCGGCTCGAATTCGAATTATATTTGAAAATTTCTACTCAGATTCGATTCGACTCGAATATTTAGTACTCGAATTCGATCCGACTCGACTCGAATATTTATTCAAACTACTCGCGAGCTTCAAATTCAAGCTCGAATTCGAGTCTCCACATAATTACTAGTTTTATAATAAATATAATTATAAATTGAATTTTTTATTTTACTTAAAAATGAGAAAATATATTTATTATTACACTTTACAAATATAAAATCACAATTAAAATTAAAAACAAAATAAAATAATAATTAATTATTGATTTAAATTTGTATATATTATAAGAAAATGTATCGAACATCTAATCGAATATGTATTAACCGAGTATGTATCGAATCACAATAAAAAATCTGAGTAGTTTGAATCTTAAACGAGTCGAGTATAACCTTGCTCATATTCTACTCATATTTTTATTCGAACTATTTTTAATGCTCAAATTTGGATCATATTATTAACGAATCCAGCCTCACTCAGATTTTTTTAAGTCGAGCCTAAACTAATGTATTGGGCTAGTTAATGACCTTAGGGTCCTACATTAAATTAAGCCTCAAAATTCTTTAATATTTATTTTTCTCAAATCCATTTCCAACAGCATCAACCACACCCTTTCCCTCATCAGAAATATTCAGGCTAGGGTATTCAATATTCCTCTTCAGAAATTTTTTGCCAAGTTAGTCTCGCACTTTCTGCAAAGTCATCACCAAATCAACCCTTTCATTATCACATAGGTGTCCCATTTACTCTTCTGAGTAACTAAATCAAAGCATATGTTAAAGGAATCAATCAAAGAAAGAGAAGTTCTCAAATATATTACCTGAATCTGCTCCAACACACTATTCGATGCCGAGAAATGAAGGTACCCATCACAAATCTCAATGCGATCTCCAGTTTTGCTAGGAATAAGATTCCCACCGAACATAAATAGGGCATAATCTCATATGTTTGTTGAGTCTCGTATGTAAATGCTAGTAGTCTTCACCTTCTCCCCATATACCATGAAAGGAAGAGGGAAAAGATGAACTCTAACATTGACAGATGCCGGATGGATATCAACTTTCCCAACTTCTTTGGTGTACAGGTTGTCCTCTTCCCTCTTCGTTTACACTGAACAACATTTGGGTAGAGCCCTGCACAAAGAATGGCGCACACCATCTCCAAATCATTGCTATACTGGTTATAAGCCTACACATGCAGATAGTAATCTGATATTATCATTATTGCAAGCCAATTTGAAGTTTAATTTTTTTTCCTTCTTCTCTTTCTCCGTTTCTCTAAGCCCTTCTCCCATGCCAGGGGAAGAAAATTATGGAAAACACTATAAATTCCATATTCCAAGAGATCATAAAGAAAACTACAAATCTGGTAGATGGACTTAAAATCATATATACATACATGTACTCTCTTCAAAAAAAGAGGACATATTTCGAAAATAATAACTTACATTTTGCATCCCTGGATTTATCTACGAAGCCAATGTCTGAAAGAAAATTTAGAAACTGGTTCCTTATATCCTCCATCATCTACAAGGGTAACGACGACATAAAATTTTCCCAACAAAAGGCTCTTTCCTTTTAGCTACGTTTTGCATCCTTCCATCCTTCAAATGCTTTAAGTACTGCTTTGTGGTCACTACATCAAAAGTATGAATATCTTAATTTATCGGAACTAATAGTCAGTACCAATGTTATCGGGAAGGAGGTGCATGTACATGTCATTAACCTAACCTGCAAGAATCACCAGCAAAAGGATCTTTCAGCATCATCTGCCTCCTCTTTCCTATTTATTGGAAGTACAAATGGGTCGCTATGTGCAAGTGCAGATGTAATGGTTAATGCAGGATTTTGGCATTGAAAGATGGAACCCATAAGAAGCATCTTTCCAATATTTGGCTCCATAGGCAGAGTACATAAATGACGTCTTATTTAATAGTATTCATTAAGCAAAAAATCCAAATTTGGTAACTTAGGAACAAAACAGATATCCAATACTACATACCAAGCGAAGTAAGCTCTTCTGTATCATCTGTATCATCTAAAGCCCCAATTATTTTTAAAAGTTTAACAGCATTCTGGGCACAGAGAGGATTTGGAGACTGAAGTGCCTTCCCCAAAAACAATACAAAAGCTCCAAGTTTTAAGCTCTTAATATGCAGACATAAAGCTTGCAAAGAGGTACGAAGAATTTCAGGTAATTGATACTGGGGCATATCATCATGAATCATTTTTGGATATAATCTATAACAAACTCCAGGTTGCACACAGCCAGCTCGGCCACGTCTCTATAAATTGTTGGAATATGGATATCCAATTGGGGCGTCCATGGAGGGTCCGACCCATTCAGGTTAATTTATCGTTCTCTAATTGACAAGGTCAATAGAGATGTTCGTGATTTTGAACGTGGGGTGACTAGACGTGGGAAGAGAGTTGGGAAGTGGCTCAACCACTTCCTTGTTAAATAATCATCCTCGATCGATCAATACATAACAACACTCCAATTACCAAACACCGCTCCCAATATCCAGTCCAAAACTCTAATTGTTATATACCGTGAATTAGTGCTCCGTTCTCGATCGTAGTTCGGAGATGCTGTTGGGTTAAAGAACAGCAGGAGGTTTTCCGCATCAAAGGCTTAATCACGCTTCAAGAGGTATGCCTTTGATTCTCCTAATTATGTGTAAATATGAATAGCATGCGTATTAAAAACCCTTCGTTGGTATCAGAGCATGGTTTAACGATCATGTATGCTATGTATGAAATATTTACACTTTATGCCATGATTACATTCTAAATATTATGGACTAATATTTCAGTATATTGTGGCCTAAACACAGTGTATATGATCGGCATAATTTGGGTTTAATTGGATAATTAATTTAAAATTAATTTGAAACCCTAGTTTATAAATAGCCTTCTTTGAATAGCCATAGCTTTTTCTGTGATTGTCCGATTCGGTTGATTTTTGCATGTATGCGTAGTATTCGTTGTAAGCTTTTCAACGATATATTATGCGCCTAAATCGGAGTTGTATAGAGTGAGATATGGCTTCTCAAAGTTTTAGTCGCGAAATGGCATTTTTATAAATTCTGGTGTCTGGAGGTTGAAGATGACCACGGCCCGACCCGCGCGTTTGACCCGCATGGCGGACCCGCGGTCCTGACCCGTTTTGACAGATTTTTTATATTTAATTTCCAGAAAATGATTTATTAATTATTTTTAACATGGAAATTAATTTAAAAATAGTAACAGTGACTATTAAATTCTGAAAAATGAAAAGAAATTAATTATTGACATATAATTAATTATTATACCGGAATTTGGAAATATTGACAGTTTTTGATATTTTTGGTTAATTTTCTACCTATTAATTAATGGCTTATTAATTTTGAAAATTAGCAAATATATCACGAAAATTCCAGTAAAATATCAGTAACTGTATTATGATGCTAAGTTACTATTATGAATTTTTCAGATGGAAAATAACTGTATTATAGTTTTGGCCAATTTCCAATTAATTGTGCAATAGTTTATTAATTATGATAATTAGCATGATTATCAGAAAATTCCAAAAAATTACAGTAGCCTTTTAATGATGATAATCTACTGTTATAAAATTTTTTGGAAGAAATTAACAGATTTGGATATCTTTGGTTAATTTCCATCTTTTTATGCATGATTAATTAATTGTGATAATTAGTAAAATTATCAAAATAAATTCCAGAAAATTACAGTAATGTTTTGTGATGTTAATATACTGTAGAAATTTGTTTTGATGCATTTTAAAGTTTTTATAGCATACTTGGTATATTAATCGAGTAATAATGCCTATTATTTAATTCCATTTGTTAATATTTTTGGGATATTAATTGTTGGTGCTTGGAATTGAATTATCATGCTATAATTACATGTATACCCTTGTTCCTAGTGGGAGTGATTTAGGTTGTAATAATTTAATTAAATTATTCCCTAAATTATACGTCTTGTGCGCTGAAAAATTAAATTTAAATAATTAGACATTTATACGGATTGTGATTCCTAAGCCTGACGAAGTCTCCCTTCTATATTTATGTCCTATTATTTTTATGTTAATTTGGTTCATGTGGCAAAGATGATTTATATACTGTGGTGAACGTTGAATATCTCTAATGAATCCTCGTATTTAAATCAAAGCAGAAAATGGCTTCAAAACACATTATCGCAGACCTTAACCAAGGAAACAAACTAGACGGAGATAACTATGACGCGTGGCACTGGAAAGTCAGGATGGTTTTAGAGGAGCAAGAGGTTGAAGAAACCCTGATGTCCAAAATGGCTAAACTAGAGAGTGAAAATGCAAAGGATCCGATCAAGGTTGCTGCCTTCAAAAGCTAGCGCAAAATGGATCGTATCTCTCGCATAACGTTGCTGAGCTGCATGAATAATGACTTTCTATTTGAGTATGAACAATACTCTACTGCACACGATATGTGGGAGGCTCTCAAAACTAAGTTTGGTGCCACCTCGTTGACAAGGATGAGGGAATTAGCCATAAGGTTTGATGGTTACAAAAAGAAAGATAACCACACCATGAAACAGCAGCTTCGAATCATGGCTAATATGATCCAGGAGTTGAAATCCGGAGGTACTCAATTGTTTGACGAACAACAGATTTCAACGGTGGTTCGCTCCCTTCCTGATAATTGGGAACATATGCGGGTCAACATGACTAATAACGAGAATATCAAGACCTTTGATGATATTCGTCGTCAATTGGAGCTCGAGGCTGAGCGCCTTGATGTTGTCAAGACCTCTAGGGCATATGTGGCTGAATCAAACTCTCGTAGAGGGTTCACACCTAAGAAGGAGAAGAAACCTGCTCATCTTGCTGCGCCTAAAGGGGCTGCGAGTGGGGGTGCTGTCAAGCGTAAGAGAGGCAAACGAGGTTCTGGTAAAAAGGACAAAGCCAAGATGACATGCTACAACTGTGGCAAGGCGGGACACTTCGCTCGTGAGTGTACTGAGCCGAAGAAGGTAATTCCTAGTCCTAATCTATCTATGTGCTTAGTATCAAGTACTGTTTTTGTAGCTCATTCTCTCCATATGTGGATTGTAGACTCCGGAGCAACGGACCACATAGCTAGAGATCGGAGTGGATACGTGGAATACCGCCGAGTTCCGGCTGGTAGAAAAGTATTCATGGGGACCGATTCCAGTGTGGATGTGTTAGGCATTGGCATTTACAAACTGGAAATGCGAGGATGTTCAGCATTGATCCTTTATGATGTACTTTATGCGCCGGATGTCCGGCAGAATTTATTTTATGTTTTATCAATACTTCGTTTAAGCTATTCAGTTAGTTTTGAGAACAATTCTGTAATAATTTCGCATGGGACGAATGTTTTTGGACATGGTTTTATGTTGAATGGTTTTTTGATTTTGGATACTATTGATTCTAGCAGTAATAGTAGTTATTATTATTCCTTACTTGTTGAAAATGATCATGATGGTTCAATTCAATGGTATGCTAGATTAGGCCATATTGGACAAGATAGAATGGCCAGGTTAGCTCGAGCAGGTCTTTTAGGCCCACTCACTAAGGTCAATCTACTCACATGTGAACATTGTTTGGCAGGAAAATCAACTAGAAAACCATTCGGTAAAGCCACAAGGGCAGAAACACCATTACAACTTATTCACTCAGATATTTGTGGCCCTATGAATGTGAAAGAAAGGCATGGACGTTCCTATTTTCTCACAATGATAGATGACTATACGCGCTTCGGGTACACTTTCTTAATCTCGCATAAGTCTAAGGCATTAGATTGCTTTAGACGTTATTTGATTGAGGTCGAGAATCAGTTAGATAAAAGTGTTAAGGCACTTCGAACTAACCGAGGCCGCGAGTATTTTTTCGATCAGTTTAAAGAACTTTGTGAGGAAAAAGGGATAATCAGGCAACTGACAATCCCTAGAACTCCGCAACAAAATGGTGTGGCGGAGAGGAGGAACCGAACATTATTAGACATGGTTAGGTCTATGATGGCGCAAACAAATTTTCCTATCTCCTATTGGGGTGATGCATTGTTGACTGCGACATATATACTTATTCGTGTGCCTTCAAAATCAGTTCAGTCCACCCCATATGAAATGTGGACCGGCAGAAAGCCCGAATTGGGTGGAATGCGGCCTTGGGGATCAGCAGCTTATGTGCACAACACTTCTCATCAGCATGGGAAGTTAGGCCCGAGGGGTAAGAAGTGTATTTTTGTAAGATATTCTGAACACTCCAAAGGCTATGTGTTTGTAGGAGAGCAGCCTGATGGGACTGTATCTAAGATAAAGTCATGAGATGCGGATTTCCTTGAGATGGATTTCCCTAATAGAGGTGATGTGAGCAAGGAGATGAACCTTTATGAGATGGAAGAAGATTTAGGTGCCCCAACTCATACAGTAGAAGCCGAAGATGTTATTCCTCAGGCTCCTATAGAAAGTGGGAGTGACATGCCTTCGAGCAGTTCTAATCCATCAAATGAAGAGTCTCATGTTCCTCAAATGCGTAGAAGTCAAAGGGGTAACATTCCACGTCGTATTTTTGAGATTGAGGGGAATGCCTTTGTAGTTGATGAACAAGACGATGAGGAACCTTGATCTTATCAAGATGCTCTATCATCTGCTATGAGAGATAAGTGGATGATTGCAATGGAAGAAGAGATAGAGTCCATGAGGACTAATCAAGTCTAGGACTTGGTTGACCTTCCACAAGAGCGAAAGGCTATTGGGAACAAATGGGTTCTTAAAGTCAAACGCAAGGCGGATTGTTCCATTGAAAGGTACAAAGCTCGTTTTGTAGCCAAGGGCTACACCCAACAAGAGGGAATTGATTACGAGGAAACCTTCTCACCAGTTGTGAGGTTTGCCTCAATTCGCCTCATCTTAGCGATTGTCGCACATTTAGATTTGGAGTTATATCAAATGGACGTTGTCGGGAATAAGCATTTGAATGATATTCCTATTTACATATAATTTGATTATGATATACATATATATATGAATGAATATGCAAGTATGATTGCATTAAGAAAAGCTATAAAGTCCCTTGATAGATAATAGAAACATATGTACAAGGACTTAGAATGAATTGATCAAATGTGTTAGGTTGATCCTACATAAGTAAAATGCATTTTTAAAAGTCCTTAAAAAGAACTGATGTACAAGGACTATAAATATAGAAAGATCAAGCATATTAGGTTGATCTTATGATGTAATAGATAGGCTTGTCTGATCATCGAGCCCTGCACCAAAAATCGTAGTCTGCTGGGAGAGTCAAGGATAACTCGAGAGCTATCAAGGCAGAATCGTAGTCTGCAAGATAGTAGATCTCAGAGTTCATAGATTGCCAGGAGAGACGGGGAAGGATCGTAGTGTGTCGAGTAAAGCTTCCTCAGGGCCGTAGTCTGCTGAGGAAGTTATGTTCAGAATCGTAGAGACAACCTGCCTACGAGCCGACCGAGTATCTGCCAAAGCCAAGTCAAGAATCGTAGACTACACTCAGAGTTGTAGAGTTTACTAATCATATCAATGGCAGAGATCGTAATTGAGAAAGATCAGAGGAAGACAACAAGCACAATAATAGAAATTGTAGTATCAAGATCTGATCTCAAAGTCATAGTGTCTGCACAGCCAAAGCTGAATCGTAGAGTGCAGAACTAAGACCTCAACATATGTGCTCACAATGCCAAAGAAGAATCGTAGAGCAAATACGATCCTCAACAAATGAGCACTCCCTGAATATCCAAAGGAATGAAGCCTCTGGTTGGTACTGCATATATACGTCCCACCTGAAGGAAACCAGAGAGCACTCAAAGAATGGCATGCAAGCTAACAGAAGACCTAAACAACAACTCAATCAACATCCAGATTGAGTTATGAAGCCATTTGAGATGAAGTCTTCCACAAGGAGATCATAGGAAGACTTCATGAATCGACTAAGGAAAGTCGAAGATATGCGATGAGTTGTCAAGTAGAAAAATGACAACGATCTTGGAAGTAACCAGGATCGTAGTGTTTGCCAGACAAAGAGGAAACTGATGAAGTATACTCAAAGATATTGGTCAGCCTCTGAATAACAAGGCTAAAGTGATTAAGCATTGGGTCAGTCCATTGATGATAAGTGAACGGGAGATCCCAAGGGGAAAGCAAGCTGGACACGCCACAAATCTGAAGTGCCTTGTTATTCAGAAGAGGCTAGAGAAAGGAATCAAGCCATCAGTACCTGAGAATAGTCGAGGCGAACAGAAGTAATGAAGCACTGCACAAAAAGAGGAAGAGATGTTCTACACTGAAGATCAAGCGAACAATCCTCAAGATCGTAGTGGTGTCTCTACTAGTAAGCAAAACGCTACGATCAGGTCCATGAAGACATGCATCAGAATCGTAGAGTTCGAATAGCTGAAGACTAAAGCATTGGCAACGGTTCAATTTGAAGGATAATATTCGGACAAGAGCTTATTGAGAGCATCGATGCAAGGACAACCTATGATCGAGAAATCAGAAGGGTAAAATAAAGTTGTCAACCTGCCTAAGATATCAAAGTGACATATCTGACAGGGTTGGTGGAACAGCAGACTGCAGTGTCAGGAAGTCAAAAAAAGATGTCTAGTCACATCTGCAGTCTGCACCAAATAACTCAAGATTTGCGAGGAAATTTGAATAGCTTTCAATGGCTACTTTCCAACGTGAAGATTAGGAAGTAGTATAAATCAACATAGCTTCAAAGATCAAGAGTGGCTGATGATTGTGAAGTTACAGAATCGTTGAGTTGGTGAATGCTATTGTTGACTCTACGAGTTATCAAAAGAACAAGTCTCAGTGACAGTGAGACTACCAAGGTGGAAGTGAAGCAGCTTTGAAGAAGGAATCAAACAGATCGAAGCTTCACTAACCAAAGATGAGAATGCCACTGAAGATGGCAGCCAAGCTGAGAGCCGAGAAGGCCAAGAAGATAGCATTCAGGAAAGTGGTTGAGTACAAAGAAAATCAAGAGAGCCACTCTACGAATCACCATGAACCGAAAGCTGAAACTGAACAAGTGCAGAACCATGTTTGCAAAGTATTCAAGAAGGGTTCAGGGATTGCTAAGTGCCAGACAAAGTATACTAAAAGCACAGAGACCCAGATGGTGATGGTGCACAGCTGATACCAGATGAAGATGAGCAGAAAAGAGTGAAGATCAGCTGCACCAAAGAAGATGTGGTCCAGACCTGAAGCGGAATGTAAAGAGGACCACACCAAGCTGCTAAGTACACAAGATGTTCAGAGCTTAATGACATCTTAGCAGCTCAGCACCAACAACATCAACAACTACAACTACAAGATGTCAGGGCCTGAGGGGTCCTTGTCCGGAGGGACTAAATGAAGTTATAAGCCTACTGGGCTTGAAGAGTTCCTAGGGAACTAGAGAAGTTCCAAGGCTCTTGGCCTCAAGAGTTCTTAGTGAATCAAGTCCCAAGGTCACCGGCCTTGAAGGAATCTTAGTGAATTAGGTGCTTGCCTTCCTTAGTGGAAATCTCGCTAGTTGAAAGTAGAAGAGTGGATTAGGAGCTTGAGTCTCTGAACCACTTAAAAACCCCTTGTGTCTTTTACTTTATGTCATTTACTTTATGTACATTAACTGCTATAACTGCTATGTATGTTTTAACTGCTTACCACTGAACTAACTCTACGAACAATGTATGCATGATTATGAATATATCAATGAAGGGGATCTTTTACTTATTCCGCTGTGCTTGAAAAGATTCTTATGTTTGTCACATGCTAAATTATTAGCAATACAAAATAAATCAGAAAAGTATTTGAAAGAAAAGGATCTATTCAACCCCCCCGTTCTAGATCTATTGTGCCTACTGGGAACTAACAATTGGAATCAGAGTAGGTTCTCATGCTATGTTCCAAAGCTAATCACTTTGAGTCTGATCCTAGGCACAAACATTGTTCTAAACTTAGTTTATTAGTAAGTCACTTGTTGCATGTAGATGAGCTCACACATTGGAAATATTGTGTACAGGTAAATGTGTATATACACCTGAAGCTGCTTTGATCGGTCCATGCTCTTGATTGTCATATCAACAAGACCAATTTTTTCTCGCGGTCAATCTTGTAATCAGAAGACCAAGCTTGTAAGCTCAAGAGACAGTAACAGAAAAGAGTCAAACATCCACCAGCCTGAAAAGATGAAAAGGCCACACATGCTAAGAAATGCTTATCCAGAGAAGAAAAAAAACTTCTCAAACATATGTTTGGCCAACCAACAGCTGGATGTAAACCTTGTGAACTCAAGGATGTCGAAGAACTGAAGACGTTGAGATTCTCTTAGCTTGCATCCTCAAGACCACGACTGATTGATTGAAGGTCAACTGGAGCAACAAGCTGTCAGGAGTAAATGAGAAACTATGCACATCAATGCCTAATCTCAATATGTCAAAGATAAATGACTGTTAAGGAACTAATAGTAGAAAGGTACGGTTCCTCACTAGTATAACTGTGTACATCATGTTGCACCTCCTGATGAACTATAACAGTATTCTTTCAAGAAATCATAATCTACCAAAAAAGGTGAATAGAGAAAGTACACTGAGGATAGAAACCCAATTGCCTATAAACTTTCTCTCCATCCAAGTTTTAGGTTGAAGATGACATCTTGAAAGAAATCTGAAATGGCCGTCATGAGAGCATCACAGGTTAAATTAATTTTATGTGAAGTAATCTTTGTTGATGGGTTAGTATGTATGTATAAACCAATGTTATAAGAGTTTGATAACACACAGAGTATGATCAGTCCTGCAAAAGTATCTTGATGATTTGTAGAAACTGATCACCTCCATGAATCAACCAGATACAAATAATTCGTAGAGTTTATTCTCACTCTAAGAACATTTAAACTCTGTGAACATAACCAAGCAAATGATGAAACCATCAAAGAAAAGGAGTATTTTATTAAAATAGCAAATCTTACACACACTCACCTTCATGCATCTCAAAATATATTATCTAATGTGTTACATGTATGAATATGACTGTTGGTAATCAATATGATGATTATCTAAATATATGAGGAACAGGGTTTAGAAAACTAACCTAGCAGGACCCACTTAACCATGGGTACCAAAAATAGAAATTTATAACCTGAAGGTACTTGGTCTATCTGACCACACTAAGGAATGCTGAAGCAAAAGACTTCAGTCAAGAAGAGTCAACCAGCAGAAGGCTTAGGACTGTTCAGAAATAATTCTGACAAAATTCCTATATGTCAAAGTCTATCCTTGAAGACCTGTTGAGCTAATCTAAATGAAGCTCAAATGGTTGCATATCTTTATATGAAAGCAGGCCACTCAACTAGAGATGAAAACGGGTCTTAGATGCTCAAGCAAGCAAAACTTGTTCTCAAGGAAGCACACATCAGAGAACCATCGAGCATCAAACATTAGGAACCTAGTATGAGAGCAGAACTCCACGAGCACAAGCTGACAAGGAAGACTACGTTCGTAGTGTTGTCAAAGGATCGTAGAATGATCAACCCTCAAAATGCCCATTTCTACAATATAAGAAGATTTGATGACTTCAGTGAGAATGAGATATGCATGGTTGCCTTCTGCTACACATGAAGAAGAAGAACTTAGGTCTCTTTGAGAGGACAGAATCAACTATGGGGGAGCAGTAATCTGCTAACAGTACAGAAGCTCTAAACCATCAGAGATATACTATGAAGCTGTGTACACGCTACAAAGTCCTAAAACTTTGTGGCTGATGAATCAAATGAAGATCCATAGTCAGTAGGAACGTCTCAAAACGTACTACTGATAACCTTTCAGCCACCCAACTCAAATTGTGGAGTACCTACGATCAAACATCTGATCGTAGTGCAAGAGCAGGAGGACACCACAATTGCAGCCAATGCAAATGTCTAAAGTTGGAAGAGGGACTCCCCAATAGAAAAGGTCAAATGAGATATCAGTGCAAATCACTTCTAAAGTATTTCATCTGGAAAGCGCCTCAGGGACAAACCTGACCCTTAGCTCACTCTAAAAGGTTGGCCCTTCCTGAGCTACCTTGACTCAGAAGGAATGCTTAGTAAAGTTCATCTCAAGGACCAAGTCAGTCAACGATTGTAGAATAGAGTTTTAAGAGAACTCAACGATCGTGATGCAATCTTAATGATCGTAGTGAAAATTCAACAATCGCAGAAGCAGACTCGACGATCTTAGACTTAACAGAAGACACTCTAGCTCATGAGGAGCTTAGAAGAACGAGACAGTTACTCTACCATATTGAAGTATGTGGAGATTAGTTCAAATACAGTTTGGAAAGACATCTTGCAAACGCACATCAGAACTTAAGTACCCAAACTGACTTGGGGTACATCAGTGGTTGAGCTATGTAGTTTCAACATAAGGAGAAATGTCAAAACCATCCACTGCAACATCTTTCAGAGAATTGATCGTTGAGTCAACAAAGGAAAACATAGAGTCAATAGCTGTCCTATCATACTACTCTACGAACTCAAGAGGTCAAAGGTCAATCCACGTCAATCAAACGTCCACTCTTCTAAAAGAGACAGCTAACTAATAAGTTACTGAGGAGTTACAGCTCGTTACTGGGCATCGTGCAACCAATGACTAGCTAACACGTCATAGCATATGCAATGTAAGAAGGAGCTGCAATAAAGACAAATTCAAAATCTGCAAACAGTTACAAAAATCCATTGAACCTCTCTCCCTCCCATTTTCAAACCCGAGAATTCTCTTCGAAGTCAAACCACTAAAACTTCCAAATTTCAAATCAATCAGCCATACTTCATAAATCTCCCTGAATCAATATCCAGATTCCTCGAATCATTCAAATGGAAGATTGTCAGAAGGTTAAGGCTGAACACCAATGACCTAGTGGGTTGTTAAAATTATTAGAAATTCTGGAATGGAAATAGGAGCACAACACAATGGACTTTGTGGTGGGACTTCCAACGACAAGGAAGGGATATGATGCTATTTGGGTGATATAGGATCGATTGACAAAATCGGCTCACTTTCTACCAATAGTAGTTAGGTATAACCTAGAACAATTAGTTAAGCTATATGTCAAAGAAATTATTTCAAGACATGGAGTACCGATTTCGATTGTGTCAGATCGTGATCCACGATTCACATCAAACTTTTGGAGGAGTTTGCAAGAGCAAATGGGAACACATTTGAGATTGAGTACGGCGTATCATCCTCAGACGGATGGACAAAGTGAACGGAAAATTCAAACGCTTGAAGATATGTTAAGATCTTGCGTTATGGATTTCAAAGGGAGTTGGGATGATCATCTACCGTTGGTAGAATTTTCTTACAACAATAGTTTTCACGCTAGTATAGGCATGCTGCCTTACGAAGCGTTGTATGGAAGGAAGTCGAACTCCACTATGTTGGGATGAAGTGGGTGAACATCGAATGTTGGGACCTGAATTGGTACAACAGACGGCGGACATGGTAAAGCTAATACATACTCGATTGGTAGCGGCTCACGATAGGAAGAAGAAGTATGTCGATCCTCACAAAGAGAAGAGAGAATTTGATGTAGGGTCTTATGTCTTTCTGAAAGTATCGCCTTGGAAAGGAAAGATACGTTTTAGGAAGAAAGGGAAATTAAGTCCAAGGTTTATAGGACCTTTTGAGATCTTAAGAAGGGTAGGAGAGGTAGCTTATGAAGTAGCCTTACCTCCAGAAATGGAACATATTCACAATGTGCGTGCGACCCCAAAGTTTATGAATAAAGATTTAAATTTCTAGAAATATTTTTTTTATATTATGGTGTGGATTTGATATAATGTTATAGTTGTGGGTAATATTTATAAATTTTGCAAAGTATGCAAGTTGTTTTATAATATTCGATTGGTAGGGGAATATTCGTTTTAACAGGGAATATTCGTACAACGACACAATCATTGGTGGACCCCACAACGGAATTATTGTCGGATTGAGAAAACGATAAACTATTTTATGAAAATAACGGCGGAAGTTTTATCGTTAACTGTTGAAACACCCGGTGCTAAAAGTACAGTAATATGCGTGGTTGCATAGTAGCACACGGTATTGGTTATTGATGCTTACGTGATAAGTCAGTCAGTTATACCCAATTATTGCTACAGTAATTATTGCATCATATCTCTCATATTATTGATTCGATTATTGTCACAGTATCATCTGCATAATATTTTATATATTATTAAATCAATAATTGAGACGACAAAGTTATTTATATTATTAAATTGTAATATTTACAATGTCTAGAAGTTCTGTCGAGGAGAGGTTTGGTCACCTAATTGCGCGCCAATAGAGAGAAATCCTTATTAGAAAGCCCCCTCTTTCCTGGGAACGACCTGGTTGTTAAATATTGTGAGTTATGATATTAATGATAAATAAGTTCGTGTTGATTAAAGATGAATTTGACAGTTCCATTGTGTTGGGATTATTGGTGTTAATTGGAATCGACATCTATTCCGATGATAATTGATATCTGGGGGTTATATTGATAAATCGGGTAATTTATCGGATAAATGAGCAATTAATTGCTACTAATTCACATGCTTATATAACTATTTGTTCACAATGTGTGTACTATTGAGTCACATTCACTTACTATTAGGGGAGTTGGTGCAAGATTGATAATACTTGCATGACTAAGTTAAAAAGGGAGGTATAGATGGAGGTACTATACTGTATTTCGTATTTTCACATGATTATAACTATTAATTCACATGATTGAACTATTGATTTACATTATTTACTATTAGGGAAGGTGGTGCAAGTTTGATAATACTTGCAGGACTAAATTAAAATGAAAGAAAAGTTGGAGGTATTGTCTCGTAATTTTTGAGCCCCAAAACGTGCAATTATCGAAACTATATTTTTCTATAAATAAAGCACATTCTTCCTTCATTTCTCACCAATTCACTAAAGCTTTAGAGTCAAGTTATTATAGAGAGAAATTATAGAGAGAAAGAAGAAGAAAGTCTACTACCTCACTATTCCAAAGATCCAGTCTTCTTTTGAGATAAAGGGTATTATTCTTTCGTATTCATGAAGAGAATTATTTTCTTTCAACACTCCTAAGAGTTGTTATCCCATTCTTTATTATTATATTGGAATAACCTATTTATGCGAAGTACCGCATACATGGTGAAATTCTTTTGTTATTCCATTCTTTGTTATTCTGTTAAAATAACATGGTGTAATGTTACAAATGATGTGATAAAAGTCCTCATTGGCCCTTAGTGCATTGTTGTTGGCATGATCATGACCATTGGTGAATACAGATAATAGCATTAGTAGTCCTCACTATTCTATTAAATAGTGTGATAATAAATGTAATGAGGACTCAATTAGTGTGGATATTGTCTAGATGACAATATTCTTATTAAAACTCTTAGATTATATTTTGTCGTATTTTACACGACTGTTGTATAATTAAGTTGTATTTGAATTTTGTACCATGTATTTAGCGACTCAAGATGGGTGATGTATACTTGTTTTGGGGGCGTCACAGTTGGTATCAAAGCTTAGGGATATGATCCCTGGCTGAGATGTGAGACAAGAACTAGGAGGGGAGAGACGGGGAATTCCTTTGCTAGTATGACCTACCTAAGCTTATTTGGTATTTAATTGGTCAGTCAGAGTATAGGAATAATATGTGATATGTTAATTAACCCTTGTTTTATGGTAGTATTTGCAAATGGCATCCGAAAATGTTGAGATAAGCAATGAAGCACATGAGATCATTGAGACACCTTTAATCACTAACCAGGTTAATATGATGTCACACAAAGAAGAAATTAGAGATATCTACGTGGTGCGTGAAAAACTAATAGTTGCACCCGAGCTAGTTGCAGAGGTAATAGCTGAGAGTGAGGAAGAAGAGGAAGAAGAGGAACCTGATGAGAATTTATTAGAAAAATTTTATGATCAAAATTTACAATTACAAAATCGTATTCATGAGTTAGAAGAGCAGGCTGAAGAACGGCAGGCGGTCGTGGAGTAAAGAGATGCAACAATTCAAATTGTGTTACCTGATGTGCGATGCTTGAACAGAAGCACTCTTTGGCAGAGTATAAGATATTAGAGCTGGAATCTGAGAATGCTATGATCAAAGTTCTGATGAAAATAGAAACAATTGAACGAAGGAGAATATATGATGTGTGGGTAAAAGCCGCGTGACGCGTTGATATTGTCAAAAAATACGTTCGATCCAATAAAGTCAAAATAGATGAAATGGAATTTTCTTTTTGGACAACAAATGGGAGAATCCAACATCAAATTCGGAATTACCCTGTACTGAGCGGTCAACCCCAATTCGATATGGATCGGAGAGTAATGATTCAAATCATGGATCAGGGATATGACGAAGCAATTAAGGGTGGAATATACTCTATAGCAAAGCCAAATTCGATAGTTTAAGTGAGAGCGTTTGTTGAGAAACCCCAACAAAGTTATTACGGATAAGTTAATTATAAACTCTTTCGAAGTCAATGCCTTATTAGATACTGGTTCTACCCATTATTTTATCTCTCTTGCTTGCGTTTAATGTTTAAGTTTGACTCCGGAGAAATTAGACTTTGATTTATCTTTTGAAACTCCGTTGGGAGAAACCTTCGTTACCTCCACTATTTATAAATCTTGTTTGATTCAAATCAACACTTTCACGTTAACTGTCGATCTTATCTCTTTGAAAATACTTGCCTTTGATGCGATTTTAGAAATCGATTGGTTAACTACTCATCATGCTTTTTGTAAGGTTGTTAGCTTTTATATTCTTAAGAAACCTGTTATGCAACTTCAAGCAACCAAACCACTAAAGTCAATCATTGTCATATCAAGCCATAAGTAAAGAGCCCCGATCCCTTCATTGTTGACTTGCTTGTGTGGAATGCACCAAAGCCAGACTTTCTATAGGCGACGTCGTGAATGAAGATGGCAAGTTGATAGGTATCAATGTGACGTACTATCCAAGTCATGGATGAGAGTCACAGTTTTGAATGATATTTCTATTGTTAATAAATTTCCTGACGTATTTCTGAAGACTTCTTGGCCTACCCTAAAGCGTGAAATTGAATTTGGTATTGACCCCAGTACAAAACCCATTTCTAAAACACTTAAATATTCTTCAACCAAAACAAACGTATCATGCGCCAAGGACATTGGCTCGAGCTGTTGAAGATTACGATCATACCATTCAATATCATCGTGGAAGAGTAAATGTGGTAACTGACGCGTTGAGTAGAAGATCGTATGCATTTACGAGTGTGATGTTGTTAACATAAAAAACCATTTCATATAACTTACAAATAATGAAGATAGAGTTAAAGACTCTAGGGACCCACATGAAGATAATGAATATACGAGTAGAATAGACTTTAATCGATAAAGTTAAAGTCGTGCAAGCTACACACCCGAATTTGATGAATGTGAAGAAGAAGGTTCAAGAAGGCGTTATCTCAACCCTCGATTTAATTGGCCCATTTGAAATCCTCGATCGAGTAGGATCTGTGGCCTATAAACTCGTTTTACCGCCAAGTATGTCGCGTGTTCATGACGGTTTTCATGTATTGTTGTTAGTAAAAACTTAGTCTTGGGGGACTTTGGAGCCAAATTTTGGAATAATTAATGAATCTGAAAAATTATGAAATCATGGGGGTTTTATAGAGCCTCGAAAATGGACTAATTCCAATAAAGGACGAAGAAGTTATAAAGATTTGAAGTATGTGCATCAAAAGTTCCAAAATTTAGAAAATTGGAGCTAAGTGTCAAGGGTCGAGCGCCTAGGCGCTAGGCTCGGCGCTTAGATTCTGCTCTTGGGTGCCTAGGCGCTTGCCCAAGGCCAAATCAGGGCGCCTAGGCGCTGGCCAAGAGTTAAGCCAAAATCTGTCCGGACGTCCTTTAGTAAATTAGGCATAACGTTTTTATACGAACTCCGATTGAGGTGATTCAGGATGATTCGAAAAGATAACGAGTAGACGTACAACTTTCATTCTTTATGTGTTGAGATTTTAGGTCGGTATCAAGTCCTAAAATGGCTATTTTAAGGACTGATGTGCATTCAGAGGCAATCGGAGGACATCGGGCATGCAACGTGTAATGTTTTCGACGATAAAGGTATTCAAGGTTATACCTCAAGAGTTGGAATATGAAATGAAGTTAAGGTATCCACACCTCTTCGGCATACCAAGTACGTACTTAAATTTCGAGGGCGAAATTTCATAAGGAGGAGAGGTTGTGAGACCCCAAAGTTTATGAATAAAGATTTAAATATCTCGAAATATTTTTTTTATATTATGGTGTGGATTTGATATAATGTTATAGTTGTGGGTAATATTTATAAATTTTGCAAAGTACGCAAGTTGTTTTATAATATTCGATTGGTCTGGAATATTCGTTTTAACAGGAATATTCGTATGCGACTAAGACAATCATTAGTGGACCCCACAATGTAATTATTGTCGATTGAGAAAACGACAAAACTATTTTATGAAAATAACTACTGAAGTTTTATCGTTAATCTGTTGAAACACCTTGCTAAAAAATAAAGAATCTGCGTGGGTTGCATAGTAGCACACGGTAATGGTTATTGATGCTTACGTGATAAGTCACTCAATTATACTCAATTATTGCTACAATAATTATTGCATCATATCTCTCATATTATTGATTCGATTATTGTCACAGTATCATCTGCATAATATTTTATATATTATTAAATCAATAATTAAGACGACAAAGTTATTTATATTATTAAATTACAATATTTACAATGTCTAGAAGTTCACGAGGAGAGAGGTTTGGTCACCTAATTGCTTGCGCCCAATAGGGAGAAAATCCTTATTGGAAAGGCCCCTCTTTTCTGGGAACGACCTGGTTGTTAAATATTGTGAGTTATGATATTAATGATGAATAAGTTTGTATTGATTAAAGATGAATTTGATAATTCCATTGTGTTGAAATTATTGGTGTTAGTTGAAATCGACATCTATTCCGATGATAATTGATGTATGGGGTTATATTGATAAATCGGGTAATTTATCGGATAAATGAGCAATTAATTGCTACTAATGCACATGCTTATATAACTATTTGTTCACATGTGTGAACTATTGAGTCACATTCACTTACTATTAGGGGAGTTGGTGCAAGATTGATAATACTTGCATGACTAAGTTAAAAAGGGAGGTATAGATGGAGGTACTATACTGTATTTCGTATTTTCACATGATTATAACTATTAATTCACATGATTGAACTATTGATTTACATTATTTACTATTAGGGAAGGTGGTGCAAGTTTGATAATACTTGCAGGACTAAATTAAAAATGAAAGAAAAGTTGGAGGTATTGTACTGTAATTTTTTGAGCCCCAAAACGTGCAATTATCGAAACTATATTTTTCTATAAATAGAAGCTCATTCTTCCTTCATTTCTCACCAATTCACTAAAGCTTTAGAGCCGTTATTATAGAGAGAAATTATAGAGAGAAAGAAGAAGAGAAGTCTACTACCTCACTATTCCAGTATCCAGTCTTCTTTTGAGATAAAGGGTATTATTCTTTCGTATTAATGAAGAGAATTATTTTCTTTCAACACTCCTAAGAGTTGTTATCCCATTCTTTATTATTATATTGGAATAACCTATTTATGCGAAGTACCGCATACATGGTGAAATTCTTTTGTTATTCCATTCTTTGTTATTCTGTTGAAATAACCTGTTTATGCGAAGTACCGCATACATGGTGAAATTCTTCTATTATTCTGTTCTTTATTATTCTGTCAGAATATCCTGTTTGTGTGTTTACGCTGAACCTGGTTCCATTATTTATTATTCTCGCTGTAATATCTTGTCGTGGCGCTTTACGCCGGACTGGTTCCATTATTTATTATTCGCTTAATATCTTGTTATGTGTTTACGCCTTGGGACTGGTTCCATTATTTATTATTCTCATTGGGAATAACTCGTCTGCATGCGATCTATCGCATATATGGTGAATCCTTCTGTTATTCCATTCATTATTATTCTGTTGGAATAACCTGTCTATGTGGATTACCACATGCATTTTGAATGATCCTTTGTATTCATTCCTTATTAAATTGTGGAAATGATCTGTATACGTGGATTACCGCATGGCGGGTGACAATCCATTTGTAGTTTCATATATTTTATTATACTCAGTTGGTTAAAGTTTTGGCTTTTATACTCCATGAAATTAGTAGAATATCCTGGATATTTGCTCTTCATTCAGTATCTTTTCATGGAAATATTCTTCTGAGCATTCTTGAATTTTACTCTACAAAGAAGTATCATGTTGACAATTTGGACGTTATTAGTTCCTGAATAAATTAATTCTTGAACTTGTTTTATTGAATTCTTATATCATTGTCATCATTCTCATGTTTATATTTTTTTGAAAGTCATCTGTGGCCTGTAGTGAATAGATGGACTTGGTATGATTATGACCAGGGATTATTCGGTGTAATCATGACCGTAATGTTACAAATGATGTGATAAAAGTCCTCATTGGCCCGTAGTGCATTGTTGTTGGATTGATCATGACCATTGGTGAATACACGAATATCCTTGGGCGTAGTGCATTGATAATTTGTGGTTGTGATACTAATGAATATCCTTGGTCGTAGTGCAGGGATGATGTGGATTCTTTATTAAGTTGAGTCCCAGCGATAAAAGTGATGAAAAACCTTTTAAATCATAAAAGATAGTAGATTTTATTCTCTGCTTGACTCTTTTAATGGATTGCTTATTCCGCTGCAGTTAAACTTGATATCTATTGTATTTTATCAATTTAACATTGTTGAAGACTAATGATAATTTATTCTGCATTATCTTAGTCATAATATTTCTTACTGGGCTAGTTGAGCTCACCTTTTAGTTTCATTGTTCTCTTCAGAAATGAGAAACGTAGCAGGGACTAGTCGGGGAACAGAGTGACGGTCCGGATAATAGCATTAGTAGTCCTCACTATTCTGTTAAATAGTGTGATAATAAATGTAATGAGGACTCAATTGAGTGTGGATATTGTCTAGATGACAATATTCTTATTAAAACACTTAGATTATGTTTTTTCGTATTTTACACGACTGTTGTATAATTAAGTTGTATTTAAATTTTGTACCATGTATTTGGCGACTCAAGATGGGTGATGTATACCTGTTTTGGGGGTGTCACAATGTGTTTCACAATCTATTCAGATAGAGAAAGATTTTATCGTATGAAGAACTTCCAATTCAAATTGTTGATAGGAAGGAACAAGTTTTGAGAAATAAGATAATACCTTCGGTGAAGGTTATTTGGACAAACCACAATGCTGAAGAAGCAACGTGGGAACTCGAAAGTAAAATGAAGGAAAATTTTCCCCATTTTTTTATGTAATTATAAGCAAGATTCTGGGGACAATATGAGAATGTATCGCCCGAGAAAATCGGATTTATATGAGAATTAAATTTTTATTTGATTATGTGAATTAAATGAATTTAATTGATTATTTATGTGAGTAAGCTATGTGAAGGTCGTTCTATGACCTAGAATGTGCGGATGTGATTAGTATTCTGGCTATGTGCTAGAATTAATTGTTTTGAATTTCCAAGACGAAAATAAAAGTTTTCTGAGAAATTCCCGTAAAAACACTATTCATCCATTTCTGCTCGGGAATTAAGTTTGAAATTCCGAGAAACGTGTAATGATAGAATATGAAGATAAGATGGAATATTTAATAATATTTCATTTATGGCAAACAAAGTTTTCGCCTGCGGATTTAAAACCTAAGGGTTAGGAAAAATGATTTTCGAGAAGGAAATGAGTTACGTATAATGAATTTCGATGATTATGCGTACGATATACGAATATGATACTAATTATTATACGAGTATAGTATGATAATTTAATAACACATATAATACGAATATTGCACGAGTACTATACGAAGAGAATACGTGGATTATACGTGTAGAATACGATTGATGTTATTGGATTTAGAGTTTAAGGACTTAATATGATCTAATTGGATTTGGATTATATCAAGCCCAAGTAATTGAGTAATCAAGCCCAATTAATTATGTATTTAAGCCCAAGTCAAGGCCCAATGTTAGGTTAAATTAAGCCCGATCCAAGAAACCGAACCACGAATCGAACCGATATGTCACCGAATGGGTAAAACCCATAAGGATAACCCATGGAGCATGTGGGCAAGCCATTTGGTGGTCAAGTAAAGTATCCTACTTGATGACCAAGTAAATTACTTGGTGAGGAAGAAGTGAATAGTAAGAAGGTGGGGAGAAAGACCATAATTCCCTCCATTTGAGTTGCCTATAAATAGAAAGCTTAAGTTGGTCATTTGTGGTTTTACAAACTTTGTCCAACATATATTGAGAGAGATAAAGAGCTAGAAACAAGAAATTATCCTACTTTGAAACAATTCATTAGAAGTTTTAGCAAAAACGTAATGAATGGAAAGGCAATGTTCCATAAATATTAGTTTCCATCTTTTTGATTTCTTTGATTATAAAGAATCATAGATTGGTGGAGCATGCCTCTTATGGAGGAATAAGGATGGCATATAATGAGTAAAACATTTATAAGTCATGTTTAAGTAGGAATCGTAAGGGTTAACGTAAGTTTAAACCGTAAAAAAATATTGAATAATGAACATGGTTGTTGATGGACAAATTGAAAACCATCGCTATTAGGATATGTGCATCTTGTTTGGTTAGGATGTAGATAAGAAATCAATGGAGTTGTTCCATTTGATTTGGTAAATAAAAAATGAGTAACGAAGTTATGGCGAATTTTACGGAATTAGACGTTAAACGTTGAAAACGTAGAAATCCCAGATTAGTAGTCAAAAGTTGCTGTGAGACTTAGAAACGTTGGTTTTCAATGTCAACATGCGAGTTATGGTATTCAATAGTTGTGGACTCAAGAATCGTTGAATTCCGACTTAGAATGAAGAAAATGAGTATTGAACGCTCAATAACGTTAAACGAACGCTTAATAATGAACTTAGAACTGAATTTAGAGTTAATGGATTCAGAATTGTAAAATTCTTACATGAACACGTAGAGTATGTAAAATGGGAGTTGTGGGCTTTTGAACGGACCAATTCGGGCTTATAACGAAGAAGTTATGACGCCGGGAAGTTCACTAAATTTTTTGTCTACATAATTTTTTCTCGAAGTTCGAGAAGTGCAGCGTATAGTCACTGAGACAAAACAAGTTTTGCCGCACAGCATTTTCAGCACACAAATGTCGAGCTACTGAAGAGTGGTGCCACAATGCCATTCACACATTTATGTTTTAGCCAGCACGGGGATGAGATGTTTGATACGATGAAATGGCAGCCATAGCAATTGTTATTTATATATATAAAGGTCAAGCCGCAAATGCCAGAGACAGGGGGAGTTGTTAGACAAGTTTGGTTTGAACTCCAATGTTTCAAGACCATTATAAGTTAAGTTTATATACTTAATAAACATACTAAAACTATTCCTATGTTACATATACTAGTGTATATTGTGATGAACTTAGGAATTGAACACAAGTTATTAGTGTGTAAACGAAGAACGTGAAGTGTTAATAATTAAACCTTAAACGGTATTCAACATTGGTACTTCACCAATGATGATCGAGTTCGGTTAGTAACGTAAGAACGTTAACAAGCCATGATGAAGGGTAGTAAGTCCTATTGATATTAGTATTGAAATAAAGTCAAATAAGACACAGAAGAGAAAGAAATGCTCGTAAGAAATGTCGGATGTATAGCCTTAGTGCTGTGATGTCCTTTTCAAGTATGAAAGCAGAAAGATATTGTTCATGGTCTTTCGACCAGTTCAGAATTCCTAAACTATTATATACATTGGGAATTTATATTATGAATTATTAAGTATTAATGTTTCGTTATACTTCATGACTATTTATTCAGTTATGGAATATGATCATATAATTCACGAACGTGGTTTTGATATTCTCCTTTGTTAAACTTGTTGGGCTTGTTATGCTCACTTCATTCGTGAATTATATGATTGCAGTTAAAGCCGAGCATAATGAGAATTCTAAGAGAGATAAAGGCAAGGCTAAGATGGATAGTTAAACATCTTGTAATATATTAGTATGGGTGTATGTATTATACTTATGCACAACGAATGATGTCATCGGTTTATGAACCTGGGAAAGGAATTTACTATGATTGTAATAAGAAGATAGTTAATACATTCATTATGTTGTAATTTCAATGGAATGATTGTATAGTTATGAGTACCGTGTAGCACCATATGTCGGGTTGGAAGATACCCAAATTTGGGGGCGTCACAGGTTTGTATCAAAGCATTGGGTTATAAAACTTAAGGGGGGAAGAACCTTAGGCTAATAACCTCATAAGAAAGGTAAAGTCCGAAGAAAGAAATTCGAGGCAAATGAGTTAATAAGGTATTGAGAAAACTCAGTACCAAAAGATTTAAAAGATGGAAATTAATCCTAAATAAATTAAGTATGATTTGTGATTATACTATTGTGTATTATGTACTAATCAACATGTTATGTGTTATTGTAGATGTCAAATGATAGCTTGATGTATAGAGACATTCACGTGGTGAGTGAAGAGTCTGTGAACCAAGTGGAGATAGTACCTATGCCAGTGGCGGAGGTACCGTTAGTGGTCCTGGAAGATTCTGATCCAGAGAAGTACATTTCTGAGGAGGATTACTCCGAGGAAACAATGGTAATAGCATCATACCTGAATATGATGATAGATATTGAGGAGGATATGGAGGTAACATCGATTAATACGGTGGTACCTACTCAGGAGTCAACACTTCCGGATGCAATAAGATCATTGTACCTGACCATGCTTAATAGGAATGTGCATCTGTGCACTGTGGTGCAGACACGGAATGAGGAGATTACTGCCCTATATGAGGCGAAAGACTCTATAGAGGCAGATTTTGAGTCAGAGCACGATGAGAAAGTGCTAATGACAGATAAGGCTAAGGATTATAAGGAAGAGGTCGTAGAGCTTCAAAAGAAACTTGTTGAAAAAGACCAGAAGATAGCACGAATGTCTTACATCCATGACTGTGCTCATGAGGATTTTAAGCGTTAAATTGCTTGTTATTCTATTGAGTCAGGGCAGAGTCGACATACGATTAGTCTAGATATTGTTTTGATTTTAGCAAATCAGAAACATGAGAATGCCGTAAGACAGTGTTAGTAGATCAGTAGATCTTTTTGGTATATATGTAGTGACGTAAAACCCTCTTTTGTATAATTAAAGGGTAGTCCTTTTGTAAATCCCAATTTTTGTAGAAGCCAATCGTGGGATAGTGATGTAATAGCTTTTGGCTATGGAAGCAAAGTGTAAATAGTTTTGACTATGAAAGCATATTAATATAATGATGTTTTTATTTAATGTGCTTGTTGTGGTATGAGTTGTTATTCTGGAATGATAACTAAGTAAGTAAATAGATAATAATGAAACTTTATTTATTTAATCAGCATTATGCCGCCAAGAAGGAGACAATGTAACCAAGAGGCTGAGTCACATAACGATAATCAAGGGGATCCTAATAACCCTATGCAAGAGTTCGTTACTTTATTAACGGCATCATTTAATCAAGTTGGGGGTGGAATTCTCATATCACCTAGGGTTGCTAGAACAACTACCTTTAAAGAATTCAAAAGTGTGGGTCCTCCGGAGTTCAAAGGAACGACGGACCCATTAGAGGCCCAGACATGGGTGAAAGAGATAGAGAAGACGTTTGTTATTACAAACATATGTGATGAGAAAAACACTTCTTTTGCGACTTACATGATGAAGGGAGAGGCCAACTACTGGTGGGAGGCTCACCAGGGTGGGGCTAGAACGGAGTTAGTTACATGGGAACAGTTCAAGAAGGTATTCTTCGAGAACTAATTCCCTACTAGCATGCAAGGGCGAATGGAGATTAAGTTCTTGGAACTTAAACAAGGGGACATGACAGTTCCCCAGTACGCAACCAAATTCAATGAATTGGAAAGATTTGCTTCACATCAAGTGGACACAGAATAGAGGAAGGCTCATAGGTTTAAGCAGGGCCTGAAACCCTGGCTCTATAGTAGGATTTCAATGTTCCAAAGTGCTTCCTACGGGACCATTCTAGAGAAAACGATTATAGCTAAAGGAGGTATTGAGGCATTGACTCAGTACCACAAGGAAAGAAAGAACAAGAATAAAGGAGTGGGAGGAAACAAGGCAGAGGTTGCCAGTGGTAGTGGCAGTATGCCAAAGAGGAAAAGCTATATCCCTGGGACTACTAGGGTGAAACAAGGGGATCCTTAGCGTAGGATGAGGGCATGCAAGACATGCGGAAAGATTTATTTAGGAGTCTGTTTAAAGGGAAAATCAATTTGTTATAACTGTGGGCAGGTGGGACATTTATCCCCCAACTGTCCTAACCCTAAGAAAAATTATGGGTGTTTTGTTTGTGGATCGTTGGACCACATGGCAAGAAATTGCCCGAAGAAAGGGTTAGAGGGTAATAAGGGTTCTGGTAGTGGTAAATTAGTCATTACTAGACCAACACCATCGGTGGGTAGACCTCGGCTTGCATTTTTTTAATATATCGCCCAAGATGCGGTTGCATCATCGGATGTAATAGCAGAGTATCATTCCAAATCAATGAAATAAATGCTTATGTGTTATTTGACTCGGGTGCTACTTGTTCTTTTATAGCATGTGAATTTTCTAAGCAATTAGGTTTAATCCCTGAGAAGTTAGCAATACCTTTAGACGTTAAGGTAGCAAATGAAGAAATAATCCTGATTGAACATATTCATAAAGATTGTTGCATAAATATTAGATGAAATAAGTTATCGGTAGATTTGGTACCGATAAGGTTAAAAGAATTCGATGTAATTCTTGGTATGAATTGGTTGATTAACCATAAAGCTATAATAGATTGCCATAGGAAAAGTGTGAAACTTTGGCTTTCTAAGAAAACCAAGGTAGTGTTCTTCGGTAGTAAATCACCGAGACGCTCTTTTGTCTAACGATGACACAAGCTAGGAAGATGTTGAGAAAGGGGTGTATAGGTTATTTGTGCCGTGTTGTGGATACCTAAAGAATGGGAACATCCTTGAACCAGATATCTATAGTTTAAGAGTTCACGGATGTATTTTCAGAGGAGTTACCGGGTATTCCGCCGGATAGGGAAGTCGAATTTGTGATTGATTTGTTACCGGGTACGGCACCAGTTTCAAGGGCACCATATCGGATGGCGTCAGTTGAGATGAAGGAGTTAATGGTTCAATTACAAGAACTATTAGACAGGAAGTATATTCAACCGAGTGTGTCTCCTTGGGGAGCACCGGTATTGTTTGTAAAGAAAAAGGATGGGTTTTACGACTTTGTATCGACTATCGAGAGTTGAACAAGTTAACGATTAAGAATAAATACCCGTTTCCCAGGATCGATGATCTGTTTGATCAGTTGAAAGGGGAAAAGTATTTTTTTAAAATAGATTTGCGTACTGGGTACTATCAATTAAAAGTGAGGAAGAAGGATCTAATGCGCTAGCCGCATTTATAGATATAATGAACAGAGTGTTCAAACAGTATTTGGACAAGTTCGTTGTAGTGTTCATTGATGATATTCTAGTCTATTCTAAGACGTCAGAAGATCATGCTGAACATTTAAGGATAGTGTTGGAGATACTACGGAAGGAAACGTTGTATGCAAAATTCACAAAGTGTTAATTTTGGCTTGAACAAGTGCAGTTTCTAGGACATGTTATTGATAAAGATGGCATTTCCGTGGATCTAGCAAAGGTAGAAGCAGTTAATGAGTGGGAGCAACTGAAAACTTCAACTGAGGTTCAGAGTTTTCTGGGGTTAACAGGATACTATAGAAGGTTCATCCAGGACTTTTCTAAAATAGCTACTCCGTTGACAAATTTGACGAGGAAGTCGGTGAAGTATGTGTGGACTGAAAAATGTGAGAATAGTTTTCAGGAACTAAAGAAGAGGTTAAGTGAGGCACCTGTATTATCCTTGCCAGATGATACAGGGAATTTTATAGTGCATAGCGATGCTTCACATAGAAGACTGGGTTGCGTGCTCATGCAGCATGGCAAGGTCATTGCGTATGCGTCACATCAATTAAAGGATTATGAGAAGGCCTATCCTACTCATGATCTAGAATTGGCAACTGTTGTTTTTGCCTTAAAAATATGGAGGCATTATTTATATGGTGAGAAGTGTGAGATATACATAGACCATAAAAGTCTGAAATATATCTTCACACAGAAGGAGTTGAATATGAGGCAGCGAAGGTGGTTGGAACTAATAAAAGATTACGATTGTGATATTTTATATCATCTGGGAAAAGAAAATGTAGTAGCCGATGCGCTAAGTATGAAGGGTAGAGAGAAACTATCAATGTTAACGACTCAGAATGAGTTAGTAACAGCGATGGCAAGGATGGAATTAGAAGTTAAATTACCGGATGAAGTAGAGGAGATGTTATTTTCCATAGAGACTCAACCGACCATAATGGAACGTGTTAAGGAAGTGCAATTGAGTAACGAGGAATGGGATCATATGAAGAAGAAGATAGAAGATGAAGAAAAGACCAAGTATAACCTCGATAAGGAGGGATTACTGCGTTTTGAAGGAAGAATTTGGGCTCCAAATAATTCCGAATTAAAAAAGGAGATAATGAGTAAGGCCCATAGTTCGAGGTACTCGATACATCCCGGTAGTACAAAGATGTATCAAGACCTTCGTTAGAACTTTTGGTGGCCAAACATGAAAAAGGGAGATAACAGAGTATGTTAGTAGGTGCTTAACTTGTCAGAAGGTTAAGCCTGAACACCAACGATCTAGTGGGTTGTTGCAATTATTAGAAATTCTGGAGTGGAAATAGGAGCACATCACAATGGACTTTGTGGTGGGACTTCCAATGACAAAGAAGGGATATGATTCTATTTGGGTGATAGTGGGTCGATTGACAAAATCGGCTCACTTTCTACCAATAGGAGTTAGGTATAACCTAGAACAATTAGCTAATCTATATGTCAAAGAAATTATTTCAAGACATGGAGTACCGATATCGATTGTGTTAGATCGTGATCCACAATTCACATCAAACTTTTGGAGGAGTTTACAAGAACAAATGGGAACACATTTGAGATTGAGTACGGCGTATCATCCTCAGACGGATGGACAAAGTGAACGGAAAATTCAAACGCTTGAAGATATGTTAAGATCTTGCATTATGGATTTCAAAGGAAGTTGGGATGATCATCTACCGTTGGAAGAATTTTTGTACAACAATAGTTTTCATGCTAGTATAGGCATGTCGCCTTACGAAGCGTTGTATGGAAGGAAATGTCAAACTCCACTATATTAGGATGAAGTGGGTGAACATCGGATGTTGGGACCTGAATTGGTACGACAGACGGCGGACATGGTAAAGCTAATACGTACTCGATTGGTAGCGGTTCAAGATAGGCAGAAGAAGTATGTCGATCCTCACAGAGAGAAGAGGGAATTTGATGTAGGGTCTTATGTCTTTCTGAAAGTATCGCCTTGGAAAGGAAAGATACATTTTGGGAAGAAAGGGAAATTAAGTCCTAGGTTTATAGGACCTTTTTGAGATCTTAAGAAGGGTAGGAGAGGTAGCTTATGAAGTAGCCTTACCTCCAGAAATGGAACGTATTCACAATGTGTTTCACGTGTCTGTGTTGTGTCCCTATAAGCCAGACTATAAACACGTAATAGAGTATGAATCTATTCAGATAGAGAAAGATTTGTCGTATGAAGAACTTCCAATTCAAATTATTGATAGGAGGGAACAAGTTTTGAGAAATAAGATAATATCTTTGGTGAAGGTTATTTGGAGAAACCACAATGCTGAAGAAGCAACATGGGAACTCGAAAGTAAAATGAAGAAAATTTTTCCTCATTTTTTTATGTAATTATAAGCAAGATTTTGGGGACAGAATCCTTATAAGGGGGGGAGAATGTAACGCCCGAGAAAATTGGATTTATATGAGAATTACATTTTTATTTAATTATGTGAATTAAATAAATTTAATTGATTATTTATGTGAGTAAGCTATGTGTAGGTCGTTCTATGACCTAGAATATGCGGATGTGGTTAGTATTCTGGCTATGTGCTAGAATTAATTGTTTTGATTTTCCATGACGAAAAAAAAGCTTTTTGAGAAATTCCCGTAAAAACACTATTCATCCATTTCTGCTCGGGAATTAAGTTTGAAATTCCGAGAAACGCATAATGATAGAATATAAAGATAAGATGGAATATCTAATAATATTTCATTTATGGCAAACGAAGTTTTTGCCTACGGACTTAAAACCTAAGGGTTAGGAAAAATGATTTTTGAGAAGGAAATGAGATACGTATAATGAACTTCGATGATTATGCGTACGATATACGAATATGATACTAATTAGTATACGAGTATAGTATGATAATTTAATACGACGTATAATACGAATATTGTACGAGTACTATACGAAGAGAATACGTGGATTATACGTGTAGAATACGATTGGTGTTATTGGATTTAGAGTTTAAGGACTTAATATGATCTAGTTGGATTTGGATTATATCAAGCCCAAGTAATTGAGTGATCAAGCCCAATTAATTATGTATTTAAGCCCAAGTCAAGGCCCAATGTTAGGTTAATTAAGCCCGATCCAAGAAACCGAACCGTGAATCGAACCGATAGGTCACTGAATGGGTAAAACCCATGGGGCAACCCATGGGGATGATGCATGGAGCATGTCGGCCGGCCACTTGGTGGTCAAGTAAAGTATCCTACTTGATGACCAAGTAAAGTATCCTACTTGATGACCAAGTAAATTACTTGGTGAGGAAGAAGTGAATAGTAAGGTGGTGGGGAGAAAGACCATAATTACCTCCATTTGAGTTGCCTATAAATAGAAAGCTTAAGTTGGTCATTTGTTTTTTCAAAAAGTTTGTCCAACATATATTGAGAGAGATAAAGAGCTAGAAACAAGAAATTATCCTACTTTGAAGCAATTCATTAGAAGTTTTAGCAAGAACGTAAAGAACGAAAAGGTAATGTTCCGTAAATATTAGTTTTCCATCTTTTTGATGTCTTTGATTATAAAGAATCATAGATTGGTGGAGCATGTCTCTTATGGAGGAATAAGGATGGCTTGTAATGAGTAAAACATTTATAAGTCATGTTTAAGTAGGAATCGTGAGGGTTTACGTAAGTTTATACCGTAAAAAAAAATTTAATAATGAACATGGTTGTTGAGGGATAAATTAAAAACCATCGCTATTAGGATATATGCATCTTGCTTAGTTAGGATGTAGATAAGAAATCAATAGAGTTGTTCCATTTGATTTGGTAAATAAAAAATGAGTAACGAAGTTATGGCGAATTTTACGTAATTAGACGTTAAACGTTGAAAACGTAGAAATCATGGATTAGTAGTCAAAAGTTGTCGTGAGACTTGGAAACATTGGTTTTCAATGTCAACACGCGAGTTATGGTATTCAAGAGTTGTGGACTCAAGAATAGTCGAATTCCGACTTAGAACGAAGAAAATGAGTATTGAACGCTCAATAACGTTAAACGAACACTTAATAATGAACTTAGAACTGAATTTAGAGTTAACGGATTCAGAATTGTAAAATTCTTACATGAACGCGTAGAGTATGTAAAATGGGAGTTGTGGGATTTTGAACGGACCAATTCGGGCTTATAACGAAGAAGTTATGACGCCGAGAAGTTCACTAAATTTTTTGTCTACATAATTTTTTCTCGAAGTTCTGAGGTATGAAATGCAGTTAGCCAAAGATTAAAGCAAGTTTTGTCAGCCAGCCAGCACAGCACAAAGGTCGAGCAATCAAGAGTGGTGCCGTAACGCCATTCACACATTTATGTTTTAGCCAACAATTGTACCGGAAGAGATGTTTATATAAGAAATCAGCTGCAAGTACCAAGCAGTTATATATATAAAGGTCAAATACCAAGCAATACCGAGACAGGGGAGTTGTTAGACAAGTTTGGTTTGAACTCCAATGTTTCAAGACCATTATAAGTTAAGTTTATATACTTAATAAACATACTAAAACTATTCCTATGTTACATATACTAGTGTATATTGTGATGAACTTAGGAATTGAACACAAGTTATTAGTGTGT
Organism: Panax ginseng; assembly: GCA_020205605.1. Classification (NCBI taxonomy): domain Eukaryota; kingdom Viridiplantae; phylum Streptophyta; class Magnoliopsida; order Apiales; family Araliaceae; genus Panax; species Panax ginseng. The sequence goes on along the minus strand of CM035144.1, from coordinate 62,876,540 downwards.
AAACGAAGAACGTGAAGTGTTAATAATTAAACCTTAAACGGTATTCAACATTGGTACTTCACCAATGATGATCGAGTTCGGTTAGTAACGTAAGAACGTTAACAAGCCATGATGAAGGGTAGTAAGTCCTATTGACATTAGTATTGAAATAAAGTCAAATAAGACATAGAAGAGAAAGAAGTTGGTAGAAACAATATGATTGATTGTTTGGTAGCTAATTACAGTGTGCTATGTGAATATATCATGTAGATATTGTAAAGACTAAGAACTATTGAATAAATTATTCAAAGACGCTTGAAGGAAATTTTTCTTAACGCTTGTCTAACCTTCGAGTTAGCCAAGTTTTCTGTGATTCATTGTAATGAGTTGCATGAATGATTTTAAAGAAAGGGTCAATGCCAGTTTTAACTCGGCTAGACTATTCGTAAGAGATAGATTGATTTGTATACATGTCTTTCTATATAGAAATGATAACACTATCCTCTGCCAAGTATTTGGTACTGATTCAAAGGTAAGTTTGTCTATGAACAAACAAAAGTATTTTTCATCATTTACACGATGGGCACGCGAGTTTGCCAAATCTTAAACGTAAATACGTTTAACGGATGAATGTTGATCAACATATAGTACTCTAGGCTGATTACCTAGAAGTGCTCGTAAGAAATGTCGGATGTACAGCCTTAGTGCTGTGATGTCCTTTTCAAGTATAAAAACGGAAAGATATTGTTCATGGTCTTTCGACCAGTTCAGAATTCCTAAACTATTATATACATTGGGAATTTATATTATGAATTGTTAAGTATTAATGTTTCGTTATACTTCATGACTATTTATTCAGTTATGGAATATGATCATATAATTCACGAACGTGGTTTTGATATTATCCTTTGTTAAACTTGTTGGGCTTGTTATGCTCACTTCTTTCGTGAATTATATGATTGCAGTTAAAGCCGAGCATAATGAGAATTCTAAGAGAGATAAAGGCAAGGCTAATATGGATAGTTAAACATCTTGTAATATATTAGTATGGGTGTATGTATTATACTTATGCACAACGAATGATGTCATCGGTTTATGAACCTGGGAAAGGAATTTACTATGATTGTAATAAGAAGATAGTTAATACATTCATTATGTTATAATTTCAATGGAATGATTGTATAGTTATGAGTACCGTGTAGCACCATATGTCAGGTTGGAAGATACCCAAATTTGGGGGCATCACAGGTTTGTATCAAAGCATTGGGTTATAAAATTTAAGGGGGGAAGAACCTTAGGCTAATAACCTCATACGAAAGGTAAAGTCCGAAGAAAGAAATTCGAGGCAAATGAGTTAATAAGGTATTGAGAAAACTCAGTACCAAAAGATTTAAAAGATGGAAATTAATCCTAAATAAATTAAATGTGATTTGTGATTATACTATTGTGTATTTTGTACTAATCAACATGTTATGTGTTATTATAGATGTCAAACGATAGATTGATGTATAGAGACATTCACGTGGTGAATGAAGAGTCTGTGAACCGAGTGGAGATAGTACCTATGCCAGTGGCGGAGGTACCGTTAGTGGTCCTGGAAGATTCTTGTCCAGAGGAGTACATTTCCGAGGAGGATTACTGCGAGGAAACAATGGGAATAACATCATACCTGAATATGATGATAGATGTTGAGGAGGATATGGAGGTAACATCGATTAATAAGGCGGTACCTACTCAGGAGTCAACACCTCCGGATGCAATGAGATCATTGTACCTGGCCATGCTTGATATGAATGTGCATCTGTGCACTGTGGTGCAGACAGGGAATGAGGAGATTACCGCCCTATATGAGGTGAAAGAGTCTGCAGAGGCAGATTTTGAGTCAGAGCACGATGAGAAAGTGCTAATGACAGATAAGGCTAGTGTAAGACCCCTAATTTTATAAAATGAAAGTATTCAATTTTCTTATAATTATTATTTTATTTCGTAAATGGTTAAATTGATAAAAGGTTAAAGTTAAGGGTGATATGCAAAAATTTTTGCAAAGTATGCAAGTTGTTATAAAATATTCGTTTGGTCGGGGAATATTCTTTTGTTTCGGGAATATCCGTGATGACTCATGACAATCATTGGTGGACCCCACAATGGAAGTATTGTCGTAGTAAGAAAATGACAGAATTTTCTTTTTATAACGGTGAAAGTGTTACCGTTAAAACTGTTGAACTACCTGGTAGTAAAAGTACAGTAATACGCGTGGTTGCATAGTAGCACACGGTATTGATTATTAATGCTTACGTAAGAAATCACTTAGTTATACTCAATTATTGCTACATTAACTGTTGCATCATATCTCTCATATTATTGATTCAATTATTGTCACAATATCATCTGCATAATATTTTTATATTATTAAATCAATAATTGAGATGACAAAGTTATTCATATTATTATTAGTAATATTGACAATGTCTAGAAGTTCTCTCAAGGAGAGGTTAGATAATCTAATTGTGTGCCAATAGGGAGAAATCCTTATCGGAAAGCCCCCTCTTTCTTAGGAACGACCTAGTAGTTAAATATTTTGAATTATAATATTAATGATGAATAAGTTCATGTTGATTAAATATGAAATTGATAGTTTCATTGTGTGGGAATTATTGGTGTTAGTGGAAATCGACATTTATTTCGATAATAATTGATGTCTGGAAGTTATCGAGTAAGTAACCGGATAAATGAGCAATTAATTGCTATTAATTCACATGCTTAGAACTATGTGTTCACATGTGGGTACTATTGATTCACATGATTTACTATTAGGGGAGTTGGTGCAAGATTGATAATACTTCCATGACTAAATTAAAAATGGAGGTATAGATGAAGGTACTATACTATAATTAGTTTTTTTCACATGATTATACTATTGAGTCACATGAATGAACTATTAATTCACATGATTTACTATTAAGGGAGGTGGTGCAAGTTTGATAATACTTGCATGACTAAATTAAAAAGGTAGAAAAAGAGGAAGGTATTTTATTGTAATATTTCGAGTCCCAAAATGTGCAATTATTGAAACTATATTTTCCTATAAATAGAAGCTCATTCTTCCTTCATTTCTCACCAATTCACTAAGTTTCACAAGAGCAATTATTATAGAGAGAAAGAAGAAGAGAAGTCTGCTAGCTCACTATTCCAGTATCCAGTTTCTTCTAAGGTAAGGGGTATTATTTCTTTAATATTCATGAAGAGAGTTATTTTCTTTCAATACTCGTAAAGGTTGTTATTTCATTCTTTATTATTCTATTGGAATAACCTGTCTGTGCGGTCTATCGCATGCCTGGTGAATTCTTCTGTTATTCCATTCTTTATTATTCTCATTGGAATAACCTCGTCTGCATGCGGTTTATCGCATGCCCGGTGAATTCTTCATTATTCCATTCTTTATTATTCTCGTTGGAATAACTCGCCTATGTGGATTACCGTGATATATGGTGAATGATCCTTCGTATTCATTCCTTATTAAATTATGGAAATGATCTGCTCACGTGGATTACCGTATGGCGCGTAAAATCCATTCATAGCTTTTCATATATTCTATTATACTCAGTTGGTTAAAGTTTTGGCTTATATACTCCATGAAATTAGTAGAATATCCTAAATATTTACGCTTCATCCAGTATCTTTTCATGGAAATATTCTTCTGAACATTCTTGAATTTTACTATACAAAGCAGTATCATGTTGACAATTTGGACGTTATTGATTTCTAGATAAATTAAATTATAAATCTTTAAAATTTATCCTTGAACTTTTTTTATTGAATTATTATGTCATTGTCACCATCCTCATGCTTATATTATGATGAAAGTCATCTTTGGCTTTACGTGCATAGATGGACTTGGTATGATTATGACCGTGGATTATTCTTGTATAATCATGACCGTAATGTAACGAATGATGTGGTAAAAGTCCTCATTGGCCTGTAGTTCATTGATGGACAGTTGTTGGTATGAATATGACAAGGGATTATTCAGTATAATCATGACCATTGATGATTACATGAATATCCTTGGTCGTGGTGCAGGGATGATTCGATTTTATTTATTAAGCTGGGTCTCAGCGATAAAGTTGATGAAATTTTTTTTAAATCAAAGAAGATAGTAGATTTTATCATCTACTTGACTCTTCTAATGGATTGCTTATTTCGCTGCAGTTGTTGATCTAAAACTTGTTGTCTATTATATTCTATCAGTTGTTATACTGTTGAAGGCTAAGGATAATTTATTCTGCATTATCTTAGTCATAATATTTCTTACTGGGCTAGTTGAGCTCACCCTTTCTTTCACTGTTCTCTTCAGGAAATGAGAATATAGCTGGGACGAGTTGGGAAATGGAGTGATGGTCCAGCATAAGTGGCTTTAGTAGTCTTCACTATTGTGTTAAATAGTGTGATAATAAATGTAATGAGGACTTCATTGAGTTTGTATACTGTCTAGATGACAATATTCGTATTAAAACTCATATATTATATTTTGTCGTATTTTACACGACTGTTGTATAATTAAGTTGTATTTGAATTTTGTACCATGTTTTTTGCGACTCAAGATGGGTGATTTTGTACCATATAAGGAATGAATACGAAAGATCATTCACCATGCATGTGGTAATCCACATAGACAGGTTATTCCAACAGAATAATAAATAATGGAACTAGGTTAGGCGTAATACGTTCCAACAGAATAATAAAGAATGGAATAACAACAGAAATCACCATGTATGCAATAGATCGCATGACATGTTATTCCAATGTAATAATAAATAATAGAATCGTGTCAAAGCGTGTCGACGACCGACAGATATTCCAACAAAATAATAAAAAATGGAATAACAACGAAATCACCATGCATGCGATATCACATGCATGTGTTATTCCAATGTAATAATAAATAATGGAACCAGTCGAGTAAAACGCACCGACAGGATATTCCAACAGAATAATAAAGAATGGAATAACAGAAGAATTTTACCATGTATGTGGTACTTCGCAGACAGGTTATTCCAACAAAATAATAAGGAATGGAATAACAATAGCTCTCTTCATGAATACGAAAGAAATAATACCCTCACCGCAAAGAGAAAAGCGATATCGGAATAGTGAGGTAGCAGACTTCTCTTCTTCTCTCTCTATAATTTCTCTCTATAATAATTACACTATAGCTTTAGTGAATTGGTGAGAAATGAAGGAAGAATGAGCTTCTATTTATAGGAAAATATAGTTTCGATAATTGCACATTTTGGGGCTCGAAATATTACATTACAATACCTTCAATAGTTCAATCATGTGAATCAATAGTTATAATCATGTGAAAATACGAATTACAGTATAGTACCTCCATCTATACCTCCATTTTTAACTTAGTCATGCAAGTATTATCAATCTTGCACCAACTCCCCTAATAGTAAATGAATGTGAATCAATAGTACACACATTTGAATAAATAGTTATAATCATGTGAATTAATAGCAATCAATTACTCACTTATCCGGTTAATTACCCGATTGGTCAATATAACCTCCAGACAACAATTATTATCGAAACAAATGTCGATTTTCACTAACACTAATAATTCCAACACAATGGAACTATCAATTTCATCTTTAATCAACACGAACTTATTCATCATTAATATTATAACTCACAATATTTAACAACCAGTGTCATTCCTCAGAAAGAGGGGGGCTTTCAATAAGGATTTCTCCTTATTAGCGCCAAGCAATTAGATGACCAAACCTCTCTCGATGTAACTTCTAGACATTGTAAATATTGAAATTTAATAATATGAATAACTTTATCGCCTCAATTATTGATTTAATAATATATCATTTTATGCAGATGATACTGTGACAATAATTGAATCAATAATATGAGAGATATAATGCAGTAATTACTGTAGCAATAATTGAGTATAACGGAGTGACTTTTCATATAAGCATCAATAATCAATACTGCAGTGCTACTATGCAACCATGCGTAGACATCGCATTTCTTTTACTAATGAAAGTAGTTCAACAGTTTTAATGGTAACACTTCCGCCGTTATTTTTATAAAAAGATAATTTTGTCGTTTTATGATAATACTTCCGTTGTGGGGTCCACCAATGATTGTGCCATTGTACGAATATTCCCTGTTAAAATGAATATTCCTCGACCAATCGAATATTTTATAACAACTTGCATACTTTGCAAAATTTATAAATGTTACCCACAACTATAACATTATATGAAATCCACACCATAATATTCAAAAAAAATATTTCGAGAATTTTAAATCTTTATTCATAAAATTTGGGATCTCACAAGTACTTTCCCGAAAGTATTCATCACAAGAAGGAGGTGGAATTCATCAAGTTGGAGTAAAACAATATGACCGTGTCGCAATTCAAGGCTAAATTTGCGGAGTTATCCCGATTTGCATCCCATTTGATCGATAATGAGGAGCGAATGACGCTAATATTTTTAAGAGGTTTAAAACCCGATATACGTCAATACCTCATTTCTCATAAAATTTATTTTTATTCAGATGTTGTGAATAGGGCTCAGTTATTGGAGCGCGATAATGAGTCAGTACAACCAAAAGGTAACGACCAATAACACGATAATAATCGTACCGGTGGCAACGGCCATCGGAACAACGATAACCATTGTAGGGGAAATTATCATGCCAATAATGGTAACCACTTCGGTGGTAATCATGGCCAAGATAATAGTAGTGGAAATTTTAAGAAGAGAAGGTTCAACAACGATGGAAAGATAGCAACACCAACACCCGTTTTCAAGGAAGGAGAGCGACCACCAAGTGTATGTTACAAATGTGGAGGGGAAGGACACATCAGTCCAAACTACGTGATACAGTCCAAAGTATGTTACAATTATGGAAAAGAAGGTCACCTAGCCCGATTTTGTCACGCACCAAAGTCAAGTCCAGCTGGGATGGTGGCACCAAAGGCAGATACGGACAATACAAAGTCGGTGGTTTCAGGAAGGGCATTTTTTGTGACTTCTCAAAAAGAGAGTAACCCGAACGAATTTAGCACGGGTTAGTTAATTATAAATTCTTGTGAAGTCTATACCTTATTAGATACCGGTTTTACCCATTCTTTTATCTCTCTTGCTTGCGCTCAATGTTTAAATTTGACTCTAGAGAAATTAGACTTTGACTTATCGATTGAAACTCCATTAGGAGAAACCTGCGTTACCTCCACTATTTATAAATCTTATTTGATTCAAATCGATACCCTCACGTTACCTGTCGATCTTATCTCTTTGAAAATACTTGCCTTTGATGTGATTTTAGGAATCGATTGGTTAACTACTCATCATGTTTTTCGTAAGGTTGCTAACTTTCATATTCCTAACCAACATGTTATGCGAATTCAAGCAACCAAACCCTAAAGTCAATCACTGTCATATCAAGCCATAAGTAAAGAGCCCCGAGCCTTTCACTGGTGACTTCCAAGTCTTGGAATACACCGAAGCCAGACTATCCGTAGGCGACGTCGTGAATGAAGATGGCAAGTTGATAGGTATCAATGTGACGTGCTATCCAAGTCTTATATGAGAGTCACAATTTTGAATGACATTTCTATTGTTAATAAATTTCCTGACGTATTCTCTGAAGACTTCCTGGCCTACCCTAGAGCGTGAAATTGAATTTTGTATTGACCCCAGTACAAAACCTATTTCTAAAACCCTCAAATATTTCTTCAACCAAAATGAACTTATAATGCACCAAAGATGTTGGCTCGAGCTGTTGAAGATTACGATTATACTATTCAATATCATTATGGAAGAGCGAACGTGGTAGCTGACGCGTTGAGTAGAAGATCGTATGTGTTAACGAGTGCGATGTTGTTAACAAAAAAAAACCCATTTTGTATAACTCACAAATGATGAAGATAAAGTTAAAGACTCTAGAGACCCGCGTAAAGATAGCGAATATATGAGTAAAATCGACTTTTATCGATAAAGTTAAAGTTGCTCAAGCTACATACTCAGAGCTGATGAATGTGAAGAAGAAGGTTTAAGAGGGCGTTATTCTAGAAGCAAGAATCGACGAAGAGAGGAAATCTCAAACCTCGATTTAATTGGCCCATTTGAAATCCTCGATCGAGTAGGAACTGTAGCCTATAGACTCAATTTACCGCTAAGTATATCGCGTGTTCATAACGTTTTTCACATATCGATGTTACGTAAATATGTGGATAACCCGAACCACATTATTGAATTAGAACTAGACGAGATAAAAGAAGATTTAACGTATGAGGAGATACATGTTAAAATCTTGGATAAGAAGGATCACATTCGACACTCAAAGGTTATACCTTAAGAGTTAGAATCTGAAATGATGTCAAGGTATCCTCACCTATTCGGCATACCAGGTACGTACGTAAATTTTGAGGGAAAAATTTCATAAGGAGGGGAGATTGTAAGACCCCGAATTTTATGAAATAAGAGTATTCAATTTTTTTTATAATTATTATTTTATTTCGTAAATGGTTAAATTGATAAAAGGTTATAGTTAAGGGTGATATGTGAAAATTTTTGCAAAGTATGCAAATTGTTATAAAATATTTATTTGGTTGGGGAATATTCTTTTTGTCAGGGAATATTCGTACGACGGCACAATCGTTGGTGGACCCCACAACGTAAGTATTGTTGTAGTAAGAAATTGACATAATTATCTTTTTATAACGGCAAAAGTGTTACCGTTAAAAACCGCTTGAACTACTCTAGTAGTAAAAAGCACAAAAAAGAATAATGCTGCGGTTTCCATAGTAGCACACGGTATTGATTATTAATGCTTACGTAAGAAGTCACTCAGTTATACTCAATTATTGCCACAGTAATTGCTGCATCATATCTCTCATATTATTGATTCAATTATTGTCACAATATCATCTGCATAATATTTTTATATTATTAAATCAATAATTGTGAGGACAAAGTTATTCATATTATTATTTGTAATATTGACAATGTCTAGAAGTTCAGTCAAGGAGAGGATATATAATCTAATCAACGGCCATAGGAGAAATCTTTATCTAAAGCCCCTCTTTCCGGAAACGACTCAGTTGTTAAATATTGTGAATTATAATATTAATGATGAATAAGTTCGTATTAATTAAAGATGAAATTGATAGTTTCATTGTGTGGGAATTATTGGTGTTAGTGGAAATCGACATTTATTTCGATAATAATTGATGTCTAGAAGTTATCGAGTAAGTAACTGGATAAATGAGCAATTAATTGCTATTAATTCACATGCTTATAACTATGTATTCACATGTGGGTACTATTGATTCACATGATTTTCTATTAGGGGAGTTGGTGCAAGATTGATAATACTTGCATTAATAAATTAAAAATAGAGGTATAGATGAAGGTACTATACTGTAATTAGTTTTTTTCACATGATTATACTATTGAGTCACATGAATGAACTATTAATTCACACGATTTACTATTAGGGGAGGTGGTGCAAGTTTGATAATACTTGCAGGACTAAATTAAAAGGAAGAAAAAGAGGAAGGTATTATACTATAATATTTCGAGCCCCAAATGTGCAATTAATGAAACTATATTTTTCTATAAATAAAAGCTCATTCTTCCTTCATTTCTCACCAATTCACTAAGTTTCATAAGAGCAATTATTATAGAGAGAAATTATAGAGAGAAAGAAGAAGAGAAGTCTGCTACCTCACTATTATAGTATCCAGTTTCTTATAAGGTAAGGGGTATTATTTCTTTCGTATTCATGAAGAGAGTTATTTTCTTTCAATACTCGTAAAGGTTGTTATTCCATTCTTTATTATTCTCACTGAATAACTCATTCTGCATGCGATCTATCGCATGTCCGTGAATTTTTCTCATTATTCTATTCTTTATTATTCTGTTGGAATAACCTGTATGTACGGTCTATCACATGCCTGGTGAATTCTTCTATTATTCCATTCTTTATTATTTTGTTGGAATAACCTGTCGGTGTGGTCCATCGCATGCCTGGTGAATTCTTCTCATTATTCCATTCTTTATTATTACATTGGAATAACCTATCAGATTGTTTATCGCATGCCCGGAAAATCCTTCATTATTCCATTCTTTATTATTCGCTGGAATAACCTGCCTACATGTGGATTACCGCATGCATGGTGAATGATCCTTCGTATTCATTCCTTATTAAATTGTGGAAATGATCTGTCTACGTGGATTACCGCATAGCGGGTGAAAATCCATTTGCAGTTTCATATATTCTATTATACTTAGTTGGTTAAAGTTTTAGCTTCTATACTCCTTGAAATTAGTAGAATATCCTAGATATTTGCGCTTCATCCAGTATCTTTTCATGGAAATATTCTTCTGAGCATTCTTGAATTTTACTCTACAAAGTAGTATCATGTTGACAATTTGGACGTTATTAATTTCTGGATAAATTAAATTATAAATCTTTAAAATTTATCCTTGAACTTGTTTTATTGAATTATTATGTCATTGTTGTGAGATCCCGAATTTTTTGAAATGAAAGTATTCAATTTTCTTATAATTATTATTTTATTTTGTAAATGGTTAAATTGATAAAAGGTTAAAGTTAAGGGTGATATGTGAAATTTTTTGCAAAGTAAGTTGTTATTCGTTGTGCTGGGGAATATTTGATTGGTCAGGGAATATTCGTTTTAACAGGGAATATTCGTACGATGGCACAATTATTGGTGGACCCCACAACGAAAGTATTCTCGTAGTTAGAAAATGACAGAATTATCTTTTTATAAAAATAACTAAAAAGTGTTACCGCTTAAAACTGTTGAACTACCCTAGTAAAAATACAAGAATACGCTGTGGTTGCATAGTAGCACACGGTATTGATTATTGATGCTTACATGAGAAGTCACTCAGTTATACTCAATTATTGCTATAGTAATTGCTGCATCATATCTCTCATATTATTGATTCAATTATTGTCACAGTATCAATTGCATAATATGTTATATATTATTAAATCAATAATTGAGACGACAAAGTTATTCATATTATTATTTGCAATATTGTCAATGTCTAGAAGTTCTATCAAGGAGAGGTTTGGTCACTTAATTGGGCGTCAATAAGGAGAAATTCTTATCAGAAATCCCCCTCTTTCCTTGGAACGTCCTGGTTGTTAAATGTTTTGAGTTATAATATTAATGATGAATGTTATTAAAAATCGAAGTTGAGTTCAGAGTTGAATTTGGAGACGCGGACGTGATATTTGATTCCGAAACGATGAAATTAGTAGAAATAGACTATAAACACAAAATTTTTTAGGGTTAACTTTTTGGTCAAAAAATTCAACAGTTGACTTTTTTGGAAAAAGTCAAACTTCGAAATTTCAAAAATGAAATTTTTGAGAAAAATATTTCCATTGTGTTGGGATTGTTAGTGTTAGTGGAAATCGATATTTATTTCGATAATAATTATTGTTTGGAGGTTATATTGACCAATCTAGTAATTAATCGAATAAATGAGCAATTATTTGCTATTAATTCACATGATTATAACTATTTGTTCACATGTGTGTACTATTGATTCATATTCATGTACTATTAGGGGAGTTGGTGCAAGATTGATAATACTTGCATGACTAAGTTAAAAATGGAGGTATAGATGGAGGTACTATACTGTAATTCGTATTTTTACATGATTAGAACTATTGAGTCACATGATTTACTATTGATTCACATGATTTACTATTAGGGGAGGTGGTGCAAGTTTGATAATACTTGCAGGACTAAATTAAAAATGAAGGAAAAGAGGAAGGTATTATACTGTAATATTTTGAGCCCCAAAACGTGCAATTATCCAAACTATATTTTCCTATAAATGAAGCTCATTCCTTCATTATTTTTCACCAATTCACTAAAGCTATAGAGTAATTATTATAGAGAGAAATTATAGAGAGAAAGAAGAAGAAGTACATTTACCTCACTATTCCAAAGATCCACCTTCTTTTGAGGTAAGAAGGGTATTATTCTTTCGTATTCATGAAGAGAGTTATTTTCTTTCAATACTCGTAAGGGTTGTTATTCCATTCTTTATTATTATGTTGGAATAACCTGTCTATGCAAAGTACCTCATACATAGTGAAATTCTTCTTTATTCCATTCTTTATTATTCTGTTGGAATAACCTGTCTGTGCGGTCTATCTCATGCCTGGTGAATTCTGTTGTTATTCCATTCTTTATTATTGTGTTGGAATATCCTGTCTATGCAGATTACGCATGACATGGTTTCGTTCTTTATTATTCTGTTGGAATATCCTGTCTGTGCGGATTACGCATGACCTGGTTCCATTCTTTATTTTTTGTTGGGAATAACATGTGTATGCGGTCTATCGCATGCATGGTGAATTCTTCTGTTATTCCATTCTTTATTATTCTGTTAGAATAACCTGTCTATGTGGACTACCGCATTCATGGTGAATTCTTCTATTATTCCATTCCTTATTATTCTGTTGGAATAACCTATCTATGTGGATTACCGCATGCATGGTGAATGATCTTTTGTATTCATTCTTTATTAAATTATAGAAATGATCTGTCTACGTGGATTACCGCATGGCGGGTGAAAATCCATTTGCAGTTTTATATATTCTATTATACTCGTGTGAGATATCATTTCTTTTGTATTCGTCATGGAATATCATTTTCTTTGGTATATTTTTTACGAGTTACTATTCACGGGTAACTATTCACACGATTACTATTCACTCTAGTATTATTCACTCGGGTATTCTGGGCACTTTTCGTGCTAGAGTACTATTCATGAGTTACTATTCACCTAGTATCATTCACTCGAGTATTCGGGACAGTTTTCGTGTCGGGGTACTATTCACAGGGTACTATTCCTGAAGTACTATTCACGGGGTACTATTCACCCGAAAAATATATTTCTTTTATGTCTAAATTATTTTTGGTACATGAATATTATTCTTGAATTTTACTTCACAAAGCAGTGTCATGTTGACAATTTGGACGTTATTAATTTCTGGATAAATTAAATTATAAATCTTTGAAATATTATGTCATTGGTATCATCCTCATGCTTATATTGTGATGAAAGTCATCTTTGGCTTATGTGCATAGATGGACTTGGTATGATTATGACCAGGGATTATTCGGTATAATCATGACCGTAATGTGACGAATGATGTGGTGAAAGTCCTTAGTGGCCTGTAGTGCATTGATGGATAGTTTTTGGTATGATTATGACCAGGGATTATTCGGTATAGTCATGACCATTGATGATTTAATGAATATCCTTGGCCCGTAGTGCATGGAAGATTCGATGATATGGTTTATTTATTAAGCTGAGTCTCAGCGATAAAAAAATTGATGAAAACATTTTAAATCATAGAAGATAGTAGATATCATGCTCTACTTGACTCTTCTAATGGATTTGCTTATTTTCGCTGCAGTTGTTGATCTAAAACTTGTTGTTCATTGTATTCTATCAGTTGTTATACTGTTGAAGGCTATGGATAATTTATTCTGCATTATCTTCGTCATAATATTTCTTATTGAGCTAGTTGAGCTCACGCTTTCTTTCATTGTTCTCTTCAGGAAATGAGAATATAGCTGGGACTAATTGGGGAATGGAGTGACGGTCCGAGATGGTTGTTTTAGCAGTCCTTCCTTCTTAGTGTGATAATAAGTGTAATGAGGATTGAATTTGAGTTTGTATACTGTCTATGAGACAATATTCATGTAAAAACTCAGCTATGTTTTGTTGTATATATTTTGCGCGGCAGTTGTATAATTAAGTTTATAGTTGATATCTATACCATGTATCTGGCAACTCAAGATGGGTGATGTATACCTATTTTGGGGGCGTCACAGTTGGTATCAAAGCTTAGGGATATGATCCCTGGCTGAGATGTGAGACAAGAACTAGGAGGGAGAGAGACGGGAATTCTTCGCTAGTATGACCTACCTAAGTTTATTTGGTATTTAATTGGTCGGTCAGAGTATAGGGATAATATGTGACATGTCCATTAACCCATATTATGAAACTATATTCTAGAATGATATCTGAAATACAGGAGATGAGAAATGGGAAAATCATGATACAGAGGAAATAATCGGGAAGCTACAATCCGACAAGGAAGCAAGGTATTCTCATCTCATCGAACTACCAGGTACGTAAATTTCGAGGGAGAAATATAATAAGGAGGGGATATTGTGAGATCCCGAATTTTATGAAATAAAAGTATTCAATTTTCTTATAATTATTATTTTATTTCGTAAATGGTTAAATTGATAAAAGTTTAAAGTTAAGGGTGATATGTGAAACTTTTTGCAAACTAAGGAAGTTGTTATTCGTTGTGCCGGGGAATATTCGATTGGTCGGGGAATATTCGTTTTAACAAGGAATATTCGTACGACGGCAAAATCATTGGTGGACCCCACAACGGAAGTATTGTCGTAGTTAGAAAATGACGTAATTATCTTTTTATAAAAATAACTACGAAAGTGTTACCGTTAAAAACTGCTTGAACTACCCTCGTAGTAAAAGTACGATGTCGTACGTGTGATTGCATAGTAGCACACCAGTATTGATTATTGATGCTTACGTGAGAAGTCACTCAATTATACTCAATTATTGCTACGGTAATTGTTGTATCATATCTCTCATATTATTGATTCAATTATTGTCACAGTATCATCTGCATAATATGTTATATATTATTAAATCAATAATTGAGACGACAAAGTTATTTATATTATTATTTGCAATATTGACAATGTCTAGAAGTTCTATCAAGGAGAGGTTTGGTCACCTAATTGCGCGCAAATAAGGAGAAATCCTTATCAGAAAGCCCCCCTCTTTCCTGGCAACGACCTGATTGTTAAATAATGTGAGTTATAATATTAATGATGAATGTTATTAAAAATCAAAGTTGAGTTCGGAGTTGAATTTGGAGACGCGGCCGTGATATTTGATTCCAAAATGATGAAATTAGTAGAAATAGACTATAAACACAAAATTTGTTGGAGTTGACTTTTTGGTCAAAAAAGTCAACAGTTGACTTTTTTAGAAAAAGTCAAACTTTGAAATTTTAAAAATGAAACTTTTGAGAAAAATATTTCCATTGTGTTGGGATTGTTAGTGTTAGTGGAAATCGACATTTATTTTGATAATAATTGATGTCTGGAGGTCATATTGACCAATCGGGTAATTAATCGAATAAATGAGCAATTAATTGCTATTAATTTACATGATTATAACTATTTGTTCACATGTGTCTACTATTTATTCACATTCATGTACTATTAGGGGAGTTGCTGCAAGATTGATAATACTTGCATGACTAAGTTAAAAATGGAGGTATAGATGGAGATATTATAATGTAATTCGTATTTTCACATGATTAGAACTATTGATTCACATGATTTACTATTAGGGGAGGTGGTGAAAGTTTGATAATACTTGCAGGACTAAATTAAAAATGAAAGAAAAGAGGAAGGTATTATACTATAATATTTCGAGCTCTAAAACGTGCAATTATCGAAACTATATTTTCCTATAAATAGAAGCTCATTCCTTCATTTTTTTTTCACTAATTCACTAAAGCTATAGAGCAATTATTATAGAGAGAAATTATAGAGAGAAAGAATAAGAGAAGTCTGCTACCTCACTATTCCAGTATCCAGTCTTCTTTTGAGGTAAGGTGTATTATTCTTTCGTATTCATGAAGAGAGTTATTTTCTTTCAATACTCGTAAGGGTTTTTATTCCATTTTTTATTATTATGTTGGAATAACCTGTCTATACAAAGTACCGCATACATGGTGAAATTCTTCTTTATTCCATTCTTTATTATTATGTTGGAATAACCTGTCTATGCGATTTATCGCATGCCTGGTGAATTTTGTTGTTATTCCATTCTTTATTATTCTGTTTGAATATCCTGTCTGTACAGATTACGCATGACCTGGTTCCGTTCTTTATTATTCTGTTGGTATATCCTGTTTGTGCGGATTACGCATGACCTGGTTCTATTCTTTATTATTCTGTTGGGAATAACCTGTTTGTGCGGTCTATCGCATGCATGGTGAATTCTTCTGTTATTCCATTCTTTATTATTCTGTTGGAATAACATGTCTACGCGGACTACCGCATGCATGGTGAATTCTTCTATTATTTTATTCTTTATTATTCTGTTGGAATAACCTATCTATGTGGATTACCGCATGCATGGTGAATGATCTTTCGTATTCATTCTTTATTAAATTGTGGAAATGATCTATCTACGTGGATTACCGCATGGCGGGTGAAAATCCATTTGCAGTTTCTTATATTCTATTGTACTCGTGTGAGATATCATTTCTTTTGTACTCGTCATGGAATATCATTTTCTTTGGTATTTTTTTTACGAGTTACTATTTGCAGGTTACTATTCACCCAATTACTATTCACTTTAGTATTATTCACTCAGGTATTCGGGGCACTTTTCGTGCCAGAGTACTATTCACGGGTTACTATTCACCCGATTACTATTCACTCTAGTATCATTCACTCAGGTATTCAGGACACTTTTCGGGTTGGGGTACTACTCATGGGGTACTATTCCTGAAGTACTATTCACGGGGTACTATTCACCCAAAAAATATATTTCTTTTATGTCCAAATTATTTTTGATACATAAATATTATTCTTGAATTTTACTCCACAACGCAGTATCATGTTGACAATTTGGAGGTTATTGATTTCTGGATAAATTAAATTATAAATCTATAAAATTTATCCTTGAACTTGTTTTATTGAATTATTATGTCATTGTCATCATCCTCATGCTTATATTATGATGAAAGTCATCTTTGGCTTACGTGCATAGATGGACTTGGTATGATTATGATCAGGGATTATTCGGTATAATCATGACCGTAATGTGACGAATGATGTGGTGAAAGTCCTTAGTGGCCTGTAATGCATCGATGGACAGTTTTTGGTATGATTATGACCATCAATTATTCGGTATAGTCATGACCATTGATGATTTAATGAATATCCTTGGCCCGTAGTGCATGGAAGATTCGATGATATGGTTTATTTATTAAGCTGAGTCTCAGCGATAAAAAAATTGATGAAAACATTTTAAATCATAAAAGATAGTAGATATCATGCTCCACTTGACTCTTCTAATGGATTTGCTTATTTTCGCTGCAGTTGTTGATCTAAAACTTGTTTTTTATTTTATTTTATCAGTTGTTATACTGTTGAAGGCTAAGGATAATTTATTTTGCATTATCTTAGTCATAATATTTCTTACTGGGCTAGTTGAGCTCACCCTTTCTTTCACTGTTCTCTTCAGGAAATGAGAATATAGCTGGGACTAGTTAGGGAATGGAGTGACGGTCCGAGATGGTTGTTTTAGCAGTTCTCACTACTTAGTGTGATAATAAGTGTAATGAGGATTGAATTTGAGTTTGTATACTGTCTATGAGACAATATTCATGTAAAAACTCAGCTATGTTTTGTCATATATATTTTGCACGACAATTGTATAATTAAGTTTGTAGTTGATTTATGTACCATGTATCTGGCGACTCAAGATGGGTGATGTATACCTGTTTCGGGGGTGTCACAATTGTCATCATCCTCATACTTATATTGTGACGAAAGTCATCTTTGGCTTACGTGCATAGATGGACTTGGTATGATTATGACCAGGAATTATTCGGTATAATCATGACCGTAATGTAACGAATTATGTGGTAAAAGTCCTCATTGGCCTATAGTTCATTGATGGAGAGTTGTTGGTATGATTATGATCAAGGATTATTCGGTATAATAGTGACCATTGATGATTACATGAATATCCTTGGTCGTGGTGTAGGGATGATTCGATTTTATTTATTAAGTTGAGTCTTAGCGATAAAGTTGATGAAAAACTTTTTAAATCATAGAAGATAGTAGATTTTATACTCTACTTTACTTTTCTAATGGATTGCTTATTCCGCTGCAGTTGTTGATCTAAAACTTGTTGTCTATTATATTCTATCAGTTGTAATACTATTGAAGGCTAAGGATAATTTATTCTGCATTATCTTAGTCATAATATTTCTTACTGGGCTAGTTGAGCTCACCCTTTCTTTCACTATTCTCTTCAGGAAATGAGAATATAGCTGGGACGAGTCGGGAAATGGAGTGATGGTCCAGGATAAGTGGCTTTAGTAGTCTTCACTATTCTGTAAATAGTGTGATAATAAATGTAATGAGGACTTCATTGAGTTTGTATACTGTCTATATGACAATATTCGTATTAAAACTCTTAGATTAAGTTTTGTCGTATTTTACACGACTATTATATAATTAAGTTGTATTTGAATTTTGTACCATGTTTTTGGCGACTCAAGATGGGTGATGTATACCTGTTTTGGGGGCGTCACAGCTAGGGATTATAAGGAAGAGGTCGTAGAGCTTCAAAAGAAACTGGTTGAAAAAGACCAGAAGATAGCACGAATGTCTTACATCCATGACTGTGCTCACGAGGATTTCAAGCTGAAAATTGCTTGTTATTCTATTGAGTCAGGGCAGACTCGACATACGATTAGTCGAGATATTATTTCGATTTTAGCAAATCCGAAACATGAGAATGTCATAAGGCAGTGTTAGTAGATCAGTAAATCTTTTTGGTATATATGTAGTGACGTAAAACCCTCTTTTGTATAATTAAAGGGTAGTCCTTTTGTAAATCCCATTTTTTGTAGAAGTCAATCGCGGGATAGTGATGTAATAGTTTTTAGCTATGGAAGCAAAGTGTAAATAGTTTTGACTATGAAAGCATATTAATATAATGAAGTTTTTATTTAATGTGCTTGTTGTGCTATGAGTTGTTATTCTGGAATATAACTAAGTAAGTAAATAGATAATAATGAAACTTTATTTATTTAATCAGCATTATGCCGCCAAGAAGGAGACAATGTAACCAAGAGGCTGAGTCACATAACGATAATCAAGGGGGTCCTAATAACCCTATGCAAGAGTTCGTTAATTTATTAACGACATCATTTAATCAAGTTGGGGGTGGAATTCCCGTAGCACCTAGGGTAGCTAGAACAACTACCTTTAATGAATTCAAAAGTGTGGGTCCTCCGGAGTTCAAATGAACGACGGACCCATTAGAGGCCCAGATGTGACGCCCCCAAAATAGGTATACATCACCCATCTTGAGTCGCCAAATACATGGTACAAAATATAAATAAAAACTTAATTATACAACTGTCGTGTAAAATACGACAAAACATATCCTGTGAGTTTTAATACAAATATTGTCATCTAGACAATATTCACACTCAATGGAGTCCTCATTATATTTATTATCACACTATTTTATAGAATAGTGAGGACTACTATGACACCATCTCGGACCATCACTCCATTCCCCGTCTAGTCCCGGCTACATTCTCATTTCCTGAAGAGAACAGTGAAAGCAAAAGGGTGAGCTCAACTAGCCCAGTAAGAAATATTATGACAAAGATAATCAGGATAAATTATCATTAGCCTTCAATAATGTTAAACTGATAAAATACAATAGACATCAAGTTTAACTGCAACGGAATAAATAATCCATTAGAAGAGTCAAGTAGAGCAGATATCTACTATCTTCTATAATTTAAAATGTTTTCATCAATTTTTATCGCTGAGACTCAGCTAAATAAATAAACCACGTCATCGAATCATCCCTGCACTACGGGCCAAAGATATTCATTAAATCATCAATGGTCATGACTATACCGAATAATCTCTGGTCATTATCATACCAAAAACTGTCAATCAATGCACTATAGGCCATTGAGGACTTTTACCACATCGTTTATAACATTACATGTCATGATTACACCGAATGATCCCTGGTCATAATCATACCAAGTCCATCTCTGCACGTAAGCCAAAGATATACAAATATAAAACCAATAATCAATAGTCTATCTTTGCACGTAAGCCAAAGATATACAATTCAATAATCAACAGTCCATCTTTGCACGTAAGCCAAAGATAACTTTCATCCCCATATAAGCATGAGGATGATGACAATGATATAAGCATTAATCAAATGAAAACAAGGATAAATATTAAACATTTTAAATTTATCCATATATTATCAACCACTTAATAAACTCAGAATCTAATATTATTAATATTATAACAATATTTTAGTCACTTCTTAAACTTATAAACAATTTGTTTCAATTGTTTATACTTTACCAAATAATGCATTTAATCATTCAAAAAGGCCATACTCATAAGATTTCATCACCAATGATCAAATCCCTCATCAAAAATCTGCATATACCCTATATAGGATTCCCAAGCCATAAAATCCTATTTTCCAATTTTGTTACTTCACATAACATATTAAATTCATTTACTCATAACTAGTTCATTTTCATGAAAAAAACCAAATCAATCCCAAAAATATTTCTTTTCTGGGATTTAGCAGAATATAGTCCCATATTGAACATATATTTTTCTCAAAATTTTTACAATTCATTTACTATTTTTCATATGGCCAAAACTGTCGAATATTTAGACATTTATCATAAATTGTACTTTTGTCCAAAAATTCCGAAATTTACAGGTTATACTCCTGTTATATATATGTACTTGCAATAAAAATTTCACTAATTTTGGAGTTAACCACAACGAGTTATAAGGGTTTACTTTTAAAATAGTATTTTCCCATAAAATCCATAACTCTTAATCTATACATCCAAAAATCACCAGTTTTGGACACAATCTAGAAAACTCATCAAATTATCATTTTAAATTTTTTCAGAATTTTTGAGGGTCAGAAAAATTATGAAACTATCCCTGGAAGAAACCCCTTTTGAATGAAAATACTATTCATATGAATACAAAGGATCATTCATCATGCATGCGGTAATCGACATAGACAGGTTATTCCAACATAATAATAAAGAATGGAATAATAGAAGAATTCACCATGCATGCGATAGACCGCACAAACATGTTAGTCTCAACAGAATAATAAGGAATGGAACCAGGTCATGCGTAAACCGCACAGACAGGATATTCCAACAGAATAATAAAGAATAGAACCAGGTCATGCGTAAACCGCACATACAGAATATTCTAACAGAATAATAAAGAATGGAATAATAAAGAATTCACCATGCATGCGATAGACCGCACAGACAGGTTATTCCAACAGAATAATAAAGGATGGAACCAGGTCTAGCGTAATCCGCACAGACAGGATATTCCAACGGAATAATAAAGAATGGAATAACAGAAGAATTTCACCATGTATACGGTACTTCGCATAGACAGGTTATTCCAACATAATAATAAAGAATGCAATAACAATATCTCTCTTCATGAATACAAAAGAAATAATACCCCTTACCTTAGAATAAAGCTGGATACTAGAATAGAGAGGTAGCAAACTTCTCTTCTTCTTTCTTTTTATAATTTCTCTCTATAATAATTGCTCTATAGCTTTAGTGAATTGGTGAGAAATGAAGGAAGATGAGCTTCTATTTATAGGAAAATATAGTTTCGATAATTGCACGTTTTGGGGCTTAAAATATTACAATACAATACCTTCAACTTTTCTTTAATTTTTTATTCAGTCCTGCAAGTATTATCAAACATGAACGACGTCCCCTAATAGTAAATTATGTGAATCAATAGTAAATCATGTGAATCAATAGTTCTAGACATGTGAAAATATGAATTACATTATAGTACCTTCATCTATACCTCCAATTTTAACTTAGTCATGCAAGTATTATCAATCTTGCACCAACTCCCCTAATAGTAAATGAATGTGACTCAATAGTACACACATGTGAACAAATAGTTATATAAGCATGTGAATTAATAACATTTAATTGCTCATTTATCCGATTAATTACCCGATTTATCAATATAACCCCCAGACATCAATTATCATTGGAATAGATGTCAATTTCCACTAACACTAATAATCCGAACACAATGGAACTATCAATTTCATCTTTAACCAAACACGAACTTATTCATCATTAATATTATAACTCACAATATTTAACAATCAGGTCGTTCCCAGAAAAGAGGGGGCTTTCCGATAAGGATTTCTCCTTATTGGCGAGCAATTAGATGACCAAACCTCTCCTTGACAGAACTTCTAGACATTGTAAATATTGTAATTTAATATATGAATAACTTTGTTGTCTAAATTATTGATTTAATAATATATCATATTATGTCGATGATACTGTGACAATAATTGAATCAATAATATGAGAGATATAATGCAGCAATTACTGTAGCAATAATTGAGTATAACTAAGTGACTTCTCACGTAAGCATCAATAATCAATACAGTGTGCTACTATGAAACCACGCATATTGTTGTACTTTTACTACCGAGTAGTTCAACAGTTTTAACGATAAAACTTCCGTCGTTATTTTCATAAAATTATTTCTGTCGTTTTCTCATTCCGACAATAATTTCATTGTGGGATGCACCAATGATTGTGTCGTCGTACGGATATTCCCCAAAAAAAGAATATTCCTCGACCAATCGAATATTATATAACCACTTGCATACTTTTCAAAATTTCTAAATATTACCCACAACTATAACATTATCTCAAATCCACACCATAATTTTAAAAAAATATTTCCAAAAAATTAAATCTTTATTCATAAAATTTGGGGTCTTACAATCTCCCCTCCGTATGAAATTTCGCCCTCAAAATTTACGTACGTACTTGGTATGCCGAAGAGGTGAG
Source organism: Panax ginseng (assembly GCA_020205605.1). Lineage (NCBI taxonomy): Eukaryota > Viridiplantae > Streptophyta > Magnoliopsida > Apiales > Araliaceae > Panax > Panax ginseng. The sequence goes on along the minus strand of CM035144.1, from coordinate 62,853,734 downwards.
GATACCTTGACTTCATTTCAGATTCTAACTCTTGAGGTATAACCTTTGAGTGTTGAATACGATCCTTCTTATCCAAGATTTTAACACGTATCTCCTCATATGTTAAATCTTCTGCTATCTCGTCTAGTTCTAATTTAATAATGTGGTTCGGGTCATCCACATATTTACGTAACACCAATACGTGAAAAACGCGACATATTTGGCGGTAAAATGAGTCTATAGGCCACAGTTCCTACTCGATCGAGGATTTTAAATGGGCCAATTAAATCGAGGGTTGAGATAACGCCTTCTTGAACCTTCTTCTTCACATTCATCAGATTCGGGTGTGAAGCTTGAGCGGCTTTAACTTTATCGATTAAAGTCAATTCTAATCATATATTCGTTATCTTCACGTGGGTCCCTAGAGTCTTTAACTCTATCTTCATCATTTGTAAGTTATACGAAATGGGTTTTTGTGTTAATAACATCACACTCGTAAACCCATACGATCTTCTACTCAACGCGTCAGCTACCACATTCGCTCTTCCACGATGATATTGAATGGTATGATAGTAATCTTCAACATCTCGAGCCAACATCTTTGGCACATTATACGATCGTTTTAGGTAAAGAAATATTTGAGGGTTTTAGAAATGGGTTTTGTACTGGGGTCAATACAAAATTCGATTTCACGCTCTAGGGGTAAGCTAAGAAGTTCTTTGAGAATACATCAGGAAATTTATTAACGATAGAAATATCATTTAAAAAACTGACTCTCATCCAAGACTTGGATAGCACATGAAGTGAAGGTTTCTACTAACGAAGTTTCAACCAATAAGTCAAAGTCTAACTTCTCTGGGGTCAAATTTAAACGTTGAACGCAAGTAAGAGAGATAAAATAATTGGTAGAACCGGTATCTAATAAGGCATAGACTTCACAAGAATTTATAATTAACTAACCCGTGCTAACATCGTTCGGGTTACTCGCTTTTTGAGAAGTCACGAAAAACACTCTTCCTGAAACCACCACCTTTTTTTTGTCGTATCCGCCTTTGGTGCCACCGTCCCAGCTAGAATTGACTTTGGTGCATGACAAAATCGGGTTAGGTGACCTTCTTTTCCATAATTGTAACATGCTTTAGACTGCATCACGCAGTTTGGACTGATATGTCCCTCCCCTCGGCATTTGTAACATACGACTGGTGGTCGTTCTCCTTCCTTAACAACAGGTGCTGGTGCTGACATTTTTCCATCATTGTTGAATCTCCTCTTCTTGAAATTTCCACTCCTATTATCTTGGCCATGATTACCACCAAAGTGGTTACGATTCTTGACATGATAATTTCCCCCACGATGGTTATCATTGTTCCGATGGCCGTTGCCACCGGTACGATTATTATCATTGCCTTTTGGTTGGGCTGGTTCATTATCGCGCTCCAACAACTGAGCCCTATTCACTACATCTGAATACAAACATAATTTGTGAGAAATGAGGTATTGACGTATATCGGGTTTCAAATCTCTTAGAAACATTCACGTCATTCGCTCCTCATTATCGACCAAATGGGATGTAAACCGGGATAAGTCCGTAAATTTAGCCTCGTATTGTGACACGGTCATATTGTTTTGCTCCAACTTGATAAACTCCACCTCCTTCATGTGACGAATACTTTTAGGAAATTACTTGTCGTTAAATAGCTCTTGGAACTTCTCCCAAGACATCTTAAGTGCGTCAGGCTGAGTATGTTTTACAGATTCCCACCAGTAATCTGCCTCTTCACGCAACATAAAGGTGGCGAAGGGAACCTTTTGCTCCTCTGAGCATCCCAAGACATCAAATATCCTTGTGATCCACTTTAACCACGTCTCCGCCTTAAGTGGTTCTGGCTTTCCTAAAAACTCCGGTGGTCCCAGCTTCTTGAACTTCTTAGTGGTGACCGATCATGGGTTTCCATTATTTCCACCTATATTTTAAATAGGAGTCTCTCTTACCTGATGTTGCATGAATTGCATAAACCCTCTGAACAACCCATCGTTCATCATCTGATCGGTGTTGTTATTTACTTTAGGATTATTGTCTTCCTGTTGCACATTATCTTAGATATTGATTATTGGTGACTCAACGGTCTCATGTGCTTCATTGCTGATCTCAACATTTTCAGATGTCATTTTCAACCACTGTCACAAAACAAGGGTTAATTAACATATCACATATTATCCCTATACTCTGACCGACCAATTAAATACCAAATAAACTTAGGTAGGTCATACTAGCGAATGAATTCCTCGTCTCTCCCCTCCTAGTTCTTGTCTCACATCTCAGCCAGAGATCATATCCCTAAGCTTTGATACCAACTGTGACGCCCCCAAAATAGGTGTACATCACCCATCTTGAGTCGCCAAATACATGGTACAAAATACACATATAAACCAAATTATACAACTGTCATATATATTACGATGAAACATATGTTGTGAGTTTTAATACAAATATTGTCATCTAGACAATATCCATACTCAATGGAGTCCTCATTACATTTATTATCACACTATTTTATAGAATAGTGAGGACTACTATGACACCATCTCGGACCATCACTCCGTTCCCTGACTAGTCCCGGCTACATTCTCATTTCTTGAAGAGAACAATGAAAGCAAAAGGATGAGCTCAACTAGCACACTAAGAAATATTATAACTAAAATAATGCAGGATAAATTATCATTAGCCTTCAACAATGTTAAATTGATAAAATACAATAGACATCAAGTTTAACTGCAGCGGAATAAGCAATCCATTAGAAGAGTCAAGTAGAACATGATATCTACTATCTTCTATAATTTAAAATGTTCTCATCAATTTTTATCGCTGAGACTCAGCTAAATAAATAAACCACGTCATCGAATCATCCCTGCAATACGGGCCAAGAATATTCATTAAATCATCAATGGTCATGACTATACCGAATAATCCCTGGTCATAATCATACCAAAAATTGTCCATTAATGCACTACAGACCATTGAGGACTTTTACCACATCATTTATAACATTACAGATCATGATTACACCGAATGATCTCTGGTCATAATCATACCAAGTCCATCTCTGCATGTAAGCCAAAGATATACAATTATAAAACCAATAATCAATAGTCCATCTTTGCACGTAAGCCAAAGATAACTTTCATCACCATATAAGCATGAGGATGATGACAATGATATAAGCATTAATCAAATGAAAACAAGGATACATATTAAACACTTTAAATTTATCCAAATATTATCAACCACTTAATAAACTCATAATCTAATATTATTACTATTATAACAATATTTTAATCACTTCTTAAACTTATAAAAAATTTATTTCAATTGTTTACACTTTACCAAATAATGCATTTAATCATTCAAAAATGCCATACTCATAAGATTTCATCACCAATGATCAAATCCCTCATAAAAAATCTGCATATACCCTATATAGGATTCCCAAGCCATTAAATCCTATTTTTCAATTTTGTTACTTCACATAACATATTTAATTCATTTACTCATAACTAGTTCATTTTCATGAAAAATACCAAATCAGTCCAAAAAATATTTCTTTTTTGGGATTTAGTAGAATATAGTCCCATATTGAACATATATTTTTCTCAAAATTTTTAAAATTCATTTACTATTTTTCATATGGCCAAAACTGCCGAATATTTAGACATTTATCATAAATTATACTTTTGTCCAAAAAATCCAAAATTTACAGGGTATACTCCTGTTATATATATGTACTTCCAATAAAAATTTCATCAATTTTGGAGTTAACCACAAAGAGTTATAAGGGTTTACTTTTAAAATAGTCTTTTCCCATAAAATCCATAACTCTTAATCTATACATCCAAAAATTGTCATTTTTGGACACAATCTAGAAAACTCATCAAATTATCATTTCAAATTTTTCCAGAATTTTTGAGGGTAAGAAAAATTATGAAACTACCCCTAGCAGAAACCCATTTTGAATGAAAATATTATTCATATGAATACAAAGGATCATTCACCATGCATGCGGTAATCCACATAGACAGTTTATTCCAACATAATAATAAAGAATTGAATAATAGAAGAATTAACCATGAATGCGATAGACCGCACATACAGGTTATTCTCAATAGAATAATAAAGAATAGAACCAGGTCATGCGTAACCCGCATAGACAGGATATTCCTACAGAATAATAAAGAATGGAATAACAAAGAATTAACCATGCATGTGATAGACCGCACAGACAGGTTATTCCAACAGAATAATAAAAATGGAACCAAGTCTAGCGTAATCACTTGCGGAATACCGATATTCCAACGAATAATAAAGAATGGAATAACGTAAGAATTTCACCATGTATGCGGTGCTGGCATAGACAAAGTTATTCTAATATAATAATAAAGAATGAAATAACAAAACTCTCTTCTGAATACAAAAGAAATAATACCCTTATCTTAGAATAAAATCGGATCTTTGGAATAGAGAGGTAGCAGACTTCTCTTCTTCTTTCTTTTTATAATTTCTCTCTATAATAATTGCTCTATAGCTTTAGTGAATTGATGAGAAATGAAGGAAAAATGAGCTTCTATTTATAGGAAAATATAGTTTTGATAATTGCACGTTTTGGGTCTTGAAATATTACAGTACAATACCTTCAACTTTTCTTTCATTTTTAATTCAGTCCTGCAAGTATTATCAAACTTGCACCACATCCCCTAATAGTAAATCATGTGAATCAATAGTTCTAGACATGTGAAAATACGAATTACAGTATAATAGCTTCATCTATACCTCCATTTTTAACTTAGTCATGCAAGTATTATCAATCTTGCACCAACTCCCCTAATAGTAAATGAATGTGACTCAATAGTACACACATGTGAACAAATAGTTATATAAGCATGTGAATTAGTAGTAATTAATTGCTCATTTATCCGATTAATTACCCGATTTATCAATATAACCCCCAGACATCAATTATCATCGGAATAGATGTCGATTTCCACTAACACTAATAATCCCAACACAATGGAACTATCAATTACATCTTTAATCAAACACGAACTTATTCATCATTAATATTATAACTCACAATATTTAACAACCAGGTCGTTCCCCGGAAAGAGGGGGCTTTTCGATAAGGATTTCTCCTTATTGGCGCGCAATTAGATGACCAAACCTCTCCTTGACAAAACTTCTAGACATTGTAAATATTGTAATTTAATAATATGAATAACTTTGTCGTCTAAATTATTGATTTAATAATATATCATATTATGCTAATGATACTGTGACAATAATCGAATCAATAATATGAGAAATATAATGTAGCAATTACTATAGCAATAATTGAGTATAACTGAGTGACTTCTCACGTAAGCATCAATAATCAATACCGTGTGCTACTATGCAACCACGCGTATTGTTGTACTTTTACTACCGAGTAGTTCAACAGTTTTAACGATAAAACTTTTACTACCGAGTAGTTCACCATGAGAATGATGACAATGACATAACAATTCAATAAAACAAGTTCAAGGATAAATTTTAAAGATTTATAATTTAATTTATCCAGAGATCAATAATGTCCAAATTGTCAACATGATACTGCTTTGTAGAGTAAAATTCAAGAATAATATTCATGTACCAAAAATAAGTTGGACAGAAAAGAATCAATTTTTCATCGTAAATAGTATCTCGTGAATAGTACTTTGGGAATAATACCTCGTGAATAGTACACCGACATGAAAAGTACTCCAAATACCCGAGTGAATAATATTCGGGTGAATAGTAATCGGGTGAATAGTAACCCATGAACAGTAACTTATGAATAGTACTCCGGCACGAAAAGTACCCCGAATACTTGAGTGAATAATACTAGAGTGAATAGTAACTCGTAACAGAAAAATACCAAATACAATGATATTTCATGACAAGTACAAAAAAAACGATATTTCATACGAGTATAATAGAATATAAAAAACTGCAAATGGATTTTCATCTGCCATGCGGTAATCCACGTAGACAGATCATTTCCACAATTTAATAAAGAATGAATACGAAGGATCATTCACCATGCATGTGGTAATCCACATAGACAGGTTATTCCAACAAAATAATAAAGAATGGAATAACAGAAGAATTCACCATGCATGCGATAGACCGCACAAACAGGTTATTCCAATAGAATAATAAAGAATGGAACCAGGTCATGCATAATTCACACAGACCTGATATTCCAACAAAATAATAAAGAACGGAACCAGGTCATACATAATGACACAGACAGGATATTCCAACAGAATAATAAAGAATGGAATAACAACAAAATTCACCAGGCATGCGATAGACCGCACAGACAGGTTATTCTAACAGAATAATAAATAATGGAACCAGGTCATGCGTAATATACACAGACAGGATATTCCAACTAAATAATAAAGAATGGAATAACAGAAGAATTTCACCATGTATGCGATATTTTGCATAGACAGGTTATTCCAACATAATAATAAAGAATGGAATAACGGAAGAATTTCACCATGTATGCTGTACTTCGCATGGACATGTTATTCCAACATAATAATAAAGAATGGAATAACAGAAGCTCTCTTCATGAATACGAAATAAATAATACCCCTTACCTTAGAAGAAAACTGGATACTGGAATAGTGAGGTAGCAGATTTCTCTTCTTCTTTCTCTCTCAAATTTCTCTCTATAATAATTGCTCTTGTGAGACTTAGTGAATTGGTGAGAAATGAAGAAAGAATGAGCTTCTATTTATAGGAAAATATAGTTTCGATAATTACATGTTTTGGGGCTCAAAATATTACAGTATAATACCTTCCTCTTTTTCTTTATTTTTAATTTAGTCCTGCAAGTATTATCAAACTTGCACCACCTCCCCTAATAGTAAATCATGTGAATCAATAGTAAATCATGTGAGTCAGTAGTTCTAAACATATGAAAAAATTAATTACAGTATAGTATAGTACCTTCATATATACCTCCATTTTTAATTTAGTCATGCAAGTATTATCAATTTTGCACCAACTCTCCTAATAGTAAATTAATGTGAATCAATAGTACACAAATGTTAACAAATAGTTATAATCATGTGAATCAATAGCAATTAATTGCTCATTTATCCGATTAATTACCCGATTGGTCAATATAACCTCCAGATATCAATTATTATCCAAATAAATGTCGATTTTCACTAACACTAATAATTCCAACACAATGGACCTATCAATTTCATTTTTATCAACATGAACTTATTCATTATTAATATTATAATTCATAATATTTAACAACCAAGTCGTTCCCAGGAAAGAGGGGGCTTTCCAATAAAGATTTCTCCATATTGGCGCGCAATTAGATGACCAAACCTCTCCTTGACAGAACTTCTAGACATTGTCAATATTACGAATAATAATATGAATAACTTTGTTGTCTCAATTATTGATTTAATAATATATCATATTATGCAGATGATACTATGACAATAATTGAATCAATAATATGAGAGATATGATGCAACAATTACTGTAGCAATAATTGAGTATAATTGAGTGACTTCTTACATAAGCATCAATAATCAATACCATGTGCTACTATAAAACCATGCGTATTACCATACTTTTACTACTAGGTAGTTCAACAGTTTTAACGGTAACACTTTCGCCATTATTTTTATAAAAAGATAATTCTGTCGTTTTCTAACTACGACAATACTTCCGTTGTGGCGCCCACCAATGATTGTGCCGTTGTACGGATATTCCTCGACAAAAAGAATATTCCTCGACCAAACGAATATTTTATAACAACTTGCTTACTTTGCAAATTTTTTCACATATCACCCTTAACTTTAACCTTTTATTAATTTAACCATTTACGAAATAAAATAATAATTATAAGAAAATTAATACTTTTATTTCATAAAATTTGGGGTCTTACAATCTCCCCTCATGAAATTTCGCCCTCGAAATTTACGTACGTACCTGGTATGCCGAAGAGATGAGGATACCTTAACTTCATTTCAGATTCTAACTCTTGTGGTATAACCTTTGAGTGTTGAATATGATAATTCTTATCCAAGATTTTAACACGTATCTCATCATACGTTAAATCTTTTGTTATCTCGTCTAGTTCTAATTTAATAATGTGGTTCAGGTCGTCCACATATTTACGTAACATCGATACGTTAAAAATATTATGAACACACGACATACTTGGCGGTAAAATGAGTCTATAGGCTACAGTTCCTACTCGATCGAGGATTTCAAATAGACCAATAAAATCGAGGGTTGATATTTCCTCTTTTCATCGATTCTTGTTTCTAGAATAACGCCCTCTTGAACCTTCTTCTTCACATTCATCAGCTCTGAGTATGTAGCTTGAGCGGCTTTAACTTTATCGATTAAAGTTGATTCTAAATGTATATTTGTTATCTTCACGTGGGTCCCTAGAGTCTTTAACTCTATCTTTATCATTTGTAAGTTATCCAAAATGGATTTTTGTGTTAACAATATCGCACTCATAAACGCATACGATCTTCTACTCAATGCGTCAGCTACCACGTTCGCTCTTCCACAATGATATTGAATGGTATAGTCGTAGTCTTTAATAGCTCGAGCCAACATCTTTGGCGCATTATACGTTCATTTTGGTTGAAGAAATATCTAAGGGTTGAAGAAATGGGTTAGGTACTGGGGTCAATACAAAATTCGATTTCACGCTCTAGGGTAGGCCAGGAACTTCTTCGAGAATACTTCAGGAAATTTATTAACGAAAGAAATATCATTTAAAAACTGTGACTCTCATCCAAGACTTGGATAACACATGAAAGGAAGGTTTCTCCTAACAGATTTTCAACCAATAAGTCAAAGTCTAATTTTTTCGGAGTCAAATTTAAACATTGAGCTCAAGCAAGAGAGATAAAAGAATGGGTAGAACCGGTATCTAATAAGGTATAGACTTCGCAAGAATTTATAATTAACTAACCCGTGCTAACTTCGTTCGGGTTACTCGCTTTTTGAGAAGTCACGAAAAACGCTCTTCCTGAAACCACCAACTTTGTTTTGTCCGTATCCGCCTTTGGTGCCACCGTCCCAGCTGGACTTGACTTTGGTACATGACAAAATCAGGCTAGCTAACCTTCTTTTCCATAATTATAACATGCTTTGGACTGCATCGTGCAGCTTGGACTGATGTGTCCCTCCCCTCCACATTTGTAACATAGGACCGGCGGTCGTTCTCCTTCCTTGAAAACGGGTATTGGTGCTGCTGTCTTTCCATCGTTGTTGAACATTCTCTTCGTAAAATTTCCACTCCTATTATCTTGGCCATGATTAGCACAGAAGTGGTTACCATTCTTGGCATGATAATTTCCCCCACGATGGTTATCATTGTTCCGATGGCTGTTGCCACAGGTAAGATTATTATCGTGTTATTGGTCGTTACCTTTTGGTTGAGCTGACTCATTATTGTTCTCCACTAACTGAGCCCTATTCACAACATTGGAATATAAACAAAGTTTGTGAGAAATGAGGTATTAACATATTTTGGGTTTCAAACCTCTTAGAAACATTCGCGTCATTCGTTCCTCATTATTGACCAAATGGGATGCAAACCGAGATAACTCTGCAAATTTAGCATCGTATTGAGACACGGTCATATTGTTTTGCTCCAACTTGATAAACTCTACCTCCTTCATGTGACGAATACTTTCAGGAAAGTACTTGTCGTTGAACAGCTCTTGGAACTTCTCCCAAGACATCTTGAGTGCATCAGTGGAGTACGTTTTCTGATTCCCACCAAGTCTCGCCTCTTCACGCAACATAAAAGTGGCAAAGGGAACCTTTTGCTCCTCTGAGCATTCCAAGACATCAAATATCTTGGTGATTTGCTTTATCCACGTCTCTGCCTTAAGTTGTTCTGGCTTTCCCAAAAACTCTGGCGGTCCCAGCTCCTTAAACTGCTTAGCAGTGACCAGCCGTGGGTTGCCATTGATTCCACCTACATTTTGAATAGGAGTCTCTCTCGCCTGATGTTGCATGAATTGCATAAAGCCTCTAAACATCTCATCGTTCATCATCTGATCGGTGTTGTTATTTACCTTAGGATTATTGTCTTCCTGTTGCACATTATCATTGGTATTGATCGCTGGTGACTCAATGGTCTCATGTGCTTCATTACTGATCTCAACATTTTCAGATGTCATTTTCAAACACCGTCACAAAACAAGGGTTAATTGACATATCACATATTATCCTTATACTCTGACCGACCAATTAAATACCAAATAAACTTAGGTAGGTCATACTAATGAAGGAATTCCCCGTCTCTCCCCTCCTAGTTCTTGTCTCACATCTCAGCCAGGGATCATATCCCTAAGCTTTGGTACCAACTGTGACGACCCCAAAATAGGTAGACCCCAAAATATGTATACATCACCCATCTTGGGTCGCCAGATATATGGTACATAAATCCAAATACAACTTGATTATACAATAGTCGTATAAAATTTGACAAAACATATGCTGTGAGTTTTAATACAAATATTGTCATCTAGACAATATCCACACTCAATAGAGTCCTCATTACAATTATTATCACACTATTCCATATAATAGTGAGGACTACTAAAGCCACTTATATTGGATCATCACTCCATTCCCTGACTCGTCGTCCGGTATATTCTCATTTCACAAGAGAACAATGAAAGAAAGGGTGAGCTCAACTAGCCCGAAGAAATATTATGACTAAGATAATGCGAATAAATTGTCCTTAGCCTTCAACAATTATAACAACCGATAGAATACAATAGACAACAAGTTTTAGATCAACAACCTGCAATGAATAAGCAATTCATTAGAAGAGTCAAGTAGAGCATAAAATCTACTATCTTCTATGATTTAAAAAGTTTTCATCAACTTTATCACGTTTTGAGACTCGACAATAAATAAAATCAAATCATCCCTGCACCACGACCAAGGATATTCATGTAATCATCAATGGTCATGATTATACCGAATAATCCCTGGTCATAATCATACCAACAACTGTCCATCAATGAACTACAAGCCAATGAGGACTTTTACCACATCATTCGTCACATTACGGTCATGATTATGCCGAATAATCCCTGGTCATAATCATACCAACTCCATCTATGCACGTAAGCCAAAGATGACTTTCATCACAATATAAGTATGAGGATGATGACAATGACATAACAATTCAATAAAAACAAGTTTAAGGATAAATTTTAAAGATTTATAATTTAATTTATCTAGAGATCAATAACGTTCAAATTGTTAACATGATACTTCTTTGTAAAGTAAAATTCACGAATAATATTCACGTACCAAAAATAATTTGGACAGAAAAGAATCAATTTTTCATCGTAAATAGTACCCCGTGAATAGTTCTTCGGGAATAATACCTCGTGAATAGTACCCCGACATAAAAAGTACTCCAAATACCCGAGTGAATAATATTCAGGTGATTAGTAATTGAGTGAATAGTAACCCATGAATAGTAACTCGTGAATAGTATTCTGGCACGAAAAGTGCCCCGAATACTCGAGTGAATAATACTAGAGTGAATAGTAACTCCTGAGTAGTAACTCATAACAGAAAAATACCAAATAAAATGATATTTCATGACGAGTACAAAAGAAACGATATTTCATACGAGTATAATAGAATATACTGAAATCATAAATGGATTTTCATCCGCCATGCAGTAATCCACGTGAGCAGATCATTTCCACAATTTAATAAAGAATGAATACGAAGGATCATTCACCATGCATGTGGTAATCCACATAGACAGGTTATTCCAATAGAATAATAAAGAATGGAATAACAGAAGAATTCACCATGCATACGATAGACCGCACAAACAGGTTATTCCAACATAATAATAAAGAATGGAACTAGGTCATGCATAATCCGCACAGACATGATATTCCAACAGAATAATAAAGAACGGAACTAGGTCATGCATAATCCGTATGCATGTGATATTCCAACGAATAATAAAGAATGGAATAACAACAGAATTCACCGGACATGCGATAGATCCACTTGCATGAGGTTATTCCAATGAATAATAAATAATGGAACCGAATTCATGCATAATACATACAGACATGATATTCCAACCTGAATAATAAAGAATGGAATAACGTAAAAATTTCACAATGTATGCGATGCTTGATGACAGAGTTATTCCAACATAATAATAAATAATGGAATAACGGAAGAATTTCACCATGTATGTGGTACTTCACATAGACAAGTTATTCCAATATAATAATAAAGAATGGAATAATAGAAGCTCTCTTCATGAATACGAAATAAATAATACCCCTTACCTTAGAAGAAAACTTGATACTGGAATAGTGAGGTAGCAGACTTCTCTTCTTCTTTCTCTCTATAATTTCTCTCGATAATAATTGCTCTTGTGAGACTTAGTGAATTGGTGAGAAATGAAGGAAGAATGAGCTTCTATTTATAGGAAAATATAGTTTTGATAATTGCACATTTTGGGGCTCAAAATATTACAGTATAATACCTTCCTCTTTTTCTTTATTTTTAATTTAGTCCTGCAAGTATTATCAAACTTGCACCACCCCCCCTAATAGTAAATCATGTGGATCAATAGTAAATCATGTGACTCAATAGTTCTAAACATGTGAAAAAATTAATTACAGTATAGTATAGTACCTTCATCTATACCTCCATTTTTAATTTAGTTATGCAAGTATTATCAATCTTGCACCAACTCCCCTAATAGTAAATGAATGTGAATCAATAGTACACACATGTGAACAAATAGTTATAATTATGTGAATCAATAGCAATTAATTGCTCATTTATCTGGTTAATTACCCGATTGGTCAATATAACCTTCAGACACCAATTATTATCGAAATAAATGTCCATTTTCACTAACACTAATAATTCAAACACAATGGAACGATCAATTTCATCTTTAATGAACACGAACTTATTCAACATTAATATTATAATTCACGATATTTAACAACTAGGTCGTTCCCAGGAAATGGGGGCATTCCAATAAAGATTTCTCTATATTGGTGAGCAATTAGATGACTAAACCTCTCCTTGACAGAACTTCTAGACATTGTCAATATTGCGAATAATAATATGAATAACTTTGTCGTCTCAATTATTAATTTAATAATATATCATATTATGCAGATGATACTGTGACAATAATTGAATCAATAATATGAGAGATATAATGCAATAATTACTGTAGCAATAATTGAGTATAACTGAGTGACTACTTACGTAAACATCAATAATCAATACCGTGTGCTACTATGCAACCACGCGTATTACTGTACTTTTACTACCGGGTAGTTCAACAATTTTAACGGTAACACTTTCGCCATTATTTTTATAAAAAGATAATTATGTCGTTTTCTAACTACGACAATACTTCCGTTGTGGCGTCCACCAATGATTGTGTCGTCGTACGGATATTCCCCGATAAAAAGAATATTCCCCGACCAAACGAATATTTTATAACAACTTGCTTACTTTGCAAAAATTTTCAAATATCACCCTTAATATTAACCTTTTATCAATTTAACCATTTATGAAATAAAATGATAATTATAAGAAAATTGAATATCTTCATTTAATAAAATTCGGGGTCTTACACTATTAGAACTAGCAGTGAGGAGTTGTCGGTGGGAAATTATGGTTGTCCGTGGCAGTGAGGAGTTGTCTCCAACATTTATAGCAATAATCGGGTAAACTGTCTCTGACATTTATAGCAATGATCGGACAGTACATAGAGGATGATATGCATACTCCTAGTTTTGTTTGGTTGAACGAATTAACCCAGGTTGCTAAGTCTATAGGACTGACAGTAACTCGTAATGTGCAGGGTTTGGTATATAAACCTCAGTATATATTTATGTCATTACTCTGAACTTTATGTTCATTTATTTCAGAATTGTTATATGTATAATATTTGTTTATTGTTCAAAACTTGTTGAGCTTTCTGTAGCTCATCCTGCAAATATTTTCTTCATTTGCAGATAGAAAGAATATATTCCAAAAGTTTCGGTATTGTTGATAAAAGGCTTAAGTCATGGATATTTGTTGAAAACTATCATGTAATAGTAACGGTATATTATTGGTTTAATGTAATATTAGTTTGCAATATTTAGTTGTCATTCTAATGGAATTAGAAAAGTGTACAGTGTCTATATGAATTATATATATCTGAATGATAGCATTAATGTACATTGGTCTCTCGATGCCTCGAGAGGTGGCGCTTCACTCTCGGTTCAAAGAACTCTAACATTAATATTGTGGAAGTCGATATTTATAAGAATTATAGATATGGAAGAACTATCTATAAGATCTCGAACTTGTACATCCAAGTGAGGTACTCGATTCTGATGATTGTTCGACTTGAACTACTATTTACTATGAGTCTTTGAATCTTGGATTTATAGGAATTATTATCTTATAGAATATTTACGTGAGCACTAAATTGGCTACAGTGAATGTAGAGAATTTGGGGGCGTCACAATTTGGTATCAGAGCAGTAGGTTATAGAACTAGGGTAGGAATACCTTAGGATATGACCAGAGAGATTGTAGTGAAGGTAATAAGGAGATAAACTTAGAAATAGGGAATGAGTTTAGATACTTATTACAGGGAAATATTTTAGAGATATTAGGCATGTCTATAATAGACAAAGGTAAGTTGTAAGAAATGAGGAGGTATGAAGATAAAATGTATGTGTAATATATGAAGATATTTATGGTTGTAAGAAATAAGATGGTGAATATGGGTCTAGGAAGTGACCCAGAAGAGTGAGATTTGGAGTTGGATATGGCAAGGAGTTTAAAAACTATTGTGAACACAATAAGAGACTTGGTATTAGGGAGAGAGCAATAATAGAGAGATAAACCAAAGTTAAGTTGGTAAGAGATGAATTAAGGAAATTCATCAGCCAAAGTTGGAGGAATAAATTGTTTATACAAGTTAATTGATATGTTTAGTAAGTGAAGGAGTTGATTGTATTCATATGCTGAAAGGAGAGCTGATTATTTTATCTGAGGTAGTAATTAAACCATAATAGGTTGTAGTAATAAAGATGTTTTGAAGGATAGAATAGAGGAAGTATCAAGGGAAGTAGTTTACAACTAAGAAGTTGAAGCTATAAATGACAAATCTGTGGTAGATTTAGAGAATGCTCATAAAGACTATCGAAGTTGGAGATAAGTGAAGAGGGAGGTTGAAGTTTTTATAAAACTCATATAGAGCCAGAAGGAGGGACAATAGAAGATGAAGGAAAAGAAATTGGAATAACATTACAGAAAAGAAGAACTTATATAGATTTTAAGTAGACTCCTGAGAAATTTTGAATATCTACAAGAGGGATAATCGATAGTATCAAGGTTAAGTTAAGAGAAGGAAATGAAAAGTAGGAGAGGCTAAGGAGAATAAAGGGTAGTATAGGAGTTGTAGTTTGTAATAGTATAATGTTCTTAGTGTAAGAATTTGTTGGGAGAAAACTAGTGAAGATATATAAATCATTAGTTGGTTAATTTCTTGGAATATATAGAATGGAATTGAATATGTACACCTTGTTTGTCAAATTAATTTACTATTATGCTTATATGTAATTAACTATAAATCCTACTATTTATAGATAAATGGCATCACAAGGGAAATCACCAGCAGGGATTGACGGAAACCAGTTAGAGACAACTTCAACTCAACAGTTGGTAAATGTGTTATTAGACGCTTCACAATGGAGGTCGGGGAATCCACCAGAAGTTGAACCCAATACTTTAAGGATTATCTTAAACTTTAAATTAGCGGGACCATCAGAATTGAAGGGAACCGATAAATCAAGAAACGAAGCAGTAAGACAGTGTCAACAGCAGGGAGATCGTAAAAGGAAGAGGGAGGTTAATTTATCAAATAACTCAGTGAAAAAAAAATAGTAGCACCACCCAAAGGAATGAAGGGTGTTGTATTTTGGGAAGAAGCATAGAGGGGTATACAGGTTTAGTGGGACTCAATGTTTTACTTGTGGAAATAGTGGACATTATTCAAATAGATGTCCACAGTGGAAGCATAATAAGAGCATCAGAATTTACATGTTTTAATTGCGGGGTGGAGGGACACATAGCAAATTTTTATCCAAAGCCCAAGAAATTTGACCTAAGGGGAAATCAAAACCTCAAACCAACAGGTGAAGGAAGCGGAGACGTCTAAGATAAAAGTTAGATTTTGGGGATATTTGAAATAATAAGAATGTTAGAATAATATTTTGAATAGTATATGTAAATACATCTATATGTACGGTAGAGGTTACAAATTTTGTATAAGTTCGGTAAAGATAATAGATTTTATCTTTTGGTCTATGATTTAGGGATATGTACATTATGTAATAATAGTGGTAGGATGAACAAAGTGTAAAAAAAAATTATTGGGTAAAATGGAGAGAATTATGCATCAAATATGATGAATTATGGTAGAACATGAGTTAATGATAAGTTTAAAAAGTATTTTGAAAGATACTATAAAAGATTTAAATAAAATTTTAGTCTTAATAATAAAAGATGATGTTGGTGATAGTATTTCTTCGGGTCAAGAAGAAATTTGTGAAGGAGGAAGAGTCAGTAGGAAAGGAGGTAAAGGTAATTAAGGTTACCCTATATTAGATGTATGAGATTAGCAGTGGATTAGAAAACCATAGCCAAAGAAATAGTTGAATAAATCACTAGGATTGATAATCTGAAGTGAAGAAAGTTAGAGATAAATTGAGAAATAAAGAAATGATTTTAAAATATCATTATGACTAGTCATGATAAAGTAATTCAAACGGAGAAAGGAATAAGTTGTATCTAGAAATAAGAGGTATAATTGATTACCATAAATGTAAATAGTATCTAGATTTGAGACATATGAAGGAGGAAATATTTAACAATAAAAGTTAAATGAAACAACGAGGTATTGATAAAAGATTTTAATGAATTTAAGATTTAGATAAGAGTTTCAGCTAACTCTATCTAGAAGCGTTAGTTATAGGAAAAGGTCACGAGAAGGAGGATACATCTTGAATAAGATGATAAAATAGAAAAAGGGTGATAAGATATAAAGACAAAATTTGAAAACAAATTAGTAAAAGAGAAGGCATCAAAGACAGATTTTCCGTAGGGACGTCAAGTTGTTGATTCCAAACCGATAGGTATAATTGTGAGATATTGTAGTTGAACCATAAAGGTCACAACTTGGTTAAAATACCAAGGGTATAAGAAATGGATAGATAAATATTCTATGTGTTTAACGATTTGATTTAAATGTTATTATTAAGTGTGTAGATTCAATTTTTATGAACTTGTGAATAAAGAATGGATCAAGATTCGTAAGATCGAATCTTATAAGGTGGGGAGAATACATTAATTCAAAATCTTAAATTTGCGTTAAATGTATGAATATGGGACTATGTTTCCTAAGGATATTATGGGTCAAGATAAGTTAAATAAAACTTAGGCTGAGCCCAGAAATTGTTTTTATTCCTAAAAAGGAATTAAAAGTGGAATAAATGTCGAATGATAGACATAAAGGTAAGTATACAGTGATGATGATTTTGTGGACGGAATCCTTATAAGGATGGGAGAATGTGAGGATCCGGAATTTTACGAATAGATTTTTTTTTATTTAATATTTATATTGATTATCAATATTGTGTTAAGTATCTGTGATACAAGTATAGAGAAGTGGTCAATTTATGTATTGACTAAGAAATACGAGTAAAGTTGTACTTAACAGAGAATAAAAACCCTAACCTTATGTCCGGATAGGGATTCGGTAGAAAATACAGTTATAAAAATTGTATTAATGAATATGTGTTTGTACGATATAGAATTGATGATCAATGATTGATCAAATAGGGTATAAACTTAGTAAACCCTAATAAGGGATTAGAAACCTTAATCGAATGTCGGATAACCCTAATTTTCAACTCAGGATCCTTAAACCCTGATAAATGAACCCTAACCCTAATTAGGGGTAACACGAAGAGTTTGTGATATTAAATATTCTCATAAGTATGTAGATGTAGATTATGTATAAAATTTATCAAGGAAATCAAGTGAGAAATAGCAAACCCTAATTTCAGTTCTGAGAGTTCGAAACCCTAATTTAGATATTTAAAACCCTAATTCGGGAATTCAAATGTTAAGAATAAAAGATTAAGTGTTATAAGTTATGGGATAAAAGTGAAATGTCCAAAATGTATTTCAAATTATAAGGGAAAAGACAAAAATACCCTTAGTGAGTGCGAAATGACAGAATTACCCTTTTACTTAAAACTTAAGTAAAAGATTTTTATTATCTTCCAAGATCAGATTTGTAAGTGCCACCTAGCAAGAATAAATACATTGAATCAAAAATCAATAAAGATTTAAGAAAGTACAAATATTACTTTACTTCTTATACTTGCCAAGCTTATTTTCTCTCTAACTTTTCGAAATCTAGAATGAGAGAGAGAGAGAGAAGTTAAGCTATGTTAGCCTCTTATCAAGCCAAGAATAGCAATCAAAAGTCATAAATCAAAGATCAAGCTTAGAAAGGTATAAACCCTAAAACCTTAAAAATCATGTGATTTGATGTTAGAAGTTGTTAGTTGTTGACTAAAGTTATGTTATGAGATGTTATTTAGTGATCCAAGATGTTACATCAAGGATCCATAACATCTAGGTGTTAGAAAATCATGTTTTAAAAACTAGTCAAGAACCCTAATTTTGTTGTCTGACAAGCCAATGTCAGGGCTCTTAGATTCTTGTGTGTTAACAATTTTTGGTGTTTGAAGTTATAGATCTGTAGTATGCCATGTTGTATGTGATCTGGAACTAGAAACAGGGCCAGATCATGTGTAGATTTCAAGATATAAGCAATCAAAGGTCATTGACCGACCATGACCAACTAAAATTTGGGCAACCCAGATTTTCCAGAAAGTCTGACAAGCATGTTTTAAGCTTCTGATCTTGTTGTATGTTAATGTTTAGGCCAAGTTGTTGCTTGATATTGGTAGCCTGTCATGTGAACTACATATCCAAGTCCTTAGATTACCCAGATCCTGAACAGAATAGTAGATAATCATGGTTAAACTAAGTTGACCAATCTACTTGAAGAACAATCTGGAAAACCCAGATTGTTCATGAACACGTACCTGACAGGTACTTTGACCAGCCATGATCTCTTATATATGTTGTTGTTAGACTAGATTGGTGATATATTATTGTACCCTGACATGCCTACTACACGATTGAACCTTAATATTACATTGATAAATTTCAGAACGCTAGATTCAAGGCTTGCAAACTTGATACCTTGGTTGTTCTTCATTTCTGGGAAACCCAGAAAATGAAGAACAGGCCTGACAAGGATTTCGAAGGCCAATAACTTTCTGTGCTGTGATAGGATTACTAGGAAAGAAGTTGTTAATTGTAGTATTACATTAGTATTACAATTCTAATCAAATTACAAGTCCAGAAACCTATTGATCAAAGATTTATCATTGGTCAAACATAGCCCCTTGGTGTATTTCAGATAGGGATCCGCGCTTCACATTAAATTTCTAGAAACGTCTTCAGGAATGCATGGGTACGCAATTGCGAATGAGTACAGCTTACCACCCTCAAACAGACGGATAGAGTGAGAGAACGATTCAGACATTAGAAGATATGCTAAGAGCCTGTGTGATGGACTTTAAACGAAATTGGGATGGTCACCTACCATTAGTAGAGTTTGGCTACAACAACAGTTACCACGCTAGTATAGGCATGCCGCCTTACGAAGCGTTATACAGCAGAAAGTGCAGAACTCCGCTTTACTGGATGAAGTTGGTGAAAGACAATTGTTAGGGCCAAAATTGGTACAGCAGATGGTAGAAATAGTCAAAGTGATCCGAGCACGACTGGTAGCAGCTCAAGATCGACAGAAGAAATACGCTGATCCACATCATAAAAATATCGAGTTTGAATCAGGTAGTTATGTTTTCTTGAAGGTCTCTCCCTGGAAGGGGAAGATCAGGTTCGGAAAGAAAGGGAAATTGAGCCCAAGATTCATTGGACCCTTTGAAGTACTGAGAAGAATCAGAGAAGTTGCGTACGAGGTAGCCTTACCTCCAACACTCGAGAATGTCCACAACGTCTTCCTTGTTTCTGTATTACGACCCTACAAGGCCGATTACAAGCATGTAATTGAATATGAACCCCTACATTTTGAGAAAGAATTATCTTACAAAGAAATTCCTGTCCAAATTGTCGGCCAATTCGAAAGAACAAGTTCTCGAAATAAAGTTATACCTTACATTAAGGTAATTTGGAGGAACCACAACGCCGAAGGCGAAGCTACGTGGGAACTCAAGAGAATAATATGATGAAGAATTACCCTCATTTATTTACTTAATTATGTGTAACCGATTCGGGGACGTAATCTTTGTAAAGGGGAGAATGTAATGTGTCGAATTTATTGAGTCGTAATTCTCGGATGTAATCCTTTTAAGGGGGGAAAGATGTAATGAACGAGAATTTTGTAATTAATTTTAATATTTATTGAATTAAATAAATATTTTTCGATGATTTAATTATTTGATTAAATAATTAATTGACGCATTAATTGTGGTAGATTAATTTAATTGTATGTGTTACATTTATTAAATTAATGTAGAGAGTTTTATTATCAAAGTATGTGATTATGTGAGCTTATTGTATTAAAAGAAATATTTAATAAGCATATTGGTATTTTAATTAATTTAATTATTAATTAGAGAATTAATAATTTGACATTATTTATTAATGAGAAAATTATTTATGTGACTATGTGAATTTATGAGAAATTATTATATTTTATTTAAAATATATTAAATAAAATATTGGATTTATTTTATAAGGAGTGTGACATTTTCAAACTATATGATAAAGCTTTATTAAATTAAATGACTTTGAATCAATTAAGGGTTGCCAAACAAGGCCCTAGTAGTGGTTGGATGCGATTATCCATGTTTGGGTTAATCGACCATTCTGTGCATCGATTCTCTTCTCCTCTCATTATATTACGTCTTCTTTTATTATTATTATTCTAAGTCCGGAAAAGGTAGAGAGGAGAGAGAGTTTGAGAACTTTGAGAGAGATTGCGAATCTTGTGATTAAAGGTGAAGATGTGTGAGAAATTGGGAATTGTTGTCACCTGTGTAATCTAAGTAGAGTATTCAAGGGTAATCCTTCTTCCCAAATTTTAAAGTTACGTCATTTAGTTTTTATAAAAATGGCTTTCATATATTTTGTAAAATCTCTCAGAATTGAAAAAGGGTTTGATTATGAGTTTATATATGGGTTAAGATATATCAAATCGTATTTGATTTTATATATATATATATATATATATATATATATATATATATATATATATATATTATGTGAATTATCATGTCATCAGTTTCATAATACTATGAATTGCTATTTCAAAATTTACAAAGTTTGGGTTTTGGCCATATGGCCTTATACGTGATATTTCATGTATTGAACGTATACTATCCCTAAATTTTACATTCGTATGTTATTAGGCATGTTGATCCGAAGAGACCAAAGTTTAAATAAACGAATTCGGTGTTATAACGAATCCGTAGTGACAATTTTCATTTTTTTATTTTCAAAACCTTCAAGAACATCAAGAACAGTGGAAATAAATGTGTTGATTTTGCAAATTATGTGTTGTAACTTGTTAAAAATTATGCTAGATGGGTTAAGTAATGATTATATATGTATTACAATGATTGGGTAAGTCTAAATTCGTGTAAAAATAACTAATTGGAAGTTATGGCTATATTAAGTATGTATAATTTTACGTGTGATTGATTTTTTGGCCTAATTTGGCCTTGTTATATTCATGAATCATGAATCTGCGAAATGAGAGAAAATGAGCACAGTAACCCAGCCCCGTGGCCATGTTACTAAACTACATTACCAGCCAAGGCAGTGATCAAAAAAATATATATATATATATATATTCGATGAAAATTATTATTAAAATATTTATAAAATAAATTAAATATTTTAATTGAGATATTTATGGAATAAAATAAATATTCGATGAAAATTATTATTAAAATATTTATAAAATAAATTAAATATTTTAATTGAGATATTATGGAATAAAGTAAATATTTGATGAAAATTATTATTAAAATATTTATAAAATAAATTAAATATTTTAATTGAGATATATATGGAATAAAATAAATATTCGATGAAAATTATTATTAAAATATTTATAAAATAAAGAAAATATTTTAATTGAGATATTTATGGAATAAAATAAATATTCGATGGAAATTATTATGAAATAATTTATTCGAGTGTAATAATAGTAAGAGAATGAAAATATTCTAATTTAATTAAGTAATTAAATTAGAAGGGTAATGATTTATTAAATAAAGTAAAGTTTATATTAAATAATTAAGTGAAAATGTAACTAATGAATGTCGTGAATACATATGGTATGTGTAGGATTTGTGGTGAATGGAAGTAGTAATCGTTTAGCCTACGCACGATACAAGTTTCCTAACCCTACTTGTCATTATTGTTCAAGTTTATTATTTACCTCGAGTAAATTATCATTACTATTATTCAAGTTCAAATGTTATATTAAAGATTGATTATCTTTTCAAAGCATGATTCAGTTATACAATAATTGTTCTATTGTATACTTCCTGAGATTATTATTTAATTTGAATATCATTATTATTTAACCTTATTAGACTAGCGAACCCTTATTGATTCGACTAGTCCATAGTTGATGAGCGTTCTAAATTTCAGAATCCTTGTTGAATTATCCAAACCAAACTTCCTTTGGTGCGGACTCGAATGTCAAATTGAGATGAACAACCCTGCAAAGGGATTTACTTATGCGTTAAGCGTTAAGATATTCTCAGACAAGATGGTACTAAGGGTGATCCCCTAAGTCTGAGTAGAAAGGTTCATAGTCTTATGATTATTAAAGGTTTCAAGTATAACCCTTGATAACCTAGGACATAGTTCAAGGTCTTATGACCCTCGTAAATCTTTTGATTCTTGTTATTCATTCTTGATTCAAAAGTTGAGCTTTTATTCGGATGTCTTTGATTTACTCGCATGTTATTATTATAATTGTTATTTCATTGTTATACTTGTGGGCATTTGTGCTCACTCTTGCGTAATAATAACATTACAGTTAAGAACGAAAGAACCGACGAACCTTCTATTAGTAAAGGCAAGGGCAAGGTTAACAAGTGATGAAGACTTGTTGTTTTATATGATGATGTATTTGTTTAAGACTTAAGTTAATGATGTTGTTTAAGACTTAATTGTTTATGATTCCGCACAGATATTTAAGGTTAGAGTAACCTGGGATTGTATTTATTATGTAGTTGATGTAACTCCATAAGGGGAGATTTATTATTATTTCTATCTATTGCATGGTTTGTATTTATTATGGGTAGATAGATAGATGATATTTGTACAGTGAACACCAAATCCCGTGGAATTGAAGTACCCAGATTTTGGGGTGTCACAGTCTTTTTGGGATTAAGCTCTATAATTATCAGATTAGGCTATTGGGCTGTCGAAAAAGTACCAAACTCAACTCAGACTGTAATAGTTTGACTTGAGGTTAGGTCTTATGTGTCTTATAGACTGATGGGATTATGTGATAATGTGTTTAGGTTATTTTATGATAGTAATTCACAGTAATACATTGTGATGATATTATTCTAACTTGAAGATCAATATTAATATTAGGTCTTCAGATGAAGTTAAATAGACTGTGTACCAATAATTGACGATACAGGCAAGTTTTTCTACACTTTGTGCAAACCTCATATTTCAAATCCCAGTTTCATTTAAACTCTTTATTAAATGAAAGTTTAATATTTATCAGTTATGATCTGGTGATACATAGTGTTTGTGAATTCTGTTATTCAAAGGTTATGATTTCTTGTTCAAACATAACCAAGTCATATGAGTTGTTATTATGGAAAAATGTGTTTGATTTGATATCAAAGCATAGTTTGTGAGAAACCAATTTTGTTTGGTATAAATGTATAAAAGCATAGTTTATGAGAAACCAATTTTGTTTGGTATCAATGTATAAATCACAGTTTGTGAAAAAGAAATTTTGTTTGGTGCCGATATATATACTGACACTATTAGAACCGGCAGTGAGGAGCCGTCGATGGGAAATTATGGTTGTCCGTGGCAGTGAGGAGCTGTCTCCGACCTTTATAGCAATGATTGGGTAAACTGTCTCCGACATTTATAGCAATGATCGGACAATACATAGAGGATGATATGCATACTCCTAGTTTTGTTTGGTTGAGCGAATTAACCTGGGTTGCTAAGTCTATAGGACTAACAGTAACTCCTAATGTGCAGGGTTTGGCAGATAAACCCCAGTATATATTTATGGCATTACTCTGAACTTTATGTTCATTTATTTCAGAATTGTTATATGTATAATATTCATTTATTGTTCAAAACTTGTTGAGCTTTCTGTAGCTCATCCCTGCAAATATTTTCTTCATTTGCAGATAAAAAGAATATATTCCAGAAGATTCGGTATTGTGGATAAAAGGCTTAAGTCATGGATATTTGTTGAAAACTATCATGTAATAGTAACGGTATATTATTGGTTTAATGTAATATTAGTTTGCAATATTTAGTTGTCATTCTAATGGAATTAGAAAAGTGTACAGTGTCTATATGAATTATATATATCTGAATGATAGCATTAACAGACATTGGTCTCTGATGCACTGAGGTAGCGCTTCACTCAGTTCCAAGAACTCTAACATTAATACTGTGGAAGTCAGATATATATAAGAATTATAGATATGGAAGAAATATCTATAAGATACTGAACTTGTACATCCAAGTGAGGGTATTCAGTTACAATGATTGTTCTGACGAGAACTACTATTTACTATGAGTACTGTGAATCTTGGATTTATAGGAATTATTATCTTATAGAATATTTAGGTGAGCACCAAATGTGCTACAGTGAATGTAGAGAATTTGGGGGCGTCACAGTGAGGCTAGTTATGAGTACCGTGTAGCACCATATGTTGGGTTAGAAAATACCCGAATTTGGGGGCATCACAATTAACGCATTCAACTGATAAAACAATTTATACTAAGCAGTCACTAAGGACTATTGAACATCTACTAGAATTATCAATATTAAACTGATAACCCAAAAGAATCAAGTATGATAGATGATGAATTTATAATAATCTATGTTATGCATAACACCAAAGTAATATCCACTCATGTGTTTGGGTTTCCAAAAACATATACTCCCCTTACCATAAGGGTTGTTCAACTCAGTTTTTAGGATTTTCGCACCATTCAATTGGTTTGGACAGTTTTATAAACATGCATATAGTCTAGCAGAATCAAATGGGCATAGACACTTTCATAATATTCAATAGCAATACCAAGTTCAACATGAATAATAGTTTTCTCAAGAGTTTAAACATACTAGCCCAATTGGACGAGTAAGTAAGATAACTTGCATTCAAGGAGATAAGGTTTAGATACTTGCTTACGATATTCATTGAATAAAGTAATACAAGGGTTTAGGATACTTGCCTTTAGCGTAGTTTATCCACGTTAAGAAATCAACACTTTCGAATCCTATTTATAGTGTATTTATAAGTATAAAATGCTCATTAGCTAACACATTCTTTACTCAAGCTTGACATGATTCAAGTATGCACATATTGTATAAAATCAGCTTATATGTTTATCACGAAATCAAGTACCTAGTTATTTCATAAGCAAATTTATAATGCTCAAGATTAAGCCCTTTTATCCATGGATTTTCATTATATAAGGCAACCACTATCTTATTACTTAATCATCACATATATACACGTATCAGTAGGGTGTAAACCATTTCTAGCAATGTAGGCATCATATAAGCTAATTGTTAAAAATCAGATTTGTCATATTGCAGGACTTCTGATTCCAGAATGGCGCAGCTGCGGCATGGCTAAGCCTAGGGCCAAGCCAATTTCTTGCGATCTCTAGCCATGCCAAGACTAAGTCATTACATTTATGGTTTTACATCCCCGACATGAACACAACATTCACACATAATATATATTATCATGTTAAAGTTATTTTCATGTCTCTCAAGTCAATCTAGGTCCCTTCTTTCATAATATGGTTTTAAGTTGAACATTTCCACAAGTTAAGGCCATTCAAGGTCATGAAACCACAAAGTCTATCATGCTTGCTTTTTAAACATATAAGGTAGTCATATAACTCATATTAGGCATTTTTATGAGTATTCATATTGCATACATGCAACTATTCTAGTTATTATTTTGAAAACATGCTTTATTTAGTTTTAACTTGATTTCACAACTCTTAAAATAGTAGGCATATATGTATGATACATTAGCAACCCTAAAAGTATCATCAAACATGATCATAAATGTCAGATTCTAACTCTCAAAGTAGTATGTTAACATTTACGTACAAAGTTTGTATTTTCATTATTAATGCTTACTAATAAGTCCAACATGTTCATGCTTCCTTCCAAATCATATAAACACAAGTTAACGGGTTGTTTATGCATTTCTAAACCATACCAACATGCTTACAAAGTCAGTATATAAACATGGCATATATACATGTCAAGTTCATTTCTAAAGTTCTAAATTCATTTTAAACTATACACTTTCGTTAATCATGTATGCTAATCTAGTAAAACATGCTCACATTAGGTTAATATACTTATATATACACATTACACATGTTTGCATGCTGGCTTAAGCCATAGTGATTGACCAATATTTAGCAAATTTTTTTAAAACAGAAGGCAAAAAGCGAACCAGAGTGCAGCATGCCTTTACTGCATACTAGTGTTATATTAGGCAAGAATCAAGCCATGTCTAGTTTAAACCAGAAGCGATGCGCTTGGCGAGAACTTCAAATTTCAACCATAGAAATCACTAATAAATTCGATTCTATTCAGTCATATAACATTTTAAACATGCTTATATGGTTATGTAACAACTATGTAAACATTACCCAACCACCATTATTATCTAACCCACATAATCAAGAAATTGAAATTTAAGAACTCAAGAAACTCTTTTGGCAAAGAATGAAAATGAAAAGCAAGGAAGAGGGATTATACCTCTGTAATGTGAAATGAGTTTGCTGCTAATTGAATTCCCAAAATCTTAGAATACTTCTATGCTCTCAATTCACAGACTCAATAAAACTTTCAGCAAATCAAATTAGAAGGAGATGGGTTGTATTTATAGAGAAACTAATAAACAAACAATGCATATATTCATTAATTTAGACCAATGAAAATGTTGGATTACATAATGGTTAAGATAGAGTCGTTATATGGTTGTTGAAGATCATCATGACAACCATTCCCCCATTATCATGAGCTAGAAGGAGCTTGGAAGAAGAAAAGAGAAATAGGCCTTAGCCTTTTTTGCTGAACACGTGAATGAGAGAAATAGGTCTTTCAAATTGGGACAACCCAAATACTCAGCATTCTTACACACTTAAGATATACACTCTTATGTTATATTTTATATACATATCATCCATACATGGGTTTTATCTTAATGTCACAATATAATTTACATAATTAATATTTCAAGGTAGTAGATGTGATATGGCAATGAAATATACATATAATCCATGTACATTTTATTTTAATGTATACCCACATACATATTGTCACATATACATTTCATGATGTATTTGTAACATATAGTTCCAATATGCTCAATCACATTGCTTCATACAATATAGTTTAATAAAACTTAATATATGGTTTCTATATATAGTATAGTCACATAAGTGTCAAACTACACTATATAATATAGTTGTATTTCATATATTTTATATTTTAATTATTGCACACTTTCACATAATAAATAATATAATCTTATTATATTAATAACTTACTTATTTGTTTTATGTTAAATAAATAAATTATTCATCTTCTTGATTAATTAACACCAATATTAATTAATCAATTCCTTCTCGATTAATGTAATTATTGATCTCTATAAAAATTAATTATCTATATAAATCTTATTATATTCATAGACACGTTGCTAACAATAATAATCACATCTCATTAATTAATCACCATTAACAATTAATTAATACTCTACAATAACAATTAACAATTATTATTAATCAATTGTCCACTTAATAATTCATTCGTCGATTAATATCATTATTAATAGTTCGCATCACTGTGCCATACAAGGCTTTCAACGAGTTCATCACAAACTCCATATATTCTCAATTATTCAATTATTTAATATAATTGAGTTAACTCATCTCGTAAAACAAAATCATTTATATTCAAATAAATATTTATTTCCATTAATATATTCATTTAATAAGATGTGGAAATTCTCGGGTATTACATCCTCCCCCCTTATAAAAATTCCATTCCGGAATTGCTACAAGGTTACCCAAATAGATGGGGATAATCCCTCATCATCCTATCTTCTAACTCCCACCTAGCCTCCTCGACATCGTGGTTATGCCAAAGTACTTTTATAGAAGAAATAACTTTGTTCCTTAAAGTTTGCTCCTTCCTATCTAGAATTTGGACAGGAATTTTTTCATATGCTAAGTTCTTCTCCACTTGAATGGGTTCATATGAAATCACATACTTGTAGTCAGGCTTGTATGGACGCAACACGAATATGTGAAACACGTTGTGGACGTGCTCCAACTCGGGTGATAATGCAACTTTGTATGCCACTTCGCCCACTCGCTTCAGTATCTCGAACGGCCCTATAAATCTTGGACTCAGTTTTCCTTTCTTGACGAAATGGATCTTTCCCTTCCATGGAGATACCTTTAAGAATATGAAACTACCGACTTTAAAATCTCGGTCCTGCCGATGCAAATCTGCGTACTTCTTCTGGCGATCTTAAGGTGCTACTAGTCTGGCTCTTATCACTGTCACCACGTCTACGGTTTGTTGTACTAACTCCAGTCCGAGTATTCGTCACTCTCCAACTTCGTCCCAACATAATGGCAGTCTGCAATTTCTTCTATAAAGAGCTTCGTACGGTGGCATGCTGATACTCGCATGGTAACTATTATTGTACGCAAATTTGACTAAGGGTAAGTGGTCGTCCCAATTTCCCTTAAAGTCCATCACGCAAGTCTTAAGCATGTCTTCCAGCATTTGTATTGTTCGCTCACTCTGTCCATCTGTCTAAGGATGATAAGCGGTACTTCAACTTAATTGTGTTCCCATGCTTTCTTGTAAGCTTTTCCAGAAATTTGACATGAAGCGCAGATCTCGGTCAGAAATAATCGATACCAGCACTCCATGTCGTGAAATAATTTCCTTTACGTACAGAATCGTTAACTGATTTAAACTGAAATGAATCTTGATAGATAGAAAATGTGCGATTTTTGTAAGTCGATCCATGATAACCCAAGTAGCATCAAAACCTTTCTGCGTGATTGGAAGTCTTACCACGAAATCTATCATAATGTGTTCCCATTTTCACTCTGGTATTTCCAATAGTTGTAGTAAACCACTCAGCCGTTGATGCTCTGCTTTTACGAGTTGGCAAGTCAAACATCTACTAACGCACTCTGTGACTTCCCGTTTCAAATTGGGCCACCAAAAATGTTGCCTCAAGTCTCGGTACATCTTAGTGCCTCCCGGATGAACGAAATACATCGTATTGTGTGCCTCATGCAAAATATCTTCTTTTAACTCGGTCACCGCTGGTACCCACACTCTTTCTTCGAATCTTAAGATACCATCTTTATTCACTCTAAATTTTTCTTCTCATTTTCTGTAATCCTTTTCCTGATCTTCTCACATTCTTTATCTTTCTCATGTGCTTCTTTTACTCTATCCAACAATGTCAGATAAGCTTCCATTACAAATTACTTCTCTTCAGACCTCGCTGGTCCCTTTACCTCTATTTCTAATTTCTCCATTCCTCTTATTAACTCTTCCTGAGTTGTCAATTGAAACAATTTCTCCCTTCCTTTCCTGCTCAGAGTGTCGGGAACCATGTTTGCCTTTCCCAGGTGATAAAGAATATCACAGTCATAATCTTTGATCAACTCCAACCACCTTCTCTGACGCATATTCAACTCCTTCAGTGTGAAGATATATTTCAGACTCTTGGTCCGTGTATATCTCATATCTCTCTGTACAAATAATGCCTCCATATTTTTAATGCAAAAACTACTTCCGTTAACTCTAAGTCATGAGTAGGGTATCATTTTTCATAGTCCTTCAATTGTCGTGACGCATACGCAATGACTTTGCTATGTTGCATTAGCACACAGCCCAGTCCTCTATGCGACGCATCACTATACACCACAAATCCTCCCATATTATCTGGTAATGATAATACAGAAGCCTCGCTCAATCTCCTTTTTAACTCTTGGAAACTCTCCTCACACTTGTCTATCCACACAAATTCACCGTCTTCCTTGTTAAATTGGTTAATGGGGTTGCTATCTTAGAAAAATCCAGGATAAATCTTCGATAGTACCTAGATAATCCTAAGAAACTTCTCACCTCCATCGGTGTCCTTGGTTGTTTCCAATTACTTACTGCTTCGACCTTTGTGGAGTCTACTGAGATTACATTCTCATCCACCACGTGGCCTATGAATTAAACCTTCTTTATCCAAAATTCACATTTTGAAAATTTCGCATACATCTTCTCCTTCCGTAGTGCCTCCAAAATGATCCTCAGATGTTCGACGCGTTCTTCCTCTGTCTTCGAGTAGTCCAAGATGTCGTCGATGAAAACCACCACAAAGTTATCCAAGTATGGCTTGAAAACTCAATTCATCAAGTCCATGAATGCTACCAGAGCATTAGTCAAACTAAATGACATTACCAACAACTCGTAATGTCCATAACCGGTTTAAACGCAGTCTTTGGTATGTCCTCATCCCGCACTTTTAGTTAGTGATATCTTGTCCGTAGATCGATCTTCGAGAAACATTTCGCTCCCTTCTGTTGATTAAATAAGTCGTCTATTCTTGGTAGTGGATATCTGTTCTTGATTATTACTATGTTTAATTCTCGATAATCGATACAAAGCCTCATTGATCCATCCTTTTTCTTAACGAATAACACTGGTGCTCCCTAAGGAGACATAATCTATCGAATGTAACCCTTATCCAATAACTCTTGAAGTTGTATCATCAATTCCTTCATTTTTACTGGAGCCATATGATATGGAGTTTTCAAAATTGGTGTCATTCCTGGTGCTAAGTCTATTACGAATTCGATTTCTCTGTCTGGCGGAAGACCAGACAGATCTTCCGGAAACACATCCTGAAATTCATTCACTATGGATATATCTTTAATTTCTACTCCCTTTTTCTGAGTATCTACGATGTAAGCTAAATAACCTACACATCCTTTCCTTAACAATTTCTTGGCCTGCATCATCGTAACGCAACACGATTGCTTAAGCGATGAGCTACCATAAAACACTACCTTAGACTTACTCGGAGTCTGAAGGTTCACACACTTGTTCTGATAGTCAATTACCGCCGCATGGTTATATAACCAATCCATCCCCAATATTACATCAAATTCTCCTATTCTAATAGGAATCAAGGCTACGCTCAGTTCATGTCCTCTAATGTTTGCATGATAATTTCGATAAACATATTCCACATGGATTATTTCCTTATTTGCAACTTCTACATTTAAAGGATCTTCTAAACATTCTCGGGGTGTACTAAGTTTACTAGCAAATTCTTCAGATATATAAAAGAACAGGTGGCACCCGAATCAAATAATACATAAGCATTTATATCATTGATTGGGAATATACCTGACACCACGTTCTTTGTAGCTACTACGTCCTGGATGGTCATGTTAAAGGTTCGGGCAGTCGATCGGTTGGGTTGCGCAGGTCCATCAATCATTAACTTGCTTCCTCCTCCCTGGCCTCCGTCAGTTCCACCACTTCCTTTCTTCGGGCAATCCTTTATCTTGTGCTCTATTGATCCACAAGCAAAACATCCTTTGATCTTCTTTGGTTTTTGGCAATTTGGTGATATGTGCCCATCTTGACCGCAATTATAGCATGTGCTCTTTCCTTTCCAACACTCCCCCTGATGACTTCTTCCACACTTGTTACAAGCTTCAGTCCTTTTCTTGAAGTTTCCCTGGTGACTCCCACCTTGATTATTGTTTCTGTTGTTGTTGTTTTCCCATTTTCTCTTTCCGGAGTTACTCTCTCTGCTTCTTCTTCCTCCACAATGCTCACTACCAGTGTTCTTATTTTTATTCTCGTTATGATATAGACTTAAGGCCTCACTGCCACATTCCGCAATGATTGCCTTCTTTAACAATTCCTCAAAGGAATCAATCTGGAGAACTGATACCTTATTATACAGCCACGGCTTCAACCCTTGCTCGAAGCGTCTCGCCTTCCTTTCCTTATCCCCAACTTGGTGTTCTGCAAATCACGCTAGTTCGTTAAACTTAGTTGCGTATTACGGCACCGTAATATCTCCTTATTTTAACTCTAGGAACTTCACTTCCATCCTATTCTTCATACTCTTTGGGAAATAATTCTCGAAGAATAGCATTGTAAACCTTTCCCATGTTATCGTCCATTCTCCTGCTTTGAAGTCTTTG
Source organism: Panax ginseng (assembly GCA_020205605.1). NCBI lineage: Eukaryota > Viridiplantae > Streptophyta > Magnoliopsida > Apiales > Araliaceae > Panax > Panax ginseng. Next base: position 62,820,959 of record CM035144.1, on the reverse strand, counting down.
AAGTTCTCCAATCGATTATCTGGTTGATTTTCCCCTGCTAGCATTCCATTCTGCATAGCTTGAGCTACCATATTCGTAAAGTTCTGCATCGGATCTGGTTGTCCTCCAGTATTGTTGACAGATTCTTCTGCCTTTTGATTTCGGTTTCGTCTCCTTGGCGACATTATCTGATTAAATAAAATCATAAATTATTTTTTTATTAACTTACATTCTAAGCCTTATCGTATATATTTAACATATATCACTTAATTTTAACTCAAATAATCATACATTCAAAATATTGAATTTTGAAAACTTGGTTTACTGTATTAACCAGTTATCAGATAGATACATAAAAACTTATTTCCTTAATCAAATATATATTCATATTCATTCAACTAATTCATAGTACATTACATAGCGTAGCACATACTGCTTTAAGCATTCGTTATCCCTTTATGACCACAATAGTCAGGAATCACTGCTATAACTTATACAAAAGTTTGAGAATATTACATTTCACAGACATACTTAACATATATACAACATCGAACACACATATTCAGACAGTACTTATACTACTTACTCACTACGCCTTTTTCTTGATCTTGGACAACCTTTCGCCTGATGACCTTCCATCCCACAAATTAAACATATTCCTTGTTTCGGATTGGGACAATGAGGAGAGATATGTTCCTCATGTCCGCAATTATAGTGAATATTTTCCCCTTTTCTGCATAACCTTTCATGTTTCTTTTTACAGTTTGTAAACTTTTCTATTTTGTTAGAGTTTCCTTGGTTGCTATCGGAATTTCTTATATCGCGGTCTTTCATCTTTCTTTTCCCTTTCTTGTTCGAAGATACACACGATTTGTTGTTTTTGGCTCCCATCTGATCAATTTGGATTTTAAGCTTATCTTGTTCTTCCATTGTTTCTATTAACGCCTTTCGCAATTGACTATTTAATAGCTTTTCTATTTTCCACAGCTTTGCTAGAGAAGAAACCTTGTTCCTCAGATTCTGCACTTCCGTTGTTGCTTGATCAACTCCAACTTTATTGTCTAAATCACTATCTGTCAATACTACCATTTTTGGATCTGGTACTATATTTTCCACAATAACCACTTCATCCGGGTTGCTTTCAATGTGAGCCTCTATTTCAGCTATTGGCTTTGATATTGGCTCGGTTATGGAGATTAGCTCCTTCTTTACGATCTGAGGGTATCTTAATCCTTTTCCACCTGACATCTACACATAAATTATCTTGATTAGAATATAATATATACACACAGCAAATAATAATTTTATATATGTTACTTTTATTTTGTTTGACGATGAATTTATTTAATTCATCTCCTTTAAACTCTATTTGAGTTATTTCTATTTTCAATGTTTCCCTCTGTCCTAAGATTATAGCCTAAGATATACCCCACCTAAGATTTCTAACCTAAAGCTCTGATACCAACCTGTGATGCCCCCAAATTCAGGTACCTGAAACTCGAACTCGGTGCTTCACGATACCATTTCTTTGAGCGGAATAATAATAATAATATAAATATCAAACTGAATTTAGATATATCAGAGTTGTCTAAATCCAAGGTTCACAACCTTTAAAACATTTCATTACATGATAATTAACAAATATCATTGTCTTAATAAAGCCTAAATATTACATAAGATAGCATAGAACTTATTCTGTCAGCTTTCCCTTTCCTTTGTCCTTATTAAAAACTTCAGGTCGTTCACGCTTAGCTGGAAAAATTTAAATTTAAAGCAAGGATGAACATTTGATTGAGCACTAAGTAATAACAAACAATAAACTTTAGCTGAAAGAAGTAAATGTTTTCTTTAAACGACACTTCTATAATGAATCAACAGTTGTGAAGTAAGCTGAAACAATTTTAAACAACATATCAATTCTATTTCAAATTTTTGAAACTACGTACTGACTATAAATAGTGACCAGTCGACAGACTATGAACATTGTTTTCAATTTTCGAAAAGTTTTTTCAGAACTTCATTTGCAAACCATCATGTCTTTCGGGCACGGAGGGTGATCAGCCCGTTATGCCCTGTATTGATCAATACTAAGTGTTCGAACGATATTTTCGTCCAACATATCTGCCTTAGGCGCCCAAAAGTTTCCCATGTTCGGGATGTTCATACTTAGTCTAAAATCTGAACCAAAACAATTCGATTGGATACAATAAAGTTCTATCATGTTCAACGATATTTTTAAATCTGTGTCTAACCGAGTCAAATAGCTTATACAGCTTTTAGTTAATGTATACATACCGAAAATCAATAAGTATGTATCAACAAGTACAAAAATTATCCAAGTGAGGACACTTGTATAACCCAAATTAGAAATTGACGAACAAAATGTAAGACCCCAAATTTTCTGAATAAAGATTAATTTTCTTGAAATATTTTTTTAAATATTAAGGTGTGGATTTGATATAATGTTATAGTTGTGGGTAATATTTATCAATTTTTTAAAGTAAGCAAGTGGTTATAAAATATTCGATTGGTCGGAGAATATTCTTTTTGTCAGGGAATATTCGTATGACGGCGCAATCATTGGTGGACCCCACAACAAAATTACTATTGGAGTTAGAAAATGACAAAAATATCTTTTTATAAAAATAACGGGGGAAGTTTTACCGTTAAACTGTTGAAATACCCTTGGTAAAGTAAAGTACGATGTCACGCTGTGGTTTGCATAGTAGCACACGGTATTTATTATTGATGCTTACATGAGAAGTCACTCAGTTATACTCAATTATTGCTACAGTAATTGCTGCATAGTATCTCACGTTATTTGATTCAATTATTGTCAATATATTATATATTATTAAATCAATAATTGAAACGATGCAGTTATTCATATTATTATTTACAATATTGACGATGTCTAGAAAGTTCTGTCGAGAAGAATTTTAGTCACCTAATTGTGTGCCAATAGGGAGAAATCCTTATTGGAAAGCCCCTTCTTTCCTGGGAATGATCTGGTTCTTAAATATTGCGAATAATAATAGTGATGAATACATTTTGTTAAAAATATTGAAGTATTTGATGTAAATTTTACTTATTTTATGGACCCTCATTTACCCATTTTTTAAAATAATCGGTAAAAAGTTTTTAGTATATATGTAATTTGGTGGGACCCACCTATGATGATGACATGTTGGTGGGAGGGGAACACGTGGGGCCAACGTGTAAAAAAATGAAAATGGGGGGGGGGGAATCTGGAATGGTCACGGGAGGGAGTATTGAAAGAATGTTATATATATATATATATATATATATATATAGGTACAACATGTGATTATATGTATAATATATATAGAAAATGAAATCAGAATGGGGGGGAAGGAAAGAACGTGGGAAGGAGGTAATATTATTATTATATATTATAATAAGTTTTGTTTTTATGAAAAAAATAAAATATATTATATTTTATTATGCATAGTATTTGTATAGTGGCTGCATAGTGTTTGCATAGTAAAATTAAATTTTAAAAGTTTCGTCCGTGAATTTCAAAACTTCGCCCGTGAACCTTTGTGCACTGTGCGTTCAAATAGTATCCTTTCCATTCTCCTATTAATAGGATGCTAAGTTAGAATTGAAAATCACACCAGAATCAGAGAATTATTCTTCTATAATATTGAGCGTATTTCTTCAGAGTTTAAGGAAGCTTTGAGTGTAGAAAATAGTGAAAGTTTTCTTCAAGAATATATCCGATATACCAGTCGGAATACTCTTCTTTTTAAGGTAAGGGGTATTATTTATTTCATATTCGCTTACGATATTATTTTTCGTATTCGTAAGAAATTTTATTTCATTCAATATTCGCAAGAAATATTATCTTCGTTTAATATTCGTAAGGAATATTATATTTGTTTAATATTCATAAGGAATATTATTTTTGTTCAATATTCATATGAAATAATATTTGCTTCCATACTCTATAGTATGTAAGTAATATTATTTCATTTCAGATTTCGAATTCTATACTCATTTTTTTAAAGTTTTGGCTTCTATACTCCATGAAATTAGTATAATATCCTTGATATTTGCACTTCATCCAGTATCTTTTCATAGAAATATTATTCTGAGCATTCTTGATAAGGTTTACCCTTTTATGCCGGAGTACTATTTACGAGGCTACTATTCCCGAAGTACTATTCACGAGGTACTGTTCACTCAATTACTATTCATCGAGGTATTATTCATGACAAAAATTGATTTCTTTTTTGTCCAATCATTTTTGATACAATATTATTCTTGAATTTTACTCCATAAAGCAGTATCATGTTGACAATATGGACATTATTGAATTCTGGATAAATTAAATTATTAAAGTCTTTAAAATTTATCCTTGATCTCGTTTGATTGAATTATTATATCATTATCATCATACTCATGCTTATATTGTTATGAAAGTCATCTTTGGCCCGTAGTTCATAGATGGACTTGGTATGATTATGACCAGGGATTATTCGGTACAAGCATGACTGTAATGTTACAAATGATGTAGTAAAAGTCCTCATTGGCCCATAGTGCATTGATGGACAGTTTTTGGTATGATCATGACCATGACTTCTCTTCGGCAAAGGGTGCAAAGATGAATTATTTTATGGCGTGATCATGACCATTGATGAAAACACGAATATCTTTGTCCCGTAGTGCATGGATAATTTGTGGTCGTTGTAAGACCCCAACTTATTATAAATAAAATTGAATTTTCCTCTATTCATTGTTCTAAATTAATAAGGGTTAATTTGATATAATGATTTGGTTATGGGTGAAATGTGCAAATTTTGCAAATTAAGCAAGTGGTTATAAAATATTTATTTCTGTCGGGGAATATTCGTTTGGTCGTGGAATATTCTTTTTGTCGGGGAATATCCATACAATGACGCTGATCAATTAATGGGCCTCATAACTAATAACCGGCTTGGATGAAGAAAACGACAAAGTTTATTTTTATAAATAACGGCGTAGTTATTCACCAATTAACACTTTGTTGGGTTACTCAGTGGTTAAAATACGATGTCTGCGTGGTGGCACGGTAAGCACACGGTATTACCAATGATTCGGAATTATTGATTCGTGCGTAAGAAGGCACTACTCAATAATTGTTACGATGAGTTACTATTCAATATTTTATTTTATTGATTCGATAATTGTCAAGCGTTGATAGTTTATATTATTGTTGTTTTAATAATTGTCAACGCACAAAAGATTTCCATTATCGGATCAATAATTCATATTATTTGAATAATATTATTAGATAGCATTATTGGCAATGTCTAGAAAGTTACATCAATGAGAGGTTTGGTCACCTAATTTCAAGCGCTACCAATAAGGAGAAATCCTTATTGAAAGCCCCTCTTTCTTGGGAGAACTACCGTTGTCATAATTGTGATTCGTAATATTATTTGTGAATAATTAATTATTGATTTATATGATAAGAAAATATTTATTTGATGTGGATATAAATGATGGATTTATTTATGTGGTTATAAATGAAGGAATTAATGCCGAGGTGTTTTATTAGTATTTTGTCGAAATAGAGAATTAAAAATCATCCGTTTGTGGATTTTAGATATTTTTGGTTTGGAATTTGGAAAACTCAAAGCTACAAAGTTGTAGAGAATTCGATTTCGGGCATAATGGACATAAAATTCATATTTTTCTGATAAACGGGCTATTTTCTATGAATTGTTGAAGTTTCAAAAAATAAAATAATTTTTATTAAAATTATGGGTGGGACCCACTTTTGTTTTACAACATGTGGGCTGCCAATTTGGTTCAAAGATGGCTGGCCTTGATTTTCAACAAAGTGTGCGTAGAATGAAAGAAATGAAATAATAATATTTTATTATTTTAGTCTCACTTAGCGTTCTAGCATTTTCCTATAAATAGACACTTAGGTTAGAATTGAAAATCACACCAGAAATAAGTTTTCTTTCTCTCTAGATTATCGAGCGTATTTTTGTGAGTATTTTGATACTTTGAGAGTTGTTGTTCGGTACAAGTTTCCTTCGACTTTTTATCCGATATTCCGATCAGAAGTACCGTTATTTTGAGGTAAGGGATGCTATTTTCTTCTCAAATGATATTATTTTCTTCAATATCATTATGCCGAAATATTGGTGAACTTTTAATCAAATTTAGAACTTTTTGTGTCGGGGTTACTATTCACGTATACGGCACTATTCATGTATACAGCACTATTCACGAATACGACACTATTCACCGAAAAATAAAAATTGTCCTTTTTGTCCAAGGTGTCTATTTTGGCTACTATCTTTGATTGTATCCATGTGTTGATCGTTATTTTTGAATTCTGCTACACAATTGGTTATTATGAAGTATTATTGATCTTGGATAAACTGTTATACGAATCCCTAATATTTGTCCTTCTGTCTCACTGGATTCGTTTTCTTTAAAATATTTTTCATCATCCTCAGTCTTATATGATGATATTACTGAATATCTTTGGTCTGTAGTGCAAAGATGAATGATTAACTGATGAATATCTTTGGCCCGTAGTGCAAAGATGAACATGTGTTGAGATGAACATAACCAACTTGTGATATAAATGAATATCTTTGGCCTGTAGTGCAAAGATGAATATTTGATTAATGATATATGTTGATTGTTGTTACAGGGATAAAATATTGATGATGAACTTTTAAATCTTAGAAGATAGTAGAATTCATTCTCTACGTGACTCTTCCAATGGATTGATGTTTTCGCTGCAGTTGTTGATCTAAAACTTGTTGTCTATTATATTCTATCAGATTTTTCCCTGTTGAAGAGTAATGATAATTTGTTGTATATTATCTTAGTCATAATATTCTTTACTGGGCTAGTTGAGCTCACCCTTTTCCTTTTTGTTCCATTTTTCTTCTCAAGAAGTGAGAACATAACAGGATCGAGTCGGGGTATGGAGTGATGGTTCTAGAAAGATGTTTTAGTTGTCCTCACTATTTCTATAAAATAGTGTATGAATAATTATAATGAGGACTTATTTGGGTGTGAATATTGTCTAAAAGACAATATTTGTATTTAAACTCACAGTTTGTGTTGTCGTATTTTGCACGACAATTGTATTATTGAAGTTGTAGTTTCCTTTTCTGTACCATGTATTTGGTGACTCAGAATGGGTGTTGTATACCTATTTTGGGGGCATCACAGTCGTGATACTAATGAATATCCTTGGCAGTAGTGCAGGGGTGATTCGATGATGTGGATTATTCATTAAGCTGAGTCTTAGCAATAAAATTGATGATAAATTCTTGTAAATTATAGAAGATAGTAGATATCATGCTCTACTTGACTCTTCTAATGGATTGCTTGTTCCGCTGAAGTTAAACTTGATATCTATTGTATTTTATCAGTTTAACATTGTTGAAGGCTAATGATAATTTATTCTGAATTATCTTAGTCTTAATATTTTTTACTGGGCTAGTTGAGCTCACCCTTTGCTTTCATTATTCTCTTCAGGAAATGAGAATATATCTGAGACTAGTCGGGGAACGAATTACCGGTCTAGATGGTTGTTTTAGTAGTTCTCACTATTCTGTGAAATATTGTGATAAAAATTATAATGGGATTGAATTTGAGTTTGGATATTGTCTAGGTGACAATATTTGTATTAAAACTCACAGCTTATATTTTGTCGTATTCTGCACGACACTTAACAGTTGTATAAGTTAAGTTTGTATTTGAATTCTGTATCATGTATTTGGTGACTCAGAATAAGTGATGTATACCTACTTTGGGGGCATCACAGTTGGTATCAAAACTTAGGGATATGATCCTTGGCTAAGATGTGAGACTAGAACTAAGGGAGAGACGGGGAAATCCTTCGCTAGTATGACCTACCTAAGTTTATTTGTTATTTAATTGGTCAGTCAGAATATAGGGATAATATGTTGCATGTCAATTAACCCTTGTTTTGTGGCAGTATTTGAAAATAACATACGAGAATGTTGAGAATAGCAATGGAGCACATGAGACCGTTGAATCACCAACGATCAATAAATAGGAAAATGTGCATTAAGAAGGCAACAATCCTCAGGTGAACAACAATAACGACCAAATGATGAACGATGGGATGTTCAGAGGCTTTGTGCAGTTAATGCAACACCAAACGAGAGAGACTCCTATTCATAACACAGGTGGAAACACTAGCAACTCACGGCTGGTCACTGCTAAGCAGTTCAAAGAGTTGGGACCACCGGAGTTTTTGGGAAAGATAGAACCACTTAAGGCGGAGACGTGGATAAAGCAGATCACCAAGATATTTTGATGTCTTGGAATGCTCAAAGGAGCAAAAGGTTCCTTTCGCCACCTTTATGTTGCGTGAAGAGGCATATTACTAGTAGGAATCTTTAAAATGTACCCAGCCTACCGCACTCAAGATGTCTTGGGAAAAGTTCTAAGAATTATTCAACGACAAGTACTTTCCCGAAAGTATTCGTCACATGAAGGAGGTGAAATTCATCAAGCTGGAGCAAAAAAATAAGACCATGTCGCAATACAAGGCTAAGTTTACCGAGTTGTCCCGGTTCGCATCCCATTTGGTTGAGAATGAGGAGAGAATGACGCGAATGTTTCTACGAGGTTTGATACCTGAAATACGTCAATACCTCATTTCACACAAACTATGTTTATATTCAGATGTTATGAATAGGGCTCAGTTATTGGAGCGCGATAATGAGACAACCCAACCAAGAGAGAGCAGCCAACAAATCAATAATACCAATGGTAGCAGTCATCTAAGCAATGACAACAAACGTGGAATGAATCAATATGCCAGAAATGGTAACCATTTCGGTGGTAATCATGGCCAGGATAATAGGAAAGGTGAACTAAGTGAGAAAAACTTTAAGAAGAGAAGGTTCAATAATGATGGAAAGACAGCGGAACCCATTTCCAAGGAAGAAGAATGACCACCGGTCATATGTTTCAAATGCGGTCAGGAGGGACACATCCATCCAAACTGTACGCAGCAACCCAAAGCGTATTTCAATTATGGAAGAGAAGGTCACCTAGCTTGATTTTGTCGTGTAGTGAAGTCAAGTCCAGCTGGGATAGTGATGCCAAAGGATGTCTCTAGAAAAGTCAAAGTCGGTAGTTTAAGTAAGAGCGTTTATCGAAGAACCCGAACAAAGTTATCACAGGTAAGTTAATCATAAACTCTTGCAAAGTTTATACCTTATTCGATATCGGTTCTACCCACTCTTTTATTTCACATATTTGCACTTAACGTTTAAATCTGACTCCAGAGAAATTAGACTTTGACTTATATGTTGAAACTTCGTTATGAGATACCTTCGTTACCTCCATTATTTATAAATCTTGTTTGATTTAAATCGACACTTTCACGTTACCTATCGATCTCATCTCTTTGAAAACACTTGCCTTTAATGTGATTTTAGGAATCGACTGGTTAACAAATCATCATGCTAAAATTGATTGTTTTCTTAAAGTTGTTAGCTTTCATATTCCTAACCAACCTGTTATGTGAATTCAAGCAACCAAACCACTAAATTCAATCACTATCATATCAAGCCATAAGTAAAGAGCCCCGAGCCTTTATCTGGTGACGTCCTTGTGTGGAATGCACCGAAGCCAGACTTTTCGTAGGGGACGTTGTGAATAACGGTGGCAAGTTGATAGGTATCAATGTGACGTGTTATCCAAGTCTTGAATAAAAGTCATAGTTTTGAATGATATCTCTATCGTTAATAAATTTCCTGATGTATTCCCTGAAGACTTCCTGGCCTACCCCTAGAGCGTGAAATTGAATTTTCTTTTATTGACCCCAGTACAAAACCCATTTCTAAAACCCTCAAATATTTCTTCAACTAAAACGAACGTAACATGCGCCAAAGACGTTGGCTCGAGCTGTTGGAGATTACGACCATACAATTCAATAACATCCTGGAAAAGTGAACGTGGTAGCTGACGCGTTGAGTAGAAGATCGTATGCGTTTATGAGTGTAATGTTATTAACACAAAAACCCATTTTGTATAACTTACAAATGATAGAGATAAAGTTAAAGACTCTAGGGACCCACGTAAAGATAACAAATATACGAGTAGAACCGACTTTACTCGATAAAGTTAAAGCCGCTCAAGCTACAAACTCGGAGCTGATGAATGTGAGAAAGAAGGTTCAAGAAGATATTATTCTAGAAGCAAGAGTCGATAAAGAGAGGAAATCTCAACCCTCGATTTATTTGGCCCATTTGAAATCCTCAATCGAGTAGGAACTGTGGCATCGCCTTACCGCTAAGTATGTTGTGTGTTCATAACATTATTCACGTATCGATGTTACGTAAATATGTGGACGACCCAAACTACATTATTGAATTAGAACTAGATGAGATAGCAGAAAATTTAACGTATTAGGATATATCTGTTAAAATCTTGGTTAAGAAGGATCATATTCTACACTCAAAGGGTTATACCTCAAAAGTTAGAATCTCACGAGGTATCCTCACTTGTTCGACATACCAGGTACGTACGTCAATTTCGAGGACGAAATTTCATAAGAATGGGAGGTTGTAAGAATCCAATTTTTCTGAATAAAGATTAATTTTCTCAAAAACTTTTTTAAATATTAAGATGTGGATTTGAAATAATGTTATAGTTGTGGGTAATATTTATCAATTTTGCAAAGTAAGCAAGTGGTTATAAAATATTTGATAGGTCGGAGAATATTCTTTTTGTCGGGGAATATTCGTACGACGGCGCAATCATTGGTGGACCCAACAACAAAATTACTGTTGGAGTTAGAAAATGACAAAAATATCTTTTTATAAAAATAACGGCAGAAGTTTTACCGTTAAACTGCTAAAATACCCAGTGGTAAAAGTACAGTAATACGCGTGGTTACATAGTAGCACACGGTATTGATTATTGATGCTTACGTGAGAAGTCACTCAGTTAAACTCAATTATTCGTATAGTAATTGTTGCATAGTATATCACGTTATTTGATTCAATTATTGTCAATATATTATATATTATTAAATCAGTAATTGAGACGATACATTTATTCATATTATTATTTACAATATTGACGATATCTAGAAAGTTATGTCGAGGAGAGGTTTGGTCACCTAATTGCGCGCCAATAGGGTGAAATTTTTATTGGAAAGCCCTCTCTTTCCTAGGAACAATCTGGTTGCTAAATATTTTGAATAATAATAGTGATGAATAAATGTTGTTAAAAATATTGAGGAGATTTTTATGAAGTATTTAATGTAAATTTTGCTTATTTTATGGACCCTCATTTACCCATTTTTCAAAATATTCGGTAAAAAGTTTTTAGTATATATGTAATTTGGTGGGACCCACCTATGATGATGACATATTGGTGGGAGGAGAACACGTGGGGCCCACGTGTAGAAAAATAAAAACACGGGGGAAATCTGGAATGGTCACGGAAGGGAGTATTGAAAGAATGTTATATATATATATAGTCTGGTTCCTATCCGGACTCTTGGACTTTCTTAAAATACGGACTTGGTTTTTGCTTTTTTTTTAAAAACAACTAAAAAAAATAAATATTTAATGGAATTGAAATTTTTATATAATACAGTATTTTGGATGTGATTTGGATACGTATAACAAAACTGGTTTGTACAGTTTGTGCAGACTGTACATAAATGTTTTGGTATAGGTATCCAAATCACGCCCAAAACATTGTATTATGAAAAAATTTCAGTTCCATAAGATATTGAAAAAAAAATAGTTGTTTTAAAAAAAAGGGTAAAACATATATATAAAATAAAAACAAATAATATTCGAATAATGTATAAAACAAATATATATATATATATATATATATATATATATTTGATATAATGATATTATATATATCATTATATCAGATATATTATATATTAATATAATATATTAATATATTATATATTAATATAATAATATATTAATATATTATATATTAATGTTGAGATAAACAATGAAGCACCTGAGACCGTTGAGTCACCACAGATTAATTCTCAGGATAATGTGCAACAGGAAGACAATAATCCTTATGTAAATAATTACACCGATGAAATAGTGAACGATGGGATGTTCAGAGGCTTTATGCAATTCATGCAACATCAGGCGAAAGCGGCTCCTTTCCAAAATGCAGGTGGAAACACTGACAACTCTCGGATGGTACCCACTAAGCAGTTCAAGGACCTGGGACCACCAGAGTTTTTTGGAGAGCTAAAACCACTTAAGGCGAAGACGTGGATAAAGCAGATCAATAAGATATTTGATATCTTGGGATGCTCCGAGTAGCAAAAGGTTCCCTTTGCCACCTTCATGTTGCGAGAAGAGGCGATTCATCGTGTGGGAATCATAAGCGTACTCAACTCCTTGCATCAAAGATGTCTTGGGAGAAGTTCCAAGAACTGTTCAACAACAAGTACTTTCCTGAAAGTATTCATCACATAAAGGAGGTAGAGTTCATTAAGCTTGAGAAAACTAATATGATCGTGGCGCAGTACGAAGCTAAGTTTGCCAAGTTATCTCGGTTTGCATCCCACTTGGTTGATAATGAGGAGAGAATGACGCGGATGTTTTTAAGAGGTTTGAAACCCGAGATACGTCAATACCTAATTTCTCAAAAACTGTGTTGTATTCAGATGTTGTGAATAAGGCTCAGTTATTGGAGCGCGATAATGAGTCAACCCAACCAAGAGAGAGCAACCGACAAGTCAATAATACCAGTGGTAGCAGTCTTGAAGCGATGACAACAAACGTGGAGGGAATCAACATGCCAGAAATGATAATCACTTCGGTGGTAATCATGGTCATGACAATAAGAGTGGACATTTCAAGAAGAGGAGATTCAACAAGGATGGATAGACGTCAGCATCAGCACCTGTTGTTAAGGAAGCAGAACGACCATCGGTCGTATGTTACAAATGTGGAGGGGAAGGACACATAAGTCCAAACTGCACGATACAGTCCAAAGCGTGTTATAATTATGGAAAAGAAGGTTACCTAGCACGATTTTGTCGTGCACTAAAGTCAAGTCCAGCTGGGATGGAGGCATCAAAGGGTGTCCTAGACAAGACAAAACCGGTAGTTTAAGGGAGGGCGTTTGTCTTAACCTCCCAAAAAGCGAGGAATCCGAACGAGGTGATCACGGGTAAGCTAATTATAAACTCTAGAGAATTTTATACTTTATTTGATACCGGTTCAACTCATTCCTTTATTTCTCCTACTTGTGCTCAACGTTTAAATTTAACTCAGGAGAAATTAGACTTTGACTTATCTGTTGAAACTCCGTTGGGAGAAACCTTCATTACATCCACAGTTTATAAGTCTTATTTGATTCAAATCGGTAACTACACGTTAATTGTCGATCTTATTTCTTTGAAAATACTTGCATTTGATGAGATTTTAGGGGTTGATTGGTTAACTACTTATCATGCTAAAATTGATTATTTTCGTAAGGTTGTTAGCTTTCATATTCTTAACCAACCTATTATGCGAATTCAAGCAACCAAACTACTAAAATCAATCACTGTCATATCAAGTCATAAAGCTATTCGTTTATTAAAAAATGTATGTCAAGCTTTCTTAGCCCATGTCACGGATTTAAATAAAGATACGTCAGATTTGAATGATATTTCTATTGTTAATAAATTTCTTAACGTATTCCGTGAAAAACTTCCTGGCCTACCCCTAGAGCGTGAAATTGAATTTTGTATCGACCTTGTATCTGGTACAAAACCCATTTCCAAAGCCCCATATCTAATGGCTCATATTGAACTTCGTGAGTTAAAACCCAACTACGAGAAATTGTTAGACATCGGTTTCATTATTCGTCCCAAGTACGTCTCCTTGGGGTGCTCCCTGCTCTATTCGTAAGAAGAAAAAGATGGAAGTATGCGACTTTTATATTGATTATCGGGAGTTGAATCATGTCACCATCAAAAATAGGTACCCGTTGCCTCGCATTGGTGACCCGGTTTGATCGGTTTTAAGGAGCCAAATTCTTTTTAAAGATTGATCTTCATTCGGATATCATCAGTTGAAGATTAAAACTGATGACATTCCAAAAACGCTTTCGTAACTCCCATGACGAGCATTATGAATTCCTAGTCATGTCTTTTGGATTGACTAATGCTCCTGATGCCTTCATGGATATGATGAACTGAGTATTCAAGGAATATTTGGATCACTTTGTGGTCGTCTTTATTGATGGCATCCTCATATACTCCAAAACCCACGAAGACCATGAGCAACACTTGAGGCTGATACTCCAAAAGCTTCGTGAAAACAAGCTTTATGCCAAGTTGAAGAAATGCGAGTTCTGGCTTGAGGAAGTTGCATTACTTGGGCACGTGATATCAAATCATGGAATATTTGTTGACCCTGCAAAGATTGAAGCAATTCAGAACTGGGAGCAACCTAAGTCAGTGACTGAAGTACGTAGCTTTCTCGGCTTAGCTGGTTATTATCGGAGATTCGTAGAAGGGTTTTCTCGAATCGCTACTCCATTAACTCAGCTGATTCGAAAACATACAAAATTCGGTTGGAGTGAGGAATGTGAAAATAGTTTTCAAGAACTCAAGAGGAGACTCATTTCAGCACCTGTTCTGACAATACAATCTGGCTTGGAGGGATTTATCATCTACAGTGATGCTTCAGGCAAAGGGTTAGGATGTGTTCTCATGCAACATGGGAAAGTAATAGCCTATGCCTCTCGATAACTCAAAGAATATGAGAGGAATTATCCTACTCATAATCTAGAGTTCGCAGTAGTCGTTTTTGCGCTTAAGATTTGGAGGTATTATCGGTATAGAGAGAAGGTGGAGATCTATACGGATTATAAAAGCCTTAAATATTTCTTCACTCAAAAGGAACTCAACATGCGACAACGACGATGGCTTGAGCTTTTGAAAGATTATGATCATACCATCCAATACCATCCTGGAAAAGCGAACATGGTAGCTGACGCATTTAGTAGAAGATCATATGCGGGTACAAGTGCAATATTATCAACGCAAAGGCCCATTTTATATGACTTACAAAGGATGGAGATAGAGTTAAAGACTCCAGGGACCCATGTGATGATGGCGAATATACGAGTAGAACCAAATTTAATCGATAAAGTTAAAACTTCTCAAGCTTCAGACCTAGAGCTAATGCGTATGAAGAAGAAAGTGCAAGAAGGTGCTATTCCAGAAGCAAGAATCGATGAAGAAGGAATACTTCGAGTCAACTCCAAACTTTGTGTTCCTAACAATTCTGACTTGAAGTATAAAATTATGATGGAGGCGCACAACACACCGTTTACAATCCATCCTGGGAGTACCAAAATGTATCGTGATCTTCGACATACATTTTGGTGGAGCAATATGAAGAGAGAGATAGCGGGGTTTATCTCAAGGTGTCTAACTTGTCAACGAGTCAAGGCGGAGCATCAAGTGCCAAAAGGTCCATTGTAACCACTTGAAATTCCAGAATGGAAGTGGGAGCACATTACCATGGATTTCATTACTGGTCTTCCCAAGGTTTCTCAAGGCATAGATGCAATTTGTGTCATTGTTGATAGATTGACCAAGTCTGCTCATTTCTTAACGATACGAGAAACTTATACACTTGAACATGTTTCTCGTATGTACATACATGAGATTGTAAGATTGCATGGTATGCCAGTATCCATAGTTTCTGATCGAGACCCAAGATTCACTTCAAGATTTTGGGTTAGTTTGCAAAAAGCTATGGGCACGGTTTTGATTTAGTTAGTTCTACGATCATCCTCAAATGGACAAACAATCAGAGAGGACTATTCAAACTCTTGAGGATTTATTAAGAATCTGTGTCCTTAACTTCAAAGGAAGTTGGGACAAGTTCTTACCATTGGTGGAGTTTTCCTACAACAACAATTATCAAGAAAGTATTGGCATGGCTCCATTTGAGGCGTTGTATGGAAGAAAGTGTCATTCTCCAGTATGCTGGGATGAGGTAGGTGAAGCAATGTTGTTAGGACCGAAGTTGGTACGTATGACTACGGAAAAGATTCAAATGATCCGACAACGTATAAAAACCTCACAAGATCGACAAAAGATTTATGCTGATCTTCATCAAAAGGACATGGAATTCAATATTGGAGATCATTTGTTGTTACGTGTTGCTCCATGGAAAGGAGTTATGAGATTTGGAAAGAGAGGAAAGCTCAATCCTCGATTCATTAGCCCATTTGTAATCCTTGATCGAGTAGGAACTGTGGCCTATAGACTCGCCTTATCGCCAAGTATGTCTTGTGTTCATAACATTTTTCACATATCTGTGTTACGTAAATATGTGAAAGACCTGAACCACATTATTGAATTAGAACCAGATGAGATAGCGGAAGATTTAATGTATGAAGAGGTAGCTGTTAAAATCTTGGATAAGAAGGATCATATTCTACGCTCCAAGGTTATACCTTAAGTCAAAGTTTTGTGGAGAAACCACGATGTGGAAGAAATGACCTAGGAGTTAGAATCTAAAATGAAATCAAGGTATCCTCACCTCTTCGACATATCAGGTATGTACCCTAATTTTGAGGACAAAATTTCATAAGAATGGGAGGTTGTAAGACCCCAACTCTTTTTGAATAAAGAATAATTTTTCTCGAAATATATTTTTGAATATTATGGTGTGGATGTGATATAATGTTATAGTTGTGGGTAATATTTGGAAAATTTTGCAAAGTAAGCAAGTTGATATAAAATATTCATTGTGTCCGTGAATATTTGATTGGTCGGGGAATATTCATTTTAACAGGGAATATTCGTACGATAACATAATCGTTGGTGGACCCCATAACGGAAGTATTGTCGTAGTTAGAAAATGACAAAAATATCTTTTTATAAAAATAATAGCTGAAGTTTTATCGTTAAACAGTTGAACTACCCGGTGGTAAAAGTACAGTAATACGTATGGTTGCATAGTAGCATACGGTATTGATTATTGATGGTTACGTGAGAAGTCACTCAGTTATACTCAATTATTACTACAGTAATTGTTGCATAGTACCTCACGTTATTTGATTCAATTATTATCACATTCTCATCTGCATAATATTTTATATTATTAAATCAATAATTGAGACAACAAAGTTATTCATATTATTATTTGCAATATTGATAATGTCTAGAAAGTTCTATCGAGGAGAGGTTTGGTCACCTAATTGCGCGCCAATAGGGAGAAATCCTTATTGGAAAGCCACCTCGTTCCTGGGAAGGATATGGTTGTTAAATATTGTGAGTTATAATATTAATGATGAATAATTGTTGAAGTATTAAGAATGTGTTTATTGAATATAATTGAATTACAAATGTTAGAGGGGAATAATGCAAACTTGGAAAACTTTACGGGTACTAAAGTGTAATAAGTTAAATCAATCTGGACCATTGATGGTGGTTTTAATAGTACATCAATCTGGACCATTGATGGTGGTTTTAATAGTAAATCAATCTGGACCATTGATGATGGTTTTAAAAGTAAATCAATCTGGACCGTCGGTGGTGGTTTTAAAAGTAAATCAATCTGGACCGTCGGTGATGGTTTTAAAAGTAAATCAATTTGGACTGTCGGTGGTGGTTTTAAAAGTAAATCAATCTAAATCGTCGATTGTAGTTTTAATAGCAATCAATATGGACTGTTCGTTCTAATAGTGAATCAATCTGGACCGTTCGTGAATTAATTATTATAGTCCATTCTCCTATAAATAGAGGCTTAATTCTTCTTTCATTCTCACCAATTCACTGAGATTCACAAGAGACACTATAGAGAGAGAAACTATAGAGAGCAAGAAGAAGAATATTCTGCTACTTCACTTTTACAGTATCCAGCTTTGTACTAAGGTAATGGGTATTATTTCTTTCTTATTCATAAGAAATACTATTTTTCGTATTCATCCTTTAGTATGTCGGAATAACCTGTTTACGCGGATTACGTATCGTATGACAAGTGAAAATCCATTTGCAGTTTTCGTATGTTAATTCTTTTCATATTCTTAAATCAAAACTTACTATGGTAAGTATTGCTTCTATAATGAATATTCTTGAGTTTTGCGCTTCATCTAGTAGCATTTTATTGGAATATTGATTTGAACTTTCTTATTAAATATCAATATTTTCACCCAGGGTATTATTCACGGGTTACTATTCACTCAATTACTATTCACTATAATATTATTCACTCGGGTATTCGGGGCACTTTTCATTCCGGGGTACTATTCACGAGTTATTATTCATGGGTTACTATTCACCCGATTACTATTCATTCAAATATTGTTCACTCGGGTATTTGGGGCACTTTTCATGTAGGGGTACTATTCTTGAAGTACTATTCATAGGGTACTATTCACGAAGTACTATTCACCGAAAAATTTATTTATTTTCTGTCCAAATTATTTTTGATACATGGATATTATTCTTGAATTTTACTCCACAAAGCAGTATCATGTTGAAAATTTGGACATTGTTGAATTCTGGATAAATTAAATTATAAATCTTTAAAAATCTATCCTTTACTTTCTTTTAATTGAATTCTTATATCATTGTCATCATCCTCATGCTTATATTGTGATGAAAGTCATCTTTGGCTTACGTGCATAGATGTACTGTTGATTGGTATGATTATGACCAGGGATAATTCGGTATAGTCATGACCATTGATGATTACACGAATAATTCTTGGCCCGTAGTGCAAGAATAATTTGTGGACGTGATACTAATGAATATCCTTGGCCCGTAGTGCAGGGATGATTCAATGATGTGATCTATTTATTAAGCTGAGTCCCAGCAATAAAGTTAATGATAAATTTTTAAATCATAGAAGATAGTAGATATCATGCTCTACTTAACTCTTCTAATGGATTGCTTGTTCCACTGCAATTAAACTTGTTGTCTATTATATTCTATCAGTTTAACATTGTTGAAGGCTAATGATAACTTATTTTGCATTATCTTAGTCATAATATTTCTTACTGGGCTAGTTGAGCTCACCCTTTTACTTCCATTGTTCTCTTCGAAATGAGAACATAAGCCTAACTACTAGAACCGGAGAGCGGAGTGATGGCGAGATGGTGTTATAGTAGTCCTCACCATTCTATAAAATAGCGTGGCAATAAATATAATGAGGACTCTATTTGAGTTTGGATATTGTCTAGATGATAATATTCATGTAAAAACTCTCAGCTCATGTTGTATAATTAAGTTTGTATTTGAATTCAGTACCATGTATTTGGCGACCCAAGATGGGTGATGTATACCTATTTTGGGGGCGTCACAACGGGCATCTCAGTGATTGCTTTTATCTTAGCGGGATCTAGTTTGATGCCTCTATTACTTACTAGAAATTCCAACTACTTGCCAGATTTGACACCGAAGACACATTTGGTCGGATTCAGCTTTAAGTTATATTTGTGCAATTGGTTGAAAAGCTTTTAGAGATGGTTGATATGATCATCTTCCTTCCAAGATTTTATGATGATACCATCCACGTAGACCTCTATCTCTTTGTGCATTATTTCATGAAAAAGGGCCATCATGGCTCGTTGATAGGTGGCACCAACGTTGATAAGGCCGAAATTTTAAGGATAAATTTTGACCTCTATCTCTTATGACTATGTGTCTGCTTCGGATTCTATTTGGGCTGATCTTCATTCTTTCCAAAGTGTCATAGGGACAGATGTTCAAGGATGATCCTCTATCTATCAATACTCCTCCTATCATATACCCAGAGGATATCACTGCTATATGCAATAACTTGCAATGACCAGTTCCTTCCACTGGTATGTCGTCGTCAGTGAAAGATATCACATTGTTGTTAAAAATGTGATCTATCAAGTGACAGAACTTTTCTGTGTCTGCCGCCTTAGGCAGATGCGCTTCTTCTAGCACTTGCGTTAAGATTTACGATGATCTTCAGAAGACAATACCAAGTCCATAATAAATATATGTTGAGGTGTATACCTTAATCTTTGGACTATCTTGGCTTCATTATGCCCCCATTTTGCTGAGAAATTATTTAATTTTCTGCTCAAACACTCTTCCCATAGATTTAATGACTGACTTCATTACTCGCTGAGGCAGATACATCGGGTTTTCCTTCAATATAGCAGCAGTTTGATTTAAGTGGATCCCTTATCTTTCCCATAATTCCATGGGACTCTTTTCAAGATGATTAAAGGATACTGCAGTCTGAAGGGCAACATTAGAAGCTCGGGCACATCCACTTTCATAGGATTCTTTACTCCTTTGACCTTCATTCCTTGGAATTTTAAAGGTGATGCAGACAAGTCTCATTCAGAGGATATGACTGCTATAACTTCCCTCCATCTCTGTGTTCCCAGAGAAAATATCTCCTCCTCTTCAGGCAGGGTTTTACCATTATTTACCATTTGCAGGTCACTGCTATCGATTATATTTTGGATCAGGTGATGAAGTGCCCAACAACTTTTTGTACTATGACTAGGAGTGTTGGAGTGATATTAACATATCTCGATAGCATTAAATCTCTTTAACGGGGATTGATTGGGGGTAATAGTTTTGTGATCTTCTGTGACGCCCCCAAAATAGGTATACACAACCCATTCTGAGCCACCAAATACATGGTACATAATTTAAATACAAACTTAATTTATACAATTATCAACTGTCGTGTGAAATACGACAAAACGTAACCTGGGAGTTTTAACACGGATATTGTCTCGTAGACAATATCCAAACTCAAATGGAGTCCTCATTACAATTATTATTACACTATTTTATAAAATAGTGAGGACTACTATGGCCACCATCTTTGACCATCACTCCATTTACCGACTAGTTCCAGTTATATTCTCCTTTCCTGAAGAGAGCAATGAAAGAAAAGGGTGAGCTCAACTAGCCCAGTAAAGAATATTATGGCTAAGATAATGTAGAATAAATTATCCTTAACCTTCAATAGTGTAAAAACTGATAGAATACAATAGAAAATAAGTTTAACTGCAGTGAAACAAGTAATCCATTAGAAGAGTCAAGTAGAGCATGATTTCTACTATCTTCTATGATTTAAAAGTTCATCATCAATATTTTATCTCTGTAACACATTTCAATAAATAATCCACATCACCGAATTATCTATGCATTACGGGCCAAGGATATTCGTTAGTATCACATTAACGAATTATCCATGCACTACGGGCCAATGATATTCGTTATTATCACATCCATGAATTATCCATGCACCGTACGGGCCAAGGATATTTGTTATTATCACCAGTGGTCATGATCATGCCAAACAACTGTCCATCAATGCACTACGGGCCAATGGGGACTTTTGCCACAACATTTGTAACATTTCAGGTCATGATTATACCGATATATAATTCTTGGTCATAATCATACCAATCAGTAGTCCATCTATGCACTACAGGTCAAAGATGACTTTCACCACAATATAAGCATGAGGATGATGAAAATGATATAAGAAATCAATCAAGTGAGATTAAAGATAAATATTAAAGATTTATAATTCAATTTATCTAGAGTTTAAGAATGTCCAAATTATCAACATGATAACTACTTTATTGAGTAAAATTCAAGAATAATATTCATGTATCAAAAATAATTTGGACAGAGAAGAAATTAATTTTTGTCGTGAATAGTACCCCGTAAATAGTACTTCGTGAATAGTACCTTGTGCATAGTACAGTATGAATAATATCGTATGTATGAATAGTACCGTATGTATGAATAGTACCCATGAATAGTACTCTGGCATAAAAAGCTTAAAATTTAATAAGAAAGTTCAGAAAAATATTTCAGTGAAACGATACTAGATGAAGCTTAAAATTCAAGGATATTCTACTAATTTCAAGGAGTATAAAAGCAAATTCAAGGATATTCTACTAATTTCAAGGAGTATAAAAGTAATACTTATCAAAATAAGTGTAGATTTAGGAATATAAACGAAATAATATTACTTACATACTATAGAGTATGGAAGAATAATATTTCTTATGAATATTGAACGAAAATAATATTCCTTACGAATATTGAAAGAAGATAATATCCCTTACGAATATTGAACGAAAATAATATTCCTTACAAATACGAAAAATAACATCTCTTATGAATATGAAATAAATAATACCCCTTACCTTAAAAGGAGAGTAATTCTGACTGGTATAACGGTCATATTTTTGATGAAAACTTGCACTATTTGCTACACTCAAAGTTTCCTTAAACTCAAAAGAAATACGCTCAATATTATAGAAGAAGAATTCTCTGATTCTGGTGTGATTTTCATTTTTAAACTAAGCATCCTATTTATAGGAGAATGACAGGATACTATTTAGAAAAATAATCACAGGTGAACAGTAACAAAATTCACAAGCACAATTCGGCGAAATTTTCTGATTTTTACTATTCATTATTGTGCAATAAAATATTCTAATAAAATAAAAACTTTATATAAAATATAATATATTATATTTATAATCTAATAAAATGAATAACTTTATATATAATATAAAAAGTATTCTGTTTTATATAAAATGTTTTATATTTTATTACTATTATAATAATAAAACAAAAACTGAGATAACTTTTTACCAGTGATTTTGAAGAATAAGTGGGGGTCCATGTAATAAACCAAACTTACAATAAATACTTCATTAAAAACTCATCTATTTATCACAAATCACTTGACTTCTCTAAACACATTTTTAATCTTTCAACATTTATTCATCATTAATATTATAACTCGCAATATTAACAACCAGATCATTCCAAAGAAAGAGGGGGCTTTTCGATATAAACTTCTCCTTATTAGCGCACAATTAGATGACCTAACCCCTTTCCACGACAGAACTTTCTAGACATTGTCAATAATGTAAATAATAATATGAATAACTTTGTCATCTCAATTATTGATTTAATAATATAAAATATTGTGCAGATGATACTGTGACAATAATTGAATCAATAATATGAGATACAATGCAACAACTATTGTGGCAATAATTGAATAAAACTGAGTGACTTATTACGTAAGCATCAATAATCAGAGATACTTGTGCTTTAAAATCCCAAATTTTACGAATAAAGATTTAAATTTCTCAAATTTTTTTTGAATATTATGGTGTGGATTTAATATAATGTTATAGTTGTGGGTAATATTTATAAATTTTGCAAAGTATGCAAGTTGTTATATTATTCGATTGGTTCTGGGAATATTCGCATTTATCGACGACACAATCATTGGTGGACCCCACAATGTAATTATCATTTATGAGAAAACGACAAAAATATTTTTATGAAAATAACGGCGAAAAAGTTTTATCATTATTATCTTGTTGAACTACTCGGTAGTAAAAGAAATATACATGTCTGGCGTGGTTGCATAAGTAGCACACCAGTATTGATTATTGATGTTTATGTGAGAAGTCACTCGCTTTTGTTCAATTATTGCTACGATGAGTTCTTTGACATAGTATCTCACGTTATTTGATTCAATTGTTGTTGATTGTTATATATATATATATATATATATATATATATATATATATATATATATATATATAGTTTTATTTTATTAGTATTATTAACGTAATAAAATGTAAATGCTTTTTATATAAAAATGAATACTTTTATAAAGTTATTCATTTTATTAGGCTATTAGTAAAATCTTTTTATATAAAATGTAATACTTTTATAAAGTTATCTATTTTATTAGACAATAATTAGAATATATTAAATTTTATTATGCATAGTGTTTGCATAAGGCTGCGTATAGTATTTCAGATAAAAAATCTTTTTATATAAAATGTAATACTTTTATAAAGTTATTCGCTTTTATTAGATTATAAATAGAATATATTATATTTTATTATAAACCAATATGGAACGTCCATTTAAAAGTAAATCAATCTAGACCGTTCATGGATTGATTACTATTCAGTCCATTCTTCTATAAATAGAAGCTCATTCCTTCATTATTTTTTACGAATTCACTGAAACTCTAGAGAGAGAAACTGTAGAGAGAATTATTCTTCTATAATCTTGAGCGTATTTCTTTAGCGTTTAAGAAAGCTTTGAGCATAGTGCAAGTTTCTTCAAGTATATCCCATACTTCTACCGCTTGAGAGTACTCTTCTTTATAAGGTAAGGGTATTATTTCTTTTGTATTCATGAAGAGAACTTCATTATTCCATTATTTATTATTCTGTTGGAATAACCTTTTATCGCTATCTATCCTATACTTGGTGAAATTCTTCATTATTCCATTCTTTATTATTATGTTGGAATATCATGTTCAGACGCTTTACGCTTGGACACGGTTCCGTCTTTATTATTTTGTTGGAATATCCTCATTCAGACATTTTACGACGACCGGTTCCGTTATTTATTATTCTGTTGGAATAACTTTGTCATCTGCGGTACCGTCTGGTATGCATGGTGATTTACGTTGTTATTCCATTCTTTATTATTCTATTGGAACATCCCGCTTGGTGCGTAATTTCACCGACTTAGTTCCGTTATTTATTATTCTGTTGGACTAACCTGTCTATGTGAAGTACCGCATGCATAGTGATTTACTGTTATTCCATTCTTTATTATTACTCATGGAATATCCCGCTTGGTCGATATTACGCCTTTGACACGGTTCCGTTATTTATTATTACATTGGAATAACTGCTGCGCAATACCGCATGCATGGTGATTTCTTTTGTTATTTCATTCTTTATTATACTCAGTTGATTAAATTTTGACTTCTATACTCCATGAAATTAGTGGAATATCCTTGATATTTGCGTTTCATCCAGTATTTTTTCATGGAAATATTCTTCTGAGCATTCTTGAATTTTACTCTACAAAGAAGTATCATGTTGACAATTTGGACGTTAATAGTTCCTGAATAATTTAATTCTTGAACTTGTTTTATTGAATTCTTATATCATTGTCATCATCCTCATGTTTATATTTTTTTTGAAAGTCATCTGTGGCACAGAAGTATAGATGGACTTGGTATGATTATGACGAGGATTATTCTGCAGATAATCATGACCGTAATGTTACAAATGATATGAAAAAAAGTCCTCATTGGCCCGTAGTGCATTGATGGACGCTTTTGGTATGATTATGGCTATGGATTCTCTTCGGCCAAGGGAGCAAAGACGAATTATTTTATGGCATGATCAGGACCGTTGATGAAAACACGATTATCTTTGTCCCAGTAGTGTATGGATAATTCATGGTCGTGATACTATATAATATCCTTGGCACAGAAAGTGCGGGATGATTTGATGATGCGGATTATTTATTGTCGAGTCTCAAATGATAAAAGTGATGAAAACTTTTAAATCATAAAAGATAGTAAATTTTATTCTCTACTTGACTCTTTTAATGGATTGCTTGTTCAATTGCAGCTTAAACTTGATGTCTATTGTATTTTATCAGTTTAACATTGTTGAAGACTAATGATAATTTATTCTGCATTATCTTAGTCATAATATTTCTTACTGGGCTAGTTGAGCTCACCCTTTCCTTCACTGTTCTCTTCAGGAAATGAGAACGTAGCCGAGACTAGTCGGGGAACGGAGTGACGGTCCAGATGATAGTATTAGTAGTCCTCACTATTATGTTAAATAGTGTGACAATAAATGTAATGAGGACTTATTCTGAGAGTGGATATTGTCTAGAAGAAAATATTTGTATTAAAACTCACAGCTTTCTTGTTGTATATTAAAGATTGTATTTGTATTTTGTACCATGTATTTGGCGACTCAGAATAGGTGATGTATGCCTATTTTGGGGGCGTCACATGTGCTACTGTGCAACCACGCGTATTACTGAACTTTTATCACCGGGTATTTTAATAGTTTAACGGTAAAATTCTTGCCGTTATTTTTATAAAAAGATTATTTCTGCCGCTTTTAAAATCCTACAGTAATTTCATTGTGGGGTCCACTATTATACGAATATTCCCTGACAAAACGAATATTACCCGACCAAACAAATATTTTATGACAACTTGCTTACTTTGCAAAATTTGTAAATATTACCTACACCTATAATATTATATCAAATCCACACTTTATTATTCAAATAATATTTAGAGAAAATTAAATCTTTATTCATAAAAAGTTAGGGTATTACATCTTCCCTTCATTAATTAACATCTATAAGATCGCCTCCATCGGTTGACCTAAAGGAGTGAATTTTCTTTTATCTGCATACTCTCGACGAGTCTGGGATCTAACTTTCCTTGC
This sequence comes from Panax ginseng, assembly GCA_020205605.1. NCBI lineage: Eukaryota > Viridiplantae > Streptophyta > Magnoliopsida > Apiales > Araliaceae > Panax > Panax ginseng. Next base: position 62,794,673 of record CM035144.1, on the reverse strand, counting down.
AAGTTTTTCTTCCCAAGTTTCATTCTCTTGGAATCGTTCTTGATCCCTTATTTTGATGGAGAAGATTTGTTTGTCCCTAACTGATCATCTATCGAGTTACTTGGTGTTGATGTACCATCAATTCTACCAGTTAAGCCATCTATTCCTTGATAGATTTTATTTCCCGTTTTATCAGAAATTGACTATTCGAATACTCCCAGCTGCCAGAGCTATCCTTTTTTACTTGGGAGGAGTCCCCTACATACTGGAACTACTTGGAACCTTCTCCACTTCCCATACTGATCATGTTGACATTCTCTTCATTAAGTTGAAGTAGAGAATTATCTTGAACATGTGGTTGTTCTTGTGTTGTCGCCACAATCTCCCCACTATCTATCAGATCTTGGATTTTGTGATTTAGAGACCAACAATCTTGGGTATCATGGACCGGAGCTTCAGAATGATAAACACATTTCTTATTTATGTAAAAAAATCCTAACACTTGGATTACCTGGGGGAAGGAGTTGGAAAATCTTCTTTTATGCTGTCAAAAGCTTCAGTATATTTTCCAATGAATCCCCTAAGGGTGTCAAAATTCTTCGACGTCTGACCTCTCCAACTTTTTGTAATGGAGGATTTGAGGATTGTGCATGTGACGCCCCCAAAATAGGTATACACAACCCATTCTGAGTTGACAAATACATGGTACAGAATTCAAATACAAACTTAATTATACAATTGTCGTGCAAAATATGACAAAACATAAGCTGAGAGTTTTAACACGAATATCGTCTCATAGACAATATCCAAACTCAAATGGAGTCCTCATTACAATTATTATCACACTATTTTATAGAATAGTGAGGACTACTACAACCAACATCTCGAACCGTCACTCCATTCTTCGACTAGACCCAGCTATATTTTCATTTTCCGAAGAGAACAATGAAAGCAAAGGGTGAGCTCAATTATCCCATTAAAGAATAATATGACTAAAATAATGCCGAATAAATTATCTTTAGCCTTCAACAGTATAAAACTGATAGAACACAATAGAAAACAAGTTTAACTGTAGCGGAACAAATAATCATTTAGAAAAGTTAAGTAGAGCATGATATCTACTATATTCAATTATTTAAGAGTTCATCATCAATATTTTATCTCTGTAACACATTTCAATAAATAATCCACATCATTGAATTATCCATTTACTACGGGCCAAGGATATTCGTTAGTATCACCAATGGTCATGATCATGCCAACAACTGTCCATCAATGCACTATGGGCCAATGAGGACTTTTACCACATTATTTGTAACATTACAGGTCATAATTATACCAATACATAATTCCTGGTCATAATCATATCAATTAGTAGTCCATCTATGCACTACGGGCCAAAGATTACTTTCATCACAATATAAGCATGAGGATGATGACAATGATATAAGAATTCAATTAAGTGAGAGCAAGGATAAATTTTAAAGATTTATAATTCAATTTATCTAGAGTTAAAGAATGTCCAAATTGTCAACATGATAATTGCTTTATGGAGTAAAATTCAAGAATAATATTCATGTATCAAAAATAATTTGGACAGAAAAGAAATTAATTTTTGTCATGAATAGTATCCTAGGTGAATAGTACCTTGTGAATAGTACTTCGTGAATAGTACCCCGACATGAAAAGATTAAAACTTAACAAGAGTGTTCAGAAGAATATTTGCGTGAAAAGATACTAAATGAAGCGCAAATTTCAAGGATATTTTACTATTTTCAAGGAGTATAGAAGCAATACTTATCAACATAAGTGTAGAATTAGGAATATGAAATGAAATAATATTACTTACATACTACAGAGTATGGAAGAAAATATTATTTCATACGAATATTGAACAAAAATAATATCCCTTACGAATATTGAACAAAAATAATATTCCTTACGAATATTGAACGAAGATAATATTCCTTACGAATATTGAACGAAAATAATATTCCTTATGAATATTGAACGAAAATAATATTCCTTACGAATACGAAAAATGATATCTCTTATGAATATAAAATAAATAATACCCATTAGTTTAAAAAGAGAGTATTTCTGACTGGTATGGCGGGGATATTCTTGAAGAAAACTTGTACTATTTTCTACACTCAAATCTTCCTTAAACTCAAAAGACCAGTAACAAAATTCATGTTAATGTGCTCTCACTTCCATTCTGGATTTTCAAGTGCTTAGAATAGACCTTTTGGCACTTGATGCTCCGCCTTGACACGTTGAAAAGATAAACACCTTGAGATAAACTCCGCAATCTCTCTCTTCAGATTGCTCCACCAAAATGTATGTCGAAGATCACGATACATTTTGGTACTCCTAGGATGGATTGTAAACGGTGTGTTGTGCGTCTCCATCATGATTTTATACTTTAAATCAGAGTCGTTAGGAACACAAAGTCTGGAGTTGACTCGAAGTATTCCTTCTTCATTGATACTTGCTTCCGGAAAAGCACCTTCTTGTACTTTCTTCCTCATACGCATCAACTCCAGTTTTGTAGCTTGAGCAGCTTTAACTTTATCGATTAAAGTTGGTTCTACTTGAATATATGACATCATCACATGGGTCCCTGAAGTCTTTAACTCTATCTTCATCCTTTCTAAGTCATACAAAATGGGCCTTTGCGTTGACAATATCGCAATCGTACCCGTATATGATCTTCTACTCAACGCGTCAGCTACCACGTTCACTTTTCCTAGACAGTATTGAATGGTATGATCGTAATCTTTCAAAAGCTCGAGCCAACGTCGTTGCCGCATGTTGAGTTCCTTTTGGGTGAAGAAATATTTGAGACTTTTATGATCTATATAGATCTCCACTTTCTTCCCATATAGGTAATGTCTCCAGATCTTTAGCACAAAAAATGACTATTGTCAACTCTAGATCATGAGTAGGATAATTCCTCTCATATTCTTTGATTTGTCATGGGGCATAGGCTATAACTTTCCTATGTTACATGAGAACACATCCTAACCCTCTTCCTGAAGCATCGTTGTAGATGACAAATCCCTCCGAACCAGATGGTATAGTCAAAATAGGTGCTGAAATGAGTCTCCTCTTGAGTTCTTGAAAAATCTTCTCACATACCTCACTCCAATTGAATTTTGTATCTTTTCGAGTTAGCTAAGTTAATGGAGTAGCGATTTGAGAAAATCCTTCCACGAATCTCCGATAATAACCAGCTAAGCCCAGAAAGCTACGTACTTCGGTTATTGACTGAGGTTGCTCCTAGCTTTGAATTGCTTTAATCTTTGCCGGCTCAACAGATATTCCATGATTTGATATCACGTGCCCAAGGAATACTACTTCCTCAAGCCAGAACTTGTATTTCTTCAACTTGTCATAAAGCTTATTTTCATGAAGCTTTTGTAGTATCAGCCTCAAGTGTTGCTCATGATCTTCACGGCTTTTGGAGTATATGAGGAAGTCATCAATAAAGACAACCACAAAATGATAAAAATATTCCTTGAATACTCAATTCATCATATCCATGAAGGTAGCAAGAGCATTAGTCAATCCAAAAGATATGAATAGGAATTTGTAATGCCCATAACGAGTTCTGAAAGCAAACTTTGGAATGCCATCAGTTTTAATCTTTAACTAATGATATCCAGAACAGAACGAAGATCAATCTTTGAAAAGAATTTGACACCTTGTAACTGGTCAAATAGGTCATCAATGCGAGACAATGGGTACCTATTTTTGATGGTGATATGATTCAACTCCCGATAGTCAATGCAAAGTCGCATAATCCCGTCTTTCTTCTTTACGAATAGAACAGGAGCACCCCAAGGAGACGTATTAGGAAGAAAGAAATCGATGTCTAATAATTCCTGCAGTTGGGTTTTTAACTCCTGATGTTCAATAGAAGCCATTCGATATGGGGTTTTGGAAATGGGTTTTGTACTGGGTTCAAGGTTAATACAAAACTCGATTTCACACTCTGGGGGTAGGGCTGGAAGTTCTTTAGGGAATACGTCAAGAAATTTATTAACAATAGAAATATCATTCAAATCTGACGTATTTTTATTTAAATCCGTGTCATGGGCTAAGAAAGCTTGACATCAGTTTTTCAATAAACGAATGGCTTTATGGCTTGATATGACAGTGATTGACTTTAGTGGTTTGGTTGCTTAAATTCGCATAATAGGTTGGTTAGGAATATGAAAGCTAACAACCTTACGAAAATAATCAATTTTAGCATGATGAGTAGTTAACCAATCAATCCCTAAAATCACATCAAAAGAAAGTATTTTCGTAGAGATGAGATCAATAGGTAATGTAAGGGTGCCGATTTAAATCAAACAAGATTTATAAATAGTGTATGTAATGAAGGTTTCTCCCAACAGAGTTTCAATAGTTAAGTCAAAGTCTAATTTCTCTAGAGTCAAATTTAAACGTTGAGCACAAGTAGGTGAAATAAAAGAATGGGTAGAACCGGTATCAAATAAGGTATAAACTTTGCAAGAGTTTATGGTTAGCTTACCCGTGATAACTTCGATCGGGTTCCACATTTTTTGGGATGTCACAACAAACGCTCTCCCTTGAACTACCGTCTTTGACTTGTCTGGGACAGCCTTTGGTGTCACCATTCCAGCTGGACTTGACTTCGCTGCATGATAAAATCGAGCTAAATGACCTTCTTTTCCATAATTGAAACACGCTTTGGGTTGCTGCGTGCAGTTTGGACTGATGTGTCCTTCTTGTCCGCATATGTAGCATACGACCGGTGGTCGTTCTCCTTCCTTAAAAATGGGTGTTGGTGCTACTGTCTTTCCATTATTGTTGAATCTCCTCTTTTTGAAATTTCCACTTCTATTATCTTGGCCAGGATTACCACTGAAGTGGTTACCATTTTTGGCATGATGATTTCCTCCACGTTTGTTATCACTGCTTTGATAACTGCTACAAATGGTATTATCATTTTACCAGCTACTATCTTTTGGTTGGTTGACACATTATCGCGCTCTAGTAACTGTGCCCTAATCACAACGGTAGACACTTGAAATTTCATTTTCCTGTTACAAAACTATGTAGGAGGACAAAAGCGTCTTTTTTATTCTCCAGAGATAACCCTGGAGGACCACAACATGAATTCTAACCCTGGAGATAGCCCCGGGAGATCCAGTTTCCAACCCTGGAGATAACTCTAGGAAATCAGTTTCCAACCCCGGAGATAACCCCAGGAAAATCAGTTCTAACCTTGGAGATAACCCCGGGGGATCAAGTTTAAAGCTTGAAGATAACCCCAAGAGGTCAAGCCAACCTCATAAATAACCTAGAGGACATTCAAAGTCAACAACATGACAATCTCAAAGATAACCCTGGGAAAAGACCGCTACAACTGCGCCAAAGTCAAAAAAAACCCTGGGAGGGGCAAAATGGTCATTTTACCACCTCAATCTCAACTCAACTCAAATCAACTCATTTCAACTCAAAATTCTTCAAAAGAAGTCCCACGAGAACCATAACTTAACTTTCGAGTGCAAACTACGCAAAACAGCTTAACTGACTGCCTAACGGAAACCCGAAAAGCCATTTCGGTCATGGACCCATCTTCCTAGAATCAAAAAAGGGATAATCCTATGTCATTGCATATCTCTCGAAAAGAGATTTCCAGAATTGTATGACATGCCTCAATCGGAGGCTCGGATTGAAGTTCTGCAAGTTCAAGAAGACATCACGTTACACGCGTGTACGTACTTCAAGACGGTGGGACCCGCGTAGCCTGGGGCACCCCAGGCAGCCATAGGTACACCTGCGGCTCCCCCTCTATAAATAGAGGGCTTGGGGTGGCCATATTTGCAAGAGATAAGGCGAGGAAGCCTTGCCAATTTGCTCTGTACACTCTATAAACTGAGTGCTTTCTCATTTTAAACACTTGTGAGCTCATATATTCTAATATTTTTACCGGCGGGAGCCGAGTTTTCATCCACTTAAAGCTATAGAAGTCTTCTTTGACAGTCCACTATAAGCCTTCTTACACACTTTAAAGCCTTTCTCTTCATCTTTGCACACATTCTTCTTCACGTTGAGAGTCGTGTTGTGTATGTAGGCCCTAACTTCATTCATGGTTTTCATTTACATTTGTATATATATATATATATATATATATATATATATATATATATATATATATATATATATATATATATATTTTATATATATGGACTAACATTATCGAGTTATGCCTCGATTGAGTCTCGACTCACGTCCTGAGCGATTATTTGCTTATATATATATATATATATATATTTACATTTCTGCCAGGCTTGGAGTTTACTTCATGGCGGTTGATCGTTTTTACTGCTTTATTTACATTTAGTCCCGCCTAGAGTTTACTTTG